>OZ018317.1:158344559-159774847 GCA_963969495.1 Ceratothoa steindachneri | reverse complement strand
CATTCATTCGAGCTTAGGCTACATGTTCGGCGGTTTGGGAATTTTTCTCTAGTTTAAATTTTTTTCAATTTTCACGAGATATCTCGTGTTTAGATAAAACAGCTGTTTACAACACCAGTTATATACATTTGTCTGGTGAAATTCGTATTCTCATTCAAGCCAATATTTTCTAGAGACTATATTACGACTGGCAACAAAAAAACGACTGGCTTTCATTTTTAAAATAGTCTTATATAAAAACACAAAGAAAATGCGATTCGTAGGGGACATTATTATGAACAAGATCTGCTAACTAGAGTCTCGTGCCTGACTTATTCTGATCTATGACCTTACGACCATTAAAACTTTCAATAAGAGTTTCATATTTCGTTGGAATGGGCCGAATAGTTATGATTTTATTGCCAAAACAAAATAATTCTTGCCATAACCTTGGGAAGACTTTAGCAAATATACCATTTGGAAGAGAATGTAAAACAACATAAGGGTTAAAAATTCCGTTAGAATCAGCCGAATAGTTATGATGTTATTGCAAAAACAAAATAATGTTCCGATTAACATTGGGAGGACCTTGACAATTATCTCATTAGAAGGAGAATGTAAAACAAAATGAGGCTTTTAAATTTCGTTAGAATCGGCCAAATAGTTATGAGGTTATTTCCAAATTATTCCTCGGTTAACCTTGGGATGACTTCGACAATTATACCAGTTGAAAGAAAATGTAAAATAACATAAGGGTTTCAAATTCCGTTAGAATCAGCCAAATAATTATGATGTTATTGCCAAATAATTCCCCTGTTAATCTTGGGAGGACTTTGACAATTTTATCATTCGAAAGAAAATGTAAAACAACATAAGGCTTTCAAATTTCGTTAAAATCGGCCCATAGTTATCATGTTATTCCCCCAACAAAATAGCAAAACGGGTACCGACTGACCAACCGACATGGTGAGATATAGAGTCGCACGCGATTAAAAGTTTGTATCGTGAAGAAGGATAAGAGGGATTATATAGTTATCTTCATGAGCTAACTAATATTTATCTCTAAACCAACTTTGGCTTCATAACTGCTTCGAACGATGTAAGTGTAATCTCAAGTCGTAAAATAAATCACCAAAATAATTTCAGCCATTATTTTTATAAAATATTTAGAAAGAAATAGAAAACGTACTCATGACTGTCACGCCCTCCGCCAGTATGTGGTGTTTTGCAAGTTATAGCCGTAGCTTTGGACGACTTTCGTCTCCTCCCCATAGATCTCTTATCCCCGTTCAACCGCTCTCCTTTTTCTCTAAGACACAGCATAAAACCCCGGATGCCTTCCTTTACATGCATACTTCAAAACCATGGCTAACACCTTGGGAGGCCTCCTCATTGTAGACACGGCCCTGTCTTCCAAACCCCAGGAAACCACTTCGGAACTGATTACGTTAATACCGCAACCATAACTAGCCGTACCAACGCTCCTGACCATAAACGATACACAAGAAGAGGAGAGCATGGACTCAGCCTCTACAAGCTCCAGCCAACAACGGGACTACCTAAGAGGGCCCCCACGATATACGAGGAATAGATACCGAGATAATGGCAACACAACCAACAATGACAACAAAGACGACGCATGAAATGGCAGGAACCAGAACGACACCAATAACAACGGCAACAATAACGATGGAGACAATAACATCGACAGAATAAGTCCTGTGGTAGATCCTCTCCAACTGAACATCACCAAGTTGTTTGGTAAACTTAAAATATCTTAGCCAGGGGAATTTGTCCAATACAGCAGCAACCAATGTTATTGTCAAAAGGGCACAAGGAAATGAAATCATGATCTTCATTCCGCGACAATCAAAACATTTTCAGTCTTCCAATCCGGTGATGATGAAAGCAGTAGAATAATTAATGGCTACAAGAATCCTCGAAGAAGTTCCCAAGGGTAACCAGAGCACTTCTCCTCTTTGAGATGCCCAAGACAGATCGGTTCATGATGACCGTCTATGATATGTAGGTACTTATCCCGAGTTTATCCCGGCCAGCTTTAGACTACCTAATTTTACCAAGGTCCTACGAAACAAGTCTCTGTGGGACATGACAATTAAGATAGATCTAAAGAAGGGTTTTATCATTTGCTTGTGCATCTAAAAGCAAGGGAACAGCTCGGGATAAAAAAAAAGGATAGCTACTGGAAAATCACCAGGCTACCGATCGGATTCTCATGTGCAACCTATCTAATGTAAACGTGACTGGAAAGTATCTGAAACTATTGAGCAAGACTTCACCATGTACAGGCGTTCATATACATCGATGACATTTTCCTGGTAGGAAATATGGTGGACCTACTCGAAGCCCTCGGGAGGGTTTTTTTTCAACATTTCCCTTTAACTTAACGGCGAAAAATCCTGCTTCGTTCATACAAGCACGATTAAATACTTTGGTGTTTGGCTCAACATGCTGAGGAACACAGAAGGCCTAACACGATGCATGTGAGAAAAAGTCCGCCGCGCACCCAACTTCTGTGATCATCCGCCTACCCTACATCGCAAGTACTGCCAGAGACTTGCAGGACTCATAACTTTGTCATTCAGATACTAAAACTGCCAATCTCTGGACTCAGATGTGCAACATAAACAACTGCCACCCCTCCCTCCGTCCACTAATCGATATCCTGTGTCGGTACTCTTTGCGCCCTGGGGATTAACCATTATTCTTATATTGCAATGCCTATCTTAACGGCATTGCAATAACTTGCGGATTCGCCACCAAGTACCTTAAAGTCCCAGAGTATTAGTTCCATCTGCATGAATATTCTTGGTCTGTATCACCAGAATCCAGAACACCAGCAGGGGTAAGATGCTACCTTTCCGAAACCAGCGTTTCCTTGCTCTCTCAAAAATACCGGCGGTGTTCTCTCATTCTCTAAGTCCAAAGCGCCCCCAACAACGCTGATGGGGGATCCAAAACGTCCTTAAGGGGATCGAAACTCCATCTGGCCCGATCCTGTATGTCATACTTTGATGGTATATACGACTAGCGGGACACGGGACCCAATTGTCTTTTGCGCCTTCGGACTCTCAACACTTCATGAGTGTTTCTTTTCCCCGAAGGCCCAACCGTACATAATTTTTTTATAACTTCTTAAGTTTGTATAATTCCCCATCTCCTCTCCAATATTTTAAAGATATTTTATATATTTTTACTTTGTAATTCTTTCTTTACAACCAATTAAATCTTATAGGTTGTCATTTTTTTTTAAACAAGACGATATAGTCCCGATTCGAGTAGACTGGGTATAGTCTCTTACAAACTTGGCTGTGGGTTTGGTGGCTAAGTCGGCGGATCAAGGGCCGATTCGGTTTGCTTTTGCGGCATATATCTCTTACAAACTTGTAAATATGGATGCAAAAGGCCCCGGATCCGTGCTAGTATATATTCCACGAAGTTAGGCACTTGAAGTCTTTACTTTAGTGCTTTCATGGACGGATGGGAATTAGGCTTTGCATTTGAATTATTCTTTAATCCTCCTTTAGCTTTTCAGATCAACTTTCTCCCTGTGTTCTCTCGGATAAACCGGTTCCAGAGACTATCCCCTCACCCCTAAAACAAGGTGTTGACTTCCTACTCCACCTCATAAGCTTATCTGAAATTTATCTCCACTCTATTAAACTAAGCAGCACTGGAGACCATAAGCACACACCTCGGTTCCTTTTTGGTAACTAAACAACCTGTAAAGCTACTTCATGTCTTTATTTGCTCTTACTTATCTATTCTTCGGTTATCCTTTCTTTGACTTTTTCTTCGCCATAGTTCGTAGTTTGATATGACCGAATAAGTAAGAACTACGTTTGATGATATTTTTCTCTCATTTTCTTTTAAAGATTGTAGCCTTCATTTATGCCCCCAACAGAGGAGACCTTCCTTTCTTAAACAAATTTGGAAGTTTCATGCGAATCGGGCATTTCCACGGTCCTAATACCATACGTGTCTACCGTTGTCATCAAGTAAAATGCATCATACAAAGTTGAGCTTCAAATATTTTACTATTTTAAATGCAGGCAACTGTCTTTCGGGGGTCTGGGGCCCGATTGATTATCTGGGTTAAGATCTTGCCTGGGATTTTCTTTTAAGGAAACAAATTTGACCGAAAATGTGTCATGCTGATGAGGAACTATGCCAAAATCTCTTTCATCCTTATTTTTTTTTGTCAGAAAAAATCGGCTTCTCCATATTTCGTTGAGGCCTCCAATTTCCCTTACGACTTATCTTCCTCCGTAAGTAAATGAATTTCTTCTACTTCTAAGTCAGACAGGGTTGTTCTTGCGCTCTGCTATCAGAATGGGTTCTAACCCGACCTTTTCGAGTGTGTCTATTTATATTATCTTAAATTATTCTTGAGGTTCATGAAAAATCTTCACGAATTTCGACTTTTTGGTATACATTTTTTTTTTTTTACATCAGTAAATTATCTTCCATCATCAGTGGATCCGAATTTGTAATTTATAGAAATAAGGTTTGCTCGAAATTGTTCTTGTAGGTAATGAGTGCCCCTTCTGGCCCCTGTTTTTGTCTCTTATTCTCATAAGTTCTGGGGGCAGCGCCCCAGCAAGACATCTTGTTGCGATACAGGCGCAGATTCAGAGAAGTTTAAAGCTCTCTCGGTTCATAATAGTTGATGTTGTCTCTTTTTAAGTCTGCCCAGGTTGATGCCTTTCCTAATCTTCACTTTCCCTAACTTTAAAAGTCAATTAATAACCTAGTTAAAAGTACCGCTGTGTTAGCCCAATTGATTACATACCCCTCCGATTACTTTCCCCCCAAAAGGCCCTCTCTATTTATTTTCCTATTCTCATTCTCACCTTTTTCAATTAATTACCATCTGGACGCTCTTGAAACAATGTATGGAGAAATTACGTTGTTTTGTGCCGCACAGTTAACCCTGAGCCGGCTTATCTGAGCCCCAACATAACAAGGTAAAACAATGCAATATTCCCTTTTCCCTTTTATGTATCCTTGTCAGATTTTCGTTCCTAGATGTTCGCCCGAAGGGAACTTTCCCCCCGTTTTCAATCTGCCTTTGATTTTTGCCTGCTTCTTAAGATGCTCGGATACTTAATGGTTTCCGTCACTCACAGGCGTTTCGCCAGCTTGCATTTGTCCTACCACTTGTGTTCTCTCTCATTTTTGCTATGCTCAACCGATTTTTTTAAAATAGGCTTTGCACCGAGAGGAGAGAAAGGATGAGGAGACATGGAAGCGAAAAGATGAGCGACTAAACAGTAATAATTTCTAGACATTTAAAAAATACAAATGACTTTTAATGTAGTGAGCAAAGGTATGCAAAAAGACTTGTGCCATTATTGAATCTCCATTTTAATTTTGTTCGATATAACTTCTCTGCTATTTTGAATATGACACCATTAATAGATGCGGTCCTTCTGCTTGTTGCCAGGAATATTTGAATCATCCTGCCATTACCTGGGGGTGATTATAGCATCAACTGGTATGTAAAAGATACAACAAGGAACTGAAATACTACCACGCAATATTTATGAGACAAAGGTTGCATCTGCCATCGAATAAGTAAAGTTAAACTAATGTTTATGTGTGTCTTCATTCGCCATGAAAATATTTCCTATGGTTATACATTTAATATGCCATCTTAGCCTTAAAATTGGGAGTTATCCAAGCCTTTTAATGCCTTTGTTATCCTTTTCAATATTCTTGTTTATTTTATTTATGCAGTATTTTCCTTCATATTTCTCCTTCTTCGCATTTCTTCTTCAAACTCCGATGTACCATTTTCATTCATGTCTCTCCTCCTCATTTCTTTTTGAAATCCCGGTGTTTAATGCACTTGTTTCATTTCGTTTGTCAAAAACCAACACTTGTGTTATAGAATGGCGTATAACCAGGAGGAGCAAGGCAGGGTATAATTATATTCTTTTTCACGTAGACCCGACGTTGTTCATTGTATGTAATGGTTTACTTTCATTTACTGAAGCTGACTTTGACCACGAAATATTACAATCCAAGGTAGAGGTAGGCCTTCTTACGTCAGCGCTCGGTCGCATTCCCTGCGCATATGAGATTTTTCCATGGAGGGGTAATGGACAAGCAAGAAACTTTTGACACTAAGGCGGCCGAATAACACGTTCAAGACATGTATGCATGTACACACACTTACTAGAATTCCATAACTCCTTTCCCCGACATACATACACTCACTCAAAGAGAGAGAGAGAGAGAGAGAGAGAGGAAAAAGAAGAAAAGAACCACACGCGAACTTCTGCTCTGTATTCAGAGCGTTGGATAATGTTTTCAATTTGCTAGTTTGTTTTCATTGTGTGAGCGAAGCCGTATGGAATATTTAGACGGTGTCCGATCTAGTCGTTGGGATGTCAGACTTGAGAAGTGGAAATCGGAATAAGGTGTCCCGTTTCCCCATTCAAGCAATTTGCTTTCAAGTTTAGTGAACCCGAGCTCACCATAGGGGAATTTAGAATATTATATATATATATATATATATATATATATATATATATATATATATATATATATATTTACTTGCGGAACCCCAACCCTCTTGTGTGGGGAGTTGGGGTCCTTAGCAAGGCCACCACGCCCTTGGGTAGTTCCACAGATACATAAGAGAGGAGGTAATGTGTGAAGTGCATGTTTGTGTAAGGTTTGGACAGTCTATGACTGTGTGATGTATGGAAAATTGTTGCATCTGGTTCATGTTGGTGTTGGGGTAAAGTTTATTCTGTGTTTGTATTGTTGGAGTGTAATGGAGTGGCTTGAATTGAGTTGAAATAGGATTACTCGGCGTATTGTGTGGAGTATTAAAACTGATTGGTTTATAAAGGGCGGAGGGCTTCTTTAGGATGCTGTTTAGTTGTAGTGTGTTAAAGTGTCTTTGGGTTAAGGTAGTATGGATGTTTGACAGCGTTAGGATTGGTGGTGAGGGAGGAAGATTATTGTAGAGGGGGTGGAAGTATTATGATGATATTCTTTCTTGTGTCTGGGAGATGGGAGTTATGCTGTCAAGTTGTGGTTGGGAAGGTTAGAGGTCAAGGCTCTGCTGAAGTGTTAGGCTCCGATCGTGTCTAATTATATTTTGATTGGGTGTAGTTTTGTTTCAGAGCTTAGGTGTTGAGTGTTGGTGCTGCGTCTTCATCCTGCGATTGTACTGAGTGACTTGTTCTGTGTGATTTGGAATGTGTTTGTGTGATATGTGGCATTGGTTGGGTGGCATGCTGGTACTGCGTATTTGAGGGTGGTGCGGATGATTTGTTTATACTGTATAGAGTTGTGAGAGGATCTTTCTCTTGTCCAAATGTTTGATAGTGATTTAAGGGTTGATTTTCTTTATGATCTTATTTGTAATGATCGTTAGGTGGGTTTTGAATGTCATGTAGGTGTCTAGTGTGTGTGTTGGTAAGGTGGAGGTTTTGTTTAGTGGCAGGTGTTATCCCTTTAGTCTACTTTGGGATGCATGTTTGACTTGTGGAATTTGAGTGTGAAAAACGTTGCTGTTGATTTGTTGCCTGAGGTGGTCACGCAGTGTTGTGTGAGTCAATTTTAGTGGGTGTATGTATGTATCCAGGTGGAGTAGGGGTGTCCAATCCACTTGGGTATGACTGACCAATCTACAATTCTTTTTATTTTTTCCTACGGGGTGGCTAATTAAAAAACAAGGTCTGCTGGCCAAAGTCGCGTGCTTTCACTTATTCTGATTTATGACCTTATGACCTTCAAAACTTTCAATAATTCCAGGACTAACCTTGGGAGGACCTTGTCAATTATATCATCCGAACGAAAATGTAAAACAACATAAAGGTTTCGAATCTCGTTAGAATCGTCCGAATAGTTATGATGTCATTGCCAAATAATTACCCGGCTAACCTTGGGAGGACCTTGTTAATTATATCCTTCGAACGAAAATGTAAAACAACATAAGAGTTTTGATTATTTATAATCGGGAGAATAGTTATGATGTTATTACCAAAACAATAAATACCAAAACGTGGACCGACGCACCGACCGACCGACATATTGAGATATAGAGACACACGCGACTAAAAATACACAGCTGATAGGGCCATTGGTAAAAGTAACAATTGGTAATATTTTGAAGTGTTCCTTGAAGGGAACTTTGGAAGAAATCTCATTTGTAACCTAACATTCTTCTCATTTTAACTATGTTTTATCATGTTCAAATCCCCAAAGGGAACTAATGCGTTAACCCGTTGAGGTTTCAATCTCGGTGACTGCTGCAAGGTCCTTTATGGTTTTGTTATAATTAACTTTGGGAATAATTTGTATTAATATAGCGTTGCTAACTACAACAAAGAGCCAGCCATTTGCTTTAATAATCCATTTTGCTGTAACCATTGTATACACGATATAGTATCGAGTATAATACTGTCAAATTTACAGTAGTACAACTGTTATCTGCCATTAGGTAACTGCCTTTTTAGTAAATTTAAGCTACAATCGTTTTAAATGAAATTATGTTTAATCCTAGATAAGTTCACTTGTTGAAGATATTCCCCCTCAGTTTGGGAAAATTGAAGATATTCTCTAATAAGTCTCTCTGGATTATCTTCAGTTGATCTACTTCTATCATTTTACCGGGGATTGTATCAGTGGGGATCTTCAGTTTTACGCGGGAGCCAACCAACTGATCGGAAGGTTGGTTTAGCTTTCTCTTGAATCTTTCCTCATTTAGAAAGCAAACCCTACCTTCAATGGCAAAATATCATCTGTCCCTTTGCTCATTACCCGTTAAATTCTTTCCTCTAATATATTTACCTTTTTACTTACAACATTTTAAATGTCTGATTAAATAATATAGACATATTGTCCTAAATTAGCTGTCTTTGCGTTAATTTCAGTAGTCTGATGATGAGGCTGGCTTTTGAAACGTGCGTTTCTTTATGTAGCCTAGTATTAGGTTAGAAATTTGTTACTGCCACGTATACCCTTAATGGTACTCGCCAGATGAGCACTATAAAAAATAAAATGCTCCACTAAGTATAAACAGATGTTATCTTTGAATTCATAAAGATCAGCGTCAAGGAAATAGACTTTCTGAGCTGGGTTAATTGCGTGCACTTCAGGATCTTCCGTATGGGTGGTCAGACGAAGACACCAGCTTTAAATTTTGTCTCATAGAGCTTAGGAAAGAAGTCTTGAAGGTACTGAAAGAATGCAGAATTATCCAATCATATTTTTAATGGAGGGAACAACACCTTTCGTTGGTCCATCGGTTGCTCACACTTAACGTTGTTCCTCCCCACAACAAATTCGGTCGGTTGTGGCCAGGAACACCTGTTCTAGTGCACTTTGTGTTTCTATTGTTCCAAAAGGCAGAAATAGCGGGGGAAATTTGGGGAACCGTCCTCAGAGATCCAATATGAATGCCACATTCTTGAAGTGTCCTATAACCTCCTAGCCATACTCATACCTTAAAGGGGCATTTAGCAAAGTCATAGCACTGTTGTATTTCGGTTTCAGGCCCCACGAAAAGGCGTTATAAAGAGCTAATTACTTTACCTCAGAAGGGCACAACATTAAGGCTCTTGCATATTTTCATATAATAAGTACCACTGCTTGAGCCTCGACGTCAAACGATTTGCATTGGACTTTGTGAGATCAAGATATCCGATCAATTGGTTGAAGTGTTTTTGGTTGAGGTAGTTTGATTTTCTTTCCTCAGCTGTAATCGGTATCTAAAACGTCTTCTTTCTCCTCTGACTTGCTACTTCCTCTCCGGGAGTGGGTATGGATCGCTCATTGTAGTGTGGCATTGGAACGATGAGTGATGGAAGGACTAAATGCACGAGAGCAGGTGCCTTCAAGCTAGCCTGGTGTTTGTAAGGGCACACCAGGCTCAAGGAGAAAAATAACAAAAAAATATTATGTAGACTATAAGACGAATTTTTCTTTATTTCTTAGTTAACTGGGAGAATTAGAGCCCCGTATTTATTTTAATTTTTGAGGGAAGAAATACATATTTAACACGTCTGTCATCAATATATATATATATATATATATATATATATATATATATATATATATATATATATAAATATATATATATATATATATATATGATTAAGTGCTCACAAAGCACAGAGTAGGACGTGAGTCAGAAATATGATAAAAAAACCTAGGAAAAAAAGGAAAGGAGATTCCGAGCGCTTTCGTCTTTATTGGCCAAGAACGTTTCAAGGAATTAGCATGGAGGCAGAATACATGAGCTTATATAGAAAAGAAAGAGGGTCCTCGTTACCCCCAACCTTAAATAAGGGAGAAAAGTCAGGGGGATTCTTAACTTCATTAGATATTTGAAAAGGTTTTCGCAAATAAAGACGAAAACTCTCAGAATCTCCTTTTCTCTCCCCTTGTTTCTTTCATATATATATATATATATATATATATATATAAAAATATATATATATATATATATATATATATATATATATATATATATATATATATATATATATCAATTAAACCGTCCCTTAGGCCACTCGGCTAAGCGGGAGACAAAAGATCCTCCGAATAAACAAGCTTTTAAGGTACGCTTCGCAAGGTCGATCGGGACTATGAAAGAGAGAGAAATTAATAATAAATTCAAAGTACAAAAGAGAGCTAAGGTAAATTTAAATCTATCTGAGGGTCAATTTTCTTTTAATCCTGTAATAAGATCGCAAATAAATAAAATAGTAAAATGTCAGCCCTTCAATATGTTTAGGCCTAACCCTCCCCCCCCATTCAGATTAGCCACAAGTAGGGGATTGGGGGGGGAAAAGAGGGGATCTTGTGTTATGCTTTTCTCTTATATTTTCTGCCCTGTGTCAGTTGAAAAAGGGTGTGAGATACACCGAAACTGTTCTGAATTAAATTGTCTTTGGAGAATGGGGTTTAATTCCACATCTTTTCTTGCGATATTGCAGTAATTTTCATCATATATATATATATATATATATTGATATATATATATATATATATATATATATATATATATATATATATATATATATATATATATATATATATATATATATAACTTTATCTGTTTTGTTTTAAGTATTATCTAACTCCCTTCCAATAATATAATATTTGATAGCTGATTAATATTTAAATAAGCGTCAGAAGCTTCATGAGGCGGATGTTTGGAGGAGAAAAGCCCTAACTCTTCCCTCCCCTTCCCATAATTAATTAATTATGCGTAATAATTTTTATTTTTAATTTTCTTCTCGATCTACCGCTCAAGCTTTTCTCGGAGTCCATAAATTGTGTCTCCCTCCTTTCCCGTCTCTTCGACCCACAGTTCTATGCTAATGCACTCCAATAAAGTTAAATTTTCAATAAAAAATTTAATAAGAAAAAAACCCTCCCAAACCAGAGCTTCCCGTATCCCCTCAGAGCCATATTGAGAACCAATCAGAAATGCGGTCGAGGCGTTTCGTGGGTTATGATTGGTTGCGAGGGGACGTGAAGAGCTCGGCAGCCGCTTTCTTAAACTTCATCGTCCCGATAGATTAGCGAGTGTCGTACATCGGAAAGAATTAATATGCAAAACTATATTACACAGCTTCCTTTCTTTTTCAAATGCGGCTGCCGAGTTTAATGTTTTGGTGGGGGATGAATGCGAAAGAGCGAAAGGAATGAAGATGGAGAGTTCGGGGACTGCATAGACCCCATCATGTATCCCTTCTCGTAAAGGAACGGACACACACACACACACACATCGACATAGAACACTGATGTCTGGTTTTATTTTTTCCCGGGCTTTTCTATGAGATGCATTTCGCGCGTAATTTGGGGAGGGTTGCTTAATGCGAGGAGGGGTGGGTCTGCAACTCGATATAATGCTGGAAAGGTGATCCCTATTAATTGTCAAGGTTTAGTCTTTGTGCTTTACATACATGCGCACACATATCTACGAAATTACGGGTGAATGTGCATAGTATACATGATATATGTTAAAGTCGCCCGTTTGAGCCAGCGAAGGGGTTCAATGTAATATTTCTCATATTAACGTCAAGATATTGGTAAAGTGGTTCCTTTAACAGCCTTGACGTTACAACTAACGGCGTGGAAATGCGCGTTTCAATGGCTTCAATATATAAATGGGTAATTAAATGCCAATTCGCTTAGTTGCCGAAGTGATCATCTATGATGCCTTTAACAGCCTCATTAAGGCGGTTATTCTCGTAGTTTGCTCCCATTTGAAAATTCTCCAATGTGATGTCGAATCATTTTTAAATTTAAAACTAGAATTTTCTTCTTATGCTTCTCGAGATCGAAAGCTGAGGTACTCAAGTAACTCTTAAGTCAAGGTTTGGTTGCAAATGCGCTGTTATTTTTGGTGGAAGCTTATATCCATTCTACTACAATAACATATTTCTACAAATATAAAAACCAAAATTGACGTGACTAGTCGAAATAAAGACGTAACGGCCATTTGTATAAAGCTGAAATCATGTCCATTTTATAAGTTGAGTTTCGGTAGATAAATCCGAGCAATGTTGGCTCTCTGTGAAAGCTTCACTCTGTTTCATTTCGAGAGTATCCAATCCGTTTAGGATTGAGTACTCTTATTTTGTAGTATTCTTTTGTAGTATTTTGTAATATTCATTCTGTAGTATTTTTAAGGTAATCCAGGAATGGAATATTGAAGCTTTATTCAAGGTGGGCCACCAAAAATTGGACCGCTTTTGAGAAGCAATATCTCAATAACCATTGCAGTTAGGAATATGAAATAAAAACAAATGAAAGATGAATCGTTTATCTATAAATACTTATGTCGGGGAAAAATCGTCTTACAGTCATTTAATGAGTCAATTAGCCTTTGAAAAATAATGTAAAAAACATTGTTTTTATTTTTTGATTGACCTAAAAGGAAGCAGAAAGAAAGTAAAATTGGCGGGCTAACGGCAACATAAGGCTGTAGTGATCATAAAATAGGGCATAGTGAACTATTCATTAAAATTTAAATATAGTTTACAATCTTGAACTTTTTTTTAAAGATTGCACTTTAGAAAATAAAAAAACACGTATTTTTACTTTTTTTCAAAGGTTAATTGACTCATTAAATAACTTTAAGACGACTTTTACAAGGAGTAAGTATTTATAGATAAAGGATTCATCTTTTATTTGTTTTCATTACATGTCCCTAACTGCAATGGTTATTGAGATATTGCTTCGCGAAAGCGGTCCATTTTTTTGTTGGGAGGGGAGGCGAACTCCGTAAATACAAGAATTTACAATTCCCATGTTGAGGCACATTTGCATGATCAATTTATTTTAAGAGGCCTCCTCCCCTACTATGATTTTAGGTGCTTATAATTTACAACCTAATTAATTTCAGATGAACTGTACTTAGTTCATTTAGGTATTGGAAAATATAACCCTAGAATAATAAGATTTAAACCACTGTAACACAAATGTTTACACATTAAGCGTATCAAATGTGTATCACATTAAGCGATAGGAGACATAAGTAAAATGGTTCCATTTGCCATTTCAATGACTACTCAATAAGAGTCTAGCCATTTCAAATTGGAGATTTAGACCGTCCTCTTTAACTATTTTGCCGTCTGATAATCCCCAAAACTCTACCAATGGAACATTAAACATTTGAAATGTTATTTATTTATCTGAATTTGGATGAAATCAAGTTGATTTACATGTGTGTAAAGAGAGGTGCGAAAGTAAATAAGATATTTATGGTTGATGGTGCGGTGGTGAGATTGAGGCTTTCAATGCATCCATAAATGCATAATTGAATTAAGGATCTTGGCGGTGTGATAAGCTGCATGGGAACGGATAAAGCAGAATGGCAATCTAAAGTACAGAATATAATGAAAGTGGAAAGATAACATGGGCATTGAGTTAAGGATATTATAATTAAGTGTGAGAGAAATGATTTAAGTGCATGACAGTGATACGATAATAAACAGTAAAATAGGAAATCTGCCTGTCTGTCTCTTCCTCATTTTCTTTGTCTGTTTGTCTGTCTCATCTCTCACTCTTTCTCTTTCTCTCCTCCCTTTCCCTCCCTCCCTGCCTTCCTCTTTCATTCTCATTTCCACTTTCTTTCTCATTCTTATTCTCTCTTTCTCTCATTTTCTCTCTTCATTTATCTCTCAATCTACCCTCTCTCTCTCTCTCTCTTTCTCTCTCTCTCTCTCTCTCTCTCTCTCTCTCTCTCTCTCTCTATATATATATATATATATATATATATATATATATATATATATATATATATATTGAAAAATATTTGCAATGCAGTTAAAATGGCAATGATGTACTAACTAAGATTGTCATCAAGCCCTCTGAAGTCTCTCTTCTTAGTCCTGAGAGAATATCCCCCAAACAAGGCTTTCTAATGCAAACAAAAGCTATTTAATTGTTATCTGTTTTCGAAGAGAATGGAAAAATCATATATTCCCTTTAGGGTGGGTCTTATAAATCGAGAATTATTTGCAATTTTGCAATTATAATTATGCGGTTAAACTGGCAATTTTGTAGCTGAAAATGATCTTTATCTTGCCCTCGGAAAAACTCTTGTTACAGTGACGAGAGGACATTTCATAAGTCAGCCTTTCTAATTCAAACAAAGATTACGTATCAAATAGCTTGATGAAGAGACAAATAGAATATATAAAATAGCGATGATATTAAAATGTATAAAATCTTTATATCATGCTATATAATATAGTCAAAGTGTCTCCATATAACACATCATAATTGTTTATTTATATGAAATTTTATGTGGACACTATTATGATAAATGATATTATGTGGATTTCAAAATAGACGTATAAATACTCATAACTTTACCGTGGAGGGAAGAAGTCTAATACTCATGTTGAGCTAGAAGGATCTTAACTATCGACAAATCACCTACAGTTTCACTCGATCATATTGTGGTGTTGTATGTGTCGAACCGCACTCAGAAAGTGGAAACATCCAAGTACGACATGTTTCTGGATGAATGAGTTCCAGTACGCAATGTTACGACAGGTTTTTCCTTCGATAGAGCTTTCAGGATCGTAGAAAAACCGCATTCCAGCTGCAACATGAGTAGACAGAGAATAACATGGTTAATGAATTCGTTAGAACAGTCCATCGTAGACCTCTTAGCCAAGAATTCACGTAAAGCCCGCCAGACGCCGTTATTCAACATTCAGCCGAAGCGCCAGAGATTGGCTTGTGAACGTACACAACGAAACTGGACCATTCCTCACTAGGGAGACGTGTCTTATGGTGCTACGACACTACATTTCAGGTTTTATCAACCCTAGGCAACCTTAGACACCAAAGTTGGCCAGGAAAACAGTGGAATCGAGGTTGCATAGTACGAACAGTAAAGCATGGTAGCTACTCTATAATGGTATGGGGCAGCGTATCAATCTGAGTGATGGGTCGTCTTATAGTTTGTTAGCGCACCATGAATTTGGAGATGTAATAAGCTGCATTAAATGATGACATTCTGCTTTCAGCTGGAGACCTCTCGTGAAAAGAACAGAATTCGATTTTAAAGCAGGATAATGATTCCCTATATAACAAATCTGCGTCCACTATAGCGGTTCCGAGATAAAGAAATATCACAGTGATGGAGTGGGCACCTCAGTCTCAGGAGTTGAGATAACTAGAAAATATCTAGTAGAATCTAAAAGAAGCGGTAAGACGTCGTCAACCTCACATCCAATGAGCAACTAAAGGTAGTCGCACCTGACGAATGCGCTTTGTCACTCCCTTCAGGTGTAGCACGCCTATCGAGTGCATGCATCGAGAAATAAATGCTCTAATCCCTGTCAAAGAATTTTCGACACTCTACTGAGCTTTCTGTGCTTGGTGTTGCTGATTGCTACTTTGTAGAGGGACCCACTAAAATAATAATATTCTCCCTTTCCCAAAGATATTACTTCGGGAGAGAAAGCGAGCCGTTACTCCCCCCCCCTCTCCGACTTCACCCTTTTTATACTGACCGCCCGGTCACTGAGAAATTCATACCGAGGCATGACGCTGTAATTAAAGGCTATCTCCCCGTCGTCTTAATCATCCCTCTCTCCGAGTCGGGAGATTATTCTTCTATTTGTAGGTTTGCCTCGAGACAACTTTTATAGCCCCAGCCGCTTGTCGTTCCTTCAGACCCGCTGATCCCGGCCTCTTACACCTTCCCGTAAGGACACGCTCTGTTGCTCCGGTCGATAATGAAGGTTCGAGAAGGTCCTTCTCTCCCTCCCTGTTTTGGGGAAATCCGGGTATATATGTGCCCTCTTAAAGATTACCTGCAGATTCGGGTAGAAAACGCTCCCCAAACAGAGGTTCTCTTGAACGACGCTCTCGCCTGAAAAGTGCTTATGACGGTTGCAGGCCACGGAAGAGCTGGGAAGCACACTCCTAACTTCGGGTCAGAGAGAAAAGTCTCTTGAGACAACGTCAGCCTTTTTCAACCTCCTTCGGATTAAGGATTGGAGAAGCCGTTCTCCGAATTTATTCTGGTGACCTATTAAGGACAATAGACTCAATCGCTCGCTCAATCCGAGTTTGGAGAAGTCACCCCCTACCCCTCCGAAGTTTGTCCGGTGACCTCTTGAGGAAAAGAGCCCCGCATCTCAATAAATCAAAATGTGGAGACGTAGCATCACCCTATTAGGGTTCTCGTCTACACCTGTGAGTAATCAAGGTCACCAAGGCCCCCCCCCCTCGAAGTTCGCTCCGCTTTACTCTCGAGGTTTAAAGGAACTGAAACTCTCACCACCCTAAATCTCCCCTTATAATCATTTAATAACCCTAGTTATCCAATCAGTATTCGGAACCTAATTCTGTCTTATTCGTATATATATATATATATATATATATATATATATATATATATATATATATATATATTGTGCACCTTTTATCTAGTGTATATTAAAATCTATTCTTGGCGTTGTGTTTGGAATATTCTTTGGTCACGCAGCTGCAGCTAACTATTCAAATCGCACTCTTAGAACAATAACATTTGTTGCCTTGCTTAGCCATCCTTAGAGCCTGTATGCGTATATCCCCGTACACTTGGCCATATTTCGACATACCTGTTTTTGCAAATTTTATTTTTCCTAATTATTGCTCATTGTTTGGGGCATATATAGCTTACTGCTATTTATTCCTCTTAATTTTACTGTTAGATTCATATTGAAATGAAAATATAAACTTTAAGACCCAGAATTTATCTAATTTCATAGGTGTCCGAAAACTTTCCACAGAGGCTAGACTTTATATTTTAATTATAATTATAATTTATATATTGGTTACGATCGGTACTATATTTGGGTTGATGAGAAATCCGGGCGACTCACAGAGCGCTCTGATTGCAATTGAGCCTTTGAAGTCTACGCAACCTCTGGTTTGCAGTATCTATGATGCTCATTACAGCTGCCAAAGCTTGAAGGATGTCGAAAGTACCTGCTACTTGGCTCCTGGATATGTAGGGATAGCGTTGAATAAGCCTGCTAAATTGTCTGTAAGGAGTGGGCGACTAGAGCAACGTTTCGCTCTTCCCCTCTCTGACTATATGGCAGGAATGAGGTCAGCTCTTAAGGCTGCACGAAATAGAAAATAGAAAACGGCCGACGGAAACCTACCTTTGCCTGATACCACACCGAAATATTTCCTGTGGACTAACTCCACTGTGCATTGAGGGCTTAAGGTCGCTTTATGTCGCCTCTGAATCTGATACACCCTCCGGAGGCAGACTCATCTGATGGATTGCTCCCATACACTTTACAGCGACGAAGGCTTGCTCTCCATATACTGCCCAGCACATTTCTATCGATTTTGCCAGGCTGAGCCATCTTTGCGCTAGTGTGGATGCTACCGCTTAACATTTGTACTCGCCACAGATTCGTGCACACTAGTTTATTAACTTGATTTCTTGGAAGATGCAGGCTTCCTACATACGATTTGGGTTATGTGGTTTTGTGATTATAGGTGCAGATTTGTGCTCCTGATGGAGCATGTCTCATTATGGCACCTAGCGTGCCATTTGGGAGGGGAGTTGGTGCATGTTTTTATCATAGTCTATTTGGAGGCTAATCTTTCATTTCTGAGCCAATGCCCCTAAAGTTAATTGCCAGAAGGACGCCTTACCTGTCTGTCTTGATAACAAAAGGAATTATCATTATTTTTCCTTCCATCTTTATCAAGCCTCTTTAATTTTATTTAAACCCTATTTCCAATTAATTATAAATTACGTTTTATATTTTCAGTGTGTGATGTAATTATTTTACAAATAGAATTGGAGGAGAATTTGCCGACAGTCAAATAATATCAGCGTATTTATATTTCCCAATTTTCAGCTCCTTTGCTATAATAACAGTCAAATAATATCAGGGTGTTTATATTTCCCAATATTCATCTCGTCTGTTATAATTTCTCTGATTACCAAAGGACCTCCAAACACTCCAGGAGGATACAATGCGGCTAAACAAAGTTCGCTTCCCGTCGCGTACAAAAGAAACCTGCATGTGCAGAAGTTTCGTCAATGACCCCCATCGAACTGGGATATAATCAAATAAGTAAAATCGCTCCTAATATTTATTACAACTAAAAACAATATTTGGGGAGACGCAAATGTAGGCAGTGATGGTGCGCTTTAATAGAATATACTAAGGTAAACTGCACTGTTCGCAGCGATGGTGTACTTTAAAACCACATAATAAGGCAAACTGCACTATAAACAATGATGGTGTGCTTCAAAACCATATAGTAACTAAACTGCCCTGTACGCAGTGATGGTGTGCTTTAAGACCATATAGTAAGGCAAACTGCTCTATAAGCATTGACAATGTGCTTCAAATCTATATAGTAACGTAAACTGCACTGTGTGCAGTGATGATGTACTTCAGGAACATATAATAAGGAAAACTGCACTGTACGTAGTGATGGTGTGGTTTGAGAACATATAGTAAGGCAAACTTCACTGTACGCGGTGATGAGGTGTATGGAGGAGTCAGGAGACGTAGTATCTCTGCTGTCAGAGAAGTCACATCCTTCAGGTAGTTCTGGCAGCACTGGGCGCCACCGACTCCTCAACTTTCACTTCATGGCAGTAAGTGCCACACCCCAGTACACCATTTCGACTGATGGGCTAAACTCAGTGAGAGGGCCCACTTGTGGGCCAACACCCATGTGGATAGGATATGAGGTAGTTTTAGTGGTGGAGCTGCTAGTCCACTGCAATTCACCGCTGACTCGGGTAGGCTTGAGTCTCCCTCTTGCCACTGGTATCATCATCAGTGGGCCAAGACATTGCGGTTAGGAGTTGCACGGCCATAGCATCACTCAAAACAATTCATGGTGTAAAGTTCTCCCATCATATTCTCACAAAACGGAATCCATCTTCTTTCGTTATGTGCAGAAAATATCCTAACTGTTACGAACACTAGGTGTCAAATGAGAAACAAATATAGAGGTACGTGGATGCATCCAAGATATCGGCATTGGCATCAGATTGACCACATAAATGTGAGACAGAGGAACCTAAAAGATGCGCACATAACCAGTGCCATAAGAGAGGCTGAGTGTTGGACAGACCATCGTTTTTTGCTATCAAAGATGCACATGCGTATACGACCACCAGCGACAAGAAAAAGTCAACAAACCTAAACGAATTAACTGTTGAGTACTAAATAACCTACGTAAACAAGAGGAACTTCAGTCAGAACTTAAGCGGGAGGTGGATAATTTTTAAGTTCACTCTAGACCACTTACGCAAGAAATAATTGATGATAAATGGAGCCAACTCATTAAAAAAATATACCACAGTGCACTGGACTGCTTTGGGACAGGCAGAAAACGTAATAGAGGCTGGTTTGAGGAATCCAATGAGGTCATTCAAGAAATTCTGAAAGAAGAGAATAAAGCCTTAATCTAACCCTTAATCTGCCAACCTTAAAAAGATATGGCAAGACAAAAGGGCAGAGGTACAAAGGAGTCTCAGAAAATTACAAGATAACTGGTGGCTGACTCATGCTTAGAATATACAAAGATTTGCTGATGACAAGAAAATACACGAAGGCTATGATGCCATAAAATGTATACATGGTCATTCAAAAAATACAACAATTCCAGATATATCTGCTGATGGCACCACTCTAATCAAAGACCAACAGGGAATTTTGCATAGATGAGTCGAGCACATCAGTAATCTACTGAACAGGGTCAATGACACATCTCTCTATACTTGAAATTTGCTTGAATTCACGCAGATATCTGAACTAGATGCATCACCTACGCGGGACAAGGTGGTAAAAGCGATAAGACAACAGAAAAATCTTAAATCAGCCGAGCTGGATTGAGTCCCCCTTGAAATATATAAATACGGAGGTGAAAACTTAATTTCAACTCTCCATGATTTCTTCCCTGTTTGCTGGTCGAGCTGTAGAATCCCCTCCAAATTTCCTAAAGTCAGCATTGTCAAAATATTCAAAAAGAAAGGAGACAGGGTGGTCTGTGGGAACAGTCGGAGAGTGTCATTGCTGGACGTTGCTGGAAAATCCTGAGCAAAGAGCTTTGTTGAAACGCCTAACAAAGGTAGTTGATAAGATTCACCCAGAATCGCAATGCGGTTTTAAAGCCGACAGGAGTACCCTGGACATGGTGGTTATTTGCCCTGAGCTGCTGGAGACATGCAGATAACAACATCAACCGTTCAGTGCGACTTTTGTCGATCTTACAAAAGCTTTTGATACAATGAATCGGGAACTACTGTATTAAATCGTTAGTAGATTTGGATGTCTGCCCACATTTGTAGAAATTGTTCACCAATTCCACGAAGGCACACAAGCAAGAGTGATCTCGGATAGCGATTTTTTCCGAGTACTTCCCAGTTCAGTTTGGAGTAAAGCAGGGATGCGTGATGGCCCCTGTTCTCTTCAATATCTACCTCGTGGCACTCACACACAGTTTTGCCATTTATGCAGCACAGGAAAATGGCATTACCATGATATACAGGACGGACGGGAGACTATTCAACATAAGAAAATTCAGTGCAAGAACAAAACTCCACTAGCCTCAATCCAAGAAATCCAGTGAGCAGACGACGCAGCCGCAGTTGCTCACCACCCGAGAGATATACAGAACCATCTTTCAGCTCAGATTAAGGCTTATCAGCCAGCTGGACTAAAATTCAATGTAAGAAAAACTGAGGTCATGCTAAATCCCGCAGAGCAAGAACATGAGCCACCAGAACCTATCACTATCGGTAGAGCAAGACTCAATGAAGCTGAGCACTTTACTTATCTTGGCAGCGTTATTTATAAGGATGGCACACTTGACAGGGAGATTTTAAACTAGATTTAGCTTGTTTCAACAGCTTTTGAGCGGTTAAAAGACAGGGTTTTCTTAAACCACCACTTAAAGCTCGCTGTTTGTATCTCAACGCTGCTGTACGCGGCTGAGTCTTGGACACCTTATAGAAGACATATAAGAATGCTGGAAGCTTTTCACATGCGTAGTCTCTAAAGAATCCTCCGAATAACGTGGAGAGATATAATACCAGACAATGAAATATTGCGTAGAACCAACTGTAATAGTATAGAAGCGCTTGTCTCTAGACGCACACTCAGGTGGGTGGGGCACGTGATAAAGATGGCAGACGAACGACTGCCTAAGCATTTTATTTTCAGCGAACTAAGAGAAGATGACCGTTGTGCCGGCGGATAGAGAAAACGCTATAGAGACCATACAAAAAGAACTTTAAAAGCCTGCAACATAAACACAACCCACCTCAAAGAATTAGTAGGGACAGACCAATTTGGTGGCGTACTATCACGGAGGAGGTACAACATCTGGAAGCAGAAAGACTAAGGAGGATGGACAGGCCCAAGCTGTAGGACACCAGTGACATCTAATCATTCCAGATGCGGATCATAACTGCCACGAATGTGAAAGGGGCTTCCTGACAAGATCGGGTCTACCCAGCCACATGCACGCCAATATCAGGCAAGATGAGAGAGGTCGTCCTCGCGCCGATGGCCTAGCAACCCAGTAATTGTGTGCTTCAAAAATTAATAGTTGGGCAAACTGCACTATACGCAGTTTGCCTTATGGTGTGCTTCAAGAACATATAGTAAGGCGGAGTGAACTGTTCGCAGTGCTGGTCTGCTTCAAGAACATAGAGTAAGGTAAACTGCACTGTACGCAGTGATGATGTGCTTCAAGAACATATAGTGATGAAAACTGAACTGTACGCAATGATGGTGTGCTTCAAGAACATATAGTAAAGACAACTGCATTGTACGCATTAATACGGTGCTTCAAGAACATATAGTAAAGAAAACTGCACTGTACATAATGATGGTGTGCTTCAATAACATATAGTAAGGAAAACTGCACTGTACGCAATGATGGTGTGTTTAAAGAACATATAGTAAAGAAAACTGCATTGTACGCGCTAATGATGTGCTTCAAGAACATATATTAAGGAAAACTGCGCTGTACCGAGTACTGGTGTGCTGTAAGAATATATAGTAAGGCAAACTGAACTGTACGCAGTGATGGTATTCTTAAAGAACATATATTAAGGCAAACCATTCTACGCAGTATTGGGGTGCTTCAAGAACATATAGTAAGGAAAACTGCACGGTACACAGTGATGGTTTGCTTCAAGAACATATAGTGAGGTAAACTTCATTGTATGCAATGATGGTGTGCTTCAAGTACATATATTAGGGAAAACTGCGCTGTACGCAGTGCTGGTGTGCTTCAAGAACATAGAGTAAGGCAAACTGCACTGTACGCAGTGATGATGTGCTTCAAGAACATATAATAAGGTAAACTGCACTATATGCTGTGATGGTGCACTTGGAGAACATATAGTAAGGAAAACTTCACGGTATGCAGTCATGGTTTGCTTCAAGAACATATAGTAAGGAAAACTGCACTGTATGCAATGATGGTGTGCTTCAAGAACATATATTAAGGAAAACTGCTCTGTACGCAGTGCTGGTGTGCTTCAAGAACATATAGTAAGGCGAACTGCACTGTACTCAGTGATGGTATTCTTTAAGAACATATATTAAGGCAAACTTCACTCTACGCAGTGCTGGTGTGCAGTTACTATAGCAACGACTAGCTACCCTCGCACTTGATCCAATAGACCGTAGAACAATCTAACAAGCCTACAGTTCTTTTTACAGCTGTTAGATTAGTCTATTTGTTTCAGTCACTTTATTGGCAGGAAAGAAGAGCATCTCTGAGGCGTGGCTCATGAAGGGTGAACTTGGCTTCTCGTGACTATAGCAACCGCAAACCAAAGACAAACTGACCCGATTTTGCCAATGCAATGAAAAATCGGCATAACGACGACAAAACTCCATATTATTTAGCAATCACTATCGTATTTCCCGCCTAAGAAATATTAAAATTTTCAGAGAGGGTGGATATAAATAGCTTGCAATCCCGTGACGCAAACATGGGGTTGGGGGAAGGGGATCTCAGTCAAAGAACTCAACTTACGAATCTTGTGATCGCGCGGCGTCCAGAGTACAAGTGTTAATTATGTTGTCTCTTAACTCTGTGATTTTGGTCAGTGATTCCTTTCTTACTGTGTCATTAGCGCTCAGGTTCCTCGTTGTAATATATTAGACTGATCCAATGACTCCGTGGATAAGGAGGAGGTGAGAAGAAAAAACGAAAACACTAAATAAGGAAGCGAGACTAGAAACTAAGAAGGAGGGAATTAATGGAAAAATGGAAGAAAAGGAAAGAGCACTAAACTACGACGGCACAAGAGAATAAAACTTTAGGATAATGCTGCACACATAAGGCACAGAAAGATAACGGCTCTAAGTCCGAAGGCACTTACAGGCGTGTTTGGGTAGTATTGTGATGTTTGACGTCAACCATGGATCGTGGAAACCTTCTACGCCCACAGTAGGGGTCTCGATTTTGATGAAGTGAGTAGGAGCTACCGACCCCATGTAGGGTAACTCAAACTTTTCCGCCTATTCGGTGGCCCTCACTCTCATACACTGAAGAGTTATAACCGTGCTCGTTTTCAATCAACTCGGTTCAAGGAAACCAGAAATCCAACGCCGTATTCACGAGGCTAGCGAGAACTAATTACCAGGGTGGAAAAATGGTAGCATTCGAGTTGAGGGAGTGTTTAGAGCTCTATTTGTGAATTCATTACCTGGATAGTTAAAAATACGACCAAATAACTCAAAGATGAAGTAAATAGTTAACACAAATGTTTTGAGTCTCAATGTTTCTAAAGGACAACTTTGTTGTAATTTTAAATTGTAAATATATACAGAAATATAGCCAAAGAACGAAATTACCCTTGTACCTTTCTGTTAATTGGATTTGTGTGAGGAGAGTGTGAATGGAACTTCGTTTCCCCTAAAAACAAACACTTATTACATTTCATAGTTTGCAATATTCACCTTTTATCACTCACCCCTAACAAGCTGTAGGCCGGGGGAGAATGTGTGTTTTAACCTTAAAAGAATAATCAAATGCATAATTTGATAAGTGTTCATTAAACATAAAATGGACAACATTGACACATGGATGGCAGCCTGCAATTTTTGTTTTGGTTAAACCATTTTATTCTTTACTCATTCCCCCCCGGCTTATAAAACTAAAACAACCTGGTTTTTATTCTTAAGTAATCAACTTTAACAATTCCAAAGTAATCAAAATAATGGATAGACAATTTAGAGCCAAATAGGTGTGGATCAAATTCGAACAATTAATCCACTTTTCAAACCTTCTTTGCTCAATAGGGGTTCGAAGGTATCGTATTCAAATTACACTCGATAAATAAACACGCCAACCCTCAGAAATTCAAGTAGTTAATAAGCGCCGTATTGATTTGCGAGCTTCTATAACAACAAAACTAACAAGAAAATGCAGAAAGCCATAAAAAATATGCTCTACAGGCAATGAAACTAAATTCAAAGAAAATACTAATTTGTGCACGACATTAGTGCAATATATACATGATACAAACTTGATTACAAAGGAGCTCTTTAGAAGTGATGAGAAAGTGTGGGAATTAGGGGGAAACGAAGGTAGCGTGTGATGTGTTGCACTAGATGAGGTAAATACACGCGAGTAATCACATTCACTTTTTCAACTGTTAATCCAATGATTTTAATGGATCCAAGTGGAAAAATTTAATACTCTTATGGTCTAATCAGATATTTTTATCTCCTTGTATATAGATTTTTTCTTACCTCTCGCGTCATAGTTATCAGGATTAAAGATGGCAATTCATTTTTTAATTCGGCAGATAATAAAATTATATGGATTAAAAATAGCGATCTCCTTTTTAATATGGCAGAGAAAAAAGTTCTCAGGTTAAAAGATGGCGATGCCATTTTTATTCAGCAGACACCAAAGTTATCAGAATTAAAGATAGCAATGTCCTTTTTAATTGGGTCTGGTAAAAGTTGTCTGGATTAATGCCCTTTTAATTCAGCCAAGAATAAAGGTATTAGGATTAAATATGGCGCTCATTTTAATTCGGTAGGAAATAAAGTAACCATAATTAAAGATGGCAATTTTTTTTAATTTGACAGGGAATTAAAAAAATCACGATTAAAGATAGCGATTTCCTTTTTAATTCGCCAGGAATTAAAATTATCAGGATTATCAATGGCAATGTCCTGTTTAATTGAACAGCGAATGAAGCTTTCTTGATTAAAATGGCCATCTCCTTTTTAATTCGGCAGGGAATACAGTTTTCAGGATTAAATATTGTAATATCATTTTTAATGCGGTAGGCAACAAAGTTATGATGATTAAACATGGCGATTTTCTTTTTAATTCGGATGATACTAAAATTATCAAGATTAATGATAGCGATGTACTTTTGAATTTGGCAGTTTTGTTTATTAAATATGGATATATCCTTTTAATTCGGAAGGGAATAAATTCTTCAGATTAAATATGGCGATATCATTTTAATTCGACAGGGAGTAAATAACTGTAATAAAGATGGGAATTTCCTTTTTAATTCGACAGGGAATAAAGTTATGAGGATTAAAGAATGCGATGTCCTTTCTATGTCAGTAATTAAGTTTTCAACATTAAAGTTGGCGACATCCTTTTTAATTCAGCAGGGAATAGAGGTTATAGAATTAAAGTTGGCGACATCCTTTTTAATTCAGCAGGGAATAGAGGTTATAGAATTAAAGTTGGCGACATCCTTTTTAATTCAACAGGGATTAAAGATTTCTGGATTAAAGTTAGTTATATCTTTTTTAATTCTGCAGTGAATGAAGTTCTCAGTTTTAATTAAGGATAGCTATATTTTTTTTAATTCGGCAAGCAACAAATCTATGGAAGTCCACTGAATAGATACTTGAATTGCTAAGGACTAGGTGGATTGCAGTACTCTTAAGTCTGTCTTTCTACAACTAAGTAACGGCAGATCAAGGCACCTGTTTTTACTGATTCGCCCATTGCAAATTCTGCAAAAAGTGTCAGAATTGTAAATGGATCAAAATGGCATTAATGGTGTAGCTGTGGTTATGTGATGATGCAAGTAAATGGGGTTAGAGTTTATATTAGGCCAGTGATGGCTATTCTGTCCTGTTCTCCCACCAAATAGGTAAAAGGTGAACGAAAGGATAATTGTGTATTAGGCTTTTCGGAGAATTTCGGCGATTCTCAACTTTTGTAGGCTCATCAGATCTTTATAACGTTTCAATCGTCCAATCTCGCCGATAGTTGTTTATCCACGATTCCTGAATTCAGCCACTTCAATTCCTGCATCTCTTGCTTTTCCTTACTTTCCTAGACTTTATTATATCTTAATTCACTGTATCGAAATATGACAGTACTACAACGTGTTGATTTTAGTTTTTATTCTAGAATATATTCTGGAGCACCTTAGGGTAGCGTTCTTGGGCCTTTGCTTTGCTTTTTATGTGGTTTAATATCAGTAATAAAATTCTAGCATATGCTTATGACACTTCTCTGTATGCTCATGTTCCATCTCGTACAATGAGACTGAGTGTAGCAGACAGCCTCACTGATGATTTGAATAAAATTCATTCCTAGTGTCTTCAGTCGGGTATGAAGTTGAACCCTAGTACGTTTTAGGAAATGATTGTGAGTCGTTGTAGATATCTCTTACTTGACCATCCAAATTTGTTAATAAATGAGGCTTTGATTAACAAGGCTGACCAGCTCAAGCTCTTGGGAGTAACTCAAGATTCGAAACTAACTTTTGAAACGCATCTAAGATACATGTCTCGGGATATTTCGCAGAAATTTGGCATTCTTCGTAAATCCTCCCAAAATATGGGAATGATTTTGTTCTTGCACGTGTTTATTTTCTTTTATTCTACCTCACTTTTAATATTGCTTTGCTGTATGGAGTTCTGGTGCAGACTCTCATCTGAGATTGCTTGATCATGCATTTAATTCTGTTAAATTTTACTATCAGATTTGGATTTAAACATTGGGCATCAGAGATGTTGGAGCTCTTTGTATTTTATTTAAAGTCGTGAATGATGTGAATCATCTTCTGCATAAATTTTTTCCGAGATTTTATCAACCAGCCAGAGTTACTAGGTATCCTGAGACTGTAAATTCTATGGCATTCGAAATTGGTCATCATTCTACATCTAAGTGCTTTTTACCGAGCCTATGTAGATTGTGGAATATCTTGTCCACGAATATTGTGATTACTCCTACGCTTGATAAGTTTAAAAGATTGGCTAAAGTCTTTTTGTTGCGTAACTGTGAGGCTGTTTAATTCTTTTTCCTTTCTTTCTTGCTCTGCTTTGACCTCCATTGAGACCTCTTGGTGGTATAATTTCCCAAATTTTCAGTATGGCTCTTTGCATGGTCTATATAATAGTAATATTAATAATTCCTAAATTGATTTCTTCCAACTCCTCATAATTTTGTTAAGTATAATCTATTACAGTATATTTTAACTCGGAAATTATTCGAGATTTTCTTTTCGTGTAAGAAACAGTTTGTATGTAAAAATAGACCAAGATGAAGATATTCAGATCGCCAAAAGTTTTCACATTAGTTTATCGATGAGTATATTTTAACCATTAAATTTAAAAAGAAAATGTTTGGGATTCCTTTTCAAACAAAAAGAATTAAAAATAATGAAGATCATAAAAATAAACAAGGTAATCGAATGTTTTGGAAGTTTTTAAAAGAAAAAGATTGCAAATGGTGAAGTTTGGAAATTTTATTAAAATATAGGCATGGGTGGTTTTGAGGGGTATTTTTAGTATATTTGGACGATTTATCGAAATTATTTCTAAAATAGATTTTAAATTTTACTCTTTAGCAGGAGGAAATAGCTACTGGCCCCTAAAAACGAATAAAGTAAAATGAAATTTTTAGATCAAACTTAGATGGAAAAAAAAGAGTCGCGAGGATCTTTTTTTCTTATTTCAAAAAAATTTCGAAAAATGTTTTTTTGGCCTCTAGGCCTAGTAAATAAGCATTTATGTAAAAAAAGATAGACCAAGAGTAAATCATTATGATATATGTATTGGAAACCTTTTACATTCTTTTAGACCGAAACCACGTTGCCAGAGCCAGATAAGCTGTAAAAGACAGGCAGAAGGTCTGCATGCGAAGCGCAAGCTGCTCCTGTAAGAAGTAATGGCGAAGCCGCTCTTCTATAATTTCATTTGTAGAATTTTAAACATCTACTACTGTAGGTAAAAAATTAGAATATTGCAAAAAAATAGATTTATTTTGGTAATTATTTAAAATAATGTTAATTTTCATATATTCATTACACATAAAGCAAAAATTTTCAAGCCTTTTTATTTTTAGTGATTGTGTCTTAGAGCTCATGAAAATATCCAGTATCTCAAAATATTAGGATATTTGACAAGATCAACCAGAAATTGATGTTGAATGAAAAATATACAACTTCTAAAATGCATATTCATTTATTTACTCAATCCATGGTTGGCCCTCGTTTACCACGATTTACTGCACCAATGAAGTGTGGCATTGAGTCGACCCACTTGAGGCAGTGCCGAGGTGTTATTGAACCCTATGCTGCCTTAAAAATGGCTTTCAGCTCATCTGTATTTTTGTCTTGATGTTTCTCATCTTCCTCTTGTTTTTTTTATAGATTCTCTATAAGGTTCAGATCAGGAGAGATGGCTGGCCAATCAAGCACAGCAATATCATGATTGGTAAGCCATTTGGTAAATCTTTTGTCACTGTGAGCAAGGGCTCTGTATGTCCTGCTGAGAATAGAAATCAACATATCCATAACGCTTCTCTGCAGAAGAATAAAACCCTCTATAATCTCCTAGTAGACAGATGCGTTGACTTTAAACACATTAAATCAACACCCTCAGATGACATGACATCCAAAATAATCAGAGACTGTCAAATCTCCACACTAGTCTTCTAACTCTCTGAATTATCTACCAATTCATTCTTTTTTCCAGAATATTGGGCCTATATTTCTAAATCACTTATATGTAAAATGTAAAACTTGCTTTCCTCTAAAAATAGGACTTTAGGCCACTGACAGTTCAGTTGTTTTTTCTCTTCATCACAGGCAGGACACATTGAACGTTATCTCTGGTTCTTAAGTTGCTTGATATTAGGAATGCGGCAATTGTAGCCCCTTTTTTGAAGATGTCTGTGCACGGTGTCTTTGGATGCAATCACCTCAACCTCATTCTATTCTTTGTGAAACATCCAAATTCTTGAATCTACTTCTCCTAACAATTCCCTCAAATCTGCTGTCATCTCTGTTGATCTTGCATCCTTTCCATACAGACTTTCCCATTCTAGTCAACTTTCCATTAATATGCTTTCATACAACATTTATAAACAGTCAGAACTTTCAGCAATGATCTCCTGTAGCGTGTCCTCCTTGTGGAGGGTGTCGTTGATGATTTTCTGAACAATTATGAAGTCAGTAGTCTTCCACGTGATTGTGGTTACGTGTAGTAAAATAAATCGAGGGGATGATGGCTATTTATTCGGTTTGAATAGTAATTTATTCCTAATCGAGATTAAATATTCTAATAATTAGAGATACTATATTTTTGATTTCCTGAGATATAAGCCATAATATGAGATAGTAAAACATAAAGAGGCTTGAAATATTTTACTTTAAGTGTAATGAATACATAAAATATGTATTTTTATTTCTTTAATTAAAGTACAAAAATAAATTAAATATTTCACTCTTTTCTATTTATCTTGAGCTGCACTAATAATGCCAATAAGATAGTTAGTTTTTACTTAATAATGTGATCGTGAGATATTGACTTCACTGTTATATATTTACAGTAATTTACTGACAACTCGATAGTCAATAACTTAAGGTATTTTTATAGCAACAATGTATGATACGGTTTTTTATATATGTTGATCATGTTACCTCATATTACGGTAATTCTACAATTTTACTGTAACTTCTACAGAAATATACTGTAATATAGTGTAAAAAACCCCAGTAATTTGCTATAAAAATTCACCAAGTATAAAAATTGGGTAAGGTGCTGCTAAATTTCAAGCAAATTACCGTAAAACTGAAGTATATTTGCTTTACTGAGCGTTCGTACGCCACATATATCTTTTAATTGGTAGAGGATTATGTATACCTAATGATGCTAATTAATGTTTCCTGAGCATCCATAGGCTTTAGTATGAAGGGACAAGTAGAGGGAATAAGAGAGTCAGGGTAAGTCCTAAAGAGATGTTAGGTAGGATCTGGAGAGGGCCAATGAGGAATCAGGGTAGGTTCTTGATTTATATTTTTTTCTACAGATGGGGAGCTTCGAAAGAGTTTCCATGGGTGTCCAGGGAGGGATCATTAAGTCTTCAGGAATGGATCATTGGGTGTTCAGTGAGGGATCAATGGTTCTACAGGAAGGAATAAACAGAGAAAGACTCCAGGAAGGGATCGGTGGGTAGGGAGAATTTAACAGGTGAAGGCTGCATGTATGTTCTTGGATGGATCATTGGGTGTTCAGTGAAGGATCAATGGTTCTACAGGAAGGAACCAACAGGGAAGGACTCGAGGCAAGGATCAGTGGGTAGGGAAAATTTAACAGGTGAAGGCTGCATGTATGTTCTTGGATGGATCATTGGGTCTTCAGGGTGGGATTATTGGTTCTTATGGGCGGTATCATTGGGTGTTCAGTGAAGGATCAATGGGTACGAAGGTAGGATCCAACAGATGTTCAATGAGGCTTCAATGGGTGTTCCAGAGGATTTCTGAATGAGCGATTATTGAATGCATCTTCGCCAGAGGGTTTGTTGGATAGATCTGTAAAGAAAAGTAGTGAAGATACAGAGAATGAACTGTGTGGAAGATATATAACCACACATTATGCAGCTGCTGATGTCGAGACTAGGAAGAAAATTTTATATATATCAGCTACAACATGCTTGCTCATAATACACCTAGCATACTCTTGCGGAAGACCTATTTAAATTATAAAACATACAAGAGGAGCAGCTTCGCCACTCCTTACAGAAGGAGCTTGCACTTCGCTGGCAGACTTTCGGTCTCTTGCCTACAGCCTATCATGATTCTTTTTTTTTCGACATCTAATTTGCTCTAATAATTTTTATGCCGAAATTTTAATAAGTTTTCTCAACTTCATCATTTGTAATTCTTTTAGTTGTCATAAATTCACAAACATTCGATACTTATATTTATTTCTGAACTTCACCATTTTATTTTATTTGATATTATAAAGGAACCAGGCAATGGCTTCGCCACTCCCCACTACGGCGGAAGCTTGCGCTTCGCTTGTAAGATTAAAATTTAAAATCTGAAAAAAAGCTGTTATGGTTAAAATTTTATAATTTTTTTGAACTTCGCCAATTATAATAATTTAAAAAAGGAATTAAACTAAATTTCATCCCTTTCAAAATATCACGTTACTAAAATGGGTTGTAAAAAATTCACAAAATTTCTATACTTATATTTATTTCTGAACTTCGCCATTTTGTTTTTGATATTATAAAAGAATTATTAGAAATAACTTTGATAAAAAACATAAGTCATAACCAAACTAAGATGAAATTATTAATCAAATACTCAAAAAAATCCCTTTCTTAATATCTTTTTCCAACCTTTAAAATATCTCGTTCGTAAAATATAGGGTTATGGAGAAAAATACATTTTTAAATAATCAGATACTCTTGCAAAAAAAATCTTTCACATATACTAGGTAATTAAATCAACCATTACTCCAGAGTTAGATAAAAACATACAACCTGATCATCCCCCCAAAAATTTCAGATTGCATAAAAAGATTAACTAAAGTAAAAGAGAACAGTTACACAATACAAATTTCCACAAATGTAACCCTTCAATACTCAAATCAACCATTTAATATAAACTTCCCCCCAAAATGGAACCAACACGCACAAACGCAACCACAAAACTAGACGAAAATCTCGGGAACCCTAAAATAATGCATCAAATGCCGATGAGTCTTTGAGAGTAACAACAAAAGAGCCTCACCAAAACAACACCTCTGCATGCAGTCCGCAAACACCAACTTTATACATTAACTTAAACAAACAGATAAGTCCCAAGAAATATAAAAACACATTACCATAGATCAAGCCCCCTAGCCCTCTAGACTACCAGTCTTGATACCACTCACACCATAAAACGATTAGTTAGCCATCAAATACTTCGAAAGCTCCAAAACCCACAGGTCGTGATACTCTATCAAATACTCCTCAAAGATCATCTTTGCTACCTATAATTGTCGTTAATCTTAGTGAGGTGGATGCTTAAGATTTATGTAGGGATGTTTATGCAATGTGTGGAGTGGAAAGCTTTGATTATATCGATTGCTGCGCGGATTTCGCAAGAGAGTATTAGATGTTGGTTTACATCATTTAGAATGTTATGTGTAAGGTAGTTTTTAAGAATGTTGCATTGGATGGAAATTTTCGGTATCTGTGGTGATTGGGAGAAAGGTATGTCTTGACCTATTGTATATGAGTTTTTAAAAAATGTTAAGGTTTTTTTTTAATGTATAGTGAGTTGGAACAAGTTTGGTTGTGTTAGGCTGATTGCCTAGTTTGATTATTTAGATTATGTGTAGTATTTTTTTTTTAAGAGCTCATCTGGCGACTGCCTACTTGGGCATTAGTCGCCGTATTAAAATCTGCCATGTAATAGGCTACTTTAAAAAAAGATTCAAAAACACTAAAAAAACAAACATAACACTGAAATTAAAAAAAGGAAAAGGCAATGAGCAGGAAGCAAGCTCCTGCGTCGGGGGGAGGTCCCCCCATCGCAGGAACGTGCGACCTATAAAGAAAAAAAACAAAAACTAGTTAAATAAAAGGGAGAAGGCTGCCCCCCCCCCCCAAATTATACAAGTCTACCAGTCAATGTGCATGCACTCGTCCCGAGTACAAGGAACAGGCGGTAGCGACCCCACTCATCCCGGTACCGAAACAGGTAACGTGCGCGAAGATCACCCAGACTGGGACATTTAACAAGAATGTGCCGAACAGTCTGGAGGACAACGCAGTCTTGACAGTAGGGCGCTGGCGAGCGCTCCATCAAATGGCGGTGCGTCCCGCGATTGTTCCCATTTCGGAGTCGACAGAAAGCAACCTAGAAGCCTTCGCGGCATTGGGTGGTAGGTCCATGGGAACAGTCGCGGCGCAATGACACACAACTATAAGTTCCCTTCGACCGTCTCCCATATTCTTTGCCAAGCAGCTCGAAGAGCTGCCCGTATTTCTGCCATGTAGTCGGTGTTAGGAAGAGCGAAACGCTGGTCCGGTCGCAGAGTCCTCACGGCCTCTTTGACGCCCTCATTGGTGCGCTCATTCCCCGCAATTTCTACATGTCCAGGAACCCAGCAAAAGATAATCTCGACATCCACCCGACTCGCCAAAACCATGGCATCACGGATATCGCGAAACAGAGGGTGCGGAGATTCCCATGCCCAGAGAGCACTCAGGGCGCTCTGTGAGTCGCTATAGATCACAATCCGGTCTCCGAACCGGGCACGTCGCGTAATCTCCCTTACCAAGTGACATATTGCCACCAGCTTGGCCGTGAAGACAGGCGCAGTGCCTAGAAGAGCCCCGCTGACTTCAAACAGAGGGGATACGGCCTGGAAGCCGACCCCCTCTTGGAACTTGGAGCCATCCGTATACACTGGCACGGTTCCAGCGTCACACGAGGTGTGCTCCAAAAAGGTCGAACGCAATATTCCCGGCGCTGTACAAGCTTTGGGAGCAGAGTCGTGGCGACAAATAGCTAAATATGGTACCCTCCAGGGTGGCGTCCTGGGCAGAATCAGGGGCGCCACCGGGGCCAGAGCTATAACTAGCTCTTGAAGGAGTTTCCTGGCCCTAAACATAAAGGGCTTAGGTCATGACTGGCGTCTCTCGGCGGCATAGGCACCGTCGAAATCAGCTGCTGATGCAGTGAGAGCTGTTGGCGACTGAGGGAGGCGCCGGGCTCGCACGTACAGACGAATAATGCACTGTACACAGCGTAGAGAGAGTGGCATCTCCCCAGCATCGACTAGTAGTCTCTTAATGGGGGAAGTGCGAAAGGTACCGGTCGCAAGGCGAAAGCCGGTGTGGTGGATCGAGTCCACATTCCGAAATACACGCTCGGCTATGGATGTATAAAACTCGCATCCGTATTCGAGCTTCAAACGAACAAAGGATCGATAAAAAAGTAAGGCAGTAGCTCTATCAGCGCCCCAAGCACTGATCGTCACGGACGGAGAATATCCATGGTGCGGGTACAAGAGACCCTAAGGCTGCGAATATGAGCGTCCCAGGTGAGGCGTCGGTCGAATACAAGACCAAGGAAACGGTGCGCCTCAACCACATCCAGGCGCACCCCATTAAGAAACAAATCTGGGTCGGGGTGAAGCCGTGGATGGTGGCAGAAGTGCACCACCTTAGTCTTGGCCAAAGAAAACCGAAACCTGTGCGCTTCGGCATAGCGAGAGACGCGGTTCAATGCCTGTTGGAGTCGACGCTCAAGAGTTGGCATCTGGGCCGCGCCAAAAGAGATCGAAAGGTCGTCCACGTAGAGCGTAGCGAGAACATCTTCCGGAAGCACCGAGGTTATGCCGTTGATGCTCAGGGCAAAGAGTGTGAAACTGAGGACACTTCCCTGCGGGACACCCTCTTCCTGCTCCATTGGGCCGGAGAGGGCTCTCCTCACCCGTACGCGGAATCGACGATCTCTGAATTATGTGTAGTAATTTCGCGGTTGAAGGATTGATATTGTTGAGCAACTAATGGTTGAAGATATCTGTGATCATTCAACAGTGAAAACTAAACATAATACAAGTACTAAAACCATGCACCCTCCGAAAAACAACTAAACACACACTGTTCTATCTCACTTTGTGCACATTAAACAAACCATGGAAAAAGGTTGAAAACTCATACAATAGGTTCCGACATACCTTTCTCACAAACAACATTCCATGGTGTTGCAGATGACGATGAACGGTTGAATGTTAAGATTTCAGTTTGGTGGGTATTTCTTCAATAGTAACTGGACAATTTTGATTGAGTCCAGACAAATCTATTGACATCAGTTTTCGGACGTCTTATAACCTGGTAGAATCCAGTCCGCCGTATTTTTACTTGCTTGAGACTTGTTCACAACAACCTAACTCTAAACTTTATTCAATAAGATCAGTTTACCACAAAACTAAAACGTGATGCCTCATGAGCATAAAAGAACTGTCACGCAATTTAGCCTCAGTCGCCTCTTTTAATGCGAAGAGTTGTCATGGTCAATGTAAAACACATAAGGGATGACCCAAATCAAGTGTTGTTCCAATCTGCCCCACATGGCACTATTTCACCCTTTCTATTCGTTTGGTAAATAATCAAAGTAAATAAGACACACACTAAACTTCCGTCGTTACCAAAAATAAAAGGAGGCATTTTTTTTTATTATCAAACAAACCCTGGTTGAAAATTAGACAATTTGACCTTTTGCCTTCGACTATTTATTAAAAAGAGGAGAATTTCATTCTGAGGCATTTATAAGGTGGGACGAATTTATTAATTCATTATATGAGTGAAAATTAAAATTTTCAGCTCAGATGGTGACGGTAACTCAGTCCTGAGGATATGACTAATAACCAAAGAGAGAAAATATTAAAGAAATGTTTATTCTCGGATATAAATTGTTATTATTTTATGAAAAGCCGAGAAGAAAATAAAGATTAAACTTCTAGGTGTAACGCACAACAACTCTACCAGAAAAAGGATATGGGTGACAAATTTCCACCGTTAATCTTGCCCCTCAAAGCTTCAAGGAAACCGCGCATTTTACAGTAAATTTCATTAAAAGGTGAACCAGTATTTTACCGTCGTCGTCGTCGGCTCCAGCTTGTATTCGAGCACTGGTTTCGTCGTCAGTTATCCAGTCTCCCCAGCTGATGTTTGAATCGGAGACAAAGAAGGCCGGGAAGAAAACAGAGTCGAGTGCCATTTGCTGACGAATTTGTTTCGGGTGATCGTGGCTGAGCAACAGCCTCTCGCGCGCACTTGACCAGTAACACGTCCGCAGTAAAACAATAAAGTACTCCCAATTTTGTATCAATATTTTAGTGCTCCTCTCTGGGAGTAATCACTTAAAATCTTCATCTAGCTCGCTTTGAATCAAAATTTATAATGTAAAAACCACCCAATCTGTATTGATTCTTTCTGGCTTTTGATATTGAAGCCTAAAAATAAAAAAAATTATATACATTTCCAGACATCTGGAACGCCTCATTGATATGACTCAAATATGGCGAAGCGATCTCTAGAGAGCTGGTGACGTTAGTGAAGGACTGCCGTTCGTAGCATTTCATTGTTGAAAATACGTCGATAATTAGGCGTTCCCTAGTCCCCCCCTTGTCATATACAGGCGACGCCATCACCCAAAATTTTAATTAAATTAGCGCAGATAAATAACCTTCGCTAAATTCATTTAATGTGGAGCTCGACATGCAAACTCATACTTAAGATCCAATTTTTCTGTCGCTCCAAAGAATGAAAGGGGATAGCCAGTTCGAGGGTACGGAGAAACGGGGGTGAGGCGCCTACCCATCATCAAAGGCATGGGATTTGGTAGTCAAAAAGGCGAGAAAGGTTGGATAGACAGAACAATTGAAGGAAAGGACAATCGAATAATTTAGTTCATATGTATAACCAAATTGAAATCGATCAAGTCATATTAGTTGATCGTAAAAATAATCTTGTCAACTAAACCTATTTTCTTCTATCCTAATGCATGCTTCATTATATAGAGTTATTGGACCAATCATGCCAATTTATCTTTTACTAAAAACCAAAACAATATTGCAGAAGTTAAAAATTAATTCCCAGATCTCTGTTATTGGACTGGGCTTGTTGGGTCATCGATGTTGTGACGCCGTTCGCAAAAGAGTGACAGAGGAGAAAACGTTCTGGCGTTGACAAGGAGAACTTACCTCTTGAATTTATTGTACTATTTTACCAATATTTCTCCTAAGAACTTGTCATCCTGGTTTTATCTTCGCTTTGCATCTTATTTTTTACGTTTTATTGACCCTTCTCTTTTATGTTATACTCTTTTTGTATACATTTAATATTTTTAGAAACGACGCCAAATGTGTGGCCATCTACCGAATAATGTGAAAGAAATCAATCCATCAATTACCGCCATCACAATTTCTCTCTTCAGACCTATAACCCTCTTTGCTGCCTGAACTTTAAAAATGTATTCCATCTTCGTTTTTATCTTTTTTCACTATTTCTAATTTATGATAACTTTAGCTTTTCTACTAGGTTTACCATTTCCTTTTCCTCGCTTTCCTATCCCATTTCAATAAGTCATATGTACATACATACAAGCAATATGAGCCTCCCTTCCCTTGAAAGAAACGTTGTTTGTACACATCCATTGTGTCGGTGAATTGCGGCAGTTTGGCGCCGAGGAAGCGCTAAATAAAGTACGAGATGACGCGGGGTGGTGGTAAGAGTTGTGGTAGGGCTGTATCGAAGGGGTAGGGGTTCTTAAATCCGTGACTTTGTTCATTTGATCGATGGTTGCGCGTGAGGAGATGCAAAATTCCGGTATGCAAATGGTGGCAGGGAAATGCATGAAGGCAGAGTCTTGGCATTGCTGCGGTTATTTATTATCGGAGGTGATCGCTGTCTCGTGCGAGTGACTTTCGTGGCTTAGATTGGGCGAGGGATTGGCTGGGATCGAAGCCAGTTAGAGGATAAATTTACTCGTTGGTTGCCTATCATTGAAAATTTCAAGAAGGTCGTATACACATAGGGGAATTTAGGCTAAATATAATGCGAAAGGGACGGTGGCAGAGGATAAATGTATGAGAAGGTACAAAAACGAAATTAAAGAGAGAAATAAAGGATCAGAGTAATTTGGATTAAAGTCTTTATCCACCCGGGTAAGCAGGGATGTTTAAAATGGCCTAATTGTGGGCTGAAAATTTTCGAAACCTCTTAGAATACGAGACACATGTCAGATAAAATGAACCTGTAGTCATTATATATTTGACTATTTATTGGTGCCCGGAACTTTTTTTTAAGTTATATAAACCATTTTAGATTATATTTTTTCGAACGGAAATAAATAGAAGCGAGAATACCTTATTCTGCCTTTGCCAGGCATTGATAAATGCTAATTATTAATTTAGATGACCTAAGAGAAAGATTTTAAACTATTGTCATTCCAGGAAGTTAAAGAGCAGACGTAAAATGAAAATTTGAAACGAAGATGCCTTTAATGATTAATATATACACTTAAATAATGCGGTATAAACGCAGCAACGCGCTATAATTTTTTACAGCAAAGTACTGCTGCTGTTTAGTGTGAGATACTGTAAAACGCGTGATTTTCTGTAAGTTTTGTTGATAAGATTGTAAGATGGAAATTTTGCGTGTTTATCCTTTATTTTGGAGAGACACACAAAAGTTTAATATTTACATTTTAACTTAGTTTCCTAACAGTTATAAAGAAATAACTATATTCAACAGTAAAATATTCTCTAACCATTCATCATTTAGTTTTTTTTATACCATTTAGGTCTGAAGTATGCTCACTATCCGAAATTAGCTAAATATTTAATGCTGAATCAAGGGTTTGCTCGATGGGTAATAAGAAAAAGAAATAACTTGTATTCTTTGATAAGACGAATAATGTATATTTGATTTATTTTTAAGAAGTGACAAATTTAGTGAGATCGTACGCGACACATGTCTACGGAAATAAGTTATGAACCATGATGAGGCTGCCCCTTACGGCTGACTCTCAAGGCGACTTGTGACTAGGGTTTTTCAATAAGCAGAATTTTGAAAACCGGTTTTCACAAGCCTAATTTTTGAAAACCAGTTTTAACCAATTTTGACCGAAACTTTTAAAAACCCAATTAAAGGTTAATCAAAAATAAAACTGTATAACATATACTTTATTGAGTAATAAATATGCAATTAGAAACTAATGCATACCATAGCAAAACACTTAAACGCAATGAGCACTTAAGCTATTCTCGGCCAGTCTTGCACGTACTTTTTTGCTTGAAGTATGAACTGGTAATATATTTTATTTATAATCTTTTTCTTCTTCTTATTTTGTTATTTTAAGTTGATATTTACACAAATTAATTTCATTACAATTAAAAAAATCCGGTTTTTATATTTCAATTTTCGTTTTTAAAGGAAATATTAAAAAAAAAGGTTTCCACCGGTTTTTTAAACCCGGCTTGCAACATTACTTGTAACCTGAGTATTTATAGGATCTCGAAAATAGGTTGTAAGTCACTTCACTCTTACAGATGTCAGCTGAAATCTGATTATCCAAACTATACCTGACACCCCTTTGAAAGCTACATATCATTAAATATTTACATTTCCTCTATCATAACCACACATACTTCACAAATCTCTCTCCTTAAGAACTTTTTAAGTGATAAAAACACTATTGGTATTTGATCATGTAAAGACAAAGTCTCCCTAAGTGAATAGGGCGAATTACAATAGTAAATGATTTTAAAAATATATTTACTTCTTTAAATGGGTTATTTGAGTAAATAATATAAATACAGCCTTAAATATTCAAAGAAAACACTAAAACTTTGCTTCTTTAAGCTCTTTTTTCCAACTATTAATTAGAACAAGAAAGTATATTGTATTTCAACAAGGAAATAATTAACTTGCATTAGACAAAAATTGTTGAACTTCGCAACGAGCTTGTGAGTAAACGTCAAAACAGAGTGTAACTATTAAAGCGTCGTTTGTGGACACAAATCTGACAAGTTCGAGATACAAGTGTGCCAAGTTAGGGAGACTGCATGTGTAGGCACTAACAATGGCTCTAAAATATTTGCTAGTAGCACCTACTTGCTTTGCCTTTGCTTTGATTCACCTCCAGGTCGGAGTAAATTTTTAGAGCCTTGAATGTATAATCTTTACTCGGGAAAGTTGCAAGGAAAAGATTGGAATTTTTGTTTAAAAAAATTAAATATTTAACATAACTATTTTACTTAAATTTTCGAAATATCTTAACTGAACATAAATGATGGATTTCCCTTCAATAAGAATAACTACTGATAATTAAATCGCTTTTAATGCAATAGACTTTTTAGCTTTAATTTTAACCCTTTGAAACCACTGCAATTATGGGCGAATTTATAATTCGGCTTTTTTTTCTGTCTGGTAGGTATAAAGTTTGTGAACGAACGAACTGAATTTAATGGAAATGCAAGTATATATATTGCAGGAAAATGTTAAAATTGTTGATTAACTGCGCGATATGAGTTATACAGTACTGCTTTTATCCCCTATTTGCACTAGACCTAACAGCAACGAATATTTACCTTCCTTTAACCACTTAAACCTTCGGTTCGCTGAAGGAAGTTGTCATAAGGAGAACAAAATAACGCTGTTTACATGCCTGGATTGCCCCTAAACCATCGGCATTCTTTGTAAATACTATCAAGAAATAAAAGGAAGATGAGGAAAAATCTATTACAAATATAAACGATTACTTTGAGCATCTTTACAAAATTGAGGATCAATTATGTTTAGTTTTCTTGAATTAATAATTTATATCAGACCAAAGTTTGTAAATAATTTAGTACCACAAAAACTAAATTCGTAAAAGGACAAATCAAAAATACTAAGAGAGTGTTTACATCAGTTTTAAAGAGGGCCATTTCATGCAATCCATTCGTTTACGATTTGCCACAAATTAAATAAATTAACTATTTACCATTTATTTTACTTTAGAAAAGTACGCATAATTTCAACTCAAATTAGTATATGAATTCCTTCTACGAGACATCGAATGACCGAATATTTTAAGAGTATTTCTTACGTATTTGTGACTGCCTCAGTAAATACAATAAAGTAAATACAATAAGTAAAGCTATTATATATCATCGAATCCTCTGTTTAGTTCTTTTAAACAGGGTCGTTAATGTTCGAATATCATATCAGCCCTCAAATATGTTGAAAGTTTTGACCCATAACTAAGCCAGAAGCAACTTTTGACTCTATTTCCATTCACAATAGTGTTGATTTATGCTAGATAGTAATTTTTGGCATAGTTATAGCTGTCTTAGGAAGTCAGAATGTTTTCCCCTGAACTGAGATAACGTGTTGCCGAAAATATATTTGGTAACGCTATCGTTTCTCATGAAAATATTTGGTACGAAACACCACTAATAAAAGCTAGAGCTCAAAGGGAAAGGCTTTTTCCTATGAATAGGCTTTGGATTATTTAGAAGACTACGAAGCTTGATTCCTGGAATAAACGCGAGGATATGAGCACAATGGAAAAAGTGATAGAAAAGAAAGCGTTATCTCTCTTTTATTTTAGAAATTGGTATTTTTTATTTTGGAAATTCGTATTATTTATTTCATACTTCTGTGGGATAATAATTTATTGATAATGGTTTGTTCGCTAAGCACCGGAAAAGCATAAAGATCCCTCCGCCCCTTCAAAATGAGATCATTAGATTCGGAATAACATTTGGATAAACAAAGAATGGTGATAACGAGAGAGGAAAGTAGAACAATGAGACCAAAAAGTAGGAAAATGGGATAACTCTGAAAAACGCATAGACTGAACATAAAAAACACATACTTGCATAAGAATACAAAACACGTACATAACATATAGTAAAAAGAATTAAACTTCTAAGGTTAAAACAAGCAGAAAATATCAAAAGTAACACAAAAGGGACGAAACAAATAAGAATGATACTACTGATACTGATACTACCACTACTGATACTAATAATAATACAATAATAATAATAAATAATAATAATAATAATTCTTTACAGATGGCGTTTTCACTCAACCTAAATCACCTACCACCTCCTCAAAGGGGCTTTCCTCGGCCCCAACATTTCCTCATGAAAAAACTGAAGACACCCCCCCCCCCCTTCAATAATACCCTGGAGTGGAATATTTTCAATTCGCCCCAATTCGGACACTTGAAATTGGATGGCATTTCCATGGCATTGGATTTCCGACGTCGAGGTGTCGGGTTCATTCGCAGCGAGCCCGAACGAAAAACTTCGCGTGGCCCATTGGTGGAGGTGCTCTACTTATGCCCTCTAGGGTAGGTAGCTCCAACACATATCATCACACAAATATCCAAACTCAACGACACTATCAACCCCCTTCCGTCTTCACAGGGAAAATATGCATTCACTACTTAGCTCTAAAGTTTTGACGGTAGAGGAAAGGGTGACTTTCCGTGATCATGAAGGATTCTTCGCAGGATAAGCTTGGACCCGGAAACCTAACCCTCGTTTTCAGCCCTGCAAGCATTGTCATTCCAAACTTTATGTTAATTTCATTAAGCAGTCGATGGTATCTCGTCCTCAGAACACTGCGTTTTGCCAAGAGCAAATGATGGAGGACCAAAGCTAAAATATTTTATTTAGTTTCTTTTTTATAAGGGTTAACAAGAAGTCGTTAGGGCGCTAGGAAATTTTGGCCGTGCCAACTCGCCGATGCCCAACTTGCCGGCATTCAACTATCCCCGGCCATCTTGCTGGGGCTCAACTACCTGCGGCCAACTCACCGGCTCCCAACTAGCCGCGGCCAACTCGCTATCGCCCAACTACCGTCAGTCAACTCTCTGCCTACCAACTAGCCACAGCTAACTCGCCGACGCCCAACTATCTGTTTCCTACTCGCCGGTGCCAATAACATGCGGCCAACCTGTCAGCTCCGAACTAATTGTAGCTTAATTCACCACCTCCCAACTAGCCGGCGCCAAACTACCTGCGGACAACTCGCCGGCACCTATCCTATTCCGGTTCAAACTAGCCCCGGCTCACTCACCCAAACACAACTACCTGCGGCCTACACGCTAGTGCCCAATTACCCGTAGCCCAATTCGCCGACTCACAACTAGCCAGCGCCCAACTACCTGCAGCCAACTCACTGACGTCAATAAGCTGCAGCCACTTCTATGTACCCAACCGGCTGCATAGAGGTTACTAGTATACATAATAAATCCCCAAGAAAATAAGTAAAGTTAGACTAAATGGTGCAACCAAATAAGGAATCGTCTTTTCCAGACTTGGCTAATTATGTAAGCTACATACTCGCTATCAAGCCGGTTTACACTAGTAGCTATCAACCTAAATAAAATAATACGTGCAAAATATTTAATAGTCCTATAAAATATTATTTAAAACGTACACACAATCGAACCATGTGTAAGATAATGCACTAACATAGGCCCGAATAACCTTCGATATGATTAGAATATGTGTGGATAAATTTTAGAGTATAAACATGGAAAAGGATTTCTGAGCTCTAGTCTTGGGGAATCTAATAGGTTCAAAGCAATTAAGTGTCCTTTGGCAAATGGCGAATAGAGTTCTAGGATACATAGCTAGAAGTTTTGCATCTAAATCGAGACATTATTCATCTCTTGTAGAAATCGATGTAGCTTAGGTCTCCACATTTGTTGAAGAACAGAGCATTATAGGAACGTGTCCATCGTCGAGTGACAGAATTGATTCCAAAATTAAAAATAGATGGTATGAAAATAGACCTTCATTTAACTTTCATTGGAAGATTTTTTCCTACGCTGCCAATATATTGAAATATTTTAAAATATTAAACGACTTCACTAATGTAAATTATGAAACAATATTTAGGCTAGCTATGATAACGGCCTAGTCACTAGAAATAACGATTTCAAGCTAATAAACAAAAGATTTAACAGTGTGTTAGTACAAAATTTGTTTTCTTATAAAATAAGATAAACTCGGAATTACTTGAATGGGAATGACGTTGTAATACGTCGGTAAATATTCTTACTAATTCTTTAGCCATATCCACCTTTCGTATTACTTCTCCTTCACCTCGGAAGTCACCACTTCACTTATATCATAAATTATCCACGAGTGGATCTTAGGTTCTTTACTGAGTTGTAATGCTCTAATTATCTTCAATGGAAAATTTCCATACATGTCTTTGAAATCATCTCTTTTTAAATTACACTACAAGTGGATTGTAAATTAAATTGCAATCTATTCACTGAATTACAAATCTTTACTACTTACGGGTATGGATTTGTTCTACCCAGCAATCAGAGGAAACCGGAAAGATTGCCACTCAATATACAAACATTATTTCGCGGCTTTAAAATGAATTCTAAATTAAGAGGATTCCGGATTGCAAGTTTAAGGAGATGAAGTTATAGGCTCGTGGTCCACAAGCCAAGATACTTTTATTAAACTGGGAAGGCTATATAAGGTCAAAGTTCTTCAATATGAGGTCAAAGATTTTTATTATAAGGTCAAAGTTCTTCAATATAAGGTCAAAGATGTTTATTCTGAGGGCAAAGTTCTTTAATAAAAGGTCAAGATCTTTATTATAAGGTCAAAGTTCTTCCAATAAGATCGAAGATCTTTATTATTAGGCCAGAATTCTTCAATATAAGGTCAAAGATTATCAATATAAGGTCAAAGATCTTTATTATAAGGTAGCTCAGAGATCTTCAATAAAACATCGAATATCTTCCCTATAAAATGAAAGCGCTTCAATAAAAGGTCAAAGATCATCAATATATGGTCAAAGATCGTTACTATAAGGTAGATCAAAAATCTTCAATATAAGATCAAATATTTTCAATATAATGTTGAAGTTCTTCAATAAAATGTTAAAGATCATCAATATAAGATCAATAATCTTCAATAAAAGATCGAAGATCATCAATATTAGGTAAAAAAAAATCTTTAATAAACGGTAAAAGATCATCAATATAAGGTCAAAAATATTCAATAAAAGGTCAAAGATCTTGAAATATAACATCAAATATCTTCAATAAAAGGTCAGAAATCTTCACTTTAAGCTCAAATATCTTCAAAATAAAATCAAAGATCTCTAATATAAGGTCAAATCTCTTTATTATTAGGTCAAAGATCTTTAATGCTTCTAAGAGGTGATTAAATACTTCAATATTTGATATAAGTTAATGAAAGATAACTTTAGCAATGGCTTGACCAAAAGCTGTTCTTATACTTAGCCATTTTTTATGCTAGGACTTCGTTTGCCTTTCTTAAGCTAGCAATGCCCGAAACCTTTTAAAGCAACATTATGCTAGAACCCTTTTGATAGAAACAAGTGAAACACATAGAGGAAGTACCTTTTTTATGAATAAGGTAAATGAAATAACGCCAAATTAACAATAAAAAGCATTATATGGATATTTGTTGAATATTCGTAGATGTCATCGATGGTTTAAAAAAGGCCGTTCAGGCGTTTCCGACATAAAGAAAACAACACTGCAATTCATCTTGATAGTCTTGAAGCCCTTGTGTAATCTACTCCTTGAAAGGAAACAAAAAAATGGCAGGAATTTTAATTGTTCGTCATAAAATCGTGTATAAACTTCTTATAAATATAGGAAGCAACATGAAATGGAACACACGTGAGGATGCTAGTTCGAATTCCTTTGGAGACTGATTTATTTTACTCTTTCACAAGGCGCGCTATTATTTCTTTTTGACCTGATACCAGGGCCTAAGGGTTACACTGGTTATTTTCGAAATCAAATGTTAACTAGTAGCCGAGTGTGGATGGCGAGACGTGTAAAAGATCTCTGGTCAATGTCTAGACATGCTTTACCAAAGAAGTCTTAACAGAGTTCAGGGTGCTTTTCCTTATCCTAAATTGTGGCTCATTTGTTTCAGCCCGCGCTTCGTACGCAAGAAGTCTCAGGTTCAAATCTCGGTAGAGACTGATTTTTTAAGAAAGGCTTCTATATCTCGTCCTATATCATGTTTACGAATCGTCTAATCGTGATTCAGTTATGACCCTAAAGGAAAAAGTTTTTTAAGGCTTGTTCAATTAAAGAGATCCTCTTCGGCTTTAAGGGAGAAAGAGGAGTAAAAAAAAGTGTTATTATTGTTATCGCACCACACTTGAAATAGTGGAAAGGCAGCGCCTTATCCCGATACCAAGACGAAGAAAGGAGGCGCCTTATTTCCATACCGAGGGGTTGAAGGGCAGAGCCTTACCACTATACCGAGGGGTTAAAAGGCAGGGCCTTAACCCAGGGATTGAAAGACAGCGCCTTATCCAAATACTAAGTCGTGGGAAAGAGGCGCCTTATACCGATAACAAGGCGTAAAAAGGCGCTTTATACCGATACAGAGTGGATAAAAGGCAGAGTTTTATCCTAATATAGAGGCGCGTGAAATAACCTCTCCTGCTTCCTGAAGTCGTCCAACCATGGTGTACAACTTCACCTTTGTTCATTATTTAATTCAATTTTCAATTGTTTTATTATTTATTAGTGTCAAAATTTGTTGTAAATTATTTGATAAGACTTCTAATAACTGATATCTTCTTATATTGTTAGGTAATTGTTTCTATCTTTACTTTTATAGCCAGTTTTAGGGCACCGAAGATGTCCAAAGTTTGTAGTGTCTGTATTCTCTTGACAAGATTCTTGGCTGAATTTGCAAGGGGGCAAAACACTGGTGACAGACATAGTTTAAAAACACGAAAGGCATAAAACAGGGCGAGAGAGAGTTTATTTCCAAGCGTCTTTCGACCATGGTAAGTTGTCGTTTATGAGCTGCATTCATAATAATTTTGAAATAAAAGTCAATGGTCGGTCACGTATGGATGGGCCGACGGCCGAAGCCGACAATCGAGTCCATTCTTTGCTTTATAGAAGCATCGGTGGGCTCCTTTAAATAATCGTTTCTGTTCTAAATCCACGGCAGTTCATGAAGATATTTATGTTATTTCCGTTCGCATATGATTCTAGAGGAGCCAAGGCTAGAGCGTATTAACCACCTTATCTGCAATTTCATTGAACTTAAATATCCAATTCACCTCATAAATAGATGCCATTCCAAAGCACGAAAAGACTTCTAGGCCACCTCCACACCACGAAGGGACGATTTTAAAAAAATGTATTAGTTTCCCATATGTTTCAGCCTTGCTTCCGCTAAAATCACATGCGAACCGATATAACCTAAATATCACATTTAAATATTGTAATACCATTTGAAAATCCTTGACTAGACTGCGCCCAACCAATCTCGATGCTGGAATTTACAGTATATCTTGCTATAATTGCAAATTAACATACATCGGAGAGTCAGGCCACTTTAATAAGAGGATGAAAGAACATTTAACTGATATAAGAAGGTGTACGAAGTCTTTGAGTCTCTGTACGCACATGCAAAAGCACGGCCATAGAATTGATTTTAACCATGCAAAAATCATTTATAATTCAAACAATTATATTAAGAGGAGAATTGCGGAATCCATCATCGTCAACAAAGTTGATAATTTGAATTTATCTGCAGGGCAAAACAAATTTAACAAATATATAATGAATCGAGTCGCCAATCTTATTTATAAACCCCCGGACGCAATGCGTCTCGAGGAGTAGCAACTCTCCAGATTGTTTCCAGTTCCACTTCATTTAGTTTAGCTTGTCATTCACGCCAGTTTGAAAACCTCAAAGTTTTTCTTTTCTTCCAATTCCTTTTCTTTCAATTGTAACCCTATTAATTTTGTTTGAATAGATTTATTTTTTAACTTAATATAGAGATTTTTGTCCTTTATATTGCATTTTGATTTTTTTTTTATATTCTAGTACATTTTTAGCCTAAAGCCATCAGTTATCATTGTTCTCAAAATTGTTAAGCAATTGTTCTTATATAAATCTTTAATATTCTAGCCTAGAAGATGGGTCTAGAGCTCGAAACGTTGGCAATATATGATATATTCAGTGCTTGCTCTTCTTTTCCTGCTGATATATATATATATATATATATATATATATATATATATATATATATATATATATATATATATTATATATATATATATATATATATATATATATATATATATATATATATTGGTTAACCAGTTAATCTGGTGACTCATCTCAAGCGTGTAGACGTTTAAAGCAGTATTGGAATATCATGGTCCTAAAAAATCTGACCTTATAGGGAAAACAATGATTTGTATAAATACGGTGTCTCTCTATTTTATAAGCTATGTGAGTTTGAAAATGTTAAGGCAACGAAAGTATTAACTCAAATAAATCTTTCCTGTTCCTTATGTGGTGTTCACAATATATATATATATATATATATATATATATATATATATATATATATATATATATATATATATATATATATATATATATATATATATATACAGAGAAAGAGAGAGAGAGAGACGTTAGGTCACATCGGATGTGATTATAATTCACATGGATTGCAGACTCGAATCGAGTTCCCGGCAGATGATATATGGTAGAAATATCCATGATTCGGATTCTACGTTAATCAGTAGCTCCACACTGAGACTTAAAGGAATATTAAATAAGTGAAGATATTAAATGGAATATAAAATAATTGGCCTAGTAAATATAAAGGCATTTGAGAAACATTTATGGGAGATAAAGCAATAACAATGTGCATACATATATATATTTATGATTCTTTCAAATTAATCCGATAGAAACTATTCCTCCCTAAAATATTTCGCCAAGAAAATTAACTCGTTATTTAATAAAATATTAATAAAACTCAGATTGGAATTTCTTAATAGTATTGTTTTAATTGTTTAAACTTTATACTCAAATTCATACAAAAATAAAAAATAACTTCGAGTTTGTGAGGGTCATTTTATGTTGTAGCGATGTTTGAAATTTTCCTCCTGAGAAATTAACATACATTAGAAAGTTAATTTACTGTTCAATTGTTCCTCTGTCAAATTTTTATCAGGATTAGAGAATTTAGGGAATACGAAAATACATACATGTCTCTGTGCTGATTCTTGCCACACTGCAAATGAATCATCAACATAACGACGATAATATAAGGGTTATATTCTAAGTTGGCTGAAAACTTTTCCTACTTAGATAACTCCTAAAATGATTCATCTCTCATAAGACCCATTGAAAAATTCCTTGCAACAGCATCAATTCGAAGAAAAGAAATGTTGATTGAATTTTTGGATGACTGATAAAAGGGTTGGTATATTATATGGATGATTGTCTGCGAGAATGAATGAGAATTTAGTGGATAATATTGTGTATAAAAGATATGCATGTGAAAGAGCGTGATTGAAGTCATTTTCCCAGAGGTAAAGTATGAGTAAATAAAAGGTTATAGCACTGTGAAGGAATGACCTCGAAGGACCACCGTGAGAGGAAGCCCCCTCGGAAATACCTCTCTATTCTTTCAAAACCACGTGCGCCTAGTGTGAGAATTTTAGAAAGTTCGAGAAATAATCAGTCCCTCGCTGGATCACCCGTCACAGCTGTGTTTGCTTTCGGACGCCCCCCCCCCTCCTCCCATGCGATAACACCGTGTGCAGCCACATTAACCTTACCCCCATATCACGAGGCAAGTTTCACCTTCTGGACCGACTTGTTATCATGAAATGTCTTTGCATAGACTGGCGCCAAGAATTCTCTAGGGATCGCCAGGCCCTGAGGCGTCTATTGGACCAGCCACCCGGCTGTATAACCCGAAGCTCACCATTTCTCGAGGAGATTAAAAGCCCGCCATTCACTCAGTTCAGACTGCCGTTTGTTTCCCGTGAGCCCTTGTAATCCCTCGTCGAGGTGTCGTACTTCTTTGAAGATCTTGCCAGTAAATCTACCTTTGTTAAGCTTTGCCCCTAATCAGAGGAAAGCTATCGAGCCGCCTTCTTCTCGGAGAGTTGCGTGGCCCTCTCATCTTCACCATCCATTCAAGATTCCCATTCTTTCGAGCTTGAGGCTCCCTGCCGATCTGCAGAATCGTTTCGGGTTGAGATTACGTCTCACTGTAGCAGAGAAAATTTCAATCTTCATCACGAATTAATTAAACCCCATCTTCGAGTCCTCCCCGTCAGGACTTCCATAATTCATTTAACTACCTTTAGTAAGTAATTTGTTCACCCCTTTTTGTATATATATATATATATATATATATATATATATATATATATATATATATAATTATAGTTTGGGGTAATGTTCTTTATATATCCTTTGAACTTCAACTTGGCAAGCCATTAGTCAAAACCAGGTCAACCGTAAATCGCACTGTTTATTAATCGCCCCAGCACATATCTCAAGCGGCCTTTGGTCAGCTGTCTGCACGTGCTTGTATGACTCTGGGCGCCGAGCTAGTCTACGCAGGCATACCTCGACAACTAGATAGTACCCAAATCCTATGAAGGAGCATCCGGCAAAGACAATTGATGGGTGATACCATGCTTAATGGGACATGGAGGTGATTTTAGGTACGTTGTAGCTTAATTGGGATTTAGGGTTATGCAGGTTGGGTATTTTCCTTCAACAACTACTACTGCTTTAAGGAAGCTACCCCTTTCTCGACTTGCCATCCTAACTACCTATTTCCTGCCATTTGTACTTGGGACTAACTTAGAGTTTCGTGAATTAATTAATAATATATACACCATCTTTTCTCTAATTTCATGATTTGAAAATACTTGCATTTCCTTTGATTCTAATGTATAATTAGGATATTATAGACATATAATTGGCTTCAAAGAAAGGTAGACCGTAACAGACCGTAACAGACCCAACTTGGTACTGAAAAGGGGGAATGAGGAGGAGGAGGAGGAGGAGAGTAAATCCATGAAGATAAAATCCCATAAAGATTGGAAGTAAAAGAGAGACTGAAACCAATGGCTGGGGAACAAATTTTCTTGGGTTCATCACTAATTATTCCAACAATTTAGGTGATTTGGGATGGACAGGAAAGTGAGAAATTGCTGTTTGATAACGCCTGTTTAAGGGCTAAGACAGTAAGCACCACTGGGTAATGAAACAAGGTCAACAGACCTAAGTCGCGTGTTCTCAGTTATTCTGACTTATGACTTTACGACCTTCAGAACTTTCAACAAGGGGGGCAATCCGACCCATAGTTAGTTTTATTTTAATAATTCCCCGACTAACCTTGGGAGGACTTTGGCAATTATATCATTCGAAAGAGAATGTAAAGCAACATAAGAGATTCAAATGTCATTAGAATCGGCTGAAAAGTAACGATGTTAGTTACAGAAAAATCATTAAAAATGGTGACCATCCGACCGACCACCTACTAAATTAGAGAGGCGCGTTACAAAAGTAAAAAAAAATGTAAAATGCCAAAAAAAAAAATGTGTGACTAAATGAAGTAAAAATCAACGAAGTGACTGAATAGGCAAATGGTTATCGTCACGTTAAATAAAAAAAAATGACGGCCGAAAATCCGTTTTACTGCGTTCTGCTGAAGCACCTTTGGATACAGCACTTTTACTTGTTTTAGTGTCTGATCGACTTTTTAGCACTGCCTGCAGAAACGAGCCTATTCTGGAAGTCTTAAGTTGAACCCAGTTTCATCCTTCAAAAGAGAGAGCCATTTTTACGTCGAAGAATTGTAAATAAATGAGGGCTCAAGCACCTCACTGCTCCCGTCCATCGCTCTGCGTGTGAACCCGCTCGGATGTCTGCCATTCATTGATTTCGTCTTAAATATGCGGGCCACTTGGTTTGGCATAATTAAGGGCTTATGTGAACACTGGTTTGAGGCCTAGCTCACAGCAGAAGCATAAGTCAGGAATTGTCTCGATACTGGGGCATAACTGCGAGTCCCGGACGGAGGAGAAATCCTCATCGCCCGGGGGACCCGTCCAAAATCATAGAGGGAAATACACCCGTATCTATGTAGTTGGATGCAGTTATGGCGTATGTACCCGTGAGGGGGGTGGCCAAAACTTAGCGGTCGTTGATTCGGCCGCTATGCATTAGGTCCACCAAGCTCAACCCTCTGAGGTCCCCACCCGAAACCCACCCCATCACTCTATCATCCATCATACTGGCAGCATACGAGCGGGAGAGCAACAGGAGAAATGGACGGGGGCGTTTTTCTCAAATTTATTTGAACCCATTACCAGCGCTACTCACACCATCCTATACCTCCTTTACCACACCCTAACTTTCTTTTCACACATAAAAAACATATTAATTACACTTTAGTTACAGGAAAAGAAGAAATCAGAAGAGGAACACGAAGACCATGGAGGCCCTCACTAAGAGGGTCCCCTTAAGGACCATCGCCGGAATGAAGACCCCAACCAAGAAGAACTTATGTGAAACCCTGTACATCGAGCTAAAGGTGGCACTGGTGAAACTCATCGAAGTTTCATCCGGATTCATCGCCATGTGTGCCGAGACGAAGGATGTAGACCAGCTCCTATCAGAAGAGGGAGCGAGAGTCCTGAAGAACACCAGACTAGAAGCCAAAACCGCCCCACAAGTGGCAGCGAATAGAAGCGTCATCTGCCGCAAAGGGGAGATCTGGGTATGTGAACATAAGACGGATGAACTGAAAGAGGAAATTACCAGAAGCAACCCGTGGGCACAAGTTCGTGAGATAATTAAATTCCGCGAATACACCCACGTGTTTAAGATGACGTTCTCGACCACGGACATGGCAAGGAAGGCCACCCAAAATGGTATTCTCGTCTTCAACATGAGAATACCAGGAGAAAATATCCAGCAAGAGAAATTCAGTAGCATACAAATGTACTTTGTATGCTACAAACTGGAAGAACATACATCTACCACCTGCCCGGAAAAAACAAGCTGTGGTGCAGTGAGTGCTCTACAGAAGGGCACAGATTCGACAAGTGCGAAAGCACCTCGAAGAAATGCCTGAATTGCAAATGGGAGCATCGTTCGATGGCTCTTAATTGCCCCTAGCGCCGCCAAATCATTAGGAGGAAGGAGGACGAGGAAAGAAAAGCAAAGGAGACAACTTACGCTAGCGCCGCTAATAAGAGTGCCGAGGTGAAGACTGCACCAGCACCTGCACATTTCAACGTAACCGGAGATCTGAGTGCAAAAATACTGATCTGCATAACCCATCCAAATGTGGCGAAAGCAGTGAAGCCTGGTTGTTATAACCAAGTGCTCAACACGCTCCTGAAGGCGAATAACCTCATGACAGTAGTCATGCCTGATGACCCCGAGGGCTCGAAGGCTTTCAAAGAATCTGTCATCAAAAATAACAACATCAAATCCGGTTTGGAGGAGATGATTGAAGCACCATCATCGGAAGAAACAGAAGAAGAAGAAGAGAAAAAGGCTGGAAGTGAGGATGGATCCTCCTCATCTGACAGCAAAGAGGGCCCCTGCACTCGCACACGAGCCACCAAGAGCAGGTCAAAGACCCCGAGCTCCCCTCCAAAAAAGGAAAATCCTGGGCCGAGTAAAATCGCCCAACCAGCCCCCAGACTAAAAAAGGGGAAGAAAAAACATAGGTAAACCAACTCACCATGTTACGTAACGCACTGAAAATAATGGAAATCAACACCAACGGCTGGACGACGAAAGGAATTCTTTACGGAAATGTATTCAGAGAAATTGATGCAGACATCATACTGATTTCAGAACACGGGATCGACACGCGAAATACAGAAATGAAAATCTGGAACTACGATGTGTTGATCACTAACTTTTCGCAAGAGCGGTACGATGGCGCCGCTATTGCAATAAAGAAAGGGATCAAATACAAGCAGATAAGGAACTTAGAAGAATCCTACCTCGCGATTGAGGTCGGGCTCGACTTAGGAAAGTTGGTTATTGTAACCGGATATCAACCGCCAAGGAGAGATCTGTTGCCTATTCACACTCTTACTGACCTATTTGGCAGAAGAGCCCCCACCATACTAATGGGGGATCTAAACGCCAGATGCCGAGAATCCGGTTAAAGGACCTCCAACAGTATAGAGAGAAGCCTGGACCTGTTGCTGGACAGAAACATTGCCCAGCGGATAGGCCCCGACTTTCCCACCTATGTCAGAGAACGATGTGCCACAAAGCCAGACATCTGTCTGGTGAATCATCAGCTACCGTTCAATTACTACATGGAACCAGTCCAGGTGCCATGTAGTGATCATATAGGGATCCTACTCACTATCAATAGGAACCCTATACAAGTCCCAGCAGTAGTCAGGAAGAACTACAGACGAGAAGACTGGGCACGGTACGCACACCTTCTCGAGGCCTACGATCCGCCCAAACTGGACGAGGCAATTCTCGAGGAGATTGACGAGGCACTCGATGACTTCAATTACCAAATCATCGACGCAGATAGGGCTTGTATCCCTCGTTCCGCATATAGGACCATCTCGACCTAAGAGTGGACCGAATATATCAAGGAACTATACCGTGAACTGAAGATAATGTATGAATAAAACATCGTGAATGCATCAGTTCACTCGATGCAGAGAAGTAAAGAAATCAAAGAAGAATTTAACCAGTTGATCCTCGAACAACAGAACAGAAGATGGGAGGACGCAATCGAGAGCCCCGATCACGAAGCAACTCTCAAAGAATTTTGGAAGAAGATCCAAATTCTCAAAGGATCAACTGGAAAGAAGCATAAGATCGAGCTACGGAAAGAAAACGGAGACATCGAAGAAAAAGTAGAAAAAGTTGAAGAGATATTCCAAAGTTATTGGGAAAAGATCTTCAGTATAACGTAAGAAGAAAACGAAGACTATGACCTAGAGTTCGAAAGTAACATCATCGACGAGCTTAACGAAGAAATAGACAAGACGCACCCTCATCACCAGGTGGATGGACAGCGCGATGGAGACGCCGAGATTACAGAAGAAGAACTACTCGGCGCGCTTCGCTCATTCCAACAAAAAGCCCCAGGACAATCGGGGCTTACACAGCTTAACTTTGAAAAGGCACCAGCCTGTGTCATTGAAGGAATTAGAAAAATATTTAACGCCTGTCTCAATACGGGGTACTTTCCAGACGCTTATAAAACGGCAAAAATGATTTTCTTGCCTAAGCACGGAAGAACCTCAAGTTGAAGGAGAGCTACCGGCCAATTTCACTTCTGGAATTTGGTGGGAAGCTCTTCGAGAAGATCCTCAAAAAAAGACTGGTGTCTCACCTGGAGGAAAACTCGCTCTACAACCCACACCAATTCGGGTTTAGGAGTAAGCGAAGTACGGAAATGGCGATTACGTCATCACGGAAAAGCTAGCCCATGCAAAACGGGAAAAGAGTTACGTGGACATTGTTTGTCGGGATGTATCAAAGGCGTTCGATAAGGTGTGGCAACGGGGAATGCAGTACAAGATCTTACGACTAGGACTAAGTGAAAACTTAGAGAGAACTCTCTGTGACTATGTCATGGAGAGAGCGGCGTACATCAGTTTAGGGTGCACGGACGGGCCAAAGTTTCCGCTCAATGCGGGCCTCCCGCAGGGTGGGTGCCTGTCTCCCACTCTCTACTTGATTTACACCGCGGATGTCCCAGTCCCTGTAAGCCCCACTTGCCTCAACTTACAATTCGCCGATGATTCCACCCAGATAATCACTTGTCCATGGAGGAATGCGCCTTTGCAAGCTCGAATGACAGCAGCAGAAATTAAAAACCTTAACACCTACGAGGCCCGGTGGAAAATCCGAACCAACCAGGATAAGTTCAAAGTAGTTCCCATAGGCAGGTGACTACTTGATGACGTCAGGGTGGGGGATAGACGATATCCCTACACCAATAAATGCAATGTACTCGGCATGAAGATCACCTCAACCGGGTACACAAAGCACGTCCAAGAACGTATCAACAAGGCCACTGCTGCAGTTAAGACTCTGTATAGGTTCAGAAATCTTCGCCAAAGCAACAAAAAGAAGATCTATACTGCACTAGTAAGATCGACGTTGCTATACCCCGCCTCCACCCTCTCTTGTGTCTCAAAGACACAGAAGAGGAGACTACAAGTGGTACATAACAAATGCGCGTACCTAATTACAGATACACGCAGAATGGAAAGAAGAACTCAAGAAGAACTGCACCGGGAAGCGGGGTTAACCCCCATTAACGTTGTCATCGAAGAACGGACAAGGAATATGCTGGAAAAGGTTAATAGAGTGTTGGACGAGGAAATCGTACAAATGATTGTCCAGAATAGAAGAGCAGTATGTCACGCCAGATTTCCAAGCTCCGCTGGGATTTTAGCTGGCGGAGCAGAAGTGTCGTTCTACGCAAGATGAGTTGATTTTACCCCAAATCAAGACAAAAATACCAACCATGAAACCAACCGTTTTCGACAAAAATTTCCTGATATCGCCAAAACCCATCAACTAAGACAAAACTACCGAAGAAGGAAACCCACACAAAAAGATGAAAATCACCGAACAAGACTACAAAGAAGAAACATAATACACAAAATACACACACTACAAATTTACGAAGAAACAAAGACATTAAAACAAACATAGTAAGTTATAATTAACGACTTACCAAAACAACAGCAAACGCGCACATCATAACCAAATACATTAGCAATATGAAGACAAATGGCTTGAACGCCAAATTATATATACATGTATATATATATATATATATATATATATATATATATATATATATATATATATATATATATATGTATAAGCAAAATGATAAACAACAACGGAACTCCAAAACATAAAAAATTGAAAGCGATAAGCCTGATCACCAGGCTCTAGCATCACTTTGCACCCTACCACACTCTTTCTCTTTTCACCACTGGTCTACTTTCCGCTGTCTATCCACACACCCTTTCTATCCCCTCACCTGATACTCTCACATACATACCAGTTTAAGTCACGTTAAATTTGCATCGCTTTCCGCTTAATTTAACTTATTTTTTCTTTAGATTTATTTATACACTTCTTTCTCCTGTGGAATATTTTCCTTCCCCGCTACCAAACGTTCCCGCGATGTTTTTTTTTATTGTTAATAACTGAAGATATTCAGGTTAGACTTGGATCGATAATGGCAAGGAATCTTCCACATTCCCGCATGGCTAAAAATAGGTTGGGACATATTTGAGGAATCTACCGTCAAACCATAACCAGCAATTAGCCCCAGATGAACACCTCTCAAACATTTCCTTTCGTTTTGAACATTCAACCACTCGTAAACTCTTTTATGACGATACATTCCTCTATGTAAAATTGTATTTTTGCTACAAAATTACAACAAACCCGAGCGGACAAGAACAACATTCTGTCGCGGCCCTAATTTAATGTTAGGTTTGAATTAACCAAATTTTTCTTAAAGATGCGTCTAAGTGAACGTATCTATGGAGACGCATTTCAACTTAAACCTACGTGAGCTGAATCTATAATTACTCACCAATTCCCCATTTTATAGAAACATTATCTTTCGTCTTTATAACCATTAATATCGATACTAATTATCTTTGCAGTAAATTTTGTAACGTCAGAAATATACTGGGGAAAAAAACTTCACTTCCTCTTCTCAAAATTCTTTAAAAACTCGTTTATGTCATGTTGTGAAATCGAAGAAATGATAAGTGAGGAAGAAGTTTGATAGGAGAGTTTGATTTATGACTCCCAACCGCCTTCAAACACGAAGTAAGGATTGAACTTTATGGCAGAAATCTCGATTTCGAATGGTTTTTTGAGCATCATAAAATTATATAATTATTGAAGTTATTACAGATAATTCTTCGGTGGTCCGTCGTGAATGTACAGGGTGTACGGGAAAAAACGATGAGAAAAAAGTAATTTGAATAAGACGCGGTAGGTATGAGGTATGTGCGTACGCACGGGCGTATGTGCGCAACCATGTGCGGCGAAGTGCTGTAGGTTTACACGTTAGCAATACTTTAGGTACACATAAAGGACCCTAGTGATCTAGACAGAGGGATGAATGCGAGATGACCCGAGCAGTCTGAAACTTCATTGAGTTTGCCAAGGATTTATTACCCTTTTAGCCGCGTCCCTTACAAATCTATCCCCCTCTATTTCTTTGGTGGGCACCTTATTTGGCAAGCTAGCCGACGACCGGAATTCGTCCACTCATCTCGAACGGGGCCAAGAGGGAAAGGTGGGCCTCGTTCACCCCTCCCTCTTGGCTACGATTACGGGGGGGTATCATGTCTATATTTTTCCCACTTTCTCGTCCTCTCTCCTCTTTATTTAAACACACACACACAAACATGAGGGTATCAGTAGGCTTGATTGTTCCACCGTCCCCAACGCCTACAGTTTATCTTCCACAAAATTCTACTCCCTCTACCTTGAATCCTTTACTTACACACTTTCTGCAGGTGAAACCCTCGTTGGTTTTCGCTTTAAATTCGAGAAAACAACAACACAAATAATGAGGAAAGGAGGGAACGATCCCCCTACCCGCAACCCCAGGCCCCCCCAAGAGAAGAGGTCGTCTCTCTTTGCATCTCTTTAAAATTTCCCACAATCCTTTCCGCGCCTGATTAGACCCAGCTAAAAGTGAAAGAGGGCGTTAAACTCATTAACAAAGGTAAAAGAAAAAGGGGGCCACTAAATAACACAGGGAGAGAGTGTGGTCCCACAAGCACGTGGGGGCACTCAGTCGTAGAGTTCATTTGTATAGGATCTCCAAGGATTCCTTTTACAGGAGACGATAACTCATAAGGACCTAGATTACTCACTTCTCCTGGTAAGTGGTACTTAGTACCGCTACCTGGTACCTATACCTGTTTCTGGTACCTGATAACTCTAAAACTATCCTTTTGATTTCATTATTTCCAAGCCTTAACTATACGGAGTGGATGTATGTCAGGAGTAATCACAAGGTACACTAATCCTTCACTTAGAGATTATTTTCTCCTCTTAGGCTACCGTTTTTCCACATTTGCTCTTTTCACTCCTTCATCAGTCCTTGCTTTAGTCTCCTCACGCTCGTTTCATACTAAATTCGATTAAGATTGACCCTTGCGGAGTTGAGGCGATTGGAGATAGAGAAGATAGGACCAGAATCGTAACACTCAAATCCCTCTACCAGATAAATATGATCAAAATGATCCTCAAATCTTTTAGAAAAAACTAGCAAATCACCAGAACTTTCGTGGAAAAGAACAGACAGTAAGAAATGTTGGAATATAAAATACAGCATGGAAGATACTGAGTAACTACCTTGACAGGAAGTTGTTACCCTGATAATCAGGGAGAAATATCCCAAAGTCGAAAGAGTGGCGCAAATAGGTGATGAAGAACGTTTCATTGCAATGTTAAATGGAACATCACTTCTCTTTCGGTGTTTAAAATCCTTGGCTGCATTTAATCCTATGGGTTTACCCATAACAAACAGAAAAACCAACCAAATACTTAGAGATTCACAGACGCAATTTTGCCCCAAATCAATTGGTAATTATTGAATCGTGATAACATCAATTTTTGCTTGCATTAATCTGATAACTATTGTGATTCCCTTTCACTTTCCACTTTCTCATTTATCTCCCAATACCGTGAAAGCTCCGTTTGCATCAACAAGGTCTGCTGACCGAAGTCGCGTGCTCTCACTTCTTCTGATTTATGACCTTACGATCTTCAAAACTTCCAATAATTACACGGGTAACCTTGGTAGGACTTTGGCAATTATACCATTCGAAAGGATTTCAAATTTAGTTAGAATCGGCCGAATAGTTACAACGTTATTACCAAAACCCCCCAAAAAGTAAAACGCGGACCGACCGATAGACATAGTGAGATATAGAGTAGGACGCAAGTAAAAATCAAGCAACGATTTTCCAACTTGGCCGAGTCACATAAAATTACCAATCATGGTGGATGCACCATCATTACCCATCCAAAATTAGCGAACTATTTTGCGTGAATGTTCCATCTCAATAGCCAACCTGAGCTTCTCTCTGGAACATGAGGTCATTTCCCAGCCAAGAACGAGAAGGAACGAGTTTCAGTGAACAGAGTTCGAACTCGTGTTCTGCGAGGCTGCTTCGGTCCTTTGCACCCTCCCGTCCTTACCCTTCCGTAGCAGGCTCACTCTCCCTTTCTTGCATCTCCCCTCCGATCCCGCATCAACCGCTGTTGCTGAAAGCCACTTGGTATCCACACCATCAAACTTAAGATTGAACCACTTTAAAAGACACCCCCTACCCCATATTTATGGATTCTGGGTGAGGCAGGTGATTACAGATGGGGGTTTGAATGTTCGAGGGCTTCTGTATGCATAGTTGAACACAAAAACCAATGTTTGATCACCAGGAACAAGTTGATCCAGGTGGGACATCATTAATTATAACTCAAGCCAACGAAACAGAGTCAAGAACTACTTACGACACCCCTTGTTTTCGCCCCTGGCCTTATTTACCCCTATTTGCTTTTCCCCTCCTCTCAAAGGGGAACGAAGCGAATCGGATATGAAATATACGGAGCATTTATCCCATATTCAAGAAGTCTTTTTCTCCCCTTATTATTTATAGAGGTGTTATGCCCGTGACTGAGTTACGCCGAAGTGGAAAATGCCTCTTCTTCCTCACACAGATGAAATCGGCCATAACAGTTTGCTTCTACTCCGCTCTTTCTGTTTACCGCCCTCCCCCCATCTTCCATTCCATAAATCATTACAACGCACGAACATACGCACATAATATGATGCATGTAAACACAAACCCATGTGGTGTTTGTGTATCAGTTATGATAGACAGAAAAAGTGCCATCGACATACGTGAGCTTTCGGGATTTCTTAATAAATTCAAGTTATATTAAAGTTAAATTGTTTAATTATCTAATCTACCCTTAGAAGTTTTCCCGATTATATATAATCTAACAGCCCAACACAACTTAAAATTGAGATTAATACTCTGGGAGCAGATTATCTTTAGTAGCTTGCTTATGGCTTGCCTGTCTTTCAAGCTGAGCTCGGTTAGATCAAGAGAAAACAAAGAACCAAAACTGTTAATTCTTTCTGTAAGATAATCGCTACTCATTACCTCTGTTATTATTCTATTTAATTCTCTTTTAATGCATGTATCCTATTATCACGTATATATTTGCTTCATTTTCTTTTGATAGGTGCTGTATTCGATAATCAACTTTTTTCTATCAACTTCAAATAGATATCTCTCGGCGTGACTTATTTTTATCAACATTTTGGATGTCTGCAATTTGGCTCAGCTATTTCTTTGTTAAACCAGGCATGCACTGCCTATATATGCAATAAAAGAGTTGCTACTTGTAATGGTAAATAATTGTGTCTACAATTCTAATTTAATATAGTTTAAATGGATCAAACATATTCAAATATTTCAGAACAAAAATGATATACGCCAAAGAAAGAGAAAAACGACACAATTCGTCCAATTAAATGAATATGATGTCCAATATACAGGGCAGATTTTTTAGCAGAATTTTGACAAATAACAAGAAGTGGTCAAAGATTAAAATTTACATAACCAATGTCAAGAAAGTTTATAAAGTTTTCCTACACGATTTCCCAAGTATTTGAGAAAAAAAAATCTAATTTGAGGTAAACTTAGAATTTTAGTAGCATTAAAACCATGGTTTTCCGAAGAAATTGGTATACTCTTACATGATTTTATATATTTCTAATAGAAGGATATTCATAAAACCGCATTCAGCTTCTATAGTTATTTCAATGTTGCCTCGAAAACAACGGCATTTCTGGGCTGTGCTTTTCGTTCTTGTTGGCCATAAGGTGCATTATGGTAGCCTTTAACAAACTCGTGTATTGTAGGGCCGTTGATTAGTTACCCTTTCAACGAAGCCCCAAACCTTGTAGTCCATGTGGTTTAACTCTGAGGCATTTGTATGCTAGGTGTCACATACTCGTCAAACTTCTTGTACAGGTATTCCTGGGTCGCTTCGTTGGTGCATAAGGGACCAGAGCCCTACTATAACACATGTCTTTCCCCAGGCCACTTCCTCGATCCAGGACTTGACAAATGTGTTTTAGCTCTATTCTCATTTAAATCCGTATGTCATATTGAAAGTCCTGGGCTGTGAGGACGTTCTCTATTGAGAATAATTCTTCCTCATGGCTACGTTGAACACATTCTCCCCATAAACAAGTAGCACTTCTCTGACTTGGCTAAAGATATGTTTTCAAATATCTGTCTCGTAAAAAGAAAAAGAATGGTGCGGGGTTTATATGGCTTGCTAAAGCTGTGTTCTCGCATATCTGGCATATCTTGTGTATTTACTATTAACAACACTTAATCTCTGTTGAAAGGAGATCAAAATGCTTGGCGCAAAACAGCCCAATTTTAGTAGCAATTCCCTTCCAACAAACCAAATGGAATGAGGATGGTTGCTAATCGCCACTGTTCCGACAATAGAGGCGCAAAACAAAGGATTCGATTATCTAAAACTGGAAGGGTCTTATTAAGCAAAAATTAAATGAAAATTTTTAGCAAAAAGAACTACATAATTAAGAGTAGTAGGGAAACCATCAAAAACTTAAGCTCTCTACTCTCAATAAAATTACGATTGATCACATGAAATATTTTTATTCTTCCCCCCACCCTTTCTGGCGACTCCCTTAAACACTAAAAGGGGATAGATAGCCTGCAGGAATATCCTTTCTTCCTGCGTCGGAAATGCCGAGCAGATGATGCACAACTATCTTTAGATCCATCAAATTTAACTGGCATGCATATAAATACACATGATGTAGATATGATTGTGTTATCCTAGATCAGGAGTCGCCAAACTTTTTTCACAGTGGGCCAGATAACAGAGAATGACGAGCGCGGGCCGCATAACCATTTTGTTCAATGCAATATAGTGAATACACAAAAAACAAAAAAAAACAACATATCTATTTACCAATACACAAAATACACAAAAAATAAAGACAACAAACATACTTATTTACCAATAAGCTATCAAAGAAGCCGTCGTTAGGAATAAGAGTATTATCACACCCAGTGCGCGCATATCCGGGTCTCACAAACTAAGCAGCAAAAAAGGTTACTGGGATTTGTGAAAGTGTCATTAAGCTTTAAAGATATCATCAATATTTGCTTTGTAATTGTCTCATTGAATCAAAAGAATTGTTTTCAAATGTTCATTTGTGGCACAGTGCAGGGCGGGGCGAATCTGGCCCTCGGGCCGTAGTTGGGAGACCCGTCCTAGACTAAGCATAGGAAAATTCATAAAAGAAAGTGTAATTTGTGCTCACATATAGATAACTGTGTGCTACAAGTTCTTAACTTAAGAGTTAATGGCATGCAATTCAGGCCTTTTTAAAGGCAAGATAACTAATCTGTTTGTTTACTGGTCTAGTTTAATTTTCATGAGATTTCCATCTACTTTATTTTTTCTTTGGCTGACCTTGATTAGATCCTTGGCTTTATATCTAGTACATGCATAAAAAACTAATGAGATAAGATTTTTGAAAAATATTCCATAACTAATTTTCAATATTTTGTCGAATTCTGAAATGAAACGCGGGCCTTATTAAGAGCCTTTCGCGGGCCGCATTTTGACCGTCTCTCGTTTAATGGGATAAAAAAGAAGTTTAACTGAAACAAAACTAACAATAAGTAAAAAAAAGTTGAAATAGTGTGAATCAAGGTCTAAGGGAATTTAAATTCCAAATTAAACTTAAAAAAACTAACTAGTCATACATAGTGAACTTTATATAAACTATATCAAATTATATAAAGCTAATAATTTAATAAAATAAAAGGGATAAATGTGCCAGGGCGTCTGAATCGTTATGCGCATTTGTTTTTATATGATTTAATTTCTTTATTTTTTTAATACTTAGTATTTTTGAATTTCATGAATTCTGTAGTGTATATCGTGTTTTTTGGGGGGTTTTGCGTCGTTTTCTTTCTTCTTTCTTCACGATCCTTCCTCTTGGATCAAAAGTGGTGAGTTTTTTGAGTTCTGATCGTTAAGTTCTTTTCGAATTCGTGTAATTTTGCCAGTTTATTGATAATTCCATTAATCGGTAAAAAAAAAAATCTTTTCCGTTCTTATTACACAATATATCATGCGTAGCCGTAAAGCTGGTTAATTATTTCAATGATTTCTTTATGTATTTCCTGATTAACCATCTCCTGCATATTCCTAGTCCATTCTTAAAAGACTGTGTTAATGGCTCTTATCCCCACTTCCCTTTGCAGCTCTTTTTAGGATCTTCTTTATATCGCCCCCCGGTACCCGTAATTCGGTGCACTCATTTGTCTGCATGACCTGTAGTCTCGTCTTCAGCGTACTCGAGGCACAAGAGAGGGTGGACGCAGGATAGGACGCAGGATATTTTATAAGTGTATTGTAGATCTTTCTATTTTGCTCTCGAAAGTTTCTGAAAATGAATAGAGTTCTGACTGCGACAGAGGCTTTCAAAATTCGATCAGAGACGTGCTTCCTGTACCCGGATGAAGTAATTTTCATACCGAGTGCATTGCACTCCGTAGTGTATGAATAGCGCCTATCCCCCACTCTGACATTTGAGAGAAGTATCCTTCCGATCGCGAATATCTTGAATTTCTATTGGTTAGTTCTTATTTTCTTATTTGGCCTCGAAGTTGTTTAATCTTTCGATTTCTACGGGGTCATACTAGCTTGCATAGGCGCATTTCGCCATAACCACCCTATTATCTGGCTGAAAACATTCGCGAATTCAATGTTGAAGCAAATATGGTTGCCAGGGGATGGGACATCTGCGGTGTATATCAAGTAACGAGTGTATGACTTACACCCCTCCTTACGGGATGCCTGCATTAACGTTGCAAACCGGTTTTTAAAAACCGGTGAAAACTTCTTTTTTAAATATTTCATAAAAAAACGAAAATAAAAAAAATAAAAACCGGTGAAAACTTCTTTTTTAAATATTTCATAAAAAAACGAAAATAAAAAAATAAAAACCGGTTTTTTGAATAGAACAAAAGAATAAAAGAAAAAAATGTAAAAAAAAGAATAAAACAGATTAAAAATAAAATATATTACTAGTTCATAGTTCAAACAAAAAAGTACGTGCAATAATGGGCGAGAATACATTAAGTACCCATTGCTATTTGCGCTGCTACTTCATAAAAAACAATGTCTTAAAAATGACTCGTGCATTTTTATTATGATATTTTTTTAAGGTTTTTCAGTGAAACACTTTTTTTTTAAGTTCAATGTTTTGTTATGGTATGCATTAGTTTGTATCTGTATATCTATTACTCAATAAGGGATGTGTTATACAATTTTATTATTTATTAACACCTAATTGTGTTTTTTAAATTTTCGGTCAAACTCAGTTAAAACCGGTTTTCAAAATTCCGGTTATTTAGCAACCCTATCCTGCATTTAGTACGAATTTGGGTCCGTCGCTACTCCCCAAACTGATTTACACCGCTCTCTACATGACATAGTCAATAGAGTTTGCCAAACCTTATCAAATGCTTTTGATATATCACAGGATACAATGTCCATGTAACTCCCCTCCGTTTTGGCTTGGTCAAGATTTTCCGTTATGACATTTATCGCCATCTCCCTACTTCGCTTTTTCCGGAAGCCAAATTGGTATACATGGAGTTCTCTTCCGGATAAGACACTAGACTTCTTTAGAGGATAATCTCGAAGAGCTTCCCACCAAACTCCAAGGGCGAAATTGGCCGGTAGAGGGGCGGAAAAATTTTTCTCATTCTTTCGATTATGCTAGCTTGTGCCTTCTCAAAATTTAAATTTGTTAGTCCCAATTGTCCTGTGTTTTTCTGGCAGAATGAGTGGGGCGCGCCGAGTAGTTCCTCCTCGGCTATCTCAGAACCTCCGTCGCGTTGTCTATCCACCTAGTGGTGAGGGTGCCTGTTATGAATTTGGGTGATCAGCTCGTCTATGATTTCGTGTTCAAACTCTATGTTATATTCTTCATTCTACTCTTAAATTATACTAAATATGTTTCCCAATAACTTCTGAATATTGGTTCTATATTTTCTTCCGTTTCGATGTTTCCGTCTTCATTTTGTATTTCCAATTTCTTCGCTCTGCCTGTCGATCTTTTGAGATGCCTGAGTTTTGTTGAAAATATTTCGGAGATACATCTTGATCGAGGCTTTCGATCGCATCTTTCTATCGCATCTTTCCATCGTCTCCACTTCTGTTTGAGAATCAACTGGTTGAGTTTTTGTTTGTTTTTTTTACTTCTTTGTATCAAGTCAATTTATGCGTTTCTCTTGTTAACCTCGTATAATAATTTCAGCTAACGTTTTAAATCCTTAATGTATTCGGTCCATCTTTATGTTGAGAGGGACCTATATGCGTATTTCGGGAAACAATCTCTACATGCATCAATTATATTGTTATTAATATCGTCGATTACGTCATCCAAAGGGGGAGGATGATAGTTCCCGAGAGGTTATGAATACTGGCCCAGCCTGCCCTTTCGTATTTTTTTCTAAGTACGGCTGGGAATAGTATAGGGTTCCTAGTGGTCGTGAATAGGATCCCTATATGATCACTACATGGTCCATTGACTGGTTCCATGCAGTTGAAAAAAAAACGGTAGCTGACGAGTGTCCATAGAAAGGTTTGGTTTTGTGGTACTCTTTCTTCTAACATTGGTGTGGAAGTTGTTGCCAAAATCCTGGACGATGTTCATGTCCAGCAAAGTATCGAGGTTCCTTCCGATTCTATTAAAGTTCTATAGCCGGAGTCATGACACCTGAAATTCAGGTCCCCAATTAGGATTATGGGGGTCCTTCTACCAAATAAGCTATTGAGAGCCTATAAGGGTAAAAAGCTTCTCCTTGGCAGCTGATATCCGGTGGCTATGTTTCTCTTTCCTCTATCGTGAGACAGGATTGTTCAAGGTTTCTGATTTGCTTGTATTATATTCCCTTTTTATCGCAATAGCGTCGCCATCATATCGCTCTTGCAAATATCTCGTGATCATCACGTCATAATTCCAAATTTACATTTGTTAACTACATTGTTTAGTCTCGTGCCTCGAAATCAAGATGATATCTGCATTATTTTGTCTGAATATATTTCCACTAAAGGTCCTTTTCGTCTTCCATCCATTGATGTTTATTTCCAATATCCTTAGTGTTTTTCGTTGCATGATTTTGTGTTATCTACCACTTTTTTCTCTTATTTTTCTTCTTTCTCATCACCTGCTCGACATCTCTTGAGTGTCCAGGATTCTAGTTGTTCGGGGGTGAATTAAGAGTTTTTTTATTTACTCTTAGTCTTCCTGGTACGCGTGCATGGGACTTCGTTGCTCTCTGAACTAATAGTATCTTCTTCTTTTTCTTCTTCCTCGGATTCTTCCACCGAGGGTGCTTCTAGTGTTGCCTCGATTACTGCTTTCCTGAACTTGTGTTTTTAATTATGGAATCCTTGAATGCTCTGGAGCACTCTGTGTTGGCCGGACAACCCCTTTTGTTAGGGTATCCGCCTACAAAAGAGAGTTAAGTACTGCATTGTAGCAACTAGGTTTAACTGCGTTAGCTACTTTGTATGTGTAATGAATATGAGTATGTGGGTGCTCAAATCACTGGAGATCTTTATTTCTTCCCAAGATGCTTTTGACTGTTATATCTCCACATTTTCGTGGCGCTTACCTATGTGCTTTGCTTCGCCTTTTTTGATTTCTTATTTTTTCTTTTAGAATCTCTTTTATTCTGCGACAGCTTATGCTCAGGGCCTTGTGCTTGCCCTTTCAGTTGAGATACTACTTTTGTGTGCTTTTGCAATTGTCCAATCAGTGTCCTTTAGTGGTGCATTCATTGCACCACAGTTTCTCCTTCTTGACGCAGTTTGTGGATGTGCTACTCAGGTTTTTTTCTTACTAAGCACATTTGTATATTGTGGAATTTTTCTTGCTGGATATATTTTCTAGAGATAGTCATGGTCGAGGCCAGAAGTCGTTCTGTAGTCGCCTTTGATGATATTTCCGTTGAGGTGAATCTGACTTTTAACACATGGGTGTGGTTAGGGAATTCGATTACTTCTTAAACATTTGTCCATGCGTGTTGTCTTTGGATTTCTAATTTTAGTTCCTCAGTTGAGTATTCACCGACCCAATTCTCCACTTTCCAGCAGATAATGCTGCGGTTGGCTGCCACTTGCAGAGGGATTTTTGCTTCTAAACCGATTATCTTCAGCAGATAGACTCCCTCTTAAAACAGGAGCTTGTCCACATTTCCTGTTTTGGCACACAGAGATATGAACCTACATTAAACTTTGATGAGCTTTACGAGTACTAATTTTAGCTTAGCGAATAGAACTTCGCAAAGTCGACTCTTCCTTTGCAAAATTTGGTCGGAGACCAACCTGAAGGAGACCCTCTTCCTGAGAGTCTCCATGCTGTTTGTGTTCCATTTGCTCTTTGGTTGTCTGTCTTTTTTGTCTTCTAAGTAATTGTGTAATTATAAGTATTCGGTGGGAAATGTAATTATCGATAAAGGTATATAAGTATAGGTAAAAAGTTTGGGGATCTGACTAAGTTGAGAGCCCCTACTCATTACCTAATTGGTTCCCCTACGAGTACTGACAGGATGGATGATGATAATAGATGGGTGGATCCGGTTGAGCTCCTCTAGGGGGATGAATCATAGTGGACTTTATGATAGTGGCCGAATCAATTGCTTCTACACTGGTGCCACCGACTCTCAGGTCTTCAAATCATAACTGCTTCCAACTTGTACAGAGACGGGAGCTGCTTCCCTTTGTGGTCTTGGTCTGCAGTTAAGGATGCAGTTAAGTCCTATACCTGAAAAATTTCTGACCCATGATTCCACTGTGGGCTATTCCTCAAACAGGTTTCCTCATGGGCCCCTAATTATGTATGTTTGTATCAAGTGGTGGGCCTAGTTAGGAGGAAAGTAATGCATGCCGACAGCTCTGGCGAGTTCACACCTTGGCTCATGGGCAACAATGGGCTTATTTAAAGCCCTCATTTGGTGTATTGATGCTTTTTAAAAGTTTTATTATTCTCTTTTTTTGAATGGAGCTGAGTTCCACTTGGATCTCCGGATAACTCTCAGTAAACAGCTTTGCTCTCAATCCTTTACTACCTATGTAAAGAAATCAATATTGATTCCTGTATTATTAAATACTCGTTGACGAAAAATCGGAATTTTAATCGGTGTTGTGTTTTGGAGGAACATTTTTTCAACTTTGTTGAATCGTTTGTTTAATCGTTATAAAATTTCTCTCATCTCATTGGTCTAAATCTGATTGGTCATTTGCCCCCAGAATGATTCGGGAAACGATTAAAAGACAGCTTGGCTAATAAAGAAACGCCACCTTTCAGCATTGATTTCACTTTACGCTTTCTGAAAAGAAAGTCGTTAAAAAGGTTAAAAAGACTCCAGTGTAAAATCAACCAAGCAGCCGTCACTTTTCACTTCAACAATTCATGCATACAACATGGCCTCCGACCACGATATATATATATATATATATATATATATATACAAAGAAAGAGTAAATACAAGTTCTGCAGGTGATAACAACAACCAGCACAGGGCTTTCGCCATATTTTTATTTTCTGCCTTTCAAAACCATTTTGAAGACAGAAAGAAAGATGCAGAAACCTTGTATATCTGACTATATATACGTATAGGACAAGAGAAAGAGAAAATTGGACATCAATGAGCAATGAGACAAGAAACCGGAGTTCAAGTCCCGGATTCCAAAAGGTCCCGGGTTCGAACCCCGGCCAGGAATTTTCAAAATCTTTTTTGCCCTGGCGTTATTTCTGTCTTCTGGGTAAAGGATCGCCTTCATTGTGCCGCCCTCTGCTCCCATTGATTCTAGGTTCTTCTAATGTCCCTTTCTCTTACCTCTAAAAAACTCCGGGTCCTTGTCTCATTACTCATTTGCGTCAAATTTTCTCTTTCTCTTGTACTATATATATATATATATATATATATATATATATATATATATATATATATATATATATATATATATACCTTTAAAGCAATAGTCAATGATATAATAACGAAGATTTACGAGAGAACAATCCTCAGAAGGAATCAACAGGTGGCCCATCCTAATTAGAAGCAATTGAGAGTCCCTTGTTCCAAGATTCCTGCCGACCGCAAGCAATTAACTTAGAGTAAAATCCTCCAGTTAAAGAATCCTTCAATTACTTTCAAATCGACGGCAAAACTGTGCCGCTGTTAAATGAACAGCCGATGCGTATAGTTTTGCGGTATAAAAATAATTAATTTACATTTTAAATTGGTAGTATAATTAACTTTTTGAAGTGTATATCTATAAATCATGTAAATATAATTGAGCTAACTAGGTACAAGGTAGACATCTGAGGCGTTACAAGGTAGATATCTGAACTTCTACAAGTTAGATATCTGAAGCTCTACAAGTTAGATATTTGAAGCGCTAAAAAGTAGATATCTGAAACGCTCCGAAAGAGATCGAAAAGTCGTTTATGTGAAGTATAGCGAGACCATTTTTCGGCATCATTTAAATGCTACCGTTAAAAATCATGGCAGAGAGGCTAAGGCTGCGGGACCGCCTCCTCTTGACAGACTGGCCTGGACATGGCGACCCGATCCATCATTCGAAATCAAAGACATCATAAAATGCAGGTATAAAAAATGTAAGGCCTCTCTTCAATATTATAGAATGGATGATCTCCATAGCAGCATATCTCCACGTGGTATCATAGGCCTTCTCAAAATCAAAAAGTATCCTGGTGAAAAGATGCCTGTCAAGAAAAGATCACAAATATCCTTTTCCAGCTGGGGTAGATTATATTATCGGTCTTGGCTTAAAAGTTATATTAGCTGCACTATGCAGGCGATAAGAGATATCCGCTATCAGGCCTTTCAAGCTTATATAAATAAACTCTATAAATTTGCACACAGAGGGTGTTTCAGAAATTTGGAAAAACTAGCCAAGGTGTGATGCTCTCAACCTGGCTTGGAAAAAGCATGCAGGGTAGACCATACGCCCAGATTCTGTTGAATGAAGCTAAAAGAAAGGCAAATTGAATGCTTAACACAAGGAATAACCTCCGTACCAGGTAGAGTATCCTTGCAAGAAGCAAGAGTGGAGCGCTTTCAGCATCCATGAGACGTAATTGAGAGCTGGTAGAGTATTTCTGATAATTGTTAATAAGAGGGCGCACGTTACTTTATAGTATTATTTCCAATATATGTATCTTAATTAGGTCAAGTAGAAGTAGCGCCAGTAGAGACGCAGCTAAGACTGCTTGTTTTTACGACCTATTTGGAAAGAGGTTTTGCGCACATTTTGGAAGTACATAAAGGCTCTCCCTCGAATAACTCTCGGCTTCGTGTAGACTGATTTTCGAGACCTGCTAGCCGCTAGCTCCATTGTAGTTGTCGACTTCAAAATATTATTAGGGAAGTTTACGATCGACAGGCGAACACTCCTTTACCTCTGCCTCAAGTCCTTTGGTAGTTGAGGCATATTTTGACTCGGAGTTCATTTGGAGTAGACCGGCTATACATTGCACCACGCAAAGATTCCGAAGGGGCGAGCAAAAAAGAGCTTACTTGATGTCACTTAATTTTCGGTGGGTAGACTTTGAAACCTCCAGTGCTGGGTCCATTGCCAATTAATTTTCTAGAATTTGCCTCTTTCGAGTCAACCTATTCAGCGGAGCAGTGCGGAAGATTCCATTCTCGACAATAGGCGACTAGAAGGCTAGAAGGAGGCCCCGTGTTAGGCTGGATTAAAAATTTAACTCCTTTGGCTGACAGTTTGGCCATAGTCATTCCTAGGTTAGGTAGAACCACCTGACTGAAAAGTCATTCGTTAGATCGTGGGCTACTGCTCTCTTAGGCAAGCAAGGACCAGAAGTGGGTGGTTTCCTTCTTAATTCAGAGAAATAGTACATCATTGCCTAGTTGCACAAACTGTAGAGACAATATCTCCCAAGCCTCTCGATACGAAATTAGGGCCAGACCTCAGATATCTAGGACCTCATTTCTTAAAATACAGTATACGATTCACAATTCTTAAAATAATTAATGTGAGGCAGATTTGGGGTTCAGCCTCCTATGTACATTTAAATATTAAATTTTATGGTTAAAGTGGTGGCTATGATTACAACAGCGCGGGAACCGAACAGATGATCTGACACGGGGAGCTTGTTGAAGTGGAGAGTGTCAGGGATGCTCAAGATACCGTTATTTCCTTCCTCTTCAGTTTCTAAATCTTGCTCGCCCATTGTTTGGTTTGCTCTTCAGTAATGTCTTCAGGTGGGTAATTGAACAACTACAAAAAATGATTCTGACCGTAATGAAGCGTGTGAGTATAAAAAAACCTTGCAATGTCAGTCAAAGGGATGGCGAGGAATAGTTTGGAGCCAGTTGGTTTCAAGAGAGCAATTATCATCTTAATATGAGCCCTGATATCTTCGAGGTACAGCTCTTCTGCTGTTATCCTTTGTGGTGTGGAAGAGTGAGTTGGTTCTCCTTTTTCTCCATCCTTTGAAGTGTGTCCCAAGGCCGGACAGCCACGCTTTGGCGCGATTTTTTTCCAAAACGACGAAAGATACACCGTTATCTGAAGCTGGTCACTCCCGCTAATTAAGAAGGCTCTATAATTCCGCTTTTTATATGATTCTTTTCTTTGAGAATCTCAATTCTCTTGAAAGGATCTTATACAGAAGTCGGTTCAAGCTTAGAGGTACGTTTTTCCATGCTACGATCCTCTCAGGACAGACTCCTAATTATGAGAAAATACCACCATAATTTAGATATTAGGGTCACAGTTCAACTCGGGTGAACTTTTTCTGAGATATACACCATCCAGGCCTCGAGGGATTCCGCCTGGCGCCTTTATTGACAACAGAGCCATTTGGAAGTTATCACCTGCAAAAAATACCTTCACCAAATTCAAATGATAGCATTTGGGGCGAAGGCACAATGACACCAAAAGGGGCTACTGGAGAACTTACGCATCAGATCTTAGGAAACCGTCCACTCTTAGATCAGATACTTGCGGCCATCTTCAAAGGGGTCTGTAAATATATGTTCCATATACAGGCTGTAGACAGGCCACGGAGTCCATCAGGTATCCGAGAAACCGTCGTCAAGACCTTTTATTCTTTTGGAGGGTATAGTGTCGTAGAATCTTTTGAATGGTACGCCACATTATCGGGCAAGATTTTACAAGTGAAATTCAACACATTATTCTTTTCAATGTTTTTCGAATTGTCATGGACAAGCCACCATTTGATTCTTTGGTTAGTAAGAGCTAAACACCTCCCCAGAAACGAATTAGACCTTTTGAAGTGGCTAGCATTACTCAGGAGCACACTTTAATATCCATTGCTACCAGATACGGATTCATCAGATATAGAATATGAGAACATAAGACCAGGAAGAGTAGTCCTTCTTAACACTAGACCCAACACTGTTCCTGAGCTCCTGATAGACGATTCAAGCCTGGAAGACTGTCAACATGGCGTGCTACGATGAGCCCCTCTTAGAACATTTCTGGTTGCTAGTAGGATTCGAGTATTGTGCAGACACCATGGGACATGGAACCCAGTTGCCACCAAGGCACCGTGCAAGCTGGTGTTGTATTCATACTGGTGTAGGGTCTGTTCATGTGACATTGTTTGGGTATGCTGGTCTTCCTAACACATCATTGCAGTGTTTGGTGATTATTTGAATCCTTAAATGGACTTCTTATGCACCCAGAACGAGGCATTATTCCAGCATGATAATGCACCGAGTCATCGGGCTCCAAGTTGCCTAGAATATGTTCGAGGAGTATTATCCATTCTTACAAAAAATGGTGCGACCACTACATCCAACCGAGATGAACCAATTCGAGTATGTATGGGACATTGTGGCTAGTTCTATTTGCACCCAAAATCTGGTACCTACAAATATTAGGGAACTTTGAACAGCTCTCTAGTCGACGTGATTCAACATCTCGGCAGTGGTCTTACGTTCGTTTGAGGAATCGATGCCATTTCGAGATGCTGCAATCTGTCAGACTAAAGAGTGTCCTACACGATACTAAGTATCTATTTCATGGCATTTGGCACTTCACTGCACATGCTACATGGGGTTATACCCTGATGCCTCACCCTATTTTATGTTAAGAATTATTTTTAACTTTCTCATCATTCATTGATAACGTTAATGACCTCGTATTCATTGTTTTAAACAGCTATTTCTCCAATGATTACTCACAGCTCCATCACCAAATAACTTCTGTTCCTGCACGAATCCTCATTATCCTGTAGGATTTTGTACACCAATTTTCAAACCTTGAATTTTCCTTAGCAAAAATGATGGAAGATGTTTTGATAGAAATACCTGCGTTCTGATCTTTTGGAACGCTACTGTACTCCTTTTCTCCCCAATCCGCTAGCATTGCACTTATTCTATCTCTCATTCCTTATACCTCTCATCTTATACATTCCTACTAAAAAATAATTAACTTTTACATCAAATACATCCATCCGCGTATTTCTTCCTTTAGCACCTACATCAGTCAAGCTATTCTTATTCATTTCTTGGCACAGAAACCACCATTCTCTCTTCCTTCTCACTTCTTTTTGCTATATCCATCCCATATTAACATAAACTGATTGCTCTTTCTTCCACTACTAGTCCAAAATAAAAAGCTTTTGCTAGCCGAGTGGATACGGCGTGGGTCTGCCGACGTCGCGGTACCGGGTTCGATCCCGGCAAGAACGGACACAAACGTCAGCGCACGGAGAGATCTGGCTGCCAATTGTTGATGGACGCGCTGTGCTCAGTCCTGTATTTGGGTGGGTAGATCTTGCACTTCTCATCGCACACATATACAATTATAACACTGCTTTCTTTCCTCTCATGTCTTCGCAGTGCAATACACTCACACACTCTCTGTTCCAAGGAATCTTGCTGGTGAGTTTCTATATCCACATAACTCTGACCTTCGTCGCCCCTCTGTTCCGTGGCGACGAAGGCTTCCACCTCAACGCTGTTTGATGTTAAACCATAATAATGCTTCCTAGTACCTTTCTCCAAAGAGGCTTGAGCCCTGGTGCTCTCGGGCTCACCAACGATTGCCATACTGACCTTTATACCTATTTCATTATCCGGTCTGGATCCGCCTGGATAAAGGCTGGTTGGCGAACCACAACTACTCGTTCCAAATAGTTCCAGGATATTTTTAATAATCCTCACTGCCGCCATTAATTGGTCTACACAATCTAACCAACCACATCTTTTCCCTTTGCACATAAGAACGATCCAGACATGATACTGGAGATTACACATTAACACCCAGTCATTATTTATTGCCAATACTCTATCAATATACACCCACCTCGTGTTTACCAGTATTATCACAAGTTGTACCTGATCCTAAATATTTCACTTCCTGCCTCACACTCTTCGTGATTCACTATCGTTTATCACCACACCGCAAGTGTATTATTCTTCATTTGACACATGCACTAAATACTCCAATCTTTCCTTAATTCCTATTTATAACAATCAGACATCCTGCGCACATACAGGGGTTGGAAAAAATAATGGAACCATTAACTAATGCAACCATTCACACCATAAAAGTCTAAAACTTGTTTTAAATGCCTGAAAATGACGTTGAAAACATTCGTCTCCACAATTCACAGATCTTGCCTAATCAAGTATTTTTTGTGTGTAAATTGGAGCAAAAACTAGGGGATAGATTCCCTCTACCAGCGTCTAGCAAGGAGCTAGAACAGGTTTCACTCAAACACAGTTAGAATTCGTATAGATACAGTCCAAAGCTGTATGAAGCGATTTTTCGTCGTATTGAATCTATTAATACTGCTAAAGGGGAGGGGACTCAAAATTAATAATTTAATTAAGTTTTCCATTATTTTGTCCAACCCTTGTATATCTTAGATCTTAAGGAGTCCTTCGAAGGGTAATTAGACCCTTTCACCTTTATCCAGGTATAGTCGTCTTTAACGACACATTACCATATATCCGAGCTTAGTCGTTTTCAGAATCTTTCTCACTCTATTTAGCCTTAGACTACTTTTCTGCTTCCAACCCCTTTATAAAGGCTTTAGTATCCTTTTAGGAGCCTTCTCCATCTATCCAGGCTTACTTTATTTTTCTGCTTCCAACCCCCATATCTAGACTTAGTCCCCTTTTTGGACCCTTCTCCCTCTATCAATGCTTAGTCTCCTTTTAGGTCACGAGTTGGAATAAAATGCAGTTATTCTACAGTGTACCAAGCAGGCAAACGCCCTCCCCCCCCCCACTACCCATTCACAAATTATAAGTTGATAGCGGTTTGGTGAGAATTACGGGATAGGACGCGCTTTAGCGCCCATGGCGTGCAGCTTGAGCGACTTCCCTCTTTTAAGCATCTAGGTAGGGTGTATCATGTACAGGGTGTCCCATAAATCCCAGGAAACTCCACATACAATTTTTGCATAAAATATGTTATTAAAGGAGAATAAATATAATTTTTTTATGTAACTGTAACTGTATTGTCCTGGGACTTATGGGCCACCCTGCATACTAGTAATACATGGACAGACCGAGAGAGCGAAGTTACGAATGCTAAGAAAGGTTCAGAGGGGGGAGAATCCTAAAGTGAGGGGATCCTCGCGAGGTTCCTTCGTTAGTTTCCTTTCTTAGTATTAAAGAAAACGCTAAGATTCCTCTGTGCCTCCGCCCATTGAAGTCTTGCCTCATGGGCTCTGCACGAACACTCTCTTAAGGATTATAATTAAGCTTCTCGGTAATGTCTAATTTTATTATTCTATTCCTTATATTAATATTTTTCTCTCCACTCTCTCCCTTCGATTTCTTTATCCTGTGATTACAAATTCCCTCGTTGGTTCATTGATTAAACCTGTTTTTGTTTTGTTTTTAATTAAATTCCCAATTTCTTTACCATTTATTCATGATGTCTGAATTTTGGGTTGACACTTTTTGTGTTCATAAGTCATTTTGGAACCGGGCCTCTTGAAATGTTAGGAAGCGGGCCTTTTTAAATTTGGGGAATTGGGCATCTTTAAATGTTATGAACTAGGCATCTTTAGATGTTAGGAACGGGGCCTCTTGAAATGTTATGAACCGGGACTCTTAATTGTTAGGAACTTGGCTTCTCTAATTGTAAAGAACTAGTCCTCTTTAAATGTTAGGAACTGGACCTCTTTAAGTATTAGTACCCGCGAATCTTTAAACGTTAGGAACAGGGAGTCTTTAAATGTTAGAAAAAGGGAATCATTTAATGTTATAAAATTGGCCGCTTTAAATGTTAGAAACTTGGCTTCTCTAAATGTTAGGAACTAGTCCTCTTTAAATGTTAGGAACTGGACCTCTTTAAATATTAGGAAGCGCGAATCTCTAAATGTTAGGAACCAGGAATCTTTAAATGTTAGGAACAGGGAATCTTTAAAGTTAGGAACAGAGAATATTTATAAGTTAGTAACAGGAAATCTCTAAATGTTAGGAACCGGGAATCTTTAAATGTTAGGAACAGGGAATCTTTAAATGTTAGGGACTAGCCGTCTTTAAATGTTAGGAACTAGACCTCTTTAAATATTAGGAACTGCGAATCTCTAAGTGTTAGGAACCGGGAATCTTTAAAAGCTAGGAACAGGGAATCTTTAAATGTTAGGAACAGGAAATCTTTAAATGTTAGGAACAGGGAATCTGTAAATGTTAGGAACTGGACCTCTTTAAATATTAGGAACCGCGTTTGTTTAAATGTTAGGAACCGGGAATCTTTAAAAGCTAGGAACAGGGAATCTTTAAATATTAGGAACAGGGAATTTTTAAATGTTAAGAACTAGTCCTTTTTAAATATTAGGAACTGGACCTCTTTAAATATTATGAACCGCGAATCTTTAAATGTTAGGAATCGGGAATCTTTAAATGTTAGAAACAGGGAATCTTTAAATGTTAGAAACGGGGAATCTTTATATCTAATGAACTTGGCCCCTTTAAATGTTAGGAACTTGTATTCTCTAAATGTTAGGAACTAGTCCTCTTTAAATGTTAGGAACTGGACCTCTTTAAATATTAAGAACCGCAAACCTTTAAATGTTAGGAACAGAGAATCTTGAAATGTTAGGAACCAAGAATCTTTAAATGTTAGGAAGAGGGATTCTTTCAATGTTAGAAACCGGGAATCTTTAAATGTTAGGAACGGGGCCTCTTTAAATGTTACGAACTTGGCCCTTTTAAATGTTACGAACCTGGCTTCTCTAAATGTTAGGAACAGGGAACCTTTAAATGTTAGAAACTTCGATTCTCTTAATGTTAGGAACTATTCCTCTTTAAATGTTAGGAACCGCGAATCTTTAAATTTTAGGAACCGAGAATCTTTAAATTTTAGAAACAGGCAATCTTTAAATGTTAGGAACAGTGAATCTTTAAATGGTAGGAACTAGTCCTCTTTAAATGTTAGGAACTGGACCTCTTTAAATATTCGGAAACGTGAATCTTTAAATGCTAGGAAGAGGGAATCTTTAAATATTAAGAGCCAGGAATCTTAAAATGTTAGGAACAGGGAATCTTTAAATGTTACGAACTAGTCTTCTTTAAATGTTTGGAACTAGTCTTCTTTAAATGTTAGGAACTGGACCTCCTTAAATATTAGAAACCGCGAATCTTTAAATGTCGAGGACCGGGAATCTTTAAATGTTAGGAACAGGGAATGTTTAAATGTTAGAAACAGGGAATCTTTGAAATTTAAGAACAGGGAATATTTAAATGTTAGGAATTAGTTCTCTTTAAATGTTAGTGAATGAACCTCTTTAAATATTTAAATATTAGGAACTGCAAATCTTTAAATGTTAGGAAGTAGTCCTCTTTAAATTTAGGGACTGGACATCTTTAAATATTAGGAAACGCAGCTTCTTTATGTTAGACTCTTGGCCTTGATGGGCATTCCAAACAGATATTTAACGTCAGAAAACATTCAAGCTTTACGTAACCCTCTTCATCCTGCGGAATCCTCTAAGGACTCTTATCCGGACACCTTTTAGACAAGATCTAAACCTCGACACTATCCGAAACAGTCCATGTTATTTCTCCAAGCTGTTATTATCACCCATTTTCAAAAGGTTCTAATACCTTTTAATACCTTTCACCGCCTTATTTATTCATTGAAAATAGGTGTTTTCACATGGGATCAAAGCCTATCTGAATGATACACATTTACACAAACATATAAGGAGACGAGAGTGGTGGACAGCTGAAATCAGTGAAATGGAAATGAAAGATTCGAAATGTAAAGATGAGAATCTTTAGTCTCGTGTACCTGATGTTGTCAGGCTGCGGATAACGAATTACCGGGAAAAGGGTGAGCTTAAGACGGATTACAACTTCATTGTTATGCAAGATAGAGATTCATGGATGTTTGGGCAACCAAATCAACCAGGTTATGGTCATCGAATTTTGTTTGAAAGATAAGTAGTAGGAGATTTAATGCACACATACACACATGTTGCAAATACCTCTTTAAGAGAACATAATTTGTAATCATAACACTTAGGATAAATGTACCATCACATTCCTGAGACAATTGAATGTCCATTGTACCTCACTACTTCAATTTTGTGATAGTTAGGGTTTTTCGATAAAAAGAAACAAGGAATTTATGGTTGAATGTATGAAATCATTGTTTTTGTGCCTGAATTTTGAATGTTGTGTAAAAGATTTATGTAATTTCGCCCTACCATTTAACAGGAACCAGTGAGAGAAGTTAATGGTTTTAAGTTTTAGTCATTTCAGTCGTAAAATAAAAGGGGCATCATTGTTTTTAAACATGGCTGAAGATTGTAATACAAATGTATTGGATGAACCGAGTCTTTTTTATTTGTCTTCTGCTAAAGTTCGACTTGTTGGGAAACAGCCTTCAGCTTTCCCTGTTTCCGATCACAAGCTGGAGTGTGTATCCGTCCCCTGTTGCGCCTCCGAGGGTAAGAAATGCTGATTCCTTAGAAAACAAGATCAGCTGACCAAACTCGCGTGCTCTCACTTATTCTGATTTATGACCTTATGACCTTCCAAACTTTCAACAATTCTCGGACTAAACTTGGGACGACCTTGACAATTATATCACTCGAGAAAGAATGTAAAACAACATAGGCCTTTTAAATTTCGAAAGAATCGGCCGACTAGTTATGATTTTATTGCCAAATAATTCCAGGGCTAACTTTGGGAGGATCTTGTCAATTATATCATTCAAAAGAAAATGTAAAACAACAAAAGAGTTTCAAATTTCGTTAGAATACGCCGAATAGTTACAATGCTATTACAAGAGAAATAAAAGCAAAACGGGGACCGTCTGACCGACATAGTGAGATATAGAATCAAATGCGACTATAAACCCACGTTGGTGGGTTATAATTTTTGCTGTGGATTTTGTGAAAAGTTCCTGTTTGTAAATAGGCATTGAAAGGATCGAATTTGTATTCATTACAAGGAAAATCAATGAGAATGCAAACTGGTCGGTAGCGATCCCCAGGGGTCATTTAGGGAGCTTATCAAGATTTAGTTAGGGGGCTATAAAGTAAACAGTTGTACTATAAATCTGTAATAATTAAACAATACAATTGGCTTACTCTTAATAATAGTTAGAACTTACTCTACATGGTGAATTCCCACAACTCTTTTCTTTACAAGTTACATATTGCATCGGCACACCTGGGTTGGGAAACGCTCTTCATCTACGCCAAGTGTGATTGTACCCGAGAGAGCAATCTAACATCCTTACAAAAAACTTTGTACATTGCAATCTACATTACTATTACATTCATCATTCCAATTACCTAAATATTTATTAATCATAACGTCATTGAAAGCGTTTCCAAATGTAATGTTTACATATCTATTCTAGTGACCTTTGGCATCTTTTGCTTGGTTTGAAATATGAAGTATTTATGATTGAATCTCACAAATCGCGAATTATCGCTGCGTATATTGCAGTTAAGTTACTATGATATAAATTAGTCCAGTTCCCCAAATATTTATTATTCAGAACCTTCGTTTAAAACCTTACCAAACACAATGGTTAGGTATCTAATTCCACTCATGTGTTACTAGTAGCGATCGGACGTGTTCTCGGCAAGTTCTCTATTCAGACTTTTTTTCGCTTTATTTTTTTCGGTGTAATATATTTTAGTTCTGGAACATAGTTAAGAGTTACGACAAAATACTGAAGAAGATTTTTATTATATTTTAATTATATTCCCGCCAACTGGCAAGAAGCACGAAATTTTGGTTACATCGTCGGCCATCTTGGTGGCAAGTAAATTATTAGTAGAATTAATCCTTTAACAAAAAGTTAACTAAAATTCAAATTCATAGGCGATTGCCAGACGAAGCCAGTGGGTTACTTCCATAACTCAATTGAGTTGGGAATTCATATCGGTCTTTATTATTTAGTTTTGATTTGTTTTGGTTTTCTTAAGAAGCATACAATTTTAATGATTGATGGTGATGACTCATATAAGCAAAATAAGTGCCCAGTTTTCCAACTGATTAATTTTTGATTAATCCTTCCAACTTGATACAGACCCAGGCGATAGATATTCCAAGGTGGGTTTGTTCAGAATGCCGATGTGTCCAGAGAGGAACACCTGTCGTCATTCAGGGTGACGGCTGGAACCATGCCATTTTGGATCTATACATAAATTCCCGTGATTTTCTCGTTTGTACTCGAGCACATTGACTTTGACAATTTACGTAACATAAGACGATCAATTTGTTTTAAAAGCAGTAGACTAACGAATGACATTGACGTCGACCCAAAGTTCACCTAAAGCTAGAAAACCCCCATTCATAACACAACAAATCATAAACAAAGCCAAACGAATTTAGCCACTGAATTAGCATTTGCTGAATTTAGCTCTAAAGAACACTTCCCCAAATAATTATGCGAAGTATCGCCAAGAAATAATAAAAACAAAACAAAACTAAACAACACATAAAAATCAAAATCTGGGTGTGAAATACCCAGAATTGAAGATAAAAATCTTCTACAAAGCCACGTAGAGATATCATCTACTACTACAAAGGCTTGAATGCCCAGTGCATTTACCGGATGGTATATTTATATACTATAAAAAAAACAAACAACCAAAACGCAAAGAAAGCCAGTGATACCCTCTCACCAGGGATCTGTCTTTCATTCTACCTTTCATTTTCACTTTCCTATTATTTTCCCCTATTGCCCCACTATTTCTCCTACTAAAACCCTCTTATACTATATTCCTCACTTGTTATGTCCAATGTCCAATGTGATTTTCTTGCTTAGGTCAGGTCGTTGAAGGGCGTGGGATCCTTATTCTCAAAGGAGAGAGGATTGCTGCTGCTGATGCCCTTCGAAAATTATTGAACAATTTTTTACAATGACTGGGCTTGGTTCCAGTGGTTGTTTTTCTTTTATGGGGTTCTCTACCAGCCATACAAGCTAAATCTTTCAATGGGGGCCCTGCTTTGACTTCCAGAATCAAGGCTCAAATCGTTGCCTATATGGAGGCAGACTTCCTAGCTGGTCTGGACCTGCCCAGCAGAGACCAACTCAGAGTTAAAGGAACTAGGAGAAATAAAAAAACTCAGATGATGCCCTGAGGAGGAGAATATCTTCCAATTTTGCAGACTTTAAAATTCGAGGAGCCATTCGGGAGCTCTCATCAGATGAGGGCTTGGCGCCCTTTGATGAGGAGACCCTGGACAAACTGAGGGACAAGCATCCAAAAGCTGCAGATAACAAATTTTCCTGAATTACCTGTAAACGGTGCACCTCCCATAGCAACTTGTGAGGAGGTAAAACCCCCATTTTTTCTCTTCCCCCGGGCTCATCTAGAAGACCTGATGGGTTAACTAAGGGGCATCTTAAATCTTTGCTGGGTCGTGAAACTGCCGAGACGGAAGTACGACTCTTGTCTAATTTAACAAATTTTCTGAGTTTGGTCTCGCAGGGCCTGGCCTAGCGCATGTTTTTTTTTATAGAGCATCACTTTTTACATTAGCTAAGAGGGATATGGGGGGGGGCATTGCTATTTGGAGTACCTTCCGTCGTCTTGCGGACAAGGTAGGTGAGCAACATGTGTCTCGGACTTTGGGTGCTCACCTCAGACAGGTCTAGTAGCTGGGATTTACTACTAAGAGAGGTTATGAGGCAGCTTCCCATTTAGCCCGAGAATATTTGACAAGCGAGGCCCCAAAGGTCGACTTGAAGAATGCTTTCAATTGCATTCATAGGGATGTTTTCCTTGGGGCTGCCTATGAGCAAATGCCTTCTTTAAGCAAAATGTTAAATCAAGCCTACTCTCAGCCAACCTCACTCTTGTATAGCGGTGAGATTTTGAATTCTGATACAGGCATACAACAGAGAGACCCACGGGGACCTGCACTGTTTTCGCTTAGTATAGGTAATGTTATTAAAATCCTAAAATCAGAGCTTAATATCTAGTACTTGTACGATGGTTCAATTGCTGATAACCCCCCCCCCCCTTCCCTCCCAAGTATTTGATGACTTTAAGTCTATCATTTCTGAATTAACAAAATAGGGCTAGAGGTGAATAGCTCCAAATGTGAGTTGATTATCATAAATTATGCTTCCCATCACTGTAGAAGCAATCAGACAGGCTCTAGACATTGAACATGAAGCCCTTTAAGCGAATGCTATCCCGCTTCGAATTAATTGATCCGGATACACCAAGCTTTGGTCCTATTAAAAAGTTAATTTTCTTTACGTAAGCTACAGTACATCATGAGATCCTCTCCCGCCAAAGGGGGATGGCATCTTTTAAGTTTTGGGGGGACTCTGTAAAAAATCCTGTCTCCAAACAAATCAACATTGATTTTTCAAGAGAGGCATGGACACAGACAACTCTCCCAATTGGGATGGGTGGCTTAGGAATACGATTGACACAAGACATTGCTGTCCCTGGGTACATTTCCTCCTTGATTTCAGTTAAACCTTTAATGCGAGCTGTTCTCTTACCAGCTACCGGCTTGGCTCAAGTTGACAAGGTGTCTGGACCTATTATATTTTGGAGGGTGATAGTTTGGGACAATGCTTTTGAGCCTTAAAATTAGAAGCGCTTGAAGCAGAAATGTTGGGATCTACCTCTTGTTCTCTCCAAACTGAATAGCCTTAAAGAGAGGGTAGATCAGGTTGCAAGAGCCATTCTGCTAACCACGAAGCATACTGATAGTGGCTGTTAGTTGTCAGTTGGATCCAATTGAGAACTCAGTTTGTCCGAAAACCATTAGAGTTGCCTTAGGTTTGAGTGTGGGTGCGCCAATTTGTGAGCCAGATAGATGTAAATATGGATCTGGTGTTGATCTTCTAGGTCTGCACCTCTTGTCCTGTCAGCTGGTTGCCGGAAAGAACCTCATACACTCTGCCCTTAATGGTATAGTATGCCTACCCCTGAAAAGAGCGGGATGCCAGCTCTTTTGGAGCCAGTTAGACTTGCCCGAAGAGATGGTAAGCATCCAGATGGGATCACAATGTTTCCGTTTAGAAATGGAAAGTCTGTGTTGTGATGTAACCTGTGTCAACACTTATTCAAATCATATTATTAATAGGTCAGCTGTCTTAGCTGCTTCAGCTGAAACAGCTGCATGAAATTCAAAAAGGATAAAGTATTTTGCCCTTACTGAGAGATTTCTCTTTGAGCCAATGGCCATTGAAACTAGTGGAGTCTTTGGTTCTTCAAGTGCATGGATAATTAAAGAAATAGGTTCTCTTCTCATGGAAGACTACTGGTGATCCTAGGGAGGCTGGATGGTTCAAACAAAGCCTTAGTATTGCTATTCAGCGAGGCAATGCAATTAGTATATTGAATAGGGTCCGGGTTGCTCATTGTGTGGGCCTGGACTTTGACCCCTAAATTTGATCTATTCTTCTGTCTCTGTCTTTCTCTAGTAAATACAGGTCCTTTGACCCGAGCTTTTCTTAGTCATCTACCATCCAGGGATGTGACGCTGGGCCACTTCACCTTGTGTTTGTGAGCGAACTTCATATTCTTATCCGGCTATTACCGGTAGGGGAAATTTAAATTCTACTGACCTTTGGCATCTTCACCTTCGGTTTAAAATATTACTTATTTAAGATTGAATCTCACAAATCTCGAATTATCACTGCGTGCATTGGAGTTAACTTACTATTACATCAGTCATTCAATCTACTTAAATACTTATTATTCCTAACATTCATTGTAAACGTTTTCAAACGCAATAGTTAGTGGTTACGTATCTATTCTAGTGACCTCTGGCATCTCTTAGCTTGGTTTGGAATATTACGTATTTAAGATTGGATCTCTTCACAAATCTCGAACCAAAATATTGGTAAATTGGGACGACGTGAGCAATGTCATTCCCGGGGCTTTAGGGCCTTCTAATCAATAAAAGTTATAGAAGAAATGTCATTCAGTTCATCAAATCACACAAGAATACCCATTTTCTGTGCAATTCTGATGAAATTAAGTTTATCAATACCTTGTTACTTTTTCCTAAGTTTTGATAAAAAAATAGATAGGCCGCCATCGTTAATTTGCATCGCATCATATATCATTTTGAAGGGAATTTTTTTCTGAATTAAAATATGATATGGAAATTTCATATTAATCAATTTGAAAGAAAATATGATTGATTTAAATAGCATTTGTGACAAGGCTTATACGTATGTCTGAAGTCAAGGAACGCAGTAGAAAAACTAGAAGTCTAACGATATTTAGCAATCGCCATTTGAATTCCATTCTAATGATGGGGCTTTTTAATTAGAAATATTACTAGTTATTTAAAAATTGTGGGGGTTGGGGGTGCTACTCCTACAATTAATAGGGTGTATGGGGGCTAATCCCCCCCATTTCAAAATTACCTTAAAAATGATAATTTGGGGCAGAAATGGCCTAAAGTATGCGGTGTTATCCTCGTCTCAATTTACCCCAAATATTTCTTAACTTCTAAACAGACATCAATCTCATACTTCATATTAGATATGTGGTGTTATTTTTTAGTAAAGTAACTTACTATCTAAATTTAATTGCTATTAAGGATCTTTGTTAATATTTAAATTTAACCTAGATGTTTTCGCCTCAAAAAGGTTATGGTATAGATGAAATAAGACTAGTAAAATGGTTAGTTTAAAGTAATTTTACTGATTAATATATTAATTATAATATATCTTTTTAACTTTATAGCCTTTTTCATTTCCACTCTTTATGTTTATTACTTTCATATTAACCTTGAGAAAAGTCTATAAAATAATGCGGTGATAATTGTAAATCTGCTTAGAATTCACATTCTCTATTTACTCATATTTTGTTTTTATAGTTTCCAATTCTATATTAAAATAATTTCTAAAATGATATGTTGCATACTCTTATCTCTACCAACGTTTAAAATGATAAGCAATCGGGGAAAATGCACAGAAATGCATTTTTGAGAAATCCCATGAGCTTGATTTAATCTAGATTACAGGAAGTGGTTTCCCTTCTAATAAGAGACAAATTCATAACCTCATGAGTGGAATATGAAACCAAATTAACGCAAGTAAAATTAGAAAATCCGTTAATTCTTTGGGACTTCCTTTTGAATTCCACCTTATCAGTAGTTACCTGTTTAAAGATGAGTGCAGCTACGAATATTCAGTTAAGTGTATGAGAAATAAACTGTCAAAGTAGTTCACTTAAAACCCCTTAACACGCAGAGGTATTTCAGCATACGTGGTTAGTCAATAGTTGAGAGTCGAGTAACTGCACCTAGTTTCTTTGAAATAAGCTTTTATTTAATGACTGCATTTTATTTTCCCTTAAGTAATTAAAATAATGACCTCGTAATAGTTCGCTCGATTCTTTAAATCATGCTTATTACAGAGAAAATGCGTCGAAGTTCAGGTTATGTGTAAAATATAGCGTGTTTCATGCATGGAAGAGAAAATATTATCAGTAAACTTGGCCTTTGGCTTAGGAACTTCCTGGTAATTTTTGTAATTTTTTTTGCAAAGAAATTCTCACCATTCTCTGTTTTGGTAACAACATTCAATGCGAAGTGAAAAAAGACCTTTCATATTCCGTAGTGAATTGACTCCAGTACAAAGTATACGGTTAATCTTCTTCGAGTCTGTTTTCTTTTCTGTCATACCAGTGTCCATTATAAGTCCAAATCGCACCTGAACCCTTTTACCATCTTTACTCTACATTACAATCTTTCACTTTTTAGTCTCGTGGACACGACACTATAAGTTACTTTGTCGGTCCATCGGTCGTCGGTCGGTTGGTTAACATTTTATTTTTCAATGAATTTTGGAACGTTTTGAAAGTCAGGTGATATGTTTGTGAATTAATAATACTTTTTTTAATTATTTTTTGGCTCTTTTTTAAAAATTATTGAAATAAATGAGAACACGCGACTTAAGATTGCTGACGGTTTTATTTTTTTATGCATTTCGTCCACAATCAGGATATGTTTTTTTTTATTCTGTTCCGAGTAGTGTACGGCCGTTAATATGTGCAATTATCAAACATTGCAGGAACAAGTTGAAATGAATTCAAATCACTAATGGAAAACTTGAAATCTACTGTAATATATTAAATAGGTAAATTAAAATGAGGCAAAGGTCGTTAAAATCAGTCGGTGAGTTTGTTCTTGATTCGAGAGAGCGATTTTCCATCCCTGCTTTAGAGTCTTGGTGCCTGAGGCAGGTCGGTTTGGGGAATATTTTCCTCTTTTGTCAAATACATGTTCTCCTCCACCTCTCCGTTAAGCTCTGTTTTCACAAAACACAACCGGACTACTTACTTAACCTATACTAGTACTAATTAAGAGGAAGAGTAAATAATGCGAGGTGGACTACCAACAACTGGAGTCAAAACCGACCGTTTAAGAGTTCGATTCGAACGGAATTCAGGTTTTTCATACCTTCACTTCGATTTTCAACTAATATATATATATATATATATATATATATATATATATATATATATATATATATATATATATATATCACCTCTTAAATTGGGTTGGTTAAATTAAACTTTTATAATAATCTTCATACAATCGCTCATTCTTTCATACATTCTCTACTACACTCAGACGCCGTTTCACAATTTGCTCATCTAAATTCATAATATATTGCTAATCGTACGAGATTTCTTACATAGCAGCAAAAAGCACTAAACTGATGCTTACAGTTAGCCCATTTGAGCAGATAATAATAATAATAGGTATTTATAATGCGCCCTTCAGGGCTGTTAGCCCTCCCAGAGCGCAGGTTGTGTAGCTAGTGTAGAGAAAGTTTAGAGGGAAGAGAAGGCATTTCTGAAGAGATGAGTCTTCAGGAGACGTCTAAAAGTAGTGAGGGAGGCAGAGGATCGGACTCCAGCAGGAAGAGCATTCCAGAGTCTAGGAGCACCAACTGGAAAGGAACGGTCACCCATCGAGCAGAGATAAATGAAGGACAGCAAAGGTGCTACAAAGATACAAGGTACAACTGCCTCTTGACTCTTCACACGTCCTGTAGTCATATGCCAAGGTTCTCTCCAAGAGGTCAACTCACCAGGGCCGCTTTAAGGAGCTGTGGGGCCCGTAGCACAAGGAAGAGCGGGGCCCCCACCCGTATATATATATATATATATATATATATATATATATTGTATCTCACCCCCACCCCCATTTTCCTCTCCAGAGAGGGAAAAAAATATCTGAGGAATTTAAAAGAACTGCGAGTATGACTGAAAGGCCTTAACTGAAAATGGAGGATTTTATTGTATACACATTTTAATCCTTTTTAAAGAACCACACCGTGTACTACTAGAACATAAATCTAGACTTATTGTACTATGCAATATGCTCTAGTGAAGTTTTCTATATTTTCCTTATATATATAGGAATATCATATATAATAATAATATAAAAAAATCAGGATTATTTGGTCTCGGCCTTCTGTGCCTGAGGACAAAAACTTAATTAGTACTCATTTTTTACATCCCAGCGGGGCCCCCTAGAGCGCGGGGCCCGTAGCACGTGCTCCATGTGCTACTAGGTTAAACCAGCACTGGAATTTACCGGCCCAATATGTAGATGACCTGGGTGTGGTAGGTAGATATCTATTCTAGTTTTCAAGGATATTACAAACAAATGAGAAATCGATTTAACGATGATTGTCAAATTAACTCTCAACGGACAACTGATTGGACCAATTAAGAAATAACTTCGTTGGTAGCGGGAACCAGCGATTCAAGGCCAAGGAACGAGACGTAAAAAAAGGCAAGGAATCCATTGTGATCTTAATGCTACAATGAATAACAAAAGGCAAAACACAACGAACAGAATATATACTCGTAAGTTGTAAAACTTAGATGAGTAGGACACATTGTAAGAAAGATCGACGAAAGTTGGTGGACAAAGAAATTCCAAAGTAGGTAGAAGAGAAGATAGAAAAATGATATTCACTCCATGAAAGAAGAACCATGGCAAATTGAGTGCTGCATTAAGATCAATGGAATCCTCTTGGGGTGTAGCCCCCACCAGTAAGAATGGCTCGTGTGTGTTCCAACCTTTCGCAACATAAAAAGATATATTAGGTCGTAAAAAAAAAGAGAGATTCGATTAGGATATCATTAAAGATGTATTGTCTAAAAGGAAAAAAACACCTTTAAGTTTGTAGAAGGAGTCCATTTGTTTAAATGCGGTTTGAAATGAGCTTTTATGACTCATTCGACTGTGTTATACACCATTTGAGACGAGGCAACTTGGAGGCAACTCCAAGTTGCCTAATTCCTTATTTGGAGAGAGAAAGAGAAAGAGGAAGGGAAAAGAGAAGAGGGACTGAGAATGTGAAAGGGAAAAGAGAAGAAGCAATGAAAATGGGAAAGGGAAAAGAGAAGAGGGAATGAGAATAGGAAAGGGAAAAGAGAAAAGGGAATGAGAATGGGAAAGGGAAAAGAGAAGAGGGAATGCAAATGGGAAAGGGAAAAGAGAAAAGGGAATGAGAATGGAAAAGGGAAAAGAGAAGAGGGAATAAGAATGGGAAAGGAAAAATAGAAGAGAGAAGGAGAATGGGAAAGGGAAAAGAGAAGAGAGAAGGAGAATGGGAAAGGAGAAAGAGAAGAGAGAACGAAAATGGGAGAGGGAAAAGAGAAGAGGGAATGAGAATGGAAAAGGGAAAAGAGAAGAGAGAGTAAGAATGGGAAAGGGAAAAGAGAAGAGGAAATAAGAATGGGAAAGGGAAAAGAGAAGAGGGAATAAGAATGGGAAAGGGAAAAGAGAAGAGGGAATGAGAATGGGAAAGGGAAAAGAGAAGAGGGAATGAGAATGGGAAAGGGAAAAGAGAAGAGAGAAGGAGAATGGGAAAGGGAAAAGAGAAGAGGGAATGAGAATGGAAAAGGAAAAAGAGAAGAGGGATGGAGAATGGGAAAGGGAAAAGAGAAGATGAATGAGAATGGGAAAAGGAAAAGAGAAGAGGGAATGAGAATATGAAAGCGAAAAAAGAAGAGAGAAGGAGAATGGGAAAGAGAGAAGAGAAGAGAGAAGGAGAATGGGAAAGAGAAAAGAGAAGAGGAAATGAGAATGGGAAAGGGAAAAGAGAAGAGGGAATAAGAATGGGAAAGGGAAAATAGAAGAGAGAAGGAGAATGGGAAAGGGAAAAGAGAAGAGAGAAGGAGAATGGGAAAGGGAAAAGAGAAGAGAGAACGAGAATGGGAAAGGGAAAAGAGAAGAGGGAATGAGAATGGGAAAGGGAAAAGAGAAGAGGAAATGAGAATGGGAAAGGGAAAAGAGAAGAGGGAATAAGAATAGGAAAGGAAAAAGAGAAGAGGGAATGAGAATGGGAAAGGGAAAAAAGAAGAGAGAAGGAGAATGGGAAAGGGAAAAAAGAAGAAGGAATATGAATAGGAAAGGGAAAAGAGAAGAGGGAATGAGAATGGGAAAGAGAAAAGAGAAAAGGGAGTGAGAATGGGAAAGGGAAAAGAGAAGAGGGAATGAGAATGGGAAAGGGAAAAGAGAAGAGGGAATAAGAATGGGAAAGGGAACAGGGAAGAGGGAATGAGGATGGGAATGGGAAAAGAGAAGAGGGAATAAGAATAAGAAAGGGAAAAGAGAAGAGGGAATGAGAATGGAAAAGGGAACAGGGAAGAGGGAATGAGGATGGGAATGGGAAAAGAGAAGAGGGAATAAGAATGGGAAAGGGAAAAGAGAAGAGGGAATGAGAATGGGTAAGGGAAAAGAGAAGAGGGAATGCAAATGGAAAAGGGAAAAGAGAAGAGGGAATGAGAATGGGAAAGGGAAAAGAGAAGAGGGAATGAGAATGAGAAAGGAAAGAGAAAAGAGGGAATGCAAATGGGAAAGGGAAAAGAGAAGAGGAAATGAGAATGGGGAAGGGAAAAGAGAAGAGGGAATAAGAATGGGAAAGACAAAAGAGAAGAGGGAATGAGAATGGGAAAGGGAAAATAGAAGAGAGAAGGAGAATGGGAAATGAAAAAAAAAGAGGGAATAAGAATAGGAAAGGGAAAAGAGAAGAGGGAATGAGAATGGGAAAGGGAAAAGAGAAAAGTGAGTGAGAATGGGAAAGGGAAAAGAGAAGAGGGAATGAGAATGGGAAAGGGAAAAGAGAAGAAAGAAGGAGAATGGGAAAGGGAAAAGAGGAGAGGGAATGAGAATGGGAAAGGGAAAAGAGAAGAGGGAATGAGTATGGGAAAGGGAAAAAAGAAGAGGGAATGAGAATGGGAAAGGGAAAAGAGAAGAGGGAATGAGAATGGGAAAGGGAAAAGAGAAGAGAGAAGGAGAATGGGGAAGGGAAAAAAGAAGAGGGAATAAGAATAGGAAAGGGAAAAGAGAAGAGGGAATGAGAATGGGAAAGAGAAAAGAGAAAAGGGAGTGAGAATTGGAAAGGGAAAAAAGAAGAGGGAATGAGAATGGGAAAGGGAAAAGAGAAGAGGGAATAAGAATGGGAAAGGGAAAAAAGAAGAGGGAATGAGAATGGAAAAGGGAAAAGAGAAGAGGGAATGAAAATGGGACAGGCAAAAGAGAAGAAAAAATAAGAATGGGAAAGATAAAAGAGAAGAGGGAATGAGAATAAGAAAGGGAAAAGAGAAGAGGGAATGAGAATGGGATAGAGAAAAGAGAAGAAGGAATGAGAATAGGAAATGGAAAAGAAAAGAGGGAATGAGAATGGGAAAGGGAAAAGAAAAAAGGGAATGAGAATGGGAAAGGGAAAAGAGAAGAGGGAATGAGAATGAGAAAGGGAAAAGAGAAGAAGGAATGAGGATGGGAAAGGAAAAAGAGAAGAAACGAATGAGAATAAGAAAGGGAAAAGAGAAGAGGGAATGAGAATGGGAAAGGGAAAAGAGAAGAGGGAATGAGAATAGGAAAGGGAAAAGAGAAGAGGGAATGAGAATGGGAAAGGGAAAAGAGAAGAGTGAATGAGAATGGGAAAGAAAAAAGAGAAGAGGGAATGAGAATGGGAAAGGGAAAAGAGAAGAGGGAATGAGAATGGGAAAGGGAAAAGAGAAGAGAGAAGGAGAATGGGAAAGGGAAAAAAGAAGAGGGAATGAGAATAGAAAATGGAAAAGAGAAGAGGGAATGAGAATGGGAAAGGAAAAAGAGAAGAGGGAATGAGAATGGGAAAGGGAAAAGAAAAGAGGGAATGAGAATGGGAAAGGGAAAAGAGAAGAGGGAATGAGAATGGGAAAGGGAAAAGAGAAGAGGGAATGAGAATGGGAAAGGAAAAAGAGAAGAGGGAATGAGAATGGGAAAGGGAAAGAGAAAGAGGAAATGAAAGAAAGGAGAAAGAAAAGAATGAGTCACCGAGAGAGAAAGAAAAAACAAAAAGAAGAAGGGAAATGGAAAGAGGGAGAGAAAGGAGAGAAGCAGAGGGAAAATTAGAAAGAGGAAGAAAAAACGAAAGCAAAACTGAAAGAGTAAGAGAAAAATCCAAAAAGAATTAGGAAGTGAGGAAAGAGAAGGAAAAAGAGAGAAAAGAAAAAGAGAAAGATAATAAAAGAAAAAAGAGAAATGCAGGAAAAGCGGAAGAACAAGAGAGAAAAGAGGAATAAAAGCCGAGAAAGCGCACAAGAAGGAAGAGTGGAGGATAAAGGAGAATAATAAAAGGAATAAAAAGAGAACCTCAAAATAAAATCGAAAGAGAAAAGGAGAGAGCGAGGAGTGAAATCAAGAAGTTAAGTAAGAGGAATAATACGAGAAAAAGAAAGAGAGAAGAATAGAAAGAAAAATAGGGAGCAAGACAAAGATAAAACAAAATAAAGAGAACGAGTAAAGAAAAGGAGAAATAAATATCAAGAAGAATAGAATGAGAAAAGTGAGAAAACAAAAAAGAGAAAGAAGAAAAAATATAGGAAAGAGGGAAAAAGAAAGTAAGAATAGAAAATAAAAGTGAAGGAAGGGTCTAAGGGAAATCAGGAATAGAGAGTGAAAGAAAAAGAAAGATAACGAAAAGAAGGAGAAAAGAGAGGTAGAAAAATAATGATGATAAGAAAGAGAAAAGAAAACGAAATTGGTGAGAAATATGAGAAGGGAAAGAGGAATTGAAAGAGAATGAGGGTGAGAAAAAGGAAGCGATAGAGAAAAGTAATAGTAATAGAGAGAAAGATGAATGGGTGTGAGAAGAAAAATGAAGACAAAGAGGAGGGAGTTAGAGTGATGAAACAGGAAGTGAAAGAAAAAGGTAAAAATGTTATCTGAAAATGGAACAGATAAGAAGAAGAGAAAGAGGAACAGAAACTGAAATAATTTGAGATAGAGAAAAATGAAAATGAATAGAAAGAGGAGGAGAAATTAAAGAAAATGATAAAAGGAAGAGGAAAAGAAAATTGTAAAAAAGGTGAATAAAATAGAAGAAAGATTAGTGGGATAGGAAGTGAAAAAAGAGAAAGAGGTAATGCAAAATAAATAGGAAGATAAAGCAAAGAGTAACAGAAACGGGAAGAAAAAGAGAAAGAGGAAAAAAGAAAAAGACTTTAGGGTGAAAAAGAGAGAGAGCTGAAAAGGAAATGAAAGAGGAAGATGAAGAAAAAGAGGGCTAGAGAGTGAAATAAAAAAAGATGAAAGGTTAAGAAAAATAGAAACATGAAGAGAAGTAGTTAAAGATAGAGTAAGAGAAATAATAAAAGAAATAAAAAGAATCTAAGAAAGATAGGTAGGAAAAGATAACGAAAGCAAAGATAATGGCAAAGTTAATGAGAAAAAAAGAGAAAGAGAAAGAGAATAAGGAGATAAATGAAAAATAGAAGAGAGTGCTAGAGAAAGAGAGATAGAGAGAGAGAGACAGAGAGAAATAGAGAGAGAGTGGGAGACAGAGAAAAGTGTAGATTAAGTGATACAGAAATGGATTTCGAAAGAGAGAGCGAGAAAGAGCTAGAGATAGAGAGATAGATAGAGAGACAGAGGAAGATATTGATAAAGTAAAAAGAATGAGAGATAAAGTGATAACCGTTTAATAAATATATTCAGCCGCTCCCCTCGATGGAGTTTACTTTATCGTCCTCTATTTTGGGTACTTTGACTTACCTTATTTTTGGTGTCCGAGGCAATTCTTAGGTTTCATTTAATTTTTCAGCCTTTTTTTTTATTAAAGGGTCGCCTCGAACATTTTCTCCATTTTAATCGCTTAGAAAAGACGATGATGCAAGGAAATGTTAGGTTAGGTTAGGTTAGGTTAGGTTCGGATAGGTTAGGTTAGGTTAGGTTAGGTTAGGTTAGGTTAGGTTAGGTTAGGTTGAGTTAGGTTAGGTTAGGTTAGGTTAGGTTAAGTTAGGTTAGGTTAGGTTAGGTTAGGTTACGTTTGTCATAAGTTGGAATGCAAATTTATCCTCTAACTTGCCTCCTTTTGTTTTGGTGTAATTCCCTGAGTGGCACTCATTATGAATATTCTGATCCATATCACGATGCTAAAGCACCTTCTTATCCAAAAACTTAAATTAATTTAGTTCGTTTCAATTTCATTTTCCTTGTGATATTAAACATGGCGTTGGTCCTGTACTTATATATATTTTGATAACTAGTTTAATAAAAGGTTCTATAGCACAGGAGAACCCCTCTGGAGAGAATTAAGGGAATAATTGGGCGCACATATTTATCTTTCTCAAAATACATTTCTACAGTTTCTACATAATTTCCAGTTCATTACTCCTTTTTGTAATTTCACAGAATAGATTTTGTGTAATGGGGCATTGCTTTTCTTTCTATCTTTATTTTATAGATAAAAATCAAACAACTCTGAAGTTATTTATATTTAAATAAGAATATATTCTTTAATTTAATAAGTAACATAATTTCCCCAAGTTTCTACCACTCTTCCTCTGTACTAACATTTCAATACCATGTTTATAACAATCGTTAAACATTAATTTAAAATAGTTCTTTAAGATTGTTTCTACCTTTACTGTTTTTGACCTTTTCATTCTCTTCAAGTGATTCGCTAAACTCCTAAAACGATAATAATCTGCGTGGCTAACTGAGTATGGCAGAAGACTCATTAGTTCCCGGTCAATATTGTTAAGTTTTGTATGGTATCTCTCGCGATATGAGGTCGTGTGTTGTTGTGATGAAAGACCATTCTTCTTCTCCCACATTAATGCTTACATATTTACTCCAACAACTGCATTTAGACGTCCATTTGGACACAATGAACCTCTTTGGTGATATTCTGGTTTAGGTTAATAAGTTCATAATGGATTATTCCATTCATATGCTACGAAAAGTAAAAGAGAATCACTTAGACGATGTTCCTGTTTCAGCTAAAGTATATTGGTTTTTACCAATATACCCTAAAGCATTTGATATTATTTCTATATAATCTACTTTTTGTCTTCCATAACAATCCTACTTAAAATTGGTTCACATTATTGGTGTGAAACGAGAAATGAACAAATGTTGATTCTTTGATGCATGTGGTACCTGTGACAGATCGTGAGGAATCCATTGTACCAACGGTGAAACCTGTCTATCTCCTTTAAATGACGATGCACAATGGTTTGGGTTTGATGAAGTTTTGTCAGCTAATTCTTTAACAGTTACAATCGGATTTTCTTCCACAGTGAATTTTAAAAGACCTTGATCAAATTTCACAGGTCGTCGTGAAGGGGCGGCTTATCTTTGAGGCTGTTTCCTCTAACCAAAATTCTCAAAATTAATTGGCACTGGCTCACACTAATTGCTTCTTGGTCGTATACTTAACGCAAACTTTCTGTTGTTAACTTTACATTGTTGCCTTTACTAAGGCCTTGAGCATAACGATGCGAAAGTGCTCTTTTAGCACTTCTATAATATTCATCATTTAACGATAAGACTCATTAAATTACATAGTAATAATAATACAAAATTTATATCCCAGAAAATGAGGAATAAATTAAGTCGAAATGTAAGCCTTGGGTTAGACCAAGGCTCGCCAAAACTTTTCCACAGTGGGCCAGATAACTGAGACAATGACGAGCACGCGCCGCATAACCATTTTGTTGAATACAATATAGTAAATACACAAAAAATATAGACAACCAACATATTTATTTACCAATACACAAAGAATAAAGACAACAAACATATTTATTTACCAAAAAGTTATCAAAGAAGGGGTCGTTAGCAATAAGATAGTATTATCACATCCAGTGCGCACATATCCGAATCTCACAAACTAAGCAGCAATAAAGGTTAGTGAGATTTGTGAAACTGGCGTTTAGCTTTTAAGATATCATCAATATTTGCTTAGTAATTATCTCATCCAATCAAGAGAATTGCTTTCAAATGTTCATTTATGGCACAGGCAGCGGCGGGCCGGATGAACTGACCTTGTAGGCCGAATCTGGCCCGCAGGTCGTAGTTTGGAGACCCCTGGGTTAGACTAAGACGTACAGATATCTAGGCTTTGAGTTTAGTAGACTAGGGTAGTATACAAACAAACGAACTTTCGTTCATTTCGAATCATAAAATAATGGTAAACGTAAAAAAAAATGAGCCTTGTTTACAAAATGTCTCATTAAATAATAGAGATCGAAAAGTAACTATTATTTCCAAAGAATACAAAAAGAAAAGGCCAGTTTAATTAACCTATCAACAATGTAATAATTATCACAAACTGCAACCTAAAAAAAAGGCAATTTTTCGATGCCCGATATAAAAATTCAGCATTTTAACCCGAGAAACGTTTGATAGCTAATTAACAACATAGTTATTTCCAAATGTTCAGCCACTTGTCAAATGTTCAAGTAATAGAAATAAGTGATACCCCTTAAGTGCTAAATTCGATCAGTATGAGGGATGTGAAGAATGACCCAACTTAAACTTTTATATTACCATGGGTTCGCTCGTCAACGTGAGTCTTTGCAATGCCATGCTGGAGAACACCATTTCTGTTTACCAGAACTGGCCACTGTCGATGTAAAGCTCCGTTTACAAGATCAGGTTCCAGGAAATAAACATCAGCAATACTGTTCATAGGCAGTTGAACATGACACATTCAGCTATTAATCCAAATATCTGGTACTTTTCCGAGGCACTGATTCAACGGTTTCTTCAAAAGATTGTCATCCAGTATGGTTTGTCTCCATAGAAGTAGGCTCTGCTGGACAGGACACAATATATGTTTAAGGTGTGTTTTTTCCTACAGGTGGCATTTACGAGCATTTTCCCCATGATGATAAACGCCACAACTCTTCTTCATTGCCTATGTAGCAGTACTAACCCTCAAGACTCATTACCTTAATGGCGAATATGTTGCCTTTTAAAATGTTTATCCTCCACAGGAAGATGATTTTAGATAGGAACGACATATACTGCCGGATAGAAAAGATGATAAATAAATCTAGACTAAGTTTTCTACTATTTAAGGATGAAAGTTCCCTAGATGGTTGTATTATGTACCATAGCGGTCAAATACGTCATTACCATCGTAACACCACCAGTAGTTATCTTGTTATTAAGATGAGCCATTGGAGTCATAACATCTTTGAAAATGGGAATCATATGGGTATAAAAGTGCCCATGGCAAATAAGGTTGAGATTCACTGTTTTAAGGATTATCTCCCCGCCCCCCACCCACACTCCCACAACGCTCCAAAGCAATTGACTATACGAGTATTTCATTCTTACCATCTTCAGACGTTCTGCGCATCTGGACTAAAAGAGATTGCGAAATAAGGAAACAACCGACATTCCAGATAAACTAGGTGTTATTTTCCCATAAGCTTGGAGGATAGAACTAGTACAGAGCCGAATAATAACTCAGATCTAGAACTCTCATGACCTAGTGGAGTTGGCGCTGGATTTCCATGCACGAGTACTCACTCGAGTTCCATTCTCGGTGAGATTGTACAAAACAAACTTCATTGATGACAAGTTAAGGTTAAATGAATGATGTGTAATTATAATCTATTTCGTTTCTTTTAATAAATGTTTGAATCTTTTGAGTAATGATTCCTTCCGAAGACAAGCGTGCAACCATTGTTGAGCTGCACCGAAGTGGCCTAAGATGAATTAAGATGGTTGCTAAGTGCATTGCGCCATCTTTAGGATTATTAATGTCTTTAAAAGGACTGGTTGAACGCCTGTGAAAAGCCTACTGGACACCCAAGAACTTCAAATGAACGCCAACATAGCCTCATGGTAAGGTCCCAGCTCAAGAATAGGGTTGCCGTAATTAACAAGCTTGCTCACGATTGCAAAGGAGTAGGTGTGAAAACTTTAGCGTTCACACGCTTCAAGGGTCTAAACTCAAGAAGGGCTGCGAAGAAGCCTCATATCACCAAGAAGAACCTTACAAATAGGCTCCACTTTTGTAGGAAATATAAAGAATGGATTTAAGAATGGACTTTTGAAGATTAGGACTAACTGATATTCTCTGTTGAAGGTCCTTTCCGCTGGTTTGGAGCTTATGGAAGACCCCTCGTTAGGAGAAGAAAAAGGGAGCGCTTTCACTAGCTCTGTGTCGTGCCTACGGTGAAGCATTCGGCCACTCTCCATGTGCTTCTCTTCCAGAGGAACTGAAGCAGTAACAATTTTGCCCAAGAACACTACCATAAACTCAAAATGGTACCAAAGCATAGTTGATTAGCAACTTTTCCCAACAGTCCACCACCAATTTGGGATGATAACTATTTTTCAGCATTGTGGAGCACTTTGTCACAAAGCAAAAGTAATTACAAAGTTCTTAACTGAAAATAATATCGAACTTTTAGGACCTTGGCCAAGGAATTCGTCAGATTTGAATCCATTTGAGAATTTGTGGGGAATAATCAAAATAGCGGTTGATAAACAGGATCCATCAAATTGTGAGCAGTTGTGGGTACTATTGAATAAAAATGGAGCACTATCAATCAAAATATAATCACAAATCTGGTCCCCAACATGCCAAAATGAATTGAAGAAGTCCTGAAGAACAAAGTACATCAATGTAAATATTGACTGCGCGCATCAATTGACTGTATTTATTAATGAAATGGGTTTGGATTCTAATTTTTTTTTTACCTTCAAATTATAATGCAAACATATTGAAGGAAAATGGAATGTTTAATTAGTTCTATTAATTTTCTTATAGGCAAAAATATAATGGTCTTAAAACCTTTGACTATGACTGTAGAGATTGCGGGCAATGAGGGCGTCCAAGGATCCTCGAGTTGTAGGCAACTAGGCCAGCGTTTAGCTTTTCGTCACACTGACTATATGGCAGGAATCAGCCATCCAGACTGTCTGATAAAGAAGATCGGAGAAAGCAGCTTCAGTTCGCTTTCTATGGTCTTCGAATTAGGCACTCTCGCATGACGTCCCGCCATTTGATAGAGCACTTGTCTACGCCTTATTGTAACGACTGCGTTGTCCCCCAGACTGTTTGGCACATTCTTATTGAATGTCCCAGTGTGGGTGATCTTCGCGCACGCTACCTGTCCCGTTATCGGGAAAAGCGGGGTCACTCTCCCTTGTCATTTCTCTCTCACCTTCTCTCTTCTTCTTCTCTCTCTCTCCCTCTCTTTCCTTCTTAAAATAATGTTGCCAATTGATCTTGGCAACATTATCTTTTCAATAAAATCACTTTCTTCTTTTAATATGATATTACAATTGATAATTTGTCTTGTTTACTCACACCTTACTGAACTTCAAACTGCTAATCCACTTCCAATACCACCCAGAATTTGTCTTTTGGAATTATTTTATTCAGAGAGGACGAAATTGAATCTGATGACTTCAAAACTTTCTTCCTAACAGGTAAGAATATGTAGTAAAAGAAGAGTAGAATAAAAAAAATGAAATAGGAGACATATGAATGGAACGAATAGCAAAACTCTCTCATTGAGCAAGACTAAGTTTCGAAGAAGGCACAACTTCAAGATTTACACCATGTCCAATGGCCTAAGAATTCGACCTTGAAACAAAATGACAGGTTTCCAAAATAGGTAACGATGGTCTTTCCTCGATACTTACTATTTATTTATTTTTTCATTTAGGATTCGAACCTGGAGTTGATGGTCGTACCTTTAAACGCGTACTCAGTTTTGTTGCCCCGAAAGTCTCAAGAATCGATTAGCTCCGTTGCCTCTCTTAAACTGCCCTACTGAAATCTCCTCTCCCTGAGCTCCTATTATTGGTTCAGGTAGAAATTACAGGGAACGGAACTGCCTGAGTTGCGAACCTTCTGAGGTGAAATTGCCTGGTGAGAGAAAATTGCTTTGGGATCTAATGACTGTTAAACTTTGGATTCGAATACTGATTTCTTAGTGTAAGGAGAGGATGAAAGTTTGCCTATCTTTTCTCAAGGTAAAAATAAAGCCAAGGGAAAGAATCATTCGTCTCTGTCAGGGCTTTAAAGAGAAGAAGGCATGATAACTTCGCTTTTCAATGTGTTCTCGCGGAACCTTCAAGGGGAAAAGGCTCGGTAAATTCGAGACTCTGTCAGACACTGCCGAACCTAACATGGAAGAAAGCCTGTTAGGTTCAAGACTAGCTCGTCTCAGGCGGGTTCTTTAATGCAACTAGAATTGATGGACTTAAGCCTGGCCTCCATAGTCACTGGTGACCATTAAATCTAACAAAACTTTATATGATCGAGACTTTTTCGGCTCTGGCGCCTCCTTCTAGGGAACAAGGCTTTATAGGATCGAGGCTCACACGATACCAGGAGGCCTTGAAAAGGAAAAAGGCTTGCAAGTTTTTGAGACTTCCTTGGTTCAGGCTATACCTTCAAAGGAACAAGGTTTGAGAGGATCTAGACTCAAACGTCTCTGGCCGATCCTATAGGGGAAGAAGCATTGATAGGTTTGAAAATTCTTAGTTTCTGGCAGGCCATTCAAGTGACGAAGGCTTGATAGGTTCGACACCCCTCGTCTCTAGCTAGCCTTTTAAGGGAACTAAGCTTGATATGATCAAGACTTTCTCAACTCTCGCTGGTCTTTCAAGGAAACAAGGCTTGATTTGTCCTAGAGTCCCTCGTCTGTGGCGAGGCTTGCAAGGGAAGAAGTCTTTAGACTTTCGAAACAACTAAGCTCTGGTGGGATCTGCAAGTAAAAATAACTTGATAGGCCCGAGATTCTCTCAGCAAGAGCAAGTCCTGTAAGGGATCAAAGATCGAAAGGCTCTAGACCCCTTAGTCTCTAGCGGGCCCTTCAAAGGGACAATGATTAATAGTCTTGAGGCTTTCTTGGCATTCGCAGGCCCTTTAACCAAACAAGGTTCGATATGATCGGTTTAATATTGAAGAAAACGAGGCTTGATACAAACGAGAATCCCTCTTGTCGGGCGGGCAATTAGAAGGAACAAGGCTTGATAGGCTCGAGCAGCGCCATTCTAGTTGAACTTTCGAGGGAAAAGGCTTAATATGCTCGAGACTCTACCATCAGTGGTGGTTGCTGGGCTTAAAGGGAACTAGGCTTGATATGCTCCAGACACATCGGGATGTTGTGGGACCTTAAAGAAAACAAAAGTTTATTTGTTCGAGACTCTGTCGGCTCGTGCGGGCCTTTGAAAAGAACAAGGTTCGGAGAGCTCGAGTCACGGTTGGTTTTTGAAGGTCTTTAAATGGAACAAGGTTCGAAAACTCGAGTCTCGGTCGGCTCTTGCAGATCTTTTAATGGAACAAGGTTAAAAAAATCGAGACTCTGTCGGCTTTTTCTGGCTTTTCAAGGAAACAAGGTTTGATAACCTCGATTCTCGGTCGGCTCTTGCAGGCCTTTCAATGGAACAAGATTCGAAAATTCTAGACTCCGTCGGCTTTTGCGGGCTTTTCAAGGGAACATGGTCCGATAAGCTCGAGTCTCGGTCGGCTTTTGCAGGTCTTTCAATGGAACGAGGTTCGAAAATTCAAGACATCCTCCGTCTTTGCAGGCTTTTCAAGGTAACAAGGTCCAATAAGCTCGAGTCTCGGTCTGCTCTTGCAGGTTTTTCAATGGAACGAGGTTCGAAAACTCGAGACTCCATCGGCTTTTACGGGCTTTTCAAGGAAACGAGGTCCAATAAGCTCGAGTTTCGGGCAGCTCTTGCAGTTTTTTCAATGGAATGAGGGTCGAAAACTCGAGACTCCGTCGGTTTTTGTGAGCTTTTTGAGGTAACAAGGTACGATAAGCTCGAGTCTCGGTCTGCTCTTGTAGGTTTTTCAATGGAACGAGATTCGAGAATCCGTCGGCTTTTGCGCGCTTTTCAAGGAAACAAGGTCCGATAAGCTCGAGTCTCGGTCTGCTCTTGTAGGTTTTTCAATGGGAAGAGGGTCAAAAACTAGAGACTCCGTCGTCTTTTGCGGGCTTTCCAAGGGAACAAGGTCCGATAAGCTCGAGTCTCGGGCAGCTCTTGCGGGTCTTTCAATGGAACGAGGTTCGAAAATTCGAGAGTCCGTCGGCTTTTGAGGGTTTTTTAAGGGAACAAGGTCTGATAAGCTCGAGTCTCGGTCTGCTCTTGCAGGTTTTTCAATGGAAAGAGGGTCGAAAACTCGAGACTCCGTCTGTTTTTGTGGGCTTTTCGAGGTAACAAGGTCCGATAAGCTCGAGTCTCGGTCTGCTCCTGTAGGTTTTTCAATGGGAAGAGGATCAAAAACTCGAGATTCCGTCGTCTTTTGCGGGCTTTTCAAGGAAACAAGGTCCGATAAGCTTGAGTCTCGGGCAGCTCTTACGGGTCTTTCAATGGAACAAGGTTCGAAAATTCGAGAGTCCGTCGGCTTTTGCGGGCTTTTTAAGGAAACAAGGTCCGATAAGCTCGAGTCTCGGGCAGCTCTTGCGGGTCTTTCAATGGAACAAGGTTCGAAAGTTCGAGACTCCATCGGCTTTTACGGGCTTTTCAAGGAAACGAGGTCCGATGAGCTCGAGTCTTGGGCCGCTCTTGCAGTTTTTTCAATGGAATGAGGGTCGAAAATTGAAAAGTCCGTCGGCTTTTGAGGGCTTTTTAAGGGAACTAGGTCCGATAAGTTCGAGTCTCGGGCAGATCTTGCAGGTTTTTCAATGGAACGAGGTTAGAAAATTCGAGACTCCGTCGGCTTTCGCGGGCTTTTCAAGGAAAAAAGGTCCGATGAGCTCGAGTCTCGGTCTGCTCTTGCAGGTTTTTCAATGGAAAGAGGGTTGAAAACTCGAGACTCCGTCGTCTTTTGTGGTCTTTTCAAGGAAACAAGGTCCGATAAGCTCGAGTTTCTCTCGGCTTTTGCGGGTGTTTCAAAGGAATAAGGTTCGATAAGCTCGACAAAGTCCCTAATTTGGAAAGTAAATTCCTAGCCACATCAACCTCTCTTGTTAGTAATCTTTTGTGACTATACTTTAACGGGTCAAAATTTCACCCTCTCACTAAAGCTTTTGAAATTAAATGCATAGGTTTTATTCCGATTCCGTTTGGGAAACAGCCATTTATTTGAGCTACTATTTAACCCTCACTCCACCGAAATATAATTAATAATAATTACGCGACCAATTCATTGGAGATGTCACTAGCTGTCGGATCGTTTTGGAGACTAATTATTTTAACGACCTCCAGCCCCCCCCCCCGGCCCAGGCAAGCCCTCAAAGGGGCGGGTTTTTTAGCAAGAGTAAACCCTTATATGTACATTATGTACCCGGTCATGTGATGCTAGGCGTAGAATGAACTATCATGCTGCAACTGTCATCTGGAGGATTTTGTACTCTTTTAGCCTATATCCCCAAAGAAAATCTGCGACTATATATCTTCCTAACATGTACACTTTCTCTCTCCAGCACTTTCTTTGCATATCGCACCTTACAATCTTTCTTCGTGACATGTTATAACTTCTTGTTTGCTCTAAAAAAAAATCCCCCTCCCCCCCCAATTGGAGATGCAAATTTGTCGTGAACCCAAATCCCAATTATTATATAATCTAAAAAAATTACTAAATCAAGCCAAGGGGAAAATAACGTGAGAACTGTATGTGACGAAAGCTTACTAAATGAATCCTCTCCTATACACTGTAGTGGGCTGAGGAGTGCAATCAAGCTGTTTTAAATCTTTGCTTGAATGAGTCTTTTTTGTCACTCAAGATCGCGCATTGGATTCGCCGCTCGCTATCAGTGGTCCAGCGACGCGAGAAGCTGTTCGAAACTTGCCTACGTTCCTATCATTCTTTATTATTTCTTCGTCTCTTTTCCTACACCTAAAATGGTGCCCAGACCCGGGAGGGTGGGGGAGTTACCCCTTAGATAACGTTTCCAAGCGGCGTTTATCATCTTCATTTCTTCAAAATACGCTCCGAGTAGCGTCCCAAGAAGTTTTAAGTGGGCGGCTTAAAGTTCCTCTTGAAATAAAATTTTGAGGATTAGGATCGCACAGTGGATTCGCCGCTCCCTAACAGTTGTCCAGCAAGGCAAGAAGCTATTCGCAATTCGCCTACGCTCCTCTCGTTCTTAATTTTTTCTTCGCCCCTTTTCCTACGCTCCGCCCTCTACAACATAAGCATATACAAACTAGAAAAAGTATTGGACAAAATAATCTGAGAGATGATCTTATTCAACTTTCAACGGTACATTTAAATGAGTTTCACTGTAAAAATCAGTCATACCTTCTGAATTCCCTTCTAACTTTATAACAGCACTAATTGATGGCACAGTTTTCTTTAATTTATCCAATTAATCATTGTCAGTTATTGTCATCCATGGTTATCTTAATTTATTTTGTTTTCTTCTCTTTAGTCTTTAACGTTTGACACGTATGCCTTGAAAAATATTCTCAGTTGTCCTTTTGTATCTGATAACTTATTAAAATTTTCCTTAGAATGTAAATGGCACGGTAGTTAAGTCTATTGCAGACAATGATAAAACTAAGGAACAAAATAAGAAAAACATCCTGGAAAAATATAGGCCAAGGTTAAGGAAACTATAAATCTAGCGTTCGAGAACCACTTTGCTCCCTGTGAACTCGCAAAATGATCCTATTTATATGTCATCGTACAAACGTTCAATTCTTGTAATAAATTGGATTTAAAACATATACACCGATATCTTCTTTATTTGTAGTTCGGACAGTCTGAAACCCACTATTGTTAAGCCCTGTTTCATGAGGATTGGGCTTTAACGCTTTGACCTTACTAAACTACCTGTCTGTATTAATATCAATTCCCTTTGGTTTTATCTTTTACTTCTTCTCCCTTTTCAGTCTTTGCTTTCCTTATTTGTTCCATCTTCACTCATCACTTCCCTAAGCTGTTTTATTTCATTCACCGATTCATATCTTTCCCAAATATATCTTACATTAGATAGTTAACCCCCCTCCAAAGAACCAACTATCATCATCGCGCATCAGAGCTATCTCCTCTAACCATCACTGCACACGGCGACGCCACTTTTCCCATCTTCATTTCCGCGTGCCATTGAGTCTTAATAAGTGTATAAAAAATGGCATAATCAGAGTCATTATTAGCCCCCTAAACAGAATACACAGCTTATTATCTTCTCGAAGTTGTACATGAGAGGACGGTAGCTGCATCCTCATGCTCTCTCTCTTACACGCAACCCATCGCTCGAGAGATTTATGAAGGGAAGTTCGGAACTAAATGGTGTACCGTACTATTCCTAATCGCCTACTGTAAGCGCTTGTTTTCTAGAATTTATAAAGAGAGACAAACGAAAATGTGTTTCAGAATTCTTCAATGTTTCAGTAGAAAACCTCCCAAATTGTTGTAGGGAAGAAACGCCATTTTTAACAAAGATTTATTGCCCAATAAATAAGAAGTAAACTTCTTACTAGTTAGTGATTCTGAGTTGCTAAGAATCCCTGAGTGTAAATAAAATAACATAATTCAAAGGATGAGAAAACCCACAAAGGCCTATCAGAGGTCATTCGAGTCAGCACACCCCATAAACTGCGTCCAAAGTGATTAAAAAGGCATCACCGTCATGGGTTGGCAAAAAACGAAATCAATCAATCTACATATCAATAATATAATATATACAAAAATTGATATGTATAATATGTAAGTTGCCCCAATACAATGTAAAAACCACGATGACTTACCGTCTCCTTATACTCATCTAACTTTCGCTTGAAAACATTTAAATTTAGACTACTTATTGCCGCCTGTGGTAAACCATTCCAGTAATCTATCACTCTGCTAGCGAAAGAAATACTTTTCACATCCAACCTACCCTTTGTTCTTTTTTAATATTCAAGTAGTGTCTTCCGGTCATATTACTACATTCTAACTTATTCATCCCAACCCAAATTTTAAAAAGAGCCATAATATCCCCTCTCAAGGTCACTGTCTGTCGTCATTTTTTGACCCTGGTTAGATACAATATTTGGGCCCCATTGACTCCAAGCGCGACGATCTAGAAGAAAACAAGAGAGGAAAATGGAACATCATTTGCCTCATCGAAGTGAAATGGAAAAAAACTATACAATCGATGAAATCTTCATATACCCTCTTATGGTGCTAAACTAACACTTCATTTACTCCTTTGAGGTAATGGGTCGGGGTGAAATAACCTCGTCCATTCATGCCTGTTGTGGCCTTGATCAACACCAACTCTAGTTTGTGGCAAAGCGGTTGGCAATAATAATGATGTTTTAGTATATTTATAAAACGATTTTATGTCCTCGAATTTGTATAAACGACACTTACTAATGGATCGGTGGTATTTTAGCCTCACAATTGCTTAATAATTTCATTCCTGCTATCGATCGTTGCAACTAGAAGAAAAGTGTAACTATTAAGAAAAAAATAAAAATAGATCCAGTATAGAGAAAAATGGCCCAAGATGAATATAATTGCGACAGCAAACTTCATCGATTTAATTTTGCTGTGTGAAAACATTAAAAAAAGTGATACGTTGGGCAGTGATAAATTAATTAACTCTGAGATTTTCTTATTGAAGGAAATGAAGCCTCAACCAACACCTCATGCAACCCAATTTCACTACCTTAGCATAAAAACCCTTGACCGCAAACACTTTGATAAAAGGTGGCCTTTGACTGAAGTCACGGAATGGAAGCTAGACATGTACTTAATGGTAGCCCACCTCAACTATCAAATATTTTAATCTTAAAAGAGGTTAAAATAAAATTTAGAAAAAAACATATAATTAGATGAAATTGAAATTCTGCTTCTAAAAGAAGGAAGATAAAGATCCGTGAATCTTTTCTTTGACCATCTACCGACCCAGAAAATCCATGCAACACAACTAATCATACATTTCTACCCTCCCAAAATTCATTTCCAAATTAGGTTCTTTTTATTTAATATCAACCTTTCTCTGCCAGCCCGTTGTACCCTTGCATTTGTACGTTGAATAAAACAAATCAGAGTTTAAGACGATCCAACTACGTGAAAATAGGAGGGGAAGAGGGTACGTTTTATGAGAACCTGGGAATGTTAATCTTTGAATATTAATGACTTTCTCAATGAAAGGTCTCTAATAATGGAAATTTGGACGAAGGAAAATCATCCTTGAAGATTTTATGATGACAGAAACTAATAGGATTGAGGTCTAAGGTGGCTGTTTGCTTTGTTACCGCTCGTAACAAGATGGTGTTATTTGGAGGGTAGGAAGATCTCTGCTCCATTTAATTATCAGTTTGAGCAAGAGGAGAGGTCTGGTATAGGCCTATGGATGTCGAGATTAAAGGGCGCATTTATTGATACCGAACGTAGAGTTTTGCCAAAAAAAAATGTGTGAAAATGAGCAATTTCCAGGGAAGAGTTTTCAGCAAAATCCTCCGCCATCCTCTCTCTCTCTCTCTCTCTCTTTCGATGAATATTCTTTCTTCGTTCGTATGATGTGGTTGAGATGACTTTTATTTTTTTTTTAGTGATTTTTTTTATTTAGGATATAAATCAGTATAAATGTGCCTTCCATAGAGAAAAGAGGAGCTATTATAGTAAAATGAAGCTCATCATTCATCTTTCTTTACTGACAGAGGCAAGAGAACAAGTCGTAAACAAAAGGGAGAAGAAATCAAATTCACAAAATCTGATCCCCCTCAAAGGAACAAATTGGAGTGAATTATTGGAAAGTACGAAAGTATCCTGGGATCATAAGGAATCAAGATAATATAAAAATAGAATATAATTGGCTAAAAGCAATTTTAAAAAAAGTGCACAGGTCACTGAGAACCCTTGAGTTTAGGTCTACCATCATTTATGAGCGAGGGTATATTATTCGTGCCCTGTCGAAGCCAAAATCGACTAAAAAGAAGAAAATCCAGAAAATAAAATGAACATCATTGTCCTCCGCGAAGTAAAACGGAAAGAAGGAACTCTACAATCTGTAAAGTGTTCACAAACACTCTTTTGATGTTAAACATGACACCCCACCTTGGTGTAGTATTCCATACATATCTTACCATATAAATTCCATAAATATCCGATAGAAAGATCGGTAATTTAAAAAATTAAGGACAACCGTTGTTGAGGAAAATTTAGTTACCTTCAATTCTAAACGCCCAAGTGTTTTGTTTGTTAACATTTATTCGGCACAGCAAGCAATATTTAAGAGTTATTAACACCTACTAGTACTGTTTTTCAAATTATTAGCACATGAAAGTAGTTTTTGTAAAGTTATTAACACCCAGAGGGGTATTTTTCAAATTATTAGCACCTGGAATTATTATTTGCTGAGTTATTAGCTCCTGAAAGTTGTATTTTCCGAGTTATGAGCTCGTTGAAGTAGTATTTTCCGGGTTATTACCTCCTGAAACTATGAATTATCTAAGTCATTAGATCCTGAAGGTAGTATTTTCTAGGTTATTGTTCTTTACAGCATCCATGAGTGAATACAATTGATTTTTTGTTTATTTTGTTGCCGCGAGATATTTTCATATATTTGCTACTACTTTTGCCACTATTTTTAAATATTTTTTGCAAATAGAGATGTTTGATTATATTTTTGCCGGTATATAGTTAAATAGTTTTGCACTAGTTTTGTTTATATTTTGGGGCAAAAGATTTTATTTTATTTTTGCATAGATATTTTATATTTTGCCAAAAGATTTGTATTTTTGCCGCTATACTTTTTTAATATTTTTTTTAATAGATGTTTATATTTTGCCACAGTATTTTAATTTTACCATCATATTTTATATTTTGCCACTAGGTTACTAATTTATCAGTAGATTTCTAATTTTTATTTTATTTTATGGCCACTAGCTTTTTCTATTTTGTGAAATAGAAATTTATATTTTTTCTAGTAGATATTTTTTTATAGTTTTGCAAATAGATTTTAGAATTTGACAAGTTTGGTAATATTATATTTTGCAATATATTTTTCTTTTTACCACTAGATTTTTCTATTTATTTTAATATTTTTGCCACTAGTTGTTTATTATTTTGAAAATAAATAATTTTATATTCTGTCATTGAATTTTTATAATTTGGTTTAATACTTTTGACAATAATTATTTCTCTATTATCATATATATATATATATATATATATATATATATATATATATATATATATATATATATATACATATATATATATAGCAGAGTTGATCCAGGTCATCAGCTTCATTCGGGTTCATCACAGATTTCACATAAGACAGATGTATAAATGAATGTAAGTGACGTAATGCACACTGCCGACTTATATGTGCACTTATAATTTAACAATAAGACAGAAATATAGTTTTAATATAAAATTCACTCACTACATTTATACATGAACTGCATTCGTCTTGGTTTGATGGCGATCTCGTTTAATATCCTGTCGTGCAGCTTTCTTCTTGTCCCAGTCGTTCAAAATGTCTTTCTCCATTTCTAAGTTAAGGTTAAAAATAAAGCAACCCTGGAAAACCCAACCGATCTTTATACACAGATGCATAGAATAACAGCAATAAAGTAACGACACGGACTTGCACAACAAACATTCACCAGAGACCGATTTGACTATCGCCTATACTGCACTCTTGACAACAGATACCAGTTAGTCTTTTACACCTACCAGGCTTGGTCGTATTAACCCGAGTTGTTGTTCCTTTAAGAATATTGTAGAACTAAACCCTTCCATAAATTGGAATTTAAATCTGAATATATATAAAATCTAATGTTTCAAGAAAACATTGAATTTTAATTACTTTTAATTTTTACGACTATAGATAACAACTCAGGCTGTAACTTCTGAGCCCGAGTCAAGCGCGTGTGAACGATGTTGAGTGAACGTCTGCTACGAATGATATTTTTTGGCACAGGGCACCTCTAAAACGACCGCCAGACGTTGAACGAAACTATATGAACTGCAACCAAGCTCAATAAAAGGAGCCCGAGGTATTGGCTGCAATTATTTACTTGAAGTCAGTGTTTTCAGAAATTAAATCAGCTTGCTAATACACGTTCACTTTGCTAAATTTATACTCGGGCTAAGCCCGAACAGCCGAGTGCCGGAGTCGCCAGGTCATGTCCACTCTTACACCATCCACCCTCTTGCGGGGGTTTTCTATTGTTAATTTATGTTTTAATTTATTCCAACTCCTGAAGATGTTCCATGGCAAAGACGAAGCGTTAGAAAAATTGGAAAGGCCGTTTCCGATTACAGGGAACATAAGCCAAATCGACTGTCATAATTGATCGGATTGAAGGCAAACATCAAGATAACAACGATGCTACCATGACCTAAATACCCGCTTAACCGTATGTATCCCATTGAATAAAATTAAGCTTTAAAACGACGACAGATCGGTGACAAAACCGATTTCATAGACAATGGTTGCTATAGCAATGGTAAGCCGCTTCGACACTGCTCCGGGCACGCTGTTTATCCACGCTATTCTAGTGGCTGTAGAAATTAGATCAATCTCACAACCGTATAAAATATCTTTTTCCATTGACTATTTTAACATTGATTCTTGCCGTCCCCGGACACGGGGTCATTTTTAACCCCTTCGTGGAGACACTCGATATTAAGTAGATATTTAAAATTAAGCGGTAACGTAATTAGTTATTTAATGTTGTTAGTCGACCAGGGAAAAACCTCCTTAACTGGATTGCGAGACTTGACAGTATGGAATAGGCCTTTATTCCCCATATTTGAACCACCCTTAGTTTCTTATTCTCGAGTATGCTAAAGGAGGTCTACTGGTGAAAAAGTAGTGACTGATCACAGATAATTCAATCCATCACAAATGCCCTAACATCATCGGACATAATTCATTACTATATCGTGTTTATCTCGATTTGTCAAAACGTCTCGAAACTTGATGAAATCATGATAAAAATGGATTAAAAAAGAAACATCTTCGCTTGTGTTCGGAACGTATGAACACCCTGTATATATAAATATATATTGGAAGGAAAAAAATTTTGAGAGCATACATCAAATTATATCTCGATTAAAGGGAGATTAACGGTCGATGAAATCGTCTAGCGGACCAACCAGAATGAGAGGCAGGATTGGGTCGCTGGCGGCTCATTTCTCCACCAGATGGAGGCAAAGAAGCGAGGGGACGACAATCATTTGGAGGCGAACCGATGACATAACGATGACGGAACGACGCAAGTTTGTTGCAGCATTATTTTCACGCTTACTTGCACCGTTCATCCGTCTGAATATACGCTTGCATGTTTGTGTGTGTACGTGCTTATTTGTATATTTTTTGAGTCTTGTGATACTACTGTGCGGGTTGGTTAATCTACTCGAATGCGTTTTTAGCCAGTCAGATGCATCTGACCGGCAATTAGCAGACCCGGCTTCGAGTCTCGGCCCGGAATTTTCAAAAACTTTTTTTTTCCCTGGCGTTATTTATGTCTTCTTGGTAAAGGATCGCCTTCACTGTGCCGCCCTCTGCTCCCTTTGATTCTGGATTCTTCTAATGTCCCTCTCTCTTGCTATAAAATACTCCGGTTTCTGGTCTCATTTGCTCTTTCTCGTCCAATTCTTCTTCCCCTTGTACTATATGTATTTATAGTCAGCTATACAAGGTTTCTGCATCTTTCTTTGTCTTCAAATTTATTTGAAAGGCAGAAAATAAAAATGGCGTAGCCCTGTGGTGGTTGTATTATCACCCGCAGAACCAGTAGTTGCTTCTTTGTTTTTATATATATATATATATATATATATATATATATATATATATATATATATATATCATATGGTCTAATTAGTATCCTGTCAATTAAAAATTTTATTAGCCTCTACTGGTATACTATCCAGCGTCCTCTTACAAGAAAGGCGCGTGCGTTACCATTGAACCACAAGGGAGAGAGAAAAATATGAATTTATGTGTTGTGTTTCCTTTGTTCAGATGTTGGATCAGTGGTAAAGGATGTGCTTCTTTTAAGAGTGGTTCCCCGATCGAATACTAGTAAAAGTTGATATATCATCACTAAGTTTGATTCCAATGCTGAAACATAATCCATTGCAAGAAGTTTCCTTTGATCTGGGTCCTGGGCAAAATTCTTCCATATTATTCCTGCCATAGATTGAATTTACCCCCTTCACTACGCGGAGCTGTATTTTTATCTCCATGTATAAAGGAGTCAAGTTTAGGATTTCCATTTTTTCGTCTTATCTGATTCCTTCTAGGAAGATTCTTTCTGCCACTTTTTACTTCATAACTTTAATTATTCTTTTTACTCTCTTTCACGCATTGGGGTTCTCATCTTTTATTTCTTGTATGGTTCCTTGAGAAGATGGGATTCCTCTATCTCACTCCACTTATATTTGTTTTATTAATGCCTTGTGTGTTCGGCCTTTTTTTAGGCAAAGGCAAGATGAAGGACACCTCGATCACACACCAGGATCTGTAGCGCCTATAGGCAAACACCAACAGACCGGTGTCTCGACAGCTTCCTCTTGCCGCCAGGGTCATTCTCCCCTCGGTCAAGATACGGGTCCGAAGGTTGCACACATTCTTACTCGTTTAAACCTAGACGTGACATCGGGTATTATTTCTGATAGAGGGGCGTTAATTTTGTCGTTTTTTTCCTGTTGTTCTTCTACAATAAATAGTGTCAAAATATATTCATTTTATACTGAATTTTTTTATTTTAATCTCAAATTATTTTTTATATTTTAATATTAAAACATATATTCAATCTTGCTCCTCTGAAAGCTTGTATAGTATCTACATATATTTTATATTTAGATGGCTGAATTTCTTCATATTTATCAATGTAACCCCAAAAGATGACCCTTTTGGTCGAAAGGTGCCTCGGGCAAATAATAAATAATGAGATAAAATCATCTTTTACTCCTCAAGAAATAGTCACTTATGGAAATTAAAAGGTTCTCAAGAAGCTAAACAATACCTCTTATGCTGTGGTTGTTGTTGTTATCACCAGCAGAACTTGTATTTGAACTTTCTTTATATATATATATATATATAAAGAAAGAGCAAATACAAGTTCTGCAGATGATAACAACAACCACCTCAGGGCTTTCGCCATATTTTTATTTTCTGCCTTTCAAAACTATTTTGAAGAAAGAAAGAAAGATGCAGAAACTTTGTATAGCTGACTATATATACATATAGTACAAGAAAAGAGAAAATTGGACGCGAATAAGCAAATGAGACAAGAAACAGTATTTTTTTTAGAGGCAAGAGAAAGGGACATTAGATGAACACTAGAATAAAAAAAAGCAGAGGGCTGCACAATGAAAGCAATCCTTTATCGAGAAGACAGAAATAACGATAAGGGAAAAAAGTTTTTGAAAATTCTTGGCAGGGCAGAACTCGAACCCGAGTCTGCTGATTGCCAGTCAGATGCTATACCGTTAAGCTACCAGGCACTGTGACTCTATTCCGCCTAAATTGTTACCCCGTCAAACCCAGTATCTCTTATATATATATATATATATATATATATATATATATATATATATATATATATATATATATATATATATATATATATACACGAGGGGCGGTCAATAAGCTTTGCGAATCGGTAGGGGAAAACAATGGAGAAGGATGAGCACCGCGAAGTGATCTAATTTTTGACCAAGGAAGGCAAGAATGCAAAAGACATCCATGAACGAATGGTTGCAGTGTACAGCGACACCGCCCCTTCCTATGCAACTATGGTTCGCTGAAATAGGAAGTTCTGCCATGGTCGTGAGTCCCTTGAAGATGACCCCCATCCAGAACGCCCGTCAGACATGACCAACGAGGACAATGTGGCCCGTGTGGAGAGGATGATCCTCGAAAATCGACGGGTTAAGGTCGAAGAAATCGAGCGAAAGCTTTGACTATCACATGGAAGTGTTATCAACATCATCCACGACAATTTGGACATGACCAAGGTCTCTGCCCGTTGGGTCCCTAGAAATCTCAGGGCCCATGATTGACTTCAACGTCGTTAAAGTTCACAAGGCCAGAGTTGCACAAGCTGCCCTGCGCAAGTGCGCATTCGAGGAGCTCAACCATCCCCCCTACAGTCCAGATCTTGCCCATAGCGACTACATTTTATCATGCCAGCTCAATGCTTCACTGCGTGGACCCCGGTTTGGGGACGATGAAGATGTGCAGCTCGCCGTCCAGGAGTGGATTGAACAGCAGTCGGGCGATTTCTGGTTGTCGGGAATTCTAAGCCTAAGGGACAAGTGGCGCAAGTGCATTGAAGTCGAGATTAGTTTTATTGAAAAATAATAAAACACTTTTCCTCATATCTCGTTTCCTTATATCCGAATTGCAAAAATTATTGACCGCCGCTCGTATATATGAAAAAAAACTCAAAACTTGCAGGTGAGTCAAAGTTGTACCCCCTAGTTAGGGTTTTGATGCAGGTAGCCGTTTTAACCCCCCACTCCTTACTATTTAAGACATTGTCTGTCCAGACCTACGTTATTCCATGAAGAGGTCTTTGAGAATAAAGACTAAAGCGCTCGGAATCGTTTTTCCATTTTCCTTGTAGGTGTTATTTATTATATATATATGGAAATATTTCCAAGACAAATTGGTACGGTTAATGTATTTACATTATTAAACAACTGACTCTACTTCAGGTCTAGCTTGACACCTTACTCCTCTAACTGGAAGATAGCACTTAAGGAGCCCTTGTAATGTGCGCAAAATGCAAATATGTACATTATTCAAATACTCTAACCGTACCAATTTGTCTTGGAATTTAGACAGCGCTCTTATATTTAAAAAATATTCAGCATGAAGGGGGTCCTTTGAAATGTGTTTTTCTAGGCACATTAGAAGGACTCCTTAAGTGCTATCGTTCAGTTCGAGGACTAGGTTGTCACGCTGTACCTGAAGTAGAGTCACTTGTTTAATAATGCAAATACATTAACTGTACCATATATATATATATATATATATATATATATATATATATATATATATATATATATATATATATATATATAGTGCGGTTAGGTAAGGGCAATAATAAGAATTCTTTATTCCGCTAGATAAGTCTTCAGGTGTTCCTCATCCCTTTTCAAGACGGTTACATATACGACTAGGCAACCATCCATTGATCTAAAATGAGAAATATCAAGAAGCCTTTTGTATAAGTTAACGTTTAACTTCAACAGAAAACGGACGAATTAGAATTTCTCCGTGGATCTTTGCTTTTATAGAGGCGAATCTTAATATTGAGGATAAAGATGATAACAAAGCGAGCATGTTCATATAAATGGCGTTTCGGGCTGGATGAGAGCATAACCAGAAGCGACACACAAATATAAAAATACAAAATTAACTAAATAACATTAGCAGATTAGATAATTAAATTATTAAAAGATTAAGATATTAAAAGGGGGGTGACATAAATTATTTGCGATTAAAAACAAGAGTTTAACACAAACTGTACATGAGATTACAAAATGCATATCGGAGAAGAAAGGTTAAATGTGAACGAGCAAAAAATCTCAACTTAAGATTGAAATAAAGCAGGAAAACACAATATGGAGAAGAGACTGAAAATAGACAAAAGAAAGGTGGGAGAACTTAAGTTAGTTAGGAGAAATTATATGTAGTTGAAGAGTTGGATTATAAATCAGTTAGGAGATGTATAGGAGTTGGAGAGCTCGCAAATCGCGAGTGAGAGAGGGATTGTGTGGCTAAATATAGAATAGTCCTAGGATGTGTAGGGAGCTATAATCTTGAGCTGAGCATAAGATATTAAAGTTCACAATCGATATATTCGTTTTACATTCAGTGGAGTGTTTATATATATATATATATATATATATATATATATATATATATATACAAGCCAACCCCCCCCCCACCTCCTTCGCCTCGCAACGCTCGCTTCGGGCTGTTGACCTCCGGCCTCTGTCCTTTCAACCCTCTTTCATAACGGGTTTAGTGATTTGTTTAAACACTGCACCTGATCCCCTAAAAATAAAAAAATACATAAATGCATTAAAAATTTAAAAAGCTCAACAGATTTTATTTATTTACTTCTTATAAGTAAATATATATATATATATATATATATATATATATATATATATATATATATATATATATATATATATATATATATATATATATGTATATATATATATATATATATATATATATATATATATATATACATATATATATATATATATATATATATATTATATACATATATTATTATATTATATTATATATTATATACACATACGTATAAAGGAATATCCGGAGGTATGGCCTTTCTGTTGAAAGCTCCTCCTGGGCCAGCTTCATGGTGGTGACTCAAACACCCTTGCCAAAGCTCGGATTCTCTTGCTCGAGTCTTCCATCACCTTGTCTTGCAGTTATCGGATAAATTCCGGCTTATAGACAGTGTCAGATCGCCTGTTGCGTTCCTTTTGCTGACCACGGCTCCGTAGTCACCGTTGCAGTTGCCTATGTCATGTCTTACAGCTTTATTATGATTATAGAGCTTTGAGCACCATTCATAAGGTCGGCATTTTGATACCTGGCGCAAATTATTATGATGCAGTTAACTATTTTCCACTATTAAGATGGCTTCCAATCCTCCAAATAAGCTAACTTTTTCTCCACTGAAACTTCACTATGTATGCTAGCCAACGCTCTGGCTATACACCGATACATGAACATGTTCCTGAAAAAATGAGACATTAAAAATAATAAAATTTATATTTTAATATATATATTTATTATTCTAATCATTAAAGAATTTTGAGCTATAAATACATAATTCTTTTGATCTGCGATGAAGTGTCTTCAAGAGTGAATGAGGGGGAAATATCTTAAGAGGGCTTCGATTGAGGGGAAAATCGGAAAGTAACACAATGACAAGCGAGGACGAGAGGATGGATTGCAAAAATCCGCCGAAATTAATTGGAACTCCTTCTAACTTCTATGAAACGGTTGAATTATATATATATATATATATATATATATATATATATATATATATATATATATATATATATATATATATAAAGGGAAATCACAATAATACGTGACATAGGAGATGATCATTAACCTATAGGAAATAAGAAAGATGATGCACAAGCGATTTCGTCTTTTTTATGAGTAAGCAAAAATCAATCATAGGTTAAGAAATCAGAGTGAGATAGCAAAGAGGAAATCGCTTTTTTATCATCTTTCTTATTTCCTCTGGGTTAATGATCGTCTCTTGTGTCACATGTTATTGTTATTTTCTTTTCATAAGTGTAAATAAAATTGAGTCAATGGGGTTATCATCCTTTATTATTTTTCTAATGAATATGTTGAATCCAAATGATGTTGTATGTATCTTAGGAGATTATCTTATTTTAGATCCCACAGGTTCCTGGTTTTTCTAGTGATCCTGGTACTTAATCTTTGCAACTGACTTGAAGGATTTTTGATTGCCCACGAATATAATATTTCATATTTTCCTCTCATTTACTGTTGAATGGTATGCAAATGAATTCAAGGGATAGAATTACTATTAACTTTCCTCATTAGGGTTTTGATTTTTCAACATCAGCCAATCAAGATTATTTTTTTCCTTATCCGTAGTTATTTGAGCTGTAGTGCTCATTTTCCTACTTATCCTTAATTATCAATATTGCCCAAAGTCGTTGGTTAAATTTATATCTAATTCAATTTTTGTATTTCATATCTGTTTAGAACATAGGATTTGACTTTTACGCTGAAGGATTTAACTAGCTGTCGGTATCTATATGGAATGTTTTTCCCCCCAACTCGAAATTAATTGAGAATGTGAAACTTTGGCGGGGGGAGTATTTGGCTTAATTAATACCCTATGCTTCGTCTACTCAAAAAATAGTTACTATAATTAATTGAAACTATTTTCAATAACAGCTTTATCATGAGGCTTATTTCTTTTTTCTCAACCTGCACCAGATGCTCAGCACTTGTAGGAAAATCTGGAAAACAAAAGAGGCCTCGGGCAAAAAATCAGAGCGAAAATTCAACGGATGGATAAGAAATCTCGTCAGTTCGAAATTCGCTATTTATTGGACGAGAAAAATTCAGATTTATTTTGGGAAGGAAGAATGGGAGATGGGTGAGGCTACATAAGTAAAGGTACAACGATCAAATAAATTGGAAAGTGTATTTTGCAGTTCATCTTGATTATTAAGATCAGGAGAGAATTATACCTCAACTCTTTCACTAATATGTCTGTTTGTGATTGTATCCATCCGGTTTGTTTTCTTGCGCCAAAAGATTTGGCCGAGGTTATGCGATCATTCGAGTATGTGTCTTTATGTGTACAAGACATCCAAAAATAGTTATTGAAAAATTTTTAATGAACCTTTGGTGAGTTGGGAAGAGGAATTTTGGGCCCAAAATAGGTGATTAGATTTTGGGGCGGATCCAAATTCGGATACGGTTTCTGGATCACTTATTCTCTTTGAGAGATAGAGCGTTTTCTGAAATTTGGTGGAAGCTGGCGCTCTATTAGTTTTTATTAGTGTTTTATTGTTGTAAATTGATATGCAGTATCGATTGTTCGGTGTCTATTTGCTTTTTTTATATCTTTTTTATTTTCCACGTTGTTTTCCACTAGTTGGCGTTATTTTCCTTGAAACGTTGCTTAATAAGCTCCATGACTTTTCGTACGTTTATGGCGGAGCCAACGATCGCTGAAAACTATAATATGGCGACACCTGGCAACCTCACTGTTCGAGGGCTAACTATTCTGTGGCACTCCGGAGAGGCGCATCAATTGTTTGCATCTACGCGAGCCGCGAGCCACCTGACGTAAGGACCCAACAAGAATTGAAGCCTGATCTTGTTAATAAATAGTGTGTGTTTGTACAGGGTGACACCCCCCTCAACCAACTTCCGATAGGCTTCATTTCTTATTTCAACAAAACATTAGGAAATGAAGCCTATCAAAAGTTAGGGCCCGTTTTGGGGGCAGTCACCCTGTTTAACCAGCGGCGTCATTACCATTTCATCCCATATTGTCATCCTTAATTAAGTGGTGTATATTTTCATAATTTATTTTATTGTGAAAATGAATTTTTTTCCTTGAGTTGTTTAAATATTTTTGCGTAATTTAATAGATTTATTTTTTGTTGGCCTTTTAATAAAAAATTTTGAGAATAAAATTTTCAAAGCATCTATTTGGTCTCGATTGTTATGTTCCTCTATGTTTTTCTCACTTTGCTTTAGATCAATTTTAACCTTGTTCTTGTTTAGTCTGTCAAAGGTTCTTATTTTGAAAGAACAGATAATTGATATATCCTTAATGATTTTTTCGCACTCAATGAAGTCCATCTATGAAGGAATTTGATCCGGTAAACATTACGATCGGCGGCGCGAACGATGGGACGCAAAATATTTCGTCCGTGCTCCAATATGTTTCACCATTTTGGAGTAAATTTAAGGGGACTGCTCGTGGGGGGTTTAAACAGTGTGAGGGGGGCTACGATGATCCTGAGTCTCAATCAATTGGGGGTCTGGGGGGCACAGCCCCCAGTATATAATCAAAATTGTTTATAGAATAATGCTCTAACGTTTTTATTTAACCAAACACGCATGAATATGAATGCGCGGGTGAACGAAACATACACGCAAAATAAATGCACTTTTACGGGCGCGTCGCTGATCTTCATGTTTACCTTTGATCCTCTCCAAATTCCCCTTTTATTGTTTAATAATAGGAATTTTGAAACTTTTTTCACTAATTCTACTTATTCATTCAAACAGTATGTAGATAGAAGAAAATCCCTTTTGGACATTTTTACCCTACTACAGACAGCTCCAAACTTGTTCTTCTGCACTCCAGTGCCACTAAATTTTGTTGTGGTCTTTTACCAACCGCTGCTCTCATTTGTTTTATTAACTCTGCCATGATCATTTCTTGCAAGTTTCTTGCTTCGGCTTCCGTCACTCTCTCATTCTAGTTCGAATGCCTTGTGTAACTTGTTAAATACACTTCCTATGACCAAATCTTGTTTTCCCGTATATGAAAAAGATCTTAACACAAACGCTAAAGATTGACGGGCATAGATTCAGTTGAAAGTTTCACGAAAGAGATTTTTCATATCAGTTATTGAAAGAAGATAAAAACTTGATGCATTCCATTAAGGACAGGTTTGGTTTATGGAGATGGAAGGAAGGAGGCAGAGCTGAAATAATGTTGAATGAATATATAAGAATTTTATAAAATGTTATGGGTACCTTACCTTACCACGCAGTCCTTCAAGGTTCACAAAGACTAGTCAGGCTTTGGTGTTGGAACATTCCTTTTTTAGGAGGAAAGGTTTTGTCACGGTAGATAAATGCATGAGATCCTGGGTTGATACACTGGCAGTGCTGTGGTTCATATTTACTGGCGATTCTTTTTCTCATCACATCCTTGCCATCGCGGAGGGCATCTCTCAAGCTACTCCTATGGCTTGCAACCCCTTCCCAGTTCTCAGCATTGATTTCCATCGCTTTGAAGTGTCTATTTATTACGTACTTTCTATCTTAATTTCTGTCCAACTAATTTTCACGTCTCTATATGGGTATAGGAAAAGGTATTGGCATGAGTCACTGTCCTATTCTGTTCAGAAGAGGACTTATTTGATGAGTCCGAGTAGAGGTCTATACAAACAGTACAACTACTCAAATTTTCTAAAGAAGGCAACAGCAACAAAGTTTCCTACTGGTGGTTTGTAAGGAAAGTAGTGGAATACGGAATATGGTTGAAAGCTCTAAACACATGGACAAGAAAGCGTTGTATGAAACTGCCAATACATTCGTTCACCTCCCCATCCCCTTTCGTCCAATATACACTCTCTTGTAAAGAAATGTATTGCACTAAATTTATAAGCCATACAAAAAATCTGAAATATAGCGTTTGATTTTCTCATTATAGTTTATGAGATGACAACTATTATTTAGCATTAACGCGAAAAAATCAAACTTCTGATGTAGTATTTTCTGCTTCCTATCCATTTTTTTCCCTCTAACCCCTCCCTGTATACAGCATCAATGATGCTCTCCAAAGCCCTAATACTCTTCCTTTCTCGCCGAAATTTCTTTCCCTGATGAAATCGAGGCAGACGTCGGAAATCGAATGAAAACACACATACATGCATGTACACACGAACCAAACGCCCGCACTGACACATTCAGGAGAGAGACAGTATATCCATTTAAAATAAATGTTCAAATCCCAAACTGTAAGTATGGATAATTCTCCTGGATACTGTCCTGGAATAAATGTGATACATTTCCCTCGAGTATATATCCAGATAATATAGGGATTTTTCCTCTCTCTCTGCCAATGGAAATCTTTCAAAAAGCGCTTTTTTATGATCTTTTGTTTTATATCTCCGAGATGATAGTTTGCATTCAAATATCTTTTTAAAGCTTCCTCTTCATACAAGCAATTTTCAAAGGATTTCCTTTTGAAGTAAGACGATTCTGTACTTTTGTATTCGCGTGAATGTATGTGTGGTTGTGTATCCAGGCACGTTTGTGGTAAAGTGATGGAATTTGTTTGCCCACTTGTACGTGATGCCATATACGAGTATATAAAGCTTTATGATTAAAGATATGTCAAGAAGTTCTACTGTTGGTGGGATTATGGCAAAAAGGCCCGCCTCATTTGTTATTGAATGGCGCCATATGTTAGTGGTAAGGAAACTGGTCATTACCAATCTCCAAAGAGGAGGAAGTTGTCTAGAAGGGTATCACAAAGATAAGGTTTTCCATAAATTCATGGGGTCTTCCAACAAATTGGAGGAAACTTGCATGGTTCTAATCCCTAGGTTTTGTTTATTGCAAAGCTGCTACAGACTACTACTGGTTTATCCCTCAACGGTTGTTGTAGTTAGTTTCAGGAGTGATGGTAGTTATGTAAATATGTAATTTAGGATGTTTAACTGGATTTTGTCCTCAAAGGAATCTGTCTTCGCTGCGGGACAGCTTAATTTCAGGAGTCTTGTGTTTACCCGATTCCTAGGACCTCCCCCCGACGCCGGAGCTTGTTTACTACTTATTACCTTTTATCTTTGTTTTATTTTATTGAGTTTTTTATTTGTTTTTTTAGCACCCTCTTTTAAAGATGCCTAATTTTATGCAATGTTGAATACGGCGACTAATGCCCAAGTAGGCAGTCGCGAGATGAGCTCTTAAAAAAAAGAAGAGCCGATTCATATTCAGCAAAACTGTCTTGCGTATATACCACAGTTGGTTTTCGATTTTTTTTATACAAATGTGATTCACTGGATTCTTCTGGTTTTCCAGTTGGTTTGCGATTTTTTTTTTTTTTTATATATACAAATTTGATTCACCGCATTCTTCTGGCATTTTTAGTTGCGTGCACCTGAGTTTATAAGTTACACTGTCAGTCCGTCGGTCCGTCGGTTGGTAACTATGTTACTTTTCAATGAGTTTTGGAAAGTTTTCAAGGTCGTAATTGAAATAATTGAGAGCACGCGACTTGGGTTTGTTGACTTTGTTTCTATTCATTATAACAGTGGAAAAATTAGGTTAAGTAAAGATGCTGTAAAGTGCAGTTGCCTACCGTTCTCCTGAGAGTGCTGACGCGAATACGGTTTTAATGCCTGTAGGAGGATCTCGGCTATATATACACATATTATCAATTCCTTCTTATTCACCACTTTCTTTAAAATCGCTTTTAACCAAGTTTCTGCGGGAGATCTTCTTGTTGTTTTTCGCATTCTTTCTTGTTTTAATTCTTTTTAGCGAGAACGGAAGGCAATATTGAATTCATTAGCATTTTCACTTAGACTTATGTTTCCACTTTTATAAGAAAGAAAAAGCGATAGAAAATTACAGCGAGCGATGGGTAATTTTTAATTTAATTTCAATATGAAATAAAATAACAAAGAAAGTTGATTTGTACAGATATATTTATCAAATTTGGCTTTTAAGGTCTTGAAGGATTCCTGAACAATTCATTTAATTGAATGAAATCGCCGTTGTCCGCAACCACGGCCTAAGCTCCACCTTAGTGTAGAACAAGGATTTGTTTGTCTCTCTCTCAACCACTTACAACACATAATTGTCCAAGGGGCCTGTAGCCTGTTGAGTTTGGGGGTTAAATGTTAGGAGAGATGTGGTAAAAAAAAGAAGCTTCCTGACGGATGATGCACGACTAAGTCTACTGTGATAGTATGAAGAGAGAATTGATGCTATGGAAAACGCATAAGCAGTGTATGAGTTAGCGACGGCAACAAATTGCCTATCGTGCCATGTACAGTGAATTGGATTTGTAAAAATGTCTATTATGAGAGTTAAGTAGAATAGAATAGGAAAGCTTACATTTCAACCAGGACGTTTTCATTGAATTCTGATTGACTACAGTTGCAATGGAGCGCAAAATCTCGCTTGAATCTCTCTCTCTCTCTTAACTCGCATTTCTGAGACACCCGTTGATTCTTAAAAGTCTCAAAAAAAGTTCAATTAAACCCACAAACAACTTAATGGCGAAGATATTATAATTTTCGTCTATGTCCAATTTTTTTTCACTTAGATTTGATGTTTACGATGGACATTTGCCCGTTTTACCAAAGACATTTGACCTTTTGTATTTGCGAAAATATTCCTCTTTCTTTGAATTCGTTGTAAATGAAATCAAATTGTAAACTTTTCCCTTATGCTGAGATTTCGTGCAGATAGGTCGTCGCACACTCATTGAAACTATGTCATGAACCAAACTCTCAACTTCCCTAATATATCTTTATCCTTTCCCATTTACCAATTAAGGGCATATTGCAAATTTCCCCTTGATATTGAACACAATGGACATTTGTTATTAAAGGATACAAAGTGTGAACTAACACGAATGAATTATGCAATAGTTTTATTGTACTGCACGAAGCTGCAAGTATGCAAATGTGTCTGTTTCATTATTAGCCAGCATGTAAAGTATCTCTTATTAAAACGGGAAAGGTAGATAAACTGATATAGCCATTTTGAGGTAAAAGGTAAGGTTTGACATTATCAACTTACATAATTAACAGGTAAATACTAAACTGTACTCAACATGCAAACGTACCTGACTATCATTCTGGTTACGATCTTATTAAATTAGCGAAAGGGTACGAACTTATGTTCCTCCCTCTTTTGGTGCCCACTAAGAGATAATGAGATGATTTGGGTGCCAAAGTGATGAAAAGAAATTAGATGCCCTGTGTAAATTTTCATGTTAATTCTCTGCTTAATGTAAACATATAAAAGAGGAATTATAATGATAAACACAAAAGAATGAATATAAATGACTGATAATAATTGTCATTGGTATTTTTCTCATGGGTGAGATTGGTATTCCCTTCTTCTCGATCATATCTACCTGAAAATCACCAAAGCTTAGTTAATGATCAAATTGGCTCTTGATTGCTTCTTTTAAATGGGGAATCAAACGAATCAAGATTAAGTTAAAAGAATAAAAATCCAGTCAAGAAATCGTGCAACATCTTAAAATTCTAGAAAAAAGAACCTAATGAAACCCAATTAATAAAAAATACCAGATGCACCATCTAAATCTGACTGCAAAAGTCCCACATCCCACTAAATAAGTTTTTTTAGATAATAATAAGAAAATAGCAGATCACTTGGAGAACATGTTAAATTTTTTAGATTATTTAGCATAGAGCAGGACATTTGCTAAATTATCTCCTTGATGGGGGAATTTTCACATTTTATAATTATTTTTCCTTCTTTTTCAAAATACTTTGACATTTTCCTTTGTTAATACTTTAACCATCTTTATGACTAATGAGAGATCATTATGTTAAAAGAGCCGATAATCATTCTTATGACTAATGAAAGATTATTATGTTAAAAGAGCCGATAACCATTCTTATGACTAATGAAAGATTATTATGTTGAAAGAGCCGATAACCACCGATAGCCATTCTTATGACTAATGTGAAATTATTATGTTAAAAGAGCCGATAACAACCGATAGCCATTCTTATAACTAATAAGAGATTATTGTTAAAATAGCCGATAACAACCGATAGCCAATCTTAAGTCTAATAAGAGATTATTATGTTAAAAGAGCCTGTAACCACCTATAGCCATTCTTATGACTAATGAGAGATTATTTTGTTAAAAGAGCCGATAAACACCTATAACCATTCTTATGACTAATGAGAGATTATTATTTTAAAAGAACCGATAACCACCGATAACCATTCTTATGACTAATGTGAGGTTATTATGTTAAAAGAGCCGATAATAACTGATAGACATTCTTATGACTGATGTGAGATTATTATGTTAAAAGAGCCGATAATAACTGATAGACATTCTTATGACTGATGTGAGATTATTATGTTAAAAGAGCCGATAATAACTGATAGACATTCTTATGACTGATGTGAGATTATTATGTTAAAAGAGCCGATAACCAGTATACGATGCGTAATTTCTTTAGTTTTTGAGTAGAGAGAAACAGTTTACCGAGTTTTATTTTGTTTAAAACAATATATAATTTTATTTTGTTTCAAACATTATATAATTTTATTTTGTTTAAAACGATATATAATTATATAATCCCTTACAAAGGCGACAGTTTTCAGAAATGACTGGCTGCCATAAACAGTCCTAGAAATATAGAATTATTTACACTATTATACAAAAATTAGTCGGTAAATTGCGCCTTTATACTCATTTGAAAGATCGATATTAAATTTTTTTTTTCTTATTTCGTAAGTAAGATTAATAGAGTAACGGTTTTCCCCCTTCGTTAAACCTCTCGATCATTACCTTTGTCATGAAGAAGCTCCCGTTGACTGTTGTTTCATTGCTCGAGTGAGGTTGCATTAAATGCTCTCCTATATGTTAATTGCATGTTATGTTGTTGTTTCTTTGCGTGTGTATTGGTTTATACTTGCTAGAGTGTGTAGTCGTGTACACGCGACTCTATAAATGATTAGGTCTGTCCGTAGTTCGTCGGTGGGCTGGTAACTATTTTACTTCTCAATGAGTTTTGTGGCAATGACATCGTAACTTTTCAGCCGATTCTAACGAAATTTAAAACCTTTATGTTTTTTTACATTCTCTTTTGATTGATTAAATGGCCAAGGTACTTCCAAGGTTAGTAAGAAAATTATTGAAAGTTTAGATTGTCGTAAGGTCATAAGTGAGAATATTTGAGAGCATACGACTTAGGGCTGTTATCCATTTTAAGAATTTGATTGAATGTGCTGTTGTAGATTAAGAAGTTTGGGGTATTTGTAAGTGAGTACCGAATTGATATCTTATTTAGTAGTTGTATTAATTATAATTTGTAGAAGAGTTCTTACTGAATTCGACGTTTTAGGGACTTTTTTCCAAAAATATTTGAATCATTTTTCTGAAAAAGGGGGGCCGAGGGGGCATATTAATATTTAGAAGCTATTTGGAATTTGTTTTTATTTATCTCTAGGATAGTTTGATCGGTGTATTTTAGTAACTTTCATCCTAGCGTTACTATAGCAATGGTAGCCATCTTGACGACAGCTCAACCAAGTGATCTGATCATCAAATCGAACGATTTGACGGCTTTAATAAGAAATATCGCCTTTTAAGTTGAAATCCATGAGTGAATGAGAACCCACAGCTACAGAAACTATGGGTCACGAACAAATAATTCACGCTCACGAGAGTTACTTTAGGAACTCCATTGCTAAATTATAATATATATATATATACAATTTAATATCAAAATTTTGGTGCTTACATATATATGTATAGGCCAAATTATAATTGATTTTTTATTAAACAGATAAAATTGTGTGGTATAATGGCGGCCTCAGAAAAATCTCTTAAGCAGGCCTGAAATTAAATTAGTCATTTCTTAAAACATAGGAAATAGCCAATTAAATCAATCCTTTTTAGCAAAATTAGAAATAGCCAATTAAATCACTGATTTATAGCACCATAAAAAAGAGCCTATTAAATAAGTAAGTTATAACAGCATTAAAAAGAAATAATTAAATCAGTGCTTTATAGCACCATTAAAAATAGCCAAATAAATCAGTCCTATTTAGCACCCTTAAGAATAGCCAATTAAATCAGTCTCTTTCAGCATCATTAAAATATCGAATTAAGTCAGTCCTTTTTAGCACAATTAAAAAGAACCAAATAAATCTGCCCTTCATAACGGCATTAAAAATAGCAAATTAAATCAGTCCTTTATAGCACCATTAAAAATAGTCAATTTACTCAGTTCTTTTAGCACCATTAGTTATAGCCATTTAAATAAATCATTTTTAGCTCCATTAAAAAGGCCAATTATATAAGGCCTTTTTGTATCATTAAAATAGCAATTAAATCACTCCTTTTAGCACCCTTAAAATGGCTAATAAAATAGTCCCTTTAAGCGCCATTACAATTTCCAATTATTTCAGTCCTTTTAGCACCATTAAAATAGCCTATTATATTAGTGCTTTTTAGCACGATTAGAATATGAAATTAAATATGTTAGTTAGAACACTATTAAAGATTGCCACTATTAGAAAGAGCTAATTAAATTAGTCATTGGAAACATCATTAAAATACCTAATTAAATCAGTCCTCTTTAGCACGATTAAAAAAAACAATTAAATCAGTTCTTTTAGTACCACTAGTTTTAGCAATTAAATCAGTGCTCTTTAGCACCAATAAAATGGCCGATTAAATAAGGAATTTTCGCACTATTAAAATAGAGTATTATAGCAGTCCTCTTTAGCACGATTATAATAGGAAATTAAATCAGTCTCTTTCAGGATCATTAAAATATACAATTAAATTAGTCTTTTTTAGCACCATTATAATAGACAATTAAAGGAGTCCTTTTTAGCCCAATTAAAATAGCAAATTAAAGAAATCTTTTTTACCACCATTAGAAATAGCCAATTAAATTAGTATTTTTAGTAACCATTAAAAATAGAAAATTAAATCAGTCCTTTTTACCACCATTTGAAATAGCCAATTAAATCAGGCCCGTTTAGCGCCCTTACAAATAGACAATTAGATCAGTCCTTTATAGCACCATTAATAATAGCTAATTAAATCAATCATTTTTAGCCCTATTAAAAATAGCCAATTAAAACAATCCTTTTTAGCACCAATAGAAATAGCCAATTCAATTAGTAAGTTACAGCAACATTAAAATACCTAATTATATCAGTGTTTTATAGCACCATTAAAACTAGCTAACTAATTGAGTCCTCTTTAGCATCATTAGAAATAGCCAATTAAATCAGTCCTTTTTCGCACACCGAGAAATAGACAATTAAATTACTCCTTTTGAATCATTAAAATAGCGTATTATACCAGTCCTTTTTAGCACGATTATAATAGGATATTAAATAACTAGGTTATAGCACTATTAAAAATTACCAATTAAATCAGTCCATTATAGCACCATTAGAAATAGCTAATTAAATTAGTCTTTTGAAGCCCCATTAAAATACCCAACTAAATGAGTCATCTTTAGCACAATTAAAAAAGCCAATTAGATCAGTCCTTTTAGCACAAATAAAAAGAGCCAATAAAATCAGTCCTTTATAGCACGATTAAAGATATGCAATTAAATCAGTTCTTTTAGCATTAGAGTAGTTATACCCAATTAAATAAGTGATTTTTAGAACCAATAAAATAGCCAATTAAATGAGGCATTTTAGCACCATTAAAATAGAGTATTATATCAGTCCTTTTTAGCACGATTATAATAGGAAATTAAATCAGTCCCTTTCAGAACCATTAAAATAGCCAATTAAATTAGTCGTTTTTAACACAATTATAATAGACAATTAAAGAAGTCCTTTTTAGCCCGATTAAAATAGCAAATTAAAGAAGTCCTTTTTTACCAACATTAAAAATAGCCAATTAAATTAGTCCTTTTTACCACCATTATAAATAGCCAATTAAACCAGTCCCTTTCAGCACATTAGAAATAGCCAATTAAATCAGTCCTTTTAGCCCTATTAGAAATAGCAAATTGACTTAGGCCCTTTTATTACCCTTACAAATAGCCAATTAGATCAGTCCTTTATAGCACCATTAATAATAGCCAATTAAATCAGTCATTTTTATCACCTTAGAAATACTAATTTAAACAGTCCTTTTTACCACCAATAGAAATAGCCAACTCATTTAGTAAGTTATAGCACCATTAAAATAGCCAATCATATCAGTGTTTTATAGTACCATTAAACTAGCTAACTAAATGATTCCTCTTTAGCACCATTAGAAATAGCCAATTAAATCAGTCCTTTTTCGCACACCGAGAAATAGACAATTAAATTACTCCTTTCAACACCATTAAATAGCGTATTATACCAGTCCTTTTTACCACGATTATAATAGGATATTAAATAACTAGGTTATAGCACTATTAAAAATTACCAATTAAATCAGACCATTTTAGCACCATTAGAAATAGCTAATTAAATTAGTCTTTTGAAGCCCCATTAAAATACCCAACCTAATGAGTCCTCTTTAACACAATTAAAAAAGCCAATTAAATCAGTCCTTTATAGCACGATTAAAGATATCCAATTAAATCAGTTCTTTTAGCATTAGAGTAGTTATACCCAATTAAATCAGTGCTTTTTAGCACCAATAAAATAGCCAATTCAATTGTGCATTTTAGCACCATTAAAATAGAGTATTATATCAGTCTTTTTTAGCACGATTATAGTAGGAAATTAAATCAGTCCCTTTCAGAACCATTAAAATAGCCAATTAAATTAGTCTTTTTTAACACCATTATAATAGACAATTAAAGAAGTCCTTTATAGCTCGATTAAAATAGCAAATTAGAGAAGTCCTTTTTACCACCATTAGAAATAGCCAATGAAACCAGTCCCTTTCAGCCCATTAGAAATAGCCAATTAGATCAGTCCTTTTAGCACCATTAGAAATAGCCAATTAACTCAGGCCCTTTTATTACCCTTACAAATAACCAATTAGATCAGTCCTTTATAGCACCATTAATAATAGCCAATTAAATCAGTCATTTTTAGTACCCTTAGAAATACTAATTTAAACAGTCCTTTTTTACCACCAATAGAAATAGCCAATTCAATTAGTAAGTTATAGCACCATTAAAATAGCCAATTATATCAGTGTTTTATATCACCATTAAAAGTAGCTAACTAAATCAGTCTTCTAGAGCACCATTAATAATAGCCAATTAAATCAGTCCTTTTTCGCACCACTAGAAATAGACGATTAAATCAGTCCTTTTAGCAAAATTTAAAATAGCTAATTAAATCAGTCCTTTTTTAGCACCATTAGAAATAACCAATTAAATCAGTCCTATTTAGCACCATTAGAAATAGCCAATTAATTCAATCCTCTTTCGCGACATTAGAAATAGCCAATTAAATCAGACCTTTTAGAACAATTAGAACTAGCCAATTAAATCCGTCCTTTTTAAGGCTAAATGAAGGCACCCCCCAGAAATGCCCTAGGAGGTATCAAGGTGGCTACCCATTGCTATACTAACGGCACACCCTGTACACCTTGGGTCGCCCTAATTAGGCGTTGGTATTTTATATGATGCCACTTTTATATGTAATACCTCTTTATATCCAAAAATGCGGATAAGGCAATATAGTCATTGACTCAGTGAATTGCCCTATGCGATTGCTATAGCAATGACTAACTACCTTGGCTCTTTATCCGGCACGACAGGAGAACGTTCTTATGCTACGAAAACATAGAAGACTGTACCCAATAGGTCAATCTAATAGCCGTAAAAGATCTGTATCAATTGGGTATTTTAACCCTAACTTTCACCGTGGCAGTACAGGGGATCGTTTCCATCCTCCCGTGGAGACACAGGATCGTTTTCACCCACCCCTTAGATTGATCTCTTGGATCAAGTTATTTGCTTGGCGTGGATTACGAGTGTCCTCTGGGGGGTGCCCGATGGAGGTTGAAGGTTATTAACTATGGATTAGCGATCTGTTTCGACGGCATGAATCCTTTAAGTGAATTTCCTCTTTTCATTTTCTGCGAGGTCGTTTCGTCGTCTCTTTATATATAAAAGTGCCCTGTTTTGGCTATTTTATGGAAGATTTGCTTTCGCCCAGCGATTGATCTTGACCATCTCTATCCCTGTGTTATATTAAATTTACACTTTCATCCGACTGTACTATACCTCTTTTTAATGGTCCCTGCTGATTAGTCATAATAGATATCGTAACATGTTTTTATGAGTTGTCCTAGGCCACTGATACCCAAATGACCAATAGAAATGACTGTTTCAAGATAGTAAACAAAAGATTTAACAATCTGATAGTATATAAATTTCTTTTATTATAAAATAGCCCAAATTTGGAATAACTTGACTTAGAATACCATTGAAAGCACTACATTAATTTTGTTTACGAATAAAATGGATAGATATTACTTTAAAATATGACCTTACAGATATGTGTTGGGAAACTTATTCCTTGTCCATATCTCATTTTTTTACCTATCTTCAACCCTGGTTCCACACTTTCCATTCTTTTTTAACTACCCTTAAGTGGATTTAGAGTTTGTTATACTTCGTAATTTTAAATTTCTGATAGATCTCAATTTATTAATTTTCTCTGTCTTTTTTTAAACAAACATATAATAAGTGTTTGACCATGTTAAGGGAATCTTTTTAATATACATTTTTCCTTAATAAAATAAATAAATAATCGTAGGTAAATAAGAACTCCACCCTCAGTATTAGCTCTATTGTGACCACATTTACCATTTGTCATGCTCTTAAGTGCATGCAAGATTTCGTCCTTCTTAATTTGTGAGTTTTCGAGTTGTCATCTTGTGTATGATAAGCATTGTTATCTATAATTCTCGATATCATTTTTAAATGCTTTCAATTATTATTTATTTCCTCGTTGTTTTCTTTCTCCGTTTATCCTTTATTGCTTTCATTTGTTGTTTGTCGATTTTTAGCTGTTTAATCTCTTTAGTGATTTGTTGTTTTCACTGATTTTTCTTTGTTGATTTATTGTGTTTTATTTTTTACCCTCCGTTGTTTTCTATAAACTTGTTGTGTTCTCTAAATCGATCCTTTATTACCGGCGGCGAAGCAAGTTTAAGGGTCATGCAAATCTCGTGTTGTTTTCATCTTCTGTCGGCAACTAGTCGCTGGCTCGATGTAGCCAGCTAAAGCCAACGTTAACAAAGGTAATTGGGGTCACTGAGTTAAAATATTATATAAGTTGACCACCAGGTGGCGCCACCTAGTGGTTAGAGGTGCTAAATCGGCCATTTTTGCCGCAGGTCTACTAGATTAAGTCCCTCTAGTTATTTATTCCATCCTCTCTTTTTTCGTTTTTATCTACAAACATTTTTGTAGCTTTACTTATTTTTGTATTATATGACGTCGTCTCTCTGTTATATGACAAAGATTCACATTTTAAAATAATTCGCTTGTATAATTTAGTAAGGTTTATTTTACTCTGTGGGTTAAGTTATAGTAGGGTTGTTCTCTTTTCTCAATATTTTGTCTTTCTCATGTTTTAGATGTATTTTGGTCTTCTTCCTGTGTAATCTGTGGTCGATTACTGTGTGGAAGAGGATGATAACCGATATTTGTGCAATGAAATTGTTTTTGTTGAAGTGTCCGAAGTCGCTCACATTTTTTAGGCCTATTTGATGCTATGTCCAATTTCTGCTTTGCCTCATTTGGAAATTGATAATTTAACGGTTTGCTTCTTCTCAGACCTACTATTTCGTCTTCACATTCATTTCCTTCACCTAATGTGACGTTTTCTACTAATCGAACTTCAATCTTTGGATTGAAGTCTCCACAGAGCCATCTTAAAGTGATGTTTCTTTGGGGGTCAGTATTCATGAATGCTTCATAGATCCCCTTAACTTCTTCATGTAACTGGTTGGATGTTGTAGGTGTATAGTGTGGATTACTTGTAGCAAATATAATTTATTTTTATTATAGCTAATGTATGGTTATTTTATCGGATAATAATATAATTTCGGTTATGAATGATACTATTTCTCGGTGTATGACTCATACACCGAGAAATAGTAAGATTTCTCATACAGTATGAGAAATCTTACGCTACTATTATGTGTTTTTTCTACCCTCATAAGAGAGTTTGTGATTGTTTTTCAATTTTATAGCTCCTTCTCCTTTCATTCTTACTTTATTTTCTTCTCTCAAGTTACTGAGTTGCGAAGTTTCGTGTGATTTAGGAGTGTCAGATTTAAGTATGCAGGATTTTTACCACTCTGTTCTTTAGACTTGAGTAATCTTAACACTCTCTGCTCCAGAGCTTACCTGCCTACTGCCATGGAGAAGAAGTAGTTCCCTACTAGGAATTAGAGCCTACTTTTGCGGTAACTACTGGGCCAGAAAACTGCACACTTTGGCCTATTTCGAGGGTCCAGTCATTTTACCCACGGTCCAAAGTGAAAAACAGTATTACAAATGTGATTTCTAAATTCTGCACCCACGCCTTAGTATGAGCTTTCGCTCACACGAGGAGAGAAAATGTTAGGAATAAATGATAAATTTATATATTATAATTTATTTTAACAAATATTTGTCTGTCAAAAGTTGCCGGTCTCTCCACAGATCTTAGAGCGAGTTCTAATTTCGGCATAGACCGGGACTTGATTTTCTTCAGTGCACAGTGCAAATTTGCCTCAGCCTTTGAATCTGGGTTGTTTTCAGTTAGACCTATTACCATAAGACATTTTAGAGTTTGCAATCATTATTGGTAGTTCATGCAGTTATGGGTCCAGCACCAGGATAATTTTTTGTGTATTGCAAATTTACAGAGGCTTTCGACTTAATACCTTTATTTTGGTCTAAACTTATTCTATATTTTTCCTTAAAATTTACCTTATGTATCAAATAAATGAGCGTGTACATCTCACTAAAATTTAGTATTATTTACATTGCAATTAAGGCCTTTTGTTTTTTTTTTAAATTACATATTGAAAAAAAGAATGAAAAGTGGTTGATATAAGGGCCTGCAATTTCATATAGAGAAGTGATAAATGGGACAGAGCAGAAATCAAAAATTGGGATGCACGATGTAATAGCACAGACAGCTTAACTCATCGCTAAGTAATCTAAAATAGACGTTAAATATGGATAGGGCCGGTAAATAAAATTTGTAGGCCCGAAAAATGAACCCGAATGGTTTTCTGTTTTAGAAAATTATAGCTCGAATATATATATATATATATATATATATATATATATATATATATATATATATATATATATATATATATATATATATATATACATACAAAGGGAGCTTTTACTGGGAAAGATTTAGTTGCATAACGTATGAGTTAGAAAGAATTTAAAGAATTTAAAGCAATGGGTGAGAGCATATTTCTTCATAGATCTGGAGCGGTTTGTTATACAAACAAACTACAATTATTTAATAGATTAATTTTTATTAACAATGTCATTTAGGGATTCTCCTTAAGTGATCAAGTCAAGTGACTGCAGCTCACCTAAATGAAAAGTTTGGAGGTTAACAGTGAAAGCTGAACTTGACGTGAAGAGAGCAAGTGGCGAGGCAATGAAAGCACGATTTATGATTCGCATCTCTTCTCAGTGCCGCTAACTAGGATTCGAACGGCGTGAAGTTGCCAGGTGTGGCCATTATAAGGTTGCCAACAGTCGCTGGTTGCGCCAGATCTAACAAAAACATTAAAAAGTTTCTTCAATTCAAACAATGTGGAATAATTGGGGGCAAACATCTTTCAAAACTGCCTTACAACCTTTGACAGTAAGGATAAAACTCCTCGAGAATAGACTCTCCACAGATTTATGGCGGCGGTTGAGCAATTACAACAGAAGGAAAAAGAGATAGTCTTCAGTCTATATACATCGAGTGATGTAGAACCCGTTCCTCCCAGTCTCAATTCCCAGAAATTGCCACCAAACTTCGTGAGTTTAATCGTGGTAAGTGCCTAATTATTTAGAAATGGCGTGCAAGTTTCGTATTTGCCGCAAATTTTCCATATTTGGAAATGTGTTTAGTTCTTTGTTTTGTCTCTAAGGACGTAAAATTCTCGAACACAATTATCAACTCTGGTAAGAAATCAATTAGAATTAATCAGGTAAATTTGAAAAGTCACTCAGATCACAAAACATGTGAGCTTGTGGGAAAATGTTTGGTCTTTGATACTACATATATTGAATTCGATTCCCTTTAAGGGTGGCAAAATTGTTCCTTTTTGCCAATAATTGGGTGATCTAATGAAAATTTTGTGGATTCTGATATAAACGTGACTAATAAGATCCGTATTAATCATAAAATGATAGCTATCATTCGTTAATGGAGGAAACGATAATAGCTATACCAAATCGAGGAAATTGGCATATTTAAAACAAATGATTCAACTCATATCGGTCAGTTAGAGTACGGATTGACTAATTACACTAAACTAATAGTACTATAAAGCAATCTTTCCATCTCTCCAATAAGAAGGACCTACTATATATGAAGCACATCACTTCTCCCTGATGAGCAAGTTCCTCCCTCAATAATTTTCCACGATCTCAATTCAGCGCGGTTGTATTTGACTTTAGTCCCGCCACTAAACGATTTTCATCTAATCACCTTCTGTTATGTTGTCTTCTGAAACTCTTTGCTTTTAAGGTGTCTAATTCCGAAAATATTCCATCCCTCTTACACTTCTATTCTTATCCAAGTATCATATGAAGTATTTATGAAATGAAGCGTTCTATGTTTCAGGCAAATAATAATCTTTTGCACAATAAATCTTTTAATACCAAGTAAAGTCACCTGAAAGAAGTAGGAAATATAACGACTATAATAAACCAAAATCTCATTTAGAATGTATTAAGGACTCTTATAGTTTTATGTAACCGAGTAACCATAAATTTACCTAATAATCTACGGCCCATAAAACAGTTAATATCTTTGCTGAAAGAAACGATAATAGTATCGACCGATCATCGTACTCTTCTAGAGGGATTTAAACAATTTGGACTATAGTACTAAGCTTTCAAGAAATTAAGGCAGTTTGGTTAAAATGGTAGGTAAAATACTATATAATATACCCCTCAAAAAACATCACCAAATTACTTTTCAGCATTATTAACAAAGCTATCCCATCGTTTAACTCAGCAGAAGGTTCTTTTGCTTAGATAAGCCATTCAGTTTTAATGAAATATATGATTTGATATCCTTTTAAATCTCCTTCAAAACCGAGTAAAATTTGCTATATAGCAATGAATAAAAAAAAAAATGGTTATCAAATGGCATAAGGTTAGGTGAATATAGATAAAGAGAATAAACTCCTCATCGTAACCCTTTTATTTTTTGTGTATTAAACCTGCCGAGTATGGGCGTGTATGTCAAGAAGAGAGAGGTGGGTAACCTTTTTGGTTAAACAGTGAAGAGTTTTTGTTCAAAAGGTCATTTAAACGTTGCTAGTAAGGATCAGAGTGAGTAATCGCTTCATATCCGCCAAATGCAAAGCATAGCCATCTAATCAAGTAGAACAGGTCTAGTAGTGAAGTAGGCAGGATTATTGTTCTACTGTTTAATATTGCATTGTACATAGAATCTAATTCTCATCTGCAGTCTCAATTCTGCCTAGAAATAGCTCAGAGGCATTTTAATCTGAAATAAATGAAACAATATTCACAGGTTATAAACGATGTCCTTCACACAGGTCATGCGACACAAAACAAAATGTAGCTTGAAAAAATCTAGGAATTAATAGCTGAAAAAAGTCTAAGCACTACAGCAGTTCATAAATGACATTAGTTTCTTGAGAACCTAATAATATCTATTCTAAAGAGAGTAAAATATTTTTAAAATATCCTTTTATTCGGATATAAGACTTCAGGAAGAAGAGAGGGTACTGTTAGTGAAGAACTTGGTATACATCAAGACCGAAACCCTTCGAAATACTGTTTAAGACTAACGAGAGGCAAATTGGAGTTTTGAATGTCAGAATGACTGAAATTTTATAGACTAATTTGAAGGCTCTGGTAGTTTTACCTTTCCGAGACTATTTTATTCCGAATCATTTAAAAATGTAACCTTGAAAGTTCAAAATGAAGAAGTAACCTTAGAGTAGGATTACTTTTTCGCCAGTTAAATTGTAGTACTCAACAACGAAGTTAGAGTAAAAAATTTATCCAGTTTAAAGGATTTAGCAACGTTAATACCAATAACCTGTTCACACTAACATAGGAGTGTCCCATCTGTGGAAATGATTTAAAGCTTCAGGGTAAAAGAGCTACTCTGAATGTAATAAAAAACTTCTTCACTTACTCGATTATTAATAGTGGAATAATTTTCCAAACGCTGTAGTAAACAGCAGAACTATATAATCATTTAAAATGAGATTAGATAAACACTTAGCAAATATTGGAATAGTTTAGCATAAGATTTGTATAAAAAAATTACAAAATATATAACTCTTTCAGGTGTATGTATGTGTTTGTTTTCATATTCGGCCTTATTTAGTTACTATTCTATGCAATTTTCTTCAAGGTATTTTGTTTTTACACCTATAGGGTACTTTCCCCACATTATTTCATGTACGGCTTTTGGTGGAGGGAGTGGAGGGTGGTGGCGAGCCTACATCTTTTCTATCCTTTGCTTCTACTATTTTATGTCTATGCGCTGTAGACTTAAGGCCAGATCGCCTTATTCTGGACCGTAAGTCCCGTGTGATCTGTGTATATATGTAACCAAACAGGCGCGGATCGAGAATCGAGCATTTCGGAACGCCACAATACATCTCCTCTGCCCAAGATACATCCCTTCAGTTATAAATAAACAAGATACGAGAGGATAGATAAGAGCGAAACCACTTGGGCGCAGATCCATAAACAGCCATGAATTCACGGAGGCGGTGAAAAACTATGTGATCAACAACATCAAATGCTACCAAAAGATCGATAAGTTACAAAGTGGGTAGCTGGGCAACATAAGCTGCACAGCGAAGGCAGTCATCTCCATGTAGGGTAAGTAATTCAGCCGAAGACCAGCCTTGATTCTAGACTGAAAGTTAGACTCGATATTAGAGAATCACTAAAGCTCATCAATGTTAAACACCGCCATGAGATGATTTCGGAAGTGAGTTCCATTTTGGAGGGAGTTTAATGGATACTTTAATGAAAATCTAAATCATATTCAATGTGGTGAAGAAGATGAGACGTTTGAACAATGTTATTAAGTTCCATTTAAAGAATTTTAGAAATAGTGATATTGCCATTTTCTAAATATATGTGCATCGTAGTCTAACTTTTAATTCTAAGGTTTCTTACATTTACATGCTTGTCTGGTTGTTCATAGGTTCGTGAATATTTGACTTCTCTCCATCGATTTTATTTAACTTTCTTTGATGTTTGTCGCATTGCTCTCTAGCGGGGGGAGAGACACGCCTCCCCTCGACGCTGGAACATGGTTCCTTCGTTTCTTGCTTTTTGATTGTTTAGCTTTCTTATGTTTGTTTCATTTTGCTTTTTGTCCTATTTTTGTTGTTTGTTTTAATTTAGCCTACCATTATGATATAAGATAACTACAGCGACTTCTGCCCATGTAAACAGTCGCTAGAAAGAGGCCCGTAAAGATTCTTCTGAGCCATTTCGCAAAATATAAAAGGAGATCTTTGCTCGACAATTTGCAGGAAAATAACTTCTTGAACAAATATTTGAGTACTACTTGTAAAACTTCAAGTTCGATGAGACAATCTTTGTTGTAAGCCAGTTTCTTAGAAGACTGCCAAGGACAAGTTAGTCGTAACCAAATTAGATGCTCTAGTTGGTCTAATTCCTTTTGAGGAACGCGAAGACTATCGAATTAGACTTTATGGGAAGATGTTTTAACTTTCAACTCCAAAGGAAAATATGATACAACTAAACATTAATAAAACGTCAGTTAAAAGTATTTTAGAAATAGATTAACATCTCTTCATTGGGAGTATGATTATATTGGGTTTAGATGTGATAGGGTTGGAATCAGTTTTTGCCTCATTGTGGATTTTATTGCAATTGGTCTGTCTGTCCCTCATAATATGAGAAAGGGGACCAAGAGGTTTCCTTTGATCCCAAATTCTCATATAGACATTAGATTTTGTTAAATAAACTGGTAAATGAATTTGGTGGAGTTTTTGCTGATTATTTGTCAAAATGAGTTTTTGTCGTTGAAGAAAAGTCTTGGAATCGTTGCTAGAAAATTCGTTATTTAAAGGGTTAAAGTTTTAAGCTATGTTAAAGTAACATAATTTTTTTTGCAAAGGCGCTACAGCAGTTACGGATTCAATTGTTCCAATTTATACCCATTATGTTGGCTAGAAATCTGTTTGCAGTTTTCTCTTGCAATTAACTCCTATATGTCGTGCGGAACTCGAGAGAACTTTTCAAAATTTAGTTAGGTTAGGTTAGGTTAGGAAGATCAAGAAAAAACATAGCGTCTTTCGACGCTTATAATAAAAGACGACAAGACTCATAGATGGTACTGCCCTGGGAGCTAATACCTAGGTTTTGTCAGTTACGTAGTATCCATTTACTTTGTACGTGATTTTTTTTCTTTTAGATTGGCCAACATAGATGAATAAATCAAATTGTCCTTTCTCTCATTCGGAATTCATGTACAGATTAAGTGTCTTTCTGAATGGGCTCGATAGAAGTGGCCAAAACAATAATCTCTGGCGAAAGGATTCTGCTGAAAACTTACTTCCAAATTAAGAGTTTTAATCAAGGTTATTTCACTTGTCAAAGTGCAAGCAACTACTATCAATACTAAGGTATTCTCTGGATTAATAACCAATTTTAAAGTACTTGTGATATTGTAATCGAAGGCAAACTAGTCATCCAAGAGGTACTATCCAACTTATGGATGCCGCAACTAATTAAGCTACAAATAGGCCACCCAGAATGTGTGACAAAGCTTATTCAAGCTTATTTACTAAATAATGATAACTTCCATAACAAAACTGTGCCATCGGGCGAAAGTGTAAAAGGGGCGGACTGTTCAACAATGGAGGCGCGTAATGTTTTCCGACGAAATACAAGCATTGCAATTTGACTCCTTTTGCAGACAGGTAAAAAAGAACCCATAACGAAAATGACGATGCGATGTATTTTATTCACTATCTGAATAATACTACAAAATTAATGGCAGGAGCGGCCATTTGTGCTAGAGGAAGATGCGTTCTATAATATTGGCCTGGAGGTATAAACATTACCGAAACTATCACGATGTGTGATGAAGGTACAACCAGGACAAAAAATATCTCGATATACTAACGAACGTACAACCATCACCGAAACTATCTCGATCTACTAACGTATGTACAACCACTAACGAAACTATCGCGATGTACTACCAAAGGTACAACCATGACCGAAACTATCTCGATGTGCTGTGTGGAAGGTACACCCATGACTGAGACTATGAAGAAGTGCTGACGAAGGGGAAACCATAACCATCTTTGCGGGCTTAAGATGGTTACAACCATGTACCGAACCTATCTCGATGCGATGACGAGGGTACAACCATAGCCGAAACTATCTCGATGTGTTGACGAGGTACAACCATGACTAATACTATCTCAATCTACTGAGGAAAGTACAAACATGACCGAAACTATGTCGATTTGCTGGCGAAGGTAAAACTAGGATCGAAACTATCTTGCGGGCTTACGAAGGTTACCACCATGAACGAACCTATCTCGAGTAGTTGACGAGGGTACAACCATGACCGAACCTATCTCGACGAGTTGACGAGGGTACAACCATGACGGAAACTATCTCTATTGGCTTACGAAGGTCACCACCATGACCGAACCTATCTCAACGTGCTGACGAATATACAACCATGACCGAAACTATGTCGATGTGTTGGCGAAGGTAAAACTATGATCGAAACTATCTTGTGGGCTCACGAAGTTTACCACCATGACCGAACCTATATCGACGAGTTGACGAGAGTACAAACATGACCGAACCTATCTTGACGAGTTGACTTGGGTACAACCATGACTGAACCTATCTCAACGAGTTGACGAGGGTACAACCATGACCGAAACTATCTCTATTGGCTTACGAAAGTTACACCATAACCGAAACTATCTCGACGTGCTGACGAATATACAACCATGATCAAAACTACCTCGACTCGACGTAATGATGATTAGAGATACAATGGTAAAAAATACGAAGAGAAGCGAGTGATGGTGGTGTCATATTTATGAGAATTGATGAAGTAACGGTGTTATGGTGGAGAATGATAATGACCTGCAATTGGTGACAATTCTGCATTTAACTATTTGTCGGTTATGGTTGAGAACTTAAAGTGATGGTGCTTTGGAGGTGGAATTGACGTACGCTGTGATATTAGTGTGCGTAGTTTGCGACTTTAGCAACAGCGATGGTTAAAGTATCTTGTGGTTATTATGAATGTCAAAGTATGGATAAGGACAGATTCATACAACGAGAGTTTAGAATATCAGGAAGATTTCTAGGTGAAATTAATGCGTTATTTGATGCGATGTATTCGGATGTAAAATATGGCGAGAAAATTCCATCGGTATGTATTGTTAGCAATGTTACTGTATGGGACCGAGTGTATTGTGTCTTGTGGATGTCCTTGACTGGGCAAAGACTACGGGAGTCAACCCTTAATGCAGAATTGGCTGTGGCGACCCGCACTAGGAGAGCGTTATTAGACCGACGACTCGGCAGTTTCCTGCGAAACTCCCTAATGGCTAGTCGTCTTGGACCACCTTGCCACCAGGCCAACCATGTAGTGCCAAGATGAGGAATGCATAGCCACTACTCACTCTTAGCATCTTTTGTGCAAGTTTCTCTCTGCCTAACCTTCTTTTTAAGGGCATGAAGTGAGGTCATCGCCGAAGTCGACGAACAACTATCTACTATAGTAGGAGAAGGAAACTTAGATTTGGAGCAGTGTCAGGGAAATATTGACATGGATTTTGGTCGTTTGAACCGCATAAGGAGAGGTGTGAAAGAGATTGTAACTGAAAACTTTGTGAGATTGCTTGGGCATGTAAGATGAATGGATAAGAAGAGACTTGAGACGAGGATATATATAAGACATTGTCCTGTGTACTCCCGGTTGGAAATTTGCGTGAAAGCTCGCTTATGTGATATTGTGTTGGCGATAAATGGAAATAATAGTGGGAGAAGTGGATGGCAAGTCCATTGTGTACTACAGTAAGTGTATTGGTTGGTTTTGTGATGGGGTGTGATTTTGGAGCTCTGCTTGTAGAGGAGCCCAGACTGAATGATATAATTTCGCACATACAAATCAGTTTGAAAGTCCAATTGGAAAAAAAACAAACAGGTTGGTTAGTTTTGTGTCCTATGGGGCTTTAAATGGTCTGATATAGAGGTAATTTTTAGTGATTTTGACTCCCAATCTTTTGGAAAGTCGGTTAAATTTTCAAATCCAAAAGTTACTTTTTGATATTTTCTTGTTTTATTTTAGTTAAGAGAATTCTTATTAGCTTCCTCTTGCATACAGTTTGTTCGTTTCAAAGAACTATTTAGGATTTTGTCTTTAAGCCCACTCTTACATAAATTCAAATACTTTAAGACTTCTGACAGATAAATATATAGAAAAAAAGCTCACTGACACAAATACAAATAGTAAAATCCCAGTGATGCGTAAATACACATAATAAAAGCCTATTGAAAGAAATACAAATACTTTACACCCATAGACACAAATACAAAAAAATAAACATAAAATGCAAGTACTAAAAGCCCCCTTGCACATAAATAGAAATACTAACCTATCATATTGATCACAGTAACGGTATAGACAAAAATTGTTTGATATAATTAAAACAAAGAGAAAATGCAATTGAAACAAAAGCGATTATATGAACTTACCAGTTTCTAAAGGTTTAGAAAGAAACTTTCCGGTTGTAATCCATTTCTTTTAATTAAGCAAAGAGAGAAAAATGTAGAAATTACCTCTGACCTCAAAATAAAACTAGGTCAAATATTTTCCTCGAAGGGGGTCTGAAAGGATCTGCTTTCAAGATACCCCCACTGTGATAGCATTCAAACAACAGTGGTTTGCTAGGATGGTTTCAGGATGAAGTGAAATGTGATGGGTAGATTTGGTGATGGTCATTGATCGTTTCACGCAGAAGAATGATTATGTCATTATTAAGTAAGACCTCGGCCTCATGTCCTTTGATGTGATTTTGCGGAGGCGATGGGGGAGGGGGGTCAAATTCGAAAACCAGTGAGGTTGTAGCGTGCGAGAAGTGCAAGCGAGCGGCTTAAAAGCTTCGCTTGGATGAGTCTTTCCACCCGTCTTAGAAGGGCGGAGTAGATTAGCCGCTCGTTAACTGTGGTTCGCAACTCGTCCACGCTACTCTTCTTTATTTTTTTTGGCCCCTTTCCTACTCCCCTCTATCAACAAGGTTATCAAGAGATTCGTAAAGAAAGTGGGGAATCTTTTGTTAGCTAAAATTCTTCTAAAATACTGTATCTATCAAAGGTAGAATACTTGGAGGAGGAGAGAACGAGAGACAAAGCCACTATCTCCGAAATCTCATCTTTCGAGCACGAAGTTCCCGATTGGAGTCAAATTCTTTGACGTTTGTATGTTTTAGCCGATGTATTCTGTCTGACAGAACTCTATTTTAACATGGAAACTCGTGGTCATTTTTTGAAGAATGGAAAAGGGAATTTAACATTTGCAAGTGTAGTGTTCTTAGTATATGTAGCGGTAATCCACTGCATAATTATAAATTGAATGGGAGTCTTAGGAAGGTGAGAATGCGAAAGAAAGGTGTTCTTATAAATTCCTACTTACAGTATCAAAAGCAGTGCATAAGTACTAGTAATAGAGCTGTATTGAGAGGAGCTTGAGAAATAGGTTTGCTGATGTCATTCTTAAACTACCTGGCATTACTTAGGTCTCATCTTGACTATACCGTGCAATTTTGGGTCAACGTATTATAGGATGGAATTGATCTGCATTAGTCAATACAGAGGATGACTAAGACGATTCATAGGCTGAGGAGTCTACCTTATGGTGAAAGGCTTAGGAGACTTAATCTATATAAGTTAGGTGCTGACTTACATAGGCTACTTATTAGCCTTTTATAGTCCTGTTTATGTTTTTAAAGTACTCTCAAAACCAAGACAACGGATAAATTACCTGATATCTTAAAGATTTCAAGATAGAAACAAAAGGTTTCAGCCATTTCCTCCTAACTCATTGGTTCCCTTCTCACGTTAGGACTTAGTAAACACAGATCTCTCCCACTCAATTCCACTTGATTCAAGCATATACTCATTATAGCGACAAAAAAAAAACACGTATCACCAGCCAATCGTGTGACGTTTCGCATGTCAGAGAGTCTTGCATCACCATGCAGAGGAGATATGAGGATAATATTTGCTCTTAATGGCTTGTATTCAGTGATAACATCTTTTTGCTATTGAAGTATGGTATAAAAGTCTATAAAACCTTAGAAAACTGCGCTAGCGCATTCAATACACCCAATGAATAACAGCCTAAAATACGATGATTTTACGTCCCGACCTTAAAAGGATTCTTATCAATTACACTTAAATGAAGACGAAATCACATTAAAGTCACAAGTCAGTTTTTCAAAGGATTCTTTTCTTCCTCAATGAAATCCCTCGCTCCTCGTGATTAGGGAATAAAGGGCAAATTATGGAGGCGGCCATCATGGACGAGTTGGGAAACTGAAGGTGTTTGGGAAAGCAGCGGTTGGATGATGTCAAAGAAGAGCAATGGAGGTTGAGGGTGGAGGGGATTGAGCCCCTTACTTTATTGCGTTTGAGTTGAAAAATTCATTTAAGATAAGATATTTATTGCCCTCTGAAAATAGCTTTATAGAAATGTTTTGCTATTTAGTCGCTAGTGTGAGTGGGGGAATATCTTCTTATTTTGCCATGAATGCCATTTATGTGCCATTCAAAATGTACTGAGTGGCAATGTGAGGGAAAAAAGGTAAGGACCAATGCCAACAAAACTCGGTTTATGAGGCGTTAAATCATGCGTTTATTTATCGGAAGTGCACAAATGGCATGGTGAACCCTGGCAAATAAGTTGACAATATATTTAGAAATATTTACAATCCTTATATACAAATACAAGGCAATCGCTTCGCCACTTCCCCCCTGGCCTATGGGGGGAGCTTGCGCTTCGCTGCTAAGATTAAAATTTGCAATTTAAAAAAAGCAGCTATGGTTAAATTTTTATAAATTTTCTGAACTTCGCCAATTATAATAATTTTAAAAAGGAACTCTAAACTAAATTTCTCCCCTTTCAAAATATCACTGCTTCTATATAAAAATAAATTTTCTGAACTTCATCCTTTGTAATTCTTTGGGTTTTAAAAAAATTCACAAAATTTCGATACCTATATTTATTTCTAAACTTCACCATTTTGTTTTTTAATATTACAAAATAATTATTAGAAATAACTTTGATAAAAAACATAAGTCATAACCAAACTAAGATGAAATTATTATTCGAATACTAAAAAAATCCGCTTCTTAAATTATAGAGTTAGTGATGATGATCTATGTATTTGCTCCTTGTTTTAGTACTTCGTAAACCCAATTTATATTCTGAAAGTTACCCAATAGCAAGTGTTTTGGCCTCAGGTCTTTAAGTTGGTGAACTTCCCAAGTTCCCAACAACAATAAAAAAGTTGGATAAAAGAAAATAGGTAGGTAACAAGGTATTTATATCGCGTTATCACAGTCACACACACACCTTGACAGAGCGCCTGATCGTCGGTAGACTAGAAAACGACTAGTGAGATAAGATGTACCTTCAAATAGTTCTTAAATGCACCAAGGGAGAATTAAGAACTATTGCACTAGGGCAAGACGTTCCACACTCTCGGGGCACAGATTGAGAAGGCGCGGTCTCTCGTGTAGTGGAGAGAGCTACGAGGAACTTATAGGAGAGAGGTAGCATCGAATTGATCCGTAATTTGGGATATATCAGATATTATTGTTTTGTGTATAATTGCAAACATAAAAAAAAATTTAAACCCATTTTATCATAGATCTATTTATGTCCATTTTGGGGGCCAATTGAAAATAAATTTATAATTTTCGAGATGAGATTTATTAATTACATCATTCCTAGTATGACTTAAGTTAATTCCAAAATATATACATCATGTTACCATATGGTTAAATTATGAAGAAAGGATCGATGACAAACAGCAGATTAATGGGCAAAAATAATATTATTTCTTCCATTTACTTCATTTACGAAATAACACAAATACTATTTTAATTACGAGTTTTTTGTTTTTATTTTGTAGCTAAGCCTCCTTTAAATAATAACAGGTTAAATACGTCGATGAATTGATTCATACAGCTTTCGAGCAGTATTACGAGTAGTTTTAATCCAATCCTCAGGAAATAATATGCTGCAAATCTTTCAGTGACGCCGGTGTAGGAAATCGATTCCTTAGAGGCCGCTCAAATTGAACCAGAAATGTTATCTTATATTAAGAATACTAAGTATTTAACCTAATTTTTATTTATTTTGATTACAAAATTAACTTTTAAGGACTTTAGTAGTGTGTAAGGTTAAATTCGTTTGTGTATGGATGAAAAGACACGAGAAAAGTGGAAGGGTAATTAGAATAAAAAAGAAAGGGTATTAAATCAGAGAAGGAAAGAGAAAGGGAGATTAAGAAAGAATACGTGAGAATGTTGACATATGAGAGATCAAGATAGAAAAAAGGGGGGTAGAGCAAACGTGGAGTAAATTTTAGGAACTCATAATGGATAATGCAATAGATGTAAATGAGTGCGGTAGAACTGGAAAGAAAGAGCGAAACGTAGGAAGGACGCTAAAACGTATAGTGCAGACGAATGGAGTAAACAACAAATGAAGAATTCTGATGGAAGAAGAATGGGCTCAGAGTGGAAAAAAATAATTTGTTCTGAGTTGAATTGAGAAAGGCGAGAAACAAAGAGAACAACAGCTGTGTGAACAAAAGCAATAAGAATAGGAGGAGGAGGAGGAGGGAGGGCACTTGTGACCAATCAAGAAGTAAAAATGGTTATAAACAGGGTGAAATATCAGGCTTTACAAAGATAAGTATGCAAAAGTTGGTTAATACTGTGAGAGAGCCTGATCAATTGGAAGGCAGCTGAAGTCGATGTGTTATGGAAGTGTTTTCGTTTTAAGGAACTTGAAAAGTGCGTGAGTACTAAAAGATTGCTGTAATGTACCATATTCAAAGCGTAAATGGTAAAAAAAGTGAATCCAACAACTATAGGGAGATAAGTCTGTTGAATGTGATAGGAAAAGTGTATGGTATAGTTCGAATTGGAGGTGTAAAAACAACTAAGGGATTGAAATGGCATGAACAGGGTAGATTTAGAGTTGGTAAAGGTGTATAGCTCAAATATATAAAGTGAGACATCTCTCTAGAAAAACACGAGATCAAAGAACTAAGTTGTATAGTGGGTTCAGGTAAATGAGGAAAATGTATGATCGTATTGATATGGAAGAATTATGGTAGCAGTGAAGGATGTATGATGTGAGCGTTAAAATGATAGAGGGAATTAAAACTATTTAAATTGAAAGAAATGCGCATTTTCGGTTAAATGATGGTCGGAATGAGTGGTTTTAGTATAGGTTGCGGTTAGTGTGCAGCACTAAGGGACGCCACCCTTTTTGAAGCACCCCGGGGGGCGCTCTAGTCACCAGCAATGAAGATCAAGTTTCAGTCACCCCTTTCTAGAAACTGGTAACTGAAACTTGATCTCCCCTGGTGGTGACTAGTGCGTCTCCCAGGATGCCTTAAGAAGCGAGTGGTGTCACATATTGCTGTACACTAACCGCACAATCTTAATATTTTTTCGGTTTGGTTTATGGTAGTGGTGATGGAAGCTAAGAGTGTGTAGTGTCAACACGACAACTTTATATCTTTTTAGAATGAGACCCGAGAGAAATTCAGTTGGGAATGAGGTAAATGGATGTAAGATTAATAAGAAATAGTGAACAATGGTTTATATTTATTAGTACATCCTAATGATCTTGTTTTAGCGTCTGAGAGAGAGGGGGAGGTGTAAATATTGTTCGAAAGGATAAAGGTAAAGAGGAGGCTACAAGTATATGCAAAAAGTAATGATTAAGTGTGGCAGAAGATTAGGTATGGTGTGAGATTTGACTCCGAAATCTTAGTATTAAACTAGTGCGAGGTTTTATTTGTATTACGATAGTGATACAAATGAAGTAGATTTTTACTGAAAGTAATCGAAGGGTGAAAAATTCGCATGGTCGAGCAGAACTTTAGTAAATGCTAAAAGTTGGAGTCTGCAATGAGGTAAGTGTGTTGCAAGAGCATACGCTGGCCTAAATACTGACATATTGGAGTGACACTATGGTATGGGAGGTTTGATAGAGTAGGAAAAGAGTGTGTAAAAGATGTTGATGGTAAGGAGGAGGATGTGAATGAGGTTGTTACTCTGCGTGTTCTGATGTGATTGGACAAATAAAAAGACTGGATGGAATAAGCTTGCGAAAAGAGTAATGTAGTATTTCTACAAAATTTGGATGCTGCATTTTGATAATACTTAGAGTTTTGTCATTTTTCAAGTATATATGTATGTTATTTCTTTGAATTAAATCAATTAAAAAGTCTGGATGGAGATGTGGGGCACGTTCAAATAGTTAATATATATATATATATATATATATATATATATATATATATATATATATATATATATATATATGAGAAAATAATAGTAAACCACAATATTTAAATCAAGATTTATTTTTAACAACATAACTAGTTTTGGTAAAGTTATAATTGCCATTTTCACCTAATTAATGAAAAAAGCCAAGCAAGGAACTCAGATTAAAATATTGTGGTTTACTATTATCTTCTCACTGATATATATCACGCTCATGTGATATCTTCTAATATATATATATATATATATATATATATATATATATATATATATATATATATATATATATATATATATATATATATATATATATGAAAATCTCACAAAGTAGCGGGTGAGTAGTGCAATAAATGCAAAAAATCCGAAAGGAAAATGAAAGGCGGATTCAAAATACTTTCGTACTTCTTCAGTTCATTATCAAAGATTAACGAAAAATTTTTACAAAGGTGGTATATATATGTGAAAACAAAGAGCAATGCCCCGCCCATGTACAACGAAAGGATCCAAAATAAAAAATAATATCAAAGACGGATGTGAAGTATAAAACCAAATAGATAAGGTCTACCTCCGGAAAATTCCAGCCTGTACGCAAGGAATATAGACATTTATGTGACTAAACTAGGTACATACATACCCGATTGTGAATACATAAAAATATACAAGAGAGACATAACTAAATTAATAAATCAAACAGCTAACATTTAAAATAGAATTTCGTTTTAAATAAGCCTTTTAATAACAGGGCCTAGTTTAAAAAGACCGGGAAATATATTAAAATTAGGCGAGGAATTAATGAATGAGAATTCGACAATATTTCTCTGAACAAAGACATCAGATTTGTAAGTAAATTTAGCCGAATTCCAATTGATAGGGTGATGGTTTCCGATAAATGGACAAAGAAAACACTACAAATTTCCCCTCTCCTAATATTGTATTTATGTTGCGTCAAGCGTACATACACTTAATGATTCGCCGGTTTGTCCAAAGTATTGCTTAGGGCAAAGTGAACAATCAACAGAAGAACCCCCCCACTCCTATACTATTATTATTATCATTATTATTATTATTATTATTATTCCTTGATAATGAACTGAACAAGTTCGAAAGTACTTGGAATCCTGGAATCTGTCTTTCATTTTCCTGTGGAATATTTTGCATATATATATATATATATATCATTATTTCAGCATTATCTCCCACTGCTGAGAGAAACACTCTCTCATCTTTCTTAATATTTTTCGATCTAGTTCAATTTGTTTCTAATTTTTAGCAAATTTTTGAAGCTCATTTCCCCATCTTGTTTCTAATCTTCTTTTAGGTCGTCATTTATGATCCATCTATCGTGTTAAAATCTTAATCAATGGCCTGCCCAACTCCATTTCAGGATTCTTATAGTGTTCACTATATCCTCAAGTTCGGTTTGTCCACACACCGAAGTGGCTGACTTTATGTCAACCAAGTATACATATTACGTCCTTGAGCTTTATGTGTTTTCTTACTTTTAATGTAAGGTTTTTGTCCAGAGTCTTGGTTTCTTTTCCCTAGATCTCCGTTTAAATATGTCAGGATGCTTAGGAAACCGTCTCGTCAAATTGCAGCGTTTTCAAAATGCCCCTTAATTGATTTCTAAGAAGATCTAATAGCACCATTTTATCTACTCGAAGTCAGTATGGGAAGGGCAATACAGAGGAAAATCAGATATAGTAAAAATGAAGGTGTTTGGAAACGTGTCTTTTGTATTTACCAATATGGACTCGGACTCGGATATTGAATTGTATTGATGTTTAAAAGAGTCTTGAGAAAGATGGAGAGTGATAGAAAAAAGGTTGAATGAAAAAACACATTGTTTGCTATGGTGATGAGGGCGCCTCTTGTAGTCTTCTTGTTCTTTTCTCTATTTATCTTTATACTTTAATAATTCTTGCTTTTTGATAGGATCTCTCTAGTTCTAGTTGTATAAACTTTATTTTATTTTTTTTGTTTTTTTATTTTATATTTGTTTTTATTCTATTTTATTTATATTTTGGTTTCATTTTATTTTTATTTTATATTAATATTTTCCTTCTTTCTATTATTATTTATTTATTTTATTTTGGGGGCACATGCATACACACATACTTACCTACATACGTTTATTCATTACTTCAAAGTTTGATACCGTAGTTTTCGCTCCTCCCCCTTCCCACGTGGTCCCTGTCAAAATGAATGCTGTGGCCAGTAATATGCTCGGTCCTTCTGTCTTCTGGTCACATACAAAATTTGGATCCGTCATTACCTTGACCAGATTGTTGAAAATGACCACATCGTGGTTATCACCGCTCATCGTAATACCCCTAGCCTTTACGATATATTGTTGGGTATCATCGCCTTTATTTACATGTTTCTCGTACGTTTTCAGCGCCAAACTAACGAATGATACGAACGGTCATCCCAGACCTACCAGTAGCCAACGAATACTCACAACCAACACCCATTTACATGTAAGCTAACAGCACCATGCATTCCGTGCCTCGTGCCGAATCAAAACCAATAACACGTACATTACACGATGCAACGGTGTATAGCCACCGATCTGTAACTTTATTTATCTCCTCTAGAAGTTTTTTTCGCACTATTTTCCTCTCTCACTTCTCGTTCTCTGTCTCACTACAGTAATCCCTCTGCTGTTCTTTCTATTCCCGATTCCTAGATTCACTTAGTCCTCAACGTCACTTAATCTGAGGCAATCTAGAAAGAAAATTAAGTCATTTGGCTCAGTTGGGCCTTTAATATTATCTATATATATTTTAGTTTATAGATTTATTTGAAAGTCTATTTATTTATAGTTTTATACAGGTTGTACCACTAGTTAATCTGTAGTGCCCTAGTTTTAACAAGTCCTTGCTTGAAAGTGCATTGTGACCTAGAGCCTATGAAGACTAAGTCAACTATGAACTTTCAAATGAGGCCTACACAGTAATTAGTGGACACCATGTATGATATCTAAAGTTTAAAAATTACTCAGCAATTTACTCTTTCTCGTGAATAGCAACGTATTATTTTACTCTATGATTACAAGTCCGGTCTAAACGCTGCCAAATCACAACATCATATTAACCAAGCCTTTGAGAAGACAATAAGTCATCGCACAGCTTACGATTGATTTAAAAAGTATCAGCGCGGTCAATTCGATCCTCAAAGTCAGCAAAGAAGTGGTTGACCCTCACTTATTGACAATGGTCGTTTGTACTACTGGGTCAAAGCTGATTCACATCTGACATCACGTGAGCTGGCATTTTTAATTTAGCGTCAGCCATACAGCCATTTTGTATTGTTTAGAAGAAATAGGCAAACTCAGTAAATTGGACTTATGGATTCCACCTAAACTGACTGATTTCGACCGTCATCGCGTCGCCTGCATGACACTAGTGTCCAAGAAATGGTTTTGATTGGCTGAACAAAGTTGTTAATAAAGATGACAAATGGTGTCTATACTCAAACATGGGATGCAAAAGAAGCTAAACAGACAAAGGTGCACCTGCCCAACTTAAGGTAAAGGCAGACCGACATCAAAAGAAACATATGGTTGGTGTCTAGTGGGATGTGGAAGATGTGATTTTGCTAGAAATGTTGGACTGCAATCAGTCTATCCACTTTCAATTAAATAGTCAATAACTGCAACAAGTGGCAGATACAAATGCGTACAAACGACCAGAATTGACGCCAACGAACTACCTTCAATTCCAAGTACTGCAGAACTTCTTGAATGGCAAAACGTCCGCAAATGCTGACGAACTGAAAAATGCAGTTAGAGAGTTCTTTGATAGCAAATCATTGGAAGCAGGTGCTCTAAAATAAAGGTGATTACGTTGTTGATTGCTATCTTTCTTTGTAAATCATTGTCAATAAAAGTTGTGCAAAAACTTTATTTCAAACCTTATATATATATATATATATATATATATATATATATATATATATATATATATATATATATATATATATATATATATATCCAAAAAAGTACAGTAATACGTGTAACTATAGGGATAAAACCATGGTAATAGGGCTAATTTTATATGCGAAACCAGGTTTCGACGGAAACACCCGTCATCGTCAGTCGCTAGTGGACAAGACTGACGATGACGGATGTTTCCGTCGAAACCTGGTTTCGCATATAAAATTAGTCCTCTTACTGTGGTTTTATCCATATATATATATATATATATATATATATATATATATATATATATATATATATATAAGCAAATGGATTAAGTAAACACAAAGAAACAATATAAACTGAATAGTTTTTAGTTTTTCTTCGGAAAAGCGTCATTTTCCTAAAATGCGAAAAAATCGATGCAAGGAATGGAAATGAACCAACCGCACAGTGAGCACTACTTGACTCTACCCATGAAAATAAATGATGAGTTAAATTTGAATTTCTTCCTATTCAGAACAGCGGACTGTAGATTATTCGGTGATTCAATTAATTGGCAAAGCTTTGTGATACAGAGTAATAATAAAGCAGTAGTAAAAGAGGATAATATACGCTGCCGTTAAAAAAACTAAACATTCGCAGAAATATTCTCAATTAACAGTAAAGGCAGCGGGAGAAAAAAAAATAAAAAAATCACAACATAATATCTCATGGCAGACAAAATTTCTTAAAAAACGGGGAATGGAAATAAAATTGCAACTAAAGCAAGATACCGATTGCCTCATTTGCTAGCTCAACAAGAAAACTATTAACCGATTATGATTTAACTAAATCATATTTGATTGCATCCCTTCTCCCTCCATCTTTCGGGGAATAATAGCCCTTCGACCGGAGAATCGAGCATATTGAGAGCAATTTTTAAAAACAAAAAGGTAAATTTTAAAATAAATAAATAGGATTTTCGAATGTTTAGGAATTTTTTAAACGAAAAAGAACTAGAAATGGCAAAGTTAAAAAAATTTATTTAGGCATGCCTGTTTGCTGTTTCTTTAGTTTCTCTTTTCGTATTTTCGAAGTTTTTATCGAATTTATTTCTAAAGCATTTTCAATTTTAATCTTTAGCCCGAGAAACTAACTCCTGGCCTCTAAAAACTAGTATGACAAAATGAAATTATTAGAGGTAATTTAAATAGAATAAATGAGGCTCGAGGATTAGTGTTTTCGTATTTCAAGAGAATTCCAATAAAAGATTTTTTCTTACCTTTAAGCCAAAAAATAGCTGTTAAAAAAATATATCAAGAGCAAATTATTATTTTGGATATATTCAATGGAAACCTTTGAATTTTTTTTTAGTCGCGTGCGAGTCTAGTTGGTAGCGGCCCTACATCTCACTATGCCGGCCGGTACCCGTTTTGCTTTTTTTTTTGGGGGGGGGGTAATAACATCATAACTATTCTGCCGATTCTAACGAAATTTTAAAATCTTACGTTGTTTTAAATTTTATTTCGAATGCTATAATTGCCAAATTCTTCCCAAGGTTAGCCCGGGAATTACTTTGTTTTGCCAATAACATCATAACTATTTAGCTAATTCTACCGAAATAGCATTCTCTTTCGAATGCTATAATTGCCAAAGTCTTCCCGAAGTTAGCCCGGGAATGGTTTGTTTTTTTTTGTCTAGGATAGTTAATGTTAGGCTAGGTTATACTATACTAGGATAAGCTAAGCTATGCTAAGTTATACTAGGCTAGACAGGGCTATACTATGCTATGCTAGTCTAGGCTAAAGTATAATAGGCTAGGGAAGGCTATGCTCTGCTATGTTAGATAATACTATGTTAGGCTACGATAGGCTAGCTAACCAAGGTTATAATAGACTAAGCTATGCAAGGTTATTCTAGTCTAGGGTATATTATGCTCTACTAGTCTAGGATATACTAGGCTAGGCTATAATATGATACGCTGAGGTTTATTATGTTAAGTGTGGTTATGCTAGGATAGGCTATAACAAGCTAGCCTATAGTATGCTAGACTAGGCTAGGATAGGGTATTGTATGCAAGGATATATTTGCTAGGCTATAGGAGCCTATTCTAGCTTGGCTATACTAGGCTAAGCTACTTTAGGTGACGCTGGGCTAGTCTCTAGCATGCAATGCTAAGCCATACCTAGTTAGGCTAGGCTACGCTATATTAAGCTAGGCTACAGTAGGCAATGCTACGCTAAGCAAGGCTATAATAGGCTAGGCTAAGCTAGGCTATACTAAAATATGCTAGGTTAGACTAAGGTCTACTAAGCTAGGCTAGGCTCTACTAGGTTACGATATGCTAGGTTATACTAGGATACGATAGGCTAGCCTATACTAGTATACGATTAGCTAGGCTATACTGAGGTAAGACAAGATAAAGTAGGCTATACTATGCTAGGTTATACTAGGCTAGCTAGAATTTACTAAGCTAGGCTAGACTAGGCCCGGCACAGCAGGCTATTCTATTTTAGGCTTGGTTTTCACGAAATTTGAAACCCTTATGTTGTTTTACATTCTCTTTCGAAGGATAAAATCGCCAATGTCCTCCCAAGGTTAGTCCGGGAATTATTGACAGTTTTGACTTTTTTGTCAGCAAACCTTGTTTTACTAAAAACCATTGCCAGATCCGGACACGCAGCACTAGGTCCGCATGCGAAGCGCAAGCCACTAAAGTTCACCCTCTTGTATCTTAAATATTATAAACGTGTTGTATGGCTTTTTGTTTTTGATTGTATTTTTCCTTTGGTTTTCTTTTGTTTGTTTGTTTGTTTGTTTTTCTCCATTTAGCCTAGCATTAAGCTATAAGTTAATCCCAATGTCTTATACATTTGTAATCAGTCATCAGATGGACAAAAAAAAATGTCGTATGCAAAAGCCGTATAAATTGTGAACCAACCGTTCTTCTAACTATTCTCCCTCGATTCCCAAATTCCCTTATATTTTCAGGCCAGTTTATTCATCGCGATTCAGTCCTCCAAAAATAGAAGAAGAGACTGTTGATATCTGAGCGTAGTGAGTTAAGACTAAAATTCGCTCACTAACAAATAAGCAAACTCTCATAATCTCAACAAACCAAAGGATGTCAGACGATCAATAATAAGGGAAAGAAGGTTTACTAAACGGTCCTTATTATTCTCTCATTGTATTTTATTAAGTTATTCTTCCTCTACCTACCTTAATGGCAAGCACCAGTTAGGCTTTTAAAAAAAACTATAAAAAAATTCTACCTAACGCTTATATTGGTAGCGGAGTCAATGCTCATGTGTGTGTGTAAGGGCGGTGTCTGGGTGGATACGCGGGTGTTTTTCCTTTTCAGCAATGAACAATTAGTTAAATGATGTGAAGCCGAGTATATAATTTTAAATTAAATAAAATATCACGCGTCATCATTATGAAGTTAAATCGTGACTTTAATGGTTGTGCAGTTACAGAGCTACGAAGAACCGTCGGAGGGTGCCAGATTGCATTAAATTTATATAGAGGGAAGCCAGCGTCAATGCAAGACTTCGTAAATAGGTGGGATCTGCTATAATCCGTTAAGTCATTTGTTACCACTAATATCAGTCAGTCGCTTTTTATGCGGCTGACTTCAAATATAGCGAAAATGAGCTATCGAGAGAAGAGTTTTTCTCGTGTGTGTGTGTGTGTGACTGTGTGCGCATGTACGAGTATGGGTTTAGACACAGACGGCGAGACAGACCACGAGAAAAAACAAAGAAAAAAAGAGAGATAAGGAATATATATATATATATATATATATATATATATATATATATATATATATATATATATATATATATATATATATATATATATATACACGGCGAACACTCCACTCCTTGTTCATTATGTACAATGATTGCTCGGAGCAACCGATTTAGTGACGTCATAAGTATCTGCGTGCGCCGTTTTTTTCTGCGATGTAAACAATGACCACCTGCAGTGAAAATGATGAAGAATTAGACAGTCGGCTTCCAATAATCACTGATGCAGAGACAGCTCTCCTGTTGGAACTTTGGAACCGTGATATTGGCTGTATTATTTATGAGAAGCAATACGTTTTGCAATTATAATAACAATTTAGCTAGATGTAGAGTCATAAATGTAACTGTATTTTGCGATATATCTGGGTATATATACATATTATGTTGTCGAGTTCTTACCGCAAGTAACCACAAGTGACCACACCTGAGAATCATAAAGGACTGCTGAGAATAACCCCATGCGTCAAAAAATAGTGAAGGCTATTCAGTTTTTGGCGTTGCCTTAAAAAGTGTAAGACTGGAATGTAAAAGAGCGAACACATACTGAATAAACAGGTTTGTGGAAGCAAAATTGATGAATATAAAATTTTAAAATATTTTTACGGGTGTCAATAGAGCAAGAGTATGGTAGCAGGGGACGAAAAAATGATAACCCTCAAAGACAATGAAAATTACTATAGAAAATCCCTTGTGATTTTGAGAAGGACGCCAAAGGAATGAGAAGAGGGAGGGGGGTCACATTCCAAAGAGATGGCAGAATAAAAACTAGGCGATGATATTTGGATGCAAAGAGACAAAGTGAAGAAGTGTAAATCACTGAAGTGATAGAATTTTGAATTTAAGGGGAGCAGAATGTGAAGAGGGATTGGGGTCATATTCATTTATGTAATGAATTCAATGAAGCATGATTTAGGAAAAAAGTTGTTAAAAACTATAACAGGGATAATAAATTAAAGATAAGGTTTGATAGAGACCGTAAATCTGGATAAACTTGCAAAATTTCGGAAATGTTTAGCGGTACATGAAACAAACGCAGTGAAGTTTACTTAATGGAAGCATTCGTTAGAACACGCCCACTTCCAATAACCCAAGCAGATCTGCACAAATAACGGCGGCCTGCTAAGGGAAAAAAGCATTCAAGAAAATACATACGAGGGGCGGTCATTAAGTTTTGCGAATCGGTAGGGCAAAACAGAGGAAGGGGGATGGCTGTTTGTGGGGGTGTTAGGACAAGTTAAGACAAGTCAGAACCTTTAGCTGCACGCTCCTGCCTCGTCTATTTAAGAAGTACTAGCTGATCGCACATCGTCAGTCACAAATTTTTCAACAATGGAGAAGGTTGAGCACCGTGCAGTGATCAAATATTGACCAAGGAAGGCAAGAATGCAAGAGATCCATGAACGCATGGTTGCAGTGTACACCGACACTGCCCCTTCCTATGCAACCATTGTTCGCTGGAATAGGGAGTTCCGCCATGGTCGTGTTTCCCTTGAAGATAACCCCCCCGTCCAGGACGCCCGTCAGACGTGACCAACGAGAACAATGTGGCCCGTGTGGAGAGGATGATCCTCGAAAATCGACGGGTGAATGTCGAAGAAATCGAGCGAGAACTTTGAATATCACATGGAAGTGTTATAAACATCATCCACGACAACTTGGCCATGACCAAGGTCTCTGCCCGTTGGGTCCCTAGAAACCTCACGCCCCATGATCAACTTCAACGTCGTCAAAGTCCACAAGGCCAGAGTTGCACAAGCTGCCGTGCGCGAGAGCGGATTCGAGAAGTTCAACCATCCCCCCTACACTCCAGGTCTGGCCCATAGCGACTACTTTTTATTCCTCAGCTCAATGCTGCACTGCGTGGATGCCGGTTTGGGGACGATGAAGATGTCCAGCTCGCCCTCCAGGAGTGGATTGAACAGCAGTCGGGAGATTTCTGGTTGTCGAAAATTCGAAGCCTCAGGGACAAGTGGCGCAAGTGCATTGAAGTCGAGGGTAGTTATATTGAAAAATAATAAAACACTTTTCCTCATATCTTGTTTCCTTATATTCGAATTGAAAAACTTATTGACCGCCCCTCGTACATCATCTCAAAATCCACAGGAAATTAACGAGAAACGAAGGGCGCTTGAATGATGAAACGATTGTTTATCATTATTAAAATTATGAGGTACTATAAAAAATCAAGTGAACAGTACATCATACTGGCGGGACGAACCCTAACTCAGCGACATATGAAATCTATCTACACTTCTCACTACCCCCCAGTAACACAACTATCATTTTCTCTAACTTTTAACTCGCTGTAAAATAACTTCACTCCAACAACCTCTCCTTCAGTGAATAAGATCATCTAACAAGACCTACCTCATTAAATATCCCTCAATAAATAATATCACACCAACAACTTCTCCCTCATGGAATAACAACATTCTAACAAACTCTTCCTCACTGAATAACATGATTCTTACAAACACTCCCTCATTGAATATCTTTGACTGAATAACATCATTCCAACAAAATCTTGCTCACTGAATAACATCATTCCTACAAACACTCCGTCATTTAATATATTTGACTGAATAACATCATTCCAACAAAGTCTACCTCACTGAATAACATCATTCCGATAACCTCTCCCTCACTGCATAACCACTCAAAAAACGATTCCCTCAGTAAATAAAAACATCATTTAAACAACTCTTTCCTCATTGGTTAACATCCTTCCAATAACTTCTTCCTCACTGAATAACATTATTCCAACAACTTTTCCCTAACTGAATAACATCACTACAACAACCTTTTCCTCACTGAATAACAACATTTCAACAACCTCTCCTTGGCTGAATAACATCATTACCATAACCTCTCCCTCACTGATTAACATCATTCCAACAACCTCTCCCTCAATGAATAACATCATTCCAACAACCCTTCTCTCACTGAATAACATAATTCCACCGAATCTCCCTTACTGAATAACATCATTCCACCAACCTCTCCCTCGCTAATTAACATTATTTCACCAACCTCTCTCTCACTGAATAACATCACTCCAACAACCTCTCCCTCACTAAATAACATTATTCCAACAACCTCTCCCTCACTAAATAACATCATTCCAACAACCTCTTCATCAGCGGCTTCACAACTCAAATCAAAGTATTTTCTTCTCCTCTGGTATTTTAGCCTCGGCTGCGTTAGAAGTTCCTAGTTGACGTTGATTGGATAACAGAGAGGTAGTGTTGAATTGTCGATACACTGAGTCAACATAATTACGGAAGAACTCACGAGATCAAGGATTTGCGAATAGACGGATGAAAGATGAGCGCCATGATATAGTATACCCCGAGAGAAGTAAGGATAAGGGGCAATGATTAGAGGAAATTGGACATATGATGATGACCTTAGGGTAAGAAGTGTAACCCGAGATAAGGGAAAATAAACACTCTCTACTTTGCTAATGAGAATAAAACAGTGATGGATTCTCGCTCTTATTTCAGAGTACCGTCAATCTTATAAGATCATCCAGCTGATGGAATCAACTTAATTCCTTCGATTATCTGATGGGGATAAATTCCTGATATAGGGTTCAAATCAGCAAATGTATTAGAGCTTCACCTGAAGTGCAAAGTCGAAGTAACAAATCATCCAATGAAGTAGAACTTAAAAATGATGAAGCTTCTCAAATTTGATTAGAATCATACTGAATGATTTTCCTGTAGGTGTTATTTTATTTTAGACAGAAGCATCAAGTTCGTTTATTTTCTTTTGGGTCGGTATTTTCCCATATTGATGACGTTTAGTGGCTGGTTATGTAATAGACTGAAAATATCTTTGCCTAAAATAGGCCACTCTCCCCCAACATCCTCTCTCACTCGGGAGAGAAGATGGAGATGAGCCTGTGCCGCCGATAAATCTTTCTCTCCCACTATATAAAAGAAAACCAAAAAAACAAACCAACAAAAACAAAGTAAGATACTGTTATTTGTAACGATTATGCTACTGACTTTAAGGTGAATAAACTACGAGACGAGTTTTTTATTGGAGGATTTTACCTTCTCTATTTATAGAACTAGTACAAGCCTGTCGTCAAATCTGACGAGAAGTTAGTTTTCTTAACGAAAAATTAAGAAAAAATCGCGTTAGATATTTTTACCTTACATTATTTAAATGCAAATTGTAGCAATATTTAAATCGATATATATTTGAAGCATTTATATAATTCACGAGTAAAAAAGGGAGATTAATCAACTAGTCACGTAATAATTTACTAGTGAAAGAAAGTATGGAAATGAGAAAACCTTTAATGAATAATGAATACTTGACCAAAATATTCACAAGCTTATACTTGTATCAATGAGAGCGAAAACCACCTTGGTGATATAATGAGAGAGAGAGAAAGAGAGAGAGAGAGAGAGAAAGACGGAAATAATAAATAATAAACAAATATTTATATCATTTAGAAGTTATTTTTTCTTTCATTTCAGCTTATTTTTTCCTCCTAGCATATTTAATAAGATTTCATTGTTCTAGAAGTGACTTTTCTAGGATGATTTATATTTCTTCTTTTTAGTTGCGTGCGACTCTATATCTCACTATGTCCGGCGGTCGGTCGGTCCCTGTTTTTATTTTTATTGTTTTTGTAATAACATTGTAACTATTGGGCTAATTCTAACGAAGTTTAAAACTCTAAAGTTGTTTTACATTCTCTTTCGAATGATATAATTGCCAATGTCCTCACAAGGTTAGCCCGGGAATTATTTTGTTTTGGTAATAACATTTTAACTATTCGGCCGATTCTGACGAAATTCCTAACCCTAATGTTATTTTACACTTTCTTTTGAATGATATAATTTCCAAGGTTCTCCCAAGGTTAGCCCTGGAATTATTCTGTTTTTATCAATAAAAGCATAACTTTTAGGCTGATTCTAACCAAATTTGAAACCGTTATGTTCTTTTACATGCTCTTTCGAATTATATAATTACAAAGCTCCTCCCAAGGTTATTCCAGGAATTATTTGAAGTTTTGAAGGTCGTAACGTCACAAATCCAAATAAGCGAGAGCACGTGTCTTTGGTCAGCAGAACTTGTTATTTTAGATGTTACATTATATTCCAAAGGTTTAATGCGAATTTTATCATTCAGTATTTAATGAATACAAAACAAGGGCGAAGAATCATTTGAATTCAAAATATAAAGTGAATTCTGTTATTTTGTTAAAAAAATAATTAAATATCACTACAGGATTATCTGAAATTGACAACGAGGCTGTTAAATAACCCTGATAAGGGTGTTAATTATACTTAAATGTGTTCTTCTACCCTCCCCCTCCTCTCTTCCACTGATATATCCTATTCTCTGAAGATGCCGCGGTCTATCATTTCACCGTTTACTAGAACGGGGAAAATATTTTTTAAAAAGTAATTTGAAATAAACTTTTCAGCAAAATATCTTTCGGTCGTCATAAAACTGACATGCATAAACCCAAGAAGAGAGCCAATGCAAAAATCGCCCCAAGAGTTAGATTTGAATTTGATACATGCAATTGATGCTTCTAACCTCATCTCCAGATGCTTTCTAACTCAGGCTCGATCTTCGGTTATTAACTATTTTTCCTTGAACGAACTACAACCTTCCCTAAAAAGTTTTTACAGGTCTATTTTCTACTCTCAACTTCAGCTTTTGTCATTTACTAGTACAATGTTTTCGAAAGCAGGGAAATGGCTGAAAATCCATAACTACTGATGATAGCACGTCTGTTTTGCTCTTCAATTTCATTGGCATTTTAAAAGAATGTTCGAAAACCTGCATTGAGATTTACTATATCTATTTCCTTCCATTAAGATTTAAGTTGATTCAATATTATTGATTATTTACATTTATTTCTCTCCTCGCATTAGAGACTTTGATTTATTGTAATTTCTAGGTTTTTTCTAAGGTGCTTCCATCACTTTTCTATCATTTCATTCGTCATTCAAGACTCATATTATAGCAAAAATTTGCTATAATATAGCGTAAAATTTGTCTAAATATTCATTAACCCAAGATCAGAACAAACTCCATATTCCACATTGGTCGTCCACAAGGTGGCCTGGGCAGATTGCTACATCTGCCACTCGTAGGATTGACTCACAAACCATGTCCTAGAGCCCCGGGTACTTTCAGAGTAAATTGAGTATATTTAGGCTTTATTCTTTTAGGCATTTCTATCTTCCACCTGTTTGGGCTACTTTATTAACAAGTCTCTTATCACTATTTATCATGTGACAGTCTACTCCTGGTATAATTTTCGTCATTCCATCCCCTGGTCCGGTTCAGGAAGTGAGTAGGGCTGGTTCACCCCTCTTTTCGATTGGGTTGGTGCGTTTTAATATGGTTGTAATTTACCCTCCATTTACCCCCTTGTCTTGTCTTACCTCCGACTTTCTTTTCCTTACCTATCCTTTTACTCTGAAGTGGCGGTGGAGTGCCACGGTGTTGAGCTTTTGAGCACCTGTCGAAAGGGACGATGCAAAGCCGGGCCAACTGGCAATCTATGCCCCTAATCAGGATCGGGCGACCTGGACGGGAGTTTAGTGTTTGCCATTCAAATTAATAAAAATGTCTTCATGACTGACTATGGAAAAATATAAAAAAAAATTTCTGACCTTGAAGAGATTTCAGCTTCAGCTACCTTTCCCGGTAACGGGAATTTACCCTATACCATTTTGCCTCGTGCAGCGTTTCCCCCATTAAGTTTTCTCAGTGACCTCTCCATAATATCAGAAATGGCAGAAGAAAGTTATTCCGCTTTCGAAAAGAAATAGGAGACGCAGGATATTGGCTTAGTAAGACAAAAGTTGGTAGCCGACTCTGAGGCCTGGCATTATTCCTAAATCTCAGATAGTTTAACTTCTACCCCTTCGATGATGGTACGCTGACACATCTGATGCTTACAGCGGCGCATAGAAGCGTACCAACCAAAATATGAGGGGCCCAGATGCTTTATCTTGTTAAGTTTTCCTCAGTGGCTGGCTCGTCCAAAACGGAGGTGTCCTCCAAGAATTGGGATATCCTGGCTTGGAGGGTCTGAGTCTCCGAAATCGAGTCGAGGATCGAAGTGGTCGAGAATTCTGAAGGTTGCAATGGAATCACATCTGATCAGTTCGAGGTCTAGTGCCAGGAAGGAGGGTGGAAAAAGCTTGTCAAATAGATGAAATGCAATGAGATGTTGGCCCTCACTAAAAGACTAAGGAGCGCCGAACCATATGCCCCCTGCCAATCAAATGACTAGAGAAATAGAATGAATGTATGTTGTGCCAAACCTTATCAAATATGGTATCAAAGGTGATAGCGTCTCTAGCGCGGTCCGAGGCCAATAAACATTGGAGCTGTGCCTCTAAGCGTTCTAAAGGCCATCGTGGTAAGGGTCTTCTGCTCGAATGGTGTCCTGAAATATTCCTATAATTATATATTTAGGACATTTTCCTTCAATAGAATTATGTCGACTCTGGGAAATTAGGAAGTTCCGAAGGCTCAACTCCTTCCTCACTCTCTTTAGTTATTTGCCTTCCGGAGAGCGTACATGGAGTTTGCTAGATTCTCATAAATTTGGAACCAGTGTAGCTTTTTCGCAATCTACACTCGCTGTTACTCGTATATATCAGTTTTTCACTTGACTCTCAATTCCTCCTTTCATGTGTTAGCAGTATAGCCCCACTTGGATAGAAGTTTTTTCTTGTTGCAAAATACCTTTCTCCATTATATCGTTTTCAGACTTCCGAGGCCTTTTCTCTTTCTAAAGTGTCTAAGCGGCATGGACCTAGTCTGAGGACTACACAATCAATCTTAGGTGCCGGATACCAGCGGACTAGTTTAGAAACAGAGGATTACTGCCATCAAAGTGAAAAACTTCTGTTAGCTGTCTTCTACAACATCTCCCTTTTCTTGTCTTGAAATAACCTTTTGTCTCCTGATACGCAAACGGACTTGGCATAGGGTGGGTCTATGGCCTGCATTAGAGCAAACACTTTTGTATTCAAATATCATTCGCCTTTCCCTTTCAGCGCAACTCGAAGCAAATTATTTAGGGCTTGTACCGAACACAGTGGTCTCCATTCGAGGAAATCAATTACACTTGTATCTCAGTCGAGGTCTGCAATGGTAAATGAGGTGGATGATTTATTTTCTGGTATCTGAATCGCCGCCAGCCTGAATTCTCTTCTTCAAACGTCGAGTCGATTTGCACGCCGACCGCTTCTTTGGTGGTCGGCCGAATGGGACGGCCCTTAAAGAGGTATGTCGACATATAACTCCCATTCGTACGATTTCACCCCATGTAAAAATTGTTTGGCAAGCGTCAAAATACATTTAAAATAGAAGTACGTTCCAAGCTCTTCATGTTGGGTATAAGTGTCTAAACTCAATTGGAGCCTTAGTCTTGAAAAGGTATGTCTAAGGTATTCCGGGTAAGTTCTCCCAGGAGCTCGCCCCCATTTTCCAAGAAGGCGAGACCACCATTTTGGTCCCTGTATGTCTTGCGAAATCATTTTGCAAACGCTTTTTTACGTAGCTCGCTACCTTGAATGCTGCTCTGCTAAAATTGATCAATAAATATAAACAAATATATTGTTATCAATCAATTAATCATATACAATGATATTAATCAATCAATCAAATAGACTGTCATTAATCAGTCACTCAATCGAATAAAAGAGAATATTATTAATTAATCAAATAAATTTCATTTAATTAATCTTATAGAATGACATTAATAAATATAATAATTAGCCTGTTATCAATCAATCGAATAGAACTTTACTAATTAAGCAATCATGTTATTAATTAATTATTCATATAGTGGTTATTAATCAATCACTCAAAAAGACTTATTAATAATTCAATTAAATATGATATCTTTAATCAATCAATCAATCAAATATGATGCTATTAATCAATCAATCGAATAGAATATTATTAATAACCGGACGAGAAAACGGGAGAGAAGTAAGATACAGTTATCAGTTGTGAATCTCAAGATGCTTTAAATCGTCAACTTCAGATCATTTAGGTAAATAAATCATCACGAGGACGATAAATTTGTGGAGAGTTAAACCATTAAAAACATATAATAAATTAAAGAGATTAAAATTGTAAAATAAGTAAATATATGCAATATTTTACTGTGTGAATAGTTTTAGCGTTGTAAAAAAAAAGAGATTTATAATGGCCATCGGAGTTTTCACGTCCCCTCCCCGGCGTTTTCAGCCACCAGCTACCCTCAGAGTCAAAGGAAACCCGTCACACGAAGGAAGATAAATGTTGACTGAACGGAAACTAATCTTGCTTGTAATAATTCGCCCTTCATCTCATCTCTCTAAGCCCGTAGCAGAAATGTAAATAGACAAGTTTGGGAGTATTTTGATATTTTATTTGTCAAAATTTCGAGGGTGGTTTGTTAAATTTTATCCGGCGATCAAGGTTTAAATGTCAAAATTTCGATTGTGGTTTGTCAAGTTGTACTACACGATCAAGGTTGAAATCTAAAAATTTCGAGTGTGATTTGTCAAGTTGTACCCCACGATCAAGGTTAAAATGCCAAAATTTCGAGCGTAGTTTGTCAAGTTGTATCTGACGATCAAGGTTAAAATGTCTGAATTTCGAGTATAGTTTGTCAAGTTGTACCAGACGATTAAGGTTAAAGTAGTATGTTGAGGAATAGGCCAAGGGGTGATTGGAGTTTTCCCCGACTCTTTTATATATATATATATATATATATATATATATATATATATATATATATATATATATATATATATATCCTATTATTCCGAATGCGAAGGAGTCGTCGTACTACTCCTTATACTTCGTTCGGCCCATTCCTGAGTGGGTTTATTGACCCAGAGTGCTTAGAGGTTGGCTACGGAGGGATTGAAATGAACTTTGCCAGCAAGCGACCCAAAGGAAGTTAGATACACAACAATATGAAAATAAAGTTTTAATGAACACTAAACAAGAAAATATATATATATATATATATATATATATATACAAGAAATGTGCTTTGAGAGATAAATTAATAAGTGAATCTCGGATATCTCACTTGGCTTGAAAATTACTATTCACCATACAAATCTCTATACACTTGTAATGCTGGTAAGCTTCGCAGTGAAGTCGATGAATGTGAAAGGGAAAGGTTACCTTGGAACCTAATGTTTGGGTGGCGCTGGTGAGTGAAAGTGGTGAGGTAAGGGGTGGAGACGATGAGGTAGGTTCTCCAGGGACCGACCTGTCCCACAATTCCGTCACGATTCTCCTGGAAGAAGGCGGTGACGGGAGCTTCTTGTTACAGAGGGCCCCACGCTCGTGAACTCCGAGGAATATTCGTTGCCTCTGTGATGAGGGGTGGGTGAAGTGACCTATCGACGCATAAGGTCACGGAGAAAAGCCGAGATGTAGATTTCTCGCTTAGGGAACCAGTGTTTGGGTCCGCACTGCCTTGCAGACCAACGGGGTAAGGAGCCTCCCTAACTGGGACCGATCTCCTCTCTGAATTCTTGAAGCTTCGACGAATTACCACTACCCCCACCAGACGCTGTGCAAGCTCTACTACTGAGGGTTAAAAGAATTCGTCTTTTATACTCAAAACTCATGAGAGGTTCTCAGGGTGCCGGAAGTAGATTAGATGTCAAGCTACTCCATTTCATCCTTTATAAACTTCCGGCAACTATCGCAAGTTGGAAGTGAAGATGGGCTCCCATTTACCAATAAACAGTCCTGGAAGGAACTCGGTGGTTAGCTGAAATGGTCGGCAGTTTCTTCCGGCTGAAGACCACCAGATATTGGGCCAGAAGGGTAGGGGTGATAAGCGGCCCGCCCGGAAGGGAAGTGGGCAAAACCTGGGAGCATTATGCTATTCTTCTACATTGTATTATCATTTGAAAACCCCAGACTTCTTTGCCTCCAATTATTATACCAACATTTTAACCGCTATACAATTTCCTTCCTGATTTAGTAAATATCTTGCCTTTGATGAATTATAATAAATTCATGACCAATGTTTAAATGACCTTTTATAGCAATGCGTAGCCACTTTCACGCTGCATTAAGCACGTCTTGGAGGAAGCTTTTCTTCCATGGCAATCAAGTAACAGCCCACACAGTCCTATAGTTCTTTTAGAGCTGTTAGATTGGTCAGTCGGATGCAGTCACCTTCACACCTTCACACCTTGAGGTGTGAAGGTGGTTGCTTACTAATCCCCTACCATGAGTGCGGACATGGTAGTTAACGTTTTCAGTCGCGTGCGACTCTATAGCTCATTATGTCAGTCGGTCGGTCGCCGTTTAATTCTTTTTACTTTTTTTGTAAAAATATTGTTATTATTGGGCCGATTCTAACGAAATTTGAAACCCCTATGATGTTTTACATTTTCTGTCGAATGATATATATCCAAGGTCCTCCCAAGGTTAGTCTGGGAATTATTGAAAGTCGTAAGGTCATTTGGTCATAAGGTAATAAGTTGGAATAATTGAGAGCCCGCGACTTAGGTCTGTTGACCTGGTTTAATTGTTCCACCTTATTTTCCCCTCGTGTAAAGTGTCAACATTAAATTTAGGTCACATTATGTGTGGTTATTCACCAGACAGATTCGGGTCGACTTTTGTGCGGCTAGTCTACGTTATGGATACCCTTGTTTCACAAGTCACGTTAAATTGAGGCACTTATCTCAGATATCATAGACTTTTATGGCTAAAGATGTGTATTAATCCCTACCAAATTTTTAAATATAACAAAAAGATGGACCCCAACACCTGCAGTTGTTGAGAAGATAACTATTGGGTTCGCTAATATTGACATGGTAAAATTAGGTTCGATATTCTTGACAGGGTAAATTTAAGTTCGATATTCTTGACAGTGTAAATTTAGGTTCGATAATCTTGACAGGGTAAATTTAGGTTTGATATTCTTTACAGGGTAAATTTAGGTTTGATATTCTTGACAGTGTAAATTTAGGTTTGATAATCTTGACAGGGTAAATTTAGGTTCGATATTATTGACAAGGTAAATTTTGGTTCGATATTTTTGACAGTGTAAATTTAGGTTCGATAATCTTGACAGGGTAAATTTAGGTTCATTATTCTTAACAGGGTAAATTTAAGTTCGATATTCTTGACAGGGTAAATTTAGGTTAGATATTTTTGACTGGGTAAATTTAGGTTCGATATTCTGGACAGGGTAAATTTAGGTTCGATATTATTGACAGGGTAAATTTAGGTTCAATAATCTTGACAGGGTAAATTTAAGTTCGATATTCTTGACAGCATAAATTTAGGTTCGATATTCTTGACAGTGTAAATTTAGGTTCGATAATAATGACAGGGTAAATTTAGGTTCGATATTCTTGACTGGGTAAATTTAGGTTCGATATTCTAGGCAGGGTAAATTTTGGTTCGATATTATTGACAGGGTAAATTTAGGTTCAATATTCTTGACTGGGTAAATTTAGGTTCGATATTCTTCACAAGGTAAATTTAGGTTCGATATTCTCCACAGGGTAAATTTAGGTTCGATATTCTTGACAGACGAATCCTCAAGGACCTATTCCTACTCTCAGATGCAAGGATTAGGTTAGGTGAGTTAATATTTAACCTAACCTAACTAAAACACCATCAAGGTTGAGCTCTTTGAAGTCAAGTTTGTGTGTTTGGCCTAGTAGATAGTAGTTATTCACCAGCAGTCGGGTGGATGGAAGTAATTTAACACCAAAGGAAAGAAAAACTATTTTCAATAATCGAAAAAGTGCCGATAAATGGATCAATTATTCATTAGAATGAATGGCGACGTCATATAAATCTGGTCAATAATCTAAATTACCAGCAGAGAAAGATCAACTTCACAGTACACTCATTTAATCCACAAACAAGCGTTTATACACAACTTAATGAATCGTATTGGAGAAGACATACCAAGTTTCCCAAAAGTTCAGTTTCACTCGTTTTTTTTATCTTTCGAGAGGTTTACGTGTGTGTATAAAGGGTTTCGTCAAACAAACACAAAGTTCTACTTTTCCAGAATGTGTCATTAGAACTACTTTTCCATTGTGCGCAGGTGTAACGAGCTGTAAGTGTAAAGAATCGACATCTCTTCTCTCTTGCGCACGAGCCGAAACAACTCTGCCATCACTAGGCAGCCCAGGGTCAGCTGATGACCGTCCACAGAGTCGCGGAGAGGATCGAGAACGGGATAGACTTCAAAGATCGACCTAGTTCAAGCAGACCTCAATTTGTAAATCGCTTGGGTGTGAGAAAGGCTTTCAAAGCGCTGCCAAGCGAATCAGAAGAAAAGCTCCATGGCTACAGTATCCAGGGACATCAGAGATGAGAGCAGCATTAGCTTAAAGTGCGGGGAAAGGTTTCTACTCACCACATTGAACGCATGCGAGAACAACATCGGAAACGCTGTCGTGGCCTTCTCAACGACTTTAAGAGTCATGGCAATCAAATTCGCATTTATTCTGAAGAAAACAACGTCTGCTGACCACAAGTCGCGTGCTCTCACTTATTCTGATTTATAACCTTACGATCTTTAAAACTTTCAATAATTCCCAGGCTAACCGTAGGAGTACCTTGCCAATTATATTATTCGAAAGAGAATGTAAAGCAATATTAGGGTTTTAAATTTCGTTAGAATCGGCCGAATAGTTTTGATATTATTGCCAAAACAATATAATTCCCGGGCTAACCTTGGGAGGACTTTGGTAATTATTTCATTCGAAATAAAATTTAAACAACCTAAGTCTTTTAAATTTCGTTAAAATTGGCCAAATAGTTACAATGTTATTACCAAAAGAAAAAAAAAGAAAAACGGGAACCGACCGACATAGTCAGATATAGAGTCGCTCGCGACTAAAAACTCCACGGTCGATCTGATCCTCAAAAGGGTAGAACTACCGCGTAGTAAGCTTCTGCCAGGATGTTTCCGAGGTCAGCTACGTGTCCACGACTAAGCACCCGACATCCGTGAAAAGGCTTGGCTTCGTGACTCTAGAATGGCGAGAAGATGCCGCCAGTGTGGTTGCGGCGGATTACATCGACATCTCTACCATGCAATTCCTTATGTTGGTGAGAAAGATAACGAAGAAAGCGGACTAAGTCTTTCAGCAGCACGATGTTCGCGTACACCTTTCAAAACCATGCATGAGTGCTTAGGGTCGAACATGAACTTCTACTCAAAGGAGTTTGTCCACTGCTGTCGCCGACCACAACTACAGCATGTCGGTAGATACGCGAATTTCTTCCAGGCTATTTACAACAGTTCATGGGGATGGAAAGGAATAAAGTAAACAGGTTAATTATTTTTTGTAATGCAATTGCCTCTCAATTTGCTTTTAAAGAAATTAATATACCGTTCATTTAAATTGAATCGAAGAACACACAGAGCAAATTTTTCCTTACATGATATTTATATTAAGGTTGCTAATCATGACATGGCAATTTTTGAGGCCGCTATTCTTGACATGGGAAATTCTGGGGTGGGCAATCTTAGCATGGAAACTTTTAAGGTTGCTATTACTTACATGGTAACGTATGAATTCGCTATTGTTGACATGGGAAAATTTGGGGGCCACTATTCCTGACATGTAAAGTTTCCAGATGCAATTCCTGAAATGAAAACAAAAATGTCTTGCTATTCTTGATTTCTTGATATGGGAACTTTTGGGGTCGTTATTTTTGACATAGGAACCATTGGGGTGCATATTCTTGATATGAGAAATTTGTGGATTGCTATTCTTGACACGGAAACTTTAATGCCTGCTTTTCTCTCTTCATATGGGAGCTTTTATTGTTAGTATTCATGTTATGAGAACATTTTGGTCGCTATTCTTCAAAAAGTGAATTTTGGGCGTCACAATTCTTGACCAATAAAAATTGTAGAGTTCCTATTCTTGAAATGGGAATTATAGGGTTGCAATTCTTCACATTAGAACTTTCAGGTTGCTAATCGATGAGCTCCAAACGTATTCAACTGGCACCTCATCAAAGTTGCAATCAAAGGGATTCTGTAAAAGAAGGTCACTCTCAATTCTTTCAAGATCCGAAAATCTCTCCAAAAAATGCTTATTTAAATCATGAATAATCTTCTTCGGAAACTCAAGATTGACATCTTCGGCGATTCCAGCGCAAAACTCTTTGAAACACTGAAAATTAGAGAAATTTCCTCCTTCCAGTTGTACTTCAAACAATGATAGCTTTCTCGGAAATCATTTGCTGATTCTGTAGTGATCACAGATAAGGTTATCCTTTTCCTGAAATTTCAAGTTCAATTTTTAAATCTGGGATTTGATGTCAACCAAAAATGACAACTTTGACAGCCAGCTAGGATCTATCCTTTTCGGTGAGAAAAATATATATTTCCCTTCGGAGCTTATAAAAACGAAACAGAACTTTACCACAGCTGAGCCACCTCACTGCTGTGTAATATGGCAAGTCACAAAATTCAGAATCAACTTCTTAAAGAAAATCTTGGAACTGCCAGTGATGAAGTGCATGACCCCGAATGAAGTTCACTGCAGAAACGACTGGCTTCAGTACGCAAGAAATATCTAAGTCTTTCCCACAGAGTGCCTGCTAATTTATAATGCAATGTATAAACAGAGCACCTAATCTGCCACACCAGACCCTGTCTCACACCAGCCATGTTTTTTCCTCTATCAACTGTAACACATCGAAGCTGATTCTACTGAAGGTTACAGCCTTTCAAAGTTTTCTCCACTTCTATGAAAATGTCTTCTCCAGTTGTTGTTCCGTGCATGCTGCAAACAGCTGCCAATTCTTCAATGATGTGACGTACTCGAGAGATCACTAGATTCATCCAGCGCCAGAGAATACCACAAGAAGTTTCTAGCTTTTTCACGCATCTGTCGCATTATGTTTTCTCCAAGTTCTTCTGAACTCCGCATAACAGAATTTGCTGAAAGGCTGATACTTGCAAACATATTAGCTTTCTCTGAATACAAGTCTTTTGCTTCTTCCATCATACACTCGCTGATGAAGTTGCCGTCAGTGAAAGGTTTTCCTCGCTCTGACATTTTATGCACTATTTTGTAACTTGTTCGAGTGACAGATTCATTTTCAGCAAAATTACGTTTCATGAACTCAAATTTGTCAGAACGCACCTATCCAGAAAACTTCGAATATGTTGACAGATGTTTTGTTTCATAGTGACGCCGAAGGTTGTACTCCTTCAAAACGGCAACACTTTCGTTGCATATTATGCAACTAGTCTTCCGGTTGTTTTTTTCCACAAAGAAGTACTTTTCTGCTAATTCTTCATTGAAAAGGCGACACTTAGCATCTACTTTTCTTTTTCTAGTAGCCATAATGATGGGTAAAGAAAACAAGATCGGAAAATGATAAACAGTTGTTTAGAATTTTCATATAAAAATTTTTATTTACAGTGTAATATTTTACATGGCATGCTTATGTCTGTTCTTACCTAGAAGGATTGAAGCGGCAATCAAATTTTCGACCCGTATTTTGGAACTATTACTTGTAGCCAAAATATTTGGTAAAAATTAATTAAATTTTGTAAACTTATTAAGAATGAATGATAATGCGTACAAAATATAAAGTGATAATCATTCAAATTAACTGAGTTATTAAAGTTAAAATTTTGAAACTTTTTTTACGCCACCCGATAAATTTGAAGAGTCAAAATTAAGTTTTATATTGATCAAAATATTTTAAATGTATCTTTTATCTTTAGAACCCTCAGTGTGAGCAGTAAATTCTCCTGTGTATAAAAAAGTTTGAGAATTACTGACGTCTAAAAGAGATTTATAACGTCAAGTAAGCATGTGTAAAGAAGTTTATATTTGAAAATTAAACCTCCCATACAATCACAGACCAGTTGCCCTTTTAAGAAAATAAGCATCTAAATAAAAACAACCCTTTAAAATAAAATATAAATTAAATCATAATTAATAATAAAAAAAACGAAAAGCATGCATGTAAGAGTACTTAGACAAGAGAAAAAGAATCAGAGTCCAATATAGCTATAAGTGTACAATATGAAAAATCAAACTCACCTTAAGGGACTTGTAAATTAAATTTCAACACTAAATTAATCATTTTTTTCACCAAAATTAATCACAATCTCAGTTTAATAACACTGTAGAAACGATTAAAAGGGTAAATAAAAATATGTTAATTATTTCTCCTGACCTATGGTAAGAATGACTCCTAATGAAAGCAGTAGTCTCAATTTTCTACCAGCCGGAGGAGTGGAAGGGGGAGGTGGGGGAATAGGCGAAGTGATAGAGGAGTGGAGGTAGGAGGTGGGGGAATAGGATACGGAATAATTTGGGGAGAGAAGCAATAATACCTATAAGTGTTTAGAATTTTACACATTGAATATTCTACCAAAAATGTTTTAGGAAAATAATAATTTTATGCAAAGTTGCAAGTGGCAATGCACCCCGCAGGGTGAGGAGGACCTTCCTTTAATTATTCAAAGTACAAAAAATTTATACAAGTACAAAAGTGAAATTATCGAAAAATTTCTTTAACAAACAAGGATTTTTACAAAGACAAAAGTCCAGCTAACAAGCCTGGATATCACCGTATGGGATAGTGGCAGGATAGTGGAAAGAGAGAAAAGAGATGTCGGAGGTCCGAAGAAAGATGGAAGAAAAACACTGGTGGAGCCAGGGGTGGAAGGAGGGAGCAGGTCACACCGGTAGCAGAGCTGTTAAACGTCCGTCCCGGCTCGGGGAGTGTGGGTCCTTATATAGTCCCGAGAAGGAAAGGGCCCGCACACGCCTAGAAGGTTCTTGCAAAGTGCCGAGACGGGACGTCAGCCGGATTGTGCCTGCTTCGAACGTAAGAAAAGTTCCGAGATGAGATCCTGAAGGCCGAGGAGTAGTTAAGTAGAGATGTAGTAGAGAGGCAGAGAAGAATTGCCTCTGGAAGTTTGCCCCTCTTTGCGTTCCAAAGGGCGCCAATGTTGTCACCGTAGGTGAGGGCGCGGGGGGCAAACAAGGTGGAGAGGATGAGACCTAAGGATTCAAGATCAAAGATCCCAAGGTCCCATCGGCGGCAGTCGAGGGCCATAGAGGCGCCCTGCGACCACCAACCGATACCCCAAGGAGAGGCGTCGACGAAGAGTCCCGGAGGAGCCCCTTTAGGAGGGCGGAAGCGGGTCCACCTGCCGTGGATGAGGCGGCTAAGGTGGAGGAAAGGTGCCGGGTTGGGGTGGGCGTCTTGCAAGTAGCACAGTTGCACCCAGCAGAAGGGAAGGCGAAGTGCAGGAAGAATGAAGTTGAGGAGTCCAGCAAGGCGAGACCATGCCTTGCGGGAGACTGGGCGGGTAGACATGATGCGGAGAGCAGTCCGGGTCTTGTCCCGCATAGAAGAGGTGAGGCGGATACGCTTGAGCTTTAAGTCAATATTAAAGCCAAGGTATGAAATCTGCTTCACGGGGGTGGTGAGCGATTTCCTCCAGTTCGCGTTGATGGAGCTACGCTCAATGGTCTTCATGAATGCTCTGAGGGCGCGCTTCTGCCCAATACAGAGCACGTCGTCCAGGTAGGTGTATACCTGGATGCCGTGATCTGAAACGAGCTGATTCATGGTTGTCGCCGTGAGTTTCTGCATCAAGAAGGGGGCCCCATTGAAGCCCATGGGGAGACGTGTGAACCGAAACGATCGACTGTCGCATCGGATTCCGAACCAGGGGCGAGCTTTCGGATGAAGGCGTACATGGTAGAAACCATCCTTGAGGTCGAGCTTCATAGCCCAAAGATGTTCGGTGGCCGATTCCATGATTTTCTTTACGCTGGGGAGGCTGAACTTCGGGGGGTGGTATGCCTCAGCAGCAGGAGACATGTCGTAAATAAGGCGAGCGGAGCCATTAGGTTTGGCCACCCCGAAGATCCGGTGGGCACAGCGGATGCTGGCCTCTTCAAGCACTCCTCGGTCCATGAGGGCGGAAATCCAAGGGAGGGTGCGATCGTCCGAGGGAGCCCAGTTGCGGTATGTCTTATTTAAAAAGATCTTCACACCGTTTTGGGCGTTGGCCTTCTGGAGGTGGGAGATGGGAGTTATGGAGTCGTATGATCCAGGGGTCTCCACGTCCAGGGGGGTGTCGAAGTCCACGCGGGGCGTGTCAGGCTCGAGAGGGTCGAGGCCGGGGCTTTCCCACTGGTTGCCCTGGTCATCGGGGTTGCCCTGGTTGCCGTTGTTGTTGCCCCGTCCATCTTGTTGCCGGTTGTTACCATTGTTGTCTCCGTTACCACCGTTGCGACCTCTCATGATGTCCGGAGGGCCGCTGTTGGGGTCAATAAGGACATCACCCATTTCCGAGGGATGGGTGTCCGAGGAGGCGATGGACGCTGGAGGGGGGGTGGCGACAGGGCCTTGAAGCACTGTGGGGACTGCGAGGCCTGGGAGAGGGATACACACGGTGTGGCACGGAGGGGGTACCTGTGGGGGGTCGGCGAGCACAAGGGCGCCAAGTTCCTGGGCGGCGGCCTCAAAAAAGGCGGTTACCTCGGGCACAGGTAAAGGAGGATATACACAAATGGTAGGGTCGAGTAACTCGACTACCTCTGGCACAGGGGCGGCGTCAAAACCCGCAAACACTGGCTGTGGGATCTCGTCCCGATGTCCTAGGGGGACATCATACACTTCGATGACACTTTCGGCAGGGCTTGGCACAGGGGGGGGCCTAAGCACATCGTACACGATGCGAGGAATCGGCACAGGGGACACTGAACGCACGGGGGTTCCGAAGAGGTCGCCGTCGATGCAGGGGATCCATTCCGGCGTGGATGAGGCGCCGGAGATGGTGAAGCCCGAAGCCGAAGAGTCCAAGGTGGGGCTGGGACTAGGGAAGTAAGGAGGCGAGCCAGGGCTCAAAGAACGAAACTCCTCAGAGGTATCCGAACGGGGGCGGGCGTCGTATCCCATGCGGCGGCGGTGGCGGGCGATGCGGACTTCAGTGCGCCAATCCACGCTGGATCTAACGTCGAGCAGGAACCTGCGGGCCCGCTCGAGACCGAGCTGCAGGGCGCCGCCGACCAACTCGTCGGGGCGCTGGGGCCCTGTACCAAGAGCCATATGCCGGGGGCGGTCTAGCCGCCGTCGAGCGGTTGAGGATCCGGGAGTCGTATTCAATGCCGGATTCGTTGGAGGCCTGGAGCCTCGTGTCGATGGTGGCTGCGGACCAACCATGAATGGACACTGTGTAATATAAACGGATGCGCTGGTGAATAGTGTGGAACGTTGCAGTAGGCACACTCAGCCGGAAGGGAAATAGAGCCAGCAGTAACTCTATTTCAATCCTGTCTCGTGGTCTGAAGCAAGATGAGGAGAGGTGACGGCGAAGGTGCGTGAGGATCACTTCCCACCGGATGTGGGCGTAGCACTCAATGTCGACCGGCTGGGCCCTTGTAGTCTCTTCTGTGGTGGAGTCGTACGCTGGCGGCGGACGACTAGGCGTCCTAGGGGTTTCTGGATCAACTAGATAAGAGAGGGGCTCTAGGTGAAAGTCTCGAAGAGCCTGAACCGGAGGGGGCGACGGTCCCCTTTCGTGGCGGGCCTCCGGCCTCTCGCTCGCCGGTGAAGTGGCGAGGCTGCGGGATGTGCCGGGGAGGAAATAGCGCGTGCTGCTCGCCTGAGAGCCAGCGCCGAATCCACCTTCGCCCGTGCAGGTCCCGGAGTCTTGCGTGTCAGGAACGGACGCGGTCGCTGTTTCTGGAAGGTCTGGGAGTTCCGATGTCGGCGGGACAAGCCGAAGCCTGCTACCTGTGGATCTGGAAAGGCTCATCCCCGGAGGCCGCAAGGCGCCGGGAGAGATGAATCAAACCAAGGAAGAAGATGAGCAGAGAGAGCAGGTCACACCGGTAAACTTATTAAGAATGAATGATAATGCGTACAAAATATAAAGTGATAATCATTCAAATTAACTGAGTTATTAAAGTTAAAATTTTGAAACTTTTTTTACGCCACCCGATAAATTTGAAGAGTCAAAATTAAGTTTTATATTGATCAAAATATTTTAAATGTATCTTTTATCTTTAGAACCCTCAGTGTGAGCAGTAAATTCTCCTGTGTATAAAAAAGTTTGAGAATTACTGACGTCTAAAAGAGATTTATAACGTCAAGTAAGCATGTGTAAAGAAGTTTATATTTGAAAATTAAACCTCCCATACAATCACAGACCAGTTGCCCTTTTAAGAAAATAAGCATCTAAATAAAAACAACCCTTTAAAATAAAATATAAATTAAATCATAATTAATAATAAAAAAAACGAAAAGCATGCATGTAAGAGTACTTAGACAAGAGAAAAAGAATCAGAGTCCAATATAGCTATAAGTGTACAATATGAAAAATCAAACTCACCTTAAGGGACTTGTAAATTAAATTTCAACACTAAATTAATCATTTTTTTCACCAAAATTAATCACAATCTCAGTTTAATAACACTGTAGAAACGATTAAAAGGGTAAATAAAAATATGTTAATTATTTCTCCTGACCTATGGTAAGAATGACTCCTAATGAAAGCAGTAGTCTCAATTTTCTACCAGCCGGAGGAGTGGAAGGGGGAGGTGGGGGAATAGGCGAAGTGATAGAGGAGTGGAGGTAGGAGGTGGGGGAATAGGATACGGAATAATTTGGGGAGAGAAGCAATAATACCTATAAGTGTTTAGAATTTTACACATTGAATATTCTACCAAAAATGTTTTAGGAAAATAATAATTTTATGCAAAGTTGCAAGTGGCAATGCACAAGTTATATGCACATAATTATATTTTAGCTGATTTGTGGCACAGTGCAGCGGCGGGCCGGATGAACTGACCCTGCGGGCTGGATCTGTCCCTCGGGCCGTACTTTAGAGACCCCTGCTATAGATTCCCGATTAAATGGTAATAATGCTCTTTGCTATATCTTAATCATTAAGTGGTAAGAATGATCTTTGCTATAGGGTACTAACTAACTGGTAAAAATGATCGTTGCTATATTTTAATGATTAAGTGGCAAGAGTGTCCGATGTTATTGATTAATGCTTTAGTGGCAAGAATTTTCGTTGCTATAGAGTCCTACAATATGCTCATAATCATAAAGGTTACAGCTCCCTATTTTTACTATTTAATAAACGTTAATTTCTTTTTTGATTAAATCTTAATTATAAATAACTAAATTAATTTTCCTAGCGACGATTTGACCGAGTCCAAAATTGCCAAAGCGCCTTCTAAGTTTCGATGCATACTTATTTTTTTATGCACATCTAAACATAATCGTTCTCTTTCTCTTGCTCTCTCTCCCTTTCTCTCTCTTGCTCTCTCTCTCTGTCTATCTTTCTCTTTTTCTCTTTCTCGCAATGCAATTTATTAAATATATGGGGCAATGCTCAATATTTATGAAGTTTTAAAAGAGCAAACGAGGAATAATTTGGTCTTCACACGCCTCATGGCTTGCCTTCACCTATGATACTAGTTCAATCAGGGGGCATATGATTATACCAGGCATTTCTCTCATGTATACAACCCTGTCAAAAGTCTTGACTCTATAAAATTTATTTCTTATTTTCCCATTGCGTGGAGAAATAAGACTTCCTTTAAGCAAACACCTAGTTGGTGTTTATAATGGTTACGGAGAGGACCAGTTTCTTCTTGGATCGTTTTTAACTTCCCATCTCATTTCTTTTCATTGCTATTTTCTGCCATTACTCTTATTTGTTCTTTTCTGACATTGGGTACTTCTGTTTTCTCATTTCCTTTCAAATTGTTTAGTAAGATGGTTGATAATTACGGTTGAATAACGAACTCACCGCGTCTCTCCACTCCAACAGAGCTTAATCCTATATTCTGACCATCGTTTACAATAATAAAAGACAATATAGGTCGCAAATGAGATATGTATCTCATAACCATAAAAAGTACAATCATAGCATTCGAACCACATACATACCTAAATCTCCTTCGCTGATGTGTCATGTAGACACGCGACCGCAAAACGAGACGACCAAATCAACTCTAGGAATCTGCCTAAATGACACCAATCATTTGCAACAAAACTTAATCTGGTTTTTGGGGGCGCCATCATTTTCTGAGAATGTTAATTTCAATGAAAAATTGCATCATTCTCTTTGTTATCTTGCTGTCGGCATAATTAGATCATCTATTGAGTTTTTCCCCTCTGCTCCTCTGAGGCGAGGGGAAAGGGGTCTTGGAATCGCGCCATCATTGCTTCTAATTAGGCGATATTAAGGATTATCGGCAAAGAGTCGTCCTATATTTTCTCACGATAAGAGATAGCTGGGGTATGAGGTTCCCGTGAGGCCGAAAAATAATGTATGCAATTTAAATAATGGGTTTTTCTTCAGCGGTTTTGAGTTGTGGTGATGTCAAGGGAGAGATGAGAAGAAGGTGGACAAGGGTTCGAGAAGGTGGGAGATGGAGGCTTCATTGACTCTAGGATCGTGCCTCTGACTTAGAGCGAGCTAAATCTACTTTTAAGGGAAGTGTGTGAAAGAAATTTCTGGAAGGTTTGGAAGTGACGTAGTAAAGAGAGTACCCCCAAGAGTGGTCTACTTAGAGTGAGGAAGAGTGGAAGGAAAGAGGGAGCAGCTTTACTGATCTCTCACTCATCCTTCAAGGTAAAAACAGTTAGATGGGGACGGTAAACATGATTGGGTGTGTGGCATAAAAGAATAGAATAAAACAAATACAAAACCTAAAACACACAACAAAGAGACAACAACTAAACAAAACAAATTATGCTTTATTCTCATTTCACCTTTTCTTTAATATCTCTCAACTTCATCCCCTCTCTCTCTAACACTTACTTCACAACTTTAACTAATACAAATACACCACGGAAAATGCTTAGTTGAAAGTTGTAAGATTGTGTATCCCTGCGCCTTAACCATCTCTAAGTAGTTAGGCTTCTATATATCTTCCAACATTGTCATCTTTTCCATCTTCACCTTTTACTTACAGAACTCTTCTCACAAACTTTCTGGTGTAGCGAACAACAGGTTGTGTTCGCTTCTTAGTTCTAACAATCTAAGGAAAAAGAAAATCCCATAGAAAGCTCTGCATAGGTTTGGGGAGGACTTGGCAGCAGTAAGCGATGTCACCTAAATCCTGCTCCATTTCGGTACAAGTGTTCAGCATCAAATAAGGATTTATTTACTAATTCTGTAAACAAAAGCGCATAATTCTTGCCTCTGAGGCCAGTTGTGACGGATTCATTTTCTTGAATACCCACACGTTCATTTTCTTAAATATTTACAAGTTCAAGCTAAAACATTAATTTTCTTCAAAATTCACAGTTTCAAGCTAATAAACTCATTTTCTTGATTATTCTCATATTCAATTTCTTAAATATTATCAATTTTAAGCTAATAGATTTATTTTATCGAATATTCCCACGCTTATTTTCTTGAATATTATTAGTTTCATGCTAATAGATTCATTTTCTTGAATATACACGCGTTCATTTTCTTAAGAATTCCGAGTTTCAAGCGAATAGATTCATTTTCTTAGATATACACACGTTTAATTTGTTTAAGATCCACAGATTCAAGATAATAGATTCATTTTTTTAATATTCACAAGCTATTTATTGAAAGATTCACAATTTCAAACTAATAGATTCATTTTCTTGAATATTCAGAGTTTCAAGCTACTAAATTAATTTACCTGTATATTCATAAATTCATTTTGTAAAATATTCAGTTTCAAGCTATTATATTCATTTTATTGAATATTCACACGTTCATTTTCTTGAATGTTTAGACATTAATTTTCTTGAATATTCAGTTATAAGCTAATAGTTTCATTTTCTTGAATATTCAGATTTTCAAATGGATTCATTTACTTGAATACTCACTTACACATTCATTTTCTTAAAGATTTACAATTTCCTGGTAATAGATTTATCTGTATATTTATACATTCATTTTCCTAAAGATTTACAATTTCCTGGTAATAGATTTATCTGTATATTTATACATTCATTTTCCTAAAGATTTACAATTTCCTGGTAATAGATTTATCTGTATATTTATACATTCATTTTCTAAAAGATTCAGAGTTTCAAGCTGTTATATTCATTTTATTCAATATTCACACGTTCATTTGCTTAAATATGGAAAATATCAAGCTGATAGATTAATTTTCTTGAATATTCACACGTTCATTTTCTTGAATATTTAGATGTTAATTTCCTTTAATATTCAGAGTTTTAAGCCAATAGTTAATTTTCTGGAATATTCCCATTTTAAAATGAATTCATTTACTTGAATACTCACACATTCATTTTCTTAAATATTTACAATTTCCTGGTAATAGATTAATTATCTTGAATATTCCGACGTTCAGTTTCTTGAATATTCACAGTTTAAAGCTTATAGATTAATTTTGTTGAATATTCTCAATATAAAGCTATTAGTTTCATTTATTTTTAATATTCACAGTTTTTAGCTGAAAGATTAATTTTCTTTAATTTTCATACATTCATTTGTTTTTAATGTACTCAATTACAAGATATTAGTTTTATTTTCTTTGATATTAACCCTTTAATTTTCTTTAATACTCACAATTTTAAGCTAATAGATTTATTTTTTGAATATTCCCAGTTTAAACTATTAAATTCATATTCACACGTTCATTTACATGAATATTTAGAATTTCAAGCTAATTGATTCATTTTTTTAATATTCACACGTTCAATTTCTTGAATATTCATAGTTACAAGCTAAGATATTCATTTTCTTGAAGATTTGCAAGTTTATTTTACTGAATATTCACAGTGTGAAGGAAAGAGATTAATTTTCTTGAATCTTGACACATTCATCTTTTCTTAAATATTTACCTTCTTATGGTATACTGTTCATTATCTTGAATATTTCTTTCTTAACAGTGTTTTATGCTAATAAATTTATTCTATTTTATATTCACAGGTTCATTTGCCTTAAATCTTTACAGTTTAAGCTAATAGATTAATTTTCTTGAAAGTTCAAATCTTCATTTTCTTGAATATTCCTAGTTAAACCTACTAGATTCATTTTCTTGAATATTTACACGTTTATTTTCCTGAATATCTCATTTCACTCTAATAAATTTATTTTCTTTTAATAACCACACGTTCATTTTCTTAAATATTTACAGTTTCAAGCTAATAGTTTCATTCACGTAAATATTCATACGTTCATTTTCTTGGATATTCATAGTTTCAACCTAATCGATTCATTGTCTTGAATATTCCATATTCACATTTTCGTGCTAATAGGTTCATTTTTTTCAATATTTACTCGTTTATATTCTTGAATATTCCTAGGTTAACATATTGATATTTTTCTTGAAATATTCATATTTTCAAGCTAATGTATTAATTTTCTTGATTATTTACACATTTAGTTTCTTTAATATTTTTAGTTGCAACATAAGATATTCATGTTATGATAGCTATAAGTAGTGATGAGCATAGCTGCCTTACAAGCTTTTATTGTAAGAATAGAAATGAGTAGTAAGGTATATTCAAACTGCCCCCTTTTATTGGGTTTAATCAACTATATTCACAATACATCTAGAAAAGAAACAAAAAAAAATATTAGTAACATGAATACATATGAACAAATACATGTGTAAGTGGGGAAGGGGCAACATATAACATTCAGTCCCACCAAAAAGAATTCATTCTTTTTCAAAATATACAATACACTAGATAAATAAAGTTAAAGTAGAATTCGAAAAGATTACAAATCTAAATGACGTACAGGTTTATGGGCACGTAAAGATCTTCTAGGGACAGGAAACTGTATTGTCAGATTGTCTTGACTGTTCACACTGTTATCAGCATCATGAACAGTATCTTCTTGTATATGGATAATTTTTTCTTGCTCATTTCCCAATATCTTCTCGTTGGCTTGAGGAAAGTTAGTAGTTATAGATGGGAAACCGGAATGGGAAGCTGGATCGGAAAGGACACCCGGATTTTGTGATTTGGAATCATTAGGTGCAATATTCCTAGGACATGGAGCTAAATTACGCAGAGCAACAGTGCTCCCTCTCCCATCATGGAATTTCAAACGAGAATGTGTAGAGTTAGTATCAATGAGATCAACGACGTCTACAGCTGGTTCGTATTTACTGCGATTCCCAAATTGTTTGGTGTCACTACCACTTGTTCACGCCAAGGAGAATTACTATGTTCAATAATCCTCTCACGAAGTAGACGTTTAACCTCATTTTCAATGAAATTAGCATCTTCGGAGCTGTAATGACGAGACTTGGTAGCAATTGGAGTGCAATTTAAGGATAAGTTTCTAAGCAGTTTAACTGTGGGAATCTTTACTTTAGTCAGTCCACACGCAGTTAAGGATGGTTCTGTACTCTCATAATTTAAGCTAACGTTTGTACGCACTCTTAAAAATGGCAAGCCAAGAATAATATCAGTACAAGCGTTTGGAAGTATATTAGCTTCGACATTCTCATAAGTGCGACCATTCATCGAAACGTTAAGAATACAGTAACCTTTAAGATTTACTGAGAAAGAAGAAGACACTATTGAAACAAAGACGATCGTTCATAAAGTGGGAGATGCATAGCATGTACTACAGCCTCATTTATAAAATTCTCTTAACTTCCACTGTCAATCAGACCTTGAAGTATTTGAGGATCTCCATTCAATTGAACAGGAACAAGCCGCTGATAGCGCAGGTGGAAACAAGCGTGGCAGAAGATAGTAGAACAGGATGCTTCGATTTTTGACTTACAAAAATTTGCCAAAAAAACAAGCGTCCCACATTCACGACAAATTACATTGCGAGCTGGACAAAGTGTTCGGTCATCCTCAGGATGGCAACGACCACCACAATTGTAGAATGTTTGCTTCATTTTAGAAATATTTTTGGAATCAGCTGCTTTAAGTGCAAGGCTATCTTCTTCACATTCTTCTTCATTATTAGAGATCATAGATGTACCAGGAACAGCCGCCACACTAGCAGGTACATGACCGGGTGTAACTAAGTATGATTCATATCTCAACAATGCTCGAGCTTGTTGGATAGCATCGATTAATGTAAGCTTTTGATTCTCAAGCAGTCGTGCACAAATGTTCGAAGATTTTAACCCTCGCATAAAGGAATATCTGATACTTTCATCACGGTAGACTGCAGCAGTAACATCCTGAAAGTTGCAATCCACCGCAAGAAAATTGAGAGCTTGAAGGTACTGATCAATCGATTCTTCTGGAAGTTGATTGTGAGTAGAAAGCAAATATCTGGGCGTGAATTTCACTGGGAGCTTTAATATAGGCAGCTTGCAACAATTCGATAGCCTTCGAATAATCAGCACAGCCCTCTATTACATCCGCGACATGAGGATCAATGTACAAGTAGAGCACTTCTAACTTGTCTGGAGAATGATCAGATATTTTGGAAAGGAAGATACAAAGATTTCTATACCAAAGCTTCCAAAATTTGCCAGGATGAGGATCCGAAGCAGGTACATGAAACTTCTCAAGTCGTATGACTTTATCCATAATAAATTAAATTGTTATAATGGTTATAAGTAGTGAAAAGCATAGCTGCCTTACAAGCTTTTATTGTAATGCTAAAACTGATAAAAAAGGTATATTCAAACTGCGCCTTTTTATAGGGTTTAATCAACTATATTCATAATACATCTAGAAGAGAAACAAAACTAAATATTAGTAACATGAATACATATGAATAAATATAAATGAGGAAGGGGGAAATTATAACAATTCATTTCATTGAATATTCAGTCCTTGATTTTCTCGACTATTCACTTCTTCATTTTCTTTAATATTCACAGATGCAACCTAATAGACAAGGGGAGTAGCATCACCATTTATCCTTACAGTAGGAGCTTGCGCTTTGCACCCAGGCCTTCGGTCTCTGGCCTATGGTCTATCCGGCTTTTGCAAGGGGCCCCTTTGTTCTAAATATTTTTTTTTTAATATCAAGTACATAATCCTAACCCTAAGTTTTAAGAAAGGGATTTTTTGAGGATGGATTTAATAATAATAAATATTTTTCCCCTTAGTTTTTATGTACAAATTGAAGTTCAGAACATATAAATATGATTATCAAAGGTTTTGGATTTTTTTTTAAGATAGCTTCACCACTTCCCCCTACGGGGGGAGCTTGCGCTTCGCTACTAAGATTAAAATTTAAAATATAAAAAAAAGCAGCCATGGTTAAATTTTTATAAATTTTCTGAACGTCACCAATTATAATAATTTTAAAAAAGAACTTTAAACTAAATTTACTTCCCTTTCAAAATACCACGTTGCTAAAATATAGTTATAGAAGAAGATAGATAAAAATGAATTTTCGGAACTTTACCATTCGTAATTCTTTGGGTTTTAAAAATTTCCCAAAATTTCGATACTTATATTTATTTCTGAACGTCACCATTTTATTCTTTTTTATAACTCTATTATTTAAGATAGGGATTTTTTTAAAATTCAAAGGATTGAAATAGTTAAATAGATCAAGAAGAAGAAGAAGAAGATATAGATGAAGATATAGATCAGGATGAAGATGAAGATGAAGATATAGATTAAGATATAGATGAAGATGAAGGAGACGAACAATAAGAAGAAGATGGAGATGGAGATGAAGATGGAGATGGAGATGAAGATGAAGATAAGGATGAAAAAGAAGAAAAGAGTGTTCAGGGTGTTAAAATAAAGTCTATAAAGGGGATTAAAAAAAGCGGTTAAGATTAGCAAATAAGGCCGTAGGCCACACTCCCGCAGGGGTGCCTGTGTAACCAAGCTCTTCCTGTTAGGGAAGAGAAAAGCGACTTGTAATATAATAAAAGAATTATTAGAAATAACTTTGATAAAAATTTTAAATCTACTTTGCTGACAACCGAACTAAAGGAATACATCTTATTCAAACTTTCAAAAAATTTCCTTCTTAAAATATAGGGTTATCGAAAAAATGGAATAAATATTTATCGAAAAAAATGCTTATAAAATCTGGCTCTTTCACGATTAATAGCAGGAGATAGAAATCAGATTCCTCACGAGGATTTGCCATCTGATCATCCCATCTCCTCAGATCTCTTATTTTTCTTATTTCTCCTGATTACGTCTTCTGTTGATTTATATTCCACTGTCTTCATTACGATCTAATTCTTTATTTTCTTTCCCAATTATTTTGATGAGTAATATTTTTTCGATTTTTTTTTCTCTCTCTCTCCTTCTCTTTTTGTCTCTTTCTTTCTTTGTTTGTCTGTCTGTCTATCTATTTGTGCATGTATGTTACACTCTCTGTCTTTATTCATCTATATATGTATCTTTTTGTTTGTTTCTCTATCCCTCTCTTTTTCTGTGCCTCTCTGTCAGTCTGTCTCTCTTTTTTCTCTATCTATCTATTTCAATTACCTTACACATCTGTCATACATCCAGTCTCGGTCATATCAGTTTCCCTTCATAAACTGGATCGCTCATGGCAATCCAGGCCTATACGACGTCTCTTCGTGCCAGTAGCTCATCTCCCGAGCCATAAGGTTTCAACCACGCCCATTCACCCCTCTATAAACTGTCTCCAACCACGAATATCAGGATTTTACCTTCTCCGATCTAGTAACGGAACTCCTTTACACATTCACCTTCCATCAATCTTTATTGTGGACGAAGTAACCTCTTTTGCCATTCAATGTAATATCATATATTATTTTTGTTCGCCATTCTTGGACTTTTTTACCTACTTGGAACAAGAATACCACTCATTTTACCTTAAAGCTGTAGCATAAAGTAGTTGTGGCAGATCCAATAATCCCATTACACTTTCATTTTAATCAATCAATATCTAACAACAAACCTTTGCAGCCACACTCAATACATTGATTTCTGACTATTTTACTTTTACCTCACCCTTGTCATATCTTCTCACTTTCGCAAGTCGTACATGTTGTTCACTACACACAAGAGGATGTATACAATAAACCACCTCAAAGACGAGTAGGAGCTGGTGGGTTCCTTGACCTAACCAGACTCGGTTAACTTATTCATGGAGGAGACTAAGTTCAGTGTTTTGGCCCCTCTGGGTATTTCAGAGGGGCTGGGCGTTGCCCACATCTGGGTCTGACCAGGTACACCCTGTCCCATGGGCAGATGTGGTTAAGACTATAGCTTTTTTTGGTTTAAAAATGTTCAGAAAGAAGTCAAGTGTGGATTGAAGATAAAAATAAATTTAATAAATGAGGAAAGGAGGAAATCGAAATAAAGTAATTTATTTCACACATTTACCAACACGCTTTCTGTGAAGTGGCACACTCTCAGCCCTCATTGGGTTAAACGACCTCATGGATGCAACATAAAAAAAGCCCTGAACTCCTCTTCACCGATTACTCAATCTAGAATGGTAGTTCACCGTAACAAATCTTATCTATCGCGAAAAAGACCGAAGCCTATATCTTGGCATCGCTATTTTCGGCTCAAAAGCTAATTATTCGATACCGCAAAGCACAGAGGAAGCGATAATGCCACTGAGAGAATCTGAGACTTAATTTATGTGGCACTCTTAGTGCCAGTAATTAATGCGCAAGATAATCCCGAACTCTTTGAGGGAGAAAAATATAAGGGATAATAAACGAAAAAGTTTTGAAATTCTCAAATGCTCGTCTTGGTAAAGGGGGTGTATGAGAGGCATATATGGAAGGGTTGAGGGAGGGGCGTCAGATAGACAGGCATAAATATTATGAGCGGTTTAATGAGCATAATTTCGACAGGACTTGTAAATTTGGGGGCATGAACAGGGGAAAGAGAGAAAATGGACTGTGTATGGAATTTGTACTTTTGACTATGATCTTGGAGACTATGAGACTCTTTCTATCGTATCTTCCTTCCTCCATTACTACTCAAATATTTTTATATTATTTTGTATTTATTCATTCTTTTTCCTTTTAGTGTGCTCTTCTCGGCCCATTTCTACGCACATACTTTTGTTACACATTAACAAATTAGAGTTAACATTTTTAACCTAATTGGAAAGTTCATTCGAAGGGAAAGTAAATTTCGTGTTAATTTTTATGGTTTTACAACACATTTTTTTTATTTGTTTCTCTGCTTCGAATGGCGTTTTGTCGGGGATGGGGAGGGGAATTGAGCTATTTTAACGAACACTATTTGTGTCTCTGAATTTCTAGGCCAATGCTACCCACCGAGTGATAAAAATTTTTATACTGTTGTCGGAAGTGTCAGGTAGGAGAAAAGAAAATGAGAGAAAGAGGGAGGATAGAGGGAGGAACAAAGCCAATAAACACAAAATGGAGTAAGGTCAAGGGTTAGGAATAAATAAGAATCTAATAACAATCCTCATACCCAAAACTTTGGTGAAGGATTGCGAGGTTTAGATTTACGGGAAGAAAATTAGGAGCAGATTGCTTCGATTGGGAATTTGAACTCCATTGCGGGTAATTTTTCCTTTTGGTATCTATTCCCAAATTGAGTCTTTCATTATTTATTCATTCAATTAATTATTTATTCCCTGATGACTTTGTGCCAATTGGCGTATTTGTACAAAAAATTCAAAGCGTTAATTACCTTGATGTTAAGCTTTGTTTAGAGTAAGGAAGGAGCTGTTAGGATCCTCAATAATTAAATTAATTTAAATTGCAATTCATTCACTTCTTGAGACTTGTTTTGTACATCGTGACTCTTCTTTGTCCAATAGCGTTTATATTTTCGGTTTCTATGAAAACGGATCGAAATTATTCTGTTCAACATAAATATGGAATGAAGTAGATTGTTTGGGTGCTAATATATGTTAAGGTCTATGTGATTATGTAAATTTCTTTGCTGTTTTCAAAGAATTTATTTAAATTTACTTGATTTATCTCACAATATCTCTCTTTCTTTCTCTCTCTCTTGGTAGCTTCCGTTCACGAGACAGCTATTTATACATTTAATGGACAAAGGTGAGCTAAGTCCTCAAACGTTTTTGAGGCCACCGTTTTAAATTGGTTGACAGTTTTACCTTTGCTGTTGGTTTTCCTTTCTCCACTATCAAAGTTTCAAGTAAATACTAATGAAAAATCGCAACTATACTTCCCTAAATAAAACTATCACCAACAAAATAATAAAACATTTAACAAGCTGCAGACATTATAGCATCAGTAAATATAAGAAAGGACAGATATCATCGGCCTAGAAAATCGGGATCAATGTCTCGAGTTAAAGAAAGAGGAAATATTTCATCGAATTAAGAGCTCGCAAAAATCAAGGAAATCATTCCATTTAAAGCAACCTACATAGAACAAACCATAAGTATTAAGAATAATTTTTCACAAACAGGCTGCTGCTTGTGTCAGTATGAAGCTGGGAGTTGGGGTAAGAGAAATGAATAAGCATTTGTGCGATTGTATGTTTGTGTGGTCATATAAATTGTTGGATGCAGGTCGAAGTTAATATTTTACTCGCGTCAGTGTATTTTTTTAAAGGCTTATTTATGCATTTGAATCCTCAATGGTCTAATCACTTGCATGCGAGGATGGGCATTGTGCAGTGCACCTCGATAGAAGCGTGGTTTCCGTGGCTTCGATTATTTTCGATGTAAGATCAAACGCTGGGTTCGGGGTTGTTTTTTTTTATTTTTTCGGGCAGAAAAGGCAACGGAGAAGCCCTCTACTGACTTTCGCTTTTGTTACGTATGCGCCTCATTATATATTTCACTCTCCCTCTATCTTGTATCCCCCCTAAACAGATGGGTTTTAAAATTACACATATGGCCTGCGCTATTTTTACAATCATATTACAATAGGTAAAAAAATATATGCAACAGTATCGGAATTTAATTGGACGAGGCACACCATTGAAACATTTTCCAAACTAAACTTTATTTATTCACTTTTTATAAACGTATTTATCAGTTGTCCTTATCTCATAGTCCTTCCACTGTTTCTTATCCACGGAATAAAACCATGAATTTGGATACACCAGTTTTTATTCCTTTTTCTTCTTTCAAACCAAACAAAATTTTCTTGAATTACATCATTGGGTCTCCACTTGTGGCTATATTCCCACTTTCTATACCTCTCTCTCTCTATTTCTATCTATCTTTCTATAGTTTTCCCCTTCTCTATTTAGATTCAGATTATTATCCTGTTAGCTTGAAAGTATGGGGAAAAATTGCAGGATCCTTTGCTTCGCCTTCCTTCTGTTCCTCATCCCACTTGTACTTAAAATCATTTTACTCTCTTCTCTTTTCCTCTTTAAGCTCACAAGGGACAAAGTTAATCTGTACAGGCAGGGCCCTGCGCCCCCGCATCGCTATAGCCTCACGCCCCACTCTGTCAATAAATCAAAATGGATCGAGCGTAAAATGGTAACGCCAGCGGCATTCGCCATTTCGGCACAACGATGAAATGAACCCAACGAGAGCGAGAGAAAAAAAGAGGGAGAGAAGTAGAGAGAAAGAGAGGGAAGGAAAGACGGCATTAAGAAAGACACGGGTAGAGTGAGAGAAACAGTTTAAGACAGACAACATTTATTGTTAAGAAGGTTTATGACAACCCATGGGTACAGGGAACGCAAGGGTCAAAATTTAAGTCACTGCGAAGAAGGAAAATGGGGTTGTCGAGCTCAATCTATCTGTTCATTCCCAAATTTGCAGCAAGCAATCAAAGGAACTCCGATTGGACATAGAAACCAGTTTTATGCCTCGAAACACAAATAAAGCTGGAATTAGAGATCTTAAAAATCAAAGACGATTATTCAAGAATCGTTAGTAGACCCATGAAAAGAAAAGCTGCCGAATATTATGGGGAGCACCGCCTTAGCAACTGTTGAGAGTCTTAACATGCAAAGGCACAAAAAGATTCAGGAAACATATGGAGTGAGTCAACAACGAAACGTTCAATGGGAAAAAATAAAGAGAATGATAACCTGAGATTTAAGTTTCGAACCTTCCTATTCTAGGGTAGGATAGAAAGCATGCTTAGTGGAGCTCTCTCGGATATGGCCCTCATTTCCAGGCGTGGATAGTCGGGGCTCAGTTCCCGGTCATGACATATTTCGCTGTTGGTAGAGAAATGCTGTGAATCACGGCGGGGCGCAGAGTCCCGCGCGTGTCTATTGAAACCGTCATTATTTTTCTCTATTTTCCTTCGCTAACAACATTGCATGACTCTTTGGTATCTTGAATCCTCTTGATTTAGTTTCGTCCACCCCTCAAGTTGAAGGGGTGGCTCTCCACTGAGCCAAGAATAGTTTCATGCACTTTCCTCAACCAAAGGGAGTGGTACCTAATGCATTGATTACACCATGTAACAAAAGTTAACCTATTTTTCTTGTTCCTGGGTTAAAAGAAAGTATTATTTCCCAGTTGTTCGTAACTAAATTAAATAAAAAAAATGTCTATTATGATACCAAAACTTTGCTTTTGTGCGTAGGGCACGAAATTTCTAAATTTTTCTATTTTTAAAATAATGCTAGGGTATTAGTAATTTGGGGAAAAAATTGAGAACATATAACAAGCTTTAACTTAAATTTTTTTTAAAGCATGGTAGAAAATTGAAAATGTTATTTTAAAAGAAGCACAGGAATGTTGTAGAATATTTATTTTAAGGAAACATTCCAAAACATTCTAGATGTAATGAAAAATTTCTAGAATTTTGTAGAATTTTATAAAGTGTCAAGAATGTTATAGAACTCGCAATAAAACACCTCTGGAAACTTCTAAAACCTTCTTGAATATTACTGTAGTAATATTTTTAAAGGGATTCTTATATCTAATATCATTTCAGCCCTAGCTACCATAGTGAACACATAAGGAGAGAAATGGCATAAAGAGGCTGCCTTCCTAAGATAATAATAATAGGTATTTATAATGCACCCTTCAGGACTGTTAGCCCTCCTAGAGCGCAGGTTGTGTAGCAAGTGTAGAGAAAGTTTACAGGGGAAAGAAGGCAATTCTGAAGAGATGAGGCTTCAGGAGACGTTTAAAAGTAGCAAGGCAGGGAGAGGATCAGACTTCAGTAGGAAGAGCATTCCAGAGTCTAGGAGCACAAACTGAGAAGGAGCGGTCACTCATCAAGCAGAGGACAGAACGAAGAATGTTCAGGGGGGGACCAAAGTTAGACCGAAGTGCGTATTCTGTTATATGTGCAGACAGTTCTCGAGCCATCTGAGAATGTATGAAGCTTACAAAGCGTACTTTGGCAGGTCACTTGTAAACCAAAACAAACCCTGGGCACTTCATATTGCTTGTAAACAGTACAAGAATACTTTAGAATGCAAGAAAATCTTCGGTTGTGAAGAGTAAAATATTAAACTTCACAAATATTAAAGCTACTATTTTTGTTTGTAAGACTCCAAAGTAATAAACTATATATTTTTAATTTTTACAGGATGGTATAAACCGTAGAGAAGACGTATAAAGTTTGCCATTCTCAGAATTTGCCCGTGAACCTACTGACCACTTAAGTATCTGCTATTATGCATGGTGGACTATTTCTAACGGCGAAGTGGCAAAAATGCACTTGTTATTTCCTATCCCGATCTTCCATCCTCTTCACCAATACCACACAGTGTTGATCTAGATGTACCTATCCCTCCAGAAAGGAATAAGCCATCCTTAGAAAAAAACAACAATTCAAAAGCTGGAAACATCAGGGAAGTTGTAAACTATAATATCAGCTATATGGCTGTTGACATGTATGGCGCGATCGCTAGAAGCAGTTTATAGCGGGTTTTGAATGTCACCCGTATCTGGTGGGAAAAGGTGCTTGGTGTTATTGCGCGTCTTAAGGTTACCGGCCTACTGGTGAAAGGTTGTTCTGACTTCAAAGTTTTCACGTAGATTCTGCTTCTAGGCCCGGTTCCACAAAGTGCCTTGGTTACCTCGGGTTTAAAAGAAAGGATTACAAAGGAAAGTGACGATAAGTAGGAATTTATTCTTGAACAGAGTCTACCTTATTAGGGGAAGCGAAATAAATCGAGTCTTATGCGGTCCTATGTAAGTTTACTAATGTTGAGGGTAGCTAAGCCTAAAATGACATGACTTAAGGACGAAAAACGGACTCGTGATGCTGGTAATGATAATAGGGCTATCTGACCGAATGACTTAACTCTCTCCTATAATGTTTACGTTCGTTTATTTATAGTTCCTTGCTTAAGGACGGGGGGCGTGACCTCTTTTTTTCTCCTCTGTACCTACTTATCCTGGAATTTGGGTGCAACAGTCTACTTTCCTTGCCTTCTGGAGGCCACAGATCTAAGCTATCCAAACCAAAGAAACCTCCGTCACCTTATCATCGATCTTGGCTTGTCAAAGAGTGGGACTTGTTAAATGTAAATGTGCAAGTGAAAAGACGAACGAAACGTCATAAACTTTTCGCAAGATCCTTAAATTATCAAGCTGGACTATGCTATGGCATTGATCGTTTGTTTATACAGGTTATATTACATGTAATATAGATGAGTTGTTCATTGACCACTCCTCAAGAAGCAATAGAGCTGTACTTCTCAATAAGTGGAAAAAGCACCCCTCCTTTCCCTTGGCTCATTCCGTGTATCTCAAGGTGTCAAGATCCTGCTCCAACCTTTGAATTATATGGATTATAGCTGGGAAGTGATCGGAGACTTCAAAATGGTAGCAATTTTGGTGGGTCTCAGGGATGTTTGACCAAGGTTCCATGTTATCTCTGTTTTGGTGACAGTAAGGATACCACAGCACATTACCACAAGAAGCACAAGCCACTAAGGACTGAATTCTCGTTTATAGGACATAATGTCAGGCATAATTAATTGAGAGACTTTCAAAAGGTCTTGTTCTCTCCATTAAATTTAAAATTATGTCTCATAACCAGTTTGTTAGAGCTTTAAGCAAAAGGTTGCTTTGAAGTACCTTCGAAATTTCTTTTCCAACAGGGAAATCATTGATTGTTCAGAATTCCTTGCAAACCTTACTAAAAAGGAAAAAGAAGCCTAGAAGTGTTTTAATTCTGTGTGTCGGGGCTTTTAGGGCAACCAGAAAGTGGACAATTATGTGTAATTGATTGAGAATTTAGTGAAGAGCCATTGCCAAATGAGTTACAGTATGTCCCTAAATGTGCACATCCTCGGTGCTTATCTTGACCAGTTCAAAGAGAATATGGGAACATATACAGGGAAGGAAGGGGAGAGCTTCCAGCAAGATATACTGAGCTTTGAGTATAGATACCAAGTAGTATACAGTGGAAACATGATGGTAATCTACGGGAAAGTGATTTTCATTACAAACGGGAATCGAGAAAAATTATTCCCTTCCAACCGTTTTTTACTTGTTTTATATATTTTTTGTGGAAATTTAGATAAATTGTATGAATTAAACTTTTTTGTTTTTAGATCTACAATGGATGAAAAATCCAAAAATTGCCTATTTTTAGTGAAGCTTTCATCATACAAGGCACCAAAGCAAAGTTTAAAACAAATAATGGTTATTTTCCATTGGTTTGAAATAAAACGAAGTCAGAAAATAATAATTACTGGCCACAAACGAAAAATGTGTTACATAGGGTTATTATTCTTGACTTTATAGTAGTTTATTATTAAGTTGGGGGTCCCTGCACAAATAAAATGGATTTGTGACTTAATAAATAAATAAAACTAATTTACACCACCTAACATCCATCTTTTTAACCACTCACCCACGTCCACCGTTCATTCCCGCTCTTTGATTTTTCATTGTGTCGATTATTACTTACAGCCATGAGAAGAGTACAGGATAACTGAAAACTGGCTATGTAAAAGGTAATCTCTATCTTCACCTACACGTCTCAATCCCATCACTCTCCGACGGTGTGCATCCGAAGATGAAGGTGGAGGGGGAATATTATCTCTCGTCGGAGTTGGGAAAATGTAGCAGAAGGAGATCCACTTTGCTCTCCGTCGTCTAATGTTGCGCGTCCAATTATCGTTTGCACGGGTCATTGAGAAACAGTATCTAAGGTCCCAAAAGATTGAATCTTCTTTTGCAATAAGACGCAACTGAAATATTCACTAAGGAGAGGAATTTCAGAAGATTTTTCAATTGCGTCTTAATGGCGCAATTTGCTCTATGATCTATCTATCTTGCTATCTATCTATCTATCTATCTATATCTATATATATATATATATATATATATATATATATATAAACTAGCACTCGGTTAATGGTTTCTTTTGGTCTATGACACTGAAGATGGTTAAAGGATTTACCGAAACTGCGCCAAATAAATGTTCGTATGTAGATTGGTCGCGTTGTTCCTTATACGACTTAGATTCATGAGGAATATATATATATATATATATATATATATATATATATATATATATATATATATATATATCAGAAGATACATGTATCTGTAAAATCATACTGAATGGATAAAATGCCCGACTAAGCTAAATATCAGGTTAGAACGAAAGTAATGTCCGATTCTCTAGAATAAAATTTAGAAAGAATTTATTAAAATAGTGCCTCGAGTTTTTTTTGGAACGCTACGATGCTTAATTAATAGCTTTTGCTTTCAGATTACCAATATATTGTTCATAATCTTTTCCGGTATTCACACCATATGTCCTTCCATCTAAAGATTATATTAGACACGTTTTACTTTTTGAGTTTCATAAGTGTCACTGGGAGTACAACGGTAAAACCTATTTAGAGCACTTATGAGGATGATAGACTTAATGGAAGAAGTTGCAGGAGGGGGTTTTTCCCGATTTCTGAGCGTAAACTTCAGTCTAAAATATGGAAAAAATGAAGTTTGTCTAAAAAACTTGATTCCGTAGAGCAGGAAGCTGTTTTTACAACAAATCCTGCTGCATTTTTTAAGAAACTCGCAGAACAATTTAACGTAACCCTTACGACTGTCATATGCCAAAAGTAATTGAGTGGAAAGGTTCCAGCGATTGGAAAATGGGTCCTGAGAACTAGCAACAGAAGCGATTGGAAAGGTTTCAGCGATTGGAAAATGGGTCCCGAGAACTTGCAACAGAAAATGAATGGAAACGTTCCAGCGATTGGAAAATGGGTCCCGCGAACTAGCAACAGCCTGTTGCTTGCTGTGACTCATTGCTCCTCACGACACATTTAGACACCATTTTTGGAGCAGGCTTGATATTAGTGATGAGAACTATATCCTTTATCATTAGGTCAAAAGCCCCCTATCGTAGATCAGTCAAAGAAGCTGAATTTCTCAGAAACCGAAACGAGGACTTTATATCAAGATTTCTTGTCGAGTATATGGTGGGATATTGAAGGAATTCTCCATTACGAACTATTAGAAGACAATTAAAGAATTAATGCTAATCTCTGCTGCAATCATCTTCGTATTTGAAAGTCTCTTTGGCCCAAAGACAATTTTATTTAGTAAACAGAAGACGTGTCATCCTCTACCAGGATAATGCCCGTCCTCACACAGTTCGAATGACCAAAAATCTCTTGGAGGAGCTTGGTTGGGAAATATTTCTGCATCTTTCATATTTATCCTCACCTTGCTCCTCTTGATTATCCCTTTTTTAATGGATTACAAAACCATTTGGATGGTCTTAGGTTGACATCAACATAAGAAGATGAAAACCAGTTAAATTCATATTTTGCATCGAAACCTGAGGAATTTTACAAGCGCGTTACTTATAAGTTTGTTGACAGATTGAATAAGGTTTTAGAAAGCAATGAAGGTTAGGCTTATGATTAAATATTTCACAGTTATAAGTTTTTTACTGTTTAATACATAGACACTAAAATCTGACATTACTTCCGTTCCAAACCTGAAATATGTTCAATAATTGAACAAAAAGAAAAGAATGGTGACAAGGGCTTTCGTCTTTTTATAAGACCCAAACTAGGATCAAACATAGATTAAGAAAGAACGAATACTCTGATATAAAACGGGCTAAGATAATATAAACATTTTTTATCCGTTAATGAAAATGTAAAACGGATAGGGGTCGTACCTATGACATTGAGTATGGTAGCTGTTTAACTTATAGATCTAACGAATATGCGGCCTTCGACCGCCTAATAAAATGATTCTTCAAGACATCTTAGTCATTAGAACAGTAACCTAAATAGCGCAGAGCTCTCAGTATCATAGATTCGAACTCCCTCAATTTTCACTTATATTAATGGATAAAAGAGTTTATATTATTTAATTCATTTGGTCTCTCTTTCTCTCTCTTTCTCTCTCTCTCTCTCTCTCTCTCTCTCTTTCTTGCTTCCTTCTTTTTTAGTATACATTTGTTGCTTTATTGGTCTTATAAAAAAGCGAAAGCGTTCGTGAATCATGAAAATAAATTTTGGGGGCGAATAAGAAAGGCCACGATGAATTTAATGCCTCCCGAGTTTGTTCAATGAGAGAATAACAAAATGTTAAGAGGCTAAGAGTTCCCAAGAACAAAGTTACCTCACTCATTTGAATTAGATCTAAATTCAATTATAGAACAATGAATGATAAAGTAACAACCTTTACAATAGTCTTTTAACTTTAATATTTCTTTTTATATTATTTGCATCATATTGTTTTTCGAACTACCAAGAACTTTTATTTACTTATGATCATTGAACATTAACGATTGTGACTTGTCGAGAATTTTTTTGAAGGCGGATATTTCCTGACATATCTGTGGTCACCGTAGTGGTGCTATATTTTCTTCGTAAAAGTTTTTAATGATGGAGATATGACATTGGTTGGCGTTATTGATTTTTGGTCGATTTGAATGTTTATGTTTTCCTGAGGTGAGATATAGTTTTATCGATGTGCGATCTATGGATGAGAATGGATGACTCGCTATATATGTAGTCTCAACTTTTAAAAAGATAAGATGCCAATCGCTTGATAGGCTGTGATAGATCCCACGAGATTTTTGGGGGGGTGAATTGAATATTATAAAACTAATTTTTAGTAAGTGGACTCAAAGAAAATATTAAAAAAATATGTACAACATTCTACATAAGATTTGATTACAATGAATTGTCGAAGTATTTAATTTTATTCAGAATTCACGTTAATGTTCTAAACACCATGAAATTGATTATGTTACATATAAATGATATTAGGATATTGCGGTATTGCGGTGGGGTGACTGTAAAGAATGCACGCCAGAAAATCGGGATACAGATCCATAAACAAAATCAAGTGCGGTTGGCCTAAATAATCAATTCTTAGAGGATCTTGGATTAGAGAAACTAATGGTATAAAATATATATAACTTTACTATATACAAAGAAAATATTAATATCACAAGTAAATGAATGACAATAAATAAAATGAGACTCGGGATACCAAACGGGGGGAGGGGGGGTGGGGATACAAATGACTTGACGGGTACGAGAGTCCAAGAGAAGATGCACGGTGATTGCTTCCAGAGAAAATCGGAGAGTGCACAATTATCGGGGAGACTCACTTAAATCCTATTTAACTGGAGGCTTTAATACGGCAAGTAAACGGGGTGCTGCAAAGTTCCAATTGCAAGATTTCTGCTTCTTTAACTTCGCTGAGAAATGAGCGAGGGAGTATTCCAATCATGAAGGAAGTCGATAACCGTGTGGAAGATGCCTGTCCGTGTCGATCGTCTAACGGTAGGAATTCTAGCCTTAGGTACGAGCGAGGCCAGGTAGAGATGACACGTCGCGTTTGTAGCTGGAAGCCGTTGGGGGGCGAGGCAGGGCGTACAAGACTGTACGTGACTGCTTGCCAAGACGGGGCTGTATTGTACTGATTTCTCAGAGCTTTACTCGAAGTATTTATGCTGCCTCGGCGGAAGCAGATCGCCAGTGGCTTCCCAAATGAGGACGGGGGTCTCGTTAGACTTGGCACGCCAGGCAGGTGTGGTGGGGATAGTCTTAGCGGCCTCACAGCTTTGCGCAAAGGTTCTTGGTGCCGTGAGTATGGCGCTGATTCGACGGTGCAACAGCGAGGAATTGAACCCAAACGGATTACGCCGTCTTGCAAAATTCTCGCGGCTACCTTGGGGATCTCTGGCCGTGCAAGTGTATCTTCTCAGGCGCCACAGTCCAGGTAGTCGTTGGGTTCTATTAGCGGTAACTTTCTCTCTCTGACAGATATAATACACGTAATATTCATTTAGAGAGCGAAAAAAATATGAGGAAATAATATCCATTAGCATATTTTCAGGGAAATAAGGTAGATGTCGCAATGATTTTATTTCGTTCTTCTCTACATTTATATAGAGATTTTCTACTTTTCACGGCAAGTCCTGAGAAAAATGGAGCTGAAAAGAGGAATTGAGAAGTGACTGAGTAGAATTGTTTGTGGGTTCTAGGGTGCGAAACTTGTTTTTACGTTTTCATTTGTTAAGTGTATGAGTGTCTTTTTCGATGTAACAGTTTTTGCGTACCCTTGCTGAGCATGGAGAAACAAGGACGCACTTATGTGTCTCAAATGAAGGCATAATGACACTCTTCGATCTCCTTGAGGATTATGGATTATTTTCATAATATTAGAGGTATGACGTGTTCATTCGATAATGTAGACTTAAAAGAAACTAGTTCTGCAATAGGTATTCTTTTAAAATGATAAAGAAGTCGCTTGGGAGATCCAGACATTATCTTTATGTCAGCTAATATAGATAAAAGTTCTCATACCTTTTTGGCGAATTATAATTTATCAAACAAACACCATGAAAGTTATTAACCATTTAGATGAGGTGCCTTTTTCGAGTCGACTCGGCTTAATGACCCTATGGTTACATTCTAAGATTCAGTTTCTTCGTGAGGTTGCGGGGCTCGTCCAGACGTCTATAGTATTTGTGATTTTTAACAATTGATTTAAGAAGCATGATCTTAATTGGAATCCATAGTCTGAGATAATCTGTACGTGGGCTCCAATTCGAGATACGTAATTGTTGGAAAAAAGATTCTGTAATTCATTTTGCCATAAGTAAGGTGGATGCTCCTAGAATTCCCCATAGCACGTTCATAAAACGAATGACAGGGGTGAAAAATTGCTTGTAACGTTGCTTCATGTGACTTTTTACCTTCAACTCTTGGCAAGTCATTCAACTATTAACCCAGTCTGGTTTTTCTTTTCACGTGTTTTTTCAGATCAATTATCTGAAAATGATTTTAATGTAGGGCGTGAAGCAGATGAGTTTAAGAATACAATCTTCTCTGAGGTAATGCATCGTAATATGTGATTAAAATGCCCCAAGTATGTCATTAAAATCGGTAGGTATATGAAACTAGGTAACCCTGAGCATGTATTGAAGAGTTTGATGGCCAAGAATCTGCTCAACCACTCTTTTCTAAATAGTGGGGCACGTTCGATACATATATCGTGACAAATGTGCATTTTTTTAGGAAAACACTAAACTTGGATATTGAGCCATTTTAAATTCAGCCCCTGATGAATGTAGCACGGATTTTTCGAAATGGCCTCTAGTGTCCACTATAATTTTAAAAATCCTTAGAGTGTTCACCGAAAATCCCCCTAAATAGGATCTATGCGAGAATTAGGACACATGTAAGTTTTTAGAACATCTGTGTTATCGCGTGTTTCCCTCTAAAACATTTTAAAAACTTCCCATTAAACCCATTATATCATCTTTTTTTATTCCTATTTTGCTAATTATAAACCAATTTTTGCAAGGCTGATAGTGGTGGTTGCTGGCGAACGGAAGATATAATTGCTGGTGAACAAACGGTTGCTCGAGGGCAGAAAATATTGAACAACTTCAGTATGTCTAAGAAATTCCAATTCGCTGGCCTTGAGTTGCCTCTCCCATCAACATCAACATCAACGCATCCAAGTTAATATTCAGTTAGAAAGACTTAATGAAAATTATGGCATTCAACCAGTCATGGTTCCAAACATTGCTTTGTACCATCAATCATGTAAACTCAAATATAATAATACAAAACTGCAAAAAGCAGGGAAGCAAACACTCATGACATCAGGAGAGATCCATGACGTACCGAATGAGTGCAAACGTCCCATATTTCATCAAAGATCATCCAGTACAGAGAAAGGGGAAGAAGACCAAAGTTTCTTTTGCAAAAAACCTGCAGGAACCGATGTTCTTCCCAAGTTACAACATTTCAAATGGACATTAAAGTTAGATCTTGGGCAGCTATTCTTGAAGACACAGAACTGCTCAGCCGACTGAGTGCAGGAGACATGATCGCCCCCCAGGATGCCAAGTACCATAAGAAGTGCTTCATAGTTCTGAACAACCGTGTTAGAAAGGCCCAATATAAGGGGTCCAAGCAAAAAGACAAGGAGCGAGAATTATCTGGTATTATCTTCGTCGAACTGGGCATCTACATAAATAAAGCTAGGCTAGAAGAGGAGGCAGCACCGCTGTTCAAGTTAGTTGATATTGTACAACTCTATCAGGCCAAAATGTTACAGCTAGGGGTTAAACTCGACACGAAGGTCCAATCCCTCCTATTGAAACAGAGACTCATTTCACAGTTCACTCGCATATGCGCGCAAAAAAAGGAGACAGACGTCCTGCTGGTATTTCAAAAAGACCTTAGTGCTTTTCACATGAAGGTCTTTGATCTGGACAGTGATAAGGATGTGGTCCATCTTTCACGTGCTGCACATACCGTGCGGCGCCGCATGTTTGAAGGAGCTAAACCCTTCAACGCATTCCCTGAATGATGTCAAGAAGAATCTGTGCCATCACTGCTGCTTTCCCAGGTGAGCATGGTTCTTCTAGAGGGTCCCAACATTAAGGATCAGATGGCAGACGCAACCTCTGCAGCACTTGCAATTGCCCAGATGCTGAAGTTTAACTGCATTAAGCACAACCAAGCACATCACACCACAGCAACTGTAACTGCTAGGCACAGTGCTGCACAGGAGACACCAGTTCACACATACTTAGGGATAATGTTGCACGCTCTCACACGAAAGAGTGAATTAATAGACAAGTTTCACAGCTGGGCATGAGCATCTCCTATCGTGCGTTCTCTAGCTCTCAGCTCAGATGGGAAACAGTGCCTGTCAACAGTTTCACAGAGGAGAAGTGGTGTGTCCCTCAAAGATACGCAGCAATGTCTTTACAACGTCAGCCGTAGACAATATCAACCATAATCTCAGTTGAATAACAGCAAAAATATCCCCCCATGGTACAGCCATCTCTCTCATCTAGCATTCCTCTTTCACTGACGAAAGAATGGACCGAAGCATTGTAATCGGTGGTGGATTACGAAATGATTGCTCAAATATAGTTGGCGATTTGCCACCCAACTATACTCATGTGCTCCCAGTCACTACTACCATGAAGAATCTGTCTGTTCCTGCTAGTGAAGTAGCGTTCTTGACCAGAGATGGCTTCAAGGAGCAGACGGAGATAGAATATCTGTGGCTAGAGCACGCAAAGTGGGTCCTAGGGGAAAATACTGGGACAGATGAGAACAGATCATGGTCAGCGTTTCTTGCCAGTCGCCTGCCGCCGTTAGCTCCAACCATCTGCCCCACCACCCTGCTTCTACTGCTCCTCGACAGTGCACACACAGTGGTCATAATCCGGCACTCCATTAATGTGATAAAGAAAGTTTTAGAACGTAAATCCTGGCCAGACACCTGTCGTCACCTTGGACTAGCCACTGTTTGACTTGGCAAAGCAGATTCAGTGGAAGTGGCCAGAGAATTATGATGAAGATAAGATGGTAGTGATGTTTGGCGGTCTCCACATCGAAATGGCCATCCTAAAGACGCTGGGCGACTGGTTGCGAGGAAGTGAGTGGGTACAAGACCCGTTGCAAGCTGAGATTACAACGCCCAGGACAGCTGACTCCTTTCTCCGAGCTGCCCACGTCACCCTCACAAGAAAAGCTCATCAAATTACTGCAGTGGCACGGCACATCTTGCAACACAATGCGTATGAAGGACACTGGGTGACATATTTGGTAATGCGGAAGATCTGTGTGAGTTCGAAGACTGGTGTCACCAGAGAAGAGAAGACATTCCCAATTTTAAGTACTGGGCAATTGGGCAATTGCTACTGGTTTACGTGCGTTCTCTGCGGCAGACTTCATTCACGATGTATCTTGCTGCCGTAACGGAACTGGCCCCATGGTTCAATGCCTTAGACCACACACACTATGCCAGATGGGTCCCTGTTCCCCTGAGGGGCATGGTTTCACTCTCAATGAAGCACCCAGAATTTATGGGTGGCAACTTCACTGTACGAAAGACGAATAACGTGTACTCTGTGATCCAAATCGAACAGGCATGAACAGAATAACGCATGCACCAAAGGAGATAGTGGAGCAGTCGGCCTCACTGATAATCCAAGTATCCTGCGGCGTTGGGTGATTGCCGGACCAGAAGTTTCCAGAGCCATAGAAGAGTTCAAAGATGGCTATCAACACTGGAGGAGGCGAGAGGACACTCGGCGTCAAGACAAGACAACAAATGTGCAGACCTCTTTCGCCAAGGATGTCCGCGGCCTTCTCAGCATCATGGAAGAGCTTGGCAACCCCTTTGGAGAAGACAGCATGGATCTGATTGTCCTTGACACAAAGGGAATTGCATGTCCTGCTGCAGTTGAGACTGTCAGGAATGTGAAGAAGATAGCCAAGAGTAATTCAAACCTTTCACCAGAGACTGCTTAGTGGAAAGGACGAACTGAATTGATGATACAATTAGTTGGAACAAGCTGAAAGTGTTCAGAACTTCCACCACTGGAAGTGTGAGCAAAGAAAAACAGCAGTTGGTCTCTCTCACGAATGACATGACACTTTTCTCACGGCTCCACATTATTTTCCAGACGAGGGGTGGAAACCTTGAAGAATTCTTTCGTCATGAGAATCAAGTCTGTCCTCCAGCTCTCTCCAATAGAGAAAGTCTCCGTCTAGGTATGAAAAGTGATCTTCTGCAATGCTTTGAAGAGTTCTTCAATGCCCAATCAGAAGCTTCTGATGCCACATGCCTAGTTCTTGACGGGGCAGTCATTGTCTAGATGTTGAAGCTTGGGGTAGCAAAGAACTTTGATGGCTATGCCTAGAATGTCTTCATACCGTATTTGTCAAGAAACTCCAGACTGTGTACGCCTTGACTTGGTCTGGGACCGCTACATTGCTGATTCGCTGAAAAACAGTGCAAGATCAAAGCGGGAAAAGGAGTGCGTGGACGCGTCGTCGGAGCAGCAGTTATGCCTGGAAACTGGTATAACTTCCTCCGGGTGGACACCAACAAAAGTGAGCTATTCAAGTTCCTATCAGAAGCTGTCTTAAGTGGTTTGACCAAGATGATAAGCAGCTCGTTATCACTGATAGAGATGCAGTCCTAAGTAAGCTACCACTGCAAGACCCGGCCTTGCTGGCCCCATGCAACCACGAAGAAGCTGACACTCGAATGTTGTTACATGTATCCCATGCAACCAACTATGGTCACCAGATGCTGCTGCTTACAACAGTTGTCACCGATGTAGTGGTGAGGGGTGTATCAGTGCAGCAGGAACTACAACCAGAAGATGAACTGTGGCTAGCATTTGGTACTGGGAACAGCCCATGAAATAGCAGCTGGCCTAGGACCAGAGAAGGCACAGGCTCTTTCTAAGGTTGACGATTTGAGTGAGTGTGACACTGTATCTAGATTTGCTGGACATGGTAAAAGACTGCGTGAATAATCTGGATCGTTCTACCAGAATTTACAGATGCACTGCTGAAGCTATCATCTGCACCAAGTGTCACAGTACTAGAGGATATCATATTCACCATCGAGCAGTTCGTCATATTGGTCTATGACACAACCAGCACGTGCAAGGACATTGACAAGGCCTGGATGATTCCGCCAACCAGGGCAGCCTTGCAGGAGCATGTAAAGAGGGCGACCTACCAAGAAGGTCATGTGTGGGGTCAAACAAACACTGTTACCAACACCAGAGCTGCCTCCTCCATCCAGCTGGGGCTGGGTCAAGAATGAAGACGGAGTGTAAGAGCCACACTGGACGAAGTTACCTGAAGCAGCCCACGCTTGCAATGAGCTAGTAGCGTGCAAGTACAAGAAGAGCTGTCTGAAGCGTTGCAAGTGCAAAAAGGCCTCACTTAAATGCACAGCTTTGTGGGAGTGTGAAGGAGAGTGTTCTCAAAATTGATTGTCGGCAATTTTTATTGAGTCGCAGTCATTTTGATTATAAGTTTTTGCCTATTTTGATTATGTTTTGGTAAATTCAAATTATAATAAATATTCAGACCAATGTTCGTGTTATATTATCCTATTAACGATTTTTAATAAGAAAGATTGTGAAATTATAGTAACCACTAACGGCCATTTTGAAAAATGGCTTCCACAGCCATCAGGGAGTGAATTTGAGATGGCCTAATATCCAAATCTGTTCATAATAGGATAGTCTACTAGTGTACCAAATTTGGTGCTTTCTTCACAAAATGCACAATTGCATTCTAACTTGCCCCACTTCTCCATGTATATTGCCAAAAGTGAAATCATTATGAGTCACTCCAGATGGAAAAAGAAATTCAAGGATCTATACTATTTTTCACTATTGCATGCATTGCCACTATAGTTTTCCCGTCGATTGAAATCAATTAGAAATTGTAATGAGTTAAAAAATCCTCACCCAAAATGTCACCTTTTATATCACAGATTAAGATATTTACGTAAAGTTTGTGAGCAAAGCTAATCAAAAAGTTTTGATATTCTCCCTAAGTGTTCTTAGGATGAACGCTTAGACGTTTGGAGAGAAATGATGCATCAATAAAACCACTGATCCTGTGTGCAGTTGAAAATTCCTGTCCATAAGGTGATGCCGAAATGCCTGGACGATAGGTGGCCCATTTCTCGCTAACGCCTTGTTCCGGAAGACTTCCTAATGGCTGTTGGTGTGTGGACCTCCGGGTAAGCATTGAAGAGCGTGCTTTAGAAATTTGTTATGGTAGCAACATATGCTGTTATACATGTTTGCAGAGTCCGGCGAACTGAAGAAGATCGCCCTATTGAAGGAGTTTGAACGCACTACTTCATTTAGGGAGACCATGGTGGATTGTAGCGGCTGGTAGAGTTCGTGGATAAGATCCTCCTGCACTGGGGTTACCATTCTCTTGCTCGTCCTTTCGAATGCACAGTCTGCAGCTCTCGTCTGATGTTTCAGCGCTATTTCTGCAGGACAAACTAATTTTGGCCCTTAATCTAACATAATGATTAACCACCAAATCAAGTATATTCTGCACTATGCCCTGCAAAAGTTTGAATAACCACCTAATGAACTCCAAATATTTTACAAGAATCAATTTAGCTACGCCTAAAAAGCTCACGAGAGAATAATTAAAAGAATTCCAAATAAATATGTAATTAGTCCTAGAAAAGAAAATCTAATAATTACTACACATCAATTAAATTAAACTTCATTGTGAAATACAATATATGTACACAAAAAATACAAATCAAGTCAATCAATATTATAAACACGTTGAAATGACTATAATAACTCCTCAACTGGATTATAAATAAACAGAAACGAATGGTGTTCAATCCTAAATTATTTTATGTAAGGAAAGGGTATTGTGGTCGAATGAAACCTAATCAATACCTACACTATCAGACTTTGCTGCTTTCTCATTGTTTTCTTATCATACTTTCTCAAAGCGAAATGATTCCCAAGTCACGACTCAATTAGAAATAGAACTGACCTTTCGGAGGGATCTCTTTTTCCCTCCTATATCATATCTAAATTTTTATGACAGAAATTCATTTTGATCTCTTTTAAAATAAAATTCCTTGTAATAGCACTTTCTTGGCTATCCTCTATTTAACTAATATTCCACATTTATTTTTTCCCAGGAGTTTTAGGGGTGGCACCCCTTTGGTTCTCCTTGGATTTAGAAACAGCAGATGTTTTTTGGGACCTCTTATTCTTATTTTCTTATTTCTGTTTGCCCATTCTGGCTTTTCAACAATTACAATAGAATGACTTTGCTCAAGAATGGTATTTCTCTCAACTGGATTCAAACAATAATTTATGCCTTTCATTGCAAAACAACAAAACATTTTTAAATTATCAGCTATAAACAATCCGAATCGCGAATCTCCAAGTTTGTTTGGTTCGTACTTTAAGGACCAGTTCTATATTTTTTATACATGTAGCTCGCTATTTTTAAAAATATCTAAACGTAGTCGCCAAAAATCACGTTATTTCAGATCAATGAACAGATTGCGGCCAAACCGCAATACCCAACATAAAATACATTTATATTTCTCCCAAAACTTTACAGTTATGCACATAAACTGAAATCGGCACGCGGTACCTCTGTGAAACTGATTCAGGAGCGTTCTAATTTCTCCACGAACTCTTTTGGAATTAAATCCTATAAAATTCATTGTCTAGCAAGGTTCAGCATTCGATATTACTTACTTTACTACTTACTATTAAATTGAACGCTGTTCCTTGTCTTAAATCGATCTTTTGCATGAGTAAGAAGTCTCGTAATTTAATAATGTAGAAGGGTAAGCTTATTCCTACACTTCAGACCCCTTCTCTTAAAAAATACCTTGGAGACGATATTCTCTGAGGTGCAAATACGTATTCTCTCTGTACATTTAAAAGATCTTAATACAATACGATGTGTCTTAGATTTCCTTAGTGGGAAGTTTCACAGATCTTACAGGTTTTATTGTCTATTGCCTTGTTCTTCTGGAATTCCTTTGGGTACGTGGCTGGATGTCTCCTGATATTGAGTCAAAGAGGGTGGTGTCCGTTACAATGGAGGCACTCTCCAGGACAATGCTCTGACTTAGATAGAATTACGTTTTAAATGATCTGTACTATCGCATTTATAACACCATTGATCAGGAAGGAATGTACGTTTTGGGGCGAAATGATTCCTTCCTAGAAGTTTGAGGGGCTTAATTTTATTAACTGCATCCTCTTGGGTTAGGGTTGTTGTGGAAGTAATATTATTTCCATCACTGTAGACCTTTATTTTCTCTCTCTATTTCTAGCTCTCTATTTCTTTCTTTATTAAGTCCTACTGCAGTGAACCAATTATTTGCCATTTCTATTAACTTTATCGATTGTAACACTAGGATTAACTTCTAGAAAAACGTCATCCTACATCTTTTTTGTGCGTCCTCAGAGATATTTTCATACATAAAAGCATTTTAATTATTAATAAATGATTCTTGGTGTCCTAGATTTTGAAAATTTTCCTGAGAGCCTGAAGTGACGTAAATGCAAAATTATATCATTGTAGACAAAACAAAATCATAGAAATTCCGTTTTTCCATTTTGCATGACCCCCTTAAAAGCTAGCCAAGGTAAAAATGAATTTATTTGAATGTGTCCATTCCTAAAGATGTTTACGAGTGTTTTGCTTCTTAATTTTTCTACATCATTAGACACTAGATTTTCTATCAGAAATATAACTGCGTTTAAAGTAAATCTATACAAAGTTATAAATGTACCTAAGAGTTAATGACAGTACTAATGTAGGATACCTGTCATTGGCTACACTCAGTAAGGGTGTAGCTTTCATGCAGACGAGAACTTTCGCGGTTTTTTCTGATAATGCCAGCTGAGATCGAAAAAAGGTACGCCATACTCGTAGCCTTCCGCGTTGATATAAGCGTGAAAGAGATTGTGAAAATTAACTTTTCGAAGAAGAAAATATGTTAAAAACGTTTTGCACAAGATAATGGGGATAGAGATCATAATTTAAAACTGATGCAAGAATAGAAATATTTATTACAGGATGAGATGAAAGGCTGTAAGAAAGGATACATCTTTAGAAGCAACCTGCTTCTAGGCTTAAAATGTAAGGTATCTGTTGGAGATAAAGTCCCTATTATAATGAAGAGGGTTCAACTATGTTTTTTTTAGTGCACACCCTTAGGAATAAAGTGCATTGAAATAGGAAACAAGCTTGAAAGGAAAACAAAGCATACCAGCATTTTCTTTTCTATAGTACTCATCTGACAACTACTTACAATGAATAAGTAGCGCATAACAGCACATAAAAAGATACGTAAACTAGTGAATAAATTTAAACGAAACGTTTCTGTACTTGAGTAAGTAAACCACGACGTTTATCAGAGGATAATATGAATGTTGAAGTCAAAGCAACGATGAAAGTCTATACGTTATTCTTTGTGAATCGGCGAACGCACTCACTCTTACAAAGATACCAGTGCACAAATTTCTGATAGTTAATTTAGATAAAAAAAATCCATTATTTACAAGTTTTGTATGATTTAATTGAAGATTTTTGTATGGGAGTAGAGCATGTGATTATTTGCTAGAATCTCTGCATATTCTTGCTTTGTTAGGTGTCTTAACCTATTTCTAATTTCTTTCCAAATCTTTCATTGGATTCTCTGGATATATCTTGTCACACTTCTTTGTTTTATTCACCTTAAAGGTCTACAAAAGTAAAATAATAACAATTTGAACCATTTTAAACTTTGACAATGAACATAAAATGGACACAGAAACTGAAGGAATCTCTATAAAATTCTTCTCGTCATCTCGTTATATGGAGAATTACTTTCGGAGTATTGCTTGTAACCTGGTTTCATATTTTTTTAAATAAAGTATTTTTTTTTTAATTTCATTAAAAAAGAATACATTTTAGATAATACTATTTTTTTATAAAATACCTAAGTAGAATACATTTAAGACGAAAGTTCCTTTAGACGAAAGTTCCTTTAGATGAAAGTTCTTTTAGACTAAAGATCCTTGAAACTAAAGTTCCTTTAGATCAAAGTTCCTTTAGACTAAAGTTCCTTTAGATCAAAGTTCCTTTAGACTAAAATTCCTTCAGACTAAAGTTCCTTTAGACCAAACTTCCTTTAGACAAAAGTTCTTTAGACGAAAGTTCCCCATTCCAAGTTCACCTACACGCATGGGTGACAGTCATTTGCTTTATCTCTGACGGAAGGTTTTCTTTGTCATTCTTTACAACTCTATTTTTACTCCTTCATCAACAAACATTATAGTGCAATCTCTCTTGTCTAAATCACACACATTCCATTTATTATACAATTCACGGCCGCACATATTTTCACATCACTCACGCAATTCGATGCTTGGTCAAATAGGGACTCATAAGTAGGTCAAAGGTTAAAACAAACTTTAAAGTGAAATTTCTTGTTGATAGTAATAATAATAAATGAAGCTGTGCCGTAAAAACTACTGTAATACGGAATTAGTTCTTATTTTATCTTAATTAGTAGACCCTTGTCATTATGAATAACATCAATTTTCAGTTTTCTTCAAATTATATTGGAGAAAATGGCAATCAAATATTCTTTCAATACATTAGTTTGCATGCTAATTATATCTATATCTACAACAATAAATATTGATAGTATATGCATAGTACTCCATCAAAACTGCTAAAAATTTTAAGGTACACTGAAAATTTAAAGAACGAAATTAAGTGCGGTTAAAATCGCAATAGTTTACTCGTCGATATGCCTCGGACATGTCTAGGAAACACTCCTAACCCACGCTAAACAAGAGATTCTATCAATTAGACCAATCTTAAAAACAGCCTTATGTAATACAGCCATTTCTGTGTCTTCAATAAAGAGGATCCACCAGGCGCTCCCGATTCAGCGTCCATTAGCAAATCCATTCGTATTTTAACTGCACGTTCATAGCTTATGATTACAGCTTAATTAAAAAAAAATCGAAATTAAAATTTAGGATATAGTAAACGAATAACTTCAGTTCTGGAGTACATTTTTTTTTTAAATATCTTTGAGTTATGAGAAAATTGGAGAGAAAGTAAACCAAAAAACAAGTAGCTTTATTCTTAGACTTTTTAATATTTAAGATATAATAGAAGTTACAAAATCGTGCTTGTATGAGTGGGTCACTTACCATTGCCGTCTATCTGGCAAAAGCTCCGTCCCTTTTCAATTTGTTACTGCCTCGTCTTTTTCGTATATTTCACTCCCTTAAGACATCTACACAAAATGAAAAAAACCCAAAATTATCTTATAAAATTAGATATGTTGAGTTCTGCTAACATTTTCCTGATTGGAGCAAGAAGTGCCACAGTTTGTAAACAAACTTTCAATAAGTAATGAAGACCATCTCGTGTGAATGGAGATGGCAACAGTTAAAATTAGTTACAGTTTTTTAGAAACCAGGCCAAACTTTTAAAAATTCTCTACATTCTCTTAGGTAACGGTTTAGTGCCCTGTGTCGTCTTTTAAGATGCCTAGACTCATACTCTTGGAGGGGATAAAAGGAGATACGCTTACTGTCGATGCAGAGTACTACAGAGATTCAAGGTGAATTCTAGACTTTAAAAACGCGATGCAACTAGTTCATATATATATATATATATATATATATATATAATAAACAAAAATGGACCAAGCACCGAGACCTGTTACACTCCACTTGCTACTGGCTCTAATATAATGCCTATATCTTAACAACTACTCTTAGTTTTTGGTTTTTCAGCCAATCTTCTATATCATTCAGCTACTTATCCTCAAATTCGGAGCGCCTCCAATTTTGGCATCAATTTCTTATGGGGAACCTTAACGAAAGACCTTCTAAAGTCTAGGAAAGCAATGTTCACTACTTTTTCTTCAGCATAGAAAACAAAGATATAATAAAACTCAGAGGTTTGTTGAGCACCACCTATGTTTCTTAAAGCCATGTTGTAATTCATTTATCAATTTATGCTCCTCAAGGTTTTGGACTATTCTGTCAGGTATGTATTGAATAAAGCAGCTTCCCAACTGCAGAAGGTGAGCCTATCGGCCTATAATTAATCGGGTATTCTTTCTGACTCTTTTTTTTTGTCCCATTCTGGGTGAACTTCGTGCACGTTACCTGTCCTTGTACCAGGACGAGTGAGGTCTCTATCACTTATCCCTTGTACTTCGGTCAGGTTCGTGCACACGGACTTGCGGACTATACGACCTTTGCACCTGGGTCTGCACCCGACGTCGAAACGTTTTTTCATTCTTCCTCTTGCGTTTTTTGTTGTTTTTGCTCGTATCTGTGCTTTTTTGCCTAGTATTAGACTGGTAGCGCGATTACGTCGAGTTTTGCTCAAGTAGGCGGTCGCCAGATAGCCTCCTAGAACAACCTTACCAAAAAAACACCTTTTGGAATGGAATGATCAAATGTACTTTTAAGCGACTTAATTACTTTTATTTACTTTTGTTTGATTATTTTTAGAACAAGGCACAATTATATCAGGACCTGGTAACTTGAACGTATTGATTTTCACTATTCTTTTTCATATTTCTTGCGTAGTACATTTTAGAACGTCTTGCGTCCTTTTCCTTTTTAATTATGCCAATCCGATGGCAAGGTGTAGCAGAGTACGTGTTTAAAGCCCAAATTCACTCGACAACATTTACCAAGAACATTTTAGCTAACAATAAAATAGTGGTAATATTCATCAAACGCAGTGCTCCAATGGAGTGTTTATTATCATATGCAAAGTATGCAATTCAAATAAAAAGGCAAAAAAATCATATTTATCGCTCTCATTTAACCTGAAACATAGAAAACCTTTGATGAAATTTAAATTTTCATTCATTCATCTAAACCCATTGCGCTAAAGCAACACCATAAAATAATTAGAACAAACCTGACTCAACAAACACATACAAGAAGGATGAAAAACAATATAAGTTATGAAGCAGAAATAATGTTTTTATATATAAATATCAGCGGAGTCTATTAGGGTGTATCAACTATACTTTACTATTATCTAATTAAAAGGAATTTGATTATATTGAAAGCTTTTAACAGCTAAGACACTTCGTAGATGTGAAAGAGGTAACAATCGCTTCTGTAGTGTTATGTTAAGTAGGAAAGGTGATTTTTTTTGTTTTAACTGAAGAATTTGGAGAATACATAACAAAAAATTATGAGGTCTAACGTTATATTGATGAGCGAAAACCTTTCGTCAATAAAATATCCTTTAAAATTAGTTTACGATTGCATATAGGGACTTACTGACAGTTGAATCCTGAATTTATAATCCTGAATTTATAATCCTGAATTTATAACCCTGAATTTATAACCCTGAATTTATAATCCTGAATTCATATTCCTCAATTTATAAACCTGCATTTATAATCCTGAATTTATAAACCAGAATTTATAATTCTAAATTTATAATCCTAAATATATAAACCTGAATTTATAAACCCGAATTTATAATCCTGAATTCATATTCCTCAATTTATAAACCTGCATTTATAATCCTGAATTTATAAACCTGAATTTATAATCCGGAATTTATAAACCTGAATTTATAATCCTGAATTTATAATCTTGAAATTAAGGTCCTGAATTTATATTCCTGAATTTTAAATCCTGAATTAATAATCTTAAATTGATAATCCTGAATTTATAATCCTGAATTTATAAACCTGAATTTATAATACTGAATTTATAATCATGAATTTATAATCATGAAATTATAATCCTGAATTTGTAATCCTGAATTTATAATCCTGAATTAATAATCCCGAATTAATAATCCTGAATTTATAATCCTGAATTTATAGTCCTGAATATATAATCCTGAATTTATAAACCTGAATTTATAATCCTGAATTTATAATCCTAAATTTATAATCCTAAATTTATAATCCTGAATTTATAATCCTGAAATTAAGGTCCTGAATTTATAATCCTAAATTAATAATCTTGAATTAATAATCCTGAATTTATAATCCTAAATTTATAATCCTGAATTTATAAACCTGAATTTATAATCCTGAATTTTTAATCCTGAATTTATAATCCTGAATTTACAATCCTGAATTTATATTCCTAAATTAATAATCCCGAATTAATAATCCTGAATTAAAAATCCTGAATTTATAATCCTGAATTTATAATCCTAAATTTACAAACCTGAATTTATAATCCTGAATTTATAAACCTGAATTTGTAATCCTAAATTTATAATCCTGAATTTATAATCCTGAAATTAAGGTCCTGAATTTATAATCCTGAATTTATAATCCTGAATTAATAATCCTGAATTTATAATCCTGAATTTATAAACCTGAATTTATAAACCTGAATTTATAATCCTCAATTTATAATCCTCAATTTATAATCCTCAATTTATAATCCTCAATTGATAATCCTGAATATATAATCCTGAATTTATATTCCTGAATTTATAATCCTGAAATTTATAATCCTGAATTTTTACCCCTGAATTTATAATCCTGAATTTATAATCGTGAATTTATAAACCTGAATTTATAATCCTGAATTTATAATCCTGAAATTAAGGTCCTGAATTTCTAATCCTAAAATTAAGGTCCTGAATTTATAATCATGAATTTATAATCCTGAAATTATAAACCTGAATTTAAAATCCTGAATTTACAATCCTGAATTTATAATCATGAATTTATAATCCTGAAGTAATAATCCTGAATTAATAATCCTGAAATTAAGGTCCTCAATTTATAATCCTGAATTTATAACCCTGAATTTATAATCCTGAATTTATAATCCTGAATTAATAATCCTGAATTACTAATCCTGAATTTATAATTCTGAAATTATAAACCTGAATTTATAATCCTGAATTTATAATCCTAAATTTATAATCCTGAATTTATAATCCTGAATTTATAAACCTGAATTTATAATCCTGAATTTATAATCCTGAATTTATAAACCTGAATTTATAATCCTGAATTTATAATCCTGAAATTAAGATCCTGAATTTATAATCCTGAAATTAAGGTCCTGAATTTATAATCATGAATTTTTAATCCTGAATTTATAATCCTAAATTTATAATCCTGAATTTATAAACCTGAATTTATAATCATGAATTTATAATCATGAATTTATAATCCTGAATTAATAATCCTGAATTTATAATCCTGAATTTATAAACCTGAATTTATAAACCTGAATTTATAATCCTCAATTTATAATCCTCAATTTATAATCCTCAATTTATAATCCTCAATTGATAATCCTGAATATATAATCCTGAATTTATATTCCTGAATTTATAATCCTGAAATTTATAATCCTGAATTTTTACCCCTGAATTTATAATCCTGAATTTATAATCCTGAATTTATAAACCTGAATTTATAATCCTGAATTTATAATCCTGAAATTAAGGTCCTGAATTTATAATCCTGAAATTAAGGTCCTGAATTTATAATCATGAATTTATAATCCTGAAATTATAAACCTGAATTTAAAATCCTGAATTTACAATCATGAATTTATAATCATGAATTTATAATCCTGAAGTAATAATCCTGAATTAATAATCCTGAATTTATAATCCTGAAATTAAGGTCCTCAATTTATAATCCTGAATTTATAACCCTGAATTTATAATCCTGAATTTATAATCCTAAATTAATAATCATGAATTACTAATCCTGAATTTATAATCCTGAAATTATAAACCTGAATTTATAATCCTGAATTTATAATCCTAAATTTATAATCCTGAATTTATAATCCTGAATTTATAAACCTGAATTTATAATCCTGAATTTATAATCCTGAATTTATAAACCTGAATTTATAATCCTGAATTTATAATCCTGAAATTAAGGTCCTGAATTTTTAATCCTAAAATTAAGGTCCGTAATTTATAATCATGAATTTATAATCCTGAAATTATAAACCTGAATTTAAAATCATGAATTTACAATCATGAATTTATAATCATGAATTTATAATCCTGAAGTAATAATCCTGAATTAATAATCCTGAATTTATAATCATGAATTTATAATCATGAATTTATAATCATGAAATTATAATCCTGAATTTATAAACCTGAATTTATAATCCTGAATTAATAATCCTGAATTTATAATCCTGAATTTATAATCCTGAATTAATAATCATGAATTTATAATCATGAATTTATAATCATAAATTTATAATCATGAAATTATAATCATGAATTAATAATCCTGAATTTATAATCATGAATTTATAATCCTGAATTTATAATCATGAAATTATAATCCTGAATTAATAATCCTGAATTTATAAACCTAATTGGTTCCTGAATCCTTCCGTGGTCTCTTTTTGTTCTTTGTTATTATCCTTTCTTTATTACTTAACAATATTTTGATGAGAAATCGTTCGTTTGCATAAAGAGATAAAAGATAGAAGTATAAGTGTCTGCGATATAGGCAGATAATACCCGATAATTCTTTTTGAAGCCACTTAAAATCTTGGACCTATCTTATAGTTGATGAACGGCAGAGTGACATTAATTAGGACGTTTTCCTACTGTGTCACCTAAAAGAATTTATCAGACTTCAAATAAGCGTGCATTAGAACGTGTTTAGACTGTGACAGGACATTTATTTTTCAAAGGGATTATCCTGTCGACTGCCAGCAAGGAAAGAGCCACCGAAATTTCACACATTATCTAAAAACACCCCCCACCCCGCACACAATAGGCCTATACGAAAGAAAAAAGGCGATGAGGACAAAAACAAAAAGCAAAACGAGAAAGATAAACAAATGCCAATAAACTGATATCCCGGAACTAGATTCAATGGAAGAGGCCAGCTCCCTCCAGAATGCCCATAGGCCTGTGTGGGAACTCGTCCCAAGCACTAGGGTAAACGGTAAAGATCCCACCCGCTCGTGCGGGTACTCCGACACGTAACGTGTGTGAAGGTTCCTCAGACTCGGATACTCAACCTGAATGTGCCAATCAATCTAAAGGACAAGGCAATCGTCGCCTTAAGGTGCAGGAAGGCACGCCATCAAAATGGCGGTGCGTCTCGCCAGTGTGCGGCGACATAAAACGATCTGAAGCTGCCAAGGTATTGGAGTGGTACGTCCATGGGAAGAGAGTCGGGACGCAATAACGCGCAGCTTTAGCTTCCCGTTGGCCGTCTCCCATCTTCTTTTCCAGGTATCGCAGTACACTGACCTGTTTTCTGCCATCTTTGCCATTGGGGCCCTTTTATTGGGTCTTATTTTCTGCCCATGCTGAGACATGTTTTAAAGTTAAACCCTGATTTAACATTCCTCGAAACTTTTGAGCCATTTATGAGCGACTATTTGACTAATATCACTAACATTCTCACCTAAGGCTGCCTTAATGCTCTCTGTTATGATCCCTGCTCAACAGGATATAACTGAACTTCGTGGTTTTAAAGGAATGGTTGCATGAGACTCATCTGAAATGGTCATATGATACAACAAAGCTCTGATATATGACAACTTCATTCCTGCCTTTGTGACTTAACAAAATGGAATAAATTTTGCCTCTGCGAATCAATCATTGGTGATGGCGCCCCGTGATTACTAAGCTCTTGCGTCCTTAAGATTGTGGGAGATGTTGAGTGATTATTGGTTATTAAAACCTAAGCGACATGTGAGGCAACATATCATAGTTACTTTGATGCATCGAATAAAATGTTGGCGGTAGAATTTGCATAAAATAAAATCGAAGGAACGAAAACGTGACCCAAAAAATCGATAGAAGGTAAAGGAATCTTAAAGAAATCTTTACCGTCGGATAATTAAGAGGAAGAAGAATAAACCAAATGAAGATAAAAGACCCCCAATAAAAAAGAGAAGTAAAGTTATATATAACATCTCATATAACTGAAGGCTTGGTTTCTTGTTCTTTAAGCAAATCATGGAAGGAAGTTGATCATTTGGTAAAGAGGAAACATATTTTATACAGAGTATGATGGGGATTTTTTATAGGATGGATTTTATTTGTAGACTCTGTTCTGACTTCATTAATCTACATGTGGCCTGATAAGGAAGAAATTCACTGTAATTTACTGTAATTTCAATTACGCTAGGAAACGGGTAAGTACCGGTTGTTTATCTCTCCGAACCGGACAAGATAGTGGGTAAACGGTATCGCAAAGCAAACATGACTTCGAAGTGTTTCGATATCTACTCTAATAATAGATATTCTGAAATTTAATGATATAATACCTAGATATTAATAAATATTAGCAATACTTAATTATTACCGTTAGTTTTCAGGTAGTCACAACTAATGGGTTCACGGTCGTAGTATTTTATTAGCATTTTACGATATTCGTTTAACCCAAACGTGTCAGTTTGCGTGTACATCCACACCGAATTGGTGCGTTGTGAATGAAGTAAAAAACAATTTACGGCTTCTTGTTTCCTCGAATATATCATCAAGTCGTTCACTCAAATAACTTGAAAGTGCCACTTAGAGAAAAAAAGGAAAGAGAGAGAGCACAAAGAAGGGCGAGCATTAATTACGTGACACTGGCATCGCGTAAAACATGCCGCTGTTTCTGAACGATCAAATAACCTAAGACTTCATATAATTCAGTGAGAGTGACTTCACGATGCAATTAAAACGCGTGACCAGATTTTCCTCCCCCTGCAAGAGTGCGGTATCAAGAGAATTCTTGGCAAAACAGAGTAATTTGTTGAGTTTGATTCTGCTGTTTGTTGTCGATTAAGAGTAAAAAAATCCAAACAGCCAATTAATCTGGTCTACCAATTTCGAAATTTTTTCATATAAGATTTGGTTATTGGGTAAGACAATGATGGCAAAAAGATAATGATTTGCATGTTTGGTGAAAGCAGAAAGTATATAAGAATCGATTAATACACTTTTTTTGAAGGGGAGTGTTAGAAAGATACTTTGAATATGCTTTTATTGGCAAGGCACGATGGCAGGCCCTCAAGGCCTGCCATTGTGTCATATTTAGCATACCCACGAAATAGGCTAGATGCATTTTTTTAGGAGATAAATAAAATTAAATTATTTAAATATCATATATTTAAACAAACAATAATAATATGAGCATAGGCTTACTACCATTAGAAGACACAAATCTTACTGACATCCTTTCACCTTTAAATCAAGGATTGCCAAAAAATTAATGATTTTAAAGATAAAAAAAATGGATTTAGAGATGTGTAAATTCTACCAAATATGATGCAAGCTGTAGAAATATAACTGGATTAAAGCTTAGGCCTTTTCTAAACTGTAGTTATGTCTATGCGTTTATAAGCAGGTATTGTATAGGCAGATTAAGGCTAGAAATATCCGAACCTTTTTTTTACCTAGGAAAATCGACAAAAATGGTGTTTTTTAGGTCATGTATGAACTGACTTAAGAACAATATTTACAAGGGGTGAATGTTGGGTGCTCTTTCAACTTCCAATACGTGATTTACCAACTGTTTTAACATACCGACCTTTTTGAACCACACTTTTATCGTAAGGGGGTTGGTTACATTGAGTTAATAATAATTTGGAAGTTTATTAGAAAAGAATGCATGTTAAACCTATAAAATAACAAAACAGCAAAACATAATTTTTAGTATTTATTTATCGGAAAACAACTTTAACACGTAACCTAACTTAACCTAGCCCAGGTTAGATTTACGTACTTTGAATTAATGAATGAATTAAAAGTGGTTTTCCGCTAAATATTATAAAAAACGTTTTATTGTGGGCTTAATTTTTTTTAAACTTGCATTTTTTATAATAAATTTAAAATTCATTATTAAATCAATGTAACCAATCCCATTATGACAAAAGTGCAGTTCAAAAAAGTTAGCAGAACAAAAAAATGTGTTAGATTACGCATTGGAGTGAAAAAGTTTTGTAGATCACGTAATGAAGTGAAAAAAAGTTTGGTAGATCGCGCATTGGGATGAAAAAGTTGTTGGATTATGCATTGGAATGAAAAGAGTTGGTAGATCACGCAATGTAGTGAAAAAAGGAAGCTAGATCATGCATTAGAATGAAAAAATGTTGTCAGATCATGCATTAGAATGAAAAAGTTTGTAGATAACGTAATGGAATGTAAATAAGGTTGGTAGATCACGCATTGTAATGAAAAAAGTTGTTGGGTCATGTATTGGAATGAAAAAAGTTGTTAGATCACGCATTGGAATGATGGAATAAAAAAACGCACGCATTGGAATAAAAAAAGGTGTTAGATCACGCATTGGAAGAAAAATGGTTTGTAGATCACGCAATAGAAACCTTTTCTAACAACTTTTTTTACTTCCAATGCGTGATCTACAACTTTTTTACATCTCATTACGTGATCTAGAAATCTTTTCATTCCAATGCGTGATCTAACAACTTAGGAATGGAAAAAGGTTGTTGGATCACGCATTGGAATGAAAAGAGTTTGTAGATCACGTAATGGAATGAAAAAAAGGAAGCTAGATCATGCATTAGAAGGAAAAAATGTAGGTAGATCATTCATTAGAATAAAAAAGATTGTAGATCACGTAATGGAATGTAAAAAATGGTTGGTAGATCACGCATTGTAATGAAAAAAGTTGTTGGATCACGCATTGGAATGAAAAAGTTTGAAGATCACTTAATGGCATGAAAACAAGATTGGTATATCACGTATTGTAGTGTGATTAGGGCTACTTTTGCCCTCGTAGGTTGTCGCCAGATGTGCTCTTTTAAAAAAGTAATACGCGTGGCACATTTGACCCGAGAAAAATGATCCCGTTAAGTTGGGAAGTTCTTTCTCATCTCACATATCCACTCGGCCTTGTATCATATGATTACCATCCATTCAACTTAGTACTGCATCATCTAAATGGTTTACTCTGATATGTAGGTAGAAAAGGTTATCAAAAACTACATTTCATTAAGCACGAATGACTTCTTCAAGAAAAGGAATCTTCCGCTGAGTTAAATGATGAGAAACCATTGCCAACAATAATGGATGCTAATTTTGTGAATAAATGTTATATTAAAAATGAGTTTACTTTAAAACAAACATTTTCTTAAGAATCTAATGGTTTTATTCTTTCTATTCATTGAAGACACTGTTTTCCCCAATAGCGAGTAAATTAATGTACAATGAAACCACTTTTTGAGCACAAAGTTATTGAACCGGAACTAGTTTCGGTATGAAGTTTTTCAAACCATCATCATACTATACCATTCTATTCATTGTTTCGAGTCCTTTTTTTAGTTTGTAATTCCTCCTATCTTTTCTTATTAGGAAGAGTTTCTCCTGATGGATCGATCTACCTTCCTTTTCCACGTTCAAACCTCATCCTTGAGTCAACACGATTAATTCTTGAAAACATCCTTCCCGGATTTCAAGGTCAGAAGCTGGATTGTATCGAGGGAGTGAGGCAGAAGGATTTGGTTAACGAATGACATGGTTTCTAAAGGTACAGGATGCCAATATCCTTTAGTTAGTAATTATGCTCACACTCCTTTGTTAATAAATAACCTTATAAAAAATGTATTATTATTATTATTTCTCAATTAAGATAAAAAGAATCAATATGAAAAATTATTTTAATTATATGTACAAAACTATGTTCGAGTGTTCTTGCTTCATCTTTCAGCTGATCAATGAGCATTGTGAGACATTTACGCTGATCTTTTTCTTCCTTTATTCATTTTAATATTATTGTTCTATTTCCCTTCCATTGTTTTTGTATACAAGAAGTGTAGGTGACTCACAAGGATCATTGCATGGTTGAAAGATAAGTCGATAAGTCGAAATTAGTCCTGTCCTCAGAACTTTTAAAAAATCTCTTAATGATTTTTCACTCTTGGGTTATCAGCGGAAAGAGTACCTTCTATAGACTTATATTCATTTACTATATAAAGAGTTTTATGTTTGACACAAACCATTAAAATTACAACAGAATGCTAACTTTTTATATCTAATTTAGAAAATGATCAAGTAAGTAATAATTGGAAAACGAGAAAATGTATTATTTATAAAATAGATGATTATTTTTGAAGGTTGAGTAATTACTAAACAGGGAAGGCATTTATGGGAGGAGGCTGGTCAACACTTATCTTCAATAATTTATCCCCCCCCCTCCTCTTCTTTTTATTTTCCCCACTACTCCCCATTGTTTCTGTCCACTTCAATTTTCATCTACTCAAAATTTTTCCTCTTTCCATTGTCTCCAAACAGTAAAATGATAAGAACAGTAAGCTCCAGCACCTAAAATAGCAGCCAATCATTTGGACTGAAACACCGTCAAGTTCTGACTCCAAATCAGTCTCTTATTATTCACCTTTAGCAGCGTCAATGCTGCAGTTCCTTTCGTCATTCTGATCGCAGGCGAGGCGTTCGCTCGTCTCACCTCAAAGGGTCGGCCACTTTATGACTTCCTTTTGGCGTCAAGTCGATATTTTATTCCAAGTAATTATGTAAGTGATTATTGGTGTAAATACTTTGATTTATAGTAGCTTGTACCTTAACAAAAATAATGACCCCATGGAAAATGTCGGAAATACTTCCTCAATCAAGAAGATTAGCGGGGAAGCTTCCCATTAACACACGAAGGTATACATACATGACGCATGCATTGTACACATCTCACACATAGATTAGCATTAGAGTCACATCTGTATGTAAATTGTGTTTTTGCTTCCGCTGGAAATCGAACAATCGGCGCCCACTAATTAGTGTACTGTACGTTTCATTTATTTAAATCTTCTTATTGAGGTAATGGTCAAATGAATCCTTTCATTCTAGAATACCAGCGCAAAATAATAAATTTTGTTGTTTTATTTAGTTCCTAATTTATTTCTACTTTCTTTCTCCATTCAGTTCTTTTTAATTGTTTCCTTTCTCTCGCTCTGGTGGGTTTCATCTTTATTTTTACTTAATATATAAACCCAAATTTTCAAAGATTGGTTAATTTTCCTCACGGTCAGAGCACCCTCTCACGCATCGAGGGCAAGAGAATAAAAAGGTGCGTCGAAGGCGGTTATTGGTATAGTTTAATTGTTATTCAGAAAGTGCAGTTAAATCCTGGCCTCAACGGCGAGATGGTCATCTCCGTGGCTAATTGACGAAAGAAACCTCGGAATTGAGGAACTGATACTACTCAAAGGCGCTTCGACGCACTCGGATAAATATCATTGATTTATTGTGCAAGAGTAAACAACCAGCTGGCGGCTTCAGATAGGTAGAGGTTGAAATTATATGAACTAATGTGGCGGATTCTTAATGGAACTCGAAAAAATTAGGAGGGAAAAGCCAAAATAGGAGATATGGATAAAATACACAATGAAATGACCTCACGGACAAAGGGTGTTATAATAGAACTAATTGTCGCCATATGATTGGCCCATAGGGAGGAAGTTCCTAACCTAAGAGCAAACGCTCTTTAAAGAACACACCAACTGTAAACTTGGAGGAATTAAATTGACTACGAAAGTAAGGTAAAGGGCAGAGAATAACCAAAATAAAGCTAGGTGAGAAAGAAAAAGTGATAAACCTTATAAGTGTGAATTATCTTCACTAATTTGTCCATTCAGATACGCCTCTACGGCCTCCGAAAGGAGACGAATTAAAGTGTGTCGCTTGATACTTCCAGGACTGACATCAGACGGACTAAAAGCAAATAGACTTCATATTTGACATTAGCTTTTGAAAGATCTGATTGCCCGCGATGACCCATTTATGGCATCAATGCTCATCTTTCTTTCTCGTTCTAAGCTCTCGGGTCCCAAGGTTTCTTCAATAAACGGTTATCTCTAGCGACGACCTGTGTCATTGCTGGCTGTCGCCAGATGGGTGCAACTATGAAAATAGTGTTCATTTACGGGGTTATGAGTTATGAAATTGGCATGGGAAAGAAAAACATAGAACATTAAAAAGTAGGTAAATGTGAAAGAAGAATGACGTTGACGATGGTTATAGGAAACTGTGTTGGTCCTTAAATTAAAGCGTGGGAAGACGTGCTCTTTCTTACTCTTTGCAATGGAATAAAATGATTTTCTCTTTGCCATCAGACTGTTCCTTGGATTTCGCAGGAAGATCCAGTAGTCAGCTTTGGGCAGAATGTTCAAAGGAACAGTCGCATGTTCCTTTGAACATTCCAATTTCTTTTAGTAATATATAAATGCAAATAGGACAATCAATATGACACTACAATTATGATGGATAACTAACTTCCTTCGTTTACAGCTCTATTTCAGATAAAGGGTCTTTAATACGTGAGAAAAAACATAAAACAAGGTACTACAATTACGCAACATGTCGCAAACATGAAGTGAGCATTAAAATGTAATTTATTGTTTATTCCTGTCGCATTATCATTGGTAATTTGGAAAGGATAATTATTAGCAGTTTCTCATTAGCGACCTACCTCCTCTTTGCTCCCCTTCCCTCTTCCTATACGTGATCCCTGGAGAGTCCTCGAGCCCTCACTAAACTCCGTATGTAAGCTCCTTTTTCCGGAAGACAAGGCAGGGGTATAATAGAAGCATTGTTCCGTGAGAAGGAATGAGGGAGAGAGCAGACAGAGGAGAAATATTAGGCATGGTGGGAAAAAGATAAACACTGATGCAAGGTTCTTAGGTCCAGTGAGAAGTAATAGGTTGCAAGAATTGTCGAAGATATGGTTGTAAATATAAAAAAAATAACCTAGCTTGACTTAATTTAGGTTACTGGTTGCAGGGTATATATGGCATCGTTGTAAAAGGCGAAGAAAAATGTATGACTGTTAAAAAAATGAGAAGAGAAATGTTAAATTGTTGTTTGTGAAAGCAATAATTTACATAAATGATCAATGACGGATCTGATTACGAAGATTGTTAACACTAATCGAGAATTCAGGTGTGACACACGAAAGCAAATTTCACTTTAGACTTAAAGGCGACTATTAATCGGATCAAATTCAGGCTTAAGTAGTAGATGAGAACTCAGAGATATAGGAACGGATGTTAAATAGATAGATGCGATCAAAGATATTGTAAAATATAAATAAGAATAACTAAATATGGTAGGAAAGATAAAAAGGTTGAATGCATAAGGAAACGTTTCATGGCTGCCATTTTCCTACAGGTACTCAATGATGGCCTAGTGATCTTTCCCATCTTCATCAATCATCGAGGGATGTTGCAGGTCTTGGACGTTCTTCTTTTTTCGCGTTCAAAAGAAGGCGAGAGGAAACAAAGCCTAGAAAATCGGAAGATTTTGAATTGACAACGATTCAGACATTTACTTATTGGTAGGTTTCCACCGTGTAACCTGCAATACTCTAGCTTGGTTATCATCAAGCGAGCTTGTAAATAACTAACAAATGCTACACTGTGTAAAAGAGAGAGAGGTGGGATAGAGAAGAAGAGAGAGGGATAGAGTTGGAAAGAGAGAGAGGGCAAAAGTAAAGAGAGAGACAGACAGAAAGACAGTGAAATAGTGTGAGATAGGGGTGATGGAGAGGGTGAAAGAGAAAGAGACCTTTTTCACCCGTCTAGACAAAGCCTTACAAATAACTAACAAATGCTACACTGTGTAAGAGAGAAAGGGAGGAATAGAGAAGGAGAAAAAAGGAGAGATGGAGAGAGAGAGAGAGAGAGAGAGAGAGAGAGAGAGAGAGAGAGAGAGAGAGAGAGAGAGAGAGTAAGAAGGAAAGAGACAGACAGACAGAAAGACAATGAGATTGAGAGAAAGAGGGTGAGAGAGGAAGAGACCTTTCTCACCCGTCTAAACAAAGCCTTGTTGTCCCTCCCTGTAATTCTCAAATAAGGCTAAATGCCTTTCTTTGCTATAGTATCTTCATTAATATTAGAGGAGTGCTCATTGCTATATTTTAAGAGCGCCTTAAGTCCATTCTTCGGTCGGGTCGCGTCAAAGATGACAATCGTTAAGAAACGCAGAATTTCCAAACACATTATAGTTTATTGGCGCCCGGGGCCATCTGAAAGCGAGTCTTCCGCAAGGACGCGCGCGTAAAAAAGCTGTTATTTCACAAACTAAACACAAATGTAAGTTGCGGCGAGGAAGACTACCCCTCCCCAAGCCCCTCCCCCCTCAATCCCTCCGACTTCAAATCACCCCCAAACTCTCCTAGACCCCCTTCCCCGTTAATGATGGCGTGTCTCCCTACATATGTGGGTTGAGAGACTTTGTTTACTTATTTACTGAGATCATTTTTTTCTTATTTTCATGTTATTTGTTTCTATTTTTGCCTTTTCGGTTTGTTTGCTGTCATAATTGAGTATTTTGGGGCATTAGCTCCTTAGGGATATTGTTGAAACGTTCTTCCTCGACCCCAGGATTGCAGGGGATAGCTGTCCCTGGACTGTCCCCTTCTTGAACTGTTTACTCTTCTCAGGTATTAACGTTCACTTTGCTTACGTTTATATTTACCTCCTTAAGAGGGTCGAACCATTACATTTCCCCCTTAGTTTTTGTTGCGCTGTTGCTCAAGTCTCTCGTGGCACCAGTACCTCTGCCTGCTGTCCAGGATTTACAAGACCTGCATTTGTGTGTTTCGAGGCAGGAAATAAGGATGATGATAAGCGGAAGAGCTTCCACCCAGTCTGCCCCCCCCCTCCCTGAGACGCTCCTGCAAAACCCCTTAGAGGGTTGCATGCACGAAATACGCTTCTATTTAAAGGGTGTCGGCGTAATCTTGATTGTTCAATGCAAGAATAATCGGTCTCGAGTCTTGGTAAGAGAAAATATGATTGATTGTCGATAGTCGACAGCTCACAAACAGACTTTCCTAGACTCAGTCATGCGTGGATCCATCTTCATTCATCCAAACACATCCGCTGACAGTAGTTTATCGATGGACTTGGCCCTGTGAATCCTTGAAAAAATATATGATGAAGGCCAGTTGGCTGAGTGCCTGAGGTTCTGTCAAATGGCAGTCGTCGGGCTCGTAAAATATCCCCAAATCTCACATTTTGCATAGAATTTTTATCCTCTCAAACTACAAATCACGGGACGACGCATATGTCGCTTCATTTCACCCATCATATCTAATCCTGAGGGCAAAGAGGGCAACACACTGATTCTCATTATAATATGAGAAAAGAAAGGAAACATGTAACCAACAAAGCAAATTTACACAATATATGGAGAAAAAAGAGGAGTGGAAAACGATGGTTGATGTAGAATCCAATCTAAAATGTCTACATCCCTTGAATAAGTTGCTATAACAAGTACAATTTCTACAATGTAACACCTTCACACATTTTTCTTTCTTGGAAGTAAAGTTGAAAGTGTAGTAAGGAAAAGACCACTTCACTAAGATGATCAAGTTCCAAGAAATGCCTGCGTGTGAGATCCAGTTTCGAATAATCCACACCCCAATAATTACCGAACAAGGAAGTGGCCAAAGAGCCTGGGCTCCACACGAGCCAAGCCCATAAGCGAGAAGGTTATATTATCACTGTAACACCCAGAACCCACGGATATGCCCCTGTTTATTGTATATAAGGTTATTATTTGCAATGTATTCACTGTATTCTTTAACGTATTTACTGAAATACTTGATCCCACTGTAGCAGACAAGGTATTCCAAGCAGTTATTATCTTAAATGAAAAGAAAATTCATGCTATTTCCTTAATAATCCTAGGATGAAACAATGTAAAGCCATTATTTCTAGTAACAATTTCGTTATTCGAGTTATAAAAAAGCTGTCCGGGAGGAGGGAACAAAAGTGACAGAACAATGAGAAAATGGGAGATAATGTGATGATGAGAAAGAGGAAAGAAAATGGAATAATGATTAAAGTTTTAAAATTTCAACCTCTGAATAATATAAAGAACGCCATATTAACTTTATATGTCTGATCATGGAATCTGTGATGCGTCTTAAAGACCTTTTTATGGTACCGTTCATAGTACCAAGAAACTAGTTTAACAATAAAAGTTTGCAATAAAAAAGACCACGAAAAATATTGTAAAAATATTTTTAATGCGAATAGTTAGTGTAATGTTTATTTTTCAACTTAACTTCTTGTTTGATTTATACACAGTTTGAAATGATTCCACCATTAGAATACATTTTCCTAAAAATTCAGGATCTCTTGATTGTAACTATCGCAATAGTAGTCTTCTAGCTTTAATTCCTGAGATAAGTGTAGTTTTACTGTAGTGTCCTTGCGCCTCTTAAAGTATAAACATGTTTGCGTACCTCGTAGCTGACTTCTGTTGTGAATTTCACTTCTATGCTTTTTAACTCTTGAGCTCATTTTGCTCTAAGATTCATATTGATGCATCCAATTTCTGTCGGTCATTCGCCATTCTCTCCAAAAGATCTGTCCTCTCTTGTCTTTGTAACTGGTGTAACGATTTTTGGTACTTATATAGCAGAGATAGACATAATAAGACAGGGGACTAGCGACACGTTTGCAGAGCGATACTTAATTCAAAATAATGGAGTAAGCAGAATAAGACAGGGGCCTATTATAAAATTTGCTGAGCGATACTTAATTCAAAATAATGGAGTGAGAAGAATAAGAGAGGGGCCTATTAGAAAGTTTGCTGAGCGATATTTGATTCAAAATAATGGAGTGAGCAGAATAGGACAGGGGCCTGTTAGAAAGTTTGCTGAGTGATATTTGATTCTAAATAATGGAGTACGTAGAATAGGACAGGGGCCTATTAGAAAGTTTACTAGGCGATACTTTATTCAAAAGAATAGAGCGAGCAAATTACGACAGGAGCTTAGCGGAAAGTTTGCTGAGCGATACGTCATTCAAAACGATGTAATGAGCAGAACACAACAGTTGCTTGCTTCAACGCGACAGGTGCCTGCTTCATTATAAATCCTTGCAAATGGATATCAACGATCCCTTTACAATGTAGACTGAGCTGCAGCTATGTTTCCCGCCTTTAAATTTTTTTACACTTCCAAAATGTAGATTTCTTCGGGATATTGTGGCCAAAACTTTAGCAGATTGGGTAAATAATTTTTGGTTGTCTCCAGTTAAATGCTGTCAAAATTTTAACATTAATACACTAAACAATCTATTATTACCACAAGAAATGTTTTTGTATGGTAACTAGGATCATTAATACTCCTCTGAGGTGAAGTCAAAGTGCAGAAGTCAAATGTAAAGGACGTTTGCTAAATATCTTTGTTTTATTCAATCATTTATATTTTTCCACAAACCCTATGGATTACCCTTATACTCGTTACCACAAATCAATATTGTTCTACAATGCCTAAATAAAGCTCACCTAATCTTTCGACTACTACATGTAGCTACATCAATCACTTAACCAATTTTCTCCCAAACAATCAGAAAGTAATCTTCGACCCTTGAAAGATTACCAGCGTATATACGACTACATCAAAAGATTGATGTATTTTGGAAATATTTCACGAAATTACACTTTATGTCGTACTCTTCTTCATAATCAATGCATGATTTTTGAACTTAATAAAGAAATAGACACTTTTTTTCAACTGTGGTGGGAATCAAAGGTTAGCTATGTGGCAAACTTTTATATCAAAACTATTTAATAAATCACGCGAAGAAGATTTCATGATATAGAATTTAAAACGAAAGATGTGATGTGAATATCAACAAAATAAACCAATTATCTGAATGCACTTTAGCTAATCCTCACAGATATCCGCAAACATCAAACTTTCAGAACCTTAAACAAGGTAAAAATGTAATAAATTGGTCAACCATGCCATATTTTGGCGCCAAAATTTGAGCTACCAAGCCATTTCTGGCGCCATAGTTTAGCCACTATGCTATATTTATATGGTTCGGAAATTTTTAACCACCATGTCATATTCTAGCGCGAAAGATTAAGCCACCATGCTATATTTCAGTGCAAAAAATCAAACCACTATATCATATTTTGGCGATAAAAAAAGTCATTTCCATGTCATATTCTGGCGCCAAAAATCTAATAATATGCCATATTCTGGCAATCAAAGTGTAACCAGCATGCCATATTATTTCGTGAAAACTTTCAACATCACTCTCTATTCTGGCACGGAAAAATTAAGCACCATGCCATATTGTGGCACGGAAAATTAAAACCCCATGTCATCTTCTGGCTCGAAAAAAATTGAAATACCATGTCATCTTCTGGAGAGAAAAAATTAGTCATTATGCCATATTCTGGCGCGAAAAAAGGAACTACCATGCAATTCTCCTTGGCAAAGATTGAACCCTTATGCCAAATTCTGGCGTTAAAACATCGAACCACCATGCCATATTCTGTTGCGAAAAATGTAACGACCATACTATATTCTGGCGCGAAAAATGTAACCAACATGATATATTCTGGCGCGAAAATTCTGAACTACAATGCCATATTCTGGCGAAAAAAAAATGAACCACTATTCCAGATTTTGTGTGAATATTGAACTACTATGCCACCTTCTAGTGCAGATAAATTGAATCACTATGCTATAATCTTGCGCGAAAAATGGAATCACTATGCTATATCTAGAGCGAAATTTTGAACCAGCATTTTATCTTGGCGTGAAAAAATGGGACCGCAATGCCATATTATTCGGCGAAAAATTGAATCCCCATTCCATATTCTGTCATGAAAATTGAATTACCATGCGATACTACATAGAGCGAAATTTTTAAACCATCATCCATCTTCTGACGCAAAAAATGCAAGTACTATGCCATAATCTGGCGTGAAAATTTTAATTACCATCCCAAATACTGACGCGAAAAAGAAACATTTCATGAAAAGACTTTGTTTTTAACCTATCAACACGAAATTTTCGACCTATGATCCCGAAGACAGGCATGATAGCCTCTGATAAAGAACTACTTTAGATTAATAAGTTGACTAAACACGAGAGTGAAATGGATTGAAAATATCCACACTAGTTACATAAGTGTCTTCTCTCATTGAAATTAAGTATGTATTAATTTATCCTAGTTATAATAGATTCGATATGCAACTGAAACCCTTTCAATTATTATCAGAATTGTATATATAAAACAACAATTACTGTAATGTAGAGAATGATGGCGAGATTTTTTTAAAAAGATTCAATTATATCCTTACATTGATAAATAAACGTTCGGCGAATATTTCACGTTGCTTTATTTACTTTCTTATATGCCATGACACATACTTTAATTGTAAATTTTGAGTCTTCGCTATGATATAAAGAGATTTCTCTTTCACTTCTTACAATCATATTTACCCATATCTATAACTACCTCTTTCACCTTTTCCCGTTTCTCTGCGGAGTCAAGATGTCTGGTTTGTCTACAATCTAGTCTGTCCATCCATTCATCTACCCTCAGACCCTTATCTATAAGATCATCTTTTATACTATCCATCCATCTCAAACTCGGTCTCTTCTACCTCTTCCTTTTCATCAACCTCCATTCTTATCAGTCTCCTCCTAACTTCACTTTCGTCAATTCAAAGACCGACCCATACCAGTCGTCTTCGATCCGAAGCTTAAAATAATAAGATTTCTAGTATCTTCTGTCGGTCTCTGGCGTTAATACTACTGATACAAATAAAAAATGTGAATTTGGTCGGGCCTGTACCAGTTAATTGTTATTAAGTAAGTTTATTGGTGGATTGAAATCGTGGTTAGGGATAAAATGTTCTGATTTTATTGTGGTTTAGAGAATATTGTAGCAACGGGCGGTTTGGACTCGCCATTTCTCTACTCTGAACTCACATCGCTTTGGGAAAAAGACTGTAATTTCATTTTGCTCTCTTGAAAGAGGATGCTTCAAAGAGTAATATCTAATATATCTTAAGGTTCTTCATTGTCTCAAAAATGAAGGACCTCTTAAAAATATTTGCCACAAAAAAACGTAGATGGAACATTGAACAAGTATGGTTAATCCATTCTAAAACTAAAGAAATGGGTATTTAGGGCTCCGCTTTCGTCAAAGATAAACTAGACTTTAACATTGTAGCATTGATTAACAGGAATCACTGACATGAAAGTGGAAAAATCAAGTAGACAAAACAAAAGAAAGAAATTTCCTAACTAAAAATAAAAGGAGAAAGAGAATAAGACAAAGCTGCGATTGTTCCATAACATGGCTCTTTGAATATTACAAACTGGGATAAACCCACTTGCAGGTGAATTACATTACTCGGTGAAAACCTCCTAAACAAAGAGTTTGACTTATTACTTAATATTCACGCGTACACAGAATCACCTTGCCCTAGAGTAGCCGCCTTCGACTCGGCGCTTCGAAATGTCGTCTTCGATAGCGATATGCGGAGAAGGGATTTTCAATACTTTGTTCGGATTCTGGCGGGAGCAAGGAGATGGTCATGCACTAATAATTTCCTGTTTCGACAAAACTCTACTAATTTAGGTTCGTTTTTTATATGTTTTTGTTTTATGAGTCATTCTACGGACGCTTAAAATAAATTTAAGACGAAGAATTTTAGCAGGTTGCTATTTACTCTACTTTTTTTGTTATTTGTTTAACCTGTTTAGCCAACTGCTTTGGATTATTCTTTAATGAAACAGACACTTCAGGCGATCGGACCAACAAGGGACGGATTTCTTATACTAAGCTCATTTGGATCCCCAATAAGACTGTTGTTACAGATTTTATAGTTTCGACCCCCAAATTTCCCGTAAGCACCATTTAGTCAGTGTCGACAGTCTAGTTGATAAAACCTTACCACATATAGATGATCATAAATAATAGAAATTCAAGGAATACAACTATCACCTAAACAATCACCAAATACCGCTCCCACCAACGTGCGCTCTTTATATCTAATATATACCTGTCTACATGCTACACTCCTCTTCCATTCATGCATGCATTTCAACATTCTCACCTTTCATAGCCATAGCTCCCCTTTTCTTCCACATAGAAACGCACAGCAGAATAATACAAGCTCTTTTTCACGTACATGAAGCCAATCGAACTTCAATAAACACAATGCGGCTTCCATTACCTACTTAAAATTAACCCCTCTACGCTCAACCTATTCCACGTGTCTTTGGTTAATTTCTCTACATTTTATAAAAGATCGACCCCCTCCTCTCGGTCATCCCTATGGTATTTTCCTAATCCTGATACACTCCTTACTTCCTAGGGTGCTGAAATTCATGAGCAGCCATTAGGACTTGTAAATAATCGATTTATTTGGCGTCACCCAACACAGGCGCAATGAAGATAACTTCGTTCCCGTACTACACTCCCTCTGACTTAAAAGCATTCAAATGTTACTTTGGGATCGATTTCTTTAATAAATAATTGCCTGAATTTGAGACCTTTGCATGTGCTTCGGTCTGATTTATAGCAATTGGGTGTAGCATCACATGTAGTGAGTGACAAGCTCAGTACCTGATATATTAGGGTAGATGCAACTACACCAACACAAACATGTCAGAAGACAAACAAGTAGATCTATAAATAAAGAAAATAATAAAGAGTAAGCTTGCGAGATTGGTTGAACCAAGCAATGTTTGAAGCCTTTGAGTGTGTGCTCAATTATACGAACTTTTCTAAATGTTTAAAATAAATAACTTCGCACTAGCTTGGTTTGATTAAATATCATTTACTAATCCTTACCATTTGATGGTTTTATATCCCCTACTCAGGAAGAACTTATGAGCCGTCTCTCTAACTTTACCTCTCGGGAATTCATCCACTGATTGATCCCCTTACTTTAAGATTAAGGGTGAGTTTACATTTCTTTATATTTGTATCTCAATTGTCACATCAATGGATCCTTCTAAGGCGAGTCGGCGGTTGGGGTGAGGAGAAGGAGCTGTCTCATATGCACTAAGTCAATCTCCGATTGACTGTTCAGGTTGTCTTTTCGGGTGACCCCTAGTTTTACGAAGGGATTGGAGGGAGTATCATTAAATGGTTCACGAAGGCAATATATTTATCAGATACACGCAGTTATCTCACGTTAGCTTCATGCAAACCATTCCTTTACTTCCACCTCCATCATCTTGTGCCAGTTTTGAATACATCTCGATTTGGTGACAGAGTTAGAAATGTCGAGTAGGGTTCTTTTCAATAAAACGGGCACCTTATTAGAGAGTGAATCGCTTCACGGTATTGGTTCCAGCCATAGCCTATCAATAATCCATAGGAAATGAGGAAAGATTACACGAAGGCAATTTCGTCGATTTATATGACCAACCAAGGATCAAACATAGATTAAGAAAGAACAAAGAGAGTAGATAACAAATGGAATAAAATACTAAAAACTCTTGTCCCCTTAAAGAAAGTGAAAAATAGGTGAAAAATATGTTATCGAGAGCCTTTCGCTATTCAGGCCACTGCGCTAATCACTAGGCCTAGTAGATAGCGCAATGACCTAAAATTCGATGATTAAGAACACCGATTTAAATGTGCTTTCAACATTTCTTCTAACATTTCCGCATCTTGATATTTTCTCTTAATCTTTTTTTAAAGACATTTTGCCCAGTAAAGCTTTTCCTTTTATAATGTTTAAGCCTTCATTTTTCTTTAGGGTTTCTTACATGATCAACTTTTGCTATAAAGCGATCCCATATATCGCCTAGGTGTTTTTGTAAAGGGTGTTCCATTAAGACGGATCGAAATTAGCAGTAAATAAAACAGTGTTATTGGTGAAAATTTATTGATTTCACTATTGGATCATGTTATTTGAGTCATGGCAATTATGTGTGAAAAATAATATCGCCTAAATGTCCGCCAAGGCTTCGGCGGCACACCTCCACTCGGTGGTCAAATTTTTGATGACGTCTCTGCATAGTTGCTCCTCGATCTCACCAATATGCCTTATTATCTCATCCTTCAGCTGTTGAATTGTTGCTGGCTTGTTGGCTTACTTTTGAGATGACCCAAAGAAAGAAATCTAAAAGCGTCAAGTCACATGATCGTGGTGGCCAATTGACCTCGCTGTTTCGAGAGATGATGCGACCTGGGAACTTCTCATTCAATAAAGCCATTGTTACATTGGCTGTGTGGCATGTGCCACCATCCTGTTACAACCACCAATCTTAGACATCCATAGAATTCAATTCAGGCCATAAAAAGTTGGTTATCATGGCACGGTATCGCTCGCCTGTCACTGTAACAGCATTGCCGGCATTATTTTCGAAGAAATACGGCCCAATGATTCCGCTAGCAAAAGATGCACACCAAACAGTGACCTTTTGTGGATGCAGTGGCTTTTCGACAATCTTCCTGGGATTTTCATCAGCCCAAATGCGACAATTCTGCTGATTAACGAATCCACCAAGATGAAAATGGGCTTCATCACTAAAGATGATTTTTTGCGAAAAATCATCATCGGCTTGTCTTTGCTCGTGCACCCAATTGACGAATGTATGGCGCTTCAAATGGTGAGCAGTCTTTAGTTCTTGTGTCGATTGAATTTTGTAAGCGTGTAGAGAGAAATCTTTTGTCAAAATTCAATGAAATGTTGTTGTGACGAGGTTCAATTCCTGCGCGCGATGACGAATAGAGGTGTCTGGATCTTCGGCCACATTCTCGCGCACTGCAGCAATGTTTACAACTGAACGGCGTAAACGAGCACGCAATGGCATTTTCATATATGCCACCGACCCCGTTTGTTTAAATTTATGAACGATTTTACCAATTGCACTCTTGGTTGGTCGATTATGTTGACCAAAAATATCGCGAAGTTCCCGAAATGCGTTTCTGTTTGAACGTCCATTTTCGTAATAGGCTTAGATAACTTTAACACGTTGTTCGATTTTTAATCTTTCCATGGTTGAAATTGCAAAAGACTGAAGTTGTTAAATCTTAAAGAAAAAGAAAAAAATCATTAGACGCTTAAACTAAACTCACATTTAAAATCGGTCCAAGTTGCTTCTTTCTGTTTAACGCCGCGTATCAGGAGTGAATAGGGCCAATAATAGCAATCTCGAATGTGTCATAAGCTGTTTGTTCTTATCTTTCATTGCCTTTGATTATTGACAGTCCATAAAATACTAATATAAAAAAACCTGAGACACAAACGATCCAACCTGAAGGAAACTAATGTGCTGTACAAATTCGAATGATTCCATGAAGACTCAAGCCCCATCCAAATATCTACTAAATTAGTATGACCACCACTAGTATCATCACCGTTGTTTACTAATACATCTGCAAGAAGGTAAAATAAAATTACACTATAATATGTGACACAACCAACAAGTCACAAGAAAAATACTGTTCGAAGACACTAATATCCTCAGAATAAGCCCTGATTTTCGAAACCTAAACATCCCTGAGGGTCTACAGATCAAAGAGATAGTTCCAATACACACGCACAACGTACTATCTTTGAACGAGTCTCTAACTCTCCATCTAAAAGTCAACGCTATCCTCCACTCCAACCTATAAGAGGACTGAAGAAAGTGACCAAGATTTATTTTAACGTACAGTATATTCCTGACTCTAACTCTATACTCAGTCTACAGAGCAGATACCCCAGCACCCGGAAGCCCGGCTTGCCTCAACTTTTAATTTGCAGATGACGTAACTCAGATAATAAAAGCACACAGCAAAAGCGCCTATGCAATCTCGTATAACTGCTACGGAGAAAGAAAACCTCGAAACCTCCGAGGGCAACTAACTATAAAATAAGAACAAACCAGGCCAAATTCAAGATAGGACCACTCAGAAGGCAGAAGTGAGGGTGTAAGGTAAATTTTATCTCTACGCCACAGTGTGCAATGTACTATGGATAAACCTTACTTTGAACGGGTACAGGAAGCACATTACATATACGATTGCCTACACCTCAGCAGCAATCAAAACTTTGTATACCTTCACGAACATCAAAAAAAGTAATTAAAAGAAGCTGCACGCAGCTCTAGTAAAAGCCAAATTGTTTTAATCCGCTTCCACATTCTTCTTTACCCCCCAAACAGAAGATGCTACTATAGAGAGTGCAGAATAATTGCGTGCATTTAATTACAGATATATGAAGAAGAGCAAGAAAGAAACAGGGAGTTCTAGACAGAAGGGCGGGACTGAAACATCTGAATAAGAAAATGACGGTAAAAGTAGATTGAGAACTCAATAACAACTAAACAGTACAAAGGCATTCGAAATTCGAGATTTCCCTTTACTTGCTTGATAATGAGAAAGAAACTTCTTTTTTTTGCGTAAATAAAGCGACGAACTAGTATAATAAAACCACTAAGGAAAGACAACCAAACGTGAATACCAACCCTAAGATGAAACTAACCCGAAACATGACAAAAATCTCAAATAAGACTTAAATAACCGATTATGATAAAAAAAGGACTATAGATAGCATGGATCAAGATACCCTAAAACGAGAAACAAAATCATCTCTAACCAATATCTACAAATAAACTATAAATCCCCCACAAAAAGTAACCAAAATATAAAGGTATGAACGCCATTAACCTAAACTTATAACAATAATCACGGTAAAAACAAAACAAATAACAGAAATAGGTCTGATCAGCATGCATCTATACATTTTTTTGTACACCTAAAACTTTCTTCTCATTTTACCACTATTTTCTTTTTCAAACCTACCTACTTGACATTCTTTTCACTTATAATTGCCTAATCATTTTATTGGATGTAATAGGATTGGAAGCTTCATTTTTCGCTGCACTTTTTTATCGATCAACTGGTAAAGGAGGCAAGGTTAAAGGAAAAAAAAAAACACAGCCGCCTGAAATTCACTGAAGACTTCGTCTGGGAGTATCTGAAGGAAGGCAAAAGCTCACGGCCAAATTCTTTATTAGTTTATAATTAATTCCAAATAAAATAGATCTTCCTAGACTATTTTTTAATTTCCAGCCAGATATTAAAAACCTGCATTCAAAAGGTTAAACGTTGGCAAATTAAACTGGTAAAGGCGAACTACATTCTGTTCTTCAATAAAACATATATGAGATTTAGCACTGATCTTCACTTTTATGTGAGACATTTTATTCCTCTGTGAGACTTACAACTTAAATTGGCATCAAGGGGTTCTAAATCGTGAGGGAACCTCCTTGAAATCGAATATAATCAGCATTTAGCTAACCAACCAAATGGAGCGTACCTTTTAAATTATTTGTTCTGATCTGAAGCAGTGATTCATATCGTAACAATTCATGTATATATATATATATATATATATATATATATATATATATATATATATATATATATATATATATATATATATATATATATATATATATATATATATATATATATATATATATAAGAAGAGAGAGAGAGAGAGAGAGAGAGAGAGAGAGAGAGAGAGAGAGAGAGAGAGAGAGAAATATCCACAACGCAAGAAATCTAATTTCCGCCAATCCGGCAGCTTTTTTGCCTTTTTTCCCATTTTGGGGTCTGAAAAGGGGGAAGGGTGTGGGAGGATGCCAACCAAAGAGGGCGCACAATTTGGGGGTATGCGAAAGAGTGGAGGTAGGGGCGGGGGAGGGAGGGTTAGTTTCATATTGGCGCTGCCGTATAGCTCGGTCGGGTCTCACTATGAATATATATTTTCTTTACTTTTTCTTCGCGTCTACAATAATAGGTTGTAGTTTTTGAGGTTTGCGCAAGTGATTTTCACCTTTGCGTTTCTCGGGCGTAAGGTCGAATGTCGGGTCAGAGGGCGGCGAATCACGTGCCATTCCTACTTGTTTATGTTGATTTACAAAGAAATGTAAAATAGTTGAAGTTTGCTGTGTGAGAGGGTTTCGTTGTATTGACACGCTTACCCACGACCCAGATCAAAATGAGAAGGAATGCGAGTAGGGCAGGAATGGGAATGGGTACACGTAAAGGGGGGGTGCACAGAAGAGAGAGGAGCACTGTAGCGAATGGCGTTTGCGGAGAAGGACCTGAGCTGCAAAGTGTTAGCATCAATTGAATTTGGGGGGTTTCCTCGTCGCCTAGTTTTATTGTCCTATAAATTTATATACAAGCTAATTAGTTTCCAATTAGATATATTCAAATTAGCTGTTAATTATGTAAATGTAATTTAGTTTCAAGTGTGTGCATGCTACTTTGTTTTTAATATATACATGGTAAATAGTTTTATGCATATGCTAACTAGTTTTTTCATCTGTATGTACTTAATAGGTTTTAATTATGTACATTCATATTAGTTTTATTTTGTACATGCAAATTAGTCTTGATTATGTAATTGCTAATTATATACATGCTTGTGTTTAATTATTTATATGAGAAATAGTTTTTAATTATGTGCAGGCTTATTGTGTGTACATGTTAATTAGTTTCTGATTATGTACTTGTTAAATAGCTTTTAATTATGGGCCTGCGAAATAATTTTTAATTGTGCACATACTCATTATGTGCACATGTTAATTAGTTTCTGATTACGTAGTGTTAAATAGCTTTAATTATGTGCTTGCGAAATCATTTTTAATTATCTACATACTTATTATGTGTACATGTTGATTAGTTTCTGATTACGTACTTGTTAAATAGCTTTTAATTATGTGACTGCGAAATAATTTTTTATTATCTACATACTTATTATGTGCACATGTTGATTAGTTTCTCAATATGTACTTGTTAAATAGTTTTAAACAATGTGCATACCATTTGGATTTTAATTATGTACATGTTAATTAGTTTTTAACGAGGGCATCTTATTGAGATGGCATTGTAAATGAAGGCAGAAAACAGAGTGGAAATCTGCTGGAAGTAGAATTTAAGTACCTAAAAAGGGTGGTATAATGAGGTTGGCATGTAACAACCCTTAACTTACCTCCGTAGCGCAAATAAGGCAAAAACTCCCCTTGTGTGAATAGGATATAGGAGGGATAATAATAAAAGGAATTTCAAAAAGAAAAGTGAAGATTATAAAAAAGGAAAGAACAGAAAAATAAATTGAGAAGAAGAGGAAATCGAAGTCCAAAGGACACAAAGGAGGTTCAATAAAAAGAAAAATAATACGATAATGAACGCAAAGGCAAATAAAATGAATACAAACAAGGAATTTCAAAAAGAAAAGTGAAGATCATAAAAAAGAAAAGAACAGCAAAATAAATTGAAAAGAAGAGGTAATCGAAGTCAAAAGGGAGATTCAATGAAAAGTAAAGTAATACGATAATGAACGCAAAGGCAAATAAAATGAATACAAACAAAAAGAGGAATTTGAAAAATTAAAAGGAAAAGGAAGACGACTTTGACGCGGGAGAAGGAAATGAAATGGAAGAAGGAAATAAAATGAGAAAAATGAAAAAAAAAATAATAATAATACAAAATAAAAAGGAAACATAGAAATGCTTAAGGGCAAGAAATAAATAAATAAGGAAGAAGAAAAATATGAAAGCTTGTTTAGATTTTCCTCCCATTTAAAAAAAAAATAAATCTTGCACCTTTCTTCGTCCGAGGCAATTGGCAAATAGTAGTTGAGAGGAGAGAAATAGTAGAGGTGGTACTTCTGAATGACCCCGTTTGACCCCGTTTGACCTTTGACTAGTTTTATTCGCGACCCCCGGCCAAGTCCAAGCTCCGAAGTGAGAGGCGAGCTTTCAATGAGTTAGTTGGGTGCCGTTGCAACACAGTAAATATTGCAATGCAATCCATTTACCCTAAAAAAAGAGAAGAAATCGACTCATTTAAATGAGATTATTGACGAAATGAAGTAAAACGAAAGAAAGTTGTGGGAGAGAAATTCCAATAAGAAATGTAAATGGTAAAGTGGAGCCAAAGTGAAAGATAAATTGCCGAAGAGAGAGACTGGGGGTGTCTTGGATCGCTAGGACTCATTACTTTCATGACCTGGTCTTCGTTTGGTAAGGAAGGCAGATCCTCTCGTTGATTTGACTGAGACAACGTTAATACAAGGAGCTAAATTTGGTCGCAAGAACAACTGATCCATAAGCATTTGGGGGAAAATCCGATTGGTTTTCCAAATTATTAGTAAAGGTAAGAATCGTCATACACAGCTAACCAAGTAGCTCCAATGCCACCACAAAAGATATGGGCTCATGCCTCCCAAACTCCTTAGAATTTGATCTAATAGAAGACCAGTACGGGGATCCTCAAAAAAACACGGGTTTATAAGCAGATTTAAGGTTAGTCAACTTCCGACAGTTCCCAATCCCATAATGGAGAGCTATCACTTAACATTTAGTTTTGAGGTTAATTTCAATCAGTACTAGTAAGATAAATTATTCACATTTACCCTTTGGCCATGAATGTAGATGTAGTAATAAGCTATGACTAGAGGATTCCATTAAATTATCTACAGATGCCCTAAAAGAAAAAGCAATCCCAATCCATTGTCCTTTTAATGAGACTTTAGTTTGTAGTCTACTTAGTGGTTAAGTAGATCCCTAATAATAAATAAGTAGGTTAGAATTGCGAAGAAAAGTTCATTAAATAATATAGTATAAGAACGCAAAATATTAATGAATATGTTTAATTTCAGGGGGAGACATTGCTTATAAAAATATTTACCCATGCCATAGAATTCAATGCCTTGAAACTTAATTGAATCGTTATTGCTATTTGAGGAATATACGTTTTGTCACTGTTTGCCGAGCACTTGTTTGCCGAGATGAATCTTGTCCTATAAGTTAAGATTCAGAGAAGATAAGGAGACTCTTCTAGATTGCCTCTTAATCGGATCATTCAAATATTTGATTGAGTCTTTTGTTCTGCTGCTATATATGAGTGGGACTAATTGTTCGGTAAAAGGTATCTATTTTTTATCTCATGCTGCATGGAATCTAATAATTTTGTAAAAAGGTTTTGATGCGTCTCACGTATTAGGCCATATTTGGTACATCAATAATTTCAGGTAACCTACTTCTAATGTATAGTGAGATGTAGTACTCTGTGTTAAAACATTAAAGGTCACGGGTAGCGAGATTTGGTACGAACGTACAGTGGTTCATTCATACCCTATAAGCACTGCCTTCCTATCGTGTTAAGGGATGAATTTTAAGACATCTTTATCTTTGCGACATCTTAATCTTTGGGTGCAAAGGCACCCTAATAAATCAATAAAGCATGAATAGGGGCCAGAGAGGTGTTCGCTTTCCTCAGGGGGCTAAGCCTGCTCCCGACATCTTATAAGCTAGACAACGCCACCGTCTGGCATTCACGAATCTGTCCCACGTGCGTGAGACACAAGGTAGCAACGCAGTTTGTCCAGCTACCGGGACAGGCAGCGCGCGCGGAGCTCTCTCAGCGTGGGACATTCAACACGAATGGGAGGCAAAATATGAAGACGAAGTAATCGTCACAGTGAGGTTATCGGGAGCGCTCTGTCAAATGAAGCTATGTCCATCCAGTATGTCCGATACGAAAGTGATAGACAAGTGATAGATAAGTCCAGGGAAAAAGTCGCGATGTAATGAAACGAGAGAGCCTCTATGCCAGCGAATACAATCGCATACTATACAGGGTACGCTTTAAAACAATCGATATATCTACAGCATTAGCAAAGATTATATCTATAGGCAAAATGAAAAGGTCGCCAATCTGAGAACAGTGTGATGGATCGAGCCCATATTCCAAATTTTAAATGCCTTAAATGCTAGATGAGTAGCAACTTGAATAGAGAATGCGGAGATCGGTCACGAAGGAGTCCACCACGGACACGAGATCCGAATTTGCTGTCGTAAATCTTCTTGACACGATTTCACATTATATGAGTACCATGAAAAGAGACAGGCGCACTTCGGAACATACCAAACATGACACTTTATCGACAAATGTCACACAGGTTTAAATCGTTCGGGCAGCGATTGTAACGTTTATAATTATATTGCATCTCTACGATTGTAAAAATCAGTCACATTTTTTGTAAGCTTACCCTGGGATATACAACAAAAGGAAAAAGTGCCTCCTATATAGATATAGCTGCACTTCATTTGTTTGAAAGGAGGAAATTAAAGGCAAAGAGAAAACATACATTTTGTTGGGTTAGATTGCTCATCCATCTGCACCTTTCCTATCCCGTTGCAATTAGATGGGAAAATTCAGATACCCCGTTAGAGTGGAGAGCGGACACGTACGCACTATGGTCCTGAAGAAAAACTAGTGAAAGAGAATGGAAAACCCGAGCCTCCGCTGCTCCTCCCAATTAGCCAGTAGTCCACGACAATTCCACTGAAGGAAATATCTTTCCAGATTGGTATTCAGGGAGCTGTACGGTTTACCGCAGAAAGTCAATATTCTTACCTGACAGTCTGTATTTTTCATGGAGACAGAACTTTGGTGGTTGCTGGTGTTTAAAATTGTTTATTGCGCTAATGATATCGAAGGTTAACTAAAGAAGGAGTGGCATAACGTGCCAGCATTTGCCTAGGGCAGGACACGAGACAGAATTGCCACCAGTTCTACCAAAATTTATCCCGGCGGAGTTAGAAACTACAGAAGGGTTCGCATTGAAGGCAGTAGCTACCGTACTCGTATTCATTGAGGAAACAGAAGCAGATGGTGCTATTCTGACAGGCGTAGGATGTCCTAGTTAGCACAGACCGAAACAGGACCAAATTCATTGCCTGCTTAAAAAATATTAGGTCAGCAACCTGGAACGCAAGGAACTCTTTTTCAAATAAACAGTGTGTGCCTCACCATATTTAATATACTTGGTTTTACTCAATAGAGCCCTTAATTTGCAAGACTTTGGCCAGTTTACAAATATTTCGTTTTGGCCCAAATTTGTATGACAAATAGTTCTAAAAGTGTAGCAGAAGTGTGGCACTAATAAGACCTTCGCAGTAATGGCACGAATGCGGTAATGCTCTACTTGTTCCATCATGACAGGCTCCATCATTACTGTTCCTTGGACGGCTAACTCTTTTATGATGTCTTCTATGATGTGGTGATCGAGTTTCTTTGAATTGACTATGATTTTATCAAGGTTCATGGTAAAGTGTCATTCACCTGTACAGGCAAACCATCGCGCGTCCTAAGAGCACTCACAAAGACCGCCTGGGCAGGGTAAACCGCTTTATTCAAAAGGCTCATGTCCGAGAAAAGGGAACTTTCGTTAGCCCTATTTAGAACTTTAGCTAATGGTTTTCGATGATGAAATATCTCTTATGGAACGCATTTATCCATCAGTAAAGCGGAATATTCAAAACTGTTAAAAGCTGGCTGGCTAAAAGGGGCCGGTTAGTCACTCGATGAGCGATCACGACGTAATCATAATGCCACTCAACTTAGTGACACCCGATTACGCTTTGGGGGTATTTCTCCTTCTGCCTAAGGGTCCCGTGAGGCTGAACATTCCACCTTCGGACTGTTCACCTGCTAAATTGGCTATGGATCCCTTCATCACGGAAACACTCTCGGAAGAATACGAGCCCACTTTTTCTATTATTTCTCTTGGAGGAGGAGGATAAGGAGTGCACCTCCTTCTCTTTTCCTCACCGAGATGGTCCCTCGCTGGAAGGGACAGCCTCAGAACTGTCCTTCTCGGAAATGGATAAAGGCCTGACATCTTACGAAGCGCCATCAGCGGGAGTACGGAATTCATATGCTTTTGATTCATCGGAGACACGTGTTCATTTAAAATAATCTTGTCCAGGAGCGTACTTAGGTTCGGGGGGTCGCCAACTGAGTCAATGTTCTCTTCCAGGGAAGATCCTTCTCTCTAAGTCGGAAATGCCTTCGGGATTCGCGAACCGCGGAAGGCGCTTCTCTCTGCCCATCTCCAAAATGGTGCTGGCTATCTTGTCTTTGAGCTCGTTAGGCTTATATTTCGCTAGTATTGCAAACGTCAAAGGGGCTGAGAGCCGACCGTCATGAGATAATTTTGGAGGAAGGGTGCGCCGGCCCCCAAATAGGTTACTATACGCAGGTGGAGGAAGGAGAAAGACACGTCTCGATGAATCTCGGTGCCCTGTGCCCATATAAAGAGGTTCTCTCGATCTAAACGCTTCCATCGGGAGCAAACGACCGTCCAACGATGATTTAACGTAGAGTTTTTCTCAGTTTTAGATGGTTCCTACGAAAGCGAATGCTGGGTAGGCGCTACTAGTTCAGCTAGTGATTCGCCGGTGCGGACTCCGCTATAAAATGTTTGAAGGGGTCCTGAGAAAGAATTGCGGCCCGCCCGCTTTTTAGAGATAGAGCTACCCGAGGGCGGCTCATAAAGTGGTTAAGGGGAAACACATTTAGCAATTGAGATTTTTAAGAGAGGAGTCTTCCCATCATTCAACGATCTATTTTTAAAAACCTTGCTCAATTCGAAACCAAGGTAGGGCGAAATTTCACTTTTTTTATAATGTTTTGACATTTTTTTTTTTTTAATCCTGAATGAAGTTCTTAAAATTTTGACCATGTAGAATAAAAGAGGGCGGTGGGCTAAATCTTGCGCCCAGACACTCTCGCCTATCCTGTCTCAGATTTGGAACCTTCCAGGTGCTTCAACTCTAAGAACTTTAAGAAGTGGTGATCCCAACCTGCGTGGCAATCCCTCAATTCTGATGTTACCCAGTGGGCAGGTATTTCCGAAACTCAGCATCGATAGAGGCATGCATGATAGAGGGATTCCTTATCAGTTGAACTAGTTTTTGGTCACTCGCTTAGGATCTGAAGATCATGTGACAGACACAGAGACCTGACAGGGATATTTATTCGGCCTCGCAGCGATCAAGGCAGTAAAACCAACCATAGGCAATACATCCCTATGCCCTCGAGAAGGCCGCAGGAAGGTGGTCTTCCCATAACACTCAGGGAGGATGCTATTGGAGCGAGGTTGGTCATCTCATTAAACGTGCTCCCTTTACCCGGGAAACTCAAGCCCCGTCTCATACAAACTGAGAGATTTAATGTGCGTTGTTTATAGAGCGTCAACAGCCTCTCTTCTGTTAAGGCATCTGGTAGCTGTTCAGGTCCTAAAAACTAAATAATGGAAGAACTAAGGAATAACAAATCAAGAGGAGAGTGATAGAAAAAGGGGTGGATAGAGTGATCCTTGGAAGGCACAGACATCAACAGCCGGACCAAATTGTTGAATTCAACTTATTAAGTGTGGCCTTCCTTACGCGCATTTGGGAAGAAAGGACGAGCGTCTAGTCCAGGTACCAGTTGTAAGAGTCTACATAATGCAGCTCCTGTAGGTGATGGGTGGTAGATAAAACATGAGGTATAATTTAGAAGAGATAGGGAGTCATATTGAAAAGTGAAACTCAAAGAGTTGATGAACCGACTATTTCACGGGAAAGAGGGTTTACTCGAGGCTAAAACCCAGGGTAAGAGAGTACGACAGAGGGATAGGAAGAATAAGATTAAGATGGAAGGGGGCATAAAGTTAAATTAAATCGATGATTAAAACACAATAATTATATACGTCTTAAAATAAAATGAAATGCTTTATAGAAAAAGGTTTACATATTAAAACCAACATGGAGAAATTTTTCAAGCCATTTTAGAAACAAGTTATAACATCTGATATGTTTTAGCAATTTATACTCGTGTTCTATTTTTGAAGAGCTTGTCAATAATAAGTTAAAATGCGATAAAACCAGTGGGAAAAAGTTAAATAAATAATTATTATAAATGTGAGACGGTGAAAGTAATGATTAATTTAGCCAAGAAGATTTCGAACAATTTTCAAATTCCTGTCAAACTGAAGAAAAAAAAAACTATAAAAAGGTTGTGTATAAAAAAATAATTACGTGAGGTGAGGCGCTGGGACATTAAAGGCTAGAAGCTTGGGATCAAATTTTATTTGGTTTCCTCCTCTCTCTCTGTCTCTGTCAGTCTAACTATGTTTGCCTGTATATATTTGTCAGCCTGTCTCTCTGCATCTGCTTCTGTCTTTCTCTCTGTATGTCTCTCTTCCTCTGTCTCTGTTTCAGTCTCATTCCTGTCTCTTTCTCACTAAATCTATATATGCTTACAAGAAAATAGTATATATATAAACTTGTGAAGACATTTAATGTGCCATAAATTAACGTTGTATCAAGCTTAATCAATTATCAAAAAATCTCGAATACACTTTTGAAAACGCCGACATTGACGACAAACATAAGAGATCAGCTACGAAAACGAAGAGTGATAGTTTAAATAATTTCCCCATTCCCCCTCGCTATTTCTGTCTCAAATATCGAACCAAGGACGTTACATTTTTATTTCCTGAAGAGAATAAGAAGGAACCTTATAAATATATATATATATATATATATATATATATATATATATATATATATATATATATATATATATATATATATATATATATATATATATATATATACACATATAAAAGGATACCCACATTTTGCAATGCTTAGCACGTTGCTGGAAGCCACATGGCTATCCAAACCCCACGTGGCCGAAGGTCACATGGCGAAGCAAGCCCAGATAGGCCTCCCCCGCCGCCATTGTACGATCCAAATAAAGTGTGGAGCACATCCCGTACGCAACGTAAATTCCAGCAGTTTTCCCCGCGGTGATAGAAAAAGGAGGTTAAACAACTATTTATCGCTGACAGTTTAGCTTTTCAGTTGCCCCCTGGGAATTCTCCAAAGTGGGGGTTATTCCTCCATCTCCCGCATGAGGAGACTCTCCATATTTAAACCCCTTAGCCACTTTGGAACAACAAGAAGAACAAGGCTCGCTCGAAGGAAGACATCCCTCGTCCCAAGTCGGTGTTCTTTGTGTACCCAACCGAAGGTTGGACACACTCTCCCCGGAAGGCATCCACGGTCAAACGAAAGCCTCTGCCCCCGCCGTTTTCTGAAGTATCTGCGCCCGGTTACTCCTTCGAGTCTTCCAAGCACACAGCCCTGTCAAAGTTACCTTGAGGTAGCCATACCTCTCCCGAGGATCACAAAGGATTCCAGCTTCTCCCTCGAGCCCCAACTAAGGTTAGAACTTACGCCTTCACAGCTCCGGAAGTAAGATGAAAGGGGTATTCTTCTTGGCGTCCCTTTCCCTTACAATATATATATATATATATATATATATATATATATATATATATATATATATATATATATATATATATATATATATATATATATATATATATAATTTTACGTAATGTTAGTATTGATTAACATATAACTCAATATTTGCCTATTTTATTGGCTGACCTTTCCTTGCTCCGCTTTTTAATTTAAACAATTATTTTTTAAAACTTTAAGTCGAAATATTTTTTCCTTCCCTCGTAGTCGCTGATGATGGTTCTATTTGAGGTCCAAAAGGTCCGACCAATAAATACTTAGAGACATATCCTGGGTCTTGTTATTCCTGTTATATATACGCATATATATATATATATATATATATATATATATATATATATATATATATATATATATATGGAGTTCTCTCCAACAATGGCCTCATCCACTACAGCTGAAAGCCGAAATGGTTTTGATCATTAATCACGGTATAAAAACATTAAGAGAACAAAAAACAAACCCCGTTGGATCTTGCTAATAATATAAATTCGTCATATCAAATCAAAGGATCAAATAATTCGGCAAAATACAAGAAGAGCGTGGTTTTAGACCCTTGATCCCTTAGGCTTTTCAGAACATTGTACGAGTTGTCTATACCTTGCATACCTTTTTCGTTATAGAAAATGCGTGTGATTAAATGATTTTATAATTAATCTTAAAAACACCACCAGCAATCAATAAAAATCTGACTTCTGTCTTCGTCGAACATTATTCTATTGTGGACCGACAAGAAAAACAATCATACCACTTTGATTTAAATGGTAATGTGTGATGACACTATTAATTGGAAAAGTGCCAATTTTCATACATACACACTACTAAAATGTTAAATTTAGCAAAAGAAGATCGAGGAAAATCCTAAAAAAATGCATGTTGTAGGATCAATAACAAAATCTACCGCACCAACTAAAACGACACCTGACAAGTTTGTGGTAATTATTTAGAACTACATCCCGAAATGTATGATAAATTCTGAATGGCAAATCTGCTAAATACTATCAAGTGAATATATATTTAAATGGCAGGTGTTTTACCACTGATCTGCGCTAAAGTAAAATCGCTTTATTTTTTACTACTGATTAACGTGGGATCCGAACTTCTGGGATCTGGTTAGGGAAATACAGATTAACGTGGGATCCGAACCACGGGATCTGGTTAGAGGACCTACGGATTATCTTGGGATCCGAACCTTCGGGAGATCTGTTTAGGTAAGCTACTGATTAACGTGGGATCGAACCAAAGGGATATGATTACGGGCCATACTGTTTAACGTGGGATCCAAACCACGGTCATCTGGTTAGTGGATCTACTGATTGACATGGGATACGAATCACGGGTATCTGTTGAGGGGACCTACAGATTAAGGTGGCAACCGAACTACCGGTTCTGTTTAGCGGGACCCCCTGATTAACGTGGCGTCCGAACGACTAGGATCTGTTGAGGGGCCTTACTGCTTAATGGGAGATCCAAACCACAGGGATCAGTTTAGGGGGACCTACTAGTTAACGTGGGATCCGAACCACGGCGATCTGTTTAAGGGAGCTACTATTTAACGTGTGACCTGAACCATGGGGATCTGTTTAGGAGACCTACTGTTTAACCTGGGATGCTAACCATGGGAATCTGTCCAGGGGACCTATTGATTAAGGTGGGATCCGAACCAGGTGGATCTGATTAGGGGGACATAATGTGTAACGGTAGATCCGAACCACGGGGATCTGTTTAGGGGGACCTACTGGTTAACGTGGGATCCGAACGACAGGGATCTGTTTACGGGAGCTACTATTTAACGTGGGAACCGAACCACGGGGATCTGTTTAGGAGACCTACTGTTTAACCTGGGATCCAAACCACGGGAATCTGTCTAGTGGACCTACTGATAAAAGTGGAATCCGAAACACGAGTATCTGTTTAGGGGACCTACTGTTTAACGTGTAATCCGAAGCTCGGGGATCTCTGCAGGGGACCTACTGATTCACGACGGAACTGAATCACGGTTATCTGTTTAGGTGACCTACTGAATAACGGGAGATCCGAACCACGGGAATCCGTTATGGGGACCTACTATTACTGCTTAATGGGAGATCCAAACCACAGGGATCAGTTTAGGGGGACCTACTAGTTAACGTGGGATCCGAACCACGGCGATCTGTTTAAGGGAGCTACTATTTAACGTGTGACCTGAACCATGGGGATCTGTTTAGGAGACCTACTGTTTAACCTGGGATGCTAACCATGGGAATCTGTCCAGGGGACCTATTGATTAACGATGGATCCGAACCAGGTAAATCTGCTTAGGGGGGCATACTGATTAACGTGGGATCCGAACCACGGGTATCTGTTTAGGGGACATAATGATTAACGTGGAATCCGAACTACGGGAATCTCTTTGTGGGACCTAACGATTGACTTGGGATCTAAACCACGGCAATCTGTTTAAAGGAACTACTGTTTAACAGGAGATCTGAACCACGTGGGTCTGTTTAGGGTCACCTACTGATTATGCTTAGATCTGAACCACGAGGATTTGTTCACGGGACCTACTTGTTAACGGGGATCCGAAACACGGGAATCTGTTTACGGGACCTACTGATTAACGAGGGGTCTGAACCACGGTGATCTGTTTAGAGGGCGCAGTGATTAACGTGCGATCCGAACCACGGATATCTGTTTTGGGGAAATACTCATTAAGTGGGATCCAAACCACAGGGATTTGTTTATGGGACCTACTGTTTACGTGGGATCCGAACCACGGTGATCTGTTTAGGGAACCTACTGTTTAACGGGAGATGCGAACGACGGGGATCTATTTAGGGGACCTACTGATTAACGTCGGATCTGAACCTCAGGTATCTGGTTAGGTGACCTACTGAGGAACGTTTGATCGAGTATCTGTTTTGGAGACCTACTGATTAACGTGGGATCCGAACCACGGAAATCTGTTTACGAGACCTACTGTTTAACGGGATCTCAGAACCACGGGGATCCGTTTAGGGGACCTACTAGTTAACGTGGGATACGTACAACGGGTTTTTTTTTTACGGGAGCTACTGTTCAACCTGGGATCTCTTTTGGGTACCTACTGTTTTACGAGGGATCCGAACCACGGCTATCTGTTTAGGGTACTTACTGATTAACGTGGGATCTGAACTACGGGGATCCGTTTAGGGGCACCTAGTGATTAAGGTGAGATCCCAACCACGGTTTTGTGCTTAGGGGACCTACTGTTCGACGGGAGATCTGAACCACGGGGATCCGTTTAGGGAGACCTACTGATTAACGTGGGATCCGAACTACGGTAATCCATTTATTGGACCTACTGTTTAAAGTGGGACCCATACCACAGGGATCTGTTTAAGGTACCTACTGATTAACGTGGGATTCGAACTACATCGATCTGTTTAGCGCGACCTACTGATTAACGTGGGGTCCAAACCACTTGGGTCAGTTTAGGGGGAGTTAATGATTAACATGGGATCAGAACCACATGGATCTGTTTACAGAATCTACTGTTTAACGTTGAACCCGAACTACGGGGATCTGTTTAGGGAACCTATTGATTAACCTCGGATCTGAACCACAATTATCTGTTTAGGGGACCTACTGCTTAACGTTGGATCTGAACCACGCGTACCTATTTTAGAGACCAACTGATTAAGTGTGATCCGAAACACGGGAATTTGTTTATGGGACCTACTGTTTAACGTGTAATCCGAAGCTCGGGGATCTCTGCAGGGGACCTACTGATTAACGACGGAACTGAATCACGGTTATCTGTTTAGGTGACCTACTGAATAACGGGAGATCCGAACCACGGGAATCCGTTATGGGGACCTACTATTAACGTTGGATCAGAACCACGGTGATCTGTCTAAGGGACCAACTGTTTAACGTGGGATCTGAAACAGCTGATCTGCTTAGGGCACCTACTGTTTACCGAGGGAGCCGAATCACGGGTATCTGTCTGGGGGACCTACTGCTAACGGTGTAATCAGAACCCCAGGGATCTGTTTAGGGGGACATACTGATTAAGGTGGGATCCAAACCACAGTTATCTCTTTAGGGGACCTACTGATTAACGTGGGATCAGGACTAAGGGAATCCGTTTTGGGAGAACGAGTGATTAACGTTGGATACCAACCACGGGGATCCGCTTTGGTAGAACGAGTGATTAACGTGAGATCCCAACCATGGGGATCTGTTTAAGGGACCTACTGTTTGATGCCAGATCCGAACCACTGGGCTCCATTTATTGGGACTTACTGAATATCGTGGGATCCGAACCACGGAGGTCTGTTTAGGGGAACTACTGATTAACGTCGGATCTAAACCACGGGTATCTTTAGGGGACCTAATGATTAACGTGGGATCCGAAATACAAGGATCTTTCTAAGTCGGCCTACTGATTAACGTAGGGTGGGAACTACTGGGATCAGTTTAGAGGGAGCTACTGATTAACGTGGGAACCGAACCAAGTGATCTATTTACGGGACCTACTGTTTAACGTGTAATCCGAACTACAGGGATTTGTCTAGGGAACCTACTGATTAACATAGATTTCGAACCACGGTGATCTGTTTAGGGGACCTCCTGATTAACGTCAGATCTGAACCATGGTTATCTTTAGGGGAACTACTAATTAACGTGAGATCAGAACTACACGGATCTGTTTAGCACGACCTACTAATTAACGTGGGATCCGAACCGCGTGGATCAGTTTAGGGGGAACTACTGATTAACGTGGGATCCGAACCACCGGGATCTGTTTACGAGACCTACTGTTTAACGTGGAATTCGAACTACAGGTATCTTTTTAACGAAGCTATTGATTAATGTCAGATCTGGACCACAGGTATCTTTTAAGGGGACCTACTGATTAACGTTGGATCCGAAGAACGCGTATCTGTTTCAGGGACCTACTTTTTAACGTTGGATCTGAACCACGGGAATTAGTTTAGGGGACCTACTGATTAACGTTGGATCCGAAGAACGCGTATGTGTTTAAGGGACCTACTGTTTAACGTTGGATCCGAAGAACGCGTATCTGTTTAAGGGACCTACTGTTTATCGTTGGATTTGAACCACGGGAATCAGTTGAGGAGAGCTACTGATTAACGTGTGATTCTAACAAAGCGTATCTGTTTAAAGGACCTACTGTTTAACGTTGGAGCCGAACAAAGAAGATCTGTTTAGAGGACCTACTGATTAACGTGGGATCCGAAACACGGGGATCTGTTTAGGACACCTACTGTTTAACGGGAGATCCGACCCACGGGGATCAGTTTACAGGAACCTACTGATTAACGTGGAATCCGAACCACAGTGATTTGTTCACGGGACCTACTGTTTAACGTGGGATCCGAACCACCGGTATCTGTTTAGGGGACCTACTGTTTAACGTGGGATCCGAAACACGGTGATCTGTATGTGGGGCCCACTGTTTAATGTGGGAACCGAACCACAGGGATCTGTTTAGAGGCATACTGATTAACGTCGGATCTGAACCACGGGTATCTTTAGGGTACCCACTGATTAACGTCGCATCTGAACCACGGGTATCTGCTAAAAGGATCTACTGATTAACCTGGGATCCGAAACACGGGTAATCTATTTAGGGAAGCTACTGTTTAACGGGAGATCCGTACCACGAAGATATGTTTACGGGACCTACTGTTTAGCATGGGATCCGAACCAATGGGATATGTTTAGGGCAACTACTGATTAACCTCGTATCAGAACTACGGGTATCTGTTTAGGAGACCTATTGATTAACGTGGTATTCGAACCACAGGGATCTGTTTGGGGGACCAACTGATTAACCTGGCATCTGAACCACAGGTATCTGTTTATGGAACGTACTTATTAACGTGGGATCCGAGCCACGTAGATTTGTTTAGGGGACCTACTGATTATCCTTGGATCCAAACCACGGGAGACTATTTAAGGGACCTACTGATTAACTTGGGGTCTGAACCACGGGGATCTGTTTAGGGGACCTATTGATTACCCTCGGATCTGAACCACGGGTTTCTGTTTAAGGGACCTACTGATTAACGTGGGATTCGAATCACCAGAATCTGTTTAGGGTACCTACTTATTAACGCCTGATCCGCACCATGGGTATCTCTTTAGGGGACTTACTGATTAACGTGGGATCCGAATTACCGGGATCTTTTTACGGGACCTACTCTTCAACTTGGGATCCAAACCACGTGAATCTGTCTAGAGGATCTACTTATTAACGTGTAGTCCGAACCACGGGTATCTGTTTAGGTGACCCACTGATTAACGTGGGATTCGAACCACGGGGATCTGTTTAGGGAACCTACTGATTACCGTCTGATCTGAACCACGTGTATCTCTTCAGGAGACCTACTGATTAACGTGTGATCTGAACCACGGGCATCTCTTTAGGGGACCTACTGATTAACGCGGGATCCGAACCACGGATATCTGTTTGTTAGGGGACCTACTTATTAACGTGGGGTCCGAACCATGGGTATCTGTTTAGGTGACCTACTGATTGACGTGGGATCCGAACCACCGGAATCTGTTTACGTGACCTACTGTTTAACGTGGTATCCGAACCGCGGGGATCTAGAGCGTATGGCAGCCGCCCAGAAAGCAGCCCGAATCGAACCTCGATCCTTAAATTAATCACACTCGACGTAACTTAACCTCGATAAAATCGGAAACGAGATTTCTACTCGGCTAATCTTGAGCCCAATATGAAATCGATTGCTTTTGAGGAACTGTTTGAAAGAGGAAATATTACCATTATTATTATTATTAGTAGTAGTAGTAGAAGTAGTAGTAGTAGTGTTTATTATATTATTATTTATAATAATACTAATATTTATTATTATTATTCATTATTATTTTCATTATTATTATATCATATCTTTTGTGCCTCTTTCCTCGTATTGGTGATGGGGCCAGTAACGAAGCGAACATTGCTGCCCGTGTGCAGGGATCTTAGTCCTACCGGGGCAGCCAACGCCTCCTGGCGACGATCAGGCTTAACGGATTTGTGAAAGAATTGAGTGTTTTCGGTTTCACGCTTTTGTTAAAAAATGGAGTGTATTCGGTTGCATGCATTTGTAAAGAGTGTAATGTATTTCTCCTTGACACATTTGAAAAAGAATATAATGTATTTCTACTTCACAGATTTGTGAAATAATGCAGTGTAATTCTTTTTCACGCATTTCTAAAATAATAAAATGTAAAAAAATTTAACGTAATTCTGTTTCAAGGATCTGTAAATGAAAGTAGTTTAATTCTTTTTTACGCATTTGTAAAATAATTGAGTATAATTCTGCTTCGCGCATTTATAAAATAATGGTAAGTAATTCTGATTCACACATTTGTGAGAGAATAGAGTGTAATTCTGTTTCACGCATCTGGCAACGAATGAAATTTTATTCTCTTTCATATAAACGTGAAAGAATAGAATATAATTATAATTCACGCATTTGTTAAAATAATGTAGTGCAATTCTTTTGCATCACATTTTTCTAAGAGAATGGAGTGTAATTCTGTTTCACATATTTGCAAAATAATGGAGTGAAATTCTAAATTACGCATTTATAAAAGACTGGAGTTCAGTTCTATTTCACACATTTGTAAAAGAATATAGTATATATAGTTTAATATATTTCTGCTTCACAAATTTGTGAAAGAATATAGCGTAATTTTGTTTCTCAATTTCTAAAAGAATGTAGTGTTATTCTGTTCCACAGATTTGTAAAATAATAGAGTGTAATTCTGCCCCAGGTATTTGTATAATAATGGAGAGCAATTCTATTCCACTCATTTATAAAATAAAGAAATGTAATTCTGCTTCACACATTTGTGAGAGAATGTATTGTGATTCTACTACAAAATTTAGTGGGATATTGTAGAGTAATTCTGTTTCACTCATTTTTAAAAAGAATATAGTTCAATTCTTTTGCACGTATTTGTAAAATATTAGAATATATTTCTGCTTCATACATTTGTGAAAGTATGTAGTGTAAATCTCTTTCATGCATTTGTGAACGAATGAAATATAATTCCCCTCATATATTTGTGAAAGAATGGAGTGTAATTCTGTCTTACATAATTCTAAAAGAATGTAGTGTAATTTTGTTTCTTCACACATTTGTAAAAGAGTGAAATATTAGGTTGAGGAATAAGTTCTTGCGGTTTTTTTAATGTTGTGTTGATTTAAGTTTTGTTGACGTGATTTGTGCACATATTAAGAAACAATAATAAATAATGGGAGCAAAATTTGCAAAGGTTAGGCTACGTCTCTTAACAGCGTAGACTAGTAAGCTTTTGCTTAGGCTACGTCTTGAAGTTGAGTAATAAGTCATTGCGGTTTATTTAAAAGTTGTGTTCATTTAATTTTTGTTTTAAACCCTCAAAATGAAATGTAAAGTTGGAAGAAAGGCGCATTTTCGATACTTGTTGTTATTCATTTTCAATCGAGACGGGAACAATGCAAACGCAGCCAAAGCTCGTCGCGATATTTGTGTTGTGTACGGAGAAAATGATTTATCAGAAAGGACAGCTCAATGGTGGTTTTCTCATTTCAAAAACGGTCATTTTAATCTTAATGACGAAGAACATTCTGGTCGCCCCATTAAGTTTTATGAAGATCGATTACATGACTTTCTTCATGAAAATCCTTGTCAATCGACTAGAGAATTGGCTGTACAATCAGCGTGTGATCAGAAAACTGTAGTGAATCACCTTCATTCGATGGGGAAAGTTAAAAAACTCCGTGCATGGGTTCCGCACGCTTTGAGCGAAAGCAACAAACTTTAACGCTCGACGATTGCCGAAAGTTTGCTTGCTCGTCACAAGGCTACTCGTGGACATAAGGACAAATTTCTTCACCGCATCATCACCGTCGACGAAAAGGGGTGTGTTTATGTCAACATGAACCATCGAAAACAATGGCTTAGCCCCAATAAAAAAACCTCTTCCGCGATTAAAGCAAGGACTTCATCCACGAAAAACGATGATGTGTGTGTGTGTGTTGGGATTGTGAAGGCATCATTCTTTAGGAACTCCTTGCGAACAACGAGGTTGTCAATGCAGAACTCTACGTTCAACAAATGTATCGACTTGCGGAAGCTATTCGTGAAGAGTGACCTCATCGACGTTATGGAGTCCTTCTGCAACATGACATTGCTCGTCCTCACATTGCCAATATGACAAAGACGCCATCCAAACGCTTAATTGGGAAATCCTACTGCATCCTCCATATTAGCCAGAATTGGCTCCATCGGATTTCCAACACTCTCCAACAATTTGCGCGGCGTTTCGTTTAATACTGATGTGGAATTAAGAACCTGGTTAGAAGAATTCTTCGAGTCAAAATGCAGAGATTTTTATAGCAGAGGAATCGAAAAACTAGTTGAACGTTAGGAAGAAGTCGTAAATAACAACGGAGAATACAATATTGATTAAATTGCATATTGTTATCAATTAAAAATTAAGTTTTTGTAAAATTGTTAATGGTAATGAATAAATTAAAAAAAACGGCAAGAACTTATTCCTCAACCCAATATAATACTGATTCACCACTTTTTGAAATAATACAAGAATCCTAGAAATATTAGATGGGAAGACATTGAATCTGAGCCAAGATTCTAACACAAATCCCCCAAAAGATTGATTCTATTGAATAGCTATTGTACATGCATTATATATATATATATATATATATATATATATATATATATATATATATATATATATATACAGTGGCGGCAATAAAAAAAGTGACATTGAATATTGGCAATAGAAATCGATACATAAAATCGCTTTCACGATTTTACTTACCAACAAGCCAATGAAAAGGGGCGGGGCTTATGCCACGAGTGGATGACTCTCCTGAGCTAAGACAACAGAACTGCACTTTATTGGAACTCACTGTCTCGTTTGAGCTCGTACAGTGAGGTTTTGGTGTACAACGCTCCAGTGTGCTGATTTCCTGCATTCGTGCCTACATTTGACGTGCTATAACTTCTGTGCAAGTGGATACAATGGGGCGGAAAAAGCTTTCTATGACAGAGAAAAGCCGTGCCTTGACCCTATTAGAGCAGGGAAAGTCTTTTATTGATGTAGCAGCAGATTTAGGAACCTCAAGAAATACGATTTATCGCCTAAAACGGGCAGCTGAGTTATTGCCACCAGGTACCATACCAAAGAGGAAGGAGGGCACTGGTGCAGCTAGGAAGACATCTCCAAGGACTGATAATATCCTAAGGCGTGAAGTGATGTCAGACCCTTCTGTAACCTCCGCTTCAATCAAGAAAAAACACCCAGACCTTCTCCAGAACGTCGCCCTCAGGACCATCCGTCATCGCTTACAGAAGGACTTAGGCCTACCGGCTCGCCGCGCTGCCAAGAAGCCACTTCTTACCAAGGCTATGAAGATGAAAAGGCTCAATTTTTGCAAGACCTATAAACATTGGACAGCTGCCCATTGGAAGAAGGTGATGTTCAGTGATGAGAGCACCTTTAGGCTGGTCAGAGGAGAGTCAAAGATCGTGCGTCATCCCAGCAATGTGTCTCGGTATGACCCAAAATATACCGTGAAAACTGTGAAGCACCCTGATAGTGTGATGGTGTGGGGTGCCTTTAGTGGAAACAAGGGCAGAGGAGGTCTGTACTTCCTTCCCAAGAATGTAACCATGAGGGGGACTAACTATCTCGAAGTTTTGAAGCAGCACATGCTGCCATTTTGGGAAATTCATCGGTGTGAATTTTTCATGCATGATGGTGCCCCTGCTCACAGGTCCCAGTTAGTAAAAAGGTTCTTCAATGATAATAATATTAGTGTTTTGGAGTGGCCTGGTAATTCCCCGGACCTAAATCCTATTGAGAATGCTTGGAATCTGATGAAATCCAAAGTTCAAGAGACAGCATCCGGCAGCATCAAGGACCTGATAGAATCACTGAAGAAGATCTGGGTTACGATCGACCCCACCTACTTCGCAAACCTCGCTGAATCAATGCCCAATCGACTCAGAATGGTCATCAAGTGCAAGGGCAACATGACCAAGTATTAACTTTCATGAAATATTCATAATAAAATATGTAAGTTACATTTTTCTGTTTCATTTTCCCCGAATTATCACATGTCACTTTTTTTGTTGCCGCCACTGTATATATAGTATAAGAGAAAGAGAAACTTGACGCGAATGAGCAATGAGACAAGAAACAAGAGTTTTTTCGAGGTAAGATAAAGGAACATTAAAAGAACACTAGAATCAATGGGAGCAGAGGGCGACACAATGAAGGCAATCCTTTACCGAGAAGATAGAAATAACGCCAGGGAAAAAAAGTTTGAAATTCCTGGCCGGAACTCGAACTCAGGTATGTTGACTGCCGGTCAGATGCTCTGATATATATATATATATATATATAAATATATATATATATATATATATATATATATATATATATATATATATATATATATATATATATATATATATATATATATAACAAGTAATAGTGCCAATATACCTCAATACCTTTTTATGGCGGAAGACCATTAACAAGCGAGCAAATCGACAAAACGTTGCCGAGAAAGGTATGTGCTTCTACAGTCAACATCTGCCAATTAGAATACATCTCAATCATACCGCAAGAAGAAAGCTCTCCCCCCTCGCCAACATAAGAAAAGCCGCATTTGCTACCGATGCAAGTTTACCGGCTTTATACCTCACTCGCGGGTCATTCTGCAACAAAGCAATTCTAATTGGATTTCAGTTATTATCTTCCAACAGCAAAAAAGAAACCGCCTTTAGTCTTTGCAATTACAAGGCTTTTGTCATATGCATAAATATTTAGCACTGCTTCCTGTCTTCTAAGTGTAGATATAATTCACGTCTGAGAATGTACGTTAAAAGTAATCATTCCATTTATGGGAGGTGGATTAGGAGGATTTTAATTTTATATACAGTTCAACAAAATAAAAGTGATCGTAAAATGGGAAAAGATTAATTATTTTTCAGGAGAAATGTATTTTTATAGCACGAATGGTGGCATTTATACATATATATATATATATATATATATATTTATATATATATATATATATATATATATATATATATATATATATATATATATATTTGGTTATATATATATATATATATATATATATATATATATATATATATATATAAATATATATGGTTATGAAGAAACTAATTTTTACACACGACTGATTAAAATGCTTGTTAACACCTGTTTAAATTGCTCCAAATATATGGTGAGCTGTGGTAAGCCGTCCCTTAAGTCAGCAATGCTTAGAAAAAGTGTAGTAAACTTTACTAAGCTTGTATAAAACAAGATTAATAGACTTAAATCGCGTGTTCTCAATTGATTCAATAATTTTGAAAATACATTAATTAACAAACGTATTATCAATTAATATAAATATCATCTTACCTTACGACCTTCAAAACTTTCAAAAACTCATTGAAAAGTACAATTGTTACCACCCGACCGGCAACCTACTGACCAACCAACCTAGTAACTTATATGTGTTTCGTGGACGCAACTAAAAAACAATCCCATTGTGCATTTTTCTCATAAACTTTTTAATTAACCGAAGCATAATTAAAATAAATATAATGAAATTCAAGATATTCTTTTATTAGTTCATTAATATGTTAACATTAAATCTTACTTAACATATTGAATATAAAAAGAAATGCTACTTTTTTTTAATAAGCATAAAGTTTAATAAGTATAGGCATAAAAGAGAAAATTTGACCTCTTCTACATAACATAATGAACAGAAAATTAATCCTATATATTAACTCTGATAAAACATCAACACTAGAGAGAGAAAACAAACATCTGTATGCTTTTATTTTATCATCAATCAAACTTGTGGTTTTGCATCATCGCCGATAGATACTTGAAACAGGATCATATTTTGTAAGCTTTAAGTATATGTATAGGTCGCTTTCATCTGTAAGGGTCCTAATGATGTCAATTAAGGTTTATCAGTGAGATTAACGATTCTCAAAAATTGTGGATAAGAAAAGGTTTGCAAGGATTGTAAGAGATTTTTATTCGGATAGTAAACGTTTTACTTTTAAATGAGAGATTTTTTGCAATAAAATCGTAGCTATTGGGCCGATTCTAACGAAATTTTAAACCCTAATGTTGTTTTACATTCTTTTTCGAATGATATAATTGTCAAGATTTTTCAGGATTACTACTGGAATTATTTGGTAATAACATTGTAGATATTCGGCCGATTCTAACGAAATTTGAAACCCTTATGTTGTTTTACATTCTCTTTCGAATGATATAATTATCAAGGTCGTGCCAGGTTAGTTCTGGCATTATTAAAAGAAAACTAACTAGGTTGGATTTCCCCACTTGTCGAAAGTTTTAATGGTCTCAAGGTCATAAGTCAAAATAATAGAGAGCACGCGATTTAAGTCTGTTGGCTTTGTTTTCTAAACATACCAACATTTCCAGAATGGGATTCAAAATTCGTAAAACTCCTTGAGGTTCGTCTGCTCCCTTAAAGTTTGTCTAACACCTTGTAAAGACGTGCTATAGTTTAACCAGGGGCAATCCAGGAGTGTTTTGTTAGAGTTAAGAAATGGTGTTTAGTTGCCACCTGAACAGTTTGAAGGACAACATTCACAACGTTCGAATAGTACGTCATCTCTATTGACTCAAAATGCCACGTGAACCATTTCTGGACAGAGTTTTTGCTGCAGATCAAAAGTTAGTTATTTACTGCATTACTAAAGGTGAAATAAATGGTTTTATCCCAACTTCACTCCAAATTATTCTTATTCTTTAACGTGGTCTCCTATAGCAAAAGGCTACTTCTTTGGTGCGATCTGAACGCATTTATTTCTTACGACTAATAATAAACAAACAATTGTTGCAGACATATATATCGAACATATGGGAAGCTTATACATATTTCTTGAATAAAAAACGACCATTACTATGAAAAAATAGTCGAATGAAAGGGTATCCTCCTTATTCTTCAAGACAGTCAATCCCCACACGTAGCACGTTTCGTCCAATAATATACTATTGCGAAGGGTGGCAAAATAAGTCCTCATCTTTAATATCATCACCTCTTTGATTTGGCTCGATTACCATAATTTTAAGTCATTACGAGATCAAATAAATGGTAAAATTGACTCTGAAATGAATTAGATTGAAAAAGATATCAACTCTACTATGACACTCGCGTTGGATATGCGTTGGTAAGAGAAAATACTGCTGAAGCCATTTGTAGGTCCTTGATGAGGAGAGATATCTTCTTCATAAGTTAAGGTAACCTTGAGGTGCACTGAGACGTGGTAAGGCAGAGTTGACTCTGCGTGTCGAAAATAGTCAACTGATAGGTAAAATTACCACGGTGGCCTTTTGCTGGGCTTCAACGAGGAGAGACATTATCATCGGTGGTCTCGAGTGACCTTGGGTAAGGAGACGCCAAGGCAAGTTGTGGTGTGATACCTCTTGGCTCTCGTGATTAGCATGATGGGCGAGGAATTGGAATGCATCCAACTCCGGGAGACCTTTGAGAATGAACCTTCAAAATGGACGAACTAGGTGAGATCGGTAATTGCGTAGTTCGTGGATAGGATCCAGAAAGTGATATTTATTTTTATCTACCTTGGAAGAAGAGAAGCAAGAAATTGAAAAGAGATTGTATCATCACCTTTCTGACTTGGCTCGACTCTAAGTGTGTCAGTATGTGGCTGCTGTTTCTTCCCATTCGAATTAAGATAAAATTGTGACATAATATAGGAGGAAGCAGTTTGTGTAGTTTAACCTTATGAGTTCCGCTTGCCAATGTGTGTGTCACTTGAAACAGTTAATTTGTCTGGCTTTTACAACTTTCACCTAGGAGTAAATTCACTTTAAAGGAAATTGAGAAGCGAAAGAGAAATGCAGTCGCCTAAAGTGCATGGTTTAGAAATCTACACTTTTCATATATCGCTCCCTGTTTTCCAACACAGGTTAATCGAAGTGTCCAGGCCTTATATGGTCGACTGAGAAAGTGTCTTTATTAGTTTTATGGCGAATAGTGAAAATATTTTAAGTCTAGTGAAGGACTGGTAAAGGGCTAGAAATGGGCACGAGCTAATACTTTCCGCAAGGATGACCTAAACTACGTGCCTTGGTCAGTGATGATGATGGAATGAATAGAAAGCAAACTTGCCACTCATGAGCAATTAAAAGCTTGTGTAACCAATTGCATGTCCATGGTTTCCATAGGAATAGTCTAGACCAATCGGGAAAAACAATTCTTCTTAATGAGTATGATTGTTTTTAGCAGCGAGAAAGTGGACCAACAAATTGGACGGGATTTCTGTAAAAATTCTAAAACTGAGGAGGGAGGGGAAAAGAAGACATAGTATGATGGTGCGGATTTGATCACTAGCACTGCATGCGAGTACGTGTCAACTTTTGCAATTTTTAATTGATGACAGGCCAGATAAAAGACAATGCAACGGTCTTTTGTGAGGCCCAAATACATGGATGAGAACCTCCGTCCAACGTTGGCAAAAAAGAGATTATACCACAGCTCATGGTATTTAAATCCTTCGAAAAATGTAAGTTGTTGTCCTGCAACGTCTTGCTGAAGAATTCCAACAACACTGTTGTACGACGTATCTGTTGTAAGGAATAGTTCCGCCTAAGAGACCACTTAGAATAACTTTATGTGGCCGTTAATTAATGATTTTTATATATCAATAAACGCCGTAGTTGCTTCATCCGTTCATTGGAAAAGAAAAATCTGCTGGGGTCCTTCTTTCATAAGAGCGTCTTAAGAATCTAAGCCGTAGGCACAATTTGGGATAAAAAGGCATAAGAACTTTACCATGCTTAGAAACTTACGTAGTTGTGTGAAGGCAAAATATTTGAAGTAAACTGGTGATAGTTTAATTTTATCCTTGGTGAGATTCTTTTAGTGACCTATTTCCCTAGAAGTGTTATCTCAGATACACCAAAATCTCACTTGGCTGGCTCAAACCTAAGCCCAATAGCTGTACGCGATGGAATAGTGTCCATAATTAGGATAGGTGCTCCTCGGGACTGGTACCTATCACTTGTCACCAATATGTATTCCAAAACATCGTTCAAGGAATCGAGTCCTCTTAAAACCGAGTCAATTAAGTGCTGAAATTTTTGTATTGCATTTTTGAGACTAGCTGGCATTCTGACACATTCAATCAGTCAAAACCGGTAATAATTGATGTTTTCGGGGTATTTACCGTGTCAACCGGAATCATTTGGTAGGCTTTTGCCAAATAGACCTTTGAGAAAACAGTTTTTCTCTCTGATCCGCCGAAAAATCCAAAATATTTCGCAATCAGGTTGCGGCCACAGACTCTTTGGCGTTGGAACTACGGGAAGCGCCACGAGGCCTTCATTCACCTGACTGTTCACGAACCAAATGCAAGGAGGCCCACCCAGTTGCCTTTAGACGGCCTGATGATGCTTGCTAACCTTGCTCGTCTTCAAATTCTTACTTTATTACCTAGGTTTATTCAGGAGAACTCTACCAAAACAAAAATTAGTGGTAGCACCACGGATGGCGATGCAATGGGTTACTCCATGCTTAAGATGCTCCTCCTCCTGGGGAGAACGGGCAAAGTTTGAAAACTTATTAAAAAACTGTGGATTATGAGGCGTAGCTGAAGATTAGAGGTGATGCAGGTCCGGGGGAAATGTAATCTTCTGCCACGTGGAAGAAATTCCCGTATGAACCTCTATCAAATGAAACCACCTAAGACCGACCATGAGGTCCATATGAGTTAGAAAGTTGTCACCAAAAATGACATATGAGGATTTTTCAACTATAAAAAAAACAGGTGAAACAACAAGGTAGCTTAAAGGTGAGGTTCATCCTTTCCCAGAGAGTCGTGATTTGGTCACTCTTTTTGACAAAGAAAAGATGGTGACGTATGTTCGCCATGGAAACTCACGCTGCTATGGCAGTCCCTAAATTAACAAGAACTCGAGTTAAGTAAGTGGATCAAGAGTAATAGGTAGTGTTCCTTGTGGCTGCTCCTCACTCCTGCTACCGAGCTTGGAAAGAGAAGGACAAACCTCACTTGTGTGTATGATGCCTAAAGGTTTAGGGATAGCAACAATGTTTTACGTTCCTCCAACCGGCAGGAAAGAGCCATCAGCTCTGTGTCGTGCTTGGCCGAGAGTGTGACCTTACATTATGAAGGTTTGATATTGTTTGCTGAGCACGCGTATACACATTCCCTCTCAGATTTCGCCGTGTGAAGCGCAAGTTCACGGGTCAAATGACAAATTGCTGGCTGCGGGTGGGGATTGGGGGTAACCAAAGCTACATTGGTATATGAGAGTTTGATCAGAGTATCGGTAATTTTTGTCACTTGTCTGATCCAAAGAAATGTTTGGAGTTAAGGTGGCCAGAATGCTTTGCGTTGTATGTGGAAGGCGGTGTAAAAACAGCTCCCGGAGATAACCAGGGAGAAATAGAGTGACCTTATTCTACGGAATAGTTTCGTGAGCCTCGGGTAGAAGTTATCTTTGTGGGTCAGTATCTCAAGTAAGCTTGACATTTGGAGGCGACTGTCGGTTTTTGCTTGATTGCTTCATATTTGTCGAAGGTTTTGGGGGCAAAATTGTCTCACACGATAACTTCAGGAGAGGGTAAACCTCTCCTTTTTAAACCAATTTTGTGGGGAAATTCGCTCTGCACTGTTACCAAGTTTACCGGTTAGGACCGCACTTATAAACCAACAAAAACGATTTAGATTCTCTCTGAGATATTGCTAAGCCAAAATATCTAACTACATAATCTAATTAAATAAGTCATTAATATATATATATATATATATATATATATATATATATATATATATATATATATATATATATATATATATATATATATATATATATATTTATCTAGAATTGCATTGGTTACTGGTTAAGGCTTTAATGGTTGATTAGAAATTATTTGCATATTAGATTGCTCTATTAACTACAGGTTATTATTATTAGTTAAGGAAAAATTCAGATTTAGTTAGGCTATACAATGCACCTCGATGAAAGCAGAGATGAAAATACCTTTGTAGGTCATTGGTTAGTGCCACAACGAAGAGAGGCGTTTACCTAACAAGTTCCAAGTGTCTTTGAATTTTAGTCGCATGCACGCGATTCTTATAAGTTACTATCTCGGTGCGAAGGTTAGTCGGTCGGATGGTAACCCTTTTTATTTTTCAATGAGTTTTTGAAAGTTTTAAAGGGCGTAGGGTCATACGGTCTTAAAGACATGTCCGAATAATTGAGAGCACGCGACCTATATATGTTGACTTTTTAGCTGTAGAGTAAAGGTGCACAGCTGACTCATGCTGGCAAAATGAAGTAAAATTGTATCCGTTAGACAAACAATGGTTTGAGCATCTTATAACAGTACAACAAATATAGCAACATCAAACAACAAAGAGGAATAAGCCTCAGATTCAGGCAACTACTAACTTAAACAACAAAGAAGGATAAGCCTCATATTCATGAAACTACTAACTTAAACAACAAAGAAGGATAAACCTGAGATTCAAGCAACTATTAACTTAAAAAACAAAGAAGGATAAGACTGAGATTTAGGCAACTACTAATTTAAACAACAAAGAATGATAAGTCTTAGATTCAGGCCACTAGTAACTTAAACAACAAAGAAGGATAAGCTTCAGATTCATCCAATTACTAACTTAAACAACAAAGAAGGATAAACCTGAGATTCAGGCAACTATTAACTTAAACAACAGAGAAGGATGAGCCTGAGATTTAGGCAACTACTAACTTAAACAACAAAAAAAGATGGGCCTGAGATTCATGCAACTACTAACTTAAACAACAAAAAACGATAAGGGTCAGATTCAGGCAACTATTAACTTAAAAAACAAAGAAGGATAAACCTGAGATTCAGGCAACTATTAACTTAAACAACAAAAAAGGATAAGATTGAGATTCAGGCAACTACTAACTTAAACAACAAATAAAGATAAGCCTCAGATTCAGGGAACTACTAACGTAAACAACAAAGAAAGATACACCTGAGATTCAGGCAACTATTAATTTAAACAACAAAGAAAGATAATACTCAGATTCAGGCAACTACTAACTTAAACATCAAAGAATGACAAGCCTCAGATTCAGACAACTACTAACTTAAAAATACAAAGAAGGATAAGGCTCAGATTAGGGCAACTATTAACTTAAAAAACAAAACAAAGAAGGTTAAGGCTGAGATTCAGGTAAATACTAACTTAAACAACAAAAAGGATAAACCTGAGATTCAGGCAACTATTAACTTAAAAAACAAAGAAGCATAAGACTGAGATTCAGGCAACTACTAACTTTAACAACAAAGAATGATAAATCTCAGATTCAGGCAACTAGTAACTTAAACAACAAAGAACGATAAGCCTCAGATTCATCCAACTACTAACTTAAACAACAAAGAAGGATAAACTTGAGATTCAGGCGACCAATAACTTAAAAAACAAAGAAGTATAAGCCTGAGATTCAGGCAACTACAAATTTAAACAACAAAAAAAGATGAGTCTGAGATTCATGCAACTACTAACTTAAAGAACAAAGAAAGATAAGGGTTAGATTCAGCCAACTATTAACTTAAAAAACAATGAAGGATAAGCCTGAGATTCAGGCAACTATTAACTTAAACAACAAAAAAGGATAAGATTGAGGTTCAGGCAACTAGTAACTTAAACAACAAAGAACGATAAGGCTCAGATTCAGGCAACTATTAACTTAAAAAAAGACGGATAAGACTGAGATTCAAGCAAATACTAACTTAAACAACAAAGAATGATATGCCTCAGATTCAGGCAACTATTAACTTAAAAAACAAAGAAGGATAAGACTGAGATTCAGGCAACTACTAACTTCAACAACAAAGAATGATAAGTCTCAGATTCAGGCAACTAGTAACTAAAACAACAAAGAACGATAAGCCTCAGATTTATCCAACTACTAACTTAAACAACAAAGAGGGATAAATTTGAGATTCAGGGAACTATTAAGAAGGATAATCGTGAGATTCAGGCAACTACTAACCTAAACAACAAAGAACTATAAGCCTTAGATTCAGGCAACTACTAACTTAAAAAACAAAGAAGGATAAGGCTCATATTCAGGCAACTATTAACTTAAAAAAAACAAAGAAGGATAAGACTGATATATAAGCAAATACTAACTTAAACAACAAAGAGGGATAAATCTGAGATTTAGGTAACTATTAACTTAAACAACAAAGAAGGATAAGACTGAAATTCAGGCAACTACTAACTTAAACAACAAAGAAGGATAAGACTGAGATTCAGGCAACTACAAACTTAAACAACAAAGAATTATAAGCCTCAGATTCAGGCAGCTACTAACCTAAACAACTACTAACTTAAACAACAAAGAAGGATAAGCTTCAGATTCAGGCAACTACTAACTTAAAAAACAAAGAAGGATAAACTTCAGATTCAGGCAACCAGTAACTTAAACAACAAAGAAAAATAAGTCTCAGATTCAGGCAACTACTAACTTAAACTATCGAATTTCAAAACTAAACATTACTAAAACGAAAGAGATTAACATAGCTGCCTTACAACCTGTCATTCAATTGCAACCCTAGTACTTCTTTCTTACATTTTTCTTTATATCCTTCACATCTAAAGGACTAAACACTAAATACGTGGGACAGGGAGACTATAGAAAGAATGAATAGTAAAACGCGATAATACACACCGTGGTGTGGAACCCACGTAAAGATGTAGGTCCACTGAACAACTTAGTCAACTTTCAAGTATACTACGCTATTTAAACCTTTGCTATCTCTACATTTTACTCTTCCTCTCCCTTTCTTGCTCCTGGTTTCCTACTCGTTCCTCCGGTAGACCCCACAGGGTTCTAGAGGGGCATAAAGGAGGCCGGAGGGGTCGGGTATCCTTCCCTCGCTCTCTAGTCATCTTAGGATAGCTAGAGGGAGAGTAGGGGACTGGTAATCTTTCTTTGTCTCTCCTCCAACATTTCCTTTCATTTTAATTTAAAATACAATCGCGAAGAGGTGAAAATAACTCCGGTTTTTACGAAGAGAGGTATTTTCCTCAGCTGTCTGGCGTGACCACTGACCATAGGTGAGGAGACGCGGATGCTAGTTGAGCTGTGGTACGTATTGGCCTTGACTAGCAAGCTAGACGAGGGATTGGAATAAGTTCGACTGCAACAGATGCTTGTGTTCCTGAAACCTTGAGAATGGACGAATGGGCTTGAAACTAGTAAATGCGCCAGCTGCGGCTTTACTCCATAAGGGGATATTTGTTACATTCTACCTTGGGAGGAGAGATGCGAGAAATTGAGAAGATATGGTTTTCCTGTAGTAGTTGACTTAACTTAACTCTCTGCGTGTCAGAATCTCCCGGGTTGTATCAATCAACAAGATTGAGAGAATGTTTGAGCTTTACACCTTTCGCAGGAAGATGAAATTGTGCGAAATTATTGCAGGTGGCTTGATGTTGAGTTTAGCACCATGGAAGCCGTATAGTGTTGTTTAGACCATCTAGAACATTAGTGGATCCTGTTCCCTTCAGGACCTTGGAAGAACTTCTAAAGCAAGAAGAGCAATGGGTAGGACACTAAATTAAATCCATAACTAAAATGGAACTAACGATTTGAAAAAAAAGAAAAATCAGGTCCTGAAGTTTAATTCCGGTGGAGTGAGCTTTTGAATTGTGAGGAGGTTTGAAATTTGGTATGAAAATCACTTGAAATTATTTACAAGCCTTAGGTCATACTAAGATTAATTAGGTGACGTATTGGGTAAATTTAAAATGCTAGCCTTTACAGCTTATCTCCAAAGTGCAGCATTCCAAATCTCTCCAACGCTTTACTCAATCAATCTCAGTATTTCCTCAGGTTAGAAGATACTTCCAAGGGATTTTACTACAAAATTTCAAACCCGTTCACAATTTAAAAGCTTACTCTCCAACTACACATACAAGAAGAAGCAATGACAGGTTTGAGGTGAGTATATGACTAAAACAAGGCTTTCGCCATATTGAATTTCTGCATTTATAAGCCCTTTTGAAGACATAAAATGTAGAAACCGTATAGTTGCAAATACAATATCTACATATATTGGATGTGAATAATAACTTTAATATAGTTCCTTTCTAAATACTCATGGAAATTTAACCCATTAAGGCTCCTTTTGTTATGAGTAAAATCAAAAAAGAAAAAGAAAGGAAGAAATGTACTTAGAATTGATGCAGTTTCTCATTGATTTGCACTTGCTTCAAGGGTCTTTTCTCAGCTGATGCAGCATTAAAAATAAATCGTAGGTCACTGCAAAGAATGGCATTACTCTGACATCCTTCTGTATCCTACGGACAAAGTTTCAGAAAAATGTCTGAGCAATTTCTGTCGATTATAAAAAAATACCAAAATGGGTTGTCGATATATTTTATATGGCTCATTTTACAGCGACATTATTATTTTTCTGAAATCCGAGTCTTACTGAATCCTCATTTTTATGTTATTCAATTCTTTCTCTTCCCCCCCTCCTCATTCCAATCAATTTGCTTTCCTTTGTAATGGCATGAGATTATCAACATTGGTAAAAGCTTACCTTTGCTTTCTTGCTAACGCCTGCGAATACCCTAAAATTGGGTAACTCGTGTTCGTAATTGTTTTGGTAATCATTGGTCGGACTTCAATGTCAGATTTTGTTGGAATGAATCATTTCAACCACTCGCCTCAACCTTCGCTTTCATACTCCCTAAAAACGGAAATTTTCTACATAATTCTTCGACACTTGGTATTTGAAGGAATATTGCGTTAGTGAAAACAATTATTTAAAAAGTATATTTTAATATATTTCTCTTAATTTATCATATTTTCTTATGTAATAGTGCCACCCATCCTCTATCTTTTGGATTGGTCTCCAAGACGGAGAATGAAACTAGCATAAAAATCATAATGGCAATTGCTGACAAGACTGGCATGAATGAATTCGAAAGAAAATCAATTAAATATTACCTTGGAATTTTCTCCTTCGAGTGTTCCCTGTTCATTTTACTAATTAAAAAGGATTTAAATAAAGACATTGGGAATTAAGCGTATTTTTAGTGGTAAACTTTTATTTTGTATCGTGATCTTAAATTAGTCATGACAAAATATTAAATTTTTCATACACAATTAAAAAAACTACTATAAGCGAGGGAATGAAAATTACCATATACCATAAACTACCCCTTATCGTCTAAAATTTAAAAGTTCAACTCATTAAGCGACCTATTATTTCAAAATATAGATGAAGATTAACTCCTAGTAATCATATAACCATTGAAACAATCATGCACAAGCTGGAAGGAATGCAGAATTGGATGATTTGAAGGGATATATGAGTTCAAGTGTCTGATAGGTAGTTGCCTCGGAATTTCCATCCTTTCCCAGTATAGCGTTTTCAAGAAGAGGCGTTTATCAACTATCTCAAATTAGTAAAGAAAACTACACTGTACGCATTGATCATGTGCGGTTTGTATATAAATTATTATAACCCTTCACACGACTTCGGGGACGCTTGGCGTGCAGGGGCAGATCCAGGATAAAACGTTGGGGATCTAACCTGAATTCCTCCATCTGAGGAGCCTGAGAAAAGGGAATTGACCATTAATAAGGGTTATAATAGACAGTATTTATAATAAATAACGGCATCTTTTAAAGAGTGAGCACGAACTCAATCACATCCGAATTCTTTTTTCACACATCGACAAAATATGAATTGTAGTTTTCGGAAGACAGGAAAGGTATAATACTGAATTTAATAAATAATTTTGAGATTTACCTGGATTCTATACATGTATCTTATATGATACATTCGATCACAACGGTTTAAAAATACTGTTATATATATTCTTTATTATTACACAACTCTTTCTGAATAACAGAATACAAGTATGGCCTATAAAAAAAAGAAAAATAAACATAAACGAGTCTGAAAATTAGGGAGGAAATTCAGCCCTCCTGGATCCGTACCTTGTGGCGTGGATAAAGATCTTCCCCAGAGGTGCCAGATAGAGTCGGAAAGTGATTACTTGGTGCTTTACCAACCACACACCGTCACAACATTCAATGCAGTTTTCCTTACTATGGTAAGATATATCATGCCGTGACGGAATGAAGAAAACGATCCTGTGTCCTGACGTGTGGATGAAAACGATCCTGTGTCCTGAAGGGTGGATAGAAACGATCCTGTGTCCCGAAAGGCGGATGAAAACAATCCTGTCTCCCGAATGGTGGATGGAAACGATCCTGAGTCCGGACGGCGGATGAAAACGATTCTGTGTTCGGACGGGCGGCTGAAAACCATCCCTTTTACCCCGATTCCGAAAGTGAAGATTAAAATATTCAATTGATGCAGTTCATTTAGGAAGAATTTCCCATTTTTCTGTGGTCTTCAATCAGAAACTTCTAAACAAAGCAACGAAGAGTTTGTTATTTTTCTGTGGTCTTCAATCAGAAACTTTTAAACAAATCAACGAAGATTTTGTTATTTTTATGTGGTCTTCAATCAGAAACTTCAAAACAAAGCAACGAAGAGTTTGTTATTTTTCTGTGGTCTTCAATCAAAAAACTTCCAAACAAAGCAACGAAGAGTTTGTTATTTTTCTGTGGTCTTCAATCAAAAACTTCAAAACAAAGCAACGAAGAGTTTGCTATTTTTCTGTGGTCTTCAATCAAAAAACTTCCAAACAAAGCAACGAAGAGTTTGTTATATTTCTGTGGTCTTCAATCAAAAACTTCAAAACAACGCAACGAAGAGTTTGCTATTTTTCTGTGGTCTTCAATAAGAAACTTCAAAACAAAGCAAGAAAGAGTTTGCCTTTTTTCTGTGGTCTTCAATTAGAATCTTTAAAACAAAACAACGAAGAATTTGCCTTTTTCTGTGTTCTTCAAAGAAAGATTACTGCCAAATAATCACTCTTTCTGCCTCACTGAATTCATGCACTGAAGCAGAGCCATCACAGATGAATAAACATGAATAATCACGTGTTAACTGCAGTATTTCTGTTAAACTTTTGCCACAAATCATTAATTAAACATGCACTTGATTCTGTACCAGCGAATTTAAATATATTTTATTATTTACAGGTACTATACATAAAATTTTACAAAACTAGTTGTACAGAATGCCTTTTTTTTATCTCTGTTGAATGGTTAAACAAGCAATCAGCTAGGAAGACTGCTTGAAACTAGGATCTCATTAAAAGTTCCTTTTGTTAATAGGTAGAATATTCTCCCTACAACTCTTTGCATGCAAGTGAGAATAATAGACAATATAGCTAGCATCAGAGCAAAGAAAAGTTAATTTTAGCATTTAAAGTAACAAGAAAAATGTTTGGTTTCCACTTATGTATACGAACGTGTTATAAAAGAGTTGTATAAAGTCCGTATACTCATAAAAATAAATTTTCTAAACTCCCACCTGGGCCATTTTATCTACGACTTTGGCGCTTACAGCCTGAAGCACGGAGAGAGATTCCATCTGAATTTTTAAGTGACAGAAAAGAGCCTACCAATGACACTGAGATGTAGGCTTACATGTAAACTACTGCTCTGGTCCCCCCTAAAGATATTCAACGTTGAGTAAAGAGATTAAAGTCTTTGAGAAAGACGGATATTCCCTACTGACTGTCATTTTGCCTTAAATTTTAAGGATGTGTATTTTATTATATAATTCTGCTCTTGAGGGAAAATTACGGTGATTTTGTACTTGCAAATTCGACGACACTAATTATATTTTAAAATGAAATCGACTATGTAAAAGAGCAAGAAACTTGCCAAAAGTTTGGAAACGAAAATGATTGCGGTTCCTCTTTCTACTCTTTCCCGAGTATTTGGACCCTGATCTGTCTAGTAATTGAGGTTACCAATTTAGTCATCTCATTCAATAAATTCATCCCTTTCACCTTTAGCAGGTCATCTGGTTCTATCACAAACTTTCCTACACTTCTATATTTTGTTCTATGGATATCTCATTTTATGCCCCCATCATAAATCACAAGCTATCAGTATAAGTATTCATACTTTATAATAAGTTCACTAGTCCTATTTGTTCTATCTTTAGCAAATGATAGATTCATTATTTCGTTTTTAAAATATTCATGTTTAGTCCAACTGTGAGAGTCGCTTATAATAATTATGTTAGCATTTCCTGTAATATCTTGGACCATAAAATTTAAGTGATCTCATCAGCAAGTCAAAAGAAGCTTAAGTATGTCCCCAAAATTCTGATTTCAAATCTACAGTAATTAAAATCTAATAAAGTATAGCTGTAAACAGATGTGTGGAATAGACCCCATATCTCGGTTATTATTACTATATTTTAACGGTATTGACTAAATGCTATAGACAGATGAATATTCTTTATATTATTTTGCTGTGATTATTGTTCAACATCATGACAATGTACAGGATGCGGCAGAACCGATTGAGCAATTTTAAGGAGTTATAAAAGAGTAAGAGGGGTATATAGAGACGGTACACCATATTTGGGGGGTACATTCCTGAGGGGAGCCCTTGGGGGCTTTTCCAGGGGAGCGAGCCATTCCTCGGAAATCGGTAAGGGGACACCTCCCTCCCCCTCCCTCCCACCCGAGCATTGACTCCTCAAAACTGCTCAATCGGTTCTGCCGCCCCTTGTATTATATTGCAACTAAAATCAGCCTATTATGTATTATGATTGAAGTCCAGCTTTAGTAATATTCCGTTTGCCTATGAGTTATCGAAATAGGCCACTTACTGCTAATTAATAACCAATTGATTTGTAGTTCTTTATTTTTTTTCTATTCTCCTTTTGAAAAAAACACAAATAAAGTGTTAGATCATAAGTTTTATTATTATTTTTTTGTTTGTATAATCATTAAAAAAAATATAACCTAATAGCTCGGAGAAAGTCCAATGGTACACGGTGTTCGCCACCGTGTACCAGTGGAGTTTAGTGGAGTGGTTTGACCTGAGTTGAGAGAGGATTACTCTCTGCGTTCTATGGAATGACTTCTCTGATTGGTTTATTAAGTGGTGGAGGCTCGTTTAGGATGTTGTTTGGCGGTCACGTGTTCAATCGTCTTTGGGTGAAGATATTGTGGATGTATTTGATTAAGTTAGGGCCTGGTGGTTCAGAGGAAGGTTATTGAAATAAGGAGATTATATAAGAAATAAAATGAAAGAGAAGAGAACTGATATAACCCTTTAACTGACAGTGTTACTACTAAAAGACTAAGTGATCCTTGGGGTAGAACATATAGGAGTTCATGTGATTCGTAAGAAAGCATGAGCGTTTAACTTCATCTAGGAGGTCTTAGTATTCAATGACCAAATTTCAAACTTCTTCGATAGTTTAAGTACCTTCCCAAATCCATTATTTGTGGAGCTGCGATAGAAATGAACCACAAATCATTCAAAATCGATCTATAAACATTATATTACCATTATAAAATTAATTCAAAGAAGATGTTACGATATTTCCCCCAAACACAAAATTAAAGAGATATTGAGATTTACGTCTATGTAGAATCTCGTCTCGTTGCGACTCTCTGAGAGTTCGAGGGTACAATTTGTTACCTATTTTTAAATATTTCAAATAAAGCCATAACGATTTCCTCTGACATTCATATTTTTTTATATATCTACAATATCTTTTCAGCTGTGCGGGATTGGGTCGGGTAAAATAGTCTTCAGTCACCGTGAAGTAAGTTATAAAAGTGATGCGCTTTATTTACCGTCTACATAATTTAAAATAAAGTTAAAAATACTCACCGAATTGAATGTTTAAGCCTTTAATTTCATAAAACATTTATTTTAGTGTCAAAATAAAGCAAATTAATTATCAGAAGAGAAAGAATAAAGGAGAAATTATGCGGTCGCATTAGGGTATTAATTTGAAAGGGAAGCTACGTTCTTATAGCAAGGCTTACATAAAGAATATCAAGAAACCTTCCTGAAGTATTTAATTAGGATAAATGATTAGCATGAATAGTTTTATAGACCTTTGTTAATCATATGTTAATTAAATGCACTTTTTGTCAATTGATCTACACTTTCTTTCCTGGCTTAACTACTCTAAACCTTTCTTTGTCCCTAGAGAAATGAAGATAATGAATTTGGTCTCTCGTCCTTTGTATATGAGAGGGAAGATGAAGATTTTGAGAGAGAAGATGATGGAACTCGATTCCAAAGCTCCTTCTATAATGACCCTACCCTTTCAAAATGCTTAGGTACCAAATTGGATTGTAGTTGGTGTTCTCCCTTCCTAAATTTCCTGACTACTAAAAGGTTTTACTGAATAAAAATGCCTAAGGTTAATAAAGACTGAAGGCTGTTGAGTGATTTCGTTTCATGTTTAGAAGAAGATTAGTCGTTAGGGTATAACAATTAAACCATAAATACTATGAGTTATGGTGGCGGCATCTATCGATTACCTACGTCCATCGTTGTTTAACTTTGTATATATCTGAGTGATTCCGTTAGGTTAGGTTATGACCACACTTGTTAAAACAGGTTTAAAGTTGATTACCATTTAGCGTGGTTTCACGAAATTCCTCTTCACGTTTGGTTTTTATACGGTTACAACCTATAGCCTTTTAGTCGCGTGCACGTAACTCTTTAAGTTACCATGTCGGTCCGTAGGTCTAAGGGTTGGATGGTAACCATTTTCCTTTCAATGAGTTCTTTGGTAATAACATCGTAACTATTGAGCCGATTCTAACGAAATTTGAAACTCTTTTGTTGTTTTACATTCTCTTTCGAATGACATAATTGCCAAGGTCCTTTCAAGGTTAGTCCGGGAATTATTTGACAATAACACCGTAACTATTTGGCCGATTCTAACGAAATTTGAAACACTTATGTTGTTTTGTATTTTATTTTGAATGATATAATTGGCAAGGTCCTACCAAGGTTAGCCTGGGAATGATTTGACAATTACACCGTAACTATTCTGCCGATTCTAACGAAATTTGAATCCCTTATGTTAGTGCTAGAATTATTAAAAGAAAACTAACAATGTGTTGGATTGCCCCACAGGTTGAAAGTTTTGAAGGCCGTGAGGTCATAGGGTCATAAGGTCATAAGTCAGAATAGTTAGGCGCTTTTTTGTTTAGGGGACGCAAACCAAAAATGGCTGGTGACGTCACCAGGGTTGCTGCCTGTGAGACAGCCATGTGATCCCCGAGTGTGAACGAATAGTTTAAAAACGCGTTTTTCTGATAAAGACAAAACTCCCGATTTTGGTACTTTTTTGGTTATATAACCTAACCTAACCTTAACCTAAAAAATAAATGTAATGGACCTATTAAACCTGATTTAGTGAAAATGAAAAGTAAAGTAGCAGCAAAGATGTATTATTTTAAAGGTAGAAAGTTCTTATGTCTTTATAAATTTGCTGAACCAAGGGCAAGGGAAGCAGAATATTATTATGGAGTCACAGTGGCCATTTTTTGCTTTGTGTCCCCTAAACAAAAAAGCGCCAATAATTTAGAGTACGCGACTTAAGTCTGTTTTCAAACGTGTAATTTTTACTCTCTTTTTTCTGCGAATAAAACATTAATTGTTCCTAAGCGAAGAGTAGCAGAGAGAAGCGACCGGACAGAAATAATGGCGAAAAATGATATTTTTGAGTCCTGTGAAGCGACATTTATTCTATCATTTCAAAAATTCCATTCTGAAATCCTATTTCTTTTCGTTACCTTCGCTTCCCTCCCGTTTGTCTATCCTTCATATATTATTTTTTAAATACATGTAATGAAGCGCCTTCGCACCTATCTGTTGCCGCTTACTTAGCTCCCATCTAAACAGTGAATCATCCTTGCCTGAAGCGCCACCTTGGGCCGAACTCTCGCATCGATCTGAACCAATTGCACATCTATATTTCAGGAGCGATCAGGCGAAGCGTCTCCCTCGCGTGCCTCTCCCTCTTGTTCCATCTCCCGCTTTCTTCCCCACATCATTTCCCCTCTCTCCCCTACCCCGACTTCCCTTCCTCAATCGTGAATCTATTTCCAATCTATGTGAATGAGGGCTCCGATAGCCAATTCATTCACAAAACCGTTCACCTGTTGAATGGGCGGTCCGGGCCCAATTTTCCCCGAACTTGGGAGACTATCGTTTTATTGACTAAAATTCTTTCAGGCTTAACCGGATAATTGCATAAAATGATGCCATAATAGTTTATTGAGTCCCAAAGGGATATAGTCCTGCTAGCCGAACATTTATTAGAGGGATTTTAATCAAGAAACAAAATTGTCAACCGGAAAGTCGAAAAAACTGTCTGGAGAGAAGTTAGAGGTATGCAATTATCCGGATGTATCTTCCCTTTACTCTTCATAGGCCCAAGTGAGCTGTTCTTCAGTATCGGAATCGTATTGGCACCTCACCTTTAAGATTTCCTCTACCCTACTTGTTGTCGACTTCGATTTTATGAATGAATCGGTCTTTTGTTGAATAATACGGGGCAATTTGGTGCTGATTTAGTAGAAAAATTGAAGGAAACTACTTGCGCAATTTGTGTTTATTGGGGGATTTTATTTGTGGCATGGTAGTCACACAAACCAAAGAAAACACCTGGTTTTATAGCAGATTTACGTATAAAATGGATTTAGTGCATATAAATCAATACAGGAGTTTGGTGAGTTCTGAAATTGTCGTCTCTCCTCTTCTGAGAGAGGAAACTTTTCAGCCTGAATGCCCACACATACATTTATACACTACATAATTACGACACATTCATAGTCGTAGATTAAACGGAGCATAAATGTACATTCAGACTCCAATATACACACGTGCGCTAAAAAAAATTGAACGAAAAAACTTGCAATAAGGTTTATTTCTGACTTGGATTACATCGAGCTGTAGTTCAAAGCCCACGTTTATTGCAATTTAGTCCCTCCACAAAAATTTAATTTGGTGCTGCTCATAAAAATAAATCATAAGTGAACTTTTCTTTGTAGAAAGAGCTATGCCACTTGCCATAATCCGTTGCATTAAAATTTTTAAAAGCTGTCTTAAAAATCTTGATAAAGAACCTCAAACGTCAGTCAAAATCAGACACCGCATTAAATAGCGGTTATCATAAGAATTACAATGGCAATAATTAAATGACATCGGTATAATTGCGAAGAATAGTATACGAGGGAGAGTGGGTTCGGCATTATAGTTCACACTGGAATTCCTGTTACTAGGTAAATGTTATAGTGACACACAAACTAAATCACATTAAAGCGGTACTGCGTAAATCTGAAGTTTTATTTAATAAAATATCTTAGTCGATTGATCTAAATAGATTATTTGTTTTTGATGTCTGAATGACATGAAAGATTTTAAAGTAAAGCAATACAAAAGACACTGTCGCTATCTTCCTTGTGAAGAATGGCTCCCAAACCTTATAAATAAGTAATCATTTTTTTTACCTGGAAGGTCAAAGGAAACATAGTTCGCTTGTGGCCTCATCAGGAATGGTAGATTGAGAGCAGTTATCAAAAGATCATCTACAACTATAGAAAGAAGATCAGAAAATATCTTTAAATCTACACAAGACAAGCTCGAGAAAAATGTCTTGACTCAATGAACAGCTTTAGCACAAGCCATTTTGATACCAAGAACATAAAGGTAACTTCAGATAAGAAAAGGAGATTAATATTTTGCTTTTTATAGCTACTGGTACACATTTATCGACAAGCATACCAACGATCTATCTCATTTACAAATGAATTCAAAGGAAAGAGCATGCAACAACAGACCATTCGATCCTTACGAAGTTGTATGTAGCTACAGGGTGGCAGAAAAGTTACTATGTAATTGAAATATATAGTCTCGATAGGATCACAGTGATGTGATGCTACGATTGTCATCCAGTACAGGCGTGTATAACAACATTAGCGGTAAAAGCCTTTACTGCTAATGTTGGTATACACGCATCCGTTTGGACGACTATCATAGTGTCAACCACTAGGATTCTAGCGAGACTATTTATTTTCATTAAATAGTAACTTTTCCGACATCCGGAACTATCTGAGCTAAATTTAATGAACTTCGCCGCGTTGATCAGTGATGTTCGCTTATCTGATGGAGGGCGAAAAAAATTACTCTCTTATAAACGGAGACAATCTTGGGTTTCAGGCAACTTGTTTGTTTAGTCTTTGTGTAAGCCAGGGGTTGGGAAACTTTTTTGAGCCATGGGCGAAAATTTCTAATGAAAGAAGTCGACTGGCTATAAATAAAATTTGACTCTTGTATTTTTTTAATGTTTAAATTTATTACATGGTGCGACTCATGCATTAATATCTAAAGAGAAAAAATTAATACACAACATTTTTATTGAATGCCACCACGGAAATTATGATAGTATTACTTATGAGATATTGCATTTTTATAATCATCATCATCATCACTTACTCTATAACTTAAGAAGGGGATTTTTTTGAGTATTTGAATAATAATTTCATCTTAGTTTGGTTATGACTCATGGTTTTTTCATCAAAGTTATTTCTAATAATTCTTTTATATTATCAAAAAAACAAAATCGGGAAGTTCAGAAATAAATATAGGTATCGAAATTTTTTGAATTTTTTAAAACCCAAAGAATTACAAATGGTGAAGTTCAGAAAATTTATTTTTATATATCTTCTTCTATAACTCTATATTTTAGCAAAGTGATATTTTGAAAGGGGGGAAATTTAGTTTAGAGTTCCTTTTTAAAATTATTATAATTGGCGAAGTTCAGAAAATTTATAAAAATCTAACCATGGCTGCTTTTTTTTAGATTTTAAATTTTAATCTTAGGAGCGAAGCGCAAGCTCCCTCCGTAGGGGGAAAGTGGCGAAGCCATTGCCTTGTATCCCATACAAATATATCAGGGGCAGATGAAAATTGGACTCGCGGGCGAAATTTCGCCCGCGAGTGACGGTTTCCCAACCCTTGATGTAAACGAATCAACTTCAGTTCATTCAATGACTTTACGGGAAAGATCATTCCATAAATAGACTATTCGTTTTAAGAATTTTTTTTCCAGACTCGAATCAAATGGTTTACCTAACATAATTTTACAACCGTTTCCCAATATGTAATTGGATCGATCACTTATAAAGTACTTGTCACATTTCATATTAATTTTGTCTTGGAAGATTTTGAATAATTGAATTAGGTCACCGCTTAGTCTACGCTGAGTTAACGGGAAGAGATCTAATTCTTTACGACGATCCTCCTATTTCTTGTTTTTTAGTTTTTTTAGATCTACAGAGTGCTCCGAAAGTCTTGTCACCCCTACCGAACAGTAATAAGAACAATAGAGGAAAATATAATAATATACAACACACTAGCATAAGTACCCGGCGTTGCCCGGTATAAAAGGTCCTATCGCAAATAAATACAGATGCATATTGATTAAAATTCTTATATTGTGGCTGATTATAATTATCTTTTGTATGTTTAAGACAGATTCAGGAAAGCTGCACACTCTCCCTATCTAATATATATTTACGAAAGTCTGTTTATATGTATGTATATATGGCCGTTATAGAAGGCCACTTAGATCGAACTTGAAGGAGTTAGGTTAGGTTCGGTGGCGCCACTTTTGCCAATCTGAGTAGCCTATATTACTTCCTGAGTCAAGTTACCTCCAATGGTGACCTTTGGTATCCTTCAAGGTCGCTCTAAGTGGCCTTCTATAGCGGTCATATATAAATACATACATACATACAAACAGACTTTTAGAATATATATTAGATGTATTAGTTTTAGCGTATTTACTTTCAATAGAGCAAAAATATAATAATATCAAACACGATCTTGTGCACATACACTTGCAATCAGCCTCTCTTCCAAACTGTAGGAGCTCGTGTCAGCCATCTGAATTAGAATATTAAAACAATATCAAAAGAGGGTGAAAAGAGTTTAGAACCACCCTGTAGATTCATTGTGTTAGGTCTAGAACAAGTAGTACACATTAACTAAATATATGCTAAAATCTCTCGCTTCATTGTATCTTTCCATTATGCTAGTCTAGGGGTGCGCCTAAACACTTATCTACATGTGTAGCTAAGCTTCATGTAATTTTACTTAGAATTTACGGGAAATTTCCGACACGAAGAAGGATAGAAAAGATCGCCTCGGCTCTTTGAAAGGCATTGCCTGCAAGAGATAAAAGAAATATAATGCCATAAATGTTTGAAAGGGATAGAAAGAACGGATGCTTTATAGACGACTATTTTCATGTATAGTTTTGTTTTATTTCGCTCGCTACCCTTCAACTCATTTAGTAGACTTACATATCTATCTTATCTGGTGGGTAATATTTACACTTATATAGGTGTAGAATATTCCCTGTTTGTGTGTTTATCTTATATAAGTGAAGAAAATTTAAGCTTCGGGCCATGTGGAAGCGTGTATTTATCATTTTGAACACATTTTGTCGAGTGTTTGCTCTTTTGTCATCTGGCAGAGTCAACTCTAACTAAACACTTAGTTTGGTTACCTAATATTCTATTTGGGGGAATAATAATTATAAAGATCAAAGTTTTCGTCATAAGGTTTATTTCCCAGCTCGGAAATTAAATTAGTTGTATGTTTCAGCCATTTTAATAGAGCACTAGTAGTGAAAACGGTAGGGGGATTTATACAGTGGACAGACAAAAGAATATCTTTATTGACTTGCGTATAAAATTCTGAACCACATTTACCAGCATCATGTGACCTATTTTAGAAGCTTCATTTCATTGTTTTGTCAAATGAAGCCATCCAAAATTAGAATTTCAGTTACCTTTATTATATGTTTTGTTGATTTGATAATCTGATTTTAGGTTAGGTTAGGTTGTATGACTTTGCATGATGTCTCAATGATATCCATTAAATTTTGTCTCATTCACGCGACTCTATGATGGTACGTCGGTCAGTCGCTCGAATGTAACCATTTTATTTTTCAATTCGGTTTTTAGCAATAACATCGTAACTATTCGGCCGATTTGAAACCTTATGTTGGTTAACATTCTTTTTCTAATGCTATAATTACCAAGGTCTTCCCAACGTTAGTGTAGGAATTATTCAAAGAAAACTAACTATAGGTCGGATTTCCCCACTTATTGAAAGTTTTGGAGGTCGTAAGGTCATAAAGTCATAAGGTCATGAGTCATAATAATTGAAAACACGCGACTTAGGTCTGTTGACCTTGTTAACCCTTCTTGGCAAGTTGGGTCAACGAATTAACTCCTTCTTTACTCCTCTTCCGTTACGATATTCCTATTTTTTTATGTCAATAGATAAATACGTAGCTCGTGTTTAGAATTAACTATAAATGCAAAGCTCTGCTTAGTAATCTATGTTTTCTGTTCTGAATTTTTTTATTTACATAATTTGTTTATTTTAAAGCTTGTGGCATCTATTTAACGTACGCGTGTGAGGGCAAATGAATTGGCTAATTTATTTCACAATACTGAAGCACAAGAGTTTAGGGAGAGAGTACCACTCATCATTGATTTTGAGTTTGTTTTTTTATTTGTTTTTTTCTATTATTTTATCTGGCGACTGCCTTCTAGGGCATAAGTCAACGTACTCAAGCTAGCCTGTATCTATGCTATATCAAAAGCCAAATTAAAAAACAAAAAAAAATACAAACAAAAAGAAAAAAAACAAACAAATTGAAAAAATATAGAGCGAGCTCCATCGACTGGGGAAGGCCCGCCCTTCCCCACCGAAGAAGATCGCGATCCATAATTGAATATTAAATAAGGGGGAGAAGGTTGGCCTCCTCCAAAAATTCTAAAAGTCCACGGGTCGGTGTGCACGAACTCGTCCCGAGCACAAGGGACAGGCGGTAGTGACCCCGCCCACCCCGGTACTGGGATAGGTAACGTGGGCGAAGATCACTCATACTGGGAGATTCGACGACAAGAATGTGCCGAACAGTCTGGGGGACGACGCAGGCGTTACAATAGGGCACAGACGAGCGTTCCATCAAATGGCGATGCAACACACGAGTGTGCTCGATTCAGAGACTACAGAAAGCGACCTGATGCCGTCGCGGCATTGGGGGATAGGTCCATGGGAACAGTCACGGCGCAATGGCACGCAACTTTAAGTTCCCTTCGACCGTCTCCCATCTTCTTTGCCAAGCAGCCCGAAGAGCTGCACGTATTCCTGCCATGTAGTCGGTGTGAGGAAGAGCGAAACGCTGGTCCGGTCGCAGAGTCCTCGTGGCCTCTTTGGCGCCCTTATCGGCGCGCTCATTCCCCGCAATTCCTACATGTCCAGGAACCCAGCAGAAGATAATCTAGACATCCGCCCGACTTGCCAAAATCGTGGCGTCACGGATAGCGCGAACCAGGAGATGCGGAGATTCTAATGCCCCCAAAAGCACTCAGGGCGCTTTGTGAGCCGCAATAGATCACAATTCGGTCCCCAAACCGGAGACGTCGCGTAATCTCCAATACCGAGTGGTTTATTGCCACCAGCTCGGCTGTAAAGACCGATGCAGCGCCTGGCAGATCCCCGCTGACTTCAAACAGAGGGGATATTGCGTGGAAGCCACTCCCTTCTTCGGAATTGGCGCCTTCCATATACACTGGCACGGTTCGAGCGTGCCACGAGGTTGCTCCAAAAAGGTCGAACGCAATACTCCCGGCGATGTACAAGCATGAGAGTAGAGGCGTGGCGACAAATAGCCAAATGTGGTACCATCCAGCGTGGCGTTCTGAGCAGAACCAGGTGCGCCACCGGCCAGAAAGCTATACTTAGCTCTCGAAGGAGATTCCTGGCCCTAAACCCAAAGAGCTTAGGGTATGCCTGGTGTCTCTCGGCGCCATAGGCACCGTCGAAAACAGCTGCGGATGCAGTGAGAGCTGTTGGTGACTGAGGGAGTCGCCGAGCTCGCGCGTACAGGCGAGTGGCATCTCCCCAGCATCGATTAATAGGCCCTCAATGGGGTAAGTGTGGAAGGCACCGTTCGAGAAGCAAAGGCCGGTGGGGTGTATCGAGGCCACTTTCGGCAATAAATGCTCGGCTGTGGATGCATAAAATTCGCATCCGTAGTCGACCTTTGAACGAACAAAGGATCGATAAAAAAGTAAGGCAGTAGCCCTATCAGCGCCCCGAGCGCTGAACGTCACGGAGAGGAAAATATCCATGGCGCGAAAACAAGAGACCCTAAGACTGTGAATATGAGCCTCCCAGGTGAGGCGTCGGTCAAATACAAGACCAAGGCAACGGTGCGATTCAACAATTTCAGGCGCACCCCATTAAGAAACAAATCTGGGTCGGGGTAGAGCCGTGGATGGCGGCAGAAGTGCACCACCTTAGTCTTGGCCAAGGAAAACCAAAACCTGTGGGCTTAGGCATAGCGAGAGACGCAGTTTAATGCCTGTTGGAGTCTACGTCCAGAGTTGGCATTTGGGTCGCGCCAAAATAGATCGAAAGGTCGTCGACGTAGAGCGTAGCGAGAATATCTTCCGGCAGCACCGAGGTGATGCCGTTTATGCTCAGGGCAAAGAGTGTGACACTGATAACACTTCCCTGCGGGAGACCCTCTTCCTGCTCCATTGTACCGGAGAGCGCTCCCACATCCGTATGCGGAATCAACGATCTCGCAAAAATTCAGATATAAACATTGGGAGGTGTTGCCTCACCCCCATCGTGTGGAGAGTCTCCATGATACTATCACTATGCGGTATCATAGGCCTATTCCAGATCGAAAAACACCGTGGCGTAGTGCTGTCTAAGAAGGAAGGCTTCGCAGACAGCATTTTCCAGTCGGAGCAGAGCATCCGACGTGGAGTGAAACTTGCGTAAGCCGCACTGTACAGATGAGAGATGGCCTCCGCTGTCCAGGAAAAAGGCTAATCTCACATTTACCAATTTCTCCATCAACTTTCACACGCAAAAGATTAGAGAGATTGGGCGGAAACCAGCCGGAGTAGAGTGATCTCTCCCCGGTGTGTGAAAGGCGAGCACAGTTGCGATTCGCCAGGAATCTGTGAGCAGACCCTTGACCCAGACCCTGTTTAACAAATCTAACATAAAGGCCATGCCTCGCTCACCCAGGTGTCGAAGCATTACGTACCGGACATCGTCCGGACCATGGGCGGTGTCCGCGCATGAAGCAAGAGCGGAACGCAACTCACTCACAGTAAACCTGTCGTTGAAGGGTCCTCCGCCTCTGGAGGTAAAGTCCAGTCGGCGGCCTTCCGCGACATCACGATGTGCATTGAATGCTGGCGGAGCAGCATCACGGCTAGAGAATGCGGATAAAGCGGTCGCGAAAGATTTTGCCACGGACGCGGGGTCCGAGATTGCGGTCCCATTCTCTTGGAGAACGGGAGGGGGGTCCTGCGAGAACTTAGCCCGAATCCTTTTGACTCGCTTCCACACATCTGCTAGAAGGGTCTTCCCGTTAAGTGAATACACGTATGCCCGCCAAGAAAAGCGGCGGGTGTGCTTTGAAATATACGGAAACCTAACCCTAGCACGACGAAACTCACCGACAGTGAAATCGTTCGGGCGGTGCTTATAGCGCATGTAGGCATAACGCTTCTGTTTGAGGGCCATTTCAAACTCGGCCGACCACCACGGGAGTGGTCGGCGTGCAAAACGGCCAGACGTTCTGTCAATAGTTGTCAGGCCCGCGTGGATGAGGCTACGGGAGAGGAACCCAACAGCCTCATCTACCGACCTAAACTCCTCGACTGAGATAGAGATTTAATTCATTTCCTGAAATGCAGGCCACCATGCCCGCTCCAAGCACCACCGAGGTGGGCTCTCAGGCGGCAGTTGCCCTGAAAATGATATTTGAGTGGGAAAGTAATCACTACCAAGGAGATCATCGACCACCCCCCTATCAAAATCAGGCCATGCATCCGAAGAGCACGAAGATAGATCAAGGCAAGAAAATGAAGCGGTTCTAGGGCAATGATGCGTAAACTCATCCACATTTAGGACCCCTATCTCAAGCTCTTGGATCAGATCAGCAAGGACTTGTCCCCTGGGATTTATTGAGTAATCCTTTCAGAGAGGATGTCTGCCGTTTAGATCTCCAAGCAAGAGAAAGGGCCTTAAGAACCGTGCCACGACGCGGCGAAAGTCCCACGCGTCGAAGTCAGCTGACGGTGAAATGTACTTAGAAATAATAGTTTATCTCCTATCCAGGTGAAGCTGCACAGCCACTGCCTGAAAGGAGGTATCTAAAGGGAAAAGAAGAACAGAGACATCATGCCCGGTGTAAATCGCGCATCCTCCAGCCCGGCCCCCATCTCGTGGTGTTGGGTTGCAAAACCCTTATACCCTGGGAGGGCGGGTAGGGGGCACGCGCCTATCATTGTCTCCTGTAGAAAAATAACTAACGGGGAACGAGACGAGCATCCGAAGCCCCTCCCAGTTGGCCCGGAGTCCACGGCAATTCCATTCAAGGAATATGCGCTCCATACCTAGCTCGGAGAAGACGTGGGGGCCCTCTTCGAACAGAAGACCGTCATGGAATGGCCGTACGCTTCTCGGAGGCAGAACCCAAGGCGCTGTTGGCCGGAAAAAGCGCTGAAGACTCTGTCACCTTTGAGGACTTATTGGAGGAGTTTGGGCTCGCCATTCGGGTCTTTTCCTCCCTCCGCCTCGAAACCTTAGGCGGGCGTTGCGGTTTTGGTGTTGGGGGCCTTCTTTTCGAGGATTTACCGTCTCCGAGCCACTCAGCCCACCACTAAGCGTGGGCGAAGGAGCCCAAGCTCCTTTATTGCTCTCCTCCTTTCGGAAGACAGTTTTAGGAACCCTGGAAGATGGCCTGGCGAACAACTTCAGGGGTGTTACCTCCTGCGAGTCTAACGACTCGGTGGAGGCGCGTGGCCGTTTCGCCTTAAGGGAAACGATCACGCTGTAGAGAAGGGAGGAGGGGAGCCCTGGTTTTACCCGGGGCTGGGTGTAAACCCTTTGTGCCGCCATCTTTACCAGGGAAGCGCCTAGGTTGAGTAGAACCAGCAGAAGGGCTCCGAATGGGAGCAGAAACAACCGTGCTCGTTTGCCTGGATGGTCCAGGAGCAGAGGGTGTCTTTCTAACCATTGAGGCATAAGACGTCCCAGGCAGAACCGGGCGCGTCAGGACCAAGTCCTTAGCCTTGCGGAATGAGAGTCAATCCTGTGCCTGAACGGCCAGGATTTTTTTCTCAACGAGATATGCACCACATTGCTTCGAAGAAGCGTGGTGCGGCTATCCGCAATTGAGACACTTGGCCACCCACGATTTGGACTTATCGTATGCGGCCTTGGAGCAATTTACACAGACTTCGGGTGACCCCGACTTTGCACGTCTACATGAGCGATTGGTATGGTCAAAGCAGTGGCAGTAATAGCACCTCTGTGGCAGTGGCCCGAATGCCTTCACGCGGTAGCAGTACCAACTAGCATGCACACACTAAGGGAGCTTGTCACAGTCGAACGTGACGAAGAGTGTAGGGGTGGGTCTCGATGCCCCTCTATGTTCTCTCATCACACGTTCGACCTTGACCGCCCCTGTGTCGGCCAGCTCTAAGGTGATGTCCTCTATGGAGTAGTCAACGACTTCCCTCGCATAAACTACTTCTTTCACAAAGTTCATGTTAGAGTGTGGCATCACATTGACCGGGGTGCCATAAAGTGTTCGAAGAGCACTTATCTTGGCCGCCTCGGAGGAATTCGCCGCATTCGCCACAAGGCTCCCGTCCGAGAAACGGGTCACCTTCGGCTCTCTAACAATTACACTAGCTAAAGCTCTCCTCTGATGGATCATGTTGCCCTCGGCCAACATGCTACCATCAGTGGAGCGAATAACGAGGAAGCGTTTGAAGCCAGCGGGCTTTAAAACACCAGGTAGCCTCTGAATGAGGGGCCCCGATGTTATCGAGGCTCCGCCCTGTGCACTTTTGGTCTTAGTCGGGAGCTCAGCACCTGAGGGTGGCAGAGGGACCGAATGTGCCGATCTTGGCTTGGTCGCTTACCGAAGCAGCAGACTCATCCGTCCCCGCAGCCCCCGCGGAGGGAGAGGAGCCCAGAGTCTTTTTAGTCTTTTTTTCTGTTCCTTTTCTTTTTAGAAGACGAGGGCGGGGAATGAACCCACTTCTTTCCTTCGCTGGCAGGAGCCCACATGCCAGATGGCCTGGCCTCAGCTAGGTCCTTCTCCGAAATGGAGAAGCTCTTAGGCAGTCGTAGGGGCACCGGTCGGAGGAGATCCCTCCCCTTCTTGTACTGCCTCGGAAACCATAGCCATTTGAGGAGGACCTTGCATAGGGGCGGATACCGGTTCGGTGCTGGGCGCCGGGCCCGGATTCCCTCCTATGGAAGGCCCTACCGTCTAAGGCTGGGTTGCCTCAAGGACCCTGTCTATCTCAGGGGGGAGCCTCCAGTTGGCCATCACCCCCCTCCCCCCGGGATATCATATGTCCCGTTGACAGAGGTCTTTCTAGTCACGTCTGGGGAGTCACAGGCCTTGACCCTGGCAATGTTTAATATTCTTGCCAGCAGGTCTTTTGAGGGGAGCGCCTGAAGGGGACTGGTTTTCCCCTCTCCCCTAAGGGTGTTTGCCCTACCGAGCCGCTTTAATGGCGAGCGGTTGGCTATGGGCTGCCTGCTGGCTTTCTTGGCAGCCCCCTTGGAAAGAAAAGGGGGGACTGCGGCTGGGAACAGGGAGATTCCCGAAAGCACCTTCAGAGAAGAGGGTGAGGGGGAGTCCCCTACACCCGTATGCGAAGGAGAGGACTAAGACTCCTCTCCGGTTAGATAAATTTGCAGGATCCCATGTGCAAGCAAAGAGGGGGACCTCCATTTTTTCTGTGGAGCTGCCCGAGGGCGGCTCTGTCGATGGAACAGGGGGAATTAAGGGGATTTTATTCACTCATTATTGGGCATGGTGACCCTCTTTTTTATTACGAGATGCAATAGCTTATCATCCCTCGCAGTAGCTCGCTCTGCAAGGGGTGCGTACAGGTCTGGCAGAGCCAATTGCCGCCATTTAAGGCCACTCCTCCCGCCTGGTGACCTAGCAGCCCTTCAGCATGGCGGATCCACCTTGGGCACGGCGTAAAGTTGATAGAGTGTGAAGAGAGAAGGAAAAGGGATGTGAGGAAGGTATGGGTAGGGATGGAGCAGGTTGTTAAAAAAACACTATCCCAAACCGGAGCTCATGGATGAGGGAACATTGTCCTCTCCCCCTCAGCCCCGATCCAGGATGGTTGGCTGAGAAGAAGGTCAGCATCTATCCTGTGAAATTAGAGGCTGACCAGAGAAAGTTGTGGGAGAGGTTGTATGAAAAGCGACGAAGTAGGGGAGAAATACGGGCTGTCTGAAAGAAGGAGAAGAGGCTAAGCTGGGGTCGGACGGGTTGCTAATCCCGTCAGAACGGCGGCCAGGATGGCAAATCGCCCCGCCCCTTACGGGGTTTTAGAACGTTTAACTCCTAATCATTGATGAATGCTACTCTCTCCTTAAACACTTGTGATTCAGGATTTTAAAATGAATTATCTAATGCAAGTGAAGGCAAATGAGTTAGCTAATTCATTTCACAATACCGATGCACAAGTGTTTAGGGAGAGAATAGCATTGATCAATGATTTTGAGTTGTTTTTTTAGAAGGTTTAACTCATAATCATTAATAAATGCTACTCTCCCCCTAAACACTGGGGCATCGGTATTGTGAAATGAATTAGCTAACTCATTTGCCTTCACTTGCATTAGATAATTCATTTCAAAATACCGAATCACATGTGTTTAAGGAGAGAGTAGCATTCATCAATGATTAAGAGTTAAACGTTGTAAAAAAAAACAACTTAAAATCAATGATAAGTGGTACTCTCTTCCTAAATTCTTGTGCTTTGGTATTTTTAAATGAGTTAGCTAATTTATTTTCCCTCAATTGATGGCGAGAAACATTGGAGTCAAAACTCCCTTATAATTGAATAAATTAATTACTCTCAGTTGCTCTCCGGTTTACTTTTATTTGAAATTTAACCAAATTATGTTATCTTGATGGCAGCTGTTTTCCTACTTCAACCCTTTTCACCAAATTACTCGTTCATGGTGAGAATTAATCGATATGTATTGAGCATCAGCTTTAGCAAGTAAAATTCCCTACCATATTCCAATGGTATTTAATTAAATGCCAAAAGAAAAAGACAAGTAAAGATCATTTATCCTGATTTTCGGTTATCCTGGTGGTCTCTTTAGCAAGGCAATGTTTATTTTAAAGTTGACACACGCAAGCTCCACTACTAGTACTTGTGAACCATATTTCTTTGTATATATATATATATATATATATATATATATATATATATATATATATATATTTATATATACATATCACTAATGCGTTAAATTCTTCTTCTAAGTACTTGAGCAAATCTCTGCCTCCCCTCCTCTCAACCTCTCAAACGATATCAATTGAATGTGTCACTTCAAAAGCCCAAACAACGAAGGGAAATTTTAATTCCTAAAATTGTGAACGGCGAGATAATCATCGATTTCGGGTCGACGTTTTATCCTCCTTCTTTCTCCCCCTTTCGTTAAAATTACTTAGGTACTCTTCAAGAAGCACCTTGGACTGTCATCCTTGAGCCAGAGTAGGATTAAGCAAAGTGTTTTGCTTCCCTTGGCCGTGACTTGCATCTTTGACTAACACGTTGGACAAATTTGCTCTCCTCGGGGCATTTTTTTTTTTCTATCTATGGTTTTATTCCGTCGTCTGTCGGCAAATCGAACACACCGGATTTCTTTTAAGAATCATTTAAATGTTTTCGTTCCTCAATTGCTAAAAAATTAACTCACGCTCGTGTGAATAATCCAAGAAATATAAAAGTCGCTCTTTGGTGCCCGACTTCCCTACAATGAGAGGGAGTGAGGCTGGGGGGGGGGGGGGATTTGGCTCTGTATAATTATTCGCTTCAATGATTTCCTTTTAATTTCTTTTATTAATATCCCCCCTTTCTTCTGCTAGGAACAAATATACGTCAAATACAATAAGAATGATTACACCAAAAATGTTTTAAATTGTTCACACACACACACACACACACACACACACACATATATATATATATATATATATATATATATATATATATATATATATATATATATATATACTCAATGGTATATAAGAATTTGAAAATAAATCAAAAGCGCACTCGTCTTTTAAATAAGACTAAACAAGAAAGAAGGAACACAGAGAGAGAGAGAGAGAGAGAGAGAGAGAGAGAGAGAGAGAGAGAGAGAGAGAGAGAGAGAGAGAGAGAGAGAGAGAGAGAGAGAGAGAGAGAAAGAGAGAGAGAGAGAGCAAGGGGAATAAAATTATAGAAACTATAACGTTAATGTAAACGAAATGGGAGGGTTTCGAACCTCTGCCAATCTAGCGCTTCCTGCTATTCAGGGCTATTAATTCTGAATCTATGTTTTGTCCTTTTCGCTAAGAAACGAGAATATCGATTTTGTATCATCTTTCCTTATTTTCTATTGGTTAAATTTCTCTCAAACATTTTCTATAGGACATAGAGTGTCAAATACAATAGTATAGAAATCAATTATGCTATTTTTCAACAAATATAACTTCTAATACGCGAAACCTTCTGGCACCCTCGAGTGAATTGCCATCTACAATGTTTTCCACAAAATTTTGATAAGAGGTAGATAAGATGATTAGCGGGTCAGGTAAAGGCTCTTATTCGGTTATCTTACTTCTTCTGAACAATCGAAGCAATGGTTTATTAAAAACTCCGTGAAATTGGCCATATAGATTTACTGTCTTAAATTCAAGGCATCCTACGCCTTTGGAAGATAAACAATATGGAGCCTTCATGCCCCCTCATACAAATTTAAATTTTGCTTGATTATTTTTTGGCTCACTATAAATTATTGGTGTAAAATTGCAGTAAAATATTGTGAATTTTACAGTAAAATCTTGTTTCACGATTAATGTGGATTTTACTGTGAAACGCATGTTTTTATGGCAGATTATGGCGGACAGAGTGATAGCTTGCCTGTTGAGATGCAATTCTAATCAACTAGCTGTTGGTTAAACTGTAAGTCTTGACCCAGTGCTCTGTCAGCATTAAAAAGATAACAATTAACAAACATGATGAGCATCATCTGTCTTGCTTTAAATGACCTCAAGCCTTGTACAAGCACTCTGCGATAGATGTTCTGTTGGATACATTAAGCTAGCTGCCCTCTGTCAATTCACCTTAAAACTGGAATGAGGTTTTCTTACGATTACTAAGGCTAAATGGATAGTTATTTGTATGGTTCAGAACTTAGTCGACTTGAATGTTCAAATTTTCTCGGATTCTATTTAATATTTCTGCAACACCGAAATGTGATCCACCAACACTTTGAGCGATTTTTCGAGAGCTGAGCTCCTTCTCTCTCAGCCTATGACTTTTTTCTTCCACGTTATAGTTACGAATTTTGGCCATTATTATATCAGTATCAGATCATGTTTTAAGGCATTATAATATTATTCAACAAATATGTGTTATATGATGACATTTTGACTATAACATGTCGCATACTGATACTAGGATTTCATACATTGCAATAGCCTCTGCGTATCTGTACAGATGTGTATACGTAAATGTGTAATCATTAATAAGATGTTCATGTGAGCGTTGGAGTGATTTTAAATATTTCGGGTGTGGGTGTTGAGAGAGTAAATGGGTCGACATGTGTGGTTTCAATTATACTCCATGTTTCGAAGATGTGAATGCACCCGCCAACGGCAAACATGGATATGTGTCTTCATCGCCCCACTGGACAAAGTCTCATCAATAGTCGACTCTGATCACGGTTCAGCGCTCGCGTTTGCCATCTCCCCGTATCATTGATCCAATTAGAACGTCTCCTCTTATGCAAGGACGTCTTTTGGGTCTGTTTATTAATAAAGGTCTCCAATTTAAGATATGCTTTTTCCATTAACACTAGTCTAGTATTGTTTTTATTTATTTTTTTTATTTTTAAGAGCCCATTTGGTGACTAAGTACTAGGGTCAAAAGTCGCCGTAATTAACGGAAAGCTTAATACTAGGCTCTATTAAAATCAAGAAAACATGATCTAGTGGACCTGTGGTGAAAATCAATAGAAACCTCAATTACCCCCTAGTGACATGGGTTTGACCTTCATATCTCTAAAAATAGCAGTTAGCAATGCATAAAACAAACAAAAAAAAAACCACACAACAACAACAACAAATAAATACAAAAAAGTAACAAGAAGGAAATGCGCTTCGGTGTCTTTTGGTAGGCCCGCCTCACCCCGGCGCAGGAACATGCAACCTAGAACGTAGAGTCAGATAGAATGGACGATAGTCTAATATTGTGTCATACCCATTTCTAATTAACAAATTTTATAATAGTAATTACCAACTTAAAGATTGTTAGTTCCGTATCCATGTGGTATTTTTAAGTTCCTTTATGTGGTGATTCCTACCATGAATTGTTATGTTTCTTTTATACGCTGTTTCCGTATGGAGGTACGATGCATGGGTTAAACGTTTAAAGATTTAAATTGAAGAATTATTTTACTCGTACCCGTCTGGTGCCGGCCTACAACGTCATAAGTTGCCGTAATTATCTTATAGCCTAATGCTAGGCCAAATTAAAAAAAAAGCATAAACAAAAGAAGGAGCAAAGAGCAAGACAAAGGAGGAAACAGCTCGACCGTCGGAGGGGGAGTTCGTTCTCTCCCGCGCATAGGAGCATGCGACCACAACCAAAGAGAGTCGAATAAAATTGAGGTGGCCAGCCTCCTCCAAAAAATCAAAGATTCTGTGTGCTCGAATTAGTACCGAGTACAGCGGTAACGACCCTACTCGTCCCAATACCATGGCGAGGTATAATTATTCGCGAAGGTCCCCCACACTGAGACATTAACAAGAATGCGTCGCGCATAAATATAAAGGAATCTGGCTCTTACATATTATGTAGCCGAGCTTTCCTATTGACTGGTAACGAATTATATCCATGCTGCGATCTAATTCACTATGAGGCCATCATAATTTACCTGCTATCCTAAATATATGTAGGTATAATTGCAATTGCTGTTTCGTTTTCGTTTCTATTCGCCAACCTTCCTTTATCCACGAGGATCCCCGACCGGATAATGAAATGGACATAAAGATCAGTATGACGATCGCTGATGAGGTCGAGGGCATTAGGGGCCGCTCCTCTTTTGGGGAGAGGTGCCAGGGAGTATTATGTTTTTGACGCCAAACATTGTTCAGGTGGAATCTTCGTCACCCCGGGGCAGAGAGACCTGTTCGCGTCACAGGTATGTGGATATAGATACTCATTGGCAGGATTCCTTGGAACAGAGAGTGTGTGAGTGTGTTGCGCTGCGAAGACGGAAGAGGAAAAAAAGCAGTGTAGTAATTGGCTATGTGTCAGTGCAATATCTACCCACCCGAATACAGGGCTGAGCGCAGCACGTCCACCAATTGGTAGCAAGATCTCTCAGTGCGCTGACGTTTGTGTCCGCTCTTGCTGTAGAATATGATACTTAATTCTGATTGTTCTATCAACTGCTAAACTATTTTTCATTTTGATCCTTTTCCAGAGGTTTATTTTCTCTTATCAGGACTAGATTTCTGCCAGATAGTAGGGTAGAAATACGATATACTTCAGGAAGCGACAGTGACCTAAAGTAGTAGTAGTTAGTTGTCCGTCGATTTCGGCGATGACGTCACTTCCTGCCCCTAAAAAGAATAAGTTGGGCAAAGAGAGAAACTTGCACAAAAGATGCTTAGAGTGAGAAGGGGATGTGCACTCCTCGGCCCAACATGTTGGCACTCCATAATTGGGCTGGTGGCAAGGTGGTGCAAGACGACCTGTCATTGTGGAGTGTTTCATGAGACTGCCGAGACGTTGGTCTAATAACACTCGCCTGTGCGGGTCGCCACAGCAGACTTTGCATTAGGGGTTGACTCCCGTAGTCTTTGTTCAATCAAGGACATCAGCAAGACAGTGGGTCAGGAGTTGGTGAGGGATCAGGGCGTATCCAAACTTTGGTGGGCTAAGGCCCAACACCTCTAGGGCCCCTCCAAAATCCTCCTGTTTCAAGATATAACGAATTCCCTTTGTGACCTAAATATAACCTATTAATTCCATTGGCGAAGTATTGGCCAACCTGGCTTTCTTCATTTTGGCCTAGACTGGGTAAACTTGACCTATTTCTTCATGTGTAGAATGAAACAACCTGACTAAATTCCTTTTGGTGTAGAATAGGTCAACTTGGCTCACTTTATTAGCGTTGAATAGGCCATCCTGACTCAATTAATTTTGGCGTAAGTTAGGGCAACTCGAGTATCTTCATTTGGCGTAGAATGGGTCAACCTAACTCACTTCATTATGCGTAGAAATGGGTCTAACTTACTAACTTACTCTAGGCATAGAATAAGTCAACCTGACTCAATTCATTTTGCCTATAAGGGAGTAACCTGACTCATTTCATTGGCGTAAAATGGGTAAACTAAACTCACACAATTTTAGAATCGGTCTTCCTCAGTGAATTAATTCTGGTGTATGATCGATCATTCAACTTGACTTATTTCATTAAGTGTAGAATGAATGAACCTGACTCAATTAATTTTGGAGTAGAATGAATTAACCTGACTCATTTAATTTGGCGTAAATTGGGTCAACTTGACTCACTTCATTTTGGCGTAGAATGGTAAACTTCACTCACTTCCTTTGTCGTCTATTGAGTCACTCCAACTCAATTTATTTTGGCGTAGGATGGGTCAACTTTACTTACTTCATTAGGTGTATAATAGGTCTTCATCCTGACTCACTTCATTAGACGTAAAAGGGGTCAACCTGACTAAGTTCATTTTGGCGTAGAATGGGTCAATCTGGCTCAATTAATTTTTACTGTTGTTTTTAATCGGTGACTGTAACTTAAATATCGTGTGACTCTTTATGTTGGGGTTGTATGTTGTTGCCTGTTTTGCTACTGTTTCTTTATTTCTCTAAGAAAGTGTATGCCTATAACAGTCTAATTGATCAATAATTATTCTGAATTGATGTAAGAGTGTGTGTGTGTGTGTTGGGGAAAAAAGGTCTCTGCTCTCGGGATAAGCACAGAGCACCAACGAGAAAACTGATAAATATTAATGTAAAACTGACCAATCACCAGCAATAAAGCAGGCGAAATCAAGCCTAAGTTGATTCTGTACCTAAATAAGGTTGAATAAACCACCCTTGTCCAGAAGCAACAGGCTGAGGGTGAAACGGGGGCAGAATCCCATCCCCCAATTTCACTCCAAAACGAGCGCGGGCGACCCGACCCGGCAACGCCCAAGTCCATTTCCAAATTAAAGAAAGTTAATTATTCGACGTCGGACTTGAAAAGAAAATCAACCGAATGGAGCTGTTTCTTCTCCCGCTTCCTCTTGGCGTGCGAGAATTGCATGTGACCACGCAGACACGCACTCATATTCTGCACGTCATTTGTTTTCCCCAAACACATCAAACATTGCTCCAGCCAGTTACACACATATACATACACTCACATATTATTAACATTCTAAAGAAACATTGTTAATACCAGACGATGAGCGGACAAGCTCGAAACGTTTTTGAAAATAAACTAAAAGGAAATCAGAATCAGGTTAGAATTACATTTCCCCCCCTCTCTCTCTTTCTCTTTCTCTCTCTCTCTCTCTCCCTCTCTCTCTCTACCTCATCCAATGTAATTTTTAGAAGAAAAAATAAACATTTTAAATAGAAATTGCGATGAAATTTCAACATGACTCTGCAGATTACGGTCTACATGAGCAAGACCCACACCGACGGAATTTTTTGATTTTCACAGCGTTTACTCGGTCACTGACAAGAGAAACATGGACCACACCTTGTTCAACAGACCTATAAGATACTAAAATACCAATCATTACAACCTGATGAAGTGAAACGCCTGAAAGCGGCGTTCTCCTCCAAACAACTCTGCAACACGTTTTTAAATTCCACAAGGCAATCACTACCTAACAGCAACGTCAGGGTAAACACCTTTACATAACAGGACGTCGGAGATAACCGTCTAATTCCTTCGTCCACTAAACATTGGCACACAAACCATCCAATATGCTCCAAAACCACTTCGGCAAAGTTAAAGACAAGAACAATGATAAGGATCAAGATAGAGTTATGGAGGAAATCAGATGCTGCAAGTGTCCCACCCAAGTACATCCGAGAGATGAGCAGCAGCTAAAGAGCAGAGTCGTAGAACAGCAAAGCGTCACATGGAAGTAGGAGTTTCTCAGCCAACACATCACACCAGAACACTGAACATAATGTAATGAAGTTGGATGATTATAAATTGCTTGGACGGTCAACAAACATCAAGTCAGTAGTTTCCTCGAATTATGGTTTTCCTAGCACAAAGGTCTTAAGAAATAGAACATAGGTCTACAACGTTGCCTCAGATAAAAAGTCCTGTAGCAACTAAATACAGATACATCACAAACTCTATCATTTAAAAAGGGGATTTCTTTGAAGATTTAAATAATAATTTCATCTTAGTTTGGTTATGACTTATGGTTTTTTTATCAAATTTATTTGTAATAATTCTTTTATATTATCAAAAAACAAAATTGGAAAGTTCAGAAATTAATATAAGTATCGAAATTTTGTGATTTTTTTAAAACCCAAAGAATTACAAGTTCAGGAGATATATTTTTATATATCTTCTTCTATAACTATATTTTAGCAACGGGATATTTTGAAAGGGGGGAAATTTAGTTTAGAGTTCCTTTTTAAAATTATTACAATTGGCCAAGTTCAGAAAATTTCTAAAAATTTAACCATGGCTGCTTTTTTTTAGATTTTAAATTTTAATCTTAGTTGCGAAGCGCAAGCTGCCCCCGTAGGGGGGAAGTGACTAAGCCATTGCTTGGTATTGTTATATTCTTATATTGTGGCACAAAAATATCTTTACTTGCTGATTATTATTATTATTTTGGGGTGTGAGGCAGATTCAGAAGAGTTGTGCACTCCCCCTATCATAAAATATTATATAATATCCTATAAAATCTTATAATAGTATATAATACACTTTAGAATGATTAAACATCTCAACACGCGCGCCCGGCAATTTACGCGCAATCGTCAATGACCGTTATTTATGTGTGAACAACGTTGTAGCCACAGAAACAAATTGCTCGTCATATTATTATTTTCGTTTAAGCTTTCCCTATCATTAAAGAGTGTATTCCACTTTTGCATTTTCCCCGAATTATCTCAAGTTTTGTTACAATATTACCCGACCCTTGGTGAAGATACCTATCCCGATATTTGCGAGGGATGTCTAACTGAGTTTCTACTTTACCAGATAAACATCGACTATAAAACAAAGATGATTCTCCAGCCACAGATCATTGACTGCTCTGATTGCCGGTGCTAGTCTGCTTTTCCAGCATGTCTACAGCATTGTGAATTGTGCCAATTTTTCGAAAGTGAATTTTAGTGAAGGTGTATTTGTTCGACTCAGTTAGAATAGTGAAAATAAAAATTGGTAAAAGTGAAAAAGCGCGATTTCGTTGGAAAAGTAGACCAATAGCTTTTCAATTTAAGAAAGTGTAGGGTGAAATCTTCGCACCTTTGTTAGTTATAAGGACCGGAGCCCCATCAGTCTTATCCGCAAGCACTAAGGAAAGTTGAAGGTAAAATGAAAAACAAATACTTGGACTTTGGCCCCTCATTCTCTCATTCCACTCCCTCCCCTCTCTTCTCTAAAACTTTCCCGGTATATATATATATATATATATATATATATATATATATATATATATATATATATATATATATATTATTAATTCATACTCATTCCCTCATAACACCATTACCAGGAAAGAGCCCATCTCCTCTTTCACCGCCAGCTATCTCGCGATAGTATGCAGCGGAAATGAGAGAGACATTCCGCATCACTCTCCGGGCCCTCTCGGAGGGCACAAGACCAGACAGGGGTAAGGTATTCGAAAAAGTTTTCGGATCCCTGAGCATTGCATTATTTCGACTGATCGACATCCAAAATGGTTACTCGGCTATTTGCGCGACGGAGGTTGACTGTGAAGCCTGGCAAGGCCATTGAATGCCTAAAGACTATAAACTTAAAACCGACAACGCTACACAAATAAGATCACACCGTAGCTTAATCTGCAGACGCCTCGACTCCTGGGTTTGGGGCCACTCGGCAGATGAGATTCAAACTGAAATTGAACGGAACCGCCCATAGGCAAAGGTAGGGTAGGTTATCAAATTAAAAAATACACGCACGTGTTCAAGGTTGTTTTGGATGAAACGGCTATGACTCAAAAGGCAAAGAAAAACAGTCTGCTTCTCTTTAACGTAACAGTCTGCTCAGGTGCTATAATTACGGTAAGCAAACTATGACCAACTGCCCTGAAAAAGACCTTACTTTGTGCTCTATCTGCGCCGGTCGCGACCATTTTTGGCGTGACTGCAAAAGTAACTTCCCCAAATGCTTAATTGTGAAGGCAACCATCGCACTATGTCTTTGGCATGACCGGTTAAAAAGCAGGAAATTTAAAGACAAACCCAAATAAAACGCGAATCCGAAGAGAAAAGTCCAATCAACCTATGTAAAAGTAACCAAAGCCGCCATTGCCGAGACTAACAACCAAAATACATTCCTCCACATAGAAAACGAGAATTCAACCAAAATAATGTGCTGCATTTACTATGCGCATATTGCGAACATTACTCGTCCAGGTACCTTTGCCACGCAAGTGAACCGCATGCTCTTAAAGAACGGAATGCAAGAGATGTGGTTTCTAGACAACCCACCCTCGGAGGAAGTTATGAGAATTAGCGTAGCCCCTCACTGACAAGATGTATGCCAAAACGTTCCCACGCCCCAAAACACAGCAAATACACGCGATCAGCGTCTAAATAAACCAGTGGAACGAAAAAAAAACAAGCGCCAGATACACCCAGGAAAAACACCACCACTACAAACGACCTACAAACACACGCAGTCAACACTGAAGCAGTGTGTCCCAAGGAGACCAGGTCTCCAAGGTGGAGAAAAACCTCCAAAACTCGGCGCCCAATGTCAACCTACTCCCTGATTCGGTTGCTTTCCCAAAGGAGTTGGATTCTCGCGAAGTAGCGGAAGGTCTTAAGACCGGAAGGTACAAGTAGGAATATTCAGATGAGGTTCCCAAGCGGCAGGTCGAAGATGACCTCGCTCCAAACATGGTGAAGTTGACCACGGACTGCTTCTTTACGATCACGGACACGGAATACAGAAAAAAAAGAAAAGACAAAGAGCGCATCCCGCCCAGTACACCACACGGGGCTAAAGTAGAACGCGAATAAACCACTACTTTGATCACACACATTAAAGAACCAACACTACACAAAATGGCAGACAGACTTACGATAATATCTATGAATGTCAATAGGTGGGACGGAAAAGGTTCCATCTATGGCAATTTTATGCGAAAGAGTGACCCTGAAATAATACTTATTTCTGAACATGGAACTTCCGTGCAAAAACATTTAAATTTTTTTCAATACGATGTCATTAGCAAAAATCACAGTCAGGAACGGTATGACGGCTGCGCAATAGCCGTAAAAAAGGACTAAAATACAGGACCCTGGAAGACATATGAATCCTACTTTGCCATTTAAGTGGGTACTAGCCCTAGGGGGACTGTTCGTGGCCACGGGGTACCAACCCCCAAGACGCGGCTATGTCCCCATGCGGAACCGCTTGCAGGTATTTAGCCACCGGAAGAGCGTTATCTTTGCCTTAGATTTAAACGCAAGATGCGCAGCGGCAGGTTATACTTCCTACAACAATGCAGGTAGAAACATCGAACTACTACTCGACAGACAATACATGACAAGGATCGGACTTGAATTCCCCACGCACATACCTGGGACAGCAGCCACGAACCCAGCATAGTCTTATTTAGTATCAGGTTTCCATACAATTACTACATTGAACCGGGCCCCATCATTCCGAGCGACCACTAGGCTATCAAAATTACAGTAAAAGTAAATCCCATTGAAATTAAAATCCCAGAACGAAAAAGCTACAAACAAGCGAACTGGGAGAATTATAAAAATTAAATCTTAAATTACATCACTGACCCCCTATATGATGTTAACCTAGAAGAAATAGATGAGGAGCTGGATAAACTTACTGATTGCCTAATCAAAGCCGATCAAAATAGCATTTCCTGTATCAATTATAAAACCATTCCAGCTCACCCCTGGGCCCCTCCCATGAGAGCCCTGGCCCAAGAATATAAGGACCTGTCCAATTTAGTATCTGATACGCCCCAACCACAATGTCTAAAAAAGACTAAGACAAATTAAGGACGAACTCCAGACACTAAGTACGGACCAGCAAATACTACTATGGGACAGACTAATAGACAGACTCGACATATAAAAAGACAAACACGTTCTGGCAGACGGTTAAACGTCTTAAAGGAAAACCTTCACAAACAAAAATCACAATTAATCACAACAGCCAAACAATTACTCAGACGGACGAGATTGAAGAAAACTTTAGAATTTTCTGGTTTTTAATCTTCAAAATTACCGCGGAAGAAAATGACAATTACGACTTCGAATTTGAAACTGACATAATAAAAGTTAAACACACAAATACACAAAAACTCTCCTAACTACTGTATGTCGCAGAAAAGATTGATGGATGGCTATGGCCGTAAAATAACTGGCCTAGAACTCGCCGTTACTCTAAAAACCTTTTATCAAAGAGCCCCGGGTATTACGTGGCTGACCCGCGAGAATTTCATCCAGACCCTGCCTAATGTTTGAAGTAGCCTTATCAACATTATGAACGCCGTTCTGAACAAGGGCTATTTCCCCGACCAGTGGAAATTGGCCAAGATGATTTGCACCCCTAAAACGGGAAAGCCCCCGGAGTGCCCTACCAGCTTTCAACCGATATCTCTTTTAGAATTTGCTGGCAAAGTCTTTGAGAAGATATTGGCTAACAGAGTCAACTCTTTTCTCGATGAAGCCAACTTACATAATGAGTAGCAACACGGCATCAGATGGAAAACAGTGACTGACGCGGCACTAGCCGTCGTTACCGTAAAGCTTGTGAAGATCAAGGCAGACAAAGGGCATGCTTACCTGGTGCTCCGTGATGTCAAAAAAGCTTTTGAAAAGGTTTGGAAGAGAGGCCTACAATTTATGATCCTTCAAGTAGGCATCAACCCCATTCTTGAGAGGATTTTGTGCGACTACCTAATGGAGAGGATAGCATACATACAAATCAGAGGGCAAAAAGGCGCTGAATTCGAACTCGAATCAGGAGTCCCTCAAGGGGGCTGTCTCAGTCTCCTTTTATACAAAATTTATACAAATGATCTATCACAACCTCTCTCCGAGGGTACGATATACTTACAGTTCGATGACGATATATCGCAAATTTGTACCGCCACTTATGTTCACAGGGAATTTATGGCGAGGAATACGGCTAGAGAGATAGCTAACATCAACTCTTTCGAGAAAAGATGGTATATATCAATGCCCCAAACTTCAAAAAATTCCCATGTTTCGCAAGACCTTCAACGATATACATGTAGACGGGGGACGAATCCCCTACTGCATGCAAGGGACGGTTCTGGGGCTCAAAATCACCACGAGGGTCTACACGAGTCATATCGAACGAACAGTCGCAAATAGCAGGAGAGATTTGAGGGAATTTTATACGTTCCATGACTTAAATCTCTCAAATAAACTCAAGATATTCAATGCGTGCATCACTCGAGGCTCTTGTCTCCACCGGTGCCGCTGAACGCGAGCGCCGAGACCCACATTGTGAAACTACAAAAGATCCAGAACAAAGCGGTGCTTATCATCACAAACACCCGAAGAAGAGAATACAAACGACAGATGGAACCTCACGACTCAGTTGGATTATCTCCGATCAACGTGGCGCTCCAGGAGAGGGCTAAGAGCATCTGGCGATCCATTGACACCCGCATGTTACCGGAGTAGTCTCGTACACACTTGGACATCGAGGTTGCTCGACAAATAAGACAATTTAAAAGTAGTAAGGCACAGACTGACAGCGACGTGACTCAAAAATATACATGACAAAATCGACAAATCACAACAAACTAGTGTAATGCTCAGGTTTCTTTAGTATAAATTCACATATCATCACTAAGATTACCTATTTTTACATAATTTTGCGAATAAAAATCCAAAGCTAAAATTCATTTAGAAAACTTTCTCAAAAACCCATAGCAGGAACAAAAAAACCCACGCCAAATAAAGGCTTGAATGCCAATAAGATCATATTTAAACTAATTAAATTAATAGGTTTAATTGAATTAGTATAAACTATAAATTTTATAATTTATACAAAAAACAACAACAAACGATAAAATAAAAAATACACCCAAAATGAAGAACTTAAACAAACAGAGATACCCTTTCACCAGAGACCTATTCATTCTGTATCCCGCCCTACCTTTATTCTTTTAACTCACTCAATTTCACCCCTTTACTCTTTTACTATCTCTCTTTCTCTCTCTAAATTTTACCAACTTTTTAAGTCTAATCCAAGTCCACTGATCATTCTCAGTTTAAATCTCGCAGTGAGAACATCGCTTAGGAAGGACCCTGGCATAGGCCCGAAAGATAAGAATAAACGCCGTTCTCCTCAAGTAGGCTCTCCTTAACTGATGTAGTATGTATGTATAGGTTGGGCCACGTATGTATGTATAGGCTGGGCCACGTATGTATCTATAGGCTGGGCCACGTATGTATGTATAGGCTGGGCCACGTATTTGAGAAAATTATTATATTTGGGGTAAAAACAAAGATATTCAATACAACAAAACAATGTACTTCAAAAGAAATTGTATACATATTTCTAAATAAGTATATCTAGTAGAATGTTGCATGGTGTATGAAATATTATAACACCCATTGTGCTAGCAACTCAAGCAACAGCTAGGAATTGGAAGTTCAAAGTCAACTTATTAGTTGTAGTATTACTAGAATTATAACTGATTATAAGTCATATAAGAGAGCCATTTTATAAACCGTGTCAAGAGGCTTATATTTACATGTGTAATCTGCCTTTACTTTCGACTGATTGCCTTGGACCATTTACGTTAGCTTTGGATTACTAGTCGCGTGCGAGTCTACATCTCACTAGGTCGGACGGTCGGTCGGTCCAGGTTTTGCTTTTTTTGTTTTTATATTAACATTGTAACTATTCGGACGATTGTAAAGAAATTTGAATCCCTTATGTCTTTTTACACTCTCTTTCGAATGATAGAATTGCCAAGGTCCTCCCAAAGTTATTCCAGGAATTATTGAAGGTTTTGAAGGTTGTAATGTCATAAATCAGAATAAATGAGAGAACGTGACTTTTTTAGTCAGCAGACCTTGTTGAATTATCACTTGATTTCCCTTTCGCCGCCCAGATGATTAGGCTTTGTTTTGTTGTTTTTTTTACTCTCGCCACTGTGTAGGGCAAGAAAAAGATTTGTAGGGGAGGTCAAGTCATTTCCAAGTGGATATGACACAAACACTCCACCTGGATACAGTCCCAGAGTGGGCCAACCCCACTTGGATGCATTCTATGTGATACAATTCAAGTTCCGCTTCCTAGCTGTTACATTATTTGCTAGCACAACTGGTTCTTTAAAATCCATACAGCATGCAACAGACTCCTACCCATCTAACCTGGTCCTTCAGAAGAGTTTCACACAAGGCGCGGCCCTACTTAAGCAGTTGGAAGGGGTAGAGTTCATCTGGTACGTTGAAATTATGCAACAGTAACAACAGTCCCTTCAGCCTGTGGGGACAATTGAAGCATGTATGATGACAGGCAAAGGGTACCTTCTTTATATGTATATAATTTGAAAAACATTTGAAGAAGTTCGCATCAATATTTTTCCCACGACACTCTAAAATACGAAGAATGTCTCCTGTTATCCTTGTGTTTTCCGCTTTTCATGCCTTTAAGCGCATGCAAAATTTCGTATCTTATGGTTAATTTGAGTTTATCTTTATTTACTAAGAGGTTATATTAAATATCTGCTGTCCACTATTTATCTTAGAGTTCTGGCTAGAAGATCTTTCTTAAGTAGGTTTTTGTGAGGTTAAAAACTTACTTATCCTAAGCGCTCCCAAGTAGGAACAAGGGAATATACGCGTGGTATAGTAGACCTAGTATATGTTTTCATTACCTTTAAGTTCAGTGTTTTTCCTACGATACTTTGGTGAAATAGATAAGGGTCGTGAAGCCTTCGTTGTTTTTCACTTTCTAATTGTAAGCAGATAATAATAAGTCAGGCTGGTTAAAACAAAATTTGGGCGAAATTAAGATAAAAAAAAAATTACTGAGAGGTGGGCGCAAATCTTAATTAGCAGAATGAAAATTCGTCCTGAAATCATGAAGTGAAGGAGGGGGATAATTTAGCGCTGTATTTATTGCCTAATTAACTTTCAAATTTGAGTCAACTAATTGAAAATAGTTTTAGCGGAATGTATAAATTGAAGTTTTACCCCCATATTAAGGGGCCAGTTTTTGAAAAAGTTTTTTAACCAAAGAATAACAATATTTCTTGGATGAAATGGGCAAGATTAGTATATAAATATTTCTGGAATAAAAAAGGCCAAAATTACTATCTAAATATAGAATTTAAATTCAAATTGGGAATTAAGACAAGATACAGAACTCAGTCAAAATACAAATTGGCCAAATTACCGCAACAAAAAAATATTTAAAGGTGTAAACATACTTGTAATTATTAACATTTATCCCATATCTTATAGCAAAATTAATTACATGGACATTCACAAAACCGACTTTCCATAAGTCTTATAACGTCATGCATGTCTGACGGAATTTGAAGATTTTTAACACATTGTTTCGCAATTATACCAAAAAGGAACTCCATTTCTTTTCATACACACTCAATTAACCATTCATATTATAAATATTTACCTTTATAAGATGAAAGAGATATAAAAAGAATGTGAATTTTGAAATTGAATCGAAAATGAAGGGTTCAATTCAAAATCTGAAACAGATGAAATATAAATCAACAACTTTCCGGAACATAAAGAATTAAAATCTGTAATGATATAAGTCGAAAATCTCATCTAATGATCCTTCATAACTTAAAGTTATCTCAAAGAATATAATTAAAAGAATATACATATCTCAAATAACATTCTTCAATACAATATAAAACTATCCACCGTCAACAAGGGATCTTCTGAATTTCGAAACAGATGCATGATGGATAATATTCTTTAATGAGGTTTTATCCACAAATAAAGGCATTACTATTATTATAAATATTTATATATATATATATATATATATATATATATATATATATATATATATATATATATATACCAGGCAATGGCTTCGCCACTCCCTCCTACGGGGGAAGCTTGCGCTTCGCTACTAAGATTAAAATTTAAAATCTTAAAAAAAGCAGCCATGGTTCAATTTTTAGAAATTTTCTGAACTTCGCCAATTATAATAATTTTAAAAAGGAACTCTAAACTAAATTTCTCCCCTTTCAAAATATCACGTTGCTAAAATATAGTTATAGAAGAAGATATATAAAAATAAATCTTCTGAACTTCACCATTTGCAATATTTGGGGTTTTAAATAATTCACAAAATTTATTCACAAAATAAATTTAATTATTAGAAATAACTAATAAAAAAACATAAGTCATAACCAAACTAAGATGAAATTATTATTCAAATAGTCAAAAAAATCCCCTTCTTAAATTATAGAGTTAGTGATGATGATGATGATATATATATATATATATATATATATATATATATATATATATATATATATATATATATATACACTTGGGTAAAAAGTGTAAAGCAAACATGCAAATGTATTCATTCAATCTAATTTGTGATTGTAATTCAATATGCAAAACTCTAAAAAAGAATAACTCCCCCAAAATGGTAAAGGTTCAGAAAATAAAACGAATTTTAAATTTTAAAAGACAACTATTCATACTTCTATATTAGATCCATAAGTTAAAGTTATTTCCGAAATATATTTCAAGTAATATATTTAATATAATATCGAAGACATATAGGCTCTCGCACCTTCCCCCCCTCCTCCCTAAAACCAGCTCACGCTAACAAAACCAGACTACTTTGAAGTTATTGAGGCTGCTTGGTGTTAGTGGTGACCGATCTCTCTTGGGCAGCACGGTAACATCAGACGATGTGAACTATCTACATCAGAGTTTTTAGAATTTCTTATTTCTGCGGACTTTCATCCCAAGATTCCCAATGTTAACAAGAAGAAGTTAACAACCCCCTACCATTTAAAATTCCATTTTTTTTTAGAGTGAGATCTTATTAAAGATATTTCAGTGACTTAAGATATTTTAAACTGTGGTTAATTAAAATATCTGGCAGGAGAGACGTAACTTTTAGCATGATTTTATTACTCTCTTTTGTTTTTGTAGATACATTTAGTGGGATCCCCTTTGATGGAGATAAGCTGGAAAACCTGCCCAAATCTTCAAATCTTAAAGGTAAAATTCTGCATAGAATTAAATTTTAAAACTTCCTAACTTGATTTCATCAAATTTCGTTTCTACCGTACATACAATGAACTTTCTGTTATGGTATACTTCTCTTTCCATATTAAGCATAGTGAATTTTCAAAAGAAACAAAGAGATCATGAATCAAAATACAGCGTTTTATATTAAAAGCAAAGTAATTGCCAAATGATTTCCCCAAATAGATGATGTAATGAGACAAAGGTTCCATATATGCATGCAATCAAATTTGTTTGGCAAATAGAAATTCATAGATGTATGAAGTACCCATAATTTTCTTCAAAAAGGCTTTCATTCCACAGAAACTTTATGTTATTTTGAATTTAAGAATACATCACCTTACAAGGGAGTATTTATATCATATAAATTTACGCATATTATCCGAAGCATATTAAAGGTGTGTATACGAAAATCCTATATTAATTTAGAGGCCAATTTAAATTGATTTTCATGCAATAAAACATAAATTACCTGATGCTTCATGAAGCTATCAAACTTCCACGAGAGATAATAAAGTTTTCTTAATGGTTCTCTCATCTTCACATTATAAAGAAAAACAATCATGAAGAAGGTTGTGTAATTTCGATGTTTTTGACAATTTTTCTAATATCGGATGACTTTCAAATTGTTGTAAGAGTAAGACAATGCAAAAAACACTGAGCATTTAGAATATATTAACTTGTTATTTTCCATACGCAATACGAATCTGAAATACTTGCCTTCTATAGTTGCAGCTCTATCACTGTAAAAAGTTGGTGTACTCAGCGAGGCTGGCAACCATATCAATGCGACACCTGCCAACCTCACGTCACCTGAGGTGGACGGTAAAATTGCCACTTTTACCTTCCACCTCCAATCTCTGCATTCACATAAGCTGCAGACATTTGATTGGGCAATCAAGAAGAATTCCTACCTGACTTTGTTAACAATAAATAAGATATTACAGAATTTAAGTGTTTTTGATACCAAATGCTCAAAATATAAAGAAACTTGGCATGGAATGCAAAGTTACTGAAAAAAAAAGAAAAATACCTTTTTTGGCTTTTAATATAAAGAGGCAAACTTTCTACGGTATCAAATCTTTGGCACTGCTAGATTTTGGCAAATATGTTTGAACATATTTTCATTTTATTTCTGTTTTATTATCTAATATCTAAATTTTTTTTTTAAGGTATTTTTGCTTATAATTTTATTATCCTTGTTTTTCATTATTTCTGGGCTTGAAGTGCTAAGTCATTCTTGTGGCAGACTCTTCCATGCTTAAAGATGCGACTGTTCATGGAAAATTTTCCCGTCGATGTTTCGAATTCTCACTTCATCGTTTATCGTATCCGCCCGTCGCTGTTTTGCTTGAACAATCAAACAGATCGTATGCAGTATCGGGCAGGCTACTCAATAATTTATGTCTCCTTTGTCCCTCCCTTTTCCTCCCATGTTCGAGGGAAAATAGAATGAGATCTCTAAGCCTCACCTCGTAGCTAAGATGTTTCATTCCCCCTATCTTTTTCATATAGCGACGCTGAACGTGTTCTATATATATACATATATATATATATATATATATATATATATATATATATATATATATATATATATATATATATATAGTTAATTGTGAAAACCAGAAAGAAGCAGCATAATCTAAAATAGGTCTGACTAACGACCTGGCTAGATTTTAGCATATTGACTGCTTTTCGTGTGTGAGACGAACTGCCTGATAATTATTGCTGAGACTTTTTATTGCTTTGTTTCTATTCTATCTGCTAAGCACTGGCCGGAGAATTTTAATTTATTATCTATTTTAACTCTTAGATCGACTTGTTTTTTTACTTCTATAAGTTCTGTACGTAAGAAATAGTATTAAAATTTTAAATTATTTTTTCCCCAAGTGTAAAACGCCGCATTTGGAATTATTTAACTTCATCAGAATCGTCGCACCATTTAATTGACCTATTTAAATAATTTTTTAAAGTTTATGGATACGATAAGTATGACGATATTACATAATTATATATAATTAATATAACCATATTTAATAGAACTGAATCATATTATTATAAAAGATTAAAAGCACTGACGCTCAATTTACATAACATATGTTAACATCGTGCTTAGCTTAGGAAACTCTTTATATCCCTATGCAGTTTTACCTGTCCCATATACATTTTATCCTGGTAATTCGTCTATCCATTTTTTTATACAGTAATTGAGATAATTTAATTTGCAAATTTTACTCTATAAATCTCCAATTTAGCTTGTTAACTGTTTGAATATTCCATTTCACTCACGCGTTCATATTTCTTTAATAATTAAACCATAAAATATTACAAAATCCTTTTAATCTAGAACAATTAATTTAAATCCCCTTACCTTTTTTTCCTCATATTATGGTTACCGATTTACTCACACCAGAATAATAATTAACTAAGTGAGAGCCACGAGTCTTATGGTCCGAAGAATTGTAACCTAGTTATTGATCAATTACTTTTCTAGGTTTTTTTTTTGAGTCGATTATTCCAGTTTGCGTGTTTTAGATGTATTTCGCATAAATATTTTCACGAATTTGGTTGCTGTTTGGACCTATTTTGGCAAAAACGAATACTCCCATGCTTAAAATGTCGGGACCGAGAGCTACCAAAAATTCAGTTAGATAAGAAAGATATCGAACTCAGAAACAGTTTCAATTGCATAACTAACCATCGTTAATGAAATATACATCGGAAATTATAACTGAACTGATCTAGAATTTTCATCACTTCTCTAAATCGTTCCACAATCTTAGATTCTAACTACAGTACGGCGTATGTATGTCCTCCCAAACACGCGCATGGACTAGATATTGGCAACGAAAACACACTTTATCCACTAGACTACTTGATTTAACTATGATTCATGTTATTACATTTGATCCACCGGCGTCATATAGATAAACAAAATCAAACATCTACTATCGTCTCGTTGTAAGAAAGGCCTTAAGCTGAGAAAAGAGAGAAGCACTGTCCACTCTGATGCCCGAAGGATAAAACTAGCTCATTTATAGATAAATACAAAACCATCTTTGGATCGATATTATTCACACCCAGAGAGGAATCAAGATTTCTCATGTTTTAACATCTGTCCTCTAACACTTTCCTTTTGGCGCTATTCAGATAAGATTCTAACAGCCCATTTATGGGAAGACTCTGTTTTCGTCTGTCATCTCCCGTTGTGACCGCTTCACAAGCAACGCAATATTCCAAGTCTTTTCAAGCCACCATTGCGCGGTACATTTCGCCTGTCGATGGGAGAGTGATTTACCAACCGTTATTTCCTGAAGTATTATTGTTTATGATTAATATCTGTAGTATTTGATTGACTCAATACATGCAAAACCCGACTCGCTCCCTTGACGACACGTAAGGTAGTGTTTTCGGGGCTCAACACCGAATACTTCTCAGATGAGTCCAAACTAGCCAAAATGATCTTCATCCTAAAACCAAGCAAACTACCGGATCTCCTTACCAGCTACAGACTTCCAAGGCCAAAGCAGAAAAAATACATCGATGTGGTCCTCAGAGATATAGAAAAACCTTTGACAAAGTATGCGTTATAGGCATGCAACACAAGATCTTGAACCTCCAGATGAACAATAATCTGGAGACTATCTGTGACTATCTGTCAGATAGAAGAGCAGACACGGTGATCAATGATTAAAAAGGGCTTGAGTTCGAATTGGAAGCTGCACTATTGCATGGGGTTGTCTTAGCCCCACGCTGCACACTATTTACACTAAGGGACTACTAACACCTTTAATGCCCGAATGCTTCAATATTCAATTCTCAAACGAAATCAGCCAACTAGTCGTATGCCAATTCAAGAATGTGAGAGCTCAGCTAGAGATAACAGCTGTAAGGATTGAAAATATCAACCAGTTCGAGAAAGACTCGAAAATAAGAACAAATAGAATAAAATTTACAGTAGTCCCTAGTTCGTGACCAAAGGTATCATTCAGAAGGGAAAGTAATAGAGTTAAAGATAACCTCAAGAGCCTACATAAAACACGTAGCCAAAAATATAGTAAGAGTAGCTCCTGTGCTGTGTCTCCTATATTCATTAAAATGCTTAAACGCGGAAACAAAAAAAAAACTATATCATTCTCTAGGAAGGCAGGCACTAATCTACCCTCCAATCCCTTTAGCACCCTATCAAAATCAAGCAAAAGAGAGTTTCAGATAGTTTAAAACAGAGCCACCCTCTATCTAATCACAAACTCCCCAAAAATCGACATGAAGGGTCAGAGAGCCCTACATAGCGAGGTTAAGATTCAACCACTTAACATCGCTGTACAAAACAGAGCGGAAAAATCTGGAGAAAAATTGAAAAACTTCTTCCAATCTTTGCAGAAACATCAAAACCAGAGTTAACACTGACTTAGTTCTTTAAACTCCCGATTCAACAGTGGAAGAAGTAAACAGGGAATAGGGGAAGCACCATTGCACACACAACAAAGAAAATCAACAGATCCAGAAAACAGCTTCTATGCAGCTGACCTGAACGAAAGAAACCATAAACAAACGAACAAGCCACTAAAATAGAAATAGAGTAGAAAAGGTAAAGGAGGTCGTGGTTTGGATTCCATGTTAATAAATAGATCCAAACAATAGGGAGTTATTCCATTTTATCCTTCTATCCCCATCTATCAGTAGTCGGTCACCTGAAATCAACTTTTGCTCTCCTACTAAACTTTCCTTCTCACGCTTTTTCATCTTTTTCTATCTTCCTTCGACGGCCGCCACCGTTCCTTCTTCCTCTAGCCCCCCCGTCAAAGTAGTGGAACCGATGGGAGGAGAGTGACGGAAAGCCTGGATGGGTCGCCCGGGGGTTCTCTACCCTCCTACCCAACCAGAGGGGAGGGGGGGCTGCGAGGGATATACCTATCATCTTCCACACATAAAATTCCGCTTAAAAGGACTCAATCAGTTTGCTCTTTACGCACTGCGCTCTGATAAAGCAACTCACGGGTAAAAGCGGAAAACTTGCTGGTAATAGCCAAAATTTGATTTTCCCCTCTCACATTGTATTGTTAAATGAACCATATGAACTTTGTCATAAGTGTAGTAGGTATCTAAGAAAGATTAAATCTTAACGTTTAAGATTTATGAATTACAGAGTATAAGCGATTAAGGAATTAATCATGAGCCTTTAAAATGTGATTCCTGTTGTAATATATTCGAATTCTCGACTTAAGCTGTTCAAGATTTGGTCTTTAGTACATCCTGTTTGCCGGTACAAACAACCAAGTGTCCTAGGGGGCTGAACTATCCACCTACGTTCCTAAACTTTATCTGCGGATGAAGATACTGTCTAAATTATCCATCCAAAGCGGCGTTAACCAGTACACTTGTAACAAGAGGTTTGAAAACGTCAATCAGGACTTTTAATTATATTGCTGGGTGTTTGAAAAGCCATATACCAACCTAACCATTTTATTTTATCAAGTAAACTTATTCCATACTGTCTTCCATTTTAGTCTTACTTCCGCCACTGACTGAAAAATCCATCGTTGGTAAAAACTGGATTATCTTTGTTAATTTTAATTTGTTGTGTCTAATTTTAGTGATAGCTAAGCGATGGAGTTCATAGCATTGTATTATTAGTCGCGTAGACGCGGCGTTTTAGGTTACGATGTCGGTTCGTAGGTCGGTCAGTAAGATGGCAATTATTTTACCTTCGAATGAACCTTTTTGGCAATGAGATCGTAACTACTCGGCCGATTCTAACGAAGTTTAAAACCCATATGTTGTTTTACATTTTCTTGTGAATGATTTAATTGCCAAGGTCATCCCAGGTTAGTCCTGGAATTATTAACAGTTTTGAAGGTCATAAGGTTATAAGTCGGAATAATTGAGAGCACGCGACTAAGGTCTGTTGGCCTTGAGTTAAGAAAATAATCGAAAAACATGAGCTCACTCGTCGTCTTATTTAAGGTAATTTAGCTGAACCTTATCTTGTGTATTAATTTGCGCATTTATGTTTCCATGAGCTTCAGAGAGTCGGTATGTTTCCTTGACTGAGATGTAAACAAAATAAGAAATGTTTTGAGCTCCGAAGACAACAAGTTCGATGCACGCTATGTCGTCTATTAAGTGGAGTACAATTACATAGGTTTGAGTATTTTTGTTCAAAGTTGTTCTTAGACGTACATAACACACCCTAAATGCCTCAATATTAAGGGTTTATGAAGGATTGTTCGTGTAGTATTGACTACTCTTATCGTACTTCATCATTGAGAGAAATAAATAATGAGATAGAGAAGAGAGATAATCAGAAAAAGGCTATAATGAGATGGAGAGAGAGATAATGAGAGAAATAGAGAATGAGATAGCGACAGAGATAATCAGAGAAAGTGATAATTAGATGGAGAGAGAGTTACAAGGAGTTACAAGGAAAGAAAGTACCCTAGGAGACCTTATGGTCCATTCAAAGAGGGTACCTTTGGACTAGCAATCGAGCGGGCACATGGCTGCTCAATTGTTTTGCGTCCCTAAACGGCCACTTTTCAAGACTTGTCTAGTCTTGACTTGAACTCGTCAACAGATTCACTGTTGACAACTTCCACTGGAAGTGCGTTCCACATACCGCAGATACTGTAAGTGAAAAAATTTCCACACAGATTGCGGTTGTAACGCTTCAGTTCAAGTTTGAAGCCGTGATTGCGCGTTCTGTTCTCACTCAGTGTGAAAATATCTCGGTAGTCAACATTGTCGAACTCTCGAAGTATTTTGGAAACTTCGATGAGAGAATGAGGTAATAAGAGAAAGCCAGCGAAATATAATGAGAGAGAGAGAATAAGAGAATGCGATGGAGAGAGAGAGAGATAATGCGAAATTGAGGAGATAGAAAAGGTGAGAGATATAAAGATGTAAAGAAAGAATGAGAAAAAGAAACTGAGAGTGAGATAATGAAAGAAAATGAGAGAGAGAGAGAGATAATCAGAATAAGAGAGAGTGTAAGGAAGTGTGTGTGCGTGCGTATGTGCGCCTTGTTAAAATGCACCGTTCGCACTAACTTGATCAGAGAAGGAAACAGGCCTAGGCTCTCCCTGTCGGATCCTCAATCGACACACGTCGGCAACTTACAAAGCGATTTTCAATGACGAATAGCAATGGCCTCACTCTAGTTCGCTCCTTTTACCATGGCTGTTTCTCTGCCGCTTTCATAAATGCTCGTGCTATCACATCAAATGTGCACATAAATATATTTTGTAGGTCCCCCGCTTTCCGCCCTCCGATCTGTTGTCAGGAGCTTCATGAAAATAGGCCTGGGTGTCGGGAAGGTCTGGATATAAAGTCAAAATGCATATTTTCAATAAAAAAATTGAATTACATTATATTTAATTGAAATATTAATAAATTACTTCTTCAATGTGGTTTTCACCATTTGTAATTCAAAGTTTCATGCGCTTTGCGGGATTCATCCGATGAATGCGATGCATTAAACTCCAAACAAAGTTCCTTTAATTTGAGCACACTCATTTATGAGGCGCTGTTTCCTCAGAAGTCTCGTATCTTTAATTTTCATTATGTACAACTTTTCCTTTAGCATATAGCCCAGAAAATAAAGTCAATGGGGATAAAGTATAGGGAAAGAAGAGACCATTTTGATTATTTCTTGTGTCCACACTTTAGGGACACCGGGTATAAAAGACCAGGGAGGGATTCACCCGATGCATTAACTCCAAATTTATGTTAATTGGAGCACATTCATTTATGATGCGCTGTTGACGCATCATTGAGTGACCTTAGGCTCCAGAAAAAGAAGTCAAAGGAGTAAGTGAGATCGAGGAGACCATTAAGTACACCTTTTCCTTTAGCATACCATAGAAAAGGAAGGCAAAGGGTAAGGTCTGGTGAACGAGTAGACCATTGTGATCTATTTCCTGTGTTCAGATTGGGGTTTTCTACTCTGTTTTTACCTATTTGATCATTTTGGAGATCGATTGCTTTTTGATCATCGGGCTCAACGCATTAGAGATCAATCATTGTTTTTTTGTCTAACTATATATGTCACTAACTAAGCTTTATCCTTATCTTTGCCTTTTCTATATTTCACATCTTTTGTTTTGTCTATTTCTTTCTACGTTGATCTCGCGTCAGTGAATTTTTTTTCAAAACTCTCTATTTATTATGAGTTAATCGAGGTCTACCGTTACTGATATGTATTAATTCTCTTTCCTCATTTCCTCTTTTAAACGTGGTCTCATAATACGTGAATATAAAGGAAAAATAAAATATAAACTAAGGCAGTATAATACCATCCGCTTCACTCTTCTGACCATACAACTATCTAAAAACACAAATTTTTTCGTTAGTTCAAACATAAATAGACTTTTGTTTATTGGGGTGACTCTCCATCTCTTATCATACGTGTACTCCCCCCATTATTCTTTTTCTCTCTCAAGTGCAAAAGTTGAATTTTGAAAAAAGGAACTAAAAATAAACCATAAAAATAACGCTTTTTGTGTCTTTATCATCGGTCAACAAAATTTCTGCCCATTTTCTTGAAATTAAATGGAGACTAGCAATTGTTTTCTCAAAGTTTATCCGTGGGGAAAAGGGGAACTTGGAGATGTAAGGGAAAAGGGGGATTTAGGGAGAAGAGTAAGTAGGGAATAAGGAGGGAGGAGAAAAAAATGAAGATTAAACTTTTTCTTTTCTGGTATTCTTGACCGAATCCGAGGAATAAAATAAAAAAGTCCTCGTTTGACCGTTTTGACCTTTTTTTTATTCCTTCGGTTTTGAAGGCAGTGATTCGATAGCTGAAATTTTAGGAACCGTTTGAGTTTATTTTGAGTTTGTTATCTATTTAGTTTGTGCTACAAAATTTATAATTATTGAATCTGAATTAAAACTGGAGTTAATCTTTTATGGGGGAAGAGGAAAGAGCAGACGTCTAACGAGTACAGTCACTTCAAAGAGATATGATTAAATGTCGTTCACAGACATGACGTGATCTCCAGGAGAGGGGGTTTCCTAAACTCTACCTAGAATTCTGAAATATAAAGTGATTAAGGGAACATGAGGGAATGGCCATCTCGTTGGCCCTTTGTTTTAAGACAATAATTTCACTGGAGCTGCCTACCTGAACAACCTACTACTCTTATGTATTTACAGCAATCAATTCATTAGAATTTGGTGGATTCAAGACGGAAGGAACCCCAGCTCATAGACTGATTGCTGTAAAAGAAAGACAAAGAAGTGTTTAGCAATCGCATTATTCGCCTAACCATAAAATTGAATAGACCCAGAAGCCCAGGTTTGAAACCGTGCAACTTCTTCTTATGGGGACATTTAAAGAGTAAAGTGAATTCTATTCCCACAAAAAATATAAACCAGCTAAAGATAGAATCACACGCGAAGTGAATTTATTTAAAGAAAATCAACTGTTGGTGAAAAGAGTTGTGCAATGAATGCGATCAAAGGCGAAAGTGTGCTTGGATAAAACGAAGGAGATGTAGAAGGAAACGGTGTTTAGCAAATTAAAACATATATATATATATATATATATATATATTTATATTACTCATATGTAGAAGTGATTCGTAATGGATAGATATATATTTTTTAATTTAGAACTTCGGATTTTTATTATTTGACTTCCTTCCAGAATCACTTTGTTGGCCTCCACCAAAACCATGATGTATCAATATCGTAACAGGAAATTAAATGAAATATTCATAATCGAGAGAAAAATAGTTGTTAGACAACAGAAGTTTTACATCACTAAAACATATCTAAGAGTTTTTGAGTGATGCTAATTTAAATTTCGGTTAATCTTTTTTTACCTTAAAATGTATATAAATCAATATATATATATATATATATATATATATATATATATATATATATATATATATATATATATATATAAATCAGAAACATTTTAATTATGTCTTCAGGTTTTGCCACGTAAAAAAAAATTGCCATTTGTCTTCTCCTTTCTATATTGTTCTTAAAGTTTTCAACAGTTTATGAAATGATCTTTTTTCTAATCATATCGCATGATAGATGTTGGAGAAAAGTTTAGTTTATATTGATGGGGTGGTACGAACATGTAGGATGTGGGAGTAGGGTGGGGCCATCCAGCAACCCCCTCACAAAAAGTTTCTTGATATTTACTAGTTTAAAGGCAATTTTTTAATTCGAACGGCTTGGGATGAAATTCGTATAAAAGGTTCCTTGTATGTGCTTTTCTTTATCCTTGTAGAGTAGATGAGGCGAAGGGGGGAGTTCTGATCCTTGTGATCATTGATCTGTTTTATCAAAATTTCATCCTGATGCATCTACGTCATAGAGGGTATAAATTTAAAAATAATTAATTTAAAAAATGAGAACAAAATTCTATCATTTAAAGAAAGAATATTTCTCTTATGCATTGAAGATTAATACGAAGGGTATTTAGGCTCGTCGTTCTTTTTTATTTTTTTTTCCTCGTTTTTTTCTGTATCCTTTTCCTACATGCCACCAGTGCGTCGCTAGCAATATCAATATGTCTTCTTCCTCGGCTACTATTTTTATTCTTTTCAAGTTCTTTATTCAATACTTTATTATACTCGTAATTATTACATTTTTATTACTTTCCTATTTCTCACAGACAAAGATTTTTTTATCTAGATTTTTATATTAAAGAAGTAAGTTAGGTTAGGTTATGAAAACAAGTTTGATTAAAGAAAATTTTAAAAAAACTCTAATAAATTAAACGTAACTAATGGCTTAGTAAAAAAAATATAGGAAAAAATTCTAGTGCAAAAGATTGCTGTCGATAATTTAAAAGAAAAAAATGTCTTACGATAATAGAAATGGAAAAAAATTTCTTTTGATGACAGAAGAGTTAAAAAAATTTCGCTCTCGATAATAAGAAAGTGAAAACAATCGCTGTCAATAATAGGAAAGTAAAAAAAATGGCTCTCGATATTAACGTAAAAAAATTGCCTGTGGATAATAAGAAAGTAAAAAAAATATCTACCGATAATAGGAAAGTATAAATTTGCTGTCGATAATAAGAAAGTAAAAAATGGCTGTCGATAATTTGAAAGTAAAAAATGTCTTACGATAATAGAAAGGGAAAAATTTATCTTGACAATAAGAAAGTTAAAAAAAAAATTCGCCGTCAATAATAGGAAAGTAAAAAAAATGGCTCTCGATAGTAACGTAAAAAAATTGCCTGTGGATAATAGGAAAGTCAGAAAAAATATCTACCGATAATAGGAAAGTATAAATTTGCTGTCGATAATAAGAAAGTAAAAAATGGCTGTCGATAATTTAAAAGTAAAAAATGTCTTACGATAATAGAAAGGGAAAAATTTATCTTGACAATAAGAAAGTTAAAAAAAAAATTCGCCGTCAATAATAGGAAAGTAAAAAAAATGGATCTCGATAGTAACGTAAAAAAATTGCCTGTGGATAAGAGGAAAGTCAGAAAAAATATCTACCGATAATAGGAAAGTAAAAAATTGCTGTCGATATTAGGTAAGTCAAAAATTGGCTGTCGCTAATAGTCGTAAAATATTCGATATTAAAATAATAAGTTACTCTGGAAAATAATAAAGTAAAAGAAGCTGTCGATAATAGAAAAATAAAAAATCGCTGTCAATAATAAAAAGTTAAAAAAACTCGGTCGATAATAGAAAGGTCAAAATTTGGCTGTTTATAATAAGGACGTAAAAAAATATGGCTGTCGATAATAACATAAACAAAAAAACTAGCTGTCGTTAATATAAAAGTAAAAAAATTCAGTCTCGATAATTGAAAAGTGAAAAAAATTGCTGTGAATCATAGAATCATAGTTAAGTAAAAGAATTCGCTGTCGAAAGCAGGTAAATTTCCTTTACTCTCCTCCTTGCGATCTAGCAGGTTTCTTTACTATAAACTTAACATAAGAATTCATCTTTACTCGCACTCAGTTAAGTAACCACTGGAAACCAGCGACTTCCACCATTGAGGGTCAGAGAAGAAGACAATGAACTAAGCCAAGTTAAGCCAGAGCCACAGGAAACAAACGTAGGAGGAGCAAGTGCTCTTCAATCTACCAGTGAAGGAGAAAAATCTTAATAAGCAGGATGGATTAAGGTGTACTGGAGTAGGGAGTAAAAGAGCAGTTGGGAGAAGAATGAATCGTCGTAAGGGGTGACGAAGTTCCTACCACTAAATCACCGTTACTATGTTCAGCTGATAAGGAACATAAAATACTCGGATATCCTAAAAGGAATCTTCACCCGGGGCATAGAGGACGCCCACTTTGCACTTACCAAGCTAAAGGATTACGGGGTAAAGTTTTAGGGAACTTTTTCACAAAGTTGATGGGAATTAAATACTGTCTGGGGAAGTTTCGGGTGTAGTACACTCGCAACTATCAATATTTTCCTATTTGAAGATGCTGAAGATCCATTTTACGATAGACTGATTTATATGTATTTAAATCCTTAACAAAATAGTGATCTTTTAAAGGAATAGCCACAGGAGGAGAATAATAGGTCCCCTACTTGATGGAAGGGTTGGAAGCTCCCCAAACTGATCCGTACTCCAAGGAAGGCATGCCACTTTACGACCAATATAATTTGAGTGTTAGTAAATTTTATATTTAGGGAAATGTTGTTTTAAAAAGCCAAATCAAGACTTAAATTAAGGCATTAGATTAACTTAAGGCACTGCTGGAGTGACACATTCCGAATAAGGACAGCAAGTTAGTAAGTGGGACTTTGGGTTAGCTTAGGTCAGTTAGGATAACTTACCGAACGTACTTAAACCTTAAAACTTATTTTGAATGCAGAACTGTGCGGAATAATCATGAGGCCATCGCTAAAAAAATTATTAGGGGTGGGTGAGGGGGTGATTTCGTAATAAAATAAAATTTAGATAGGAAAAAAGAGCTCTGAGGATTGCTTTTTCCCATGAAAGTTTTTCTTGGCTTTAGGCCGAGAAAATAGGCAATAGTCTAAAAAAAAACTGGACAAAGAGTAAATTATTAGTAGATATGACAAGGAAACCTTTAAATACTTTCAGGCAAAACCCCCAAAGCTAGACCCATATATATATATATATATATATATATATATATATATATATATGAATATATATATAGGGATAAAACCACAGTAATAGGACTAATTTTATATACGAAACCATGTTTCCGTTTCTCAAAAATGCTGCTACATTCTCGTATCTTCCACCTTAGCGCGACTGATTTGTGTGTTTGTACGTTAAGCAACTTCTGTATTTCACTTGTCCACCAGCGACTGACGATGACGGATGTTTCCGTCGAAACCACCTGGTTTCGCATATAAAATTAGTCCTATTACTGTGATTTTATCCCTATAATTACACGTGCGCTACTGTACCCTTTTGGATATATATATATATATATATATATATATATATATATATATATATATATATATATATATATACGTATATGAGGAATTAAACCACATTCTCCGAAGACAATTTAATTCAGAACAGTTTCGGTGTATCTCACACCCTTTTTCAACTGACACTGCGTAGAAATATAAGAAAATGCATATAAGCATAACACAAAATCCCCTCTTTTTTTCCCCCAATCCCCTACTTGTGGCTAATCTAAGGGGAGGTTAGGCCTAAACATATTGAAGGGTTGACATTTAATTATTTTGTTTAAATGCTTTCTTATTACAGGATTAAAAGAAAATTGACCCTCAGATAGATTTAAATTAGGAACTGACGATATCAAGCTCGATTCTACGATTCTTCTCTTAACATAGTTAGCCGATTTAAATACCATTTTACTTCCATTGAAATCGATCGAATGATTCAAGTCTCTAACATGGCAGAATATTCCACTGCTTTCGCTGCCCACTCTAATATCTCTTTTGTGTTCATACAATCTCTTTTCTAGATTTCTCCCCGTTTCGCCTATATAAACTTTATGGCAATCGTTGCATGGTATTGCATATACTCCTATGTTATGATGTTCTTTGGGTTTCTTGGCCATCATCAATTGGTTTAAGGAATTATTATATTTAAAGGCTAGATTAATACCCGCTTTTCCAAATATGTCCTTTAAACTATTTAATTTATTATTAAATGGCAATGTTATACATTTATTGAAGTCGTTAGTGCGGGAAGGCTTGTTACCATAGAATGTTTTCCTAGCTGCAAAATGGGCAGACGATATGAACCAATCGGGGTAATACAAATTAGAAAAAATGTTCCTGATAATGACAATTTCTTCATCTAAATAGGAAGGATGACATATTTTGTATGCTCTAAGGAAAAGGTTAGAAATTACCAATTTTTTAACAGTATTATCGTGAAACGAAAAATAATGTATATAGGCATTCGAGTGGGTTGGTTTCCTATACACGTCAAGTTTTAATTCATGGTGATCTTTATTAATGAGGACATCTAAAAAGGGTAATCTATTATCATATTCCCATTCATATTTAAATTTGATGGAGACATGCAAATTATTCAAATTATTAAAAAAGGTATCAAAATCATGGCCATTAGGCCATACAGAAAATACATCATCAATGTACCTTAACCATATAAAGTTAGGGGGAGAAATTGTGGGAAGGAGTTGAGTCTCAAAATATTCCATGAAGAGACATGCCAGTATCGGAGATAAACTATTTCCCATGCTAAGGCCAAATATTTGTCTATAAAACTCATTATTTACTCGAAACACATTGTCAGAGAGACATAATTCAACTAAATCGATAAATTTACTCGTAGAAATGGGAAGATCCAAATTAAGTCTAGGCATGATTTCCCGCAGAAGGCCCATGGTTTGGTCAACAAATGGATAACATTGCCATTTAAAAATAAATTAAATAGTTTAAAGGACATATTTGGAAAAGCGGGTATTAATCTAGCCTTTAAATATAATAATTCCTTAAACCAATTGATGATGGCCAAGAAGCCCAAAGAACATCATAACATAGGAGTATATGCAATACCATGCAACGATTGTCATAAAGTTTATATAGGCGAAACGGGGAGAAATCTAGACAAGAGATTGTACGAACACAAAACAGATATTAGAGTAGGCAGTGAAAGCAGTGGAATATTTTGCCATGTTAGAGCCAAGAATCATACGATCGATTTCAATGGAAGTAAAATGGTATTTAAATCGGCTAACTATGTTAAGAGAAGAATCGTAGAATCGAGCTTGATATCGTCAGTTCCTAATTTAAATCTATCTGAGGGTCAATTTTCTTTTAATCCTGTAATAAGAAAGCATATAAACAAAATAGTTAAATGACAGCCCTTCAATATGTTTAGGCCTAACCCCCCCCAGATTAGCCACAAGTAGGGGATTGGGGGGAAAAAAAGAGGGGATTTTGTGTTATGCTTATATGCATTCTCTTATATTTTCTACGCAGTGTCAGTTGAAAAAGGGTGTGAGATACACCGAAACTGTTCTGAATTAAATTGTCTTCGGAGAATGTGGTTTAATTCCTCATCTTTTCTTGCGATATTGCATTAATTTTTATCATATATATATATATATATATATATATATATATATATATATATATATATATATCTCAAAGTAGCGCGAGAGAATGATGAAAATGCATTCATTAAACCACATTGAAAGAGAAAACGGAATAATTTTTCCTTGCAGTAATATATATATATATATATATATATATGAGAAACAATACAGTTAGGTTAATTTATTAATATTAGGGATAGAAATATCTACAAATGCATACCTATGCAGTGTCAAATAATATAATGATGTATACGTACAAACATTAATAGATACATGAATGCGGGCGATGCACGAAAGAGAAAACGCTATTGATTTGTATGTTGTAATCTTTACCTTTTCAGTAAAATCGGTGGGTATTGTGGAAAAAAATAAGGTGGTGTAGAATGTGAGCGCTCATTTGAAGATACGATCTTAAGTTGAAATTATTTATAGGAAAAGAGGTTTGTCATTAATGTAGAAGAATACCGTTGATTTATGGTTGATGGTACTCTCATCGAAAGTAAGTAAGTATATTTGTGGTGCGTTCATTGATGTTTGTCTGTATGTTTGTGGGTATTAAAAAAGGTTTCTACGTCTATGGCGGGCGTGTTCCTTAAAGGCGAGAGAGTATGAAAGTGGCATGTCCCATGGGTGCAGACCAGGGGTCGATGTGGATGTTATGATTTGGTGGGTGGTTTCTCGATTTGATGTAGTGGGTGGGTTTGCGATTTGATGTAGTGGGTTGGTCCTCAATTTGATTTGGTTCGTAGTTCTTCGATTTGAGTTGGTGGGTGGTGCTGCGATTAAATTGGTGGGTGGGTCCTTGATTCGAGTTGGTGCGTGGGTCCTTCGATTTGACTTGATGGGTGGTTTCTGCATTTGATTTGGTGTGTGAGAGCTCGATTTTAGTTGGCAGGTGGTTCCTCGCTTCAGGAGGTGCTCGAATTTTGGGGGGTGATTCCATTGTCAATTGGCTTTGGCTGGATAAGTTAAAGTAGGGTGCTTGCAAGAATAAAGCCCCCCTTTCCTAGTAATTCTATGCGAATAATCGTGATGGTGCGATATTTAAACGATTCACGAGTGTTGTAGTTCCATCACACTGGGAAGTCGAAGTAAACTGAACAACCTTTGGTGTGTGGTTTTTCTTCCCACAAGGGAGCAGATGAGGTAGGAGGAATGCCCTCCAGAACTCAGTGGTTACCGTTCTGTTCTCTCCCAGCCCCATTGAATGCAGTTCTTCTCACTCCCGTCGCCAATACCTGTGGGAGGACCAGCTACTTAATATCTTCTCTTTTCACTTCGTCTACCATCGCTACTTTATTTCCACATCTTCCCTTACTACATTTCGGCACGATAGAGCCTCGTGCTAGTGCGCTTTACACCAACGGTTTCTGATTTCTTTCGTATTAGAGCGACGTCCAGTTCTCGATACCGTTTATTTTGGGTTGTATTTGAAAATTGTAAACTTGGATATATTCAACGGGGGGGAGGGGAGGGAGATCGCCTTGGGGGTTAGTTGTGGAGTGTTATATAGCACTTTCCGCATAAGAAATTAGGTAGAAAATCGAAGGACTGCCAGTATTTTGGTCGCAGGGCAGCTTATGTTTGTACATTTTAGCATGGGTGTTTGGGTGTAATCCCTCCTTATTTTGTAGTTCCACAACATGGAATCCAGAGCATCTTTAGTTTTATGTGAGAATGTGTATATGTTGGTCATGTCATTCCTTTGTTATCTATTTATCTATACTAATCAAAGATACAGCATTGGCCAAAAGTATAAAGCACCCTATGGAATAAGGCAATTAATGTAATTGGATATTTGTAATAAATTAATTAAGTTTTATATTATATATTTATTTAATTTTGTTTTAATTCTAAATTAGACGTCCCTTGGCTTTAACCTCAGTCCTAGTTCTTAGTGGCATAAATTTCGCCAAATTTTCATCAATTTCTGGCCCTAATTTCCCCCATTTAGGTTGTAATTTTTCATACAGTTTTGTTTTATTTGTAATTGTGGTACCTATTGGTTTTACAAGTAGTCCCCACGAGTGTTTTATTAGATTCAGGACTTGTTTCTGTCGTGGCCACTCCTTTGAAGTGATATCCATGGCTCCAACCCAATTCACTGTGTGGTTAAATGTATGGTAGGGGGTATTATGCTGGAGAGATATAACGTAATTTCTTAGTGTCGTAGGAAGAAACTTCTGAAAAGATGGCTCTAAGACTGGGTGACAACATGGAAGTATAAATTGTAGACTTTATTCTTCTTTTACATAAATCATCTCCCCTGACCTTGATGAAGACATGCAAACCAATACTATGATAGAACAACCTCGATGCTTTACAGTTCTTACCACACAAGCAGTGTGTAATGCCTCACCATTCTTCGTCTTACAAATCTAGCCACAGAAGTGGTTAAAATCGACAAAAATGTTCAAAAGAGTGCAATTTTAAATAGTTATTTCAAAGATATATTTAAAGTTCGACTTACATAAATTACATGTAAAATAACAATAAAATAGTCTTTCTTACATACTTAAAAATTACTTTCATCTAATTTGTGTGATCTTTAGCCCTGTGAAGACGTGTTTTTTTTTCTGTTGACTTCAGATATGCCTCCTTCTTTCTCGCATTGCATCATTTTAGCCCTTGAAATTTAAGTCTTCTTCTAAATGTTATAGTTGATATTAATGAAACATTGATCTCCCCAGCATGTTCAGGAGATGTTATCCTGTGATTGTGTAGAAGTAATGAAGACCAAATGATAAATTTGTCTTCTGTAGGTATTGTTTTTGCTCTTCTCTTCATTGATACAAAGCTCTTGGGCTCTTGAATTCGTTTTATTTTGTTAGCAATTTCTACTTTCGGTAATCCTTTGTTAGCAATTTATACTTTCAGTAATCCTTTGCTTGAAATTTCTACTTTCGGTAATCCTTTGTTAGCAATTTCGGTAATCCTTTGTTAGCAATTTCTACTTTCGGTAATCCTTTGTTAGCAATTTCTACTTTCGGTAATCCTTTGTTAGCAATTTCTACTTTCCGTAATCCTTTGTTAGCAATTTCCACTCTCGGTAATCCTTTGTTAGCAATTTCTACTTTCGGTAATCCTCTGTTACCAATTTATACTTTCGGTAATCCTTTGTTAGCAATTTCTACTTTCGGTAATCCTCTGTTACCAATTTATACTTTCGGTAATCCTTTGTTGGCAATTTCTACTTTCGTTAATCCTTTTTTTAGCAATTTCTACTTTCGGTAATCCTTTGTTAGCAATTTATACTTTCGGTAATCTTTTGTTAGCAATTTCTACTTTCGGTAATCCTTTGTTAGAAATTTCTACTTTCGCTAATCCTTTGTTTGCAATTTCTACTTTCCGTAATCCTTTGTTACCAATTTCCACTCTCGGTAATCCTTTGTTAGCAATTTCTACTTTCGGTAATCCTCTGTTACCAATTTATACTTTCGGTAATCCTTTGTTGGCAATTTCTACTTTCGTTAATCCTTTTTTAGCAATTTCTACTTTCGGTAATCCTTTGTTAGCAATTTATACTTTCGGTAATCTTTTGTTAGCAATTTCTACTTTCGGTAATCCTTTGTTAGAAATTTCTACTTTCGCTAATCCTTTGTTTGCAATTTCTACTTTCCGTAATCCTTTGTTACCAATTTCCACTCTCGGTAATCCTTTGTTAGCAATTTCCACTCTCGGTAATCCTTTGTTAGCAATTTCTACTTTCATTAATCCTTTGTTAGCAATTTCTACTTTCAGTAATCCTTTGTTAGCAATTTCTACTTTCGGTAATCCTTTATTAGCAATTTCTAGTTTCGGTAATCCTTTGTTAGCAATTTATACTTGTGTTAATCCTTCGCTATATGCTTCTGAAAGTGTTTTAGTTGTAGTCATATTACTTATTAAGAACGATAGTGAACACACAATAGTTATAAATTTAACCTGAAACATAAGATAAATTGGTTCAACATTTATTTTATCAAACATAACATTTTATTAATATCAAACCATTTTATAAAATACTAAGAAATCCAAATATAATAGCCAAATATTTAAACATTATAAAAACACTCATTATGATCATACATATTGATGAAAAATATGTTAAATTCTAAAATGTTTGATTAACTATACAAATGTATGAGCGGTTCTTTATACTTTTGGCCAAGGGAGTACATAAATAAATAAAACTGTCGGAGTAGGTCTCTAGAGTGTCCGTCCCGTAGGAAGGTGAGGGAAGTCAAAACTCTATAATGGGAGAGATCGCTCCAAAACAAAGCTACGACTTATGAAAAGATAAAAGCAATAATGGCCCCTTAAAATGGAATTGCCAGATTCCATTCAGAAGAGACTTCGTTTGAAAAATGGAGGACACTTGGGTTGCATTTGTGCCTCTTGAACTATTGTTTCAAAGTATTCCTTTTTGCGAGGAAGTTTGCTTCCTCCTTTTGAAGTTTTGCTTTCATATCGATGGCTACTGTCTCTGTTTCGTCTGTCATTGTCTTTCTCTTTTCTCTTTGTCATTCATCTCATCAAGGCCATTCGGCCATATATATATATATGTGTGTGTGTGTGTGTGTTTGTATAAATATATATGCTCAATAACACATACAAAATAAGAAAAGTTGATACAGGGGTAATTTTATGAGACCCTCCATGGATCAAAAAGATAAAAGAAAGAAGTTTTTTTCTTTCGTTAATATATATTTAATCCTTTTTTAGTCTGATTAAAAGAAGAAATCGCTTGTGTATCATCATTCCTTATTTCCTATGAGTTATTGAGCATCGACCATGTCACGTGTTATGGCAATTTACCATATATAAATATATATATATATATATATATATATATATATATATATATATATATATATATATATATATATATATATATATATATATATATATATATATATATATATATATATATATATTTATATATATATATATATATATATATATATATATATATATATATATATATATATATATATATATATATATATTTATATATATATATATATATGTATATATATATATATATATATATATATATATATATATATATATATATATATATATATATATATATATATATATATATCCTTCCCGTTGGGATTCTAAATTTTATGAGTGTCTTTGATGGAACTGAAAAATGAAAAGCCTTAAAGCCCTTTTCTTTCACTCAAGCTAATGAAAGGCTTTTTGTCATTAGTTTTTGGTTTTAACGAAAATGAATCACAAAAATGGGGAGTTGATATAAAGGGAGGGGGGGAAAGCAAGGACATAAGGAGTTTGCAAGGTGAATTTCAGCTCGCGAAATTGGAATTCTAGTCTTATGAAGATTCACCTTGAACGGCTGCTTGGGTCCCGAGTGGTCAAAACTAACCCGTACATCCGGAGGGCTTGAATGGAATATGTGCACGATATAAATCCAGTATACATGGTAAGATATATTGGATTAAATTGAAAGGACAGAACTTTGGCAATTTTTATCGCTACCCGCTCACCTTCCACATTAAAGACGTTTTTCTTTGCTCCCGTAGGTCAATGAATTCCGTGAGTGGCATACGAGACCAATACCTTATATTTTTCATATTTAGGTCTCATTCATGAACGTAACTAACGTAGTAGTATTGTATAATTTCCACTTACGAAAAGAGAAATCATAGACAGACAATCAAAGTCTTCCAAGTTCAGCTCCCGCTGGACAAACTCTTCCAGGTGCAGCTTCCGCACCACAAACTCTTCCTGGTTCAGCTTCCGCAAGACAAACTCTTCTAGGTTTAGCTTCCGCTAGGCAAACTCTTCCAAGTTCAACTTCAACTGGACAAATCTTACAGGTTCAGCTTCCGCTAGACAAACTTTTCCAGGTTCAGCTTCCGCTAGACAAACACTTCCAAGTTCTCTTCTGCCAGACAAACTCTTCCAAGTTCAGTTCTCGCTAGACAAACACTTCCAAGTTCGCTTCCGCTGGACAAACTCTTCCAGGTTCAGCTTCCGCACGAGAAACTTTTCCAAGTTCAGCTTCCCCTAGACAAACTCTCCCAGGTTCAACTTGCGCTAGACAAACTCTTTCAGGTTCTGTTTCCGCTAGGCAAACTCTTCCAAGTTCAAATTCAGCTAGACAAATCTTCCAGGTTCAGCTTCCGCTAGACCAACTCTTTCAGGTTCAGCTTCTGCTGGACAAACACTTCCAAATTCTCTTCCGCCAGACAAACTCTTCCAAGTTCAGCTCCCGCTCGACAAACTCTTCCAGGTTCAGCTTCCGCACGACAAACTATTCCAGGTTCAGCTTCCGCTAGACAAACTCTCCAAGGTTCAACTTGCTCTAGACAAACTCTTCCAGGTTCTGCTTCCGCTAGACAAACTCTTCCAATTTCAGCTTCCGTTAGACAAAATCTTCCAGGTTCAGCTTCCGAAAGACAAACTCTTCCAGGTTCAGCTTCCGCACGACAAACTCTTCTAGGTTCAGCTTCCGCTAGACAAACTCTTTCATGTTCAACTTCCGTCAGACAAACTCTTTCATGTTCATCTTCAATTAGACCAACTCTTTCATGTTGAGCTTCAAGCAGAAAGAGTATTTCATGTTCTGTACCCCCTAGACAAACTCTTCCGTATTCAGCTTCCGCCAGACAAAGCTTTCTATGTTTTGCTTCCGCCTGACCTAATCTTCCATGTTTAGCTTACGCTAGACAAACTCTTCTATCTTCATCTTCCGCCAGACAAACTCTTTCAGGTTTATCTTCCCCCAAACAAACTCTTTCATGTTCAACTTCCTCCAGTTCAAACTCGTTCTACCCTGTTAAACAAAACTCACCAATCGTGTCAGTGGCGCTTTCTAACGAAGAAGCGCTATTTAATCCAGCCTCTCGTCACCCAAAGGGTCATCCCATGCTATACTTGATGTCACCCAGAACCGCCAATGTACACAAAATTCATGTATTCTTATAGTACTTATTACCAAATATTACCTCTTTTACCCTTTCTATCAATGGCAAGCACATTTGTCTAAGCGCCTACATAGCACCGCATTCTCACCCAAAATACAATCATTTTACTCTTTTCTACATTTATTCTTTTTCATGTCCTAACACACATCCAACTAAACATTTTAATCTTCATTTATAATATCTCAAACTCTCATATAACATCAGGTCATCAGGAAACACCATAGAACCCTCATTATTTAAAAGATGGTGCAAATCTTTGGATCTTATTACATTTTTTATCATAACTCCATCCAAGTGAACTGCAACCTCATCTGCAATCATACATCCTTGCCTTACACCGCAAGATATATTTAACGACTCAGTCTAGCCGAAGTCTCTTATGCTGTAGACTCAAGATCAAAACTTTTACCATCACTCAGAATTTTACCACCCACTCTATGCATTCCTAGAAGCGACTACAACAATTTTCTAATAACACATATGAATTCTGTTATATAAATTTGCTCAGCCAACACATTATACGCAATCTGTCTACAAAAAAAAGGCTTGATACATTTAACCTACTGTCCCTCTAACCTCAGATTGCTCCTATATTATCATATTCTCCGTAAGCGTTCCTATTAAGTGAATAAAAAAAAAGTATAAAAATTTTTCAAAAAACAGACACATATTCTCCTGGAATTATTTGATTCACCGTTCCTCTGGAATTCTTTCATTCACGGTTCTTCTGGAATTCTTTCATTCACGGTTCTTCTGGAAATCTTTCATTCACGGTTCTCCTGGATTTGTTAATTTAGTGTTAATTTACTTTCATTCGCCACCATAAAACCAAATGTGAACATACAATGGAAAAATAAACCTTAACTGGCCCTAAAATAAAAATATTACCGATGAAAACAATACAAAACACACCTAAATGATTTCTCGAATTTTACGAGTGATTCCCTTTCGAAGGAAATTAAGTGAGAGAGAGACCGCTCTCTGTTCTGCGCCGTCAGCCAAATTTCGACCTTCTTTTTATCCAAGCAATTTGGAGTTTAGTTGTGGAAGTTTGGCCGCAGTTGCTCCCAAAACCTACCAATAATATCCTGCCTCAAATAATGAAGAGGAAATTGGTGCGAAATTGGAAGGAAATGCAGAAAGAATACAGAAGAATTAAAAAACAAGGAAAACAGCCAACGAACCTTATGAGAGATTTTGAGGCGAATAAGGCTGGAAATGGAAGTAACTGAAATGGGTTAGATTTGGACTGATAAAGGTGGAAGAGTCTATTACTGTAGTAGTGTTGATTTAACGCGATTAGGTTTGTTGTGATAAGGAATAAGCGGCGATTGTACCTTTTCATTTGTTTTCTAGCACTCTAACCACTAATATACATTTTCTGAGAATGAAATGGACACTGCCGATAACCTAGATCTTATGTTATCGGAGAGAATAGACCAACAACGAGCCAAAATCTTAAAATTAATATTAGTTAATCTGTTTGGTGGACAACCTTTGTGTCATGACGAGAACTCTGTGAGACCAAAAAGGACGGCAATTTTGGCCTGATTTTTCTCGTGTATTTATTCTTTAAAAGGGATATTCAGGTGAGTTTTCAAACTATTTTCATAGTTTATTTTATTAAACTTAGTATGGAAAACATTTGACTTGCATATAGAGTGAGATTGCCATCTCACTCGTTTCTTTTTGAATTATGGATAAAATTTGGACACAGTAATCACATGCAGGTTGTCCACTGGCCTATGTTAAAATTTTCGTTATTTTTTTTTATTCTTCTCAGAGATATTTTTTAATAAAATAATCGTAGTAGCTTAAACAATATTACAGGTAAATATATCCTCGAAATTAACCAACTTGTAATGAAAAAATGTTCTTCGCCTCTTTTGTGTTAAATAATGTCATTTTAATTTCAATATTGCTTCTACCTACACTTACCGTCTAAAATGATTTAAATACCAAAACTCTATATTTCGTAAAAATGGCGCATGATATTCGTGTGGAATTTGCCTTTGATAGCGTTTAAGTTTCAATTGATCCAACAACGATATAAAAACTTATGGGGACAGTAATTATTTGATGAAATGATTCATCCCAAACTAGATAACGATAACATAACATTTAGTTTACACGTAAAAATTCGTATATATATATATATATATATATGACAACACTGCCCCACGTATTGTACACTAATACTTATGGTTTACTCATTTATATAAATATTGAAACGAATTAAAGTTCACAAATCCTGCAGAAATAAAACTCCCTGACTTTTCGAGGCAATGTAATCGGTCGAAAGGCGTGATTTTACGCCTAATAAGCTCCATTATGAAAACAGATCCTGGGAGTCGACGAAGAAAACGGGTCGCCCAAGAAAACTCACTCTCAAGGAAAATAGAATGATGCAACGGATGTCAATGAATGGCCGATTTAAGAAGGAACCGGTATTTCAAATCAAAACCTCGAGGACCTGACCCTGAATGTTTCTCGCCAGACTGTCTCACGTCTATTAAGAGTGATGAAACTCATAGAGATGCAAAAATAATAAAGTGGCCGAACACCACTCATTGCTATTTGATACACTTGCCAGCAACTAGTTCAAGGAAAACTTTATAATATTATTATAGGGTCTTTCAATAAGGTCAATCGATTTTTAAATGTAAATAAAACAAGTTTTGTTTTATATATGCACTCAATTTATTTTAAGTTTAAAAGTACACTTTATAGCATTTAGTGAGGAATATGACATCATTTAAATGTCCGCCGCGGCTTCGCTTGGTGGAACGTATTCGGGAGGCCCAATTTTCGATGACTTTGTCGCATAAATCTGGCTGAATTTGCTGGATGGTGTTCGTTATGTTGACTTTGAGGACATCAACTGTTTGCGGATTATTTGCATAGACCTGCGATTTAAGGTAGCCCCAAAGAAATTAGTCTAATGGCGTTAAATCGCATGATCTCGGGGGCCAGTTGATGTTGCCGCTGCGCAAGATGACCCTGCCCTGAAATCGCTGGTGCAAAATGTGTATCGTGGCGTGCGCAGTGTGGCACGTAACGCCGTCCTGTTGGAACCACATGTCGTCAGTATCCATATCAGGCATATAATCTAGTTGAGGCCACAAGAAGTTGCTTATCATCGATCTGTAGGTCTCGCCGTTGACGGTTATGGCAAACCAATCTTCGTTCTCAAAAAAATACGGACCGATGATTCCGTTAGACGAAAATCTGCACCAAACACTGACTTTGTTGGGATGCAATTGGTGCTGGTGTATCTCATGTGGATTGTTTTCGTCCCAAATCCGACAATTTTGCTTGTTCACAAATCCATTCATCCAAAAATGGGCCTCGTCGCTGTGGCGAGGATAGAAATCACGTAATGCGCGGAACGTTTGTCGAACGGAGCACTGATTTTGATAATAACATTTGATGAAAATAGCTAAATGGATAGAAGACTGGCTTAGTAAAAGAAGTCAAAGGGTAGTAATCTGTGGCAGCTCTTCCAGCAATATTCAAGTAACAAATGGCGTGCCGCAGGGATCGGTGCTTGGACCAGTACTCTTTCTCATATACATTAATGACATAGACATCGGAGTAATTAACAAGTTATCAATGTTTGCAGATGATACCAAAATTAGTGGCCGTGCCAAAACTTCCGAAGACCGTTCACTGATTCGAGATGACATAAACAAAATGGTTGAATGGGCAAGCAAATAGCAAATGAATTTTAACGTTGCAAAGTGAAGCTCCCTCCACATTGCTAAAAAACAACGCGAGAACCAGCTATAAACTGGGCGGAACCGACATACCAAACGTCAACGTAGAAAAAGATCTGGGTGTAAAAATTTCCAGCGACCTCAAATCAAGTAAACAATGCATCTAGGCAGTGAAAAGGGCAAACAGGATACTAAGTCTCATTGGGTGTACATTTCTAAATAAGTCTAAAAGATGCATTCTAACACTTTGTAATGCACTTGTTAGGCCACATTTGGAATATTGCATACAGTTTTGGTCACCAAGTCTAGAGTGCGACACACAAAGATTAGAGAGAGTCCAGCGTCAAATGAGCAATATGATTCTGCACTTGCGAACAAATAATTACCAAGACAGTCTTAAAGCTCTAAATCTATTCTCTCTTAAACAGAGACGCATACGCGGGGACATGATTGAGTTATTTAAAATCGTTCCTGCTTTGAAAATGTAAACAAATCAAAATTTCTAATATTTATATCCAATGACTCAACGCGTGGTCACAACTTTAAGCTTGAGGGAAGTCCCTTTCGGGCAGACGAAACGAATTTTTTTTCTTTAACGGAACCATAAGAATCCGGAATAATCTATCAGATGCAATGGTTAACGCATCTAGTATAGCTTCATTCAAAGACAAATTTGATAAATGGATGGTGAAAAACCCAAACCCGACTTGTTTTACAGTAGATAAAAAAAGGGCGATGAAAAATAGTAACTAATAAAGTTGCAATCTATTTTAGCAAATTTTCCTGCCTCGCATTTACTTTTCCGTTTCATAGAGATTTTTGATCCATACTCATTCTGGTAACCTAGTGAGGATCAGTAGATCGGATGCTATCAGACTTTCGATGTAATCACGATGCAAATGTGACTTGCCAAGTACTACTAAACAGTTCACTGTGAGGTAGCCAGATCTCGCTTTAACAACATGGCCACTATCGCCTGACAAAGCTCGAGCGTCCTTGTTGAAAGACCCTTTATAATTAACCTAATATCCGCAGTTGCAGTGACCAATTGCTGTATTTATGCTTATGTTCGATTCCATCCATGTTATTAACTGGGACATTGCCAACGTACTCTTGAGTTCCAGTAAGTATGCATTAATGCAAAAGTATTGGCAACTTGGAGAGCTTTTGTGTTTTAATGATTACATAGGCCGTTGTTCCTATACAAAGACACTCCGGAAGTTTGTAAAGCGTTTGCGATATGTTCCTATAGTAAACTAGAACATGTGAGAAGGATAGTTTACCTCTCAATACACGTGAAGGAATTGAATATACTGTCAACATCCAACAATTTTATTAAAAAAAGAAATAAAAAACATTTAAAAGAAATTTAATTAAAAAATTATTAAAAAACATATAGGTAAAATTAATGAAACAACACCATACTAATATCATATAACAAACGACAAACTAAAGAATAAAAGAAAAATGTAAAATCAAAAAGCGAAAGTTACTGAGATTGAAGATTAATTTCGCGTCCTACACGATCTGCAAAGTTACAGTTCACTAAAAAAATAATTCTTTTTACAAAAGGGACTAACATTTTGGCTACATGAGCATTTTTGTAAATATTAATTACAATAACCTAAGCATAAAGAGACATTCTTCAAGTAAAGCTAATCCTTTTTCTCTATTTTGTATGGGCGAAATCTTTTTTTATTTTAATTAAAATATTTTCTTATCCACAAGAAAAATAAAATGACGAAAATATTATTGTGATGAAAAAGTTTCTCTTTACTATTGCTTTGTTTATACATTTATATAAAAACAAAATTATTTCATGAAGATAGCTATTTATTATTGTTATAGTCCTTTAAAAAAATGTAAAACATAAGTTTGTGTTGCCGATAAAATAGGTAGAATTCCCCCAAAAACGCATAAGTTTGTGTTAGGAATAAAATGGGCAGAATTCCCCCAAAACGCGTGAGTGTGAGTTAAAGATAAAATGGGTAGAATCCCCATTGACCGCATGAGTTCGTGTTACCGAGGAAAGGGATATAATGTGCTACCGATAAAATGGGCAGAATTTCCATTGAGCGCATGAGTTTGTGGTACCGATAAAATGGGTAGAATTCCCATTGACCGCATGAGTTCTTGTTACCGATAAAATGGGTAGAATGTGTTACTGATAAAATGTGTCGAATTCCAATTGACTGCATGAGTGTGTGTTACCCATAAAATAGGTAGACTTCCCATTGAACGCACGAGTTTGTGTTACAGATAAAATGGGTAGAATTCCCATTGACCTCATGAGTTCCTTTTGCCGATAAAATGGTTAGAATTTGCTAGCGATAAAATGGGTAGACTTTTTATTGGCCACATGAGTTCGTATTACCGATTAAATGGGTAGAATTCCCATTGACCGCATGAGTTTGTGTTACTGATAAAATGGGTAGAATGTGTTACTGATAAAATAGGTAGAATTTCCATTGGCCACATAAAGTTCGTATTACCGATTAAATGGGTAGAATTCCCATTGACCGCATGAGTTTGTGTTACTGATAAAATGGGTAGAATGTGTTACCGATAAAATGGGTAGAATTCCCATTGAGCGCATGAGTTTGTGGTCCCGATAAAATGGGTAGAATTGCCATTGACTGCATGAGTTCGTGTTGCCGATAAAATGGGTAGAATTCCCAATGAACGCATGAGTTTGTGTTAGCGATAAAAAAGGTAGAATTCTCAATGAACGCATGAGTTTGTGTTAAAGAGAAAATGGGTAGAATTCCCACTTACCGCATGAGTTCGTGTTACTGATAAAATGGGTAGAATTTCCATTGAGCGCATGAGTTTGTGGTACCGATAAAATGGGTATATTTCCAATGAACGCATGAGTTTATGTTAAAGTTAAAGTGGGTAGAATTCCCATTGACCGCATAGGTTCGTGTTACCGATAAAATGGGTAGAATGTGCTACCGATAAAATGGGTAGAATTTCCATTGAGCGCATGCGTTTGTGGTACCGATAAAATGGGTAGAATTACAATTGACCACATAAGTTCGAGTAATCGATTAAATGGGTAGAATCCCTATTGACCGCATGAGTTCGTCTTACCGATAAAATGGGTAAAACTCTTATTGAGCGCATGAGTTTATGTTACCTATAAAATGAGTATAATTTCTAATGAACGCATGAGTTCCTGTCATTGATACAATGGGTATAATGTGTTACAGATAAAACGCGCTGAATTTACATTAACCGCATGAGTCCATGTTACTGATAAAATGGGTAAAACTCTCATTCAGCGTATAAGTTCGTGTTACCGATAAAAGGGGTAAAATTTTAATTAAGCGCATGAGTTTGTGTTACCGATCAACTGGTTACAACTCCCAATAAGCAGATGAGTTTGTCTTACCGATAAAATATGGGTAGAATTCCTATTTACCCTATGAGTTCGTGTTACCGATAAAATGGGTAGAATTTCCATTGAGCACATGAGTTTGTGTTACCGATAAAATGGTTAGAATTCCCATTGAACGCATGAGTTTAAGTTACCGATTAAATAGGTAGAATTTCCAATGAACTCATGAGTTTGTGTCACCAATAAAATTGGTAGAATTTCCATTTACCGCATGAGATTGTGTTACCGATAAAATAGGTATAATTTCCATTGAGCGCATCAGTTTGTGGTACCGATAAAATAGGTAGAATTCTCAATGAACGCATAAGTTTGTGTAAAAGATAAAATGGGTAGAATTCCCATTTACCGCATGATTCGTATTAGCGATAAAATGGGTATAATTTTCATTGAGCGCATTAGTTTGTGGTACCGATAAAATGGGTAGAATTCCTCAAAAAACGCATAAGTTTGTGTTAGGAATAAAATGGGTAGAATTCCCAAAGAACGCGTAAGTGTGAGTTAAAGATAAAATGGATAGAATTCCCATTGCCCGCATGAGTTTGTGTTACCGATAAAATGGGTAGAATGTATTACTGATAAAATGAGTCGAATTCCCATTGACTGCATGAGTGTGTGTTACCGATAAAATAGGTAGACTTCCCTTGAACGCACGAGTTTGTGTTGCAGATAAAATGGGTAGAATTCTAATTGTTCACATGAGTTCGTGTTACCGATTAAATGGGTAGAATCCCCATTGACCGCATGAGTTCGTCTTACCGATAAAATGGGTAAAACTCTCATTGAGCGCATGAGTTTATGTTACCTATAAAATGAGTATAATTCCTAATGAACGCATGAGTTTGTGTTACCGATAAATGGGTAGAATTTCCATTGACCGCATGAGTTCGTGTTATCGATAAAATTATATAATTCCCATTGAACGCATGAGTTTATGTTACCGATAAAATAGTTAGAATTCCCATTGAGCTTAAAAAATATAATAGAGTCACGTTCTCACCTAAAATTTCCACAGTAGAATTTTACTTAGGCGTTGTTCATATATGAGAACCAAACGAAAAAAGAGGGCGTGGAGAGGAATTAAACTACCACACATTAATTAAGACTGTTTTCTTTCAATTACTTTTATGTCATAAACAACAAACAAACAAAAATATTCGAGTGCAATCAGCTACTATAACAGGTAAGATTCATAATTATCTTTACAAACTGAAACTGCATGGGTTTCAGAGGTTCAAAATTGCTACGAAAACAGAAAACTATAAGAAATTATGCAGAGATGCATAAAAATCATGTTACTGTACATAAAAAAGATTATAAGACAAAACAAACATCATCTATTTATTTTTAAAAAGTTAACTCCGAGTTTTAATCTCTGAACATTAATCATTCAACAAGAACAACACTAGGAAAGGTACTCCAATGCCTCGTTGCGACAAGGATAAAACACCTGGAATATTGAATAATTATATATCTTATTCTTGACAAACAAATACTATTAGCAGCACCAGGTTTCCTAGTGTAACGTACAGGGTGAGACAAGTTAGGCATATATGCATGTAATGGGTGATCAATAAAATTATATACCTTTTACAACACACCCATACATTCAATACTCACATGGATGGCATTCGTAAATTTTAAATAAAGAACCTTCTGACTTTCTAAGCACTCGGCTAGCTATAACAGCACTAACGAGACAAGAAATAAACAAAACCTACACTGACAAACTAGCCACATATACAGTCTCTCAACATCATCATTTACCGATCATTCAGTAACGAGAACAATCGAAATAAAGAAATGCGGGAGAGGAGAAGAAACCACGATAATTATTTCGGCACTTTGTAGAAGGTACAATATGGAACCGAACTTCAAAACTTCACATCTAACAGTTTCTCACAAAGTGAGGTCGCCGCGCTTTAATACTACTAAGCACAAGTCCACCACACATTTTCTATGCCCCGACAGCCTTCCGGATGGACAAGGTGTTATCCAGACATGTTTCAGTCATTCAGAGTGATATGTGTTAGGTGCTGTAGAATTTTATCAACACTGGGTTAAACCACTTAGAGTGATAGGGTGTTGAGTGCTGTAAAATCTCATCTACAAAGTATTCATCCTACGATAGAAGACCCGAAATATGCTTCATCTCAACCAAACTTCTTGCATATAAATCATTGACAATATCATCCGCTTAGTCCTCCGTCATTCCTTTCTCTCTCAAACACTCATTCCCACAATCAACTCAACATTTACGCGATCTTACACTCTTTCTCTCCTTCTGACCCTCACCCTGCTATATTCTGTCACATACCTATTTTCTCCATTATTCTTACCAAAATATCCATACTACCTCATAACACCCTGAAACACATACTCAAACACACCCTTCCGCACACAATAAAAATTTCATAATCAAGTTTTTGTTCACTTTATCCTCCTTTTGTACATCAAGTTTTTCTCTCAAGTTTTCCATTTTCACAGCTTGTACTGGAGATCTTTCCTTATCTTTTCATATTATGGTCTCATTGCCATTATCCAGGTCAAGGATAATTTGCATCGTTGTAGACATCGTACGGCATTATTGCCAAATTTCGAGTGATACCAGCATGTACCAGGCGAATAAGGCTAAAAACTAGGGTAAGAATTGGAGTGAGAAGTCTCATGAAGGTTAATATCCTGTGCTTCACCTCTTTTGATGTAGTGTGATCATTTACACTATACATCAGCATACTACGATACAGCTTCTCAGTACACTTCACTCTCAATCTTAGCATCCAGCAGACCCCGAATATTTTTAAGCCATTAAAACCTTTTGCCATCATCTGTTTCCACTGTACCACTATCATTTACATTACATCCTTGATACTTAAAACATCGGCAAATGTTGAAGGGTGGCACCACAATTTGTATATTACGTTCAACCAGTTTAGCATTCCATTACACATTTATTCATATTAAATTCTTATTTGATTTGTTAATGATGAAATATTATTTGCCCCAAATCCCCAAACAAGTAAAATGTAACAATGGCCTGAAATTCATTCCCTTGGGTTTTATTGTGCGTAGACCACGATTCTGACGTTTGCTTTTCACGAAATCGTTTATGAAAATTGCGAAATAAATTTACTCTCAATACTGAAAATTGGTTTTTAATTTTTTAAAGTATTTTACTATATTATTTGTAAATTTAATTAGAATTATAATTAAAAATTCCGAGAAGACATTGTACGAGCCCTTTAGATTCTTTTTCTTACATATCCGGTTCGTTAACATAGAGAAAAATAAGCTAAAAGTCACCCTTTTTGATCGACAAACTTTCTAATTTTTATTTACGCTGTAAAATTTGTGGATCAACATAAAAAACTGCATTAAATTACTATGCTTTACCATTATTGGCTTACATTTTATTTAAAAATGAACAATAACTTCCATTATAAAGATTTAGCTGGGTGGAAACGCCGCTTCCGATTACAGCGAAGTTAAGCAACAACAGGCAGGATAAATCACTGGACAGAGTCGCCATTTGGCTGTCCTTCCCGACGACTGCCTTAAGCTGTAAGTAGGTACGTAGCTCTGTTGATCCCTCATATGGCGGACCGGATAATGAAAGATACATAAAGATCAGAATGACAATCACTGGTGAGACTGACGGCACCGGTGTGCCATGGGGATACAAGGATAATGGAATGTAATAGAAGACATGAGAGTGAATGTTTGAGTGTCAGAACGATTTTTTATTTTATTGGCACATAATGTCAAAAAGGGGCCAACTCGTAATGTTAGAGAAAAACAATAAGTGATTCAGATCTTCATCTGTATCTGGATCCAGACAAAATCAATGCAACTCTTTTTGTAGTCCAGGACCCATCGCTATACAAAATTAGCTATTGTGGTATTTCATGCAATCTGTCAGACAAACAAACACGCGAGATCAAATTTCCTCCGCTAATCTATGTTTTCGAAGATCAATAGTCAATACCAACATTAATAATCTAGTACCAAATCACATCAATAATTACCTCAATACTAAACCTCTTGATATTCACATTAGGAATCTAGTATCAAATCACCCCAATACTCGCATCAGTAATCTCATATTAATATTCACCTCAATATTCAAACAGATCAAGAATAACAATAGTAATCTAATATCAAACCAACTCAATACTCTCATCAGTAATCTCGTATCAAATCATCTCAATACTCACAAAGGTAACCTCAAAGCAAATCATCTCAACACTCACATTAGAAATCTAGTAACAGATCACATCAACACTCATATCAGTAATGTAATATCAAATCACCTTAATACTCACCTCAATACTCAGACACGTCAATACCCTGATTACTAATCTAGTATCAAATCACCTCAATCTTCACATCAGTAATCTAATATCAAATCACCTTAATACTGCGACACGTCAATACCCTGATTAATAATCTATTATAAAATCACCTCAATACTCATATCAGTAATCTCGTATCAAATCACCTCAAAACTCACAATAGTAATCTAGTAACAGATTACAAAAACTAGTTCCAGACATGCCCTCTCACGAACACAACTTGTATTCAGAAAAGATAATTCACCACAACTCTCTTAATCAACCTTACGCATCACATTCTAAATAGTTTCCACATAAACCCGTCCCTCCTGAAACATAACCTTCGCAGTCGCAGAGAGAAAAAAAAAGTCAAGTCTTTACAAAGTACTTAAATATATTCTTGCACCAAACCTCCTAAACACCAACATTACTAGGACCGAAACATTGGCTAATAAAATTCATCTTCGGAACACAAAAACAATGAATACACATAAATAGCTTTATTTGGGGGCGTCCGTCCATTACAAAGTGGACAAAATCTGCCAAATGGATAATAAAATGCACATAAACGAAATAACGGGGGTGCAACCTGTCGATGAGTTTGTTAGATTTTCCCGTTGGAAATGGTTAGGTCATGTTTATAGAAAGCAGGGTATAGTTTGGGATACACCAGGGTGGTGGCCCCTGGTAGAAGAGGTAGAGGTAGGCCTAGGGATACTTGGATAAGGACTATGAGGCGGGAAGCAGGAGATGATTGTTGGGAAGATCTTGATGCATTAGCTCAGAATAGAGCGTGATGGCGTGAGTTAATTTAGGCCCTATGCAGCCTCGCGGGTGCTACAGGAAATGATTGATTGATTGAAAAAAAATAATGGCAATCGCTAGTAAGACCGAAGGCACTAGATCCAGTCGTTATTGGGTGGGGAAGTGTCAGATACAAAAAGATAAATCCAGCATGCTACAGCTCAATAATGCCATTTTCCATTCTGTCATTTTCTTAACTCTACTTATTAATTTATTCACTTACGGCATTCCGAAATCATAATCCACAAATAAGGAACCAAGTACTCACGCAGATTATATATCGATAATAGCACAACACTAGAAATTCAACATAGCAACCACAAGACTACAATCAAGCTTCAATATATTTGAACAATAGCTTACACAAAATTTAAAGATAACTTTCTCCATCAACTCATCAGTTATTCTATAACCACCTAACTTCTATGAATCAGTAACACACATAGGAATCACAATGATTGGACAATTACTATCTTTAAAGTAAACCTCACCCTTCTAAATATCACAAGCGACACTCACAGTCTCTTTGCATCACATTTATCTGACTTAATCAACAACGTTACAGAAAATATCAACGTTTATAAACACTAAAATCTTTTTGAACGAGAAATTCAATCGATAATCACACTTCATCCGCCTCACTATCAACTAGACAGGTCAGCTTAGCGTCCGACCTTGTTCAAAACCAGCGCAAACAAACTCTAAATCCTATAAAAAAATTGCTCGAATATATCTTAAGATATACAAACAACCTCCATTCCACACTATAATATTAGTAAATGGAGTTTACCTAAGCATGAAAGGAACCCAATAGTTCATCTGAGGTCTAAACAAATCACATTCTAACCACCCCCTTAAAATTAAACTATATCCAACTAGACTAAAAAGATAATAACCAAAGTAGTTAGTTATCATTCCATCGGTCCTCCATCGTTTATAAATTCAACTGCTCGCGTTGTAAATCTGAGGCCTATCCTCGAAAGAGGTACCATACTTTGGATGTACGTATTTACACAGATTTTGGAATTAGCAACAGAATACAAGCTTCTATCCAAACTCGGATTACTCCCTCATCATATTATATTCTGTCTCCCCAAGTTAGTGATATATGTAAATTCTTTTGACATTTTTTCAATTATACGCACTGCTAAAGATGGAATTTATTTAAGAATACTAAAATCAATTAATATTAAACTCACAAGCCAGATATATTCTTTAAAAACTAGATCAAATCTGCTTATGCATTCGAAATATACAATAATTCATCTACACATTGGTGCCAGTCCTATTTTTTATTTAACACTGTCCCCGGTAAATATTTTTCCCCAAATATATATTTGGATCTCAGATATATCCTTCTCATGATCTTGATCCGGATATAATTTTATATGTTGTGTTGTCAAAAGTTGTCCATACCTCGGTATTTAAAATTTTATTAGCCCATTATTTTTATTGCTATTAAAATAATGTGTGGTATTGAAAATATCGTTTTGTATCCGTCCCCAAATCTAATCAAATTTGGGTTAAAGCTTAAGGCCCACCCACACACAAAATTCCCTCCAAATTCTTCAATATTTTTTTGAGATATTTTGTACAGAATGCAGAAATCATCGTAGTAATTAAGAATTCACATCTGGATTTGGATTTGGCCAAAAATCTAATCAACATTTTCATGGTCCAACAGCCCCCCCCCCCCCTACACAAAATTTCATGGAAATCCATCAATAATCTTTTGAGATATATTAGGCAGTCTAACAGACATGTATGGGTGATCACATTGCCTACTCCAAATCTTTTGGTTTAGTTAAAACAAAAACAACTTAGAGAACGCATAACTCTGGCAAATTTTTAAAAAATGTTATATCACATATTGTTAAATTAAGTGAATAATAATTATTACTTTTTTAAATGATTGAGGTAAATTTGTTCAAATTAAACATTAAACTTTTCACTGTCATGAACAGCCCTTATACCAGAAATAGACCAAGCTTTCCAAATTCCCGCATACAATCTTTGCCTCCCAAACTCCTTGCAAGCCACGCCTTATACTGTAACGTACAGTAAACGTTCAAAGGTATTTAATTGGAAAAATCTAAAGTAATTTACGGCCAATTTTACAGTGCGTTTATCTTAGTGTATGTTAAGATATTTAGGTGTGGTATTGTAATTGATGATTGAGATGGTTTGTGTTTATTGGTTTTCTTCGATGGTTATGGGTTGTTTGCTGTGTTACGTTTTTAAATTTTATGGATAAATTCGATGAGTTTAAGTTGTTTTTTTAAGTTACGAAGCTTAGATCAGGCTTTTTAAGTTTATTGTTCCTTTAGATAATTGAAATTTATTTGTTCTATAATGATTCTTAAGTTGGATTGTTTATTTTTGTTGAATTTTTTGGTTTATCATTACAAATCTAATATATATTTCTGAAAGTCTGTTTGTATGTATGTATATATGTATGCAGGTATATATATATATATATATATATATATATATATATGTATATATATATATATATATATATATATATATATATATATATATATATATATATATATATATATATATATATATATATGTATATATATATATATATATATATATATATATATATATATATATATATATATATATATATATATATATATATATATATATATATGACCGCTATAGAAGTGCACTTAGAGTGACCTTGAAGGCCAACAAAGTTCACTAGTGAGGGTAACTTGACTTTTTAGAGTAACATAAGCTACTCGAATTTGGCAAAGTTGGCGCCACCTGGTTGCTAGGTTCGTAGTTTGTACCCTTTATAGTTTTTGGGGACAAATAATCGCAAGGATGAAGTGCAATTAAAATATCAACATTGCCCATGGAAAAAATATGGTTTACCAGACCAATTATGCGACTGCAATGTTTAAAAAACGCGATATTACCTTATTATCAGCATTCCGAAAGTCTGTTTATATGTATGTATGCAGGTATATATATATATATATATATATATATATATATATATATATATGACCACTATAGAAGAGCACTTAGAGTGACCTCAAAGGCTAACAAAGGTCACCAGTGAGGGTAACCTGACCTGGGGAGTAACATAGGCTACTCAAATTTGGCAAAAGTATGGTTTGGTGGTTAGGTTAAGTTCGAATATATATGTATGACCTCTATAGACGGCAACTTAGAGCAACCTTGAAGCCCAACAAATGTCACTAGTGACGGTAACTTGACTTTGGGGGTAACATACGCTACTCAAATTAGGAAAGGTGGCGCCATCTGGTTGTTAAGTTCGTATCTTTTACTCTTTATAGGTTTTGGGGGCAACTCATCGTGGCTATAAGTTGCAATTAAAACATCAACTTTGCCCATGGAAAAATTAAGGTTTACCAGAACAATTATGCTAGTACAATGTTTATAGAATGCGATATTACCTATTATCAGCATGCCCGTGACTTGAAATTTAGATATTTATTTAAAACTCGCGTCCATCTGTTTGAGGTGCACTTTAAAGTCTGTGGCTATAACCCATGTACTCAAGTTCGCCTGCCCGCACACCTTCTTGCTCACCTTGCCGCATTAGTGTAAAGTAAAAATCGTTCTCCGTTAGTCTTTCATGATACACTACTCCATTACTCAAAATTAAAATAAACCTTCTATTTTATCCCTACCAACTTTCAATTGCGTAATTTAACTCAAGCAGAGAATTTACTTAGTTTAAGATAGCTTTTTATTCCCGGACAACACCAGGTATCTATGTTATCTTTACCTAATCTGCACCATTAACTTCGCAGGATTAAGAATCTAAAAATTAAAAAGAAAAAATTCCTTTACATTGTAGATTAATGAACACTCTCCAAAACCTTATCCTGTGATGAGTGGAATAAAATCAAGCTAAAACTACAACCGGACGTTACATCCTCGTCCCACTTCTCATCAAGGAACTATATTCGCCACATGATGGAAACAGTCTCCGTCTGCCATCTGAAAATGTAAGATTTAAAATTATCCAGAAGTCAGATAAACCTTCATAGCAGAACCCACTGAATAGTTATTAGTTGTAGGTAACCTAATCGCCGTCCCTAAATTTTCTTCCCTCAACCCAAAATTCTGCCCCCCGCCCGAAAAACATTAAATCAAATTGGTTTTTCCTTTGTTGATTGCGAGGGTATGCAATCCTCTAGATTTGGACAGTAGTACGGGTTACCTGCTTCACTTTGCATCCTTCTGTGAGGTCATAGATTGGGTTGCTCACAGTCCTCGCTTTTGGCGAGTAAAGGTTCTGGTAGAGTTAGTCATGGGAGAGAACTCTCATTCCTTCAATGTCTTTCGTATTAAGGAACACCTTGAGTTAGCCGACATTTGGACACAGGGGTACTGAAATTCTCCCAATTAAACCCCATTGTTCTCCTTTTCAAACTTTTATTTGGAAAATCATAATAAGCTTCCCATGACTGTATCAATAGGTTAATTGGTTTACTTCTGTATTATTTGCCCTTGTTATCGCTTTATATCATTCATATTCTTAACTTAATTTTTCAATTTTTCTTTTCATATTCTTGTTCTTTCTCGCATTGTCTCTATTGAGTGTAAACAGCCTTTTTGGTTTTACCTATTTTTTCTCTTTTTTTATTTAAATATTAATATTAGAACGATCCATTAATAATGTTTTGTTCTAATACAAAGTGAGATTGCATATTTTAAAACCTTTATCTTGTTATTATCAACTTATTCCTTACCCACCTTTACATATACGATGGGTGGACAAAATACTGCACCGATGTGTTGCTTCTACTCTCATATTTCTTCTGCATTCGATCATATTGAAATATAAACTCCAATTTCGCCAATTGTTGTTTGAATGTATTGCAAATACATCATACTTTTAGTTGTTAAACTCAAGTTATGTTTTTTTTCTGATCAATTCATTAATACACGGTAAAATATGATACCTTTCTGATTTTCAAAGTGGAGAAAATTGTTGGACACAAGACTGGTGGAGCCTATCGGTATAATTGTTGAGTTGAGCCATAATTTAAGAGGAAATGTATCTGAAGTAATGTTGGACTACCAAAATAAAGAAAAAACTTGCTATGTTTGGCATACCTCTGGAGGAAGACAAACTTCAGTGATCGGGATCGCAGAGAATTAATACTCATTGTTTCTAAAATGTATTTCATGACAGTGCAAGGGTGAGAGTATAGTTGAACTAACACTTTTTCAACTCAGCGTCGACCAAAACGATTTGCCCAGAGCATCATGCAGCCCTATACTATAGGAAGGCTGAAATTGCCAAACCTCTCCTTCTCAAACTTAATAGACAAATATTTGTGTCCTAATAATAAGAACTAGACGACGGAACAACGAGAGAATTTCCTCAAGTCTGATAAATCGCTTAACGATATTTCAATCGTCAGGATGTGTTTACCTAAATACGCAGACGAGACATTTAATCAGAACTTCACCTTGAAGAAGAAAGAGAGGATCGTGATGTTCTGGGCAACACTCTTATGAATTCTTCTTGGGTATGCTGCACCGGTGCATAATAATGCTAACATTTAGGAAATATTGCATTTTCGAGGTTCACAGGTGCTAACATATAATACAAAATCTTTACCCACTTGGCACGATCTTCCAAGATGATAATTCATCCATATATCAACCCCTCTAAAATTGATGAATTCTCGCCCAGTTAGAATGATATGGAGCGCATGGAATTTCCTCTACAAATGGCTGACCTTAATATTATCGAGCATTGTTGTTATTATTTGAGCAAGGGATGGAGAACTGCTTTCCTTCGACAATGTTGCCGAAGGAACTGGAACATGCTTTAAATGAAAAATAGTTTAAAACTCCACTAACTAATGTCATAAGAGTGTATTAATCAATTTCTCTATACATTTAAGTATTTGTACTGCTAAAAGAGAAGCAACCTCATATCAATTAATAAAACCTGCATTTAACACTTTTCATTATTTTTTAACCCGCTGTATAAAACCGACGGTTCCTCGACCTCGTTAAGATTGTTGTGCAGGTCGGGTGTTCGTAGATCAAATTTGACTGAGGTTTTTTACTGAGTTCGTTGATTCACAAACTAATTAAAACCAAATGTTCCAAAACAAAGTAATAAAATGAGAATAAATAAAACTAAACGTTAATTTATTTTTCATACGACCAGCAATTAACGTGTGAGTGATACCTCCATTACATGACGTGATCAGGTCAGCCATCGATAAACGAGGCAAAGTAATGAGTACTACCAAAGGAACGAGTACACCTAAAGGATTGAGTACAACCAATTATTTCGAAATGAATACTGAATAGGAGACTCGGAAACAATTGAATTGAACCGCATTAATTATAATTATACCTACGGATATATGCATATATACATATATATATATATATATATATATATATATATATATATATATATATATATATATATATATATATATATATATATATATATATATATATATATACAAACGATCGCTAACACACATGATTTTAAATACAGAAAAATCTTTTGGGGAAACTCATACGACGAAATTACTCCCAAATGCTTTCGTGTACATATACACATATAATGTATACATGAACAAAACCTACAAGGAAAATGGAAAGGAAATTCGCAGCGTTTTCGTCATTATTTGTTAGAATTATGACTCATGCGCTGTATTGCGAGCTCTTAATCATAAATATACATATACAGACAGATCTGTACATAAGTATAGGCTACGTCAGACAGGTAGGCTAATGTAGGTCTCCATTTGTATATTTGTTAAGTTTGAATCCGTTTTCTGTTTTTGTATTTAGTAGGAAGATTAGGCGCAGGAAATAGGCTTATGATTTCCTACCAGGACGCATAGGTCGCCTATGGTATGGAAGTACCTTAGGGCTATAGGAATAAAATGATCCAAAGATAAAAATGAGAAGGAATTTCCTTTATGTTTCTTTTGTGGCTTTACTCATACGAAGTACAGCAGAGCTTATATTGTAAAAAATCTGCAACATAAACATAATAAACCGCTGCTGACTTCAACGAATCCTGCACTCAACATAGCTTCCTTCCACGATTTATATGCGCATGCCTATATGTGTATGCAACAATAAAACAAATAAATATACAAATAGATGGGGGAGATATACGCAGGATCACACACACCACACACGTCGGTGCAATTATTCAGTTCCTGTTTTTAGCTCCTATATTATATTAAACATTACACCGAGAACAATTAACTGCAATTGTACGTCTCTTGAGCTCAATTAATCCCTCCTCTTCTCGTAAAAGTCACATATTTTTCTTGGCGAACAGAAATTTTGCCGCCAATTTAAGTAACAACATAAAGCATTGATTATAGATAGGGGGGGGGCGGTACCACCCTCTTCGTTCTCGCCTGCTATCGCGCAGCACTATGATGTATAGACGTGACACGGAAATTGCAGCTGGAGTGTGTATGCAGTGACTTTCTTACACGTTCGCGCCAGAAGAGAGGGCTCGGCGGAAGTGTGTATTTGGGTGTTATAGAGAAAAGATATCGAAACAAACTCCCTTTCTATACCGAAACAAACGCCCTTTCTATACAGAACAACTATAAATTGGTGATACTGAAAGAAATACCCAGTCCATACGGAAAGAAATGCCCCCTCTATACAGATCAACTATAAAATCCCCATAGGATATTATTTTAAGATCTTTTCAATAAGATTTACCTCTGATGAATTAAGAAGCATTCATCAAATTTGTAGTAACGATGGTTTAAATCACTAGGTTTCTCTCTCGGTAAATATCTTCCTTTATCTGATCGGTTCCTTCTATGGTTCTTTTAAAATGAATAATAAAGGTCTTTTATCTTATCAAGAATTCTGTTTCTTACTTTCTAATCCATCTTCTACACTTAAAGCCACGCTTCTCAATTCCTCCCTCTAGTTCTTCTGTCTCCTATGGTCCCAGGTGGGATTCGTTGCCGATTCGAAAATAAAGTAATCATAAAGAACTTCCTGCGAGCGCTGTATAACCAAAGTTGCGATGAGAATCGACTTAAAAAATGTCCCATATCAATTCGAATGGGATACAATAATAAAACTCCTTTATAAACACTAACTATAAGAGTCGTGAGGATATCATGGAATTTCTTATCGATATTCGTCTTAAATTGAATATTTTTTGTTATAAATAGTGTCTAATTATTGGCTTGTATAACTTTAGGGGGATATTTATTGGCAATAAAGATTATTTAATGATCTCTTAATTTATGTGCTAATTAATACGAAAAATTACTATAATTTAAAGCTTCAACAGAAAACAAAATACAAATCAGAGTAAAGTGAGTAAGATTTATACTTCCTAATTACAGAACCGAGGTCTTATTTTACGATATTGGATAGTTGATATAGTTAGGTCACGTGTATATCAAGTATATATTTGCTATATAATATTTTTAGATTTCTATTTGAAAGTTAATATGGTCCAATCCTTAACAGAGGTATAATTTTGTATTGAATATGACATTATAATTATACTATATCTTTACTTTAGAGCTGGCAACATTTTAGTAATTTATTTTGGAATTTATACAGGGTTTTGAATATTCGATATTACAATCTGTGTTTATAATCTGATTCGTACCAAAAGGAGCAGATTTGAGAGATTTGATACAATGATTAATTTAATTGTCTCGCCTATAAAATTGAAAAATGGTCTTAGAGGATGACCTAATTGATCGAATTACCATAGGTCGTAAAAAGGACTTATGAGAGCTTAAGTACTCACCGAAATTCACGTGAGTTTAAAAATTCACCTGAGTACAATCTTTAATATTTATAATATTAGAATAACAAAGAAAATGAGTGGAACATGCTAAATGCGAGATAAGTTTGCACTTGCGATGTATTATGGGGACTTCATTTATCTTTGGGGGGGCTCACATTGGTGAAGGAATATCGATTAAGAATGGCAAGAAACTGAAATTTGAGAAGTAAATATAGTGTCATGGCCAAATGTTTTGACACTAATATATATATATATATATATATATATATATATATATATATATATATATATATATATATATATATATATATATTAGTAAATTTCTAATAATAAAAAAATATAATAGTGTCAAAAGTTTTGCCCATGACTGTATATGGAAATGAAAGCTAGCAACCACTAGTTATTTTTGGTTTTTAGTTATTTTTTTTATCATATTCTCTGATATCTATTACATTATAATTATGCCTAATTTGGCTATATAGGGAACACGGCAGGGAGTTGTTGTGGCCTATTTTCTCCAATTGTTCCTCAGGATCAAAATTTCAGTGTTCAGTACACAGTAGGTACAAAGGCTTATTCATTCACTCATGCCAATGTTAGATCTTTTACCTCATCACTCTGCTTTTCTACACTCAACAATATTTTACTTCTTCCAATATAGTTAAAAAGACCCCGGGAATTTGGGGTAAAGTTAAGATTTCCAGGTGTAAAAATGTGCTTGGTTGTAGTGGATAACCATGTCATTATAAGTGTAGTAGATGGAATTTTGGATAGGTACTGGCAGATACTTTCAATAGATATGAATAGAGGTATAGTTTGGTAGGATAAGCGAGGGGCTAATTAGAGGTGAGTGTGAGGGTGGAAAGTGGAAAGAATTCAGTAGGATTATCTACTGAAAAAACCTTGGGTGAAGCAAACACGTTATTTTGCCACACACAGCTGTAAAAATGAGAGGTGGAAGTGATGAAGGTGATTCATCTGTTCCTAGTGAGAAAAAAGACTAGGAGCTCTCGTTACATAAAAAAATCCTGTTGCATGGTGTGTGAGAGTGAGAAAATATGTAATGTGATAGAACGATCCAGAGTGAGAGCATTGCAAATGGTCGATTTTCGAGAGATGCTTGGTGTGAGATGTATAGTGAGAATGAGGTACAACTGGATACGAGGTGTATATGGTGTAATGGAGGGTGCAAGCGAGGTTCTGACTGAGAGGGTCCTGAGGTGGTATAGGCATCTAAGAGGAATTGTCGGTAATATATGTGTGAATAGAATGTGAGCGTGTGAAGGTGTGCGTATATTTGGAAGACCATGTAAAAAGTAGATGTATGTGAATGTGTGAGTGAAAAATAGCTGAACGAAGAGTACGTAGATATTCCCTATTAGAGGTGTGGATGTATAGGGACTATGCAGGAGCAGGGTTGCCTGTACTTAATAGTACAGAAAGGTGCGAAATTTTTTAAGAGCATTGATGCGCGTAGACCAACCTTTATGGAACTGCTTTAGAACTAGAAGCCTGAAACAACCAAAACTACTGTGAAAACGAGGATATTTTCCCTCAGGGGAGAAAGAAAGAGGAGACTTGGCCTACTACTTAATAAAATTATGTCGATAATATAAAAAAAAATAATAAAAATGTAAATATTAAATATAATAACTGTTCTGAAGGGCAAAGAATTCGTTAACAAACTACACCCTAAACACTTCGTCCGCAAGGTCAAAGTTTGCTCAATCAGAATAAAAAAGTACAAATTTAATACGAGTAAAAAACTCATTATTCCCAATGGATTCTGTCTTACTTTAAAACTTGGGGAGTCACTCGAATACATAGGTCATTCTACCCTTTGTGTCAAATACAAAAGGACTGTTGACTGCCAATTGACTTTTATGGGTCACTTCGCTTATTATGATTTCAAGGTGTTTGTTTTTAACATGTTAACTTAAATCAGATTATGGTAGGTCAATTAATTTGTAATAAACTACTACCTAAGTTCACAATAGGCTGCGAGACCCATAGCATTTAGTAGATTGTAAAAGTGGAAATGGAGACGTTGCCAAAAGGATCAATCAGGACTTATATCAATTGGTGACGATCCGCACTATAGTAATATTGAGAAATCATTACAGATCTCGGAGCTTCACACGCGGTAATCAGCCACACCGTGTTAACTTTTAATCATTCAACACTTTCTATTCACACTCCAAACCTAAGTACCAAACATGAGTCGAGACATTATACAAAGGTCGATCATTGTCGCCCGCTTCGTAAATCCCCTTCCTTTCATTAAAGCTATATTTCCCTCGGATAACTGCTGCCACACATACTCGCTCTTGGCAGTAATATCAAGTGGTCTAGAATAAATAGCTCGTTCCTATTTTTTCCTCTGTGTTAGATTATCTCTCTCCACAGCTGACTTCATTAGTATATGGCGCTCACTTTATATATATCAAATGTTAAAGCGAAAAAACTAGTGCTTATTCACATAAACAATTAATAAAGAGAGATTTTTAAAGAAAGTGGTGAAGTTAGACGACGCGAAATAATGAAAGAGAAATAGCAGCAGGCCCTGCAACAGGCATTGGGGGCAGAGAGGGCAAAAATCGCTGGCACGAGTCATGGCGCTTCGTTCCTCCTGGAGCATAATAATAACCCCACAAACAATTTTAAAATGGAAAGATGAAAGAAAATCCTCCTTTACTACTTGCTATCCTCTTCTTTATTTCTCACCACTGAAATTCTTCTAATCATTAATTCACTCAACTCGATTTTTTCATATTCAGGCCGCTATTGCCATTCTGCGACTCATTTTGATGGGGAGATAGGGGGGCTTATTAGAACTATTTTCGGGGTGGCCTTTTACCATTTTGCTCTACCTCTTCACTATATATTTTGTTATGTGTTTCGAAATAATGACTGAAACGATGATATAATGATATAACCTTTGATCAAAAGTATGGTGAAACTTCAGAAGACCTACGCTGTATTTTTAGTGTTATACAAGTACTTAAGATATTTTTAGGGATTTCATTCGGTGGATGTGGTTTCAATTTAGCGCGGAAAGTACATATTTTTAAGATGAAAAAAGCTCACAAAGTACATGTGAGTCAAAGTTATGCAGATACACCCAAAAATAAAAAGTGAAAAACGATTTCGAGCGCTTTCATCTTTATTCTTAAGGACCTTTTCAAGGAATGAACAAGAGGCTGGACATACATTGCCTAAAAGGGTGGAAGGGGGGATTAGACTACCCACCTCTGAACCTTAATTAGGGGATAGAAAATCATAAAACAACTATATTTGAGATTTTATGTATGTAGTGATAATGAGGTCTAGCATGAACAAACAAGGGCTAAGGTTTAAATTTGGGAACGCGTTAACGGAGATACGAGGGGCGGTCAATAAGTTTTTGAGAATCGGTAGGGCAAAACAGAGGAAGGGGGATGGCTGTTTGTGGGGGCGTTAGGACAGGTTATGACAAGTCAGTATCTGCAGCCACACGCTCCAGCCTCGTCTATTTAAGAAGCAATAACTGATCGCAGATCGTCAGTCACAAATTTTTCAACAATGGAAAAGGTTGAGCACCACGCAGTGATCTAATATTTGACCAAGGAAGGCAAGAATGCAAGAGAGATCCATGAACGCATAGATGCAGTGTACACCAACCCTGCCCCTGCCTATGCTACCATTGCTTGCTGGAATAGAGGGTTCCGCTATGGTCATGAGTCTCTTGAAATTACCCCCGTCCAGGACGCCCATCAGACGTGACCAACGAACAATGTGGCCCGTGTGGAGAAGATAATCCTCCAAAATCGACGGGTGAAGGTCAAAGAAATCAAGCGAGAACTTGGAATATCACATGGAAGTGTTATCAACATCATCCACGACAATTCAGCCATGCCCAAAGTCTCTGCCCGTTGGGTCCCTAGAAACCTCATGCCCCATGATCGACTTCAACGTCGTCAAAGTCCACAAGGCCAGAGTTGCACAAGCTGCCCTGCGCAAGTGCGGATTCGAGGAGCTCAACCATCCCCCCTACATTCCAGATCTGGCCCCTAGTGACTACTTTTTATTCCGCCAGCTCAAAGCTACACTGCATAGACGCTGGTTTGGGGACGATGAAGATGTCCAGCTCACCGTCCAGGAGTGGATTGAACAGCAGTCGGGAGATTTCTGGTTGTCGGGAATTTAAAGCCTCAAGGACAAGTGGTGCAAGTGCATTGAAGTCGCGGGTAGTTATATTGAAAAATAATGAAACACTTTTTTTCATATCTCGTTTCATTATATCCGAATCGCAAAACTTATTGACCGCCCTTCGTACATTCGAATATATTTCTCGAAATATAATTACTGCATTTTATGACTGGTTTGGCACTGTTCCAGTTAATGCTATGGTTAAGATAGATTGTACATATGTAGACAAAGCGCAGATTGTTTACTGTGATTACGTACATTGGCTTGATGTTACTTAACCCGGACATCTAGTTTTTTCCCGGTTTGTCCATAATAACATTTTTGTCAGTTCTTGCAGCCTATCTATCGAATAAACAATGCCAGGTCGGGAAGGGGGAGGGAATTATAGAACAAGGATGCGATAAATTGTAGTCTCGTACTTAATTAAGGCAGGCAGTTAAAAGAGCGCGATTCCTTCGAGTTCGGTTTTGCTCGACTTTAATAAGCCTTTTGCCACAGATGTGGAAAAGAAGCGCGGCTTGATTATAATAGTGAAAAGTGGAGATGGTTTAGCTTATGTCGGGATGTGATTATTTATAAGGTAATTTAAGACGACGAGAATGCCGCCTTCATTTAGCAATCGCCTTTTGCATTAAAATCTGGTGTTAACCTTTCGAATTAGGAATATTACAAGTTTTTTTCATTTCCAGGGAGTATAGGGGGTACAGCCCCCCAAATAACTAAAAATGTTAATTTTTGGCTGAAATAGCTTAAAGTAGGCGGCACGGCACTATCGTCTCTATGATTTCGATAAACGTGCAGAGCCGATCGCGTTAATTGTAGCCCAGAAATAGCGCCTCATAAACTGAAGTATTACCCAAACGTATATGCGAATAGTCGATAAATAAATAATAGGTAGGGGAAAACAGGACTAATGGTGTTTGTCGGCATTTTAGTCATCCTTTATGGCTTCGTTTTCGCGCGGAAAGCAGTTATCTTTAAGATAGAATGGCTGCAAATAGAGCCGTACTCAGAGTGCTAGTATCTTAAAAATAAGTGCTTTCTGCGGCTAACCGAAGCCGTAAATGATGATTAGAAAGCTTAAAAACACCATTAGTGCTATTTCTACTACAAAAAACACGGTGTAGGTGTTCTGAAGTTTCACCAAAAGTATAAAGCACTCCATCATAGATTTATATATTTAACATATTTAACCAAATTTTTTAGAATAAAACATAAAATAACACAAAAATATATGTTAATTTAAAAACATTATGGCCATGGCCTTAGTTCTCAAATTTAATAGTGTTGACTTTAAATATTTCTAAAATTACTATGAAAATACTTCGAACCTTTAATTCTAGTGTCCAACGTTAAGAATATGGTGAGAATAAAGGATTACTTTTTATATATATTTAGACAAGCTAAAGAATAATACACGAATATCTAATTGGTGGGAGAATGGAAGTGTAAGAGAGGAGATTAATTGGTAAAATTTAAATACACAGTCACACAGTTCAAACAAACTTAATGACTTCATTTCTAGCTCCTCCCCAAAGAGGCAGAACACTGCATAAAACAACATGGCAATGCCTAACAACGTCTGACAGTCGCATTTAAATACAAACACAAAGATGATTATTTCTAAATGAAGGGTTTCGCGTGCCATAACTCCCTTGGTGAATTTTAAATACACAGCCATCGATTTCAAGAAACTTTCGGGGTGGAGTACTTAATACATCAATAAACATTAGAGCACCTAACAACGTCGGCAACCGCATTGAATTCGAACCCTAAGTGGTTCGCCCCGTACCCCCTTTAATGGTGGTTGCACCATTGCTATTGGTAATCAACTCGTAGTATCACAATTTGAAAGTCTAGCATTAGGTTCGAATTAAAATGCGATTGGCAGACGTCTTTACAATCTCTAATGTTTATTATTTTTATGTCGTGCTTCTTGACTTCAGATATATAAGCCCTGCCCTCAAATACTAATCAAATCAATCATATTTTCTTTAATATTGAGTAATATAAAATGTACAGATCATATTTTAATTCAGAAAAGAAATCCCTTCAAAACTATACATGGTGCCATTCCAATTGACAATGTGACTGTCTATTCCATATTTAGTGATTAATTACTTATACAATGTAATTATGCGTTTAAAGATAAAAAAATGTCGAATCTATTAGAAAGTAATGAAAATTTTTACACGATCTAAGTGTATTAACAAGAATATAATTTAGGCAAAATAAACGTACATATCGGCCAGTAAAATGCCCACCAATAAAATATAGTAAGGAACCTCTGCGTGAATTCTGGCACATACATTCATACATGAGAAAATGAAACTTCCGAAACAACTCTCGCTCAACCCCCCCCCCCCCCCCTATGGAAAACAACAAAACATGTCTCTCACAAAGAGGTCGTACTTGGTGATCTTTCATTGTTACCTTTTCAAGTTTCTTGAAGGAGGCTTTTAAGACTTACACTAAGTACACGAAATTGTATTCTAGAAGGAAGCGAGGAGCCATTCTGTTAAATTAGAGATGCTAGGACTGTTGCAATAGATATTTGTCTAGAATTGTTAGGAGCGAAATTAGGTAGAATGATTTTCGTTAAAAAATCAGCCGTCACATCAGAAGCCGCAATTTTAAGTGATCACATGTACTAATAGAAGCTTCTCTGTAAACATATATTGGTCCAAATTCAATGTAGGAACCTGTTTTGTTCGCAATAAACCCGTACAAGTACGAACTGGAACTATTATAACGACACTTTTTGAGTTAATCTCGTCTACCCAGGGAAGAAATTATTCCATTAGATTATAAATTATTAAGTGTGTTGCCTTATTCAGTCAACGCCCATTAAAATCAAATGAGCCAAGTTTCCCTGATTGCCAAACCTTGTAAATTAATAATTAGGGAGAATCAGTGAATATTTGGCGACAACAAGAGCTGTGGAACTTGGTATCTGAGCGAATGTACTTAGGTGACTTAGAACTTGAAGAGTTGTAGAACTTGGTATCTGAGCGAATGTACTTAGGTGACTTAGAACTTAAAGAGTTGTGGAACTTGGTATCTGAGCGAATGTACTTAGGTGACTTAGAACTTAAAGAGTTGTGGAACTTGGTATCTGAGCGAATGTACTTAGGTGACTTAGAGCTTAAAGAGTTGTGGAACTAAGTATCTGAGCGAATATACTTAGGTGACTAAGAACTTATAACACAAAGAACCTTTTACCAATTCTTGTATTCTTCCTTGTTCTTTCTTCCGGTCACTAGTACGCCGAGTAATCTCTTATAGCTAATCCGGCATTTTTTTTTCGTTTCCTTTATTCATCTCACTTTCTCTATTAATATCTCAAAAAATATGATTCAGTTGACATCTTTGGATTTTGCCTTAGAAAATAATTAAATCAATTACCCTATTTTCATCTTCCTCTCACTTGAGTTTTATCGATAAATCGCAGGGTGTCTGCGCCGGTACTTGCACATTGTCTCCTAAGAAGGATTCAAACAAGGTCAACATACCTAACTCACATGCTCTCAATTATTCTCACCCTATAACCTTACGACCTTCAAAACTTTCAACAAGTGGGGCGATCCGACCCATAGGTAGCTTCCTTTTAATAATTCCTGGACTAACCTTGGGACTGATAATGGCTTTTCCTAAAATTTACATTTAACACTCAAATATTGCGAGCTTTCAAACGTGGAAAAGAGAAGATAAATAAATGAATTATCATAATCAACCATTTACCACAAATTGGGGCCGTGATGGCCAATTAAGACTCGATGCCGTACATAGTGAGGAGGCACTGCATTGCCCTTGCATTTCAGCCATTGTGATTTCACCTCTGAGCAGGAGCCAACTAAGTTTTCTTATAAACCATTTCCAAGCTCATTTATCATACACTATTCAATCACAAAATCACTCCCTTCCTCTTCACTCAGCTCTTTCTCTTCCAAACACACAACCTGTAAAAGGATGTGAAGTCTAATAGAGGTTTGTCTCTCTTCCCAGTTAAGCTTAGTGCTCTCATGCCACTACATATCCTACACAATTTGTTATGCTCTTTCCTCACCACTTTTTTTTACATATTTTACCTTACAAACTATGTGCAATATGGGCTCGTTGCTATGGAGCTCTAAAGTCAGAACAAACAACTCAAATATTCACATAATTCACCCACGTTTTACTCGAACTTTCAACCTTTCACACATCTTGATATCAACTCTCGTATATTGTCTCATAAGTCAACATTCATCCATTCTTTCTACATCCACATACCTCTGTAGGACATTCAGTGTATAGTCTCGTCCACAGCCCGCTTCACATCTTACAGAGTCGCTCATAACTATCTCCCCTACACTTCACGTTTTAAATAGACCATTTGCACTCTTAGCACTCCAGAAATTTTACTTTCCTTCCAAACCACAGTTTCACCGCCCAATACCAACGCTAGCACCAACATAACTTCAAGCAGCTTCCATACACTTTCAGTACGGAGACCCATTACATTCCTCAACTGTTACAACATCTCAGACAATTTTTCATCATTCAAAGCCTTTTGGCCGCAACAGGCCTCATTTATACTATTATACATCGTGAGAGAAAAAAAACAGGCCCCAATGAGCCGCAAATTTAGATAGACCTGATTTCTTAAGGTTTAAAGAAATTTTAATCAATGAAGCCTATCGAAAGTAAGACCCGTTTCTGTCACGTTTTTTTTTAGTCACCCTGTAATGACCTCGAATTGTGACAACACTCCACTATTATTAAGCCAAAGGTGAAAACACATCCATCAGGATCCACTTCTGAAGTTGATCTCCAGCTAGAACGAGTCCCAGAATTTACTTTTATCCGGAAAATCTATGAACTTTATATCAATTTGGTTGTACCGTAAGATGGACCAGGAAGATGTGGAAGCTATCATTAACTAATTTTAGGTAATAAAGCTTGGGACACAAAACCTGCTTGTGCAAACACTTTTGGTTAATACTGAGCATAAAGTTATTTGGATGTTGACTTTCGCATATGGAGGAAAAATTCAAAGGGATTAATTAGAGAGTTTCCTAGGTGAAAAAGAGTGGATTGACCGAATGTCGAATAGCGAATACTGAATATCAAATACAGAATACCGAATACCGAAGATTGAATAGCGAATATCTAATAACGAACAATAAATAGTGAATAGCGAATACCTAATTCAAAATACCGAATACCGCACACCGAATATCCAATATCGAATACCTAATTCAAAATACCGAATACCGCACACCGAATATCAAATACCGAATATCGAATATCGACTACCGAATACCGAAAATCGAATACAGAATATAGAGTATCGAATACCGAATATCCAATATGGGTGAGGAAGACAAGAAGGGATTTTAGTGGAGTAATGGGATTATTTATGGATGGTATGGACATGTTGATTGTTGTTAGAAAGAATACAAAGGGAAAATAGTTTACAAAATTTGCGTCGGCCAAGAAAAAATAAGGATCGATTTTATGAGTGAATTTAGTGTGAGAAAGAGGATGTTTTGCACTTGAGTTTTAAGCAAAATAGCAAAAAAGTGTATCACACAGAATGTTTGAAATGAGTGATATGTAAAGAAAGTGGTAAAGCTAGAAATAGTAAAAATAAGTTAGAAAATAATAATAGCCGCAGATACTTCTACAGGCGTTGTGGCCGGAAAGAAAAACTGCGGTGTTGGGGCAGGGAGGGTAAACTGCGTGCGTTGTGGTGTGAAAGAAACAGGATTTTCCAGATGTCAAACAAAGAGGCTGCCAAGAATATACATGACATACTCTTGCGGGTGTAAAAAAATGGAATATCACTTGAGCGTGGGGAAGCATTTTAAGGGAAATCCTGACACGACGAGACGAGTCTAGTTGTCATGGAGCAGTCGAGGTCTGTAGAATCCTAAAATGGCGATCAATTAAATTTTCTCACTTAACACTGAACTCCTATTCTGAGACAATCTCCTAGAGAAGCTGAGGCCTGTAGAAGATGGTAGAGTGGTTGTGTGTTATTTCAATATTCCACAACTTCTACAATTTCTTGCCATCCCATGATACTGGCATTTGCCTCCACAGAGCTACTAAAGAAAATGGCGATCAATTTAATTTTCTTACTTAACACTGGACTCCAGTTCTGTGACAATAGTAAAAAATGTCTAAAATTTTATTGAAGTAGATTAAAGAGTATATACATATTTTTACGTAAGTTAACCTGGAATGCCCGTATCTCTGGATTGCGGTTGCTATAGCAATCGTTTGCTTTCTCGACACTACATCAGGTCGCCATGGAGCATTGTCTTTTTCCATGCAGACGAGGCTGTGTCCACTCAATCAATCAATCAACTCTAAGAAAGAACTGCTTCAATTGGTCATTTTAAAAATCACGCTGACCGTTACAGGAGAGAGGTTAAGGACGGGTTCCTGATTTTCTACAGTAGTATACAACACGACTACATACAATTAACATGTTGCAGGGACTGGACGATAACTTTAATAGAGCTAGGAGTAAACATATAAATCTCCTGTTTATTCGTGTGGACGCGATTTTATAAGTTACCATGACGGTACGTAAGTCGGTTGATCAGATAGATGGTAAGCATTTTACTTTTCAATGAGTTTTTTGCCAATAACATCGTAACTATTCAGCCGATTCTAACGAAATTTGAAATCCTTATGTTGTTTTACCTTCTCTTTCGAATGATGTGATATCCAACGAGAATAAAAGTAAAAATTCTTGCGTCTTGGAGAATCCTGTACGGATTCATATATTAGGTACTTATGACCTCGAATCTTAAAGTTTGAAGTCGAGACCAAGCTCTCATCTTGTCCCTGCACCCCCCGTTTTAATTGGTTATAAATAATCACTTGGGGGACGTCATAAAATCAAATTCTACGAAGACCAGGCAATGGTTTTGCCACTCCCCCCACTACGCGGGAAGCTTGCACTTCGCTACTAAGATTAAAATTTAAAATCTCAAAAAAAGCAGCCATGGTTAAATTTTTATAAATTTTCTGAACTTTGCCAATTGTAATAATTTTAAAAAAGGAACTCTAAACTAAATTTCCCCCCTTTCAAAATATCACGTTGCTAAAATATAGTTATAGAAGAAGATATATAAAAATAAATTTTCTGAACTTCACCATTTTGTTTTTTGATATTATAAAAGAATTATTAGAAATAACTTTGATAACAAAACATAAGTCATAACCAAACAAAGATGAAATTATTATTCAAATACTCAAAAAACTCCCCTTCTTAAAATATAGAGTTAGTGATGATGATGATGTTCTATGTATATGACGAAAGCTTAGCTCAACTGTTCAGATTAAACATAAGGTACAAAAGTAAAGTTCTATTTCCTTTTAAAATCTAACACAAAAACTGGGGTTCAAAATTAAATCAACTAACCTGATGTTGACTTTTATATATATATTGTTTTAATAATTTTAACATTTAGGAGAAGTGACTAGAGAATACTCTAGCGATTTGTACGTTTTCATATATTCCACTATCTATTACATACGGACTCTAAACATATGGTAACGCTAGTTTAGTACCATCATCCCCCAAATCGTTTATTACAATAAAATTAAAAATATAATTACATTTATTACAAAATTATTACTCTTTAAAGAATTAAATGTATCTAAGCAAAAACGTATATAATCTATTTAATAAGAATAAAGTCTGTCTGTGTGTGTGAGTCAATTTATAGGAATCAAAAATTCATGTTCAAACTCTTCTCCATCTCCTACACTCTCTCTCCCCCATTCACTCCCCCTTCGCCCCCCTTATTCTCCACCCATTCTCCCTCTCCATTGTCTCCCCACATTTTCTCCGCCCATTCTCTCCCTCCTATTCCTCCCAATATACCTCCTTATTCTCTCTCCACATTGTCTCCCCATTCCCTCCTATTTTCTCCACAAATTCTCTCTTCCCCATTCTCTTCCTCTTTCCTTACCCTCATTTTATCCCCCGTTCTCTTCCACCATTTTCTTTCGCCATTCTATCCCACCTTCTCTCCCCTCATTCTCTCCACCTCATTATCTCCACCATTCCCCCTTCTCCCCCTCATTATCTCTACCATTCCCCCTTCTCCCCCTCCATTCTCTCCCCAATTCTCTCCCACCACATTCTCTCCCCAATTCTCTCCCTCCATTCTCCCCGGATTCTTTTCCACCTCATTCTCTCCCTCATTTATCCCCCATTATTTCCGTCATTTTATCCTCAATTCTATCCCCCCTTCGCTTCCCTCATTCTCTCTCCCCTTTCTTTCCCTCCGCACCACTCTTCCTCCCTTGTTTTCTGCCCCTCTCTCCATGTCCTTCACCACCTCTACCTTCCGCCCTCTCTCCTTCCCACTCGTTCCCTCCCTCCTCTATCTCATCCCCTCTCCCCCCCTCACCCCTTCCCACTCTCTCCACTTCTCCTCCTCTCCCCTTCCCCTTGATCTCGCCTCCCCCTCTATCCTCATATCTCTCCCCTTCCTCCTTCTTCCGCTATATCCCCCCCCTCTTCCCCCTTACTAAATGGATATCCAAAACAAAAGAAAAAATTATCTCCTCCCCTTCCCTCTTCCCCCATCTCTCCCCCACTCTCCCTAAATGAAGTAATCCAAATGAAGAAAAAATCATTCTCAAGAAATAGAGTTAAAGATAAGACGCTCGATCTGTTTCTGTGGCCCCAACTCTGTTCGCCCATAATTAACGGTCAGTCACGCGTGAGCGTAAACTGTCGAGCACGCCCGGTGGAGCGTTTACTCATTATAGGTATATTATATGATAGAAAGCGTTTGCAACTCTCCTGAATCTGTTTTCAACATAGAAATAATAATAATCAGCAAGTAAAGATATTTTTGTGCCACAATATAAGAATTTCAAATAAAGGTCATCTGTATTAATTTGCGACAGGACTTTGTATACTGGGCAACGCCATGGATAAAAAGTATTACTTAATTTCCGAGCGCATATTTTACCCTGGCAACGATGGGTATGGCTGCTCGTCTATAATAAAAAGTATTTTTAATCTGAAAACGAAAAATATAAAATAAAAGAAGTTTTCGAAAATATAACACACTCCCTTGAAGCTAACAAAGACTTCTTTACATTAACTTAAATTACCATAATAGTTACCTAACCTTTGAAGTGCTGGTAGCTTTGCTCTCACCTTGCCTCCTGTGTTGTCATGCGTTTGTCTAACAAATAATCAGTGTAGTAAATCTTATATCATCTGACACCAATGAACTTTGCGAACTAATGCTAGAAGTCACTGGTCTTCCACCTGCACACGTCGCATTTGTCCGATTGTGAGTAAAGAAACGCATTTCTTATGTGGGTTGGTTCCATGACCTATTGGTGAAATATTTTCTACCAGAGTTATCGACCCAAGGAGTAGTTATAATGTTTTTCTTTTTCCCTCTTACCGCCCTCTTACGATCCTTTTTGTTTTTTTTTCTTGGTATTGACTACAATAATAGAAGATTCTTTTGTGATATAACTCTCAGGAATTGCCTCTGTACGAGCTGAGCATTTTCTTTTAAGTGATTGAGTAAAGCGAAACTTTTAAAGGAGTTGCCATTATAAAGATGAAGAGGTAGATTTTGTATATTCGGAGGCAATTTATTAAAGGGGCCAAGAGTGCGACTGCTATTCCCAAAGCCCTTTTAACCCTTACATTGTGGGTAGCTCGACGAAAGTCCTCTTATTGAAAATAATTAGAGAAACTGTCAATCAGTCTGTCAATTAATCGAGAATGTGCTGATAATCGATTTTCTACTACGGTTATGATCAGTGGCAAGAAAGTCATTTTCGAATAGCCATCTTAAAAAAGCCTGTAGAACAATTCAATTAAAACGATGTGGAGACTTAAAGATGGATGATCTAATATTACCGTTGATCATTATAAAAGATTCGTACTAAATTTTAAGAAATGGCTAATATGTACCCATGTACTTCTCTATATCACATTAAAACTTTAAATACCAGTTATGCCATTTATGGCTATTCTAACTCAAAATTACCTGGGGATTAGATAGTATTACCTGAAAGTGTTCCAAAGTTCAATGGTTGTTGTTGTTGTCCTTCTTCAGGCTGCCTGGCCGAACACCTCCGAGCGCCTGAGAAAGTCCTTGGCCTGTACTGGGCTTTCCCACAAGGCCTAATGAAGTGTACCTTATGTTGTTGGCTTATGTGGTTGTGTGCAATGTAGTTTTCATTATGTGTTTAAAGGTATGTTGTTCTCTGTTTCAGCCCGGACAAATATCCTCGATGGAATCATCCAACCTCTTCTGATAGCTCAAAAGGACTTGGTGGTGTCCCCTCTGCAGCCTATCCAGGTGGACTATGTCTTCACAGGAGAGGATTCGGAAGGGTGGATTTCAGGGGTTCGAGCTTGCAACTGAGTGATGTTTTTGAGTGAATTCACTGGTTGTTTATAACCATATAGTTAGAAATAAGTTGGATTTTATCAGTTCTTTTTAACTTTGTGATACTTCACCCTTGGATATATTTTTAAATTGGTCTAAAGATCGATTAATACATGTATGAATCATTTAAAGAACAGAGAAGACCGAATTTCATGTCTCATTTCAACTTCCTTTGGTTGCCATCTTTGGTTGGTTATCCCATGGACATTCTAATCCAACCATAAAAGGCGATGAATAAGGGTTAGGTAAATAAAATAAATTAATTTTATTTTTGGTGATCCGATAAAATGGAAAGAAAAAGAGGTTTATTGTCTGTAAGCCATGATTAATCTCCCATCATACTGGTTGAAAGCTTCTATCATTGGAAAATTATATTGAACCAGACACTCTTCTAGTCTTCATTAGTAAATGGTAGACGGTACCGTACCTCACTCTATTCGGATACATGCACTAGAATATAAGCTTATTTGATGATCTCAACCTTGTTTATAACCATATTAAGCTCAAATTTATACTGTTATTTATTAGTTATGGAGTCCGAGTCTGCTTTTCGAAATGTCCGTTTCCTCCAACCACCCCATCGTATTACTTGTATTCGTCCCAATGTTCATCCTCCTTTAACTAAGGCAATATTTGTTCGATTATGAACCAAAACCAACTTAATTTTCTGTTACCTCAACGTCAATTTCAATGTCTATTTTTCTTTCCTATAATGCTGGGTCTAAGGTACATAAATCCGCCTATCTGAATTATCCTTTTGAACTCAATTATTTTAGCTTTTGCAGCGTAAAATTATGAATAATTATTGTTTCTCGGATTAATCGTTCATAACTTCCTCTAGACTTCACTTGTATAGCTGTTTAATGTTATAATATTGAAGCAGTTCCCCCTTTCAAAGAAAGATATATAAACTCTTGTAAACCATGAATGTTATGGATCTAATGTAGGGATACAACCAGCCTCGTGTCACTAGGGTCTATAAAAATCATATAGATTAGAAACTATATATATGTGTTTAAGTAAGAAACTGTATATATGTGTTTAAGTAAGAAACATAATTGAAGAAACGGAAAAAATGACTCCGTTGAGGATTATTCCAAAACCAAATTATAAATTTATTCATCAGATTCAGAAATAAAGAGTTTAGGCATCTCATAAAGGTATCAATTAGCCTTAAAAAAGTTTCAGATAAAATTATCTTGGATATATGAAGACATGCAGGACGCAGTTCTACAAAATATCATTACTCTGTTATGAAGGTCTTTAAGGCCTTGTTACGGCAAGTTCTTAATTATACACTTATAGCTGATTTCAGCAGGATTACAAGATAAAGGATTAATTGACTAGGATTTAAGTTAAATCTCCCAAATAAATTTACGGAAATGTATTTTAAAGTGTTTCCTTAAATGTTTATACATTTTCCAATTCGAGGAATTCCTTACGACATAACGCTTAATAAATATGTAAATATAATAGATTTACATCGTTTGGCTCACACTAATAAATCTTTTTCCGGATTAGCAAAATCAATTTTAAATGCTCGGTTTTCATAAAGTCTTCTAATAAAAAAAAACATCAAGATCAAAGTGACATAGTTTTTTCGTAAAGAGAAAATCAGTAAGAAAAGATTTCCATTTTTCATATATTCCTAATATATATAATATTTTACCAATCTCCATACAAATATAAGTCAATTGAACATAGAAGCGTTCATTTCCCCTCATGTCCTGTAATTTTCATATCGAGCTATTACTGTGTCTTTGATTTCCAATTTGTACATTTGAAATCCCCATGACATTCAGAAATGATGGATTCCTTTGGGTCTGGAGTGAGTAATGAGGGATAAAACTTTTCCAATTCTTCATTCGAGAAAAATATTAGAAGTACAAACGCTTAGACAGAGTGTGGGAAACAGCTCTTCGAGATGTTGATATATATGCAGAAGTTTAAGTAAAAATCAGTGGAGTAGACTTTATAATCTATTACTCTATTAATATTTGATTAACTTTGGTGATAAGGTGAATATTATAAAGCATTCCAAGAGTATAGACCATGAAAATCCAATCTTGAGTATCGCGAAACGTGAAAGAATTATTTAAATAACATTAAAAGATCAAACATAGCAGAAAGGCTTAGATCTGGAGCGTTTAGTGAAATAAACAAGCTTAGAATTTATCTTTATTAAAAGAGAATATGGTTAAAATTCTTCTTGGTTGCCTCAACTGATGGACCTTGCAGCTCGCGTAGATGAAAGGCTTTCTTGGAGGTTAATGGGAATGTTGGCACTCGCGGGGTCGCGATGGTGGCAGCCGAGCGAGAGTTTTGATAACAATATTCTGCCTTTTCCTTGCGTGCCAGATAAATAGGCTACGAATGACGTGAAGCTGCCATATTTCGTCATTCTGGAGTTGACAGCATTCGCTGGTTGCACATAAAAAGAGGGAACTAATATTTTACAGTAGAACCACTCTTAACAACTACAACCGTAAAAGTTTTGTTATAGCTATATAGTAAATGAAGCAGCCTCTGCTAGAGATTTTGCTGTCAACCACCACTCAGTTTCTTTGCTGGACGCTCTTTTTCTAGTATCACCGGTACTTCTTCTCCACACTCTCTTAATTATTAAACCCAGCGCATTCAAATCTTGACATAGTTGTCTCTTAGTGATTTATTGGTCAACTTTAATCTTCTTTACAATGTTACAAATAACAATCATGTAGGGATAATTTGGGATTATTCCCATATTTGGGCACAGTTTTCACCTTTCCAGTCCCTTAAACGATATGTTTTCTGAACTAGTTCTCAAGACCTAAAATAAATAGCATCAAAAAGAGTGCAGTTTTGTGATAAAACCTGTGCCAAATTATCTATACATATATACACACGTGATCATATGGATAGGACCAGTCAAAAACTGTAAAAATGGACATTTCGCACCTTCAGATTCTTATAAGGTTCTAAGTGAAGTTTCAATATACTAAAAGCTAAATTGTAGCTGAGCCAAACAAACGTGGTTTAAACAAATTAAATAGAAAAGACAGTTTACTTAAATTAGCTGCTCATCAGCTGATCATAAGTTTAAGACCAATACTCAAAAAACCTTAAAAAAATTCAAAACAGAATTAAACCTTCAGAATAATGACTCAGTAGTGAGTGGCTCCACCATTCTTGTTGATAACTTCAAAAATTCGACGTGGCATTCCTGATACGAGACTTTCTAAGAGGGACAGGGGAACATTACTCCAGTTGGTGAAGATGGCCTCACGAAGGGCATCCACTCTCATAGACTGAAGTCCATTTTTTTTTACTTCCTTTGCCATCCATCCCCAAATATTTTCAATTTGGTTTAGATCCGGCGAGCACGCAAGATGGTGTAAAAGAGGGACGTCATTCTCAGGAGGAAGTTCTTTGTCAGGAGGGAATTGTGAATTGCTGTATTGTCTTGTTGGAAGACCCAGTCATCACCACACAGACGAGGGCCCTCCGTCGTGAGGGATGCCCTCTGCAGCATATCTACATAGCCAGCCGCCGTTTGAAGCCCCTGCACACCCTAAAGCCACATTTTTCCATTGAAGCAAAAAGCCTGCGACACCATGATAGAGCCTCCACCACTGTGTCGTGTTAAAAACCTCTCAGGTCGGATCTGCTTGTCATGCCAGTAACGTTAGAAACCACCAGAACAGTCAGAATTAAATTTTCCCTCATCAAAGAATAAAACCTTCCTCCACTTTGCGATTGACCATGTCTGGTGCTTCCGGGCGAACTCTCACGAGAGGGTTAGTGACGTTGAAGCAGATAAGGCGCTTGATTTCGTATTTTATTTTCCATGCCCTTTCTTTTGAGATGAAGTCTAATGGTTATTGGACTGCAATCAGCATTGGTGAGTGCCTTAATCTGACTTGAGTACCGTGTCGTGTCTTGACGAACAAACTTGTTGATCCTCCTACATAGTGCTAGTGTAATTTTTGGGGTCTACATCTTGACCTTGCTGTGCCATAGCCCTCGGGATCTTTAAAAAAATTGCAAATCACTGTTTTACTGCGTCCAATCTCGGCAGCGATGGGACGCTGCGACTGGCCTTGCTTATGCAGTTCAACGATCCGACCACGTTCAAATAATGAAAGTTTACCTGTTTTAGGCATTATGATGTCTTAACACCGTGACCTCTAAACGATAAATGACACAGAATCCGAGAATTTGCGCAAATTTAGAGTATTATGTGCTGTGGTCTTAAACTTTTAATCAGCTGTTGAGAAGCTCATTTTGAGTAAACTATTTATTCTCTTTAAATATTTCAATCTACCTTTATTTTACTTAGCTTCAATTTAGCTTTTAGTATATCGAAACTTCACTTAGAACCTTTTGAGTATCGAAAGGTGCGAAATGTCTATTTTTACTTATGATCAGGACTGTATAGGAAAGTACCCATGTTGAATAAAAGATTTTTTTTAAGGTTTAGGCCAAGCGATGCATTAGTAATCTTATTGTAAACGCTTTTTATTCGTCTGCCCCAAATAACTCGCAGTGGATCTTAGTTCAATTTTATTCAAGGAAACTATGATAATAGAGTAAATGTTCATGTTCAATGTGACGTGGAGAGGTTATGCTGAGTGTGCGATCAGTAGTTAGTAATGTTATAGTAATGAAAGGAGAAAAGAGTCGAATATTTGCAAAGGGATGCAAGGCGGCCCGTGCTCAAGCCTATCGCTCTCATTTTTTGTAATATTTGGAATATAGTTATCATGTATTTTTTTAGTTTGTGGCATTCAAGCCGTTGCATGTCAACAGATTCTTCTCTCTTGGTAGTCCCTTTAGCGTCTTGAAGAACTACGGGAGTTTGTATTTTCTTGATTGAAAGCTGGGTAAAGGTTGATCGGAGCTTCTTTTATGGGAAAAAAATCCTCTTCAGTTGTAAATTCTGGATTATTTATTGTTAAGATATTGGAAAGTCTTCGGATGTTGTGATCTCAATCCTTAGAGAGAGAGAGAAATTAGTAAAGACCTATATAAAAATTTAATTTCTTTCATAATGGAAGTAAAACTTCAATTTGCTTGTGAGAGTAAAAAAGGAAACTAGAGAATGTAAAAAAAACAACAAGGATTTATGCTTGGGGTGTCTTGCCTTTTTTATGGCCTCAGTTTAAGTGAATTCAACGGATAGAAAAAATATAGCATTTTATAATAATGGTTAATTTCTTATGTTTCTAAAAATAATCATCTCAAAATTGTTTTATTATGTTTATCTATAATAATGCAAGGAGGATTAGAGGAGAGTTGTTTATGAAGGCTGCTCTGAAGCAAGTCAATAAAAGTGTTTTATACTAACCATGAAACATTTGGGGCAAAATGTTATCATAAGTCCTTTTATAGAATGTAGGTAAGTTTTAGATAAGAAATGATCTTTGTGATAGAACGGTTTGAGGCCGCTTAATTTCAACCGCTATCACATGTTATTTAGAAACACGTTGCTACTCACGTGCATCTTCGCCTTGAAGCCGGGTGCGTTATCGCGCCACCTGAGTCAATATTTAACCAAGGAGGTTCATCCCCCATCCATTTCACCCCATGCGCCGACCTCGCCAGATTGAGTTAGGCTTATGGGCAGATAAGGTATTGTTCTCATGGTGCGGCTGGGCATTCCCTCGAAAACCCGCACTTCATTGTCCCCTACGCCAAAGGGATGGCTCGAGTATTTATATGGAAACTTTACCAATAAGAGGAGATTTAAGATCCAGATTATCCTCGTGAGACATCCCACCGATCCGGTCTCACCTTGTGCACCAGGGCCCTCTACCTCTAGATCCACCATCATTACCCAGAAGACGACAATATCCCTTGAGTGCCAAGGTTAGAGCCTTCAAGACGCCAAGTCCACAAGGCCCTCCCTGTTGTTCAGAAAGAGAACAACGTTAGAACAGCCATCGTTCTTTGAGCCCGTTGACAAGAGACGGTTCTCCCCCTCCCCCCTGTTGTTCAAAAAGAGAACAACGTTAGAACAGCCATTGTTCTTTGAGCCCGTAGACAAGAGACGGTTCTCACCTTTCCCCCCTGTTGTTCAGAAAGAGAACAACATTAGAACAGCCATTGTTCTTCGAGCCCGTAGACAAGAGACGGTTCTCACCTTTCCCCCTGTTGTTCAGAAAGAGAACAACATTAGAACCGCCATTGTTCTTTGAGCCCGTAGACAAGAGACGGTTATCACCTTTCCCTCTTGTTGTTCAGAAATAGAACAACGTTAGAACAGCCATTGTTCTTTGAGCCCGTAGACAAGAGATGGTTCTCACCCCTCCTGTTGTTCAAAAGAGAACAACGTAGAACAGTCATTGTTCTTTAAGCCCGTTCGTCAAGAAACGGTTCTTATTCCCAAGACGTCACGTCAGGATCATTTAATCCTCCCCCTTCGGCTGGAACTCGCCAGCGGACCGAAGATTCCTTCGCGTCGCCTTCCTCTGCACAACAACATTTAATTACGTAAGCTGAACCTTTGAGTATTTAACCTTTTTGTCAACCCTATCCTGTGCTCTAAATGGTTTAGCGAACCATCCCATGCCTTTAATTTTTATTTGTTTTACCTTTTTAAATCTCTCCCAAATCTTAATCCTCGGATTAGCCAGATTTCCCACGACCCTTTCCATTCTCTGTTTATGTCAATATTTTCCGTTTTGTTTGTTGTTGATAGTTTTATTAATAAAACTCTATTTTATTAATGATAGCCATATTATTATCCTTAATCTTAGTTCCACTTCTTAAGCATATTGAAGATAAATAATATCGGTCTAACCAGATAACCACGCACTCTAAATATAATTGAATAGTTCCCTCAACGAATAGTTATATATGGTATATCATCGAGAGTCCATTCTACGACATATATATATATATATATATATATATATATATATATATATATATATATATATATATATATACTATTTAAATTTGGTATCAAGTGTGTAAGGTTTAACGCTATATCCTTGCAAACACTGGTCTCAGTCGAGTAAAGCATTGTGTTATTCGTTATAAGAATAGAGTATAGTAGTTCCCTTTTGCTTTAACGATTGCTATCCCCATTTTTGAAACTTAAGAAGCTGGAGTAGCTCAAGGAACTGTTATAATAATTTGTTTGTGTTTTTTTGTGTGATTTTAGTCATTGGTTATCTAGATCAAGAAACCAATTACGAATAGGTCAGTGCCCATATTTAGGTAGGCAACTCTCTAGAAGGCATAATTCTTATTGCAAGGAATTTTAGTTGGTTGACTATTGCGCCCCCAAGTGCAAATTTGACTCAGTTCGAAATCTTTAAAGCGCAAGGAGAATCCTTGGGACTTTCCGGAAAAGAATTAATTGAGTACGTTCAAGAGGAGCAAAGAAGAGAAAGAGAAATCCAACGAGAATAAAAAGAAAGAGAAAGAGAAATCCAACGAGAAGAAAGAGAGGAAAGGAAAAGACAAGCTGAGCTTCACCATCAGATTAAAATAGCTCGTGTAGAAGCCGAAATACAATCAGCCAGCTCTCGTTTAGAAGCCCCACCCAATCTCCCAATTAAGCTCCTTAATTTCAGGGATGGAGAGGATTGTCGGAGCATTTTTAGCCTACTTCGAAGAGATCCTCGAAATCAATAACATGGATCTGGAGGCTGAAGGTGTAGTCAGATTACTTGCACTGTTAAATTGTAAATTGCGCGAGATTTCCGATTTCTACCGACAAGAAGTTCGAGGAGGTCGTATTAAACCCGGAAAGACGTTCCGTCAATTCCGATACATTCAAAGGTTGATCCTAACTATGAGTCCTTAACAGACTTGGTGTTGCGGGATCAATTTTTGGCGTCTCTCCCGACGGAGATCCGCGCGTTCGTCAAGGATCGTCGGTGCCAGACCTTTAAAGAGTGTACCGAAGAAGCGGATGTCTATGCCGCAAGCCATAATTTATACCCAAAGAAGAATCGAACTTCTCACCAACCCCCCCAACCAGGAAAGAAGGAAGGATTCGCGCCCCTTCCCAGGAAAGCCGACGAAGTTTCCGGGTCCCGTAAAAACCTCAAAACTTCTTTCCCCAAAACCAACAAACCTCCCGTTAAGATTTCTCCTCCATCACTCTTCCCCAAGCGACCAACCATATGCTTCACCTGTGGTGTAGAAAACCACATGAGCTGGAATTTCCCCCGAAATTCTAGGCTTAAAAGCGGACCAGCCCATCAAGTTTACCAGATTAATGCCACCCCGGGTCCCCGGTGGTGCAGACCCAAGCAACAACTTCTCCCCCTCCGTCAGGCCACCAGGTAAATTTTATTTTTGATAAAAGTTCATCAGGAACTTTGAAATTTGAGGAGGGCAGCGTTAACAGCTGCCGAGTATCGACTCTCGTCAGGGACACAGGATGTACGTGTTTCATCGTGTTCGACGAGCTCCTTCCCCCAGTGGCCCATAACCACGAAAAATTTGCGGTGGTACATGACTACCTTGGGCGGGCGAACCGATTCTCCGTCGTTAGATGTTACCTGCAGTGTCAATATTATGAAGGCTGGGCTGAAGTCATTTCAGCACCCATTAAATTCTGTTCCGTACTTATAGGACAGAGCGCTCAAGTAAGCTCCGACCCTGTGTCCCAGGCCGCCCTTACTCGAGGTCGAGCTAAGAAGGAAGCCCAGGTGTCCGTCCCCCTCAGAACCCCGATACCTTCCGAATTCTCGGAGATCCTAACCCAGGACTTTAGGACGGCACAAAAGGAGTGTGAAGCACTAACACCCTTATGGGATAAGGCCCAAAACACTGACACGGAGACTGTCCGTGGACCCAAAGTCATCAGGTACCAGGAGCAAGGTGGCTTACTTTATCGATCCCCCGAGGACAGTAATAACGCTGTTACTAGTGTCCTATGCCTTCCACGATCCCATGTTCCTATAGTGCTCAAAGGAGCTCTTGACAGCATTTTTTCCGGTCATTTTAGTAATACTAAAACGAGCCAGCGTATTTTTAAATATTTTTATTAGCCGGGTGCTGCAGCTGACATCTTGAAGCATTGTCGATCGTGCGATGTGTGTCAGAAGACGTCCGCTAAGGGGCGGGTCAAAGCTGCTCCCTTACAAACGGGACCAGTCATTACTGAACCCTTCTCCAGAGTGGCCATCGACTTGGTTGGCCCTATCCACCCCCTTCGAGCGAAGGGCACAGCTACATTTTCACGTTAGTAGACTTTGCTACCCATTTTCCCGAGGCTGTCCCCCTTAGCCAAATCGATAGTATTTCTTGCGCCGAGGCCCTCATTTCCATCTTTTCAAGGGTAGGCGTCCCCAAGGAAATACTCTCCGACAGAGGCCGACAATTCACCTCTGAGTTGATGGAGTACGTAGGGAAGCTGCTCATGCTAAAGCCCCTTTTTACCACCTCCTTCCGGCCACAGACAAACGGGTTGTGCGAGAAATTAAATAGAAATTTAAAATCCATTATTAAGAAGATCTGTGCCGAGCAGCCCCGCGAATGGCACCGATATCTCCCGGTCGCCCTATTCGCCTATCGGGAAATTCCTCACCGTACATTAGGCTTCGCCCCGTTCGAGCTCCTTTATGGACGTAATGTACGCGGGCCACTCAGTATTTTAAAGGAGTTGTTAATCGAGCCCCAACTATATCAAGAACTCCAGTCATCCTACGCCTATGTCTTGGACCTACGCCAGAGGCTCGAGAAATGCGCAAAAATCGCCTATGAAAATGCCGATGTCAATTTGGAGAAATACATAACCTATTTTGATGTCAGGTCCGAAGATCGTAAATTTAAGCCCGGTGATGAAGTACTCCTGCTCCTTTCCACAGCCAGTAATAAATTACTGAGCCAATGGAAAGGTCCGTACTCGGTCCGCGAGGTACGAGGACCGGTAGATTACCTTATTGGTACCCCAGCAGGCGATAAGCTCTATCACGTCAACTTATTGAAAAAGTACCACCGACGCGCCCATGGAGATACGTTCGTAGCACTGGACGAAACATCGGCGCTTGAAGAGGATTACCCCGCGGAGTCCCTTAATGTAATACAGACAGTGTGCATCCAACCTGATGCCGATTACCCTCTTCCTTCCCTACCAGTGGAGTCTTTTGAACCCTCTGACCTGGATATCGACGCGCAGCTGACACCACATCAAAAGAGTCAGCCACAAGAAATATTATATCAGTTCGACGAGGTTATTTCAGAGAAGCCTGGATGCGCTACTAGTTTCGAGCATGATATTAAATTAACAACCTTTAACATAATTACACATAACATAATTACACGGATGACAAAAGCCACAAGGGCCTAGTTATTGAACCCGTCCGTTCAAAACCCTATCCCTTGCCGATTCATTTACGCCAAGCTTTTAACGCCGAAGTTGATAATTTAATTAGTTTAGACATAATAGAACCGTCCACCTCTAGTTATTGTTCCTCAATCGTCATGGTCAAGAAACCTGATGGCTCTTATCGGATGTGCATCGACTTCCGGAAGTTACATTCGGTAAATGTGTTCGACGCCGAGCCCATCCCGTTGGTAGACCAAAACCTCCACCTTTTTGAAAACGCCAAGTTCATCTCAGAACTCGATTTGTGCAAGGCGTATTATCAAATTCCCCTCCGGCCCGATGTGAAAGCATATACCGCCTTTGCAACGGAGAAAGGCTTAATGCAATTCAAGCGCCTTCCCTTTGGCCTCGTGACTGCTTGTAGCAACTATAACCATCTCATGAGAAGGTTGTTAGATGGACTTCCGAATGTATCCTTTTACTTCGATAATGTCTACGTCGCTACTCGTGAATGGAGTCACCATTTAACCACCCTATTAGCTCTCTTCGAGCGACTGCGCGAAAATGGCGTGACCATTGGCCCCAGCAAATGCCATTTTGCCCACGAAACCATAAAATAATTGGGTTTCAAAATAGGACAAAGCCAGTTAGGTCCCCAAGAGGACAAGATTAAGGCAATCGCCGACATGCCCCTCCCGAATACTAAGAAGCAATTAAGATCGTTCCTAGGATCAGCTTCTTACTATAGGCGATTTGTCCCGAATTTCGCTGCAATTTCGGCGCCAATCAGCTCCCTTTTAAAAAAGAATTCCCCCGATCGTCTACGTTGAAATGATGTCGCTGTTTCCCATTTTAATCAGCTCAAGAGTAAGCTCATTTCTGCCCCCATTTTAAAGTTGCCCAACCCGGAAAAATCCTTTGAGATTAAGACCGACGCGAGCAACGAGGGCATTGGAGGTGTACTCCTTCAATATGAGGATGACGGAACGAGTCACCCAGTTGCATATGCTAGTCGCCAGTTATTACCACGCGAAAAGAGATATGCCACTATAAAGAAGGAAGCTCTATCAATTATCTGGGTTATAGACAAATTCAAAATGTACTTGATAGGAAAAGAATTTCAGATAGGAACTGACCACCGCCCGTTGGCCTATATTCGGAATGTACGAAATTCCAACGGCTGAATTATGCGCTGGAGTTTACTCTTGCAAAAGTATTAATTTAAGATAAATTATATAAAAGGTTCCGATAAGCAGGTCGCTGACGCACTCAGTAGGAATGCGTTACCAAATAGTGTAGATTAATTGTATTCGTAGGATTAGGATCTCCATGTATGTATATACCGTCTTGTACGACTTAAATTAGATTCTCTTGTAATAGAATTAGTTAATGTATATGTCTGAATTGTGAGGCTCAATGTCTACTTTTTGTTCTCGTATGTATATATATTTGTACCCATTAAATTACGTATAATTTATTTTGTCCCATATGTACTAATTTTATATCATTTCATTGCTCCATGCCCCTTTTATGATTAAGTTTGTATTAAAGGTTAGTTTCCCCTATAATCAAAAGATCAAAATAATCATATGTATTTAGGTAATACTAGCTAGGTGCAGGAAGGTACGGTTGGTACAAGAAAACGAGTTCCGCACGACAGAGCTCTATCGTTGTCCCTTCTCTCTTTTTTTCGAAGTGACAACTTCCCCCGGAATGGAGGGGTGTGATAGAACGGTTTGAGGCCGCTTAATTTTAACCGCTATCACATGTTATTTAGAAACACGTTGCTATCCACGTGCATCTTCGCCTTGAAGCCGGCACGTTATCGCGCCACCGGAGTCAATATTTAACCAAGGAGCTTCATCCCCCCCCCCCGTTTCGCCCCATTCGCCGACCTCGCCAGATTGAGTTAGGCTTATGGGCAGATAAGGTATTGTTCTCATGGTGCGGCTGGGCATTCCCTCGAAGCCCCCACTCCATTGTCCCCTACGCCAAGGGGATGGCTCGAGTATTTATATGGAAACTTTACCAATAAGAGGAGATTCGAGATCCAGATTATCTTCGTGAGACATCCCGCCGATCTGGTCTCACCTTGTGCACCAGGGCCCCCTACCTCGAGATCCACCATCATTGCCTAGAAGAGGACAATATCCCTTGAGTGCCAAGGGTCGAGCCTTCAAGACGCCAAGTCCACAAGGCCCTCCCTGTTGTTCAGAAAGAGAACAACGTTAGAACAGCCATTGTTCTTTGAGCCCGTTGACAAGAGACGGTTCTCCCCCTCCCCCCTGTTGTTCAGAAAGAGAACAACGTTAGAACAGCCATTGTTCTTTGAGCCCATAGACAAGAGACGGTTCTCACCTTTCCCCCCTGTTGTTCAGAAAGAGAATGACATTAGAACTGCCATTGTTCTTTGAGCCCGTTGACAAGAAAGGGTTCTCACCCTCCCTCCCCTGTTGTTCAGAAAGAGAACAACGTTAGAACAGCCATTGCTTTTTGGAGCCCGTAGACAAGAGACGGTTCTCACCCCTCCTGTTGTTGTTCAGAAGAGAACAACATAGAACAGTCATTGTTCTTTAAGCCCGTTCGTCAAGAAACGGTTCTCATTCCCAAGACGTCACGTCAGGATCATTTAATCCTCCCCCTTCGGCTGAAACTCGCCAGCGGGCTAAAGATTCCTTCGCGTCGCCTTCCTCTGCACAACAACTTTTAATTACCTAAGCTGAACATTACCTTGGAGTATTTAACCTTTTTGTCATCCCTATGCCGTGCTTTAAATAGTTTAGCGAACCATCTCATCCCTTTTTTTTTTATTTGTTTCCCCTTTTTAAATCTGTCCCAAATCTTAATCCTCGGATTAGCCAGATTACCCACGACCCTTTCCATTCTCTGTTTATGTCAATATTTTCCGTTTTGTTTGTTGTTGATAGTTTTATTAATAAAACTCTATTTTATTAATGATAGCCATATTATTATCCTTGAGCTCATTTCCACGTCTTAAGCATATTGAAGATAAATAATATCGGTTTAACCAGATAACCACGCACTCTAAATATAATTGAATACATTTCCTCAATGAATAGTTATATATGGTATATCGTCGAGAGTCCATTCTACGACAATCTTTTTTAATGAATCAGGATCACAGTCTTCTGGAAGTTTCTCAGTTGAGTTATTTGCGATTGGTAGAGAGAGAAATGTCAAAGAGAAGGCAACACCCAACTTGCAGGGCCATAGTTATTCAATCCTTAAATACTTTCCAATTCCCAATTTAACCTCCTGACTCGAACACATCGCGGGAAAATGAGTTTCAAACAAAATTGAATTGGTACATTCATGTTACACGTATTTAAATTGCATGTTTATTCAATAATAATAAATCAAGCGATCTTCAAAGTTTATCTTTTATATTAATAGAAATATTGATATTTAGAAATCTATAAATCTATATGAATAATAAGAACGGAGGTATTTCGGACGTATCTGTGAGAGGTGCCAGAGGTCGTTATTTTTTAAGGATTATTCGGCCCTACTTGTTCTCTTACCAGATTGTCTATTTATTAAATTAAAACAAAATATAAAGGAGTATTGTATTACAATTAATATATATGAATATACATATATATTTTTCATCGCGTGCACGCGACTCTCTACGTTTCTATTAATCATATAAACATTTTTAGTATTTCTGTTCAATTCGGGCGAATAAGCCTCCGTTGAGATATCATCCTAAGAGTCGTTGGGTATCCAGTCTGAGACTTCTAGTGTTAGCTAATGGCGAAGAGGGTTAATGCTGGCTCGTGCGCCACTGTCAGTTCTTGGGAGCATCATGAGTGCGGCCATACCGGCTCCAAAGTGAAACTAGCGTGGAGCAAAGTGCGCTAACCTCCAGAACTGGGAGCATTTTATAGTCTAAAAACCTGTGGACAGCCCCAGATAGTAGTGTAACCGTTTGTCCCTCTAAATGGTCCCGTTCATCTCTCAGCTGCATTCAAGAACGAAAGAGCTTCTTTCTACCCACTCTCATTCTGCGGAGAAGCCCATGAGAAGGTTTAGAGGGAGACTGGTGGCGGCATCTCCGAATTTGATAGTGAGCGCATAAAGAGCGATTCTGAGAGAAAAGAAAAGGCAAAAAGGAAACGTTTCGCTACTATTTGGTTTGTGGGCTTTTTTTCTATCATCGAAAATAAATCCTACATTTAAAAAAGATAGCAAAAGGTTGCGTTTATGGTGCCGTTTCGACTGGTTTGCCACCACTAGGAGCGACTAATCCCGGTCGGTGGAGAAATGTTCTTCCGGGTAACGGAACCGGGACTTAAACATAAAAAAATAGAGAAAAAAAAGGCAGATTTGAGCTGTAAAAAAGGGAGGAGTTGTTGGGAATTAAGACTCATTTAAACCTACCTAGCCCATCCGGTGCCAGCTCCCTGTCGAGGAGGGATCATTGAGTTTAGGGAAGGCTAAATAAAGGTTACGGGGTGGCTAAATAGGTGTTCAGAGTGGGTTAATGTGTGTTCATAAAGAGCTCGTGGGACGTTTGGCTGATGGGACTTCTTTAATGAGGGTTTAGTGAGGTTTTGGGGATGGTTGAAGGGGTGTTCCCGGGTTCCAAATGGTGCACAGTGGTACTCAGTTTGGTTTTTGAGGGCCCATACTACATGAAGCTCCTACCACCACACATTCTCCGGAAAATGATTGTCTTGGTCCAGTGCGTATCTAATGGGCGTTAAGAGGGGGTTAGTTGAGTATTCCTGAGGGCATCTATGGGCATTCAACGAAGGATCAATGGGTGTTCATGGGGGACCTACACTACGTGGGTACCCAAGGGCCACAATTTCTCCGCAAAAAGAGTGCTTTGGTCCAGGTAGGACTCAATGAGAAAGTGAAAGGGTGTTCAGAGAGAACTTAATGGCGCTTCACGAATTGCTCCGTGAAAGTTTGTGGAGGGATAAATGAGAGTCAATTGAGGCTCCGCATCTAATGGGACGCCTTTATCGGCACTCTACTCACCAAAAGAGTGATTTAGTCTAGGGAGGGCTCAATGGTTGTTTTAGGAGGGCCGAAATCCGCAACCATAACGGACCTTTACTCCATGACAGGTTCAAAGGGTGTTACGGGAGGGCTTAATGGAGGATGTGTGACGATTCAATCGGAGTTACGGTCCAGATGTCACATGCCAGAGCTCTGTTACGTTGCTGGAGGGAGGACTACATTGATGTTACGGTGGGACTCAATGGGAGATACGTGAGTGTTCATTGAGTGTTATGATCTAAGAGAAAAATTCCAAGGTTGTACTTAGTCGTTGTCGGGATAACTAAAGGATGTTTGGGTGAGTGGGTCAGGGTGTTACGTAACGTGTCAACTGGAGAAGTTTCTATATGAAAAAAAACCTATTTTACTCTCCTGTTCTTCACCGCCATTGTATAAAGATCGGTTACTTTTTGCCATAAATGATACTATTATTAATACCTTTTCATTACTAATAGTATATTTTTATTACTAGTACACTTTAAACTCACTCAAACTTCATACATATACTTGGAAATAGTATGACCTTCCTTCAGCTCCCATCACCCTCAAAAACATGCCCTGTATTTAGACTGAATGATCGGGAGAACGATTATGCCCAAGATTATACCCATATCGCTCTAAGGAAGGGGTTTTAATTCAAACCTGAAGGCTTAGATAATAAAAGATTAAAGCTAAGCCTTCTTTTCTTACATTATGAGTTTTTTTATACTAATGCTTCATTATTTCTTATTTATTGTGTAATTTTAGGGTGTAAAAATAAAAAAATTGACCATAAAATAAGTTTCCTTTAACATAAGTGTTAAGTTTAATATAAATAAAACATCTTTCATCAAAGGTTTAATCATTTATAATTTCCAGATCAGACAAATTAATTGACGTGGTAGAAGTTAGGATTATAATTGTTATTATTATCACCACCAACTCTTTCCTTTAGTGGGGGCCCATGATCGGATAATAAAAGCAAAATACAGCATAAATATTAGTGTTAGAATCGGGAGAATTATTCGTTAGGGGTAGTTGCCTGGGACGAAGAATGGTCTCACTTCAGGGAAGTCTGAATTAAAAAGGAGTACTCTTATATATAACGCGTCTCTCATACACTTTTTCTCAATTATTTACAAAGTATGTATCTGAACTCTATAATACTAGTCTTGTAAAGCCTCAGACTCTTATGTGTAGAATGTAAGATAAGATAGATTGCCGAAGAAAGAGAGGTCAAGTAAGATTTTGTTTAAAGGAGTCGTGTGAAACAAGAGTTATCGGGAAGAACAATGCCCTACGCCCATCAACAAACTTCCGGCGAGATTAGCCGCGAATTTCTTCGGTTCACTGGACCATCAAAACCCGCCGCCGAGCTATAAATGCCTAGGCGGTGAGGCAGGGCTTAATTGCTCCCGTTAGCAAATATAGGAGTTCCGGCGAATGCCTACATATTCCCCGTCGCAAAATTAATCGAGGAAGTATTCCGACAGAATCCGCCCAAGGAAGAGTCCCGATGACGTAGTACCCCTCCCTTGGAGAAGACCCTAGGTCGTGGTGGTGAGCTGTCTCTACGTGGCTCTGGAGTGAGCCAAGCCCGAAAAATACAAAAGGTATTTGGCGGCCTCTTTTAAGACGTCTGTGGAATGATCCACAGACGGTGTCATACCGGCCCGCAGCTAGGATCTTATTTGGAACGACGCCGTCAGGATCGAAGGACATGTCCAGAAGAAGCGCACAGTCTCAGTCCCAAAGGAGTTTTTCCCCTTGAGAGTCTATAGGAGAATCTTTCCCTTTTGAGCGTCTACTTGGAGAATCTTCCCCCCCGAGTGTCTATTTGTGGTTTCCCCCCCAAAATATTAAGATATTTACACCTTTCCTTTTCTCGTCGAGGCGGTGCGACTCCCTCCGACTAAGACTTGTCAAGTAGTCTCCTCCCGAGTCATCTCGGATAACTAAAGTGAATTATTGTGCTCCTAAGGCTAGGATTCCATTTGCAGTTTCCTCCTAAACCCTATTGGCTAAGTACTCGGAGTATTGAGCCCTTGCGGCATGAGTAATTATTGGTAATTATTGATAATTTTCCCATTGTTGAATTAATTAATAACTAGAGAATGTAATTATTTGTATTATATGTTTCATTGTGTAATTAAAGATTATTCTTGTTTAAGTCCTCCAACCACCAAAGCCTAATTAAATAGGAGCAATCTCGGCCAACCCTATTTAAAGTATTCGAATAACCAAAAAACGCCGCACACTCAACGAAATTCAATCCCAATTATTATTTTGGGCTGTTGTAGTCCTTCCGCGAACAAACGAAGGAATCGATAAATTGGCGATAACTGCCTGATTCTACGACATATATATACCAGGCAATAGCCTTGGCAGTCCTCCCTACGGGGGGAGCTTGCGCTTCGCTACTAAGATTAAAATTTAAAATCTAAAAAAAAACAGCCATGGTTAAATTTTCTGAACTTCGCCATTTGTAATTCTTGGGGTTTTAAAAAATTCACAAATTTTCGATACTTATATTTATTTCTGTACTACACCATTTTTTTTTTTATATTATAAAAGAATTATTAAAAATAACTTTGATAAAATAACATAAGTCATAACCAAACTAAGATGAAATTATTATTCAAATACTCAAAAAAATCCCCTTCTTAAATTATAGAGTTAGTGATGATATAGTATTATATTAAACTGGTGTCAGGTATTTAAGGGTAATTAGTGAGGATTAAACAAAAGCTTTCAAAGTGGTGGTTTGAGGATTTCAAGAGACAAAATTCTGCTTAATTAATTATTTTTGGCGGTAGACAAACGTCTTGAAAATTTTTAAATAGGGGGCAAAGTATTTTAATTGGTTTTGGTAACGATCAACGTTAGGATTTGTCTCGTTTGGAGCATGTTTCCTTCTCACGGGTACATTTACTTTCGGTGTGTGTATTTTGGGTTCCTCAAAACTCGTCGGCGCGATTCCCCCCTCACCCACCATGTGTTTAACCAAGCGTAAAATTGGGTCAATAAAACCCCTTTATATTCTCCCGAGTGCGGGGGGGGGGGGTCGAGCAAGTCAGAATGTCGTCGTCTGACATATTTAAAACACAAGGAGAATCTTTAGGATTAAGTGGGAGAGAATTGATGTCCTACATACATACAAAAGAAGGGACTGCAAGAGAAGAAAAAAAGGAAAAGAAGAAAAGAGAAAACGAGAAGAGAAATAGAGAAAAGAAAGGGACAGAATTCGGGCCTATGAAATCAAAATCGATAAAATGAGGAATGAGGCTGTATCAATCACCTTGGGGCCATCGACTCATCAACAGGCTTCCGTTAAATTACCCGCATTTAAAGAAAGGGAAGACTTTGCCTCCTAATTAATTCAGTTTGAAAAGACTGAACAACTGGGATATTGAGTCGGACTGTGTAGCGAGGTTGTTGCCACTCTTAAACATCTCCATGACGGATATCTTTGTCACCCTTCCCTCGGAAGCAACTATCAATTACTCAACGTTAAAGGCAGTATGGCTCTCTGCCTGTAACATTACTCCCAACTTTTATCGAGTTAAGTTCAGGCAGAGTCATATTCAACCCAAACATACTTTTGAACAATTTGGGTTTACTTTTCAAAGACTCCTAAATATTTGGCTAGACGCCTCGAAAGTACTCCAAGATTACGAGGCCCTCGTTGATTTCCTCCTGCAGGACCAATTTTTAACATCTCTTCCTTCAGAAATACGATTATTCATCGAAGACAAAAGATGTAACAACTTTAAAGAATGTGTAGAATAGCCTAACGTATATGCCGCCAGCCATAATTGTTATCCCAAATAAGCAAAAATAATGGAGCGCATGTCCCTCAAGTCGCGTTTTCAAAAGCACCCCTTTTTCCTCAAAATAAAAGAAAATCTGCCCAGATAATCGGCCCGGTTAAGTCAAAACTGAAGCAATTTTCCATCAAGCAGGAAAATCGGCCGTTCTCTTCCAATCTCCCTCCGTCAGCACTCACCAGATTAAATATCGTGTGTTTTTCGTATAGAGTTGACGGACACGTTACATACAATTGCTTTAGAACACACAACTGAGAAAGAACTTCTCTAACCAGGTGCACCAGGTGAGTGCAATGCCCACTCAGCCCACTTCGCCTCCAGAATCCTCGACCTCGTCAAGTGAACCCGGTCCGTCTGGCCACCAGGTAAACTTTTTATTCAATAAAAGTAACCTAGAGGCCTCTGGTTCGAGTCAGGTATGGTAAATGGTTGCCGTATCTCCACCCTCGTCCGAGATACAGGGTGCAGGTGTATCGTGGTCTCGGTTAAGTTACTTTCACCGCTAGCATCGGATCACGATCAGTTCGCAATCGTCCATGACTATCCGGGACGTACTAATAGTTTCCCCATAGTTAAGTGCCACTTCGATTGCGCCTACTTCACCGGCTGGGCTAAAGTAGTGGCAGCCCCCATGAAGTTCTTTGCCGTTCTGATTGGGCAGAACCCCAAGGTCTCATCAACCCCGGTGGCTCAACCACCCGTTGAACCACTGACGGCGCATATCCTCGAGCGATAGAACACGGGGTCATACCGGCCCGCAGCTAGGATCTTATTTGGAACAACGGCGTCAGGATCGAAGGACCCGTCCAGAAGAAGCGACAGTCTCAGACCCGCAGGAGTTTCTCCCCTCGAGCGTCTACAGGAGAATCTCGGATAATGAAAATGAATTATTGTGCTCCCTAGGCTAGGATTCCATTCGTAGTTTCTTCCTAAACTATATCGGGGTAGTACTCGAAGTATTGAGCCCTTGCGGCATGAGTAATTATTGGTAATTATTGATAACAAAAAACGCCACACACTCAACGAAATTCAATTCCAATTATTATTTTGGGCTGTCGTAGTCTTTCCCCGACAAACGAAGGAATCGAGAAATAGGCGATAGCTGCCTAATTCTATGACACATATCATATATCAATATCGAGCCGAATTTTAGTAATTGACGAATTAGTCGTCTTTGTCTCCTGTTGTAAAGCTTTTATCAGCACATTATATAGTTTCCTTGGCGCTTTTATGTTTAAGGGACAAGCCAAAATGGCTGGTGACGTCATCAGCCAAAATGGTCGACTGGCCACTGTGACTCCATAATAATATTCTGCGAAGCTGCTTTGCTTGGACTTGGTTCGGCAAATTTATAAAGACCTAAGAAATTTCTATCCTTTAAAATAATAAATTTTTGCTGCTACTTTACTTTTCATTTTCACTAAATCAGGTTCAATCGGTACATTACACTTATTTTTTAAGGTTAAGTTTAGGTTAGGTTATGTAACCAAAATCGTGAGTTTTGTCTTTATAAGAAAAACGCAGTTTTTAAGCTATTCGTTCACACTCGTGGATCACATGGCTGTCTCACAGGCAAGCCACCCTGGTGATTTCACCAGCTAATTTTGGTTTGTGTCCCCTAAACAAAAAAGCGCCGTTTCCTTTTAAACTTATTTTCAGATCACGGAACTGGGATAGATTCGAAAGGGTTACTTTTGCTTTTTCGGATCTTTTCTCTTATGATGGCGCAACTTCGTCTCCTCAGCCAGATGGCTGAACGGCCGGCTAAGGACGCTGAACTGGCTTTCTCATGCGCGAGAATCGAGGGATAGGATCATTCCTTTGTTATATTTATTTTGTGGCTTTGGTGCGCCGAATAAGAAGAAATTAAAAAAAATAAAGGCTGAGGAAAGTAAAAGATAAACATTATTTAATAGATAAATCTTTAAAAATGTAAATTTGAGCGACTAAGTCTTTTCCTTATGCTTGTAAACAAACCAAAGGATATAGTAACACTAAAGATATCACAGGCTACTTACTCAGTCTAGTAACTGGCCGTTCAGCCAATCGGGCTGAGGAGACGAAGTTGCGTCATAATAAGAGAAAAGCTCCACTTGTTCAATTCATTCAGCTGTGTTTTGTCCAGAACTGCTAGATGCTAGCTTTAATCCCAGTACATTCCCTTAATTATATTTCCTTTTTCTAATACTTCAGCGAACTTTCTTTTTCTTTCTGCTATAACTTTGAACTTGTTCGGGTTTTTCAGAACTTTCCCTAAATTTTAAGCTGTTTATGTTACTAATCTCTTCAACTGTTTGTCTCGTTTTTGTTGTTGCGTACTTGAAAGTTAAGGTAATTATTTGGGTAACAACATCCCAAAATTGAATGCAAGTTGCAGTTTCGTTTACCAATGAAGGCATAGTCATTTTATTAAAGTTGTAGAAAGTTAAGCTTAAATTTCCTCCCTGGAAGATTCCCTTTGCTTTTCTGATAGCAGTAGTTCCATACCTTTTTACTGAATACTTTACGAGTAGTCTAGTAAGCATATGAGAATATGTCCAATTCCCTGTACACTATCTGGAATAATTCTCTGCTTGTTTTTCGTACCACTCAGGACAAGAAAAGCTCCCCCACCCACTCTTTTTAAAAGGTTCATCGTATGTTGTAGTAGCAGCTATATTCACTTTGAGCTTACTCTGAATTGTGAGCCTTTTATACGTGGGTGATGTATTGTTTCTTTTGTGGAAGATTCATCAGAGTTGGTGCATTGTGCTAAGCTCAGGTTTCGTTTTCTTGATGAGTAAGGCTTCAAGAATCTTATGGCAACGTGTGACAGAGTTTCTCCAGAGGATGGTAGTATTTTTGATAAGTGTTGTTCTTGGCATTTAAGGCCGTTCTCTCTGTACAATAAGGACACTTACTGGCACCTTATTAAAGGTGCATAGTCAGTTATCGGCAGTAGTTGTTGTGGTCAGACCAATCTATATTTTATTAGTATGATGCATACCGTCCAGATTGGTGCATTGAAATTTGTAAAACACATTAGTATATCAAATTAATTGATTAGTTGTAAAGTTTATTTTCATTAATAAATTACTTTTTTTGAGTTTAGTAAATATATTCTTATTAAAATCGTGTCCTTTTGGTCGATGGTATTGTTCTGTATCATGTCTCGTAGAACTCTCTCATCGCTTCAGTATGCGTCGGGCATCGGATCTTATAGAAGCAAAGAGTTGATATTTCGTTTCGTGTTGTGCCCTTTACATCGAACTAAAAGTTAAATATTTTCTCTTGCTTGTTGTGGGTCCCAATTGGAATACCCGTTGTCAATAAGAATTTGTTTCGTTTTCGTTATTTCTTGGTGATATGCGTCCAATGTTAAATAATTACTGATTGCTTGGCAGTAGCAGGCTTTTATGAGAGACTTTTGCATTTGTATGCACTTCATTTTAGCGCTTATCCTTCTTACAGGGTTGGTATCTTCTTTTGTAGACAATTATCGTGTATTTTTTGTCCTCTTTCTTCGTCACGTTGATGTCAGTGAATAGTGTGTCTCCGTTTACATTTAATTTGTGAGTAAATCTGAGAATATGATTCGATGGCTCGTACAACTTCAAGGAGTTAATGTTCTTAGTTGGTTGTCATAAAAATCTCCTCGATAAATGTCATGAGGATAGTTAGGGTATTTTGCAGTCTTTTTAGAGCAGTTTCCTCGAGGTTTTCCATGTAGATTTTAGTAAATGTAAAGGCGAGCGGCAAACTCATAGCTATTCCATCAATATCTCTGCATAACTTTCCCTCTGTGATTGGGTTGTACAATTTTTTACTCACGACTCCTATAAGTTATTATGTCAGTCCGTAGGTTGATTGGTTGGATGGTAACCATTTTATTTTTCAATGTTTTTTTAGCAATAACATCGTAACCTTTCTGCCGATTCTAACGAAAATTGAAACCCATATGTTGTTTTACATACTCTTTCAAAAGATTTTACTGCTAAGGTCCTCCCAAGGTTAGTCCGGGAATTATTCAAATAAAACTAACTATGGGTCAAATTGCCTTACCTGTTGAAAATTTTGAAGGTCGTAAGGTCAGAAGTCACAATAATTGAGAGACGTGACTTAGGTCTGTTGGCCTTGTTAAGAGTTGTTTTAGTATGCGTGGTCTATTCTTAGAGCAGGTAGGGTTGTATTTTGGTAATCACTCCTTATGATTCTTTCAAATGTTTCTTCAAGAGACGTTGGTAAATAAATTTCAACACCTAAGGAGACAGGATTACAATTCGGGAAGAGCTCAGTAGAATATTAATGAATTCATTAATGGATTTGAGGGAGAATTTAAACAGGAATAAACAGTGCGATTATGCTTTTGAGGTGTTTGGCAATCTTGTATGATGTTATGTAACCTGAGGTGTTTGGCAATATTGTATGGTGTTGATGTAACCTGAGGTGTTTGCCAATCTTGTACGGTGTTGATGTAACTTAAGGGGTTTGACAATATTGTATGGTGTTGATGTAACCTGAGGGGTTTACTAATCTTGTACGGTGTTGATGTAACGTGAGGGGTTTGACAATCTTGCATGGTGTTGATGTAACTTGAGGTGTTTAAAAAATATTGTATGGTGTTGATGTAACCTGGGGGATTTGCCAATCTTTATAGTGTCTATGTATCTTGAGGTGTTTGACAATCTTGTATGGTGTTGATGTAACTTGAGATGTTTGACAATCTTGTATGGTGTTGATGTAACTTGAGGTGTTTAAAAATCTGGTATGGTGTTGATGTAACTTGGAGAATAATCACGGAAGAGGGTGGTTTCTTTTGATTATCTTGCCATACACATAAATATATCATGAACTGCATTCTCTTTTGATTGTTTGTCGCTAGATTTGGTAAGGGATGCTGTTTTACTCAATTATTAATTTGTTTGTTCTTTTCTTCCGTTACGTGTGGTCATCTTTTATTTTCTTTTAAATTAGAAGTATAAAAATTATGATGTTTAATATTTGGAGGTATCGTGTCTATTTAGTAGAAAGAAAATATTCAATTTGTTTGCCTTTCTGATAATAGCATTTTTGCCTAAATTTTTGGAGACACTCATTTTTCTGGTTCGTAGATCTTTTCTTTTTAGAGCCGGGTTTGGTCCCTTTGGTAATATGCTGTGGTGCCAACTCGTCTTTGATTTTCGGGACGTTTTGTCCTTGAGCTTTCGAACGCATGATAGAAGAGTTCGAGTTCGAACTCTGGCACTTAAGGCGAACGTTCGGAAAGCTAGGCTCAGTTAAGATGTTTCTTTTGCGGAGCAAAGCGTGAAAGATTTGTTCTTTTTCTTCTTCATTGAAAGTGTGTCGCTTGAATTATTCCATATTCGGGGTGTCATTTTCTAGTTTTGTTATTCTTTCTCGGATTTAGTGGATCTTATCGATTACTATAGGGATTTATATTAGTGTAAGAGGAAAGACACTTTTTAGAATGCATGTTTGGTTAAGGACTTCGTTGAATTTTGCCTCAACTAGATTAAATTCCCTTCTCTCAATTTAACGAATGCCATTTTTAATCGCGGGAGTTAAATTGAAAATTATTTGCGGTAAATCCATTTTTATTTTCCATCTTCCACCCGTAATTAGGACATGAATTAGTCAAAGTAAAAAGGAAGTAAAATTAAACAAGGTCAGGCAAAAATTCAACCTGGTTTTTAAACCAACGTATATAAATATGTATACATATATCAAAGTTAGATCTCATTAAACGCTATGATGACAAGGGGTCTGGTGTCTCGAGGGGACTTCAGAACGAGTTTGTGATGCTGGATGTATCAAAAGGAAGGATATTGAGTTAATGAGATCTTAGAACCATGAAGATTTTATTGTAATGAGGGACTTCACTTTTCAAATATCTGCTGGGCGAAAACTAGAGTTAAAATATTTACTTTCTTAAGAAAATCGTGTTGTGGACCAAAAAATAATAGTCTGGCGGTGCACGAACTAGAATGGATTACAGACGCTGTTATTTCATCCTTGGCTGAGATCAGCCTAATTAAGGCCCCTCTCGCCTTCGGATTGGAGCCAGAAGTCAAATTTCACGAAAAAAGAAAAATGTGGGAAATCGAAAAATCGCTGTCGAACAAAAGAAACACCCAAATTATATCCGGACATTCGAGGGTCTAGAGGTTCTCCACAAGACGTTTTAGGGGTTTAGATTTGTGATCCTTTATTTTGGGGTGGGCTGCGAGTGAGGAGAAGAAGGACTGTGACAAAAGATATTAATAAGTGAAGAAATATAGTTAAATAGAAAAATATACAAGAATTACATGGAAGGGGATGGAAAAACTCAGTGTTATTATACTGGGTGTTTGGGCTAAATTTGACGATTTGCATAAAATAAAAATAAAACGCAATATCTCAACCAAATAGAAATATATTTAAAAATTACAAAAAGTATCAACTAGGTTATGGCTGGGAGATAAGATGTACTTAAAGTAGCCACCCTCAGTTTTCTACTACGGCCTCAAGACGGCTCCCAAACCTGGCGCATGGGTTCCGCACTTTGTCCCTAGGAATATCTTCGAACGCCTCTTTGATTTTAGCCACCAGCTCGGCCTTGGTGCTCCAGATCGAGTGGTTCGTATATCTCCCAACTGTGCCTCAAACATAGTAATACATGGGATTAGAATCGGGTGAATTAGACAACCAAAAAGTGTCACTAGTGAAATCCTAGAAATTCTACCACAACCACCTCTAATTCTTTCCGGAGGCATGGCTTTCCAGAAACAAGCCTAGCCCTGTTTAAGCACAGTATCCAGCAGCTCCACATACCTGACTGAATTGAGAATATAACCCTCCTAAAAGAAGTGTGGTAGCATGGAGGTACTTGCACTGGAGACACTCAAAGACCCTTTTAGTTGGGGGGAACTTGGTCTTCATGTTACGTGGAACATCACATCGATCGTAGGCAAGCAAACTGTTGTTCTGGGTGTTATGTAACTGGTCCTGGCATAAGTTCTTTTTGATCTGAGAAGAACTAGATTGTCCCGGCTCAACAGGATGCATCAACTTGTTCAGGAGCTGTTTTGCCTTAGTCAAGCGGTTTCAGGATTTATCCTTTGAGCCTCTTGTACGAGTGGCAGTGAAGGTCCTCATTCAAAGCCAGCTTGCAGGGGCAATTCAGACTCCTTTTTCACCAAGACCCAAATTCCTTTGCTCGGGTTTTCCATCACCTGCTTCTGCAGTTGATGGATGAATTCCGATGTTATCCTTATTAATGGAGTATTAGGTACATCAGATATTGGGGTATTATAACCTTGTTATTGAAGTATTATACACCTGTAATTGAAATATTATACACCTGTTATTTGGGTATTATACCTATAATATATTGGGTATCATACACCTGTTATCAGGGGATTATAACTACATCTATTATTGCTCTGTTATGCAGGTGTCATTGTGGTATTATACAGCTGTTATTGGGGTATTGTAAAGCTGTTATTAAGGTTTTCTACACAGGCGTATTATAGATCTGTTATTGATGTATTAAGTATCTGTTACTGAAGTATTAAACACCTTTTATCGGGGTGGTATTTAGAAACTGTTATTTGAGTATTATATACCTGGTATTAGGAAATTATACATTTGGTATTGGGTATTATAACCTGTTATCGTGATATATACCTGTTAGTTCAAGTTTGGCAAAATCATTCTGATCATCGATCAATGGGGGGAAGAGGAGGGGGGGAGTCTTCAAAGCATTATATTTTACCTTCGAATGTAAAACGCAATAACAACGAGACCAAATCAGGCAGAAAGTTTGCAGGGACAGATTTATACAGGAAGTGGTAAAGATAGTAGAAGAGAATATGTGTGCAAGAGATATAGCCACAGATCCCCCTGCAGGTAATGTGGCTGGTATTGCGGTTGTTGGGGACCGAAGGGAACAAATATTTTCGTATCACAGCCACGACCAAGTTGCCAAAGCTTGAAACTCCGTCGCATGTTGCACCAAGGGAGGGCGAGGGACGCCTAGCAACAGGAATATTCTTCCGCACGCTTAAGGGGATGACAACAAGGAAAACAGAAAAAGTACAAAACCCAAAAGGAAGGGACCTGATGGGGTCTTTAATCAGTTGGTCTTTAAACAGGGAATCTTTACTTAGGAGGGACTTTAATCAGGGGTTCTTTAATCAGGGGGTCTTTAATGAAGGGGTATTTAATTAGGGGTTCTTTATTAAGACGGTTCTTTAATCAAGGAGTCTTTAATCAAGGGTATTCATTTAAGAGGTCTTTACTAAGGGGTCTTTAATCAGGGTGGTTACTCTGGGGCTTTTACTCAGCAGGTATTTAATCAGTTGGTCTTGAATCAGGGGATCTTTACTCAGGGGTCTTTACTTAGTGGTCTTTACTCATGGGCTATTTCATCAGTTGGTCTTTACTCAGGAGGGTCTTTAATCAGGGATCTTTAATCATGGTGTATTTATACAGTGGGTCTTAAATCAGGTATCTTTAATCAGGGGTTATTTAATCGGGAGTCTTTTCTCACTGGGTCTTTAATCGAGGATCTTTACTTAAGAGGTATTTAATCAGAGGGTATTTATTCGTGGGGGTCTTTGATCAGGGGTATTAATCCAGGGGGACTTTACTCGGGCGTTCTTTACTCAGGGGGTCATTACTCAGAGGTTTGTTTACTCAGGGTTCTTTACTCAGGGTGTTAAGTTAAGGTTCTTTAATCAGGGGGTCTTTACTCAGGGGTATTTACTCATGGAGTCTTTAATCAAGGGTTTTTTACTCAGGGGGTCTTTCCTCAGAGGTTGTATAATTATGGGGTCTTAATCAGGGAGTCTTTAATCAGAGGGTCTTTACTCAAAGGGTCTTTACTCAGGTGTCGTAACTGTAGGTGATAAAGAGGATCTTGAAGCCGATGCGGGAGCTGCTGGGAGGTCAGTGGATTTTGTGAAGTAACAGTGATGCGTGAAACCATCCCCAGCAGTAATGAACAGAGGCTGTAGGGTTTTGAACATGTTGAGGGGGTGGTTGCGTGAAAGTATGTGATCAATCGAGAGGAGAGTTAAAATAGACACAAGTTGAGGTCATGAAAGCATGAACAGTGATCTGCCAAAGTGACAGGAGTGGAGGTTCTGAGAGATAACTGATGATGACTAGATGTTTAACAGTGTCCGAAAGATGAGCTTAAAAGTCGTCAAGGTTAAAAAAAAAGTGAGTTTCAGAAAGTTATGTATGGGAGAGTGATTCAGTAATGATGTAGTGGGTAGAAGTCTAATTGCCTCTGCAAACGTCGTTGGGAAGAAAAATGTGTAAATTTGGGTGTTATGGGGATAGAAATAAGAGATCAGGGGAAAATTAAGAAAGCTAAGCGGTAGAAGAAAGATTCCCAAAAGGATTGGACCAAGAAATAAGCCTTGGATAAACCAGAAGGCACCTTTGCTGCCCTAGATATCTCAGTTCCGATATGATAGCTCAAAGCAAAATTTGTCAAGGGTTTGCCTCGTAACACGAAAGATTTCATGGAGATTGTAAGAAAAGTGTATGATCGACTGTATCAAATACTACTTACTTCTCCATTTAACGTCTTCTTTCTCTCATTTATGAGGTTAGACGTTGGATGATGGAGTTCCACTGGTCTCTATCCAATGCTTGCTCCCTAGTAGTATTGGTTGCCTGTAGATCTTCCTCCAGGTTTCCTTTGGTTTGCTAGGGTGTCTTCTGCTTGGCACAACCACTCTTTCGATTATTTTCAATGCATCACCCTCATTACTTCTAACAACATGTCCAAACCCTCTTAGCCTGGATCTTTTCAGCACCAGACTTATATCTTTCATTCCACATCTTCCTACAACCTGTGCACTTGACAATCCATCTCTCCAGGTAATTCCAGTCATGCACCTCAACATTCTCCGGGCTGCACTTACTAACACTCCTGACTCTCTCTGTTAGGGCGCAGGACTCCCCTCCATATAGCATCACGGATCTAAAACAAGCTTGATAGACTCGAGCTCTTCGCTTAAGTGGTATATCCTTGTTAACAGCAGGCTGGATATTTCACGCCATCTACTCCATGCTGCGACCACCCTAAATCTCACTGCTCTCTCACCTCACCCCCCTCACTATCCAGCACATTACTAAGGTGCAGAACTTTCCCACCTCTCAAACAGCACGATCCACGTTAATTGTTTCCCCCCTCTGGCATCTCAACAATTTCTTCCCTCCTCCGAATGCAAGCCGGACAGCAGACGTTTAATAGTATATTTAAGTTTGCCAGGTCAGAGTACCTCTTACGACACCACTTGTTGCAGAACACACATATGATTGAATTTGCTCCCACTCCTCGACCCCCCCCCCCCCGCACAGGGATACCTACCCACCTGTATTCTCTCTTCCATCTGCTTCATTGTCGCCATCATCTTTGTTATGTTCATGTTCACCTTTATACCTCGGCTCTCCATATTTGACTTCCACAGTCTAAACATTTCTTCCACCTACTCTCTGGTCTCTGCAGTCAGCACCAAATCATCTGCATACAACAGCTCCCAAGGATTCCCTCTACTACCTTCTGTTGCTTCGTCCGTTACCAAAATAAACACCAATGGACTCAACGTTGAACCGTGATGTACTCCCACTCCAATATCAAAAGATCCTGATGTTACTCCTGCCTCTCTTACTTTTGACCTCGATTCACTATATAGTACCATTAGCAGCTTAACTTTCCTCTCCGGTACATTTTGTCTTCTCAGTGCCCACTGTATGGCTTCTTTGAGTACCTTGTCAAATGCCTTCTCCAAATCAACAAACACTGATATAATCTTTTTTTCCTGCTCACTAAATCGCTCTTGCAACTGTCTCATACTAAATTTAGCATCAGTTGTAGATGTGCCTTCCACAAAGCCAAACTGATCGTCTCCAACGCTTTCAATCTTCTTCAACCGTCTATTCAATATCCTCTCCCAAATCTTCATACTATGTTCCAGCAATTTCAGTCCTCTATAATTCTTACACTGCAGTGCTTTCCCTTTAGATTTATACAATGGTATGGTTAAACTATATATCCACTCCTCCGGCACCCGCTCCTCTCGCAATATCTTTCTGAACACCTTCGTCAGTGCATCTATTCCCGCCTCACCTGCATATAGCATATCGCTGGTAACTCCCGGTGGTTTAGCCGCTTTCTCATTTTCCGTTTCCTTCAGTGCCTTTCTGACTTCCTACTCAGTGACGTCGAACACTGAACCTTTCACTTTATCCACTTCTTCTATTATAGTATTATTTTCTTCATTTAGGAGTTTGGAAAAATACCCATTTCACCGCTCTGCCACTCCCTCCCCATCTACCTTGATAGTTCCATCATAACATTTTATGAAATTAGTGCACTCTACATTCTTCTTATCTTTCTGTCTCGCATAAGAAATTATCATATCTGCACGTACTATTTTATGCAGCAGCAGGCAAGTTTCCCCTGGAATTTCTTTGCAGTTTATAATAACAAGTCCTCTTCTCTTTCATATAAATATTAGATCCAACTGCGTCTCTGCAGGTCTACTCTTATATGTTATATACTTCTCTCTGTCCTTCTTGAAAAATGTGTTCATCACTCCCAGCTGTGGATTTTTGCGGAAATCCAATACTGTTCTACCTTCCTCACTTTGGTTCCCGAAACCAGCATCTCAACTATCTCTCGATTCCTTCCCAACAACTTTCCCACATTTGCTGTGCACACCTTAATCTCACCTCTTTCTCCTCCTCTGTATGTACGACAATCTAACCTGGGTATTCTTCGCAACTCCTGCCAATCTAAGGGCTGCCAGGGACTGGGGGACATTTCGTTATTGGCCTCCATCATCTTTTTGGAGCATCGACTGTATAAAATAATACAAAGAAATCAATAAATAATCGAGCGGAAGGTTGACCAGCTTCAGCAAATGGACTTAAGCGAGCAGTTACATTTATGAAAGAAGATTCAGTACTTTGACAAGCTTTAAAGGGAGATTATAGATATCTTCGTTGTAGAAAGACAAGTGATTAAGTTTCTGGGTTGACGTCTAACTTTTAACAACTTTTAAAAGGACGAAAAGAAGAGATCGCCTTGTAGGTTGCCGGCTCGTGTGGGCCTAGGTTATGTTTTTTTGTAATGCGACAGAGCAGAGGCCCGTTTAAAATTAGAAGTTTCCATATCAGTTGAGCAGAGGCTTTAATCTTCCAAGTAGTTGAGGTAGAAGAACATGGAGGAAATACGAGTAGATTTTTCTAGCGTACGATCAATAGCTGACCAAGTCTTTTATTTTAGTATTGAAAGAGATAGGTTGCCTCCTCTGGAAACTGGGACGAGAAATGTTTGGGTGAAGATATAGTTAGAATACCATATGACTAAGTTCAAGAGCAAAGAAATTAATGGTTTAATGTGAAGAACCTTTCAGAAAACAGAGAAATTGGCAGAGATAAAAGGCAGAAGAGCCTAGGACCGTCTTAGGAGAAGCGATACGCGTAAAAAAGCTGAAGAATGTCTGTGATTATTTTCTTTATCAAGATAAGGCGTTGGGTGGGGACTAAACGACCAGATTTCAGAAGGGGAAGTAGGAGCAAGTGGCAAATTAGAAGGTGAGAGAGTTATCAGCACTCATTATTCTACAAGTACGAGCGATCTAAGAAGCCTTTTTGGTGGCTGACCAATGTTGATTAGCTCTTCGGAAGGCATCGGAGAAACAAGAGGCACGCCTACTTCTAGATGAAATGGGATGAATGAGCTAATTGACATCAAGGCATGAGAAGATGGTCCAAGAAAAATATCGTAGGTAGTCCTTAGATTAATTTGAGGACAGGTCATCTCTATTGGATGGAGGGAGCCATGCTAAAGGATTATTTCTTCGTGGGTATTGATTTCAAATTAACAATGCCGGTCTCCTCATGGAGCTTTATTGTGCGTAAAATAACATATTTTCACCCCGATTCCAATGTGTCAAAATATGAGACAGCGTCAATTTGGACGCTACTGTTGGACAATCCTCTGCTGTGTCTCGTGTGAAAGAAGGTATTTGTAATATAAGGGATTTTGCTCTTCAGCTAAATTTACTACTCTCTACCTTATTTATTTTCCTACCTTAGTGTGACTATCCTACCGCTCGATAATGTCTTTATCCTCCAAACTTTGCCCACAAGTCTCACATAATCACCTTGAACTAACGATTATATTTTATGTGTTCATTCATGAGAAATGCATAGAAGTCATCTACATCCTTATCTGAGTGAGATGTTTTAGGTGCATATGCTTGGATTATCGGATGTTTTAATTCCTAGTTTAATTTATCGAATACTCCTGAAGTTCTGTTATGAAAGGTGGTATACCTATGTATAAAAAATGATGTCATTATTATTCGTTCGACATTTCTTAAATATATACATATTTGTATATTGAATGGGACGAAAGAATGAACTTATTTTAAAATTTAAATAGATTTTTAAATTTTACGATGACGAAATCGATTTTCATCTTCCATAAAAATCGGGTAGCAAACGTTCATACGTACAATAAAACAAGAAAACCCACCATAATTATATTTAATAATACAGGCTCGTTTACACCTATCTGCAAATGCTTGCGATCATTATCATTGAGAAAATCAATGACCTTTTCAATCGCCAGATTACAATCCCATGGACGACTCCAATTGTAACTCATTAAAAGATGGTTTACAAGCGTTGAACGGAAATACCTACTAAAACGAATTAAGAGAATGGATACTTCAGAGATGGGGTAAAGTAACGTTGAAAGAGATTATACATTGAATCATGTTATGGAGGAAAAGGTTACAACTTGTTTGTCAACAAACCGCTAGACAGATCGATCATATATTGTAGGCAATGAATAAAAAAAAGTCATGTTTTTCTCACTCTATCTTATTATTCATAAAATTATAAAAAAACGAAACTTTTATAGTAAGATGTCAATAGTTTGAAAGTCCAAAACTGGAGCATAAAATAACAAAATTTATATCTTTTGAAAACACGTTTATTTCCCATCAAATTTGTACGGAATATTCTTTGAAATTTTCCCCAATAGTGTCAAATTTTCATTATATACATCAACGGATAAATAATTATAAAGAAATTAAACTATATTTGAAGAAAAGATAAGTTCAAAATTAGAGAGTAATAACGTATATCTGTCCATTTACTCGTAAAAATTCTTAACGTTTATATGTCAACATTGCTCCAGGTCCATTACGGATTACTTCACGTTAAGGTTCTTTAACCTAAATTTGAATGTGGTCAGACTATCTCATGTCACTTAAGAGAGGTGGGGTTAATAGCACACTCCCATCCAAAGAAACTATTTCTAAGTAATCGAAGAAAGAGGCTAGATTGGCCTTTGCTAGTGAGCCACTCCTGCGGAGTGCTGTGAAATGGGAAAGAGTATTTTTCAGCTACAAATGCAAATTTAATTCGATCAGTGCTGGGAAAAAGCGCATATACTGCGTAGTAGAGATGAAAGATTAAATCTCAAATACATGAAATCAAGCTTAAATTTGGAAGTAGCAGTTTTATGGTGAGGAACATGTTTCTAAACGATGGAGTCTCTCCACTCATCCATCTACGCGACAAACTAACCACACGGTATTCAAGAACATGTGATCCCTTTTATTCAGACATCAGAAGTACGTGACCTTGTTTTTGTGCAAGATAATGTTTCTGGTCACACACACAAAAAAGACAGTGAAGCAGCTCTTGGATACAGAAAATATCATCGTGATGAATTTTCCTTCGCTCAGTCTGAATTAAATAAGATAGAAATCCTATGGAAAATGCTCGCTGATAAGGTTATGGCAGGAAAACCTACGAATATTCAAGATCTTTCACAATGATTTGAGGAAGAATGGAATAAAATCGTATCCGAACAATGCGACAAATTTTTTGAAGACCTGCGAATGAAAATGTACTTTAAGTCATTCAGAACAGCGGCTGTATACATTGTTATAAATATTTGTTTCACTCGTGTATGATATAAATATCTAGTTTTCTTGTTAGGGGTTCTTTTATACTTGTCCTCTAGGGTTATGCACTTTCTTCAAATTTACATTATTTTTCTCAAAAATGTCTTTGACTGTGGCAAAGAAAGTTCGTCTATAGGTCATGCAAATCTCGTGTTGTTTTCATCTTCTGTCCGCAACGAGTCGCTGGCTCGATGTAGCCAGCTAAAACCAATATTACCAAAGGAAATTAAGGTCACTGAGTTTAAATATGATATAAGTTGACCACCAGGTAGCTAGAGGTGCTAAATCGGCCATTTTGAGAGATATGAAGGTCAAAACACTGTCACAAGGGGTAATTGAGGTTTTTATTACAAATCTGATTGATTTTCGCCGCAAGTCCAATCAAACATGTCCCTATAGTATGAAATAAAACTTGAACACAATCAGAGGTAGATTTTAACGAATATTCTTTTGCACTTTTAATGCAATTAAACAAATATTTATAAAGGGAAGTAGATTCGAGTGTTTTGTCCTCTACTTGCGGACGATACTGTATAATTTGAGATGTGTTTTTTTATGCAGGTTCCAATTTTGTATGACACCATCTAATAGTATAGGATAAAACTGCTTAGGATTTTTTATAGATGTGGCTCTTCTCACTAAAACTTTATATATTGATCGTAAAACTGCCTTCCTTAACTTAATTGATTTTCTTGACGATACTTTTATTGGAGAGCAAATCTTTTAGTGGTGAAGATCACTTCTTAGAGCCAATTAAATCACTGATTTATGATCAAGTTTAAGCCGTAATATTGTATTCTGCTTTACTCTGCCAAAGCAGGGGAGGAAAACCTCTATGAGCTAACGAGAATTTACCAATTAATAAATTTGAGATTCCATATTTCTCCATTTACTCTCGTTCATGAAATAAAAGGATGATTGAAATCCCATTTTAAAAGGAAAAATAATAGAGGATATAAATATTTATCGAATGCCTTTTGACAGTACTCTCACACTTTAAGAGAGTGTATATATTATTCTCATATAAACATATACACTATTCTCGCTCTCAAATTCCCACACAATAACACCCCCCCCCAAGTACAGGGTGGTTAACAATCCACGCTTCTATTGCGAAAATACCTGACAATTTTCGCCTTTGCGAGAAATCATCTACCATAATTGAACCATTAAAGTTTCTATTGAAAATGATATAGAGAGAAAAATATTTTTGGTATTAAATAAATTTATGCTATTCAATTTATAAATGGCAGTGCGTCATTTGGACTACCATTTATAACATTCTTATAGACTAAGAATGTTTTACTTCATTCATACACCGGCTTCCCTTCTTGCTTCCCTTCCTTACCTTTGGCCGTAAAATGGGGTTCACCTTTCTCCTTTCTCTGCTGGTGGAAGATTTAGGGTCTATAGTAAGAACGTTATTCAAAGGCCTCCTAAATTTTACTAACTCGATGCATTGTTCGGTTCGAGATTTTATCTTTTGAAGCCTACCAAATATTGATATTTATATCCAAGAGACGACGACTCCTTTAAAGATATCTTTATTCAAATTTATGAGCTTGTGGGCGAGAATGGAAAGCCTGAGGTTGTAGGCCACTTTTTCCTTTCATGTGTGTTTGTAGGTATTGTTCTAATAACTTCATTAAGAAGTAAAATTTGAGTATGATATTGATTCCGCAGCCAAGGCATGAATAGAATGTTTTCAGTCATGTAAATATGAACTTATTGGCGAGAAGGATTTCAAATAATGCTCACTAATACTCGATGAATCATCGCGGATGTATAGAGAGCTCGCTGATTGGCCCACAAGTGGCCTCAGAAAAAAAGGAAGTTTAGAAGAAACGGAGGAAGGAAGAAAAGGGATTCGATGATGGCAGAGACGAGGAAAGGAAACAGGCTTTCATTTAATTGCCCTAATACTTTCTGATGGTTGTTTGATAAGCCTCCACAGTGGCTAAAGTTGAAAAACTAAATTATTTTCACTTATCCCTGTTTCCTGTGTATATTATTTTCATTATTTTCTTCTTTTCGGTTAGAAGTCTTACGTCCTCTGGTTAGCTCTACACTTGTCCGATCCTCAAAGGCAAATTATTTTCTTTTCATGTTTACAAAGAGGATGCAAAAGTCGAAACAGGACAAAGGCTGCGGCTTACGGAGGCGCAAAAGGAAGATTCAAGCGAACTATAAATAGGAAGTCATCTATAAATAAAGTTTAGCAGATGCGGATTCCAGATAAGTTTGAAGGAAATAAATCCCAGCATCTTTATGTTATTTAAACGACTGCAGCCAGTAACACTGTGGCTAACTTGAAGATGTCCGAGACAGGTCACCGCAGCGCCATTCAGTTTTATCCTCGTCATCTAAAATCTTCTTTTCCTTCTATGATTCGTTTACTTTCTTGCTATCGTCTTAAGGAAGATTCTAACCGTTTTGTGAGAGAGAGTGAAGAAGAGAGAGTGAGAGAGTGAAAGAGAGTAGATATTATATGTAAAACTACAAGATAATGAGGCGTCTTTAACGGAAAGTTTAAGGGTAAAGGCATTTAATAATGAGTTAGCTCGAGTAAGCATAGGAGTGGAGTATTTAGCCTAATGGCAGGGCACGTAACTTTTTTGAACCTTTTCCATGTTTATGCCAGGAAGGAAACTGTGAAACTCCTCTTTCTACTTACCAATAATTATTTCGTGTGTAATTATGAATTATATTATTTAACGAAGTGGATAAATGAAATGACCTGTACTCACCGGGCAAGGCTGTACGGAGGGAATCGGACAAATGACCGACCTAGAAAACATTGTGGGGACGAAAATTAGCTTCCATGTTGCTGTGAAGGACAACCTAAACGATCAAAACAAATAAAAATCTTCTCTGAGATGAGCATCATGAGAAGGTGGCTGCCACTATTAGTAACCTTTGTTTCAGGTTGTAAATCTGTAGCTAAATTTTCTTATTTTCTTGTCCTGCTCAGATCAACGAAATCTCCCCATTCCCTTACGTTTGGACACAGATTTGAGAGCAAGTGACACACACTGTACTGAGAGGAAAATTTATGTTCGCCAAAACATCCTTACTGAGAATCGAATGGTCAGGAAATCTTGAATCGAGGAAATAAACATCTCTGAAGATTTCGTCATAAAGCGAAATCTTGAATTCACTCCAAATCGACCAGAATCTTTTATGATATGAGCGAAGATAACTTTGCTGAAGATGCGGCTGGGTGAGGGAGGGTTAATGAGATGGTTGTTCTTTTATTCATATTTTGCTTTTACAGTGTTTGGTAATCTAGTCCTTACTAAGGTCTAGAACATTTTGTGCAAATGATCCTGTTTTCACCGTTCCTTTCCTCGATGAGGATGGGCACCATTCATCAACGCAACTCCAGGCAATTTCCAAGAAACCCAAATATTTATTAGTGAGAGGAAAGAGAAAGTATGTAAGCAAACTAAGAAGTGGCTAAACATAAAATATTACTAAGATTAATCGTGTGAAGGAATATGCAATTCATGCAACAAAATTAAATATCATCGGTATTTATAATTTGGTAATTTTAACTAACAATACATAAATTATTATTACAACTATATAAACTTAATTACAATAACAACAGGCGTGTAGAGGGAGATTCGCCATAGCAAATACTTTTGCGACTAAAAAGATATTTGACTTTTTTTTTTAATCTCTTAACACCATCTATCCCTTTCATTTGCCAGGGATAATAAAATCCATATATTTTCTTAGAATTTCTCTTGTTTAAAATTATTTAACGGGTATTGTGAATAATTTGTGTAATTAATTCGTTTTTTACCTCTAACTTCTCTTTCTCAAATTAATATGGAAACTCTGCACTGCTTGGCGTAGGAAACTCGTGATGAAAGATGAGGAATAGAACTCAATGGTTAGAGCGGTGACTTGGAAAGCGAGGCGATTGATGGCTTCGGTCCGAATTCCCGCCAATTCCTTGACGCGTATAGCCATAGCCTATATATATATATATATATATATATATATATATATATATATATATATATATATATATATATATATATATATATATATACAAGCCATGGAATCACCATTCCTTCTTAAGGGGGGAGCTTGCGCTTCGTTACGCTCGTTACCAGCCCTTCGGGCTGTTGACCTCCGGCCTCTTTGTCCTTTTAACCCCCTTAGATAATGGTTTTAATTATTTGTTTGAACACTTTCCTTGATCCTCTAAAGAGAAAGAAAATATTAAATACCCTAAAAAAATGTAAAATTAAAAAGATTTGTATTTATTTAATATATATATATATATATATATATATATATATATATATATACATATAATTCAAATGAAGTCTGCCTTTGTTTATAGGAATCAAAAAATCACGTTCTAACCCTCCCTTCCTCTCTCCTCCCCTCTCACCCCATATGTCTCCTCCACTATCTGCTTCGTCTCTCTCCCTCCTCTTCACCTCTGTCTTCCCTCCCCTGTTCCCCTCCCCCATATCCCTCCTCCCCCCTACAAATGGACATCCAAACCAAGAGAAAAATTCTCCCCCCTACAAAAGGACATCCAAACCAAGAGAAAAATTATCTCCCCTTTCCCCCCCTCCAAGATCCCCCCCCCCCCTCTCTCCTCTTCCCCCCTCTATAAAAGGACATCCAAACGAAGAGAAAAAGCCCCTAAAAATCCCTTTCTTAAAATATAGTCATAGAAGATAAGACGTTCGATCTGTTTCTTGGGCTACAACGTCGTTCGCTCATAATTAACGGTCAGTCCCATGTGAGCACGATCGTTAATTATAACGCGGGTAGTGAAACATTTACTCATTTGAACTATATTACATATATGATATGGAGAGTGCGCAGCTCTCCAGAATCTGCCTTCAATATAAAAATAATCATAATCAGCAAGTAAAGATATTTTTGTGCAACAATATAAGAATTTCAAACAATGTGTAAGCTTTGCAATGTGAATTAAAAGACTCGTAAGGTGAGACTCTATTAGTGGCCTAATTACAACTAGAGGAACCATGTTTTTCTTATGTTCAACTCTATATTATTTGCTCTAGAGTTATAAGAAATAGTAATCTGTTTGTATATGTTCAACAAGGAAAAACTAAGAATATTGTGTACCAAGAAGTTCTGTACCGTTGATGAACAAGAATAAGTTTAGTTCATATAATGAGAATATTGTTTGTGAAGAATAAACAAAAGAAAAGATCAAATTCGTCTTACTTTATTTACGAACCCATCTTTTACCCGGGTAAAGACGGGTATCTCTGCTAGTATATAATAAAAATTAAGTCTGTCTGTCTGTGTGTGTGTTTGTCCATTTATAGGAGGAAATATTAGAGAATCGACATAAAAACTAAAAGTGTGTGGTTATGTAAGTTACTATCTGACTCACACAACTGGCTAAGACTTCATTGAAATGGTCCAATGCAGTGTTTTCCCTTTAGTGTTACAAATTATAGTTAATAAGTAACCTAAGACTCTTGAAAATTAAAGTTAAATAGTTGCATCCATGAAAATTTGGAAAAAAAACGGAAGACCACATGATGATAAGGGATGATAAGGAATAGTTTGAAGAATCTCAAGAAAACAAATAATGACCAAGAGCAAGCAAGATTTGGCTTTAAGTCACTTAAATATTGATTCTTTTACTGTTCGCGGAAACCTTCATGAATTTGACAGAACTTCCAGAATCCGTTAAGTAAACAATTAGTGACTTCTGCTATGAAAGAATAACGGCTGCATTGATCAAGTGATTATGAAAGATGACCAAAAGATTAATGGAGAAAAGTTATAGTGTCAGAGGAAGCACATTTTCATCTTGAAGTAAAACGCGGAAAATGTGAACTTCACACAAAACACATGAGACAAGAATAAATTATCGAACTGTTTTGTGCTAATTTTACTGCAAAAGGCCTTGATGGCTTAAAATTGTTGGGGGGTAATGATGAACAGCGACAAATATAAAGAAATCCTGGAACCTCATTTGCATCCAATGGTAGAGAGAGACTTCTTACCTGATGCATGATACATTTTCTTGCAGGATGTAGATCCGTGCCATACTTCCAAATAGTTCTGGCAATTCTGCGGACATCAACTTGATTGAAAATCTGTGGTCAATAATCAAACGCAAGATCGAGAAAGAAGATTGTTTGGGTACGCACAAGCTAAGTTCTGTTATTGTCAGAACCTGGTTCGATGACGATGAACTGTTTTTAAAATTATTTGATTTTTGTTAAATCAGGAAAAAATGCTTATATGGGTAAAAATTGGTATCTCCTATTAAATCTATTATCTACCCTATCATCGAGGTATATTTTTAGAATACACATTAGTTTTACAAATAATTAAATTGCAACATACAAAATATGACATGATTTAAATGATACAAAAAACAATTAGAGAATGACCTCTTCAGAGAAAGAACGAATATATTGACAATGAGAAAAGGACACATTATTAACGGCTTGAAGCCGAGTATGAGATGGAATACGATATCTGGTAAATATTTTTTTTTATTTTGGTTTATGATTAATTGCTTGATAATGGGGGTCACGTCTTGCAACTCCGTAACCAGTTATGGCCCTGTAAACCATAGAAATAAGACCCCCCCAAAATCCCGAGGTTGCTTTAGCGTCCAATGGCGTTGCCTATTTCTGGCTTCGGTGGAAACAATTCTCAGGTTGTTCACGGGTCCATAAGAGAAAACAAACTAAATAATAAAGATCAGTAATTATTTAGGAAAAAAGAAAAATTACAAGAACTTTACTCTGGTATTAACAAAATCATAGTTTATCTTTTTAATAATTGAATTTGTAAATCTTTAATAGGAAATTTACGACAGTTTTACTTCCAACTAAATTACCGATGGCATAAAATAGAAATATCAGTAAACAATTATAAATCAAATTGCATTTAAATTGTGCTCCTCATGGTCGTCTGCACTCGCATAACGATTGCCATGCACTGAGATAAGGATTGACCGAAGGAACCTACCATAAATGACTATTTACATATGAACAAAATGTTAATAAACTCCAAGTACTAAGGAGAAAAGAGCCAAATACTAAATTAACGTCAAATGTCACAAATCAAAATACTGAATTCAAAATTCTACAAGATTCTGCCGAGTTCAATGAGAAATCTTGGGTGTTAAGTTTTATATGTACTAAGCCGTTCAAAAGAGTCGAAATACTACGATAAAATCCCCCCAAACGTCCAATTTCGAACTTTCTAAACTAACCTACATCCAAGAATCATCTGTATCTACATATAAGACACTCGATCTGTTCCTGCGAACACAACGCCGTTCGATCATAAATAACGATAATTCGCACATGCGCGTAGACTGGCAGGCGCACGCGGTGAAACGTTGACTTATTGTAGGTATATTATATAATGGGGAGTGTGCCTGAATCTGCCTTCACCCCACAAATTATAATAATAAGCAAGTAAGATATTTTATGCCACAATATAAGAATTTCAAACAGTATGCATATCTATTTATTTGCGACAGGACTTTTTTTATCTCGAGCAAGGCCGGGGAGCTGTGCTAATGGAATACAAATGCCCCGCAAATCGATATCCTAATTTATCTAAGCGCTTAGATTCGCTTTAATTTTCTTCTCGAGATGAGTTATCAGCACTACAATCTACACTAATTAACATATTATCCCTAATATTCATTATTTAAACGTACGTAAATCTAATTTATATATGTTCCACCTCAATTCATAGTTAAACAACAAACATCTCATAAAAGAAAATAGATCAAGTTTAAAAACAAAAATAATAAGGGTATCGTATCTTATATATTTCTTATTTGTAATGGGCCAGAAGAGATTACAAAGAGTGCTGGACTGTTTAGTTTGTGAAGGACGAAAGGTTGGTTTGGTAATTAATAGCAGAAAAACTGAAATTATAAATATGAATATAGAAAATGCGCAGAATTGCTCGGTAGAAGGAATTGCTATAAAGCAAGTTGATAAGTTCAAATATTTAGGTACTTATTTAGTAAAGAATGGTTCTCTAAATTCGGAATTTGAGGAGAAGCTAAGACGAGCCCATCAGGCAATGGGAATGCTTAACTATGTTTGGAATAATAGCAACTTTTCTGTGCATACTAAAATCAGAATTTTCAAAGTAATGGTTAGAAGTATTTTGACTTATGGACAAAACTGTGACTACAGATAAAAAACTATTGCCATTTGAAAATAAGGCTCTGCGACGAATATTGGGAGTTAAATGGTGGGATAGAGTGTCAAATACCAGAATCAGAGAAATAACGGGGGTGCAACCGTCGATGAGTTTGTTAGATTTTTCCTTTGGAAATGGTTAGGTCATGTTTATAGAAAGCAGGGTATAGTTCGGGATACACCAGGGTTGGTGACCCCAGGTAAAAGAGATAGAGGTAGGCCTAGGGAGAATTGTAAAAGGAATATAAGGCAGATGATTGTTGGGAAGATCTTGACGCATTAGCTCGAGATAAAGAGTAGTGGCGTGAGTTCATTGAGGCTCTATGCCTCCTCGTGGTTGCCACAGGAAATGATTGATCTTATTACCCACTATATGGCTGGTAATAAAGACTGACTCTACAGGTTATCCGAGAAAATAACACACCATAGGAGAAACATAAATTGACCTAATTCTCTCAAGGTGCGTAAATTTTCAGACATCCTGTAGTATCAAGAAAAAGAAGCCTGCACTTATGTTGAATACTTTTAACCATTTAATGTTCACTTTGCCTTTCCTTAAGAATTTTGGAAAATGCTCTTAGGATGTTAAACTACAGGCAAATACATGATATTTTTACTCGTGTGAATTTTTTAAAATTCTTCGTTTTTTGTGTGGTTAGGTTAGGTTAGGTTAGGTTAAGTAATGATAAACTTATCTCTATTGCTATCGGCGTAAGAAGATCAAATGTAGGAAAAATTCGCATGAAATATTAGTAGCCTTTTCAGCATTTGCACAGGATTGGTAAATTCTGCATTTTAGTGCCGCAAGGCGAGGAACACTACTGAAACCTGATTGGTTGGATATGAAAGACAATGAGTTCTTATTTGCCCAGGGAGGAGAAAATCAACAATCTGAGCATTACAAAATTTCTGGCGGTCATTTAAAAATGGTGCAATTAAGTATCCCATTTGGGATATTTGGGTGCTAAAAGGTTAATTTTTTTAAGTGGACAAGTAAACTGGTATGAATTTCCAATGCAGTCTTTACTCCCTCCCTCTTTCCCCAATCCCTTTTACCCCCCAATTTCCCTACTCTCACTTCCTCTCCCCCCTCCCCCCTCCTGGGGATAGGTGATGGAATGCGGTAGGGGGAGACTAGGTGATGTGATTGGGGTAGACGAAGAGGGAGATGAGAGGGTAGAGGAAGATGGAGGTGAGAGGGGTAAAGGTGAACACAATCGATTTGAAAGATTAAATAGGCCGAAGGCCAACGCCCCTAAGATCTAATAGCGAAGGCGTGTCGAGGCTATGGCTTATATATATATATATATATATATATATATATATATATATATATATATATATATAGTACGTTTAAGGTACGGAAGTATTATATATTAAGATCGATTGATCATATTTCATATCAATGGCATGGTTCAGTTTAAACATGTACAAGTGCTAGGTGCTTTATATTATTTACATAACTATGGTGTTTGTTATGCATACATACATCGTTTCCTGACTCTTTTAACTGCACTTCTGTAAAATCACCGCATTTAATTAAATACACAATGCATGTTTCTAACAAGAAGAGAAATCAAAGGTGAGCTGTATTTATAATAATGTTTTTTATACTAGCGGAGAGATTAAGATGAACAAAAAATACCCAAATCAAGCCGAAACTCCGTCAAAAGGAAAATGGATATAAAAATAAAAAATAAAACAAGAATAGATGCAAAAACGAAAGAGTAGTGTTGAGACTGGTCTCCTTCGATGATAACAAATTTGCCAATTATTGTCACGCAGGTGATGTATAAATCATTGTTTGAGATAAAGAATCTAAAATTTTTAGAATGCAGAAATTTTGACTTTTTGTTTATTTAGGAAAATAGTTGGACTGCATTTCCCTTTCAAGTTTGGGTGAGATCCCGGAATGAATAATGAAATTGGCATAAGGCTCATGAGGACAATCATGATCTGCTCTGTATAATTCGGATCTAATCCACAGGAAAGACGAAAAAACGACTAATTCTAAGCACTTTCAGTTCTTTCTCAAGCAATATAAAAGGCCAGCAAAACAAAACTAATATATATATATATATATATATATATATATATATATATATATATATATGTGTGTGTGTGTGTGTGTGTGTGTGAATTTGGGCAGTATATTTTCATTATAGCGTGTTTTATTAAAAACGGTTGCTAGTTTCGAATTAATAATTCTTTATTTAATCTTCTCGATTTGTCTTATATTCGCCTTTTCTTCATTGTTTAACCTGTGGATAAGCGTACCGAAGTTCATCGGGGACTGATGCTTGTTATTTTGCCAAAGGTAGAAGTAAATTAATGTAATTCTAGCATTTTCTTTAATTTAACTGACGCGTTTCGATACATGGAGTATCATCTTCAGAGTTACAATGGGGAATTATTACAAAGTATTCAGTTTATATATGTTACAAAATGTATTAACAAAATTACGAATGAAGCTATAGACGTATAGGCAGGTTGGATCCATGTGATAAAAGGTCGGAGAAGTAGGTAGCCAGAGGTGGGGAGGATTAAGCTGTTTGCCGCAGGGGATTAGTGGCTAGGGGCAGCTCTAAGTACACCTGTACCTCTGTTTGCTTTTTTTGCACTTGGCAAGATTTGATTGGAGTTAGACTGTATGTTTAAATTCCTTTGCTTCTCTTGGATATATTTAGCTTCAAGGAAGAGCAGTTGGCGCCTGTTGGGATCATAGTATAAAATTTTGGTGTTTTCTTCTTTCGGTTGAGGCATGTTCCGTGTACAAGGATAACTCCTTGTAATTACTAGACCAATAAAGGATGTTTATGGTTCTGCACTTGTTCTCCATTCTTCCCTATTTAAAAATGATTTCAATTCAATGTTTAAGTAAAAATTAATTTTGTCCAGTCGGTTCACAATACATTATCTACCTAAATTTTGGATATGACGTGAGAATTATTAAATATAAAATTAGCAGGATGACATCTTTCCTCATGTCAGGAGTAAATTTCATGAATTCAATACAGTAAAATTAATCTAAAAAAGTTCATTCTTTCTACGTTCTTTGACGCCTTTGGAAAGTCAAGGCTAGTAATTTTAGCTCCTGATTAATAGCTATGTGGTTGTATATGTATTTTACGTTAATATTGTTTTGTAATACACTTTTTCCTTCTAAGTGTATTTGTATTCCCCCAAAGTGGTTAAAACTCTCAGAAAACCTTGGAAAATTGTCATTGATAGCAGCATGCCTCCCGACAGCTCTGCCATAATACTGAAAATTGTGGAATGAACACTCCAATAGCCGAAAAATTCTCCAAGTTTGACCTCCTATCGAAATCTCGTGTTCAATCCGCAATCTAAGGCTACAAAAACTCGATTCTAAAACAAAAAACAGCGTAATTTGCCCAAAGATTACCTTTTCGTTAAAATGAGGAAGAATTAAAAACAACGTGGCAAAATCCCTTTTGATCCACAGACTTAACGAATCAAGGACCCGATAAGTAAAAAAAGTTGCCATATTAACTAAAGAATAAATAGCCTGATTTTGTCTCTTATTCCGATTGATTGATAAGGTATGTATATATAATTAGTTACCTTTTAACTTTAACCGCTTCTCAAACTCAAACTATTGCTTTGATTGTTAACGAGCATCAAAGATCAATGAAAATATACATTTATGCTTGAATATTTGAGATTCATGGCGATGCGAGGGACTCGTTGCGTGTAGCATCACGCCTAATCAGGTTTCATCCTATGACATAAGCCCCTAAGCAATCCACCTCACAAACCTACTTTATACACACATTATAATCCATTTTTTCCTTTTTTATACAATCACATAAACAATAAATATTCCATCTCTTGCATGGCCTCGTAACACAAGGCACGACGGGACACTCAATCTCATTCTTCTTAAATAACAATACCACTTTTGAACATTCTCGGTTACCGACAATTTCACCCTTTTTTCTAGTGCCATATATAGTTCTAACCCATTCTTTCCTCAACAATTTATCCATTAAACTTGCAACAACCTTCTCAAATTATTATTTTGCGTTATTTTTCATTTCAATCTTTCTTTTTTTTTTCATACCAAAGTATCACTCCCATTTTCCCATGAAACCTTCCGGCACATTCTTCACTCAAACTCAAACTATTGCTTTGATTGTCTCCCAGACATTTCAACTATTCAAAACCTTGTTACCACCGTCTTTCTCATCCCTGCCACATTCATTCACAACAAGCTCTAGATGAATAAAACATTGCAAACTCACCAGAGTCTAATATCAATCCTACCACCTCGTCACCACCAAACACCATCTTTACATTTGCCTTTAACTCCCTTCATGCACAGAACCTCTCAAAAGTTTTTAGCGACATTTACAAATATTTCTCACTCAAGTTAGAGAAACGATGTCATTAGCATACACCCTTATATATAGCAGCTCTCCCTTACTACCTCTTTTCTATCATACACTTGTTTTTCACTCCATTCTGTACTTCTGTCGCCACTCTAACATAAAGGGAATAAGCAGCCAAGGCAAAATCACACACAATTGTCCCACACCCTCACATATTTTAAAACACACACTCGGACAATTTATCATCGAAAATGCGCCATAGTTTGAAAATAAAATACTTTCACTCCAACCAACATTTAATCAACCATTACATACATATACTTATATAGAACAGCGATCCTAAAATTGATCAAGATCCATAAAACTTGAATATATCTTAGCTCCTCTACCCCTTGCTTTCTCTGCCAAACTTCTTAACTCAATCCTTTGAATCACACATACAGTACACACTTTAAATCAGGCTTAGTTCTCATACATGCTCCTCAGTTATCTTTACACGCTCAATCAGATTTCCCTCCAAAATCTTACCTGCAAAGCACATCAGACTTATTTCCATGTATTTTTGGTCAGGTGCAAGTCTAGTCGAGAGCGACTTTACATCTCATTATGTCGGTCGTCGGTTGGTTGGTCAGTCCCCGTTTTGCTTTTTTTTTATAACATCATAACTATCCAGCCCATTCTAAGGATATTGGAAAACCTTATGTTGTTTTACATTTTCTTTCGAATGATATAATTGCCAAAGTCCTCCCAAGGTTAGCCCGTGAATTATCTTGTTTTGGCAATAACGTATTAAGTATTCGGCCGATTCTAGCGAAATTTGTAACCCTTATGTTGCATTACATTGCCTTTGGAATGATATGATTGCCAAGGTCTTCCCAAAGTTAGCCCGGAAATTATTTTGTTTTTGCCAAAACATCATAACTATCGGCCGATACTCTGCTAGTCTAGACTAGGCCATAATATGCTATACTCTGCTAGGCAAGCCTCGAATAGGCTATACTATGCTAGGCTATTATAGGCTAGGCTATACTATGCTAAGATATAATGTACAAGGGTAAGATATACTATGAGAATTTAGGTTACAAAATGTTATGCTAGGATAGCATATATTATGTTAGGCTAGACAATACTAAGCTATGCTTGACTAGGTTATAATAGGATAGGATAGGCTATACTAGTCTTGGATAGTTAATGCTAGATTAGATTTTACAATGCTAGGCTAGGCTAAGCTATGCTAAGCTATACTAAGCTAGACAGGACTATACTATGTATGCTAGATTAGGCTAAAGTATAATAGGCTAGGCTAGACTAAAGTATAATAGGCTAGGGAGGGCTATGCTCTGATATACTAGGCTATGTTAGGCTACGCTAGGCTAGCTAATCACGGCTTTAATAGGCTAAGCTATGCAAGGTCATTCTAGTTAAGGGTATGGTATACTATACTAGGCTAGGCTATAATATGACACGCTTGGCTCTATTATGTTAGGTGTGGTTATGCTAGGATAGGCTATACAAAGCTAGCCTATATTATGTTAGGATAGGCTAGGCTATCCTATGCAAGGATATATGGGCTAGGCTATAGGAACCTATTCTTGTTTGACTATACCAGGCTATGCTACTCTAGGTGACGGTAGGATAGACCCTGGCATACCATGATAAGCCATACCTGGTTAGGCTAGGCTAGGCCATAGAAAGCTAGGCTACACTAGGCAATGCTACGCTAGGCGAGGCTATAATAGGGTAGGCTAAGCTAGGCTATACTATAATATGCTAGGTTAGACTAAGGTCTACTAAGCTAGTCTAGGCAATACTAGAATACGATAGGCTACTAAGCTAAGGTAAGATAAAGTAGGCTATACTATGCTAGGTTATACTAGGTTAGCTAGATTATATTAAGCTAGGCTAGGTTAGACCCGGCACAGCTAGGCTATTCTATTTTAGGCTAGGTTAGGCCCGACACATCTAGGCTATTCTATTTTAGGCTAGGTTAGGCCCAACACATCTAGGCTATTCTTTACTATACTATGCTAAAGTATGTGGCTATACTATTCTATTTTAGGCTAGGCTAGGCTAGGCTATGCTATACTATGCTATAATATACTATGCTATGTTATACTATGTTATGTTATGCAATGTTGTGCTATGCTATGCTATACTATGCTATAGTATACTATGCTATGTTATACTAAGTTATGTTATACTTTACTGTGTTATTCTATGCTATACTATGCTATGTTATACTAAGTTATATTATGTTATGTTATACTATGCTATGTTATATTATGTTATGTTATATTATACTGTGCTATGCTATGCTATACTATGCTATAATATACTATGTTATGTTATACTATGTTATTTTATACTATACTGGGCTATGCTTGCTATACTATGCTATAATATACTATGCTATGTTATGTTATACTATGCTGTGCTATATTATGCAATGATGTGCTATGCTATACTATTCTATAAAGTGAAGGCACGCGACCCTTTAGGCATCAGACTTTGTTTGCATTCACTCTTCTTCCTTTTACACTTATTCAGTGATAAAATACACAATGCTCCCCTTTCCATTGCTAGTTATAATTTAAAATTACTTTAAATACAACTACTACACCTATTTCATTACACAATCAAAACCAGTTTTTAATCTCAGATATTATATATCCATTCCAGCTTTCTTTCAATTTTTCACATCTATCAAGGTGCTAGCAACCTCTTCCTAGCTTCTCGGTTTAGTACTCTGATACAGTGCCTGGCTCAACCACACATTCGCTTCATCTTTCATATCCGCATTGAACAACTCATCAAAGTTGTTCTATCTTCAAATTTGAACCATCATATGGCTCTTATGTAATTCTCTATCTTATCACTCATGTTCTCACTTCTACTCTTTTTTAGTTGTTCACATTTATCACTTATTTTCAAAATCACTTCCCATTACCATCCAAATCATCCATTTATTTACCTAATTCTTTCTCACGATTGTTACTCACTTTATTGCTCTTTGCCACGCATATCCATTCCCTTTCCTCTTACTATTTTCTCTCTAACTTCCAAAAACCATTTCTTTCTGTCCTCCATCGCACTCCAGCCTCGACACTACCTAATATACCTTTTGCACAGCTCACTCACGTAATCTGATCTGGTAACTCTCAAAATTTTCACACTAAATGCAAACCACACCATACTCTTTCTCATATGGAGAGTTTCTTTGACCAACGCATGTTTCCTCATGCTCATCTTTATGATAAGGAAACAACATTGCTGTCATACACGTTTCCTTCACTAAAAAAACACCCACACTTCATTTTCATCTTCTCCACTTATGCCTTTTCTTATCCTTTCAGTCTGTAATCGATTTAATTATGTTCCATCCTTGCCTCAACACCTACTCAAGCTTCTTGCGTCTCTGTCTTTCGCACAACTTCACTCCTTTTTCATTTTCTTTTCAGTTATCTCTATACAAACATTTAGCAAGATATCCCCTCTTTGGTTTTTGATTTGTTTTTTTCTTTCAAGTTCATCAACGACCATCACCCCGTACCCATTCCGAATTCAATGAGCCTTTTTCTCATTATCTATAATATAATAATGCAGGAGCCAGTAGCGGATTCAGCCTAAAAAATGGGGGAAGTAACATGAATTCCTTCCTCTGAATAGTCTGAGAAAAAGGCATTGATCATTAATTAATGATTAATAATAGTTATCTTAAACAGCATTAATTATAAATAACAGTAAATCACACGGGAGTAAACACTAACTCTATCAGTCTGAATTTGTCCCCAAATCAGAAAATTCTGAATTAGGGATTATTGTAATTTTGGGGCGTCAGTTAAAGTATATTACTGAATCTAATAATTATTTTTGAGATTTATCTGCATTTTATACTTGTATTATATAAGGTACATACGATCGCAACGGTTTAAAAAGTTTTTATATGCATTCTATATTATTACATAACTTCTTCTTAATGACAGAATATAAGTATGACTTAAAATTGACATATAAACATAAACGGGCCTGAAATTTAGGGAGCTTCAGCTCCCTAACACTCACTTAATCTGCGCCTGGCAGGAGCCAAACCTTGCCACCATGTTTGTAGTAGAAAAGGGTAAATGAATTGAATTTATCGGTTTCTCATTCACCCTTTACTGCTGCAGGAAAGCCTGAAAGATAAAATCTAATCAAAAATAAAAGATTCAGTAACTTTAAACAATAAAAATTTGTAAAAAAGCTGTTCAAATAATAAGGTTTCTTATTCCATTTCGTGAAGAATACTTTCTGTGTCGAAGAATATAGTACGAATATCACGTGGAACCTGATTCTTGTATCATTTTGTTTACAAATCGACTTTTAACAATCGCAACAACGTATTCCCTTCTATTTAAGGCAGGAATTTGGTATCAAAAAGGTTGATTCCAGATAACTTAGGAGTTGTTGGGAAGCGAATTTCGAAAGTGCTATTGTTAAGTAATTCCTAAGTATTTTAAAAGTGCTCTTATTAGGTAATTCATAAGTATTTTAAAAGTGCTCTTATTAGGTAATTCATAATTATTTATAATGTGTTGTTGTTAGATAATTAATAAGTATTTTGAAAGTGCTCTTGTTAAGTAATTTATAAGGATTTTAAGAGTGCTCTTATCAGGTAATTCATAAGTATTTATAGAGTGCTCTTGTTAGATAAGTCATAAGTATTTTAAATGTGCGTTTGTTAGGTAAGTCACAAGTATTTTTAAAGTGTTCTTGTTAAGTAATTAATCAATATTTTAGAAGTGCTCTTGTTAGGTAAGTTATACTTACTTTAAAAGTGCTCTTGATTGGTAAGTCATAATAGTTTTATATGTGCTAGTGCTAGGTAAGTGATTTAAAAGTGCAATTGTTAGGTAAGTCATAAGTATTTTAGGAATGACATCAGATAATGCGTGGCAATCTCATGGGAGAGAAAATATTAAATTAACGACCAATGTCCTCTATTTTCTGTCCTCCATCGCACTCCAGCCTCACTTTCGCATAGCCTGTTCTTCAGCCTTTATTGCCAATAATCGAATAAATAATAATTATTTCCTTTATAAGTTACGTGAGTGGAGTACACGAGACAATTTCTTGATCCGTCATAATCATTAACTGACGAGCAATGGTTTTATCTACCTTGGTGTCGTCTCAGGAACTCTCCTAACAACCAGCTATCCACCAATCCCTGGTAATTTAGCCCCCTTGCACAATTCTTCACACTTTATCATCCCTATCTCCCACACATTCGTCTTTGCTACCTCCGTCCTCGTTCCATTTAAGTGACCATCGTTCTTCGTTCTCACTCTCTCGCGTGTGTGTTTATGTATGTGTGTGAGTATGTGGATTTAGCAACGAGCCACCTCGTCCCGGTTGTTAGATTTTCCCCTGAGAGTTGGTCATCTATAACAATATGACCGCTAAATAACCCAATATAGCATCGATATAGTGCCAATATCGCGTCCCTGGACTGCAAAAGCCATAAATCGGAAGGCCATCAGCTGTGGGTCATTTGGGAGTGGCACTGGGCCGTAAAACAAGCCCATTGGAAGCCCATAAATACGTTCAGAGGATTTGGGGAGCGTCTTTTTCATGAGTTTGTTTTTTTTTGTATGTTTGGCCATAACGTTACGTCTCTTTTTCTACACTGAGATTGCATTTGTCACGCTAATTGTGCACGCGTGGTTGTGTAGATGGAATGGTTGACTGTTTTATTTGTTTTTTTTTATTAAAACCAATTTCCAAAGAGAAATTGGGTGAATGTTTTATAATACTTTCGTAGTGAGACTCGGTCGAGGATCTAACGGCCTTTGTCCTGAGAGATTCCTTCTTCTTCAATGTGAAACACTGTAGCTAAGCTACAGATTCATAGGAAAATGACTTGATGGCATTCTTCTAAGCTTCACCATAGGCGCAAATCTATAGAGAGCTCCATAAGATCGAGTTGTTGGATATAAACCTGCCTCTTTCCTTCTGATAGGACCAAGAGGTCCAAGTTTGAAACTCTTAGCAACAAGTTTTAGAGGGGATTCGAGTCAGTCCCATTTCATTATCACCAAATGTCTTTTAATCACCTATTTTCCTCAGCCATTTAACTAAAAAACAGACTATTTTTTATCCGCTTAATAATTTTCGGTCTCTATTTCTTATCGTCAGTCCAGTCTGATCCAACCGACGCTCTTATCCGTCGGCTTATCTTTGTGGCACCATCGTCGCACTGCCAAAATATTCTCCCTTCTCTTACTGGCACTATAATGGGACAAAATCCTTAACACAAAAAAATCCCCAATTTTCGGACCATCTGGGAAAATAGAGGGAAATCCAGAGCGGAGCTGGAGACTTTGGCCGTCAATTTATCTTCCTATTACCAGACTACGGGGGAGCAAGGAAAAGGGGGGGGGCGATTCCTCTGAGAGAAATATTGGCTTGTTTATGACCACTCATCAGGCGACTCCGAGACCTACTGGAGAGGAAAATAGGGAGGGAGGCAGAGGGGATAATTTGTCTATACATATAGGCTAAAGACAAACATGCCGCGAACATAGATAATGAAATTCTCATAAAAATCAGCAAGACAATGACTGTCATTGAGCACAGGGGCTGGTTCGTGTTGAAGGTGAAGGTTCAGAAAACGTGGTAAGTCTGTGTTGTCATCAACTCCCGTGGATGTGGATATGAGAAACCCCTTCAAAAGGTTTCAGGACGGAAGAGTTATATGTTGTGTGCGCAAAGCGAGGAGGGAGGAAAAGAAAGCAGTGTTGTGATCACGTATGTGTATAATGAGGTAACTAGACTGTTTATGCGTACGCTTCATATACGACGCACCACCTTTAAGGCGGCAGCTTCGACCGGGTCACGAAAATTCTGGCCTCCACCCTCGCCTGGATTCGAACCCTGGTCCGAGGTATGGAAATCTAACGGGAGCAAGAACGAACCAGTGATACTCGATTATGTAAAAAAATAATCCCTTCTCTTCTCAGGATCTCAATAGGAGGGACACAGAAAAGCCTATGAAGAAGCTCATTTGTACAGGGTGGTCTGAGAGTCTTGTTACCCCCTGTAAATATTTTCGCACATGGAGGATGGTCCACGTAACTTTACTGCAATATTCGTCAGTCTTGCCCCTTCCAAGAGGACGATACTGCTTTGGAAACATAAACTGTTTCTAACACGATCATGTTGCACATACTCCATGTTCTTGCCAGAATGCACATGATCCTGTGTACATACACTCGCCTTCAGCATCTCTTCCAAACTGTAGGCGCTCGTGTCAGCCATCTGAAATAGAAAATTGAAACAATATTTACAGGGGGTAACAAGATTTCCGGGCCACCCTGTACTACTCTCTATCATTTAACGCTGTAAGTGTAGGTTCTATGTGTGTATTCACGTGAACACAGACTTGTGCACATATATCACAGATATATAATCCAATGGACTTATTTCGGAGATAATATATAAAGCGTCCAGGCAATGGCTTCGCCACTCTTCCCTACGAGGGGAGCTTGCGCTTCGCTACTAAGACTAAAATTAAAAATCTCAAAAAAAGCAGCCATGGTTAAATTTTTATAAATTTTCTGAACCTCGCCAATTATAATAATTTTAAAAAGGAACTCTAAACTAAATTTCCCCCCTTTCAAAATATCACGTTGCTAAAATATAGAGTTATAGAAGAAGATATATAAAAGTAAATTCTATGAACTTCTTATTGGTAAGACTTTAGGTTTTAAAAAATTCACAAAATTTTTAAATTTATATTTATATCTGAACTTTACCATTTTGTTTTTTGATATTATAAAAGAATGATTAGAAATAACTTTGATAAAAAAAACATAAGTCATAACCAAACTAAGATGAAATTATTATTAAAATGCTCAAAAAAATCCCTTTCTTAAATTATAGAGTTAGTGATGATGATGATAATGATGATGAAGTGTGGATTACCGGTTTTGGAGATGGGAACTGCTGCAAACACAATTAAGAAACTTGTTTTGATTACCAGTTATAGAGTAATCAATAAAATGACAGTCTGTGAAGGAAAAGTGCCAAAGTATTCCAAGACGTAAAAACTCGAGCAAGCACACATCCATGAATGTGAGAAAATGCGTTGTTACTCGCGAGCGAAAGATACAGATGAAGGTGAAGCGAAGGCAATTACAATAAAGTGAGGGAAATAATCATTTAATATGGGTATTTTTTTGATTAAGAAAAGTTAGCTTTCTCTTTCATCTCATTTAAGCACTAAAGACTAGAGCCTCAATTGAAAAAGACCAAATTTCTGCGCTACCGTACCATAAAAGGGATTCGCTTTTCTGACACAAAACGGCTGTTTCTCCATTGCTCCAACATCTATAGGATTAATTATTACCTCTTCTCTCTGCTATATTTTCATAGAAAATAGTAAGTACCATATTTGTGCTCAATTGAGTCATAAATCAGGCGAAAGTGCTAATCTAACTAGTCTATTGTTTGGGTGAGAGCTACCACTGGCAAACCTTATTTATTGTGAGTCTATCTTGGCAACTGGAATCCTTCTAAAGGCTTAACCTCTTATTCACTTTGACCCAATTGTCCCCCGCTTCCTTCACACGGGCTTCCAGGATACGTTCACGTGTCCCTTAATATCGATCATCTTCATTCACACATAAACACACACACACACACAACTAGAATTATGATGTGATGTACACCATATAAAAAGATAGATCAATTTTATCAATATTAATATCGTAATGGCCTAAACTCTATGTGATAAACGTAATGACATTTAAATTCTTCATCATTTGCATACTTATAGTACGCGTATTCACATACACAAAGCTCACGTCCCTATGCCAATCTCTGTAGTGCTATGTGCCCTTTTCCTTGTCAAGTCCATGGCCAATCACCCCACATCTTTCACTCTTCCGACTCACCTCCACATCTCTTTCCATTTGCAGTGAGGCAGAGAGATAGTCATCTAAGATCTCAAAAATGCCAGGTAATTCTCCACACTGTTAAACCTTTATAGGTAGGGTAGGCAGATAAATCCACGAGCTGAATGGTTCCATTGTACTTGAAAATCACTAAATTAACCTGAGTCGTAAAAACGCAGCTCTTTTATCAATATATGTATTTTGACTTCTCTTTCCAAACATCACAATTTATTGATGCGCCCCTTTGGAAATTGTATTCAGTCAATAAGGCGAGATGGATCTCGATAAGTAGACGACCGCTTACAATTGGTAAGTAATTGGGGACTTCCAGAAGTCGTTTGTTCGTCGCTATGACCAGAATACTTTATTAAAAAGAAGGACCTTTATCCTTCGAAGGGTTAGCGATTTTGAGATGCGTTTTATTATTTACGAAAGATTTGTATATACACTAAATAAAGAGAGAAAAGAGTTTAAAATACATAGGGTGAATATGTATAAAAGTGAATACACTAACATGAAAAGGTGTAGTAGTAAGAATCCGCGAAAGGAAAGGAAATTACATTCATGTCACTTTCAAACCACATACACACAATTAATTCAATTTTGTTTTTGGTCAGGAAGTTAGAAAATAGCTTATTAAATCATGAAAGGAATTAAAATAATATATAAATGCGATTGGTCTAATAATACCAGGATATGTGTGATAGAGTAAGGCAGCGTCTGAAAGAGGAAAAATATTTTAGCAATCGGCTAAAGCAAAACCAACCTCATGATTCCTAAGATTGACAGAGGTTGCAGAATCAAAGGCTAAATGAACGTAGAGGATTTTCCAATATATATATATATATATATATATATATATATATATATATATATATATATATATATATATATATATATATATATATATATATATATATATTTATATATATATATATATATAATCATTCTTTCTCTGAATCCTCCTTTCGGAGGCATAACCTTCTCGAAATTATTTTCCATTATTTTCCTATCGGATATAATTGATGGTACTGTGGAGGCCAATCCATCGGCTCTATATTTTCAACACACAACCATAGCTTCTCCTCTTCAAGGACCATTTTTACGCATGAGTTTAGGCCCCCGTACCACTCCCACCTTCAAAATCAAACTTCTTTTTCGTGCATTTCGGATTTAATGTTTTACCTGTAGAACGCTTTACATGCTGTTCTTCTCATGTACAAGGGAATTAAATTTTCTTTCGTCGCTAAAAAAAATCTACTTTCAGCAAACCACAGAGGTGCTCAGTTAGGAAGGCCAACCTAGCTGCTTTATTCTACCTTTATATCTGGTTTCTTAGCAGAGAAGTGGTTTATGAGTCCAACCTCTCTTATTTTCGACACATTGACATAATATACCGGCTGGTATCCCAAATCAGTCCTTCGTCGTCATCCGTTTCATCCTGCGATATTCTTTGGGAGTGTTTTTTTTTAGAATGAGCGGTTATATTCGTCGACTCACGGGACACTTTATTTTTATGGAGTTTTTGATGCATAAAATCACACTTTTTAATCGATTGCAATGCCTCGAAACTTCATGCAATGTCATTCCTTCACTCTTCCAATGGATAACCTGTTGTCTGAAGGATTATTAACATTTACTTGTATCGTCATCCTAATTATGTTACACCATCAGTTGCAGCCTACAATCCACGTAGGACAGTGTTGCCATACATAGGTTATGATTTTTACCTTAAATTAAATTTTGTTATCAATTATTCTCTAGTTTTGACCCATCCTTTCTTCAAATACAATTTTTTTTTACTAATAATTATTATTTTCCGCTTTTGATTAAATGAAACGGATATTATGAGAGTCAAATTTCAAAGAATTTCCGGTGCCATTTTCATGCAAATTAACGAGTATTTTGTTTATAATTATTATTCTTTTATTTGATAAGCTTTCGGGTTTAAGCTAAAACTTTCCTCAGAGCAGAATGAAATTCTTGGCATAAGTCCAGTCCTATATAAGCATACGGCTGATCTGAGCGAAGTAATACTTATCCAGCCATGCATGAAAAGCATTAGGTGGTTTATAATGTTCTGAATACATATAATGTAATGGAAATCTTCAAATTAGCAAGGATGACATTTTGAGAAAGAATATGACGTGTAAAGGGAGCTAAATTGCGATTGTAATATAATAAAATCAATAATAGCAACAATATGTAAAATGTTACATTTGACTTCTGAATCTTTGTTCCTTTATACCATCCTCATGTCTTATCATCCATAAAGCAACCAATTATAGCTCAAAACCACACAATGTGATCATACATCTTACAACTTTCACATCATACACGCCCTGAGGCAAATTCTTTCTTACTGGACACAGATCAATCATAGTCTTAATTTCTTCCGCTCGCCATTTCCCAACCCATGTGTATTTAGGTGCGTGGATTTCGGTGAATGGATTTAGGTGCGTGGATTTAGGTGCGTGGATATTGGTGCATGGATTTAGGTGCATGGATTTAGGTGCATGGACCTCGGTGCTTGGATTTAGGTGCGTGGAATTAGGTGCGTGGATATTGGTGCATGGATTTAGGTGCATGGTTTAGGTGGATGGATTTAGGTGCGTGGACTTATGTGCGTGTATTTAGGTGTGTGGATATTGATGCATGGATTTAAGTGCCTGGATTTAGGTGCTTGGATTTTGGTGCGTGTATTTAGGTGCGTGGATTTCGGTGAAAGGATTTAGGTGCGTGGATTTAAGTGGATGGGTTTAGGTGCACAGATTTAGGTGCGTGAATATTGGTGCATGGATTTAGGTGCGTGAATATTGGTGCATGGATTTAGGTGCATGGATATTGGTGCATGGATTTAGGTGCATAGATTTAGGTGCGTGGATATTGGTGCATGGATTTAGGTGCGTGGATATTGATGCATGGGTTTAGGTGCACGGACTTAGGTGCATGGATTTAGGTGCGTCGATTTAGGTGCATGGATATTGGTGCATGGATTGAGGTGCATGGATTTAGGTGCGTGGATTTAGGTGCATGGATATTGGTGCATGGATTTAGGTGCGTGGACTTAGTGACGTATTTAAGTGCGTGGATTTGCGATTGCTACACACGTTTTTTCATCGCAGATCCCCACTACACTCTCTCCATTTCCATTCTCTCCAAGTGTATCAAAAACTCCATTTACTCATTTGACATTCTCTCGTCATTCGTCCCTTCATACATCCCACAACCATCATCCGATGCCCAGTCGCAATTTTATCCCACTACTCATCCCAAGGCTTTCCTGAACCTCTCTTTCACACCTTCACTTCTTTTATTATAGTGTCTATATACTACAACCAGGCACAGTTTCACCCTTGCTAATCTCAACTTCACCCACACACTTATCAATTTCCAAATGCATACCGAACGTTGCATCTTGCCAGTCCACAATCAAGGGCAATGCCACACCCTCTTTATTCGTCTAATAACTCTGATCTAGATCTGATCGCACTCTATCACACACTCCCTTCATTCTCCTTCCTGTTCGTCTCGCATCGAGCAAACATGTGCAATCTCCCTGTTAAAAGACATTGACTCCACTCCCCTCCTTCACATTAGCTCATTGGTAGAGGACTGATAGAGATAACCAAAGGTCCGAAGGCGTTCGAGTCCTTATACGGGAAATATCTTTTTCGTGGCTTTATGGGGTGAACACCTATAAGATCTCTGTCTCCTGAGCTATCTAACATTTGCCACACCTCCTAGATCAGGCTGCATAAACCTGACAGTGGTAAAATGCTTGCTAGTGGTGCACGCCAACTACAACTGGCTGATAGCTTTCGGTCGTATAAAGGATGCGTTCACTTTTCACTCATATATATATATATATATATATATATATATATATATATATATATATATATATATATATATATATATATATATATATTATTAAAAGCAAGCTGTAGTTTCGAATTGATAATTCTTTTTTCAATCTTTTCGATTGTCTTATATTCGCATTTTCTTCATTGTTTAACCTGTGAATAAGCGTACCGAAGTTCATCGGGGACTGATGTTTGTTATTTTGCCAAAGGTAGAAGTAAATTAGTGTAATTTAGCATTTTCTTGAATTTAACCGACGCGTTTCGATACATCGAGTATCATCTTCAGAGTTACAATGGGGAATTATTACAAAGTCTTCAGTTTATATATGTTACAAAATGTATTAACAAAATTATGAACGAAACTATACACGTATAGGCATATATATATATAATATATATATATATATATATATATATATATATATATATATATATATATATATATATATATATATATAATCCTAAGAATGAATCCAAGGATGAGAAAGAAAGTAGTATTCATTATACTGATTCTTTAATGACAGCGTTTCAGGCTCAATGCCTATCATCAGGTCTGACAAGAGAGATAATTATCAAGAATTTTTTTAAACTTTTGACATATTTCATATTAGCATAAAGTAAAATTCAAATTAGATAGACAAAACATCATTTAAATGGGGGAGGAGACTTGGGAAGAAAAATGGGCAGAGATGTAACCTACTGGGTTGAGTTGAACTGCGAGAAAGACTCAACTGAATAAGTTTTAGGGACAACATATATATCAAATTCGCTTATTTTTTTCAAAACTAAATTAAAACATTTCAAATAAAGTTGGAATACTTTTTCTTCTCATCGCCGCATAAATACCATTTCCTTATGGATTTCTCTTTTCCCTAGTGGATTAAGTGTTGGACTTCTAACGTCTAGGTATCGTGAACCGAATCAAAATTTCAGCTCACTGAAATAGGTGATCGCTTAATGGGAGCTACTTCAGGGAAAGTAGCTCTCACACAATTTATCACCCTCATAGCCAATAACCCTCTCTCCCAGTTCTTCACACATATAAGATATCCTGTCTTGCGACATGTAACCTGTCTAAGGGTTGTACATTTCCACACAATCTTGACCTTGAATGAGTGCCCCCTTCCCCCATTTCATAAATGGTTCTCTGTTAGATGGTTAGAATAAAAGCGCATTACTGTCCTACACACCCCCACAAATCTTGTCATTCTGATCTATATTCGAATTTCATTAGCCAGCACGAAAATCTCGCTCACGATTGCAAAGGGGCGGATGGCGTAAATTATTAACTAACTAATTCCTTATTTATCGATATTTTGCGTTTTCCAACTTTCCCTAAATTCCTCCGTATATAATCAGCATTATCTTCATCAGCCAAGTTCATGCCATTGCTGGGGAAATACTCGTCATCTCGGGACCACCTGCGGAAACATGGAAAAGAAAATCAGCGGAAAAAAGGTATTAGGCATAAGCGCTCTAGTAGAGTTTTACTACATCTTAAAAGCGTCGTCATGTCTCGAGGCTTATAACATAAAGTATTCAACCAATTTATTTTACAGTTCTAACTTAAAAGTGTGACTCTTGGAAAACTGAAGAAAAACAGTACTTAGAAACTTGGAATTTGAATTCAAAAGCCAGTAGAAACGTGGAAACTTTATAAAAAAACACGTAGAAACATGGAAATTATAAAAAAAAACACCCATAAACTGCAAAATTGAAGATAACACTAAAAAACTGCTTTAAACAAGTACGTAGAAACTTGCAAAACTCAAGAAAAAAAAGCACTTAGATACTTGGAAACTATCGAAAAACGGCACGTGCAAACTTGGAAACTGAAGAAGTAAAACACTAAGAAACTTGGAAAACTGAAGAAAAAAACAATAAAAAAAACACGCAGAAACTTGGAAATTGACTAAATGCCGGTAGAAACATGGCAACTAAATAAAAAAAAATACGCCGAAATTTGGATAGTGAATAAAAAAGCATGTAGAAACTTGGATACTGAAGAAAGAAACACGTAGAAACTATGAAACAGAAAAATCACGTTGAAATTTAAAAAAACATAAGAAATTAAAGTACGCAGAAACTGAATAAAAAAAAAGCTCGCAGAAACTTGGGAACTTGAAAAGGTGGTAGAAACATGGAAGCTAAATATAAATGCACACATAATCTAGGGAGATATCCAAATCTTATAGAACGACGCATATCAATAATGACATGATGAATTGCTAAAATAAACAGTTGGATAAGAACACAAACGCATGTGACGGATATAGTGCAAATAATGGAGGAAATCCTAAACTGGACACCATACATAACTGATCAAGAAGACCTCCTTACAGAGGATATTGTGTGTGTGTGTGTGTGTGTGTGTCCTCATCAAATGGCATGTCTGGGTTGTTTGTATATAATCGCCTCGTCTGGTGAGAACGGGCGAACGAGTCCATTTAGGAATTGATCTATCTGTGTTGTTGCAAAACGTCATTATGAAGGTTTTGGCGGTGCAGTTATAGCGTCTCGGCGCTCTCAACCCGCCGATATTGCGACCGTGAAGCCGATACAAAGCTTCTATTTATCGCACTGGCGAACAAAAGCCGAAATCGACGTTTCGGGCGCGCTCGCACCCAGTATCAGATATCCGAGACGACGTGAAACAAAGCGACCAAGAGAGCGTGAAACATTGGACGCTTTGTGACAACCTAAAGAGGATCAGATTTGCTATATAGGAAGAGTTGGATTCCCCTGAAGTGCGTATGCGAAAGTGTGTATGCGCGCTTTTGAGTGTAAGTAAGGAGGTGGTGGGGGGAGTCCCCAGGCAGAATCAGTTTGTGAGGGCGAAATTGTCCTATCGAGTGTTCGCCCGTTGTTGGTAAAATCCAATTGAGACCATTTCTCTTTTATTCTTTTTGACGTTTTTCTTTTTATTTTGTGAATGAGAGTGAATCGGATTTTCGATTGTTTGCAGTTAACCTCGTCTCCATTATTTATTGGAATTTTAGAATTTGTCGTAGCTCCCTGTTTTTAAGATATTGCAATCCTGTATATTGGTCTCCGCGGGGTACGAATTGTTGTTAACCCCCGTTGTAATTAACCGAATATAGAAATGCTGGTTCTCGACATTACCAAGGACTTTAAGTCTGGCGCTACTTGGAGCAATGAAATAATAGGGGATTTGGGAGCACAATGAGGGGAAGATGCTGGCAGTGTGAGTCATTTTCGTTTGGAATTGAAATACTAGTGTATTTATCCACCCCGCCCCCCCTTGAAAATATATTTTTATAAATCGATATAAAATATAAAGAGTAAATTTGTGTGTGAGCCCTTTGGCTACCCCAGGGGGGTACGCTACATCTTTCCTCTCAGCAGATTTTTGTAAGAATCTCGTCATTATTGAATTGTGTTAAAATGCAATTCTGCCTAAAGAAAACCATACAATAACAGGGTCTCCCGAAGTCAACAGGAAGCTGACAAGAGCTTGTTTGCATTTCCTACATTTTGACAAAATGAGCGAAGGTTATCATACCAGCGTACCCTAAGGACAAGTTCGACTGACTCAAGCTCAGATGTGTCGATTAAACAATGGTCTCACAGAGTCTGGTAGTAAGTCGGGATCTCGATTTATATTTGAAAGAACCAATCACTCCACACCAAAATCATAATTCTGTTTTTTTCACTCATTTTGTGTTATAATGACCTTTAAAAATACCCTCAGGGTTTATGAGGCTCTTGCCAATGTAATTAGATGCTGGGCTTCTTACCAGCCTCTGTTTGTTTAATCTTTTCCTGTTAAATCGACTATTTTTATTCCTGATCGCCCATGTATCTGGTTGTATCTCAATTTCAGTCATGTTATTTTTGAAAACTCCAGTTATTTTCATATTACATGGTTGGGTTGCGTCGTTCAATCTATCCTACGAATGCATCTCGATTTCAAGGAACAGAGTGTCGTGCTTAAAATTTTATTTGTATTGGAAGAGACTGAGTGCTTTTGGATTTACGCAGAACTGAGGAAATGTCATATGGAAACGATTGGCCGCATAGGTGAAATAGGCTTTAGGTTAGACACAGGACGTACGGAAACTGAGGTCTAGGTATGGGGGAAATACACCCCATGTTAGACTCATGTTTCAAAAGTGAGGTCCATACATGGAGGAAATACACCCCGGATTAGACTCCGGAGGTGTGGAGACTTATGTCTATACATGGAGGTTTAATACCCCGGGTTAGATTCAGATGTATGGAGAGTGAGGTCCATACATGGGAAAAATACACCCCGTGTTAGACTCATGTATGGAGAGTGAGAACCATACATGGAGGTAACCCACCGCGAGTTAGACCTTAGAGATATGGAGGCTGATGTCTAGGAATGGAGGAAATACACCCTTGTTTAGACTCTGGAGGTATGGAGACTGAGTTATATACATCGAAAAATTACACTCCGTGTGAGTCTCTGGTGGTATGAAGATTGAGTCTATGCTTAGGTGCAATATATCCCTAGTTAGACTCTTGAGGTATGGAGACTGACTTCAAGGCATGGAGGAAATACAACCCTGGTTAGACTCTAAAGATATGGAGGCTGAGTTCTATACATGGAGAAAATACACCCAAGGTTATACTCTGGAGGTATGGAGACCTAGGCCTAGAGTGAGGAGGTATGGAAACTGAGTTGCATGGCGGAGATACAACCTGGGTTAGCCCCTGGAGGTATAGAAACTGAGGCCTAAACTCTGGAAGAATGGAGAGTGAAATCTATGCATGAAGGAAATACAACCCGGGTAAGACTCTGTAGGTATGGAGACTGAGGTCAGACTCTGGAGGTATGGAGACTGAGGTCTAGGCATGGAGGAAATAGAACTCGGGATAGACTCTCAAGGTATGGAGGCTGAGGTCAGACTGTTATAGAGACTAAGGGCTATGCTAGGACGAAATACACCCCTGGTTAGATCCTGGAGTTATGGAGACTGAGGTCTATGCAGGAAGGAAATACACCCTGGGTTAGCCTCTGAAGGTATGGAGAATGAGTTCTAGACTCTGGAGGTATGGAGAATGAGGTCTAGACTCTGGTGGTATGGAGACTAAGTTGTATCTATGGAGGAAATACACCCTTGGTTAGACTCTTGAGGTAGGAATATGAGGTTTTTGTATGTAGGAAATACACTCCGGGTTAGACTCTGGAGGTATGGAGACTAAGGTCTAGACTCTGGAAGTACGGAAATTGAGGTCTTGCATGGAGAAAATACAACTTAGGGTAGAGTTTAGAGGTGTGGAGACTGAGGTCTAGGCTTTGAAGAAATACAGCCATGGTTAGAATTTGGAGATATGAACACTGAGGTCTATACCTAGAAGAAATACACCCCTGGTTAGTCTCTAGAGGTATGGATATTGAGGTTTGGTAATTGAGGAAATACACCCCAGGTTCGAATATGGACGTATTGAGACTGAGGACTATACCTTTTCACCCTCAAATTTAAAAAAATGAACTTCAAATTAAAAAAAACTGACTTTATATTAAAAAAACAACTTCAAATTTAAAAAGTCTTTCATATTAAAATATTGAACTTCAAATTTAAAAAGTTAACTTTCATATTAAAAAACTGAACTTCAAAGTAAAAAAGTTGACATTCAAATTTAAAAAGTTAAATTTCAATTTAAAATCCTTGGATTTAATATTCAACATGTTTACCTTCAACTTAAAAAAGATGACTTTCAACATAATATTTTTTTCTTTGAATTAAAAACAAACGAAATTCCTTAAAAAAAATGTAATATCATATGAATTTGTGCAGTGTCAACAGCACTAAATTTGGCTCTAACCTACACAAAAATATCTTAGTCTTTTCGCTTCTCAGGCACTTATTTCTTCATAAAATACCATCTATTATACATACAAACATCCGTAAGACTCACATCTACAGTATTAATTACTATACATGTTTGTAATGATAAACTGCTTAAAACCATAAGAAATAAAATTCTCCATCAGTCATCCACAACATCCACATGCACTATGCATTCTCGGCTGCCGCACTTCTCAGTTTCAGCGTTGCCTTTTGCCAATTACGGTAAAGCAGTGGAATGATCTTCCTGCACAAGTTATGCAGGAAGATCTTAATATCTTTAAACTAGGTTGCAATACTAGATTAAGGGTGGGTACCACTGCCTCATAATTTTAATATTGATTTGATTTTAATAATTTTAAACTTATTTATTTATTTATTTACACATTTCAATTTCTTTCTTCTAGCATTCATTCTTTCTCACTTGACATAAGGACACTGTGTTCTGTGGAAGCTTGTTTTCAAGTTCATGGCCGCTAAGCTTTTCCCACAAGAATTTTGTGTTCATTATCTCAAATAATAATAATAATATTCCGAACGTTTCCAACATTCGGCCAACTCTACCATGACGTTAAAGAGCCTATTTTCATAGCTTGTGAGAATTCTTCTCATCATACCCTCATTGGTAACTCTTTCGCGCCCCTAGCAACCGTTCCCATACATAACTCAACCCTCTACGTAACCAAGTGAGTATTTTTTCAAATACTGCACTGGAAAAATATTTAATAATGCATATTTACAATACTAGTATTTTTATACCAGTATAAATTTAAGAGATCTCTTAAAACCGAAATAATATCCTGCAAAAAGATAAAAGTAACTGAAATAAAAGATGGGCTCAACACCACCTCCAGGTTGCAAGGAACGACCTTACTGGACATGGCCAACCAAAGTGGGACCATTGGGGGCTGAAATAGCCTAATGGTTCGCAGAAGCCTCGGCACAACTTCCTACCCAAGTGCGGGTGGATTGGGCATAAATAAGGGTTACCCCGCCAGGCGAGGGAAATTCACTTATTTTAATTTGAAAATCAATTTTTAAATTTTCAGTCATTTTTTTAAAATTTGAAGTTCAATATTTTTAATTTGAGGGTGAAAAGGTGGAGAATCTGGAGGTATGGAGAGTGAGGCCTGAACTCTGGAGGTATGGAGACTGAAGTCTAGACTCTGGAGGTATGGAGACTGATGTCTAGACTCTGGAGGTATGGAGACTGATTTCTAGACTCTGGAGGTATGGAGACTGATGTCTAGACTCTGGAGGTATGGAGAGTGAGGTCTAGACTCTGGAGGTATGGAGAGTGAGGTCTAGACTCTAGAGGTATGGAGACTGAAGTTTAGACTCTGGAGGTATGGAGACTGATGTCTAGACTCTGGAGGTATGGAGACTGATTTCTAGACTCTGGAGGTATGGAGACTGATGTCTAGAATCTGGAAGTATGGGGAGTGAGGTCTAGACTCTAGAGGTATGGAGACTCAAGTCTAGACTCTGGAGGTATGGAGACTGATATCTAGACTCTGGAGGTATGGAGAATGATGTCTAGACTCTAGAGGTATCGAGACTAAGGTCTACATATGGAAGAAATGAACCTTGGTTAGACTCTGGAATGATGTAACCTGAAATATAGTCATGGAGGAAATACTCCCCGAGTTAGACCTTGGAGGTATAGAGACTGAGGTCTATGCATGGAGGAAAAGAACCCCGGGTTAGACTCTGGAGTTGTGGGTACTGAGGTCTATACATGGAAAAAATACACTTAAAAAAAGACTTTGGAGATTTGGAAACTGCTATCTAGACTCTGAAGTATGAAGACTAAAGTCTATGTATTTAGGAAAAACACCCCGGTTATACTCTGAAAGTAGGTAGACAAAGGTCTATACATGTAGGTTATATAATATGGATTAGAACCTTGATATATGGAGACTAAGGTCTATACATAGAGGAAATACACCCGGGGTTAGACTCTGGAGGTATGGATACTTAGATCTATACTCTGGAGGTATCGAGACTGAGGTCTTTTCTTCAGGAAATACAACCCAGCTAATACTCTAGAAGTGTGGAGACTGAGTTCTAGGCATTTAAGAAATACACCCCGAGTTAGACTCTTGAGGTATAGAAACTGAAGTCTATGCATGGAACAAATACACCCCAGGTTAGACTCTGGATTTATGGAGACTTATCTCTATGCATGGAAGAAATAGACCCCGGGTTAGACTCTGGAGGTATGGGGCTTGAGTTCTGTAAATGGAAAAAAAATACACTCAGAATAAGACTCTAGATGTATGGAAACTGGTGCTAAGCATGGAGGAAATACACCCCTGGTTAGATTCTGGAATTATGGAGACTGAATTATATACATGGAATAAATGCACTACTGGTTGACTCTGGAGGTATTGAAACTGCGGTCTCTACATGGAGGAAATACACCCCGGTTAAGAAATTGGAGGTATGGAGACTAAGGTCTAGTTATGGAGGAAATACAACACGGCTTAGACTCTAGAGGGATGGAGAATGAGGTCTAGGCATGAAGGAAATACACTCCAGGTTAGACTCTGGAGGTATTGAAAGTGAGGTCTATGCAGGAGGATATACACCCCCACTTAGGCTATGGAAGTACGAATGGCGGTCAATAAGTTTTGAAATTCGGATATAAGGAAACGATATATGAGGAAAAGTGTTATATTATTTTTCAATATAACTACCCTCGACTTCAGTGCACATGCGCCACTTGTCCCTGAGGCTTTGAATTCCCGACAACCAGAAATCTCCCGACTGCTGTTCAATCCACTCCTGAACGGTGAACTGGACATCTTCATCGTCCCCAAACCGACGTCCACGCAGTTCAGTTTTGAGCTGGCGGGATAAAAAGTAGTCACTAGGGGCCAGATCTGGACTGTAGGGGAGATGGTTGAGCTCCTCGAATCCGCACTCGCGCAGGGCAGCTTGTGCAACTCTAGCCTTGTGGACAGGGGCATTTGTCGTGGAGAAGCAGGACACTGTGTTTTAACTTTCAGCGCCGCTTCTGACGGATGTACTTATTTAACCCAGCCAGTTTCTCGGCGTAATATTGGCCTGTGATGGTCTTTTCACGAGGCGCATAGTCCATCATTAACACTCCCTCAGAATCCCAGAAGATGGTGGCAATGATCTTTCCGGCTGAGGGTTGGGTCCGGAATTTGTTTGGGGTCGGAGAGCCCCTGTGTTTCCAGGCCATGCTTCCAAGCTTGGTCTCGGGATCCCAGTGATGGACCAGAGTTTCATCACCTGTCACTATGCGTGACTCAAATCCCGCCGGGTCTTGGTTGTACAGGAGCAGCAACTCCTCTGAACTATGAAAACGTTAAAGTCGATCATGAAACGTGAGGTTTCTAGGAACCTAACGAGCAGAGACCTTGGTCATGGCCAAATTGTCGTGGATGATGTTGATAACACTTCCATGTGATATTCCAAGTTCTCGTTCGATTTCATTGACCTTCACCGGTCGATTTTCGAGGATAATCCTCTCCACACGGGCCACATTGTTCTCGTTGGTCACGTCTGACGGGCGTTCTGGACGGGAGTCATCCTCAAGGGACTCCCTACCATGACGGAACTCCCTATTCCAGCGAGCAATGGTTTCATAGGAAGTGGCAGTGTTTATGTACACTGCAACCAGGCGTTCATGGATCTCTTTTTCATTCTTGCCTTCCTTGGTCAAATATTTGATCACTGCGCGGGGCTCAACCTTCTCCATTGTTGAAAAATCTGTGACTGACGATATGCGATCACTTACTGATGCTTAAATAGACGAGGCAGGAGCGTGCGGCTGCAGGTCCTGACTTGTCATAACTTGTCCTAACACCCCACAGGCAGCCATCCCCTTTACTCTGTTTTCCCCTACCGAGTAGCAAAACTTATTGACCGCCTCTCGTATGAAGACTGAGGTCTGGAATGTGGAGGTTTGGAGACTGAAGTCTAGGCATGGAGGTAATACATACGCTTTAGACTCTGGAGGTATGGACACTCAGCTCTATGCATGTAGGAAATTCTCCCCGGATTTGACTCTGGAGGTTTGGAAACTGAGGTCTATGCATGACGGAAATACACCCCTGCTTAAGCTATGGAGTTATGTAGACTGAAGTCTAGACTCTTAGGGAAGGAGACTGAGGTATAGGCATAGAGTAAATATACCCCGCATTTGAATCTGGAGGGATGTAGACTGACTTCTATTTATCGAAAGATTACACCTTGGGTAAGACTCTTGATCCATGAAAACTGAGGTCTAGGCATGGAGCAAATACACCCCGGGTTAGACTTTGATCTTATGGAGACTAAGGTCAATACATTTAGGAAATACACCCCGGATTTTACTCCGGATATAGAGAGACATATCTAGTCAAAGAGGAAATACACACAGGGTTTTAGACCTTGGAGTTCTGGATCTTGAGGTCTACGTATGAAGGTACTACACCCTAGGTTAGATTCCTGAGGTAATGAGAGTGAGGCCCATGCATGGAGAATATACAATCTCAGTTAGACTTTGGAGGTATAGAGGAAATACAACACCGGTTCGACTCTGGAGGGATGAAGACTGAGGAAAAGGGATAGGACTCTGGAGGTAGGGAGCCTGAAATTAATGTTCTATAACGCGGGCGTCACTCTCATAGATCCTTTCTCTATCTGATTCTGGCCAAAATCTTATATTTTAGTGGTATTTGAGGTACTTAAATGAATTAAGAACACTTGAAAAATTGGACGCATTGTGAGATTTCCTCCAAGAGGCTCTGACTAGTTTCTCCTTGTCCGAGAGGCTCTCACTAGTCGCTCCTTCTAAAAGAGGTTCTCACTAGTTTTTCTCTTCCAAAAGGCTCTCTAGTTTCTCCTTCTCCAAGAAGATCTCACTATTTTCTCCTTCTCCAAGAGGCTCTCACTAGTTTCTCCTTCTACAAGAAGCTCTCACTAGTTTTCCCTTCTCCAAGAGGCTAGCACTAGTTTCTCCTTCTCCAACAGGCTCTCAATAGTTTCACTTTCTTAAAAAGGCTCTCATAAGTTTTCCCTTATCCAAGAAGCTCTAACTAGTTGCTCCTTCTCCAAGAGGCTCTCACTAGTTTCTTCTTCTCCAAGAGGCTCTCACTAGTTTCTTCTTTTCAAAGAGGCTCTCACTAGTTTATCCTTCTCTAAGAGGCTCTCACTAGTTTCTCCTTCTCCAAGAGGCTCTCACTAGTTTCTACACCTCCAAGAGGCTCTCACTAGTTTCTCCTTCTCCGAGAGGCTCTCACTAGTTTCTCCTTATCCAAGAGGCTCTCACTAGTTTCTCCTTCTCCAAGAGCCTCTTACTAGTTTCTCCTTCTCCAAGAGGCTCTCACTAGTTTCTCCTTCTCCAAGAAGCTCTCACTAGTTTCTCCTTCTCTAAGAAGCTCTCACCAGTATGTCTTTCTCCAAGACGCTCTCTCTAGTTTCTCCTTCTCCAGGAGGCTCTCACTAGTTTCTCCTTCTCCAAGAGGCTCTTACTAGTTTCTCCTTCTCCAAGAGGCTCTCACTAGTTTCTCCTTCTCCAAAAGGCTCTCACTAGTTTCTACTTCTCCAAGAGGCTCTCACTAGTTTCTCCTTCTCCAAGAAGCTCTCACTAGTTTCTCCTTCTCCAGGAGGCTCTCATTAGTTTCTTCTTCTCCAAGAGGCTCTCACTAGTTTCTTCTTCTCCAAGAGGCTCTCACTAGTTTCTCCTTCTCCAAGAAGCTCTCACTAGTTTCTCCTTCTCCAGGAGGCTCTCATTAGTTTCTTCTTCTCCAAGAGGCTCTCACTAGTGTTTCTTTCTTCAAGAGCCTCTCACTAGTTTCTCCTTCTCCAAAAGGCTCTCACTAGTTTATCCTTCTCCAAGAGGCTCTCACTATTTCCTCTTTCTTCAAGAGGCTCTCACTAGCTTCTCCTTCTCCAAGAGGCTCTCACTAGTTTTTCCTTCTTCAAAAGGCTTTCACTAGTTTCTCCTTCTCCAAGAGGCTCTTACTAGTTTCTCATTCATCAAGAGGCTCTCACTAGTTTCTCATTCATCAAGAGGCTCTCACTAGTTTCTCCTTCTCCAAGAGGCTCTCACTAGTTTCTCCTTCTCCAAGGGGCTCTCACTAGTTTCTTCTTCTCCAAGAGACTCTCACTAGTTTTTCCTTTTCGAAGAGGCCCTCAGTAGTTTCTACTTCTCCACGAAGCTCTTACTAGTTTCTCCGTCTTCAAGATGCTCTCATTAGTTTCTCCTTCTCCAAGAGGCTCTCACTAGTTTAGGCTCTCACTAGTTTCTCCTTCTTCGAGAGGCTCTCACTAGTTTCTCCTTATCCAAGAGGCTCTCACTAGTTTCTCCTTCTCCAAGAGCCTCTTACTAGTTTCTCCTTCTCCAAGAGGCTCTCACTAGTTTCTCCTTCTCCAAGAAGCTCTCACTAGTTTCTCCTTCCCTAAGAAGCTCTCACCAGTTTGTCTTTCTCCAAGACGCTCTCTCTAGTTTCTCCTTCTCCAGGAGGCTCTCACTAGTTTCTCCTTCTCCAAGAGGCTCTCACTAGTTTCTCCTTCTCCAAGAGGCTCTCACTAGTTTCTCCTTCTCCAAAAGGCTCTCACTAGTTTCTCTTTCTCCAAGAGGCTCTCACTAGTTTCTTCTTCTCCAAGAGAGTCTCACTAGTTTCTACTTATCCAAGAGGCTCTCACTAGTTTCTCCTTCTCCAAGAAGCTCTCACTAGTTTCTCCTTCTCCAGGAGGCTCTCATTAGTTTCTTCTTCTCCAAGAGGCTCTCACTAGTTTCTTCTTCTCCGAGAGGCTCTCACTAGTTTCTCCTTCTCCAAAAGGCTCTCACTAGTTTCTCCTTCTCCAAGAAGCTCTCACTAGTTTCTCCTTCTCCAGGAGGCTCTCATTAGTTTCTTCTTCTCCAAGAGGCTCTCACTAGTGTTTCTTTCTTCAAGAGCCTCTCACTAGTTTCTCCTTCTCCAAGAGGCTCTCACTAGTTTCTCCTTCTCCAAGAGGCTCTCACTATTTCCTCTTTCTTCAAGAGGCTCTCACTAGCTTCTCCTTCTCCAAGAGGCTCTCACTAGTTTTTCCTTCTTCAAAAGTCTTTCACTAGTTTCTCCTTCTCCAAGAGGCTCTTACTAGTTTCTCATTCATCAAGAGGCTCTCACTAGTTTCTCATTCATCAAGAGGCTCTCACTAGTTTCTCCTTCTCCAAGAGGCTCTCACTAGTTTCTCCTTCTCCAAGGGGCTCTCACTAGTTTCTTCTTCTTCAAGAGACTCTCACTAGTTTTTCCTTTTCGAAGAGGCCCTCAGTAGTTTCTACTTCTCCACGAAGCTCTTACTAGTTTCTCCGTCTTCAAGGTGCTCTCATTAGTTTCTCCTTCTCCAAGAGGCTCTCACTAGTTTCTCCTTCTCCAAGAGGCTCTCACTACTTTTTACTTTGCCAAGAGGCTCTAACTATTTTCTCCTTCTCCAAGAGGCTCTCACTATTTTCTCCTTCTTCAAGAGGCTCTCACTAGTTTCTCGTTCTTCAAGAGGCTCTCTCTAGTTTCTCCTTCTCCAAGAGGCACTCACTTGTTTCTCCTTCTCCAAGAGGCTCTCACTAGTTTCTCCTTCTCCAAGGGGCTCTCACTAGTTTCTTCTTCTCCAAGAGGCTTTCACTAGTTTTTCCTTCTCGAAGAGGCCCTCAGTAGTTTCTACTTCTCCACGAGGCTCTCACTAGTTTCTCCGTCTTCAAGATGCTCTCATTAGTTTCTACTTCTCCAAGAGGCTCTCACTAGTTTCTCCTTCTCCAAGAGGCTCTCACTACTTTCTACTTTGCCAAGAGGCTCTAACTATTTTCTCCTTCTCCAAGAGGCTCTCACTATTTTTTCCTTCTTCAAGAGGCTCTCACTAGTTTCTCCTTCTCCAGAGGCTCTCACTATTTTCTCCTTCTCCAAGAGGCTCTCACTAGTTTCTTCTTCTTCAAGAGGCTCTCACTAGTTTCTTCTTCTCCAAGAGGCTTTCACTAGTTTCTCCTTCACCAAGAGGCTCTCAATAGTTTCTCCTTTTCCAAGAGTCTCTCACTAGTTTCTCCTTCTTCAAGAGGCTCTCACTAGTTTCTCCTTCTCCGAGAGGCTCTCACTAGTTTCTCCTTCTCCAAGATTCTCTCACTAGTTTCTTCTTCTTCAAGAGGCTCTCACTAGTTTCTTCTTCTATAAGAAGCTCTCACTGTTTCCTCCTTCTCTAAGAGGCACTCACTAGTTTCTCCTTCTCCACGAGGCTCTCACTAGTTTCTACTTCTCCAAGAGGCTTTGACTAGTTTGTCCTTTTCCAAGAGGCCCTCACTAGTTTCACCTTCTCGAACCACTTAGCAAATTTACTTATTAAAAAATTCACTGAACCATTGAGGGAATTTCCGTTATAATTCAAGAAGAATAATTGAGGGGTCCCGTATTTCCTGACGATTGCTCTACTCGTATGAACGTGACCTATTTATGTAAAGTAGGCCTGATGTATGCTACACCTACTAGTTTTTTTAAAGATTTACAATTTAAACCCTGATCTACTTCAGTACTTTTTTTACGATCTTTCCTTGACTTTCTTCCTAAACTGCTCGTACTTTCTTTTGTTTCTACCTGCTCATTGGTACGTACAAATACCGGCAAAAGACGGTAGATAACCATTTAAAAGAAAGCGTTATATAAGGCGAAATGTTTCCCTGCGTCTCTTTCGTATCAAGACAGTAATGAAGGAAAGTAGGGAACCGTCAATGAATAAAGTCAACAGACCTAAATCGCGTGCTCTCTATTATTCTGACTTATATGACCTTCTCACCATATGACCTTAAGATCTTCAAAGTTTCAGCGCAAGTGCCGCAATCCGACCCATAGATAGTTTTATTTTAATAATTCCCCGACTATCCTAAGGAGGACCTATTAAATTATATCATTCTAAAGAGAATGTAAAACAACATGAGAATTCTTAAATTTCGTTAGAATCGGTGGAATAGTTATGATGTTATTGCCAAAACAAAATAATTCCCGGGCTAACTTTGGGAGGACTTTGGCAATTATATCTTTCGAAAGAGAATGTAAAACAACATAAGGGTTTCAAATTTTGTTATAATCGGCCGACTAGTTATGATTTTATTTCCAAAACAAAATAATCCCAGGGCTGGATTTGGGAGGACCTTGGCAATTATAGCATTCAAAGGAGAATTAAAACAACATAAGGGTTTGAAATTTCATTCGAATCTTCCAAATAGTTAAGATGTTATTGCCAAAAAAAACTCATTGAAAAGTAAATTGGCCACCGTCCGACCGTCAACCTACGGATCGACATATTAACTTATAAGTCGCGTGCACATGAAGAAAAACAAGAACCTTACCCCAGTTACTCGATCATTTTGGCTTTCGCATCCTATTAATTTATGGCTTCCGTGCTCTGGCAGGAAGCACTATGATAGAGTGATTACATATTGAAATTAATTTGTGAAATTGTTCGTTTTGGATGCATAAACAGCCAACAGATATGGGTGGAAGTGTTATATTATCCTATTTTTTCTAAGGTTACGTCGCATGTTACTGTTATTTGTAGGATAGCAGGATAACCAGCTCTCTCGAAGGTATATTAAGTCGTTCTGTGCCAATGTGCTGTTTCCTATATTAGGTTAGGGTGTTTTATTGTGTTGATTTTATTTAAGGCTTATAATAAAAAATGATGTAGGACGGTGGGTAGGTCAAGTTGTTTCATTTTGTTGGTTTTATTTGATGGTTATGAATTGTGTGTTGTTTGCGGAGGTTATGTCATGTTTTCTGCTTTTGTTGGTTTTATTTGATGGTTTGAGTTTGTGGCTGTGTTACGTACGTTATATCAGGTTGTTTGGATTTGCCTGTTTTATTGAATGCTTATGATTTGGTTGTTTTGTTATTATTCTTATGTTAGATCTTTTGGGTTTTTAGAATTGTATTGTGTGAAGGAGGTCGTAATGCATGGCTATATTTTTGTTTATTATTAACTTAACTTTTACTATTAACTCCTTCCAAAAATATCAATGGCATGATTGTAATTCTTTATGTCTCAGTCACACATGTTTCGCGTCTATAGCTGAAGAACATGAATAATTCGAGAACCTTTAAAAAACAGGAGGTAAGAGATTCAGATCATATCCTTTTTAATCCTAGGGCCTTTCCAGATTATTCATGTACCATTATCTACGTCCTAAAACGGTGAATATGATAGAGACGCATCTCTCATAAAGCCTAGCTTTCTGGCCTATATCAATCAGAATGATAGATTCATCGTTATATTTTATATAAAAAGAGATTGAGGTAAAAATGAAGCACTCTGCTAAAAATGCGAATCTTGAATCTGTTTAACTTAGTGCTTTCAGGGCAAGGGAGAATTAAGGAGTTAGGCATCTTTCCCACGTCGTGGGCGATACCCGCGTCCGCAATTATGGGCAGATATGATCAAACTGATAATAGTTTTTAAACTTTACCGCCATGGCGAACGACGCCCACACTATGTGAAAGGCTAGATCCAAAACATCTCATAGTTTTACCGGCTGTAATCTGCTAAGTCAAACTTGAATTCAATATCTCTTTTAAACCAAAACACAGTTCTGCTCAAAAGCCACAGGCCCATTCTTTTCAGGATATTTTTTTCTTTTTTACCTAAATACCTACCTAATTTCCTCCTATACCTTAATTATGTAGCCTGATACATACATTTATAATTCAACCTTAAATTATTTCCTATAAATATTTTCATGCAAACCAATGGACAAATTGTTTAATCATTCTTTCCCTGAACAACACCAAATCAGTCGAAAGTTGCGTTAAAACAACTAAACATTTCGAAAGAACCCGACGAACTTTGAAATTTCATCCCAACAGCTGAGTTACCCCCTTTCCTAAATTATAAAATTATAAACCCTACAATTGAAAGAATATGCGTTATATATATATATATATAAATATATATATATATATATATATATATATATATATATATATATATATATATATATATATATATATATAATGTATATCTCTCATGAGCGTGAGAGAATAATGAAATAAATCCAACACACCGCAAGAGAGAGAAAACAGAATCATTTTTCTTCGGAAATAGTTATTTCCTACTTCGAAAAAATCCGAGCTGGGGTGGGATTCTAACCATGTACACTGAGGCAGCGACCAACCGCTTTGATCTCAATTAAACCGTCCCCTAGACAACTCGGCTACGCGGAAGACAAAAATCTTCCGAATAGCCAAGCTTTTAAGGCACGCTTCGCATGGTCGATCGAGATTGAGAAAGAGAGAATTGATTGGCAATTCATATATATATATATATATATATATATATATATATATATATATATATATATATATATATATAGATATATATATATATATATATATATATATATATATATATATATATATATATATATATATATATATATATATATATATCATAAATAAAGAAAGATGTTTAGTTATATCGCTGAGTTCTCTGATTGCTTATTTCCTCTTCCCGTCTATTGAAAATTCTATATTTTCGGCTATCGAGAGCTGCCTTTTAATTGCATAGAATTCATCCTCTGCTTTGCAGAGTCGAGCTTTGAAAATTAGAATCAAATTAGCAGCTCGCATCGACTGGCAATCATCCTGAAATCAAACTTAACAGCCTGGAAACTTAAATTACCTCTACCTATGTATACACGCGGGATACTTATCTCGTGAGCGCAGGGAGAGAGACAAAGTGAGAGAGAGAAAAGGAGGGTGTCAAACCTGACCGATTGCACCATTCAACGTCATCAGTACAAAATGGGTAAAGATCAAAGCAGAATGATTCCCTTTTTCATTCTATTTTCCGTTGTTTATTTTCCGAATGGTGACACTTTGAATCTAGTATCAAACTCGCTAAAAAAATGCCCCCACAACAAATTATTTCAGGATATTCTTTGGTTTGATTTCCAAAATAACTTCCGGAGTTGTTTCCGAGTCCAAGAACCACGAAAAATGGTTTCTCAGCCAATTTAGACGATATTATTTTTAATACTGAGAAAAGGCCTTTGATTAGGAAGCAAAAGGCGATATCTTTCAATACGAGCGACCGGAAAATTTGAAAGCCTGTCTGTGATGACCTGTTATATCACTGGTCAATTTTTGAAAAGTCGTGTTTCTTAAATTAGATTAGTTAACTCTTATGTATTTCAATAGACTGGATCCAAATATCACCTTTAAAAATCCTTATTAGCTATAGGTTAAAAGATACGTGGCATGTAATATTTGATTATTTTATTATAACGTAAGGTATGTGTCATTATGTTTTAAACTAATCCATATTCACTCTGCCTTTTTGCTTGACGCTTATAATGGGATGAAGAATCATCTTTTTGCCAATTTTCAGCAAAGGTCTACAAGCATTGTTGCGCTTCATTTACCCTAGTACCGCTTTTCCATGGTTGAAGTATCTTAGTGAAACCTTTCACCATGTTTGTTACTAACTACCCCCACAGTTCGCTGGAAAAAAGTCTAAATTTGAGTCTAAAAAGTTGATTTTAAGTGACATGTTACATCTCATTTTCTTGTAAGCCTTGATGATGTTCCACCCATTCTTCATAGTTTCCTTTCCTTCTGTTTCCGATAAATCCCTTGGGCAGTAACTTGAAATCTTCCCAAACAACTTTCTCCTCCCCATTAAGGGCTGATTCAAAGTCCCGATCTTTAAGAATCTCTCGAATTTGAAGTAAACGGTAATGAAGTACCCTGAGTCAATTAAGGGACTTTTAAACCACTGATGGCGGAAAATTAAGTAAAGACGTGTTTGAGCTTCAGCTTGGCCTTGAACAAGAAGGTAGAACAAAGTATTTTTCATTGTCTGGTTTCCAATTACGTCCTATCTATTCTCAGTCCTAATAATTCGTGATTTGACATTCACGAAGATATTCTTACGGCACTCTCATGGAACAGACATTTCCAGCCATCGTTCTTCCTCTGATATCTCAGATTTATTCTCCATTAGCTTTTATTCTACAAAGTTTGCCTCTTGCACAAGTTTAACTTGTTATTTATTTTTCTGTCATGTCTTATGTCATCATCCAATTCACTTACTCTCAAGGTTTTTTTCCTCTTATAATATGCACTTATGGCAAAGTATCTACTTTCCATATCATCCTAGATATGCTCCAACCAAACTGAGTTTTTATTTTTCTATTGTTTCGGCAACTAAACATTCTCTTGCAAACCATGATAGCTTCCCTACGAAGCCTGCGAATTTTCTTAGGAAAAAACTTCATAAAGCTCAGCACTTGAAAATTCACCGCTCTTAATGTAAGACCTTTCTTCTCTACATCAACCCAGATCCTTAAGGAGTTTTGTCTTGCTCAAAGTGTACTGTTTTGTATGGTGAACAGGAACTCGTGTAAGTTCGAGTAGGTCCTTTAATTGTTAATTGGATGTATCTCGTGGTATGACCAGATGTACGCTGTTATACGCACACTGGCCTATTGGCCGACCGAAATAAGGCTCCACCTGGGGATGGCTCTAAAAGTGCTTTAAATACACAGTTGCTAGGTCAAGTAATATTCAAACACGGCTACAAAAATATACTTTAATAGGACTAAAAATTACATACACATATAGGGCAAGTTAAGTGGCAAGGCAATTAAATATTGACCGTTCACGGCTAAGATGATTGACACTAACAATTAAGTTTGAACCAAATGATAATTAATTAAGAAATGATCTTATAATTATGCAAGTTCTAGAGCAAAGGGTATTCATGAGGTTCGACGCGGTAAAGGTGGCAAGAGCGTTACGAAGCAAGGGTTAAATCCCTTTTACCTTGATGTGCGGCGAGTAGGACCAGGGAGGTAAGTTTGACTTTAAACTTATAGGTGCCTCACGAAACACTTAATCCAACTTCGGGAAATTGAAGATGGAGCCTTTTATCTTTAAGAGGCAAACGGAGGATGCTTTGAGGATGGCTTTTCCGATCCTTAAAATCCGAATACGTGGTGAGAAGGGTTGAAGGGCGCCTAAAACTATCTCCACGAACAACACTGAGTGACGACCAACTTTTTCTTGGCTCTTCGAAAAATAACTCAATTCTTCTTTGGATGAGAATGTAGTCGATTCCCTCTCGACTAATGAAGACTTTAACGGCTAACGTACTGGACGGCGGCTTCAGACACAATCTGCCTGTGAACTCCGAAGTATCGAATATATACTCCAAAATTATCTAGATGGGGAGAGAGATTCATCGCCAACATACTTCCTTAATTGCCTTGGGTCGCGATAAGGGTCCATAGCGGGAAGTATCGATGCCCCCTTAATGGTCTTTCCATTGTTCTAAGTTTCGTAGTATATAGGGCAGATAAATGCAGCGCTGTAAACTGGACTTGAGGCCGACTAAATTCGTTTGCGACAATGGTGTTTCGCCCTCGCGCGAATTGCTTGGGGCAGACGGTCAACAGCGAACTGGGGAAGCCAGAAGGGGGGGGGAGAGAAAAGATGATGGAGAACCGAAGTACCAAACAAGGTGGGAAGAGAAAAAAGAATTCCTTTTCTCTCTCCTTATTCTTCCACATACATATTCTTTAGTGTCGTGGATAGAGCGACGTCTTATTTTGTCAGTCTAAAAACTTTTGTCGTTCTTTTAGTATTTCTTAACTATTTGTCTTTCTGAAAGTATATGGCTTACTTTTGCAGTAAAATTCATTCTTTTACCCATTAGCCACGGCAAAGTTAACAAGTTTGACCAATCATTTGCGCTAACTTTCGAGAAATTTAACCTGTGCCCATTACACCAGCTGACCAGATTAAGAGTGGATATTCAAGAAACGACTCAGTTAAGAGAGCAGATCGTTCGCTGCCGCCTATTGAGAACTCCTTTTAGTTTCCTTCTTCAATATTACATAACTCTCTGTCCATAAGAGGATGAGGTTGAGGTTGTTTTTGCCTTGTTTGTTGTGTAAATAGATGAGTGGGACAGAAGGGGCGAATAAAAAATATTAAACGAAATTAGCGTTGGCAAGTTTTAAACGGCTTACTGCGTCATTGGATCAGTGTTTGGGGGGGTGGGGAGGAATCGACTGTGCCATCTTGAGTCTCAAAAAAGACTTATTTAAGCGAAGTTTTTAAATCGCTCGCTTGCTTGGCATGCTACAGTTTCAATCAGCCTTTCTTCGAGAGCCCATGGGTATTAATTTCTCTGGCTGTTATTATTTCCTTAATTCCTTTGAAGTTTTTAGAGAAGCATAAGTGAAACAACGTGGCCAGTAATTGGAAAAGAAAAGAGTATCTCGGAATCAAAGGCATGGTTGGGATTATTTTTTATATTTTTTGCTTTTATATTTTGGATTTTTCTTTTTTTTTCATTTTTTGTGGAAATATTATTTTGTGTCTCAACTGATTCAAAGATGGCATTTATGAATTAGGAGAATAAGAGTTTGGAAATATTAAATACCTTATATAAGACAAGTGTGTAATATTACGGATATAGAGAGCATTCATACATACAAATCATGATCAAAGATAAATTGTCTAAGGCGATCGCGTGACACAAACCATCGCATCGCAAGGGAAACTCACAAGAGTTGGAGCGTGACTTGACCTTCAACCCAGACATAAGCGAGGGAGATTCCAAGTCCGTAGGAATAACATGACAGCAAAAGGGTTAAGAATCGAAATTAAATTGAAGGAAATAGAAAGGGAATTGAAGACGCAAGCCTCGTCGGCAGACGATTTAGGATAGCCGGGTGGTAGCGACGATTTTTCTAGACGGGTTGGCTTTGTTTTCTTAGAGATTTTGAATGGAAAGTGGCTATTTATAGATGAGATAATGACACCTGGGCATAATTACATAGTTGCTCACAATTTAAAGGCAAAGGCGAAGTAAGTATACATCGATTTATCTGATGTCGAGCAACGAATTACGACGCCATAAAGGAGGCTATATTGAGCCAGGATCAAGGCATAGATGAAACCTATAGGCAAGTGTTTAAGTTCAATAGGAAGAAGGAAAGTGAAAAATGCATTAAATTTCTGCGGCATTCAGATGGAAGGGGAAATCCGAGACAACGGTGCGGTTAGTATATAGGAAAAAAGACAACCAACACTGCTTCAAGGCTCTGGTTTACGAGTCTTCGCCAGGAAAGGTATGCTTTAAGGGACCTTTCTAACATCTCCGAATAAATCGCAGCGAGGACGATTCTCGTCCCCTAGGAGTCTTGAAGCAGTGCTGGTTGTAAATTTTTGCCTTTATCTAACCGCGTGTTTAGAGCGAATCTTAGAACGTTGGCTAAAATGGGTTTCCGCAGTAAGCGCTACGAAGATTAAAAGAACGTATTCGAGTCATTTAGGATGAAATTGCCCGCTGCTTTGATTAAGAATGAGTATTTAAAGAAGGATGCGTGAAAGAATAAAGCGTACACTGGGTCACCTAAGGAACTCTTATCTCCACCTCCCTCACTATAACAATCTTAACATAAACATTTTATAAATTTCATCGTCTTTGTTTATAAGTTGAGTTATAAGCGGTTACGTGAGAGGAACAGATGACCCGTTTTCAGCTCTTAAAAAATATGATCAATATCCTTCGGTTTGTTCACAAACCTTTCTTCTATTGATGTACTTTCTGTTCTCTTCCAATCCTATTTTACCCGATCTCTCTCGTATTCCTTTCTTTTAATTCGAATTCAGTAAATAATTCCCATCGACGTTAATTCATGTGTTACAATTGTAATAGTCCGCTGGATTGCAATTTAGCGATTAAACGGGTCAATGATTTTTATCAATAAAGGTGATCGTAATTATTTACATAAGATACAATCGTGAGCGAAGGTTTTGAGACTAATGCATTTTTAATTTAGTTTTCTCAAAAGTTACGTGATGAGGGTAATTAATTTTTTTAATATTTAAATTATTACATTGTTATTAAAAACAGTCACCATTTCAAAAATAATAAGAAAAACTGCATTCCAAAATCGTGCTCTCGTCCTGTTCCTGTATGAGGTGAACAGGACGAGAACAGGGCGAGGACGTGAACAGGAACTTTGCTATTTGATAGAAAGGATAAAATGATGCTAAATATGGGTGGAATGAATGAAGTTGTGTAATTATAATCAATTTCGTAATATATTTTTGTTGCCTGAAAGGCAAGGAGATAGTTGCTAAGAGCATTCTATCAAGGAACACCATCCTTAGGATCATTACTGACTTTAAAAAGACTAAATACACTCCTGTGAAGAAGTCTTCTGGACACTCAAGAGCTTCAAATTAACGCTGAGATATCATTATAAATCTGGTCTTCTCCGGCCTGCCAAAATTAATTCAAGCATTCCTCAAGAACAAAAGGAACATCATTTTAAATATTCTCTACCTGCATCAATTTACCCTATTTATTAATAAATTAAGTTTAGGCTCTAAATGTTTGTATATTTCACCTTCAAATAATGATACTAACATTAAAAGAAATGCAAAGTTTAATTAGCTCTATTAATTTTGCTATATGAAAAAATATAGTAGTCAAATAACTTTGGTCCGACTGTAAGTCTGTGTGAGATGGACCGTCTTTTTGCATAATGAATTCATCTCTAGAATAAAACCCCTGCAATCAAGAGAAATATTTTTATTCAATTGATTTACATAAACTCATGAGCTAATATTTACATTGTGTGGGACGAAGTAAACATTATGATTTCTATTCTAGTATGTTCAACAAATACCACTATTATTTTCAAGAAACTGGACTAATCTGAAAATTAAGTTAGGTTGAGTAACTATATTTCTCACGCCAGACATAAATAACACCATTCCCGCGGAATTCTTGAGATCTGAATAATGAAATCTTTTTCATCGGTAAAGATATTTTGAAAGCATTCGATGAAAATTTTAAAATTTATGAAGTGTGCTAACCGAGACCTACCAACAGAAAGGCCAAACGCAAAAATTTAATGAAAACTAAATAAAAGAATACTCGACTGTTGTGATAAAATAACATTGATATAAATTAAAAAGTTTATTATGTCATGAAAGAAAATGTTCTCACTTCTTTGCAAACAAAATAATGGACATATCTCATCTCTTGCAGGTACTGGTCAAATAAAAAAAATATCACGCCACTTTTTTCACTGTATATAACTTTATTAAACTGCATCATAAAATGAAAATCAATCGACGGAAAGGAGGTAACATTTTGTAAACAGTAGAATAAATATTTAAAAGTATATTTAAAATTAAATAGCAAAGCGTATGTTCAACCTTACCCGAAACGTTCTTTTATTTTCTGATCCAATTTATCTTTGTGTTACTTTTCGCTGTAATAATTAATTCGAATATTATATATTTCTTGATTTTATTATTTGCTCTTAATTCTGAATTTACACTGGCCTCTTGTAATAAAAGTAAAGACCCTAATTAATATATTTAGCATTGGGATGTGATTTAAATACCCTCCCCGACAAAAACTTTAGGCTAGTATCTATTTTCTCTCGTTACAAACTGACAATATCAATGTCCTTGGTTTGGGTAACCCAAATTCTCGCCACTTCGCGCCAACAAACTTTGCGAAGTAGCTTCGTTATGAGTAGAATGTACTCATCGTTTAATAGTTATTTTAAATATATTTTTTAATGGATGTAGAGTAAAGATGGGATCGACTGTGACATTACTTCCTTGGTTCAACCCAAATTCTCGCCTCTTCGCGCCAACACACTTTGCGCAGTAGCTTCGTTATGAGTGAAATGTACTCATCGTTTAATAGTTATTTCAAATATATTTTTTAGTGGATGTAGAGTAAAGATGGGATGGCCTGTGACATTACTTCCTTGGTCAACCCAAATTCTCGCCTCTTCGCGCCAACAAACTTTGCGCAGTAGCTTCGTTATGAGTGAAATGTACTCATCGTTTAATAGTTATTTCAAATATATTTTTTAATGGATGTAGAGTAAAGATGGGATGGACTGTGACATTACTTCCTTGGTTCAACCCAAATTCTCTCCTCTTCGCGCCAACAAACTTTGCGCAGTAGCTTCGTTATGAGTGAAATGTACTCATCGTTTAATAGTTATTTCAAATATATTTTTTAATGGATGTAGAGTAAAGATGGGATGGACTGTGACATTACTTCCTTGGTTCAACCCAAATTCTCGCCTCTTCGCGCCAACAAACTTTGCGCAGTAGCTTCGTTATGAGTGAAATGTACTCATCGTTTAATAGTTATTTCAAATATATTTTTTAATGAGTGTAGAGTGAAGATTGGATCGACTGTGACATTACTTCCTTGGTTCAACCCAAATTCTCGCCTCTTCACGCCAACAAACTTTGCGCAGTAGCTTCGTTATGATTGAAATGTACTCATCGTTTAATAGTTATTTCAAATATATTTTTTAATGGATGTAGAGTAGAAATGGGATGGACTGTGACATTACTTCCTCGGTTCAACCCAAATTCTCGCCTCTTCGCGCCAACACACTTTGCGCAGTAGCTTCGTTATGAGTAAAATGTACTCATCGTTTGAAGGTTATTTCAAATATATTTTTTAATGGGTGTAGAGTAAAGATGGGATGGACTGTAACCTTACTTCCTTGGTTCAACCAAAATTCTCGCCTCTTCGCGCCAACAAACTTTGCGCAGTAGCTTCGTTATGAGTGAAATGTACTCATCGTTTAATAGTTATTTCAAATATATTTTTTAATGGATGTAGAGTAAAGATGGGATGGACTGTGACATTACTTCCTTGGTTCAACCCAAATTCTCGCCTCTTCGCGCCAACAAACTTTGCGCAGTAGCTTCGTTATGAATGAAATGTACTCATCGTTTAATAGTTATTTCAAATATATTTTTTAATGGGTGTAGAGTAAAGATTGGATCGACTGTGACATTACTTCCTTGGTTCAACCTAAATTCTCGCCTCTTCGCGCAGTAGCTTCGTTATGAGTAGAATGTACTCATCGTTTAATAGTTATTTCTAATATATTTTTTAATTGGAGTAGAGTAAAGATGGGATGGACTCTGACATTACTCCCTTGGTTCAACCCAAATTCTCGCCTCTTCGCGCTAACAAACTTTGCGCAGTAGCTTCGTTATGAGTGAAATGTACTCATCGTTTAATAGTTATTTCAAATATATTTTTTAATGGATGTAGAGTAAAGATGGGATGGACTGTGACATTACTTCCTTGGTTCAACCCAAATTCTCGCCTCTTCGCGCCAACAAACTTTGCGCAGTAGCTTCGTTATGAGTAAAATGTACTCATCGTTTAATAGTTATTTCTAATATATTTTTTAATGGGTGTAGAGTAAAGATGGGATGGACTGTGACATTACTTCCTTGGTTCAACCCAAATTCTTGCCTCTTCGCGCCAACAAACTTTGCGCAGTAGCTTCGTTATGAGTGAAATGTACTCATCGTTTGAAGGTTATTTCAAATATATTTTTTAATGGGTGTAGAGTAAAGATGGGATGGACTGTGACATTACTCCCTTGGTTCAACCCAAATTCTCGCCTCTTCGCACCAACAAACTTTGAGCAGTAGCTTCGTTATGAGTGAAATGTACTCATCGCTTAATAGTTATTTCAAATATATTTTTTAATGGATGTAGAGTAAAGATGGGATGGACTGTGACATTACTTCCTTGGTTCAACCCAAATTCTCGCCTCTTCGCGCCAACAAACTTTGCGCAGTAGCTTCGTTATGAGTGAAATGTACTCATCGTTTGAAGGTTATTTCAAATATATTTTTTGGGGGGGTAGAGTAAAGATGGGATGGACTGTAACCTTACTTCCTTGGTTCAACCCAAATTCTCGCCTCTTCGCGCCAACAAACTTTTCGCAGTAGCTTCGTTATGAGTGAAATGTACTCATCGTTTAATAGTTATTCCAAATATATTTTTTAATGGATGTAGAGTAAAGATGGGATGGACTGTGACATTACTTCCTTGGTTCAACCCAAATTCTCGCCTCTTCGCGCCAACACACTTTGCGCAGTAGCTTCGTTATGAGTGAAATGTACTCATCGTTTGAAGGTTATTTCAAATATATTTTTTAATGGGTGTAGAGTAAAGATGGGATCGACTGTGACATTACTTTCTTGGTTCAACCCAAATTCTCGCCTCTTCACGCCAACAAACTTTGCGCAGTAGCTTCGTTATGAGTGAAATGTACTCATCGTTTAATAGTTATTTCGAATATATATTTTAATGTATGTAGATTAAAGATGGGATGGACTGTGACATTACTTCCTTTGTTCAACCCAAATTCTCGCCTCTTTGCGCCAACACACTTTGCGCAGTAGCTTCGTTATGAGTGAAATGTACTCATCGTTTGAAGGTAATTTCAAATATATTTTTTAATGGCTGTAGAGTAAAGATGGGATGGACTGTAACCTTACTTCCTTGGTTCAACCCAAATTCTCGCCTCTTCGCGCCAACACACTTTGCGCAGTAGCTTCGTTATGAGTGAAATGTACTCATCGTTTAATAGTTATTTCAAATATATTTTTTAATGGATGTAGAGTAAAGATGGGATGGACTGTGACATTACTTCCTTGGTTCAACCCAAATTCTCGCCTCATCACGCCAACACACTTTGCGCAGTATGTAGCTTCGTTATGAGTGAAATGTACTCATCGTTTGAAGGTTATTTCAAATATATTTTTTAATGGATGTAGAGTAAAGATGGGATGGACTGTAACCTTACTTCCTTGGTTCAACCCAAATTCTCGCCTCTTCGCGCCAACACACCTTGCGCAGTAGCTTCGTTATGAGTGAAATGTACTCATCGTTTAATAGTTATTTCAAATATATTTCTTAATGGGTGTAGAGTAAAGATGGGATGGACTGTGACATTACTTCCTTGGTTTATTCAAATTCTCGCATTTTCGGGCCAAAAACTTTGCGCAGTAGCTTCGTTATGAGTGAAATGTACTCATCGTTTAATAGTTATTTCAAATATATTTTTTAATGGATGTAGAGTAAAGATGGGATGGACTGTATCCTTACTTTCTTGGTTCAACCCAAATTCTCGCCTCTTCGCGCCAACACACTTTGCGCAGTAGCTTCGTTATGAGTGAAATGTACTCATCGTTTGAAGGTTATTTCAAATATATTTTTTAATGGATGTAGAGTAAAGATGGGATGGACTGTAACCTTACTTCCTTGGTTCAACCCAAATTCTCGCCTCTTCGCGCCAACAAACTTTGCGCAGTAGCTTCGTTATGAGTGAAATGTACTCATCGTTTAATAGTTATTTCAAATATATTTTTTAATGGGTGTAGAGTGAAGATGGGATGGACTGTGACATTACTTTCTTGGTGGCGGCCTTTAGCATGTGAGAGGTTGTAAGTGATTACGAATCAGGATGATTGGGAGAGATGAAGAAAGCTGCCATATCAAGGTCATGGTTGGTACGAAAGTCTTAAGGATGATGTGAGTTTAGTGAATGGTAAAGGTTGTAGTGTAGATTGCAAAACATCTGTATGGAAGTATGATTGTAGAGGTTTCAGAGTATGGAATAGAAGCAAAAAATATCTCAGAGAGAGTGAAAATGAACGAGTTGAGAGAGACTTTGAGTAAGAGAAGGATAGATGAAATAAGTAAATATTGTGCAAGAAGTTGTTATGGCTAAGAAAACATGTGAATGAGAATTTAAATGAAGTCGAACGGTCATGGTAGATGCATGAAAATGGAGTTGTGATAGGAATATATTTTAGAGTTTCCTCACGTGCAGTGGATTGAAAAACCGAGGAAAAGCTGAATAAATATGGGTGTGTTTAAAATAAAGTGTAGTGAAAAGGAAGAAGTGAAAGATAGATGTGCATGGAAAAGGAAGTGATGGGTGTTCGTGGAGATTTCTGGCTTGAAGAAACAAATATGACAGTACGAGACACTACAATACATAAGACCCACCTGCATGAACGACTAATGGCACCGGAAGAAGAAAAAAATCTATATTTAATTTTCTATAAAGAGTTGTAATATAGAAGAAAACTTTGAGGCTTTTTTACAATGATTTTTGCCACTATAATGACTATTTTCTGCTAATTGCTACTACGATCTCGGAATAATTACCAACTCATATCTACGACATCTTCCCAAAGAACCCTTCACCCCTATTTACCTCTCAAACATCTGCAATTTCCCCCACTTTGCCACACTTCGTGCAAATCTCTTTTTAAAAACCTTTGTATTGATCTACCCCAACCTGCTAAACATACTTTCCTCATCCTTCATATATCCTTCCTCAAACATGTACTACATTCATCACCTTCCCATCATGATATAGCGACTACCACACAAATAGCTCTTAATGCAACCACATTACAGGTGATCGCAGAAGCATAAAACCCAATGTGGAGCTTGCGAGAGAGAGAAACTTCGTCTTCTCTATAAAAGTAAACAAAGAGAAACGAATCGGCGGTTAGTATTGACCAATGAGAGGCGTTCAACCATGAAGACAAATCCGTGAGTAAACATAGCAGAAACGATACTGAATGGAAATGGACGAAGGGTAAGCAACACACATAATAAAGGGAGAGGTAATTAGATCGCCTTGAAATCGGCTAACAAAAAAAAAGGCGCCAAATTATGTAAAGTGGAAAAATGGAATTAGAAACCCGTTCATTAACTTAAGGGGTTGGGGGAGGATTACATGCGATATAGAGACAGAAACACCACGGAAAGCAGATCCGTCTAAATCTCGTTCTCTCTTTCTCTCTCTCTCTCTCTCTCACTCGATAGACACCGGGTGTCTTGGGAAATAACATTGAACTTCATGAACTAGAGAAAGACCTCGAGAGGACAGAAGTAAAAGAAAATGAGAGGATAAATAATTCTTTGTGTCCGAACAAAAGACTACATTTTCAATAATTAGTATAACTAATTTTCTTAACTTAGAGCGATTTTTGGATCATCCAAAATGTGGTTTCCAAATGAATAGCAAAACTAGTAAAGACACTTAATGATAAAATGTCAATATTACGAAATTGAAATATGAGAGCATAGGCTTCTTCTGGGCCAAGATATTGAATTCTTTAAAAAAATAAACTGATTCAATAATATAAATTACGACACTATATCCCAGATACTTAACTCAACGGCTACTAATAATAATGATTTCGATCTACTAAGCTAAATATTTAAAAATGCTATAGCACGAATTTTCTTTTTAGATAAAATAACAGAAACTTAGAATAACTTGGATAAAAATTTAATTGAAAGTCCTTTAGTCAATATCCTTAAATATATAACACTGGTCTGCGTCAAAAATGTACCTTAGGTTTTCTATAGTGTTTCTTAATAAAATTGTCCTCCTAAATCCGAATCTGTCATCCGTTTTTCTCTATCACCTCTAGTTTTTGCGATACAGGGGGTGATAATAATTTTATAGTTTATACATCTCCTATATTACATCAAATTTTAATAGTTTTTGCACTGCTCTATTCGCAGTAAATTTTGTGTACATTTTAAGTAATTATGCAAATAGGTTTATTTATATTTTGCAGGTTAAAAATTGCTTAGCATTATAATAATAAGTATAATAATAATAATAGTGGTTGAGTTAAAAATGAACAGAAAATGTAAGAATAGCTCCGACAGATTTTGCTATGTTTGCGGCAAAGTGACTTTTCCCGAGCAGCAAAGTACAATCCCTCCTGTAATTAAATCTTTGTATCATGCATATTTTGGAGTAGGGCTAAGAGATCAAGATAAAAGTTTTGCACCACATATCTGCTGCAAGGGATGCTACATAAGTTTAAGACGCTGGAGTCAGGGCGAACAGAAGTCCCTTTCTTTTGGTGTTCCCATGGTGTGGAGAGATGGCAAGGACCACACTACGGACTGCTATTTTTGCATGACAAATCTTAAAGGTGAGCATTGTATCAAGTATTTAAGCTTTCTGTATTATACTGGCTCCTGAAAATGTCATTATTATGCAAAGTCATAGCATAAAATTAAAAACTAACATAGTTCACTTCAGCATGAACATATACTTTACTAAACATTTATGTACTATCTGCAACTCCAAATCAATTCCTTTATGTAATATGCAATTATATTTTCCACAGGTATAAATAAGAAGAATAAACATAGTGTGGCATATCCGGATGTTCCTTCTGCCATCAAACCCCTGTCCCATGGCCCAGGAATTCCTAAACCTTCTTCCCCTGAACATATAGAGGTACATGAAGAGATTAATATGGAAGTTGACCAAGATTATGACACATCTGAGTCTTATCAGGTTTCCACACATGATATGGTCGCAAGACCATTCACTCAAGTTCAGTTAAATGACCTGACCAAGGATCTGGGGGTTTCAAAGGCGAATACACAACTTCTTAACCCTCGACTTCGTGAAAGTAATCTTCTCGCTTAAGAAACAACATTTAGGGGGGTACAGAAATAGAGAACAAGAGTTTCGAAGCTATTTTTTACAGCATTCTTCCAGCTCTTTAGTATACTGCGCCAATATTGGGGGACTTGTTGAGGCCCTTGGAATTCCCTACAACCCATTAGAATGTAGACTGTTCATAGATTCCTCCAGTAGAAGTTTAAAAGCTGTGTTACTGAATATTGGTAACAAGATAGCTTCCGTTCCTATAGGCCATTCAATCCAACTTACTGAAAGTTTTGAAAATATAAAAAAATTGCTGGATGCAATAAATTACTCTAGCTATAAGTAGAGGATATGTGGTGACTTAAAGGTAAGATCATTTTACACTTGGCATTTCTAAGCTTTTTGATATTGATATTTTCATTTTTAATTGTTAATACTTGTATACACCTTTTGGTCAACTTACATTTTACAAGAATGCAAATCTGGAAATCATGAGTCATTTTTGAGTTATATTTTTTTGTTGAAGTGTGTCCCTATAGGTTAATGCATCCTATTGGGTTAATGGGGAACTTATCCTAATTGAGAAGGTATACAATACAACTCAATAAACTCAAAATAAGATGTACATATATCCAATTAGTTCCAATACGATGATTTAATGCATCGGCATACAGGATTTTTCAGTACATATTCATATTCTTATTGTTTTAAGAAATATTACTTTGAATTTGTTTTTATAAATATTACACTGAATTTACATACCGTGCTAAATTTTTTCCAGGTAGTGTCTCTTACGCTTGTGACGCAAACAGGCTACACGAAGCATCCCTGTTTCCTATGTTTATGGGACAGTCGTGCAGATAGTATGCACTATGAGAAGAAGGTTTGGCCTCCACGAGAAGCATTTAGAATTAGATCAAACAATGTGATAGCTGAACCTTTAGTGCCTCCTCAAAAAATACTCCTCCCTCCACTCCATATAAAGCTTGGCATAATGAAAAATTATGTCAAAACCCTTAATAAAGAAGGCCAAGCTTTTAAATTTCTTCTTCAAAAATGTCCACAAATCAGTGACGCTAAGCTCCATGGGGAAATTTTTGATGGACTTCAAATCAGGAACTTGATCAGCAATTTGATGCATCAATGAAGGACATAGAAAAAGATGCATGGAAAGCTTTCAAAGCTCTAGTTAACAATTTTCTAGGCAATAAAAGAAGCCTAGAAGAATAGGTTGCCCTGGTCAATCAGCTCTTAACAAGTCTCAAACATTTTGGAGCTCGAATGTCTATAAAGATACACTTTTTACAGTCCCATCTGGATTATTTTCCCGACAACTGCGGGGATTACAGTAAAGAACAGGGGCAAAGATTCCACCAGGACATAAAAACAATGGAATCCAGGTACCAGTGTAAATGGAACGGAAACATGCTTGCTGACTACTGTTGGTGTTTGAAGCGTGATGCACCAGATGACAGGCACAAACGAAAATCGTCAAGGGCGTCTGTTCTTCGAAATTATAATTATTTTCTTTATTATGTTGCATTCTTTTATTTTTTGTTTATTAAAAGAATTATAGTTCACATACGTGTATTCCTGTTTATATGATATAACAGTAATAATGCATTATTAGATAGAGAAAGTTTTTTTTTTTTTAAATTCAGAAAAAATGAGGTAATCTCAATGAAAATGGTGTATGCTATACTGAGAAAATCTGACCTGATTGAACAAATATACATTCATTTTTGAGCTCAGGAGGTTGGATTCATTAAGAAAGCACAAAAAAATCCTGGGGAACATAAATTTTTTTTTCAAACGCAGGCCTGTGTAATTGATAAATATTACTTTAATATATAAGCATATATAAATAAGAGTTGGGAATATAAACCTGTGCCAAATTCTGTACGCTGAATTTGTAGGTAGCACTGCTTGTGCTGGCATTAAACACTATGTTAGTAGGGCTTATTTGCGTATCCTTTAATTCACCGAAGAGACAAGGGAGGGCATTGAGTGATTGGGGTGAAGTTGAAAGAGAGATTTGAATTCGCGCTTTATTTCAGAAAATAATTAAGTAAGGATATGAATTAAATATGCCAAATATTTTAGTAACAAAATATTATTCACTTCAGTGAAAATTGATACTGATTTTTAAGTCGCTTTTTATTCATTAATTTATTAGCTTCACTTTATGCACTGTGGAAACACTAAATGCAGGGAGTTCGACTTAAATTTCAATATTTTTAATGTCTCCCTTTTAAGAAGGATGTTATGTACCAGTGAACAGTCAACGTTGGTTGTTGGTGGAGAGCATAGATAGGATAGTAAAGTTTTAGTGGAGAAAATGTTAGCTGACATGAAAGAATAGAAACCATCTGAATATTGAAAAGAATTAACTGTACCATGATTATTCGCGCTGGGTATCAAGATTCCGACGTTATGACTGCTGTTCAATGTCCTGTGAACAATGTAACGGCTGTAAGACGTGACATGGGCAGCTGCGACGGAGACAACGAAGCCGCGGCCATCAGAAAGGGACACAACAAGCGTTCTGATTGCGTCCGCAACCCGGAATGCATCCAACAACAGTAGGGGAAGGTGATGGAAGGGACGAGTTAACCGTAAATGAAAGTGGAAAGATGAGGGAGAGATTAACTTTAATTTGTCGTAATTAAATGTACATATTTTTTAAGCGGTCTGGAATTTCGAATACTGCAGCAAGAGCATCAGTGGTCAAACAACGAATATGTTCTGATAGAATTAATTGATCGTCAAACTGAGCTGAGAAATTATATAATTCTTAATTTTGTTTAGCAGGCAACCAGCATGATTTTACAATAGAAATATATATATATATAAATATATATATATATATATATATATATATATATATATATATATATATATATATATATAATAGTGAAGCCACTCTATATGAGTCAAAAGTTTAATTTACGAGACTAGTTTTAGTATGTATTTTATCATACCCTCTTCAGTCGTATACTAAGAATGCAATTGTTACAAAAGTCTATAATTAGCGTACAGATCAGAAAAAAACAAAAAGAAAATAAAACATAGAAACACAAAACGGGAGAAAAAGGTCATTAATCAGGAGGGAGGGGGGGTTGTGATATTATATTTTTGTTTTTTCTGAACTGTACGCTATTTATAGACTTTTGTAACAATTGCATTCTTAGTATACGACTAAAGAGACTATGATAAACTACATAGTGAAAATAGTCTCGTAAATTAAACATTTGGCTCATATACAGTGTAACAAGGAAAAAAAGTACCATAACTCGCCATTGATTTCTTTTACTTATATAGGTATATATATATATATATATATCCAGTTTAAAGAGACGTGGAAATATATTAAAATTAGGCGTATTTGTTAATACTTTTCTATTCTGTGTCCTTTCATTGTATATGGGAGAAACATTACTCTGTTTTTTCTCATATATATATATATATACAAGGGGCGGTCAATAAGTTTTGCGAATCGGTGAGGCAAAACAGAGGAAGGGGGATGGCTTTTAGTGGGGGTGTTAGGACAAGTTATGACAAGTCAGCATGTGCAGCTGCACACTCCTGCCTCGTCTATTTAAGAAGCAGTAGCTGATCGCAGATCGTCAGTCACAAATTTTTCAACAATGGAGAAGGTTGAGCCCCGCGCAGTGATCAAATTTTTGACCAAGGAGGGCAAGAATGCAAAAGAGATCCATGAACGTATGGTTGCAGTGTTCAACGACACCGCCCCTTCCTATGCAACTATTGCTCGCTGGAATAGGGAGTTCCGCCATGGTCGTGAGTCCCTTGAAGATGACCTTCGTCCAGGACGCCCGTCAGACTTGACCAACGAGGACAATGTGGCCCGTATGGATAGGATGATCCTTGAAAATCGACGGGTGAAATTCGAAGAAATTGAGCAAGAACTTAGAATATCACATGGAAGTGTTATCAACATCATCGACGGCAATTTGGCCATGACCAAGATTTCTGCCCGTTGGGTCTCTAGAAACCTGACGCCCCATGATCGACTTCAACGTCGTCAAACTCCACAAGGCCAGAGTTGTACAAGCTTCCTTGCGCGACTACTTTTTATTCAGCCAGCTGAAGGCTGCACTGCGTGGACGCCGGTTTGGGGACGATGAAGATGTCCAGCTCGCCGTCCAGGAGTGGATTGAACAGCAGTCGGGAGATTTCTGGTTGTCGTGGACTTGAAGCCTCAGGGACAAGTGGCGCAAGTGCATGGAAGTCGAGGGTAGTTATATTGAAAAATAATAAAACACTTTTCCTCATATCTCGTTTCCTTAATTCGGAATTGCAAAACTTATTGACCGCCCCTCGTACCACCTTTTTAAAATATTTCGTTATTCCTTGAGAATGAACTGAACAAGCTCGAAAGTACTTGGAATCTGCCTGTTATTTTCCTGTGGGATTTTCTGCATTTATTGCTCTACTCACGCGCTTCTTTGTGAGTTTCTCATATCCATTATGGATCCCACGCGTCACTTCTCCTATAACTTTATCCTATACAACTTCTATCAATTTTATCCGGTGTTGAAACCCATTGTTAAAGGTTATCGTGCTGCTTTGCTTCGTAAGTACGACAGGAAGGAAAACTTTCCTTTCTTAAGAAGTGATTTGCTGAGAAGGGTGTACCTACCTCTTTTATTCGTAATTCTTATAAGTGTATTAATGGTCAACCTTTAGGAGAAATTGAACGTATTCTTTTCTCCAAACGTATCTCACTGATGAAGTATGAGACCTCCATTGCCTTCAAGGAAGTCAACGCTCGCCACCATGCTTTTACCTACAACCTCCTTGCGCTATGGTCCAACGTAATCCAAGATTCCATCTTCGACATTCTCAGAAAACGGTCCGCAAAATTGGAACGTAGGTTGGACCTTAAATTACAACGCCTCTCCTCTCCTTTCAAGAGTTTAATGTTACCACAACTTCTGCCCTCGATTTTGGCCTGAACTTCTCCATTCCGTCCAGACCTTCCAGTGTTTCAATTGCTAAAGGTTTTGCTAATTAATAAAAATCTAGTGACATTCCTAGCGAACATGTTTCTATTGCTAAAGGTTGCGTTTACTATTGTTTAGCCACTCCGACCCATTATAATTACCCCTTGCGTTTCCGTCATGCTTTAGCTGCCATTAGAAATAATGTTTCACTACACATTACCAAAGCTGATAAATCTGGTGCTGTCATTATTGTGGATAAAGTGTCCTATATTGCTAAAATGGATCCATTATTAAATGACCATTCTACCTATGCCTCGCTAGATAAAGATCCTACGATTCAAGTTAATAGTGATTTCCCCTAGAAGTGCGTTTCCATCTTAAACATTTTCCCGATTTAATTGCTAAATTTAAATCTACTAATGTCTTTCTGCCATATTTATATGGTTTTGTAAAGACACATAAGACTAATATTCTTTACGCTCTATTATTAATTGTGTTGGCTCAGTTTCATATTCTTTATCTAAATGGATTACTTCATACCTCACTCAACTTGTTGGTACCATTTCTAATTCTCATATTAAAATAGTTACGACCTTATTGAAAAACTCAACTCCATCCCTTACTCTAATAACTTCTCCCTTATTAGTTTCGATGTTTGTTCTCTTTTTACTAAAGTACCTGTAAGCTAGCTTTTCCCCTTCCTTAGTGATAACTTGCGTAACTTTGATATTCCCTTGCCAGTTAATATTTTCATTGAACTTATCTCAATGTGTACTAAATACTGTAAGTTTTCTTTTAATGTTAAATATGACCTCCAAAAGTTTGGTTTGGCTATGGGAAATTGCTTATCCCCTGTTCTTTCTAACACACATGGAATTTTTTTAAACTACCTTCCTCCCCACGATTACCGATTCTTTCCTTGTTTGGTCCAATATATAGACGATATTATTTGTTTGTATCCTTCTTCTAAGGATATTAATAGTTTTCTTACTGAACTTAATTCTCGAGTTCCCTCTATTAAGTTTACCCTTGAACTCGAACAAAATGGGGTCCTCCAGTTCTTAGATCTACTTATTCATAGGACTCCATCTGGATTTAAATTTTCCGTCTATCGTAAGCCTACCAACGCCGGTTCTTATATTCATTTTTACTCGGTCATAAAGATAAAGTCAAACGGTCTGTATTTATTTCAATGTTTCTCCGGCGGCTGCGGGTCACTAGCCCGGAATTCTTGGATCTTGAGATTTCTAAGATCTTTGAAATAGGTAACAATCTTTGCTACCCTCAAAAATTTCTTGCAGAATGCCTAAATTGGGCAAAAAAAATCCTTTTACAGAAGTTAAGTCCCTCCCACAGACAATTTTAAGAACTCCCTTGTTTTACCATTTTCCGAGTCCTTTTCCTTGCTTCCGATCCTCTTGAATAAGTTAAATATTTCTGTCATATTCAAGTATCAGTCTATATGTGTAAAATGCTGATTCATAATAATAACAATAGTATAGGGGGGAAGGGTATTCTGCCGATTGTTCAGTTTGCCCTAACCAAAACTTTGGACAAACCGGTAAATCATTAAGTGTACTCTTGACGCAACATAAATACAATATTAGGAGAGGGGAAATCAGTAGTGCTTTCTTGATCCATTTATCGGAAACAAGTCACCCTATCAAATGGAATTCGGCTAAACTTACTTACAAATCTGATGTTTTTTTTCAAAGAAATATTGTCGAATGCTCATTCATTAATTCTTCGCCTAATTTTAATATATCTCCCGATCTCTTTAAACTGGCCCCTGTTATTAAAAGGCTTATTTATAACGAAATCGTCCATTTTTAATCTTAGCCTTTTGATTTATTAATTTAGTTATGTTTCTTTCGTTTATTTTTATGCATTCACAATTATATGTGCATGTATTTATATTAGTGACCTAAATGTCTACATTCTTTGCTCACAGTTGCAATTTCCGAAAGTAGACTTTATCTATTTGGTTTTATACTTAATATCCGTCTTTGATAATATTTCTCTATTTTGTGCCCTTTCGTTGTACATGGGCGGGGCATTACTCTGCTGTCTCTCATATATATATATATATATATATATATATATATATATATATATATATATATATATATATATATATATATATATATATATATATATATATATATTTATTTATATATATATATGTATATATATATATATATATATATATATATATATATATATATATATATATATATATATATATATATATAATCTTTATAATATTTAAATTATTGCAGGTTTATTAAAATTCATCATTTAAAAATTAATAAGAAAAACGGCTGCATTCCTTAGCATAATCTAAAATCACGCTCTTGTCCTGTTCCTGTAAGACGTGAGTTTCCTTCCCTGGAGGGAAGGATGACAAATATGCGATCAATGAATGATGTTGTGTAATTATAGTTTATTTCCTATTATTTTGTGTAAAAAATAAATATTTGAATAATTTTTAATTCCAGATATGGTTCTTTCCAAAGTAAAGCGTGAAACTATTGTATTCTGAACTGCAACGAAATAGCTACTAAGGGTAGCATCAAGAAGCACCATCATAAGCATCATCAAAGACTATAGAAAGACTGGCTAAATTTCCGTGAACAAGTCTCTTAGACGCTCAAAGACCTTAAATGAACGCCAAAATCGACTTCTGGTAAACTTTGATATCGAGGCTCGTTTTGCCGCCAAGTGCCAAGCTTCCTCTCGATTAGAAAGGAGCAGGTTTGAATACTTCAGCGCCCATTGTGAGGTGTAAAGTTTTAGAAAAAGAGGCATAAGTCTAGAACGGCTGCAAAGAAGCTTCATCTGACCGAGAAAACCTTGTGAATAGGCTTTTCTTTTGTGAGAAATATAAAAAAATGGAATTTTGAAGACTGGTAAAATGCTATTGTCTGATGAAGCTCCATTCCACTCGTTTGGAGCTTCTGAAAGATCCCTCCTTAGAGTAAAAAAAAGGGTAGCGCTTTCATGAGTCCTATGTCTTGCCCATAATGAAGCATTCTGACATTCTATGTATGGTGGTATGGGGCTGTTTCTCATCTAAAGGAACTAGAGCACTAACAATTTGTTTCCCCAAAACGCGCCTATGGAATCAAAATGGTTACCAAAACGTGTTCGTCAGCACTTTTTTCCAACAGTTCTGCACCGATTTGGGGATGATAACTGTATTTTTCAGCATGATGGGACATCTTTTCACAAAGTAAAACCCCAAACAAAAGTCCTTGGTTAAAAGTAACATCGAACCGTTGGTACTTTGGCCGAGAATTCACCAGATTTGAACCCAAAAGGATATTTATTAGCAATAATCAAACTGGCTGTTGATACAAGTGCATCACCCAATGGTTAGCGGTTGCGAGATCTATTTGAACAGAATGGAAGCAATACCAGTCAGAATACAATCAAAATTTGGTCCCCAGCATTCAAAAACGAATTGAAACAGTCCTGAAGAACAAAATACGTCACTGTGAATATTGACTACGCGCATCAATTGACTATATCATCTTCATCATCACTAACTCTATAATTTAAGAAGGGGATTTTTTCTTAGAATTTGAATAATAATTTCATCTTAGTTTGTTTGTGACATGCTTTTTTATCAAAGTTATTTCTAATAATTCTTATAAAATATCAAAAAACAAAATGGTGAAGTTCAGAAATAAATATAAATATCGAATTTTTGTGAATTTTTTAAAACCCAAAGAATTACAAATGGTGAAGTTCAGAAAATTTATTTTTATATATCTTCTTCTATAACTATATTTTAGCAACGTGATATTTTGAAAGGGAGGAAATTTAATTTAAAGTTTCTCTATAAAATTATTATAATTGGCGAGGTTCATAAAATTTATAAAAATTTATCTATGGCTGCTTTTTTTTAGATTTTAAATCTCAATCTTAGTAGCGAAGCGAAAAGCTTTCCCTGTAGGGGGAAGTGGTGAAGTTATTTCCTGGTTTATTAATATAATTGGTTTGTGCTTTAAATTTTTGTATATTTTACATTCAAATTATGATACAAAAACACTAGAACACGAAAAAACTTTTTAGCAGTTCTATAAATTTTCGTATATGGAAAAATATCGTAGTATCAAAGCATCGTCCATGACTGTATGCACAACTCTAGATACAGACATGTGTTAACTCAAATTCATTAGTTAAACAGTCTGTGGAACCAATCTGATGAAATAGTGTAGCCATTGATTGAAATCTATTCTCTGCAAATCTAAATTTTTCCCCATCAATGACGAGTAATTTAAGTATTTATTAATAAAACAGTTATAAGTAAGGAGACACGCAAGTGATCATACTAATGAATTTCAGTTATCGTAGAGCGAATGTTTCTGTCTCTTTGTTTCTCTAAATTAGAAACATAAGATATATTTTTTAAGTTAAGAGTTCAAACGCTACCATATGGTTTTTAACAACGTAAGTAAATTGACGACATAAAGGTTCGAAAAGCAAAACCAATTTCGCTTTTTGCCTCGACCTTTGAATCTTCAGCTATTCCTTACTAATTCCTACTCATGTGAGTCTCACATTTTTTCTTGGTAGGCGTCGTAAAACCGAGAGGTTAATGCCATTCACATTCTCCAATCGCAACGACGAAACAAAAAACTAAATAGGGTGATTCGGTGAGACACTTCCTTGTGTTTCATTTATCCGTGACGCTGTCGTTGCATCAAAGTGTTCATTGAGACGAAACTCCTCGGATCATAGAAACAAGAGCGGCCAGCAATAAACTTTTACTAGTCTGCGCAGCTTAAAGTAATAAAACGACGAAAGGATGCATATGAACTTCTTAACAGCCCGTTAATATTTCTTAATTTGATGAGACTTTGTCTTAATGACTATTTGTATCTTCCTTTTATTTCTCCCCTTTACTCCCTCTGTTATATATATATATATATATATATATATATATATATATATATATATATATATATATATATATATATATATATATATATACATATATATATATGAATGCAATGTCCCGTAGAAAAAATCAAAAGGTGCCTTCAAGTACTTTCGAACTTTATTCAGTTCATTTTCAAGGATAACTACAAGAGAAAATAATATAAAAAGGGTATATATAAGCTCTTAAAAGATAAAGGACCGCCTCTAGGAAAAGAAACCACCAATGAGAAAGTAGGAAAGGGATGGATAAATTCACATTAAGATTTAGCTATAACAAAGGTAGCAAGGTCAAACCGAGAGGCAAGAACATAGCCAAAAGGGTTAAAGTGATTAACAGATAAAGCAATAGTCTAAAGAGGGAGATTAGGAGAGACATGAGAAGTAAATTGAAACTAAAGTAAGGGGGATAAGGAGAGAGGAAGAGAAATTAAATAATGTTAATACAAAATCAAGGCAATAATTAAATGGACAAATCGGGTTCCCATACAAATGAAAATTACAAAAAGAATTAGGAACATAAGTTAAAGCGAATTTCTTTAAGAATGAGTTTTTTTCATAACAACAATTTTAAAAAGGCCAGTTGAAATGTTAAAGTTATTTGATTGGCTTATACATTAACATTCAACAAGATTTCTTTTAATTGAGTCCTTTGAGTTAAAATAAACTTTGCTGAATTCGAATTAATTAAGTGGTTATTTTCGGACATAGGCACAAAAAACGCACTATTATTTACACCTCTCCTAACATTGTATTTATGCTGATTAATACGGACAGATAATTGCTTTCCTTTCTGTCCAAAATATTTACTTAAACAAACAGAACATTTGACCAAATAGACTCACCCAATATTATTACAATTATTGTGAACTCGAATGTTTTTTGTAGTTGTTGGTCCAAGTAAATATTTTGGACAGACAGGAAAACAATTATCTGTCCGTTTTAATCAGCGTAAATACAATGTTACGAGAGCTGTAAATAATAGTGTGTCATCCTCTATCATGATAATGCCCGTCCTCACTCAGCTTGAATGTCCTTCTGATTATCACTTGTTTAAGAGATTACAATACCCATTTGGATGATCTTAGGGTGAGATGAAGAGAGAAAGTTTAAAACGAGTTGGATTTATATTTTGGTAAATAAATTTACAAGCGTGGCATTTATAAGCTTGTTGATATATGAAATGAGGTTCTAGGAAGTAATGGAGGTTATGTTTATGCTAAAATATTTCCAGAGTCATATTTTTTTCCTTTTTAATATAAACCCTAAAATCGGACATTACTTTCCCAAGTCCATTTTCATGCATCTGCCTTGCCCGTTTGCCTCATTTACATTCTCATTCACATCTTTTCTAAACTATATGAACTTCTTTCACAATATTTACTCATTCCACCTCTCCTTCTCTTATTCAAAATGCCTCGCAAATTGCCTATTTGCAATGTCTCGCAAAATTTTTCCCTTAAATTCAAATTGTAATTTGAATCGGTAAACCTCACAGCAGAGCTCCGAGGAAAATATTCCGAAAAGCTCGTCGACGGATGATGAGATCGGTATCGAAGAACCCTATGATATCTAACACAGAACTGCAAGGTGATCTGCGTTCGTTTGGGACATCAATTCCGCAAAAACCACTTAGTAATGGGACAATTAGAGAAGCTCTCAGATTTCGGTCATCACATAAGACCCCTCTTCTTAAGAATGTCTACTTGTTTGCACGGCGAATGTGTATTTAGGCGCACATAGAATACACATATCAAATTTGAATGAATTTTATTTAGTCTGATGAGAGTAAAATTGAAATCTATGGCCTGGAATCAACTTGTTATGATTGACACCTTGACGGAACAGCCTATGACCATTACAACACCATCGCCCACAGTCAAACATAGAGGCGGTAGCATTATGGTTTGATGCTTTTATTCTTTAAATTTTCTTGTTGCTCTTCATAAATTGATAGGACAATGAATATAGCATAGTACCGGCAAATATTAGCTGGTTTACTTCACTCATGTTTGATATCATGAGTTCATTATTGTTTTAAACCCATTGAAGCAATTCATTCGTGATCTAGTAGAGGCGCTGTTGACTTCACTCTCCCCCGATATTCGTACATTTTCACTTCAATATTTATTGTTTTTAACAATGAGATTAATTCATCCATGCTCTAATACCTGTCAGAGGATTAACTCTTGAAAGATATTTGATAATTAAGTTAATTTTTGTTTGGGACCCATGACAATCAAAGCTTTCATTCTTGAGCTGAAGCATTATAATGAAGTTGGTCTATTTATCTTTGAACGGCAGACTTTCTTTGTCGCTTGAGCTTTTAGCTTAAAGCTCTAGTTAACTTCATCCTAAAATTGTAGTACTCTAAGTTCTGAAGACCTGCCTTATATTTTCATTCTCTTTCGGTAATCAAAGCGACCGTGTTTTTTTTAAGGTAAATAACATTAAGCTTGCTAAGAGATAATTCTTCAATGTCTCAAAATTATTTCTTATATAGAGATATTTAACTGCCATTGCTTTCCATGATTATTATGAATAAGTTTAGATCATTCCTTGCACATCTTATATTGAGATTCATTTGTGCTCATCTAAATTGCATCAACATTTGGGACTTGTTAATCATTACATTGTAACCTACACAAGAATTACTTGTTTCATTATCTTTTTCAAATGTACATATATGTAATTAGTAAATATTTAGGTAAGGTTAGAGACTAATAAAAGTCTAAACCAACAGTATGAAGTTAGAGAAAAGTCCGAGGGGAAAATACCATTAAAATCTTAGGCCCAATTTCCCCCTCCTCTGTTGGTCATTTGTTCTTTGACTAACAAGTTTGAGTTATTACGAGAATATTCTTTAAGTATACCATAGCAGTGTGAATATTAAGACCATATATCAATATTTATTTACTTTAAATCTTTTGTAATATATACATACGAGGGGTGGTCAATAGGTTTTGCGAATCGGTAAGGCAAAACAGAGGAAGGGGGATGGCTGTTTGTGGGGGTGTTTTGACAAGTTATGACAAGTCAGAACCTGCAGCACTAGCTGATCGAAGATTGTCAGTCACAAATTTTTTAACAATGGAGAAGGTTGAGCACCGCGCAGGGATCAAATTTTTGACCAAGGAAGGCAAGAATACAAAAGAGATCCATGAACACATGGTTGCAGTGTACACCGACACCGCCCCTTCCTATGCAACCATTGCTCGCTGGAATAGAAAGTTCCGCCATGGTCGTGAGTCCTTTGAAGATGATCCTTGTCCAGGACGCCCGTCAGACGTGACCAACGAGAACAATGTGGTCCGTGTGGAGAGGATGATCCTCAAAAATGGACAGGTGAAGGTCAAAGAAATCGAGCGAGAACTTTGAATATCACATGGAAGTGTTATGAACATCATCCACGACAATTTAGCCATGACCAAGGTCTCTGCCCGTTGAAACCCTAGAAACCTTACGAAACCTGACGCCCCATGATAGACTTAAACGTCATCAAAGTTCGGAGGAGCTGCTGCTCCTGTACAACTAAGACGCGGCGAGATTCGAGTCACGCATAGTGACAGGTGATGAAACGTGGGTCCATTACTGGGATTCCGAGACCAAGCTCTAAAGCATGGCCTGGAAGCACAGGGGTTCTGCAATCCCCATTAAGTTCCGGACCCAACCCTCAGCCGAGAAGATCATGGCCACCATCTTCTGGAATTCTGAGGGAGTATTGATGGTTGGACTATGCGCCTCGTGGAAGGACCATCACAGGCCAATATTACGCCTAAGAACTGGCTGGGTTGAAGAAGTGGATCTGTCATAAGCGGCGCGGCAAGTTGACACACTGTGTCCTGTTCCTCCACAACAACGCCCTTGTCCACAAGGCCAGAGTTACACAAGCTTCCCTGCGCGAGTGCGGATTCGAGGAGCTCAACCATACCCCCTACAGTTCAAATATGGCCCCTAGCGACTACTTTTTATTCCACCAGCTCAAGACTGCACTGCGTGGACGCCGGTTTGGGGACGATGAAGATGTCCAGCTCGCCGTCCAGGAGTGGATTGAACAGCAGTCGGGATATTTCTGGTTGTCGGGAATTCGAACCGTCAGGGACAAGTGGCGTAAGTGCATCAAAGTCGAGGCTAGTTATATAGGGAAATAATAAAACACTTTTCCTCATATCTCATTTCCTTATATCCAAATTGCAAAACTTATTGACTGCCCCTCGTATGTTATTTAATATGATACTACTTCTCATTTCCTTAGTCGATGCGGGATCCCGTGATATTTGAGCTATGGCTCCTACATTCAGAACTATTATGCACTGGTTAAACGTGCTGCGCTAAGTATAAACCAAAGGGCCTTAACGCAAAACATTTTGTAGGTAAGATTTAATGAGCTAATTTTACCCTTCAGCATAGAATATTCGTTTTGAGATAAAAAAAATTTGTTCAACTCGAGAGTTCTGAGCAATTTATTTGCCTTAAACTAGTTTTTGGCTATTACTTCATTTAATTATTTCATGTATATGTAATATTTAAGTAATATTTAGGAAGAGATATTTGCTTAGTTGTTAAGTAATGTCTGTGAAATTGCTTAATAACATAGACCAAGGTGGAGTGGAGTACTAGTCTTCCTTAGAGAACCAAAAAGGGTTGTTTTATGTTCAGCGACTGGTGTCTTCAAGATTGAGAGATATTGTTATTCTGATCTTTATGTACACTTCATTATCTGGTCAGAGATCTCGTACACGATGCGTCAGACAAATGGTTCAACTTACTCGAAACATGAAAGTTGTTTCAAAACATGAGAACTGGCTCGATAAAAACATAAGTCTAGAAATATCAGACCGGTCTCGAAAATTAAGAGCTGTCTCGAAACTTCATGGATATCTCGAAAGATTCTATTGAGATGAGCTGGCTTGAAAAAGTAGAACTGTCTCAAAGTATGAGATTTGTCTCGAAACAGAAATGTCTTCAAAACATGAGATCTGGTTTGAAACCACTGACCTATCTCGAGACATCAAAACTGTGTCGAAACTTTAAAGCTGTTTCACAACAATGTCTTTATAACATGAGGGCTGGTTCGAAACAACCGAGATGTCTCTAAACTTCATAGCAGTTTCGAAACTTCATACTGTCTCGAAACAGAGTTGTATTCAAAACCTGAAAGCTGGCTGGAAATAACTGACATATCTCGAGACATCAGAGCTGTGTCGAAACTTCAGTACTGTCTCGAAACAATTTCTCTTTAAAACATGAGAGCTGGCTCGAAACAAGAGAGCTGTCTCGAAACTTCAACGCTGTCTCAAACTTCAGAACTCTCTTGAAACTTCAAAGCTGTCTCGAACTTCAGAGCTGTCTCGAAACTTCAGAAGTATCTCAAAAATCCTGTCTTTCAAACATGAGGGCTGGCTCGATAGAACAGAGCCGGCTCGAAATAACAAAACTATCTCGAAACATCATAGTTGTCTCGAAACATCCAGCTTGTCTCGAAACAACAGAACTGTCTCGAAACAATAGAGCTGTCTCGAATCATCAGAGCTGTTTTGAAACAACAGAGCTATCTCGAAATATCAGAGCTGTCTCGAAACAACAGAGTTGTCTCTAAACATCGAGGTGTCTAGAAACAATAGAACTGTCTCGAAACATCGACTGTGTCTAAACAACAGAACTGTCTCGAAACATCACTTTGTGCGAGAAATGACGTGTAATTTTGTCGATTGTTGATGCCACGATAAATGATGATCGCTTGTAAGCATTATAGTGAATTAAATTAATAAAAGTAAAAAATACCCACAATTACAGAATTACCTTAAGATATTAGAAGTGAAGAACAGATTAAAGGAAGAAAAGATATAGCTAGTGAATTAGTTTCACTCCTGTAAATCGCCATCACTCATTTACGTAAATATTAAATCCAAAATGCGATTAATAGTATTTAGCTTTGACTGAATTTAACTATTTGGGGAAGGATAATAAGCTCGGGTCAATTCGGTTGAGTATATTAAAAGTAACAGAGGAAGAACAACTTCAGTTTCTTATAAATAGATTATGACAATAATTGCAGTGTTTATGAGTATCCTAAGAATAGCTCCGAATAAATTTTATATTATATTACTGTTTTATTTTCGTGCGAGCTTTGCTTTTATTAGGTGTGGTAAAAGTTAATTTCAAATATTTTGGGGGTGAAACGTGTCTGTCTGATCTTGATGTCTACTCATGTAGAGTTAACATGGTACAGGATATCTTGAAATGTCTCTCCAACTTCTCGAAGGAAGTAAACTGAAGTCCTGCCTTTTTGCCCTGTCTTTAATTATGCGGTACGAAAGGGATCGCGTTGAGATGGTGCCCCTAAGGGATTGGAAGACAGGAACAAGTACAATCACTTCTAAGGAAGATGCGAATACCTGAATCATAATTTTCAGAGATTCTACTCCGCCTACGAAGGTGAATATTCATATCGTAACCGGTAAAGCTCATTTGAATATGAGTGATTTGAGAGGTATCTCTAAAGATATAATGGCCATTCATAGTTAATGTTTGTGCCTCTAAAAGTTGTATCCCTGTCGAGAAAGTCCTTTTCTTTATTTACTCAATTTAATTTTATTTTCAACAAAAATTAGAAGAAAAAATTAAGGAAATTTTCAACAAATAATTGAGGTTAGGGTTTCTCAACCTGGTGGAAGAAGACGTCCAGCTCAAACACACAAGCGAATAATGCACTTTGTTCTGCGCAGAATGATTGGCATCTCCTCGGCATCGACAAATAGGCTCTCAATGGGGGACGTACTTAAGGCACCGGTCGTCAGAGTAAGACCAGTGAGATTGATCGAGTCCACCGTTCACAATACACAGTCTTCGGAAGATCCGTAGTCAATCTTCAGCACCCCAATTTAAATTGGTGTGAATGAGTACAAACCGACACAAGACCCTAAATTCAAACCTTCTTGCACTAGTCCTGAGCGCAACATTTTTGTTTACAAATAGCCATTTAATACCATAATCACTGAATCATATTCAGCTAAGAGGAAGTAATAAATAAACGATAAAATCACAACTGCACACCTTACCGATACAATTCGATTAGTTGAAATAAACAAATGAAAAACTCGATGATAGATCTCATTTTTTTTAGACGTTGGTGAATCTATGTGAACCATTTCAAAAAAGAAATTGTACTTTTTGGCTCTTCCCCAATTCCGTAAATAATAACAATTTTGAAAATGGGAAGAATGAAATTACTGAAATGTTTATGTTTTTGGGGGTGAAAGTTTGAAAATAGAAATATTGCTTGGACACTAAAAGAATTACCAATTTTCTTGGAATAGCATTTGAGAACACCTCTTTTCTTGAGATTCGCCAATGAGTTTTCTGATGCCAAAATTGTTGCTATAGTTCGCAAACGTGTACTAAAAGCTATTAAATTAGGTTCAAATGTTTACAGTTCATGCTTGTTCTAATTTCTGCATCTAAATAACTTGTCTATAAGCGTTTAGTTGGCTAGTGTATCGTTCATTCATCTTGCTTTAACTCTTTCTTTCCTTCAATTCTCTATTTCCATTAATAATTCGTTCTCCCAAATTGCATCAAGGAGAGAGATCGCCCTGGATAAAAGGTTCGAGAAAAGGTAGTTTGGTCACTATTGCTGACCATACTAAATGCGTATACATTTTTACTTGCAAAATAAAAATGGACCTTCCATTTTGGATGGAAGAATAACACTGAACCTACGAGGTGAAAATCTAAGAGAATCAGTAGAAAATGAAAAAAATAAAACGGAATCTGTTGAAAATAAGGAAAATGGAAAAAAAATCGATAAAAAATGAGAAATTGGAACAGAATAGGTAGAGTATGATAAAAATTGGCAGAATGAGTAGAAGACTAGAAAAATGGAACATTATCGGTAGAAAATGAGCAAAATGGAACAGAATCGGTAGGTAATAAAATTAGAAAAATAAAATAGAATCACTAGAAAATGAGAAAATGGAACAAAATTGGTATAAAATGAGAAAATGGAACAAAATCGGTATAAAATGAGAAAAATTAAACCGAATCGGTATAAAGTTCTAAAAATGGAAGAAACTCTAGAAAATGAGATAAAATGAGCAAAGTCGATAGAAAATGAGAAAAATGGAACAGAAGTGGTATAAAATTAGAAAAATAAAATAGAACTGGTAGAAAATAAGGGAATAGATGAGAATCGGTAGATAATTAATAAAATGAAACAGAATCGGTAGAAAATGAGAAAAATGGAACAGAATCAGATTAAAATAAGAAAAATCGAACAGAATCAGATTAAAATAATAAAAATCGAACAGAATCAGTATACAATGCAAAAATGGAACAGAAATGGTAGAAAATTAAAAAAATGGTACAGAAGTGGTAAGAAAATGAACAAAATGCAACTAAATCTATCTATGTAAAATTAGAAAAATGAAAAAATTCGGTAGAAAGCGAGAAAAATAGAAGAGAATCGGTAAGAAAGTGGGAAAAATGTAACAGAATCATTAGAAATGAGAAAAATGCAACATAATTGAGCGAGAATTAGAAAAATGTAACAGAATCGGTAGAAAATGCTAAAAATGTAACAGAATTGAAATAAAATTAGAAAAATGGAATCGAATCTGGAGAAAATAAGAAAAATAGGACACAGTCGGTATAATAAAAATGGAACAGAATTACTAAATGATGGAACAAAATCAGGAGAAAAAGAGAAAAATAGAACAGATTCTGTAGAAAATGAGCAAAATGGAACTGAATCGGTAGAAAATAAGAAAAAGGAATAGTGGCAGTAAAAATTGAGAAAAATGGAACAGGATCGGTATAAATGAAAAAATAGAACAGAATGGGTAGAAAAAGACAAAAATGGAACAGATTCTGTTGAAAATAGGAAAATGGAACAGAATCAGTAGAAAATGAGAAAAGGAAAAGTGGAATCCAACTGATTTCATTGATTCTACTCGCCAATGCCAGCACTACGCTACTTTTTTCACATCCAACTTTGTACACCTCTCTCTCCTTCCCATCTCCCACCACTTTCTCCATTATCTCCCGAGACTGAATATCTCCTTCCCCTCTCACCTTCTTCCCTCTCACACTCCGCTACCACCCACTGCTTACCTCCCTCTGCCGAAAGGATTCCTCCCCTCTCCCTCCAGTTCTCCCCTCACTCGCTAGGCACCGTCGGCAGAGACACCCTTTACATAGCGCATTGTTTTCTTAATGAGGAGGACACAATGGTCTGTCAAACGAAAGAAAGGGCACTTCGAAAATAAGGTAGAATTAAACGCCCCAGGCTAAATATTGATTAGAACGAAGAGAATGGGAATCAATCTCCCATGCTACCCCCCTTTTCTTAACCCTTTCCCTCTTTTATGTTTTACTTAGGTGGCTTGCCAGTTATTACACAATGGATACGAAATGCACAAGTTCGGACGCTCCGAATATGTCTTCTAAGTTTCTTCCTCCGTCTCTGGATTTTAAACCGTTTCTTCCTATGGAATGGGAATCAATCTCCTATCCTCCCCACCTTTCTTAACCCTTTCCCCCTCTTATGTTTTACTTAGGTCGCTTGCCAGTTATTTTCACAATGGATACGAAACGTACAAGTTCGGACGCTCCGAATCTTTCTTCTAAGTTTCTTCTACCGTCTCTGGATTTTAAACCATTTCTTCATAATTTCTTTTAGCTAGTTTCGACTATATAGATCAGAAGGTAGCGAGTGTATGGGTAATGAGAAGTGAGAAAGAGAATAAATTATATTCTTCTTATTCTAAACTTGCCATATTCCTGGTTCTATTTCCCCCTTTTATTTCGTTCAGTCTTTTAATAATATTTCATTCCTTGCCACGATGGATTTTCTTGTGATCGAAACGAAGCTGTTGGGCCTCGGGCAAGATCTCGCTCTCGGTGCTAGTAGAACCCAAGGCTTAATTAAGGAAAAAAATAAAGGAAAAAGGGAGACACACAGCAAATGACTAGCGGGCAGCCAATGTCATCGCGGACGCACACATAGAGAAATATATAAAATAGAAAGTTTGTTTACTTATATATTTTATCGCTATAAGAAATCAAACGATTGAGCTTATAAAAGTAAGGATTACCCTACTATTTCTTTAAAAGGTAACGAATGATACTACTATTTTTTATTTATTTGGGTATTAAATCACGAACTGGATATTGTAAACTGTAACAAAAGGAGTCGAAAGTATGGTTTTTAACACCATAGACTTTATTTAGAAGATTTAATATATATTTAAAATTTCGTTACCATTTATTTATACAGAGCCTATACACTGCCATAAAATGTTACTACTTATTTTTATTTATTGGGTTATTTAAGAATGAATTTTTTTTATAATTAACAAAAAATACAGTCAATAACAGGGTTTTGAACTCCTTGGATTTCTTTTCAGTACACATGAGTTCAGAAAAAGATAGAATTTTGTTTGCTGAGGCTTATAGAGACCCACCCTATACACTGTCATGAATACAAACATAATGTATTTAAACATATTCACTGTTTAGAGACTCTAAGAAAACTAGCTGATGATCGAATCGGCTCTATAGTTTTTAAATCTGAATTTTCACCAGTGCGATGCCGGCTGACTACGTCTGGATATTAAGAGACGAGCGACCGAGGATTGTAATAAGGTTTCCGTAAGTCAGGTATCTTTTGGTATTAAAGATTTTGAACTTGGTTTTACATATTTGGAGATGAGGATACGTATATATAAAGTTCCGTCCAAGTATAGATGTAAGCTAATTACCTACATTTGCATACTTGTGAACATAAAAATATCTGGAGATTAACGCACATATTCGTAGATCTTTATAATCGTGTTAATTGAATGTAGTTTGCACGGAAAAACAGGCAAACATTCATAAGCATTGAGACGCATTTAAATATATATGATGTAATTACACTTATATACTTATAAGAACACATACATAGGATGATTTATATATCGTTATCTATATTTTGTTTTATTCAGGTGGTATTAATGAGGAATATCTGGTGTTTCAGGTCTGTGTTTTAAAAGTGTTCGTGTTCCGGATGAAGTCCGATAGAACAAGTTTTCTTGTAGCATTTCTGCAAGCTTTAGTGAATATTGATGTTTGTTGTTTGCTCGAGGCTTCGCTCGCGGACAGTGTCTCAATTGTATAGATATACTGCCCTAAATTTGTTGGATATTCTAAAATCTGAATTTTGATCGGTAAAATATTTTACAATATAGAAGGTAATATTTATACTATTCCTTTGATTTTGGCAAATTAAGTACTGATTAAGGATTGGTTTGTTACACAAAAAAGGAAGGTAACCTTCTTGGATTATATGAATTGAGATAATGGCAGAGAAATTCATCGAATTTATAATTATCTTTGTTCAGGTGCTTCATGCATCTTGCTAGTAAGGTAGTGAAATAAAAGCTAGCTTTTTTATTTTTACATTAGATCTGAGGCTATAATTAAAATTAGATTAAAAAGGCCATTTAGTTGCGCTCATTTCAAGCATAATTAGAGATTTCTGACTTTTTGTACCCCCAAAATTTTGATACCCATTAAATTGTATAAATTAAAAAATTCTGCACTGACTTAGAAGTTATTATATATATATATATATATATATATATATATATATATATATATATATATATATATATATATATATATATATATATATATATATATGTATATGTATATATATATATATATATATATATATATATATATATATATATATATATATATATATATATATATATGTATATGTAATTTACTTTTATACTTCGTAATGGATAAAAAATGAGTTTTAGAAGCACGACTTTTAGTGTCAAGTTAACATATCTCAATTTTACTGATTTTGCCAGTATTACTTTTTAACAAGGAATTGGTTTATTTACAATTTTTAAGATAAAATTAATAATACAATTTATATCTGGAATAAGTCTTTGTATCTATAAAATCTGATTTGATTCTCTTTCGAGAACATCCAATAAACTTTTCTCAAAAAACGCATCTCTCCTTAATCTGACCAGATTACGAAAGGAAGAAAAATTCCCGCTGAAGAGATTTCTAAAAGCATAGAAATTAGTGTATCGTCAATTTGAGCACATTCATTTATGAAGCGCTATTATTCCCTCGGATGTCTCGTGTCTTTAATCTTCATTAAGTACCTCTTCCTCCTTTTTTAGCATACCCAAGATACAGAAGTAAAGGACGGGAGGTAAGGTTTGGGGAATGAGGAGACCATTGAGGTTATCTTCTCCTTTAGCATGCCCCAGAACAGGATGTAAAGGAAGGGGTAAGGTTTGGCAAACAAGGAGATATTTTCTGCGTTCAGAATTTAGAGACATACTGTAGAACCCTGTCTAAAGGAATAATAATTACAATGAAGTAAATGAAAATCTTGATAAGAGTACAAATGGTTGTTAGGGATACATCATAGCTAAAATAATAAAGAATGGACGTTACACATTGCCCGAGGAATTGAAGAAAGGTGTACGAGTTAGATTAAAAGGTTTAGTTGAACTGATCTAGGTCTTTAAGGTTGTAAAAGATCTTGATAGCGTTATCTCCGACCACTTTTCTAGCTCGAATAACGAACGATTTTAATTTGTTTCATCCTAGGTCCAATACTGAAATAGCAAGAATTTTTTCTTTTAACATAACGACCGCTTGGAATAGCTTGCCTGCTACAGTTATTTCTGGTACTTAAGTAAACATATCTAATAATAGGCAGGATACTTTGCAAATAATAACGTTACATAGAACAAAATATGTCATATCCTTGGGACCTAGCTGTTGCGAGTGATGTCAATGTAACCTTCCTACTTATTGGGCTGGCCTATTGTACACCCGAGCCGAGGGTCTTTGCCAGTCTTTTGTACTTTAATTCTATTAGTTATGCTTCCGATAAGAAAAAAACTATTTGTGTTAATAAATATAAGATTGTAGCTGCTTTATATTACATAATTAGGTATATAAATAAAAAGAGGAACAATAGATGTTAGTCGTTACTGTAGGAAATTGTTTTATGTCTCCATTTTCAATCGACAATCCATTGATTTTAAGATATTTTGAATAAATAATTTGGAACGTTTATTTAAACTGAGAAAATACAGTCTTTTTTGGCATTACCCTCAAGGTAAACCTCACCAATCCTACATGTTAAGAACGAGGAACGAGACTGAAATATCACGATGCTGGTTGGTGGGAAAAGTAACACGTAGAACATGTATAAATCCTAATTCCTTGCTGATCCGAGACTCATTTTAACTATATTTTCCACATATTTCCAATTTGAACAGGAAGAGTTTGTAATGGTTACCTCTTGAATAGAAGCCTGTGATCAGGGTTCGCAGCAGTGGAGATTTGACTCAAAGGATGGGGCATTAAGTTGGGTAGGCACCATTAGTTTCAATTTAATAAATGATTAATGAATTTTACAACGGGGAGAACTAAAAGTAGAGAAAAGGACTTTCTGAATAGTCCACAAAGAGGGCAATTAAGAAAGATTTATTTTTTCTGCCTTTTAAATGGGAGGGCTAAAATAGGGCTCTCTTCTCGATTTAATGACTCCGGTACCCATTAACGCATTGTTTTCTGTTTCCAGTTTTCTTTGCACATTTACTTTATATTATTTACAAATGTTTCCCATTTTTTCCTGCAAAACTCATTTCTCTTTCTTTTCTCAAGATTCCACCATCTTTAGCATATCCGGAACATCTCACAAGTGCTCAAAAGCCTTCTAGTTATAACCCCCTCTCATAAACGGCCATCATTCAAGACCTAAAGAGAGCCTATCTTTAACCACCCTCTCTACACGACGTTTCTCTACAGCTGGGACGCAGAAAGAATAAATAAAAGATAAGAACGAAATAATTGCTTAATCACAATGGTCCATGACTTTCAATATTTTCCCGTCAGTCAGAACATGGGAGTGGCGACAGCCGCGGAATTCTCAAAAGCGGTATTCAAAGACAAATTCAGCCGCAGTTAATTATACCACACAAACAATTCACGTCACAGAAGCTACTGGACGTCTCTTCACGAATTCTTTCTGGAATGGGTTAGACAATCTTATACATTGTCGTTTATGTGAACGCACTTCAGTGTACATGAATATTTTGAATGGCCTTGGGGAAAGACACGTAAGAGTACTCGCGTATGGTTAAATATAAAAAGCTAACTTTATGGGACGGTACACATAAGATTTACTAAATCCAGGAAATTCAGGACAAAATTAATTTGGTCCTTTTAATTGGAAACAAATATGAATCGCAAGTCGTCCCAAATGTCGATGGGAAAAGTAAGGGAATTGGGAATATATTTGGTCAATATCACATTTCTTTTGCTGCAAGGCCCGTCTATCGCCAAAATGGTGGTAATATGTAGTGGTAATGATTGCACATGAATAATCCTCCCGTGGAACAAACAGCATGGGATGAAAATTACTCCAAATTGTCGCCTAATCAAGGAAGTTTCTCCCAAAATCATCAAAATTATTTATAACTTTTACACCTCTGTATTTTCGCTCGGGAAAGGAAGTTTCGAGTTGAGAAATATACTTGCTGGTTCACAAAGAAATGTGGGCATATCGTTCAAACTAGCACATTACAGGTACATATCTAAAAAATATTGATGCAAGCATGGGTCAAGTGTTCTTGTGCATTGCGTCTGGTTGCGTTTCCCATTCTCGCTCTTGTTAAGATATATTCATTTATTAAGAGAGTTGTTAGTTGTGCATTCAGTTGGGTGCCTTTGGAAGTTAGGGAATAGGGTCATATTTGGACTATTTTAGTTCATTCTTTTGTTACCTAAGTTATAAATCTTATCAGGAACTGATTTTATCGAGCCAAACACAAATCTATTTAGGGCTTTGTGCTAGTTTATACTATATTCTTCTCCTGGCTAGAGTTTTTATAGTTAAAATTCATCAGCAATGCACCTATGTCATTATCAGGTAGCTCTTGTTTATTTGAGAGGGATGAGTTATATGAACTTAGTCTGGCCGGAAGACTTCTTCTTTCACGGAATTGGCCTCTACACTTCTTTGTTAGAACTGATTTATTAGTATACCTCGAAAGACCAATCAATCCATAGTGCAATTCCATGAACGATGCTACCAAAGACAATCAATCCATGAGAAACGACTATATTTGCAACTATGAAGTCAAAAGTGCTTAATCCAAAAGTAGAATCCCAGGTCTTGAAAAAACTCAGTTAGAATACTGGTTACAGTCTTCATTTTATAAATAATGCATACCTATTTTGTATTTTGTTTATTTTCTCCTTTCTGTTGATCAGAAGACAAGTTCATCAATGCTAGCTACTTTCGAAAATATAGATGAAAGATCAGTGAAGGTCATTTTAACAGCTGATCTGGGGTCGATTTAATTTTAAACCACGTTAAAAATGTCGCTCACACATTCCTTTTCGATGAAAATAACTGCATGGTTCGATTATAATATTTATCATTCTAATTGTAGAAGTTTGGCATACGAAACAAATCACACATATACTTCTCATATATATATATATATATATATATATATATATATTTCTAGTGTTCGTTGGGTGTGGGTGTGCATCAAATTTGTTCGAATTCATGTTTTTTGCCATTTCGTTAATATTTTGTGATTTTTTACAGAAAGTGGTCTAAATAATATTTACTTCTAACGTGTGCTAAGAAACAACTCGTGAGTGGTTATCGAGATGCTATTGTTGCTCTTCATAAATGTGGAAAATCTCAGAGACAAATTACTAATGAATTAAACATAGCCCAAATTACTGTTAATTTATGGGTTTCACGTACTAAAACAATGTTAGCCTATCTACGCCATTACCTGAAAAACGATCTGGCAGACTGAGAAAAACAAATTTGCGAAGAGACATGCTTATGAAACGTTTAGTAGTGAATGATCCAACAACTGCGAAAGAACTAAAATTTAGTATGAATAATTTATTATCTGATGTTTCTGAACGAACTGTCCAGGAGCGGCCACAAAAAGAACTCGGATTGCCATCTCGCCATGCTGCAAAGAAACCATTCATGAATTAAAAGAGGCGTAACAAACGTTTCGCCTTTTGTTAAAAATACATTCATTGGACTGTTGAGGAGTAAGAAAACGTTTTATTCAGATATGAGTAAACATTTTTAACATTTAGAAGCTGTCCTAAAAATGTTCGTCGACACATTGGTTCAAATAGAAGGGACCCTAAATACACCCAAAAGACAATGAAACATCCTCCAAGTGTGATGATTTGGGGTTGTTTCTGTTTCCAAGGAAGAGGAAGTATACCTATATCTAAGAGCATAACTATGAATGACGCACGGTGTTTATCAATGTTATAAGAGAAACTTCCAGTGGTAATAACAATCCATGAGACAGAAACATTCTCACAAGGCTAAAATTGTGACAAAATGGCTTACTAATAATAAATTTAATAGTTTGTATTGGCCTGGAAATAGCCCAGATCTCAATCCCATAGAAAATCTATGCCTAATAATAAAACATAAGGTTGAAGCCCAAGACAATGGCTCTGTCAAAAAGTTAAAAGAGGCCATCATAAAGGTATTGTGCAACAAAATATCAGTGGAAGTTTGTCAAAACTTCATCAAATCCAGGCCGAAGCATTTACAAGTCACCAAATCCAAAGGAATGATGAAAAAATACTAATATAAGGTTATTCAATATTAAATATGTTTTTTATGTTAAGAATACAAATTTCGAGGGTGATCGGATACTTTTCGCCAGCACTGTATATTCGCCGCGCGTTGACCTCTATTTCTTGATTGCCATTTAAATTTGCAATTAACTTCTCTCTCTTTCATATCTGTATTCATAAGAATTTCCGTTCTCACACGTCGCTGAGTGGTCTAAAGCGGTGGCTATCACTGACCTTAAGCTCTGTTCGTTGCCTCAGTGTGCCTTGCTTGATCCTTACTCCTACTACGTATTTTTTTGCCCTTGGGGGAAAACATTTATTCGAAGAAAAATGATTCCCTTTATCCGCTGTTTATTTGCTGTATGACTCATTCCATACTTCTTAGAATATATACATATGAAGAATCATCCTGCTGGAAATTTATAAGTTCGTCGTGCTTACCTTTTCAGTCTCAAAATACAAGAGCAGTTATTCCCTTGAAAATGAAATTTTTGTCGTTAGTTAACTAAAGCAACCTGTGTCGACATAGTAAACTTGTACAAGCATACTAATAAGCCAGAAAAAAACGGACGCTAAAAATGGTTCGTTATGTATACTTTCATTACTTCGTATACCCCTTAAGAAACGCAAATGTATCCCCTTGTGGTACACATACCACTGGTTTGGAAACGTTTTTCACACACACATACATATATATATATATATATATATATATATATATATATTGCATCAACCCTTTCTCTCGAAAGGTCTCCGATATATTGACAAAATAAGTGTGTGTCTGGTACTTGCATAGCATCTGTTCTGAATCAAGGTGTATTTCCCTTCCCCTCCTCTGCAGAATAAGTACCGGAGGAGGGGGGTTATCATCCTCATCGATAGGTTTGATTTAAATCATGTGCGGTGAAGGAGATTAGCTTAGAACCAGGTGTTATATCTGGTGGTACCTTATTTTTCTTGCCCCCCCTTTCTCTCTTCTGTGAGGAGGGCAACCCCTTAAAAGGACACTAAGCTTCATGGGTGGGTCCAAAGGCCCCTAAGAGAGGAGATGTTTTATGTAGTGTGTTATTGTGTGAGGTTTGAGCAGTCTATGACTATGTAGGTGTTTGATGTCTTGGTTTTGGTTGCATGAGATGGATTTTGGTGTAGTGGCAAGGTTTATATGGTTGCATTGTTGTATCATAGTGGAGTGGCCTATGGAGTATAGTTGAGGAGTACACAGAGCCCTAAGGTTGGTGTCAGGGCAAAATTTATTTTGGAGTGGCCTGTGGAGTTTAATGGGTGGGTGCACAGATCCCCAAGAAAAGAGATGTGTGTAGTGTGAGCTTGTGTGAGGTTTAGCCAATCTGGACGTGGGGTTTCTATGGTATCTGGGCTTTGGTTGCATCTAGTACAGTTTTTTGATGCAAGGTTTATTCCGTGTTGGTATTTATCTGGCAGTAATCTTACAAATTAAAAAGAGATTTTGGATTTCTAGAGAAAAACCGAATCATCTCTTTAAAAAGCAAATCCTGGATTGCGAAAATGAGAGTCACACATGAAGGAGCATAGAATAAATATGATTGATTTGATTTGTGAGAAGAAAATGACGCTTAGTACAGGACTTAAACAACCATGGTGCCAGTTGCAGGCCGTATTAGGCAAATAAATGTGTTCGGTTCCATGGTGAATAGGGCGGATGATACTGGACTGGTGTCCCAAATTATTCAATAACCAATTGCCTTTTCTTCCAGGGACTTACAAAGGTGTATCAGTGGCAGCTGTCATCTGGAAGATTGAATAGCCATCCAGCACAAATGCCGGTATATTATATGGAAATATATATCTTCTAACAATTTTTTACTTCATCTAACTTCCTCTATCTTTCCAGGGCCATCACTACGAACTTTCTGCCAGGGCACAGGTGAGGTGCTCTCGTTAGCTTTCGCTATAAACTACATGTTAAAACGGCCTAATTTATATGAACATAAAATAGTTCTATCCTTCTCTTGGCATGTGTTTGTAGTTAATTGTTTTGCTCTATTTCAGAAGCCAGTTCTAGTTTATGCTCTAGGTCGAAAGCAGTTCATAGATTTACTCTATCTCAAAAGACAGTTCATGGCTTTGCTCTCCTTCAAAAGCCAGTTAAGGACTTTGTTCTCCGTCAAAAGCAGGCCCATAGCTCTATTATGTTTCAGAAGCATGTTCATGGCTTTAATATGTTTCAAAAGCAGACTCATGGCTTTGATATCTGTCAAAAGCTAGTTGATGGCTTTGCTCTCTGTCAAAAAGAGATTCATGCTTTTGCTCTGTTCCAAAAGCCAGTTCATGGCTTTGCTCTCTGTCAAAAGCAGGTTCATGCATTTTCTTTCTTTCGAAAACTCAGTTCATGGCTTTGCTCTCTGTCAAAAGTAACTTCATACTTTTGCTCTCTTTCCAAAGCTGGTTTATGGCTTTTCACTCCGTCAAAAGCCAGTTCTTTGCCTTACTCCCTGTCTAAACAGGTTCAATGTCTTTGCTCTCTGTCAAGATTCAGTTTATAGCGTTGCTCTCTGTCAATTACAGGTTTATGTTCTTGCTCCCTTTCAAAAGTGAGTTCATGGCTTTGGTCTCTGTTAAAAGCAAGTTGATGGCTCTATTCTTAGTCAATAACCAGTTGGTAGCTTCAATATTTTTTAAAAAGCAAGTTCAAGGCTTTTATCTCTGTTAAAAGCCAGTTCATGGCTTTTCTCTCTGTCAAAAGCAGGTTCATCACATTGTTCTCTGTAAAAACCAAGTTAATGGATTTGCTCTCTGTTATAAGCTAGTTTATGGATTTGCCCACTGTCTAAAACAAGTTCATGGCTTTGATATCTGTAAAAAAAAAAACAGTTTATGGCTCTCCTCTATGTTAAAAGCAGGTTCATGGCTTTGCTCTCCTTTAAATCCAGGTTCATGTCTTTGATCTCTTTCAAAAGCTATTTCATGCCTTTGTTCTCTGTCAAAAGCAAGTTGATGGCTCTCTTCTCTGTCAGAAGCCAGTTCATGGCTTTAATATATTTCAAAAGCCATTTCATGGCTTTAATATGTGTCAAAAACCAGTTCATGGCTTTTCTCTCCGTCAAAAGCAGTTCATGCCTTTGAACTCTGTTAAAAGTAGGTGCATAGCTTTGCCTTTTGTCAAAATCCAGTTAATGGATCTGCTTCTCGTCAAAAGCCAGATCATGGCTTTGCCCTATATCAAAAGACGGTTCATTGCTTTGCTCTCTGTTAAAAGAAAGTTCATAGATTTGCTCTCTGTCAAATCCAGGTTCATGTCTTTGCTCTCTTTCAATCGCTACTTCAGGACTTTGTTCTCTGTCGAAAGCCTGTTCATGGTTTACTCTCCGTGAAAAGCCATTTTGTGTCTCGCCTCTCTGTCAAAAGCAGGTCCATGTCTCTATTTCTCGTCAGAAGTCAGTTCATGGCTTTGATATATTCCAAAAGCCAGTTCATGGATTTGCTCTCTGTCAAAAGCTAGTTCATTGCTTACTCTCTGATAAAAGCCAGTTCATTGCTTTACTCTCTATCAAAAGCTTGTTCATGCCTTTGCTCTCTTTCAAAAGCTTGTTCATGCTTTTGCTCTCTTTCAAAAGCTAGTTCATGGCTTTTTTCTCTGTCAAACGCTAGTTCATGACTTTAACCTCTTTCAAATTCAGTTCATGGCTTTGGTATTTTTCAAAAGCCAGTTCATGGCTTTGGTCTTTTTCCAAAAAAGGGTTTATGGCTTTGGTCCTTTTCAAAAGCCAGTTCATGGCTTTGCTCTCTTTCAAAAGCCAGTTCATGGCTTTGCTCTCTTTCAAAAGCCAGTTCATGGCTTTGCTCTCTTTCAAAAGCCAGTTCATAGCTTTGCTCTCTTCCAAAAGTAGGTTCATGGCTTTCATCTCTTTCAAAAGCCAGTTTATTTTTTTGCTCTCTTTCAAAAGCCAGTTCATGGCTTTGCTCTGTCAAAAGCCAGTTTATGTTTTTGATCCGTGTAAAAAAAAACATTTCATGGTTTTATTCTATGTTAAAGTCCAGTTCATTGCTTTGGTCTTTTTCAAAAGCCAGTTCATGCCTTTGCGCTCAGTCAAATGCCAGTTCTAGGCTTTGTTCTCTGTCAAAAGCAAGTTCATGCTTTTGCTCTGTAAAATACCAGTTAATAGTTTTGCGCTAAGTCAACGGCCAGTTCTTGGTTTTTCTTTATGTTAAAAGCCTTTTCATGTTTAAGACCCACGTCATCTGCCAGTTCATATGTTTTTGCTCTATGTCTATGGCTAGTTGATAGTTTTGCTTTATGCCAAAGGATAGTTCAGGAATTTGCTCTTCTTACTGCCAGTTGATGGTTTTGCTCTATATCTACGGCTAGTTGATGGTTTTTCTCTACTTCAATGGCCAGCTAATGGTTCTGCTCTATGTCAACTGCCAGTTCATAGGTCTGCTCTATGTCAATAATCAGTTCATTGTTTTGCTCTACGTCAACGGCCAATTCGTGGTTTTGCTCTATGTCAACGACCAGTTCATGGTTTTGCTCTATGTCAACTACCAGTTCATGGTTTTGCTCTATCTCAACGGACAGCCCATGGTTTTTCTCTATGTCAACGACAGGTTCTTGGCTTTGCTTTATGTCAAGGACTAGTTCATGGTTTTGCTCTAAGTCAACGGCCAGTTCACGATTTTGTACTATGTCAACGGCCAATTCATTGTTTTGCTCTATGACAACTTTCACTTCATGGATAAGAAATAAACGACGAAGAAGGTAAAGAAGTAGTAGGAAAAACTGTTGTAAGAATAAGGTTTGTACTCATTAGTGAAAGAGTCGGTCGAAACTTGACAGATGAAGGAAAATGAAAGGGAAGAATACCGATAACGAGTAACAGTGACAATGTAATAGGAAACTTCATTAACCATAAATACTCTGGCATGAAGTGACCGATGTGATTTTTCATTTTAAACTCTTATTATAAACTGGTAGACGTACAAACAGGACACCTACACGTTCAGAAGATGTTCACAAATGGTGAATGACGTAAATTATTGAAATCCCGAGATTGCTTGATGGAGATGCCACAATAGCCGGATATTAATGAACCGATACGAGAAGTAGCAGTGACAATACTTGAGGATAAGTACCCAATAGCGCCTGGAGAGTGTCGCTTTCCTCTTTGAAGCCTTGAACTATCTTTTTAGACCAGAAGGAACAATTGGAGAATCTCACTTGATAGAAGAAAAAAACTTTAAAAAATATATATATATATATACCACGGTGGTAAAACACCTAATATAATAATAATATATATACTTGACGCATTATCACTACGTACTTACTCTCTCTTTTATAATTGTGTAAACTATACGTGATTTAACCCAACCCCTCCCCCCCAAATTCGGAGGTGATGTTCGGGTAAGCCACGATTCAAAAGCGATGCAGGTTTCACTCAAGGAATAAAAAGCCTTAACAAGTTTGATGAACGAGAAAACGGGCGAATGGCCTTCAAAGGCCTGTGAAAGGAAAACTGACCACCGTATATAACCTTCTTAGGTGGTTCGTGCAAGTTGTTTTCACTGCTTGGATCTGACATTGAAAGCAAATAAATTAAATTACGACAGCCACCGATCGGTTACCCTATGAATAAGAACTTCTAGTTTTTTTTAGGTGGGGTTCCAAATGCTTTTGTCTCGATCCCACAAGTTCGAAACACATTTTCCTCACACTCAATGTGACTTTATTATTCAATGCCTGGAAGGCCGTTGGACGGGAAAAGTGATGAAAGTTTATAGGTATCTGTGTGACTTTATGAGTGATGAAAAAGCGTAAGATAAAATATTTATAATTGGGATTATTCTATTAACTAGATTACCAGTCTGGAATAAAACAAAGATTACTGCGATGTATATCCAATGCTTTTAACTGGACAAACCTTTTTCTGAGAATTCTTTATACTAATATCGGCAATGATAACTTTCAGATGTATAATTAATTCTGCTTTATTTCTCTAATACAAAATTATTATAAAATTGTATATAAAAAATAATTTAATGGACATTACAACTTTTTTCGAGATCTTCAAAAGTCGCATTTTTATAACATTTTGAAAATTGTCCTCGACTAATTTTAAAATAGTCTTGTGACACAAGAACATGCATATTAAATAAAGACGACAGCGGTTATTATCATTAATGGTCATTATAAGTAAACATATACCAAAAAATACCAAAATTCTTTACTAAACTAACAATTTTTGTTTTGCAAAATAGCAATATTTTTCTTTCGAAGATTCCAGGTTTTTTGCTTTATTTTACATTAATTCTAAGTATTAACTGTACTACGAAGATAAATATTAAATTCTTAACCTTTAATCTATATATTCACATAAAAAATGTGGCTTTTTAACATATTTAGCTCCTCAAAAACATAATGGTGAGATTTTCGATTACTCAAAGCCAAATAAAAAACTCCTAAAATAGTAAACCGACAAGTAATTTAACTCTTGTTTTTCTATTCCCTTCAATCGAATACTTTCTTCGTTTACTTTCCACCAGTCCTCCCCTTTCCTTCCACTCCCCAAAGCCAGGAAGACCATATCTCGCTCCCCCCTCCTTTCTCCTCTCCCGAAAGTGACCGTTCGGTCTTTGAGACGCCTTTTATAAATCTCCGAGCTGTCTCGCTCCTGCTCCCCGGGTTCTGGGTTCTTTCACGGGCACCCTATGATTCCCGAGACCCGCTCCCGCAATGGAGTGGTGATTACACGATGCATTAATTTCTCAATAACTGTAGCAAACTCCCGTAAACTTCTTTAGCGGGATCCAGGAAGCATTATTACTTGTCTTTATTGGTTTGTCTTCGGGCTGGAGGGAAATTTAACAGCGTTGAGGTTCACATCAACTATAAGCGAATATGTAATAAAAGAATGCTCTCGACATCTCCATTATTTTCTTTAATTTTCCCTAGTTAAACTTTGTATATATGTATGTATGTATGTATATATATATATATATATATATATATATATATATATATATATATATATATATATATATTCAAAGTATAAAAAATACTGGCTATTCAACTCCGGCTTCTCCATAATCTTAATGTATGTTTAAATGTATAAAATAATGTTATTTTCTATTTCCCCATTTCTTTATATTCTTAATATCCACTTTTCTTGTGGGGGAATAAAGTGACTTATGAGATAACAAATAAATACGTAAAGCCATAAAGCAAAGATATCCAGTACCAATTGATAGTCAAATTTCCAGCTAAATCTGAGCGCCTATTTGCCGACAAATCAGATCCAATTCGCGGAATACAAATTCGACATCGTTGGGGGCTTCTGTAGCGTAATCGGGCGAAGAGAAAGAGAAATGGACTTGCTTATCTACATCCAATTTTCAGTCCTAGATCCCCCGACCCCCCATAGAAGCAAATATTGAATCTGATATTCATCTGCGCGACACGGCACTAGAGACAGAAACGGGCTGTTGTTGGAGGTTTTTTTTTTCTACAGCCCCACTGCCCCCCTTCTATTGAAATATTCAATCGGAATAAGCTTTATCAGAAGCCAGGATCTTCTTTATTCATTCCGCTCTTGGATCGTCGTCTGATTCGTTTCTGGATGGATGGCCATTGGCATTGGGTGCAATGTTATTTTATTCACCGTCCTAAAATTATGTTTAGATTGTGAGCAACGACTTGTATAAACACGCTTTGGTGGCATTGGTACACCGTATAATCGAGAGAACCGCGCACTTCCATAAAACTTTTTTCACTAACAAAATAAATTTATGGGTAAATTATATGTTTTGCAATATATGTAATATTTACCTGAGATGGGCTGGAGTTTTCAAAGTACAAATTTAATTTGTCAGCAATCTCGTTCTAGACTATTTCTGTAATTAAATGATTAAAATTCCAGGTTTTTATGGTACATGCAAAGGAAGCAAATATCTCACCAAAGAGTCAACGAGAGTTCATATCGAATTCAAATGCGCGGATCTGTGCATAATGCAGCTGTCGGCCAAAAGTCACGAATATGCTCCAGAAATATAAACAAGCTAATAAACTCACCTGGGTATTTTCACTCAGATGACAAAGAATGAAATGGCATAGCAGAAATGTGTATGAATAAAGATATATAAATGGAATGAAAGGGAATATAGAAGATATTTTAGATTGATAAATATGAGAGAAAAACTAACCCAAACAACTGGAGGAGGAGAGACTTAATGTAAGCCTCCAGAGATAAGTTTTTACGAACGCTCAGTCACGCTCATGTACGACATTGAGCAACAGTCACATGCAGTGGTGGTGAGAAAGGAAATGGAAGTAGCTTAGTTAAAAGGGAAATCTCTTTCGATGAAATAAATATGAAAGATAAAAAAACAAGTCTGACATCAAATTATTAAATTTTGAACTCAAAACTATATAAAGAAAATATATATTAACAAACATCTTTATAAACATTTAAATCAGGTTATATTTTGTTATCAGATAGCTTCTTAATTTAATTATCGGTGAAACAGAAAACTTGAAGTAGGAAATGACAAACTAATCTGTTTAGAAGCATAGAAATGGCAAAGTAATCTGTTTAGAAGCTTAGAAATGGCAAACTAATATACTTAGAAGCTTATAAATAGCAAACTAATCTGTTTAAAAGCTTAGAAATGGCAAACTAATCTGTTTAGATGCTTAGAAATGGCAGACTAATCTGTTTAGAAGCTTAGAAATGAGAAACTAATTTGTTTGAAAGCTTAGAAATGAGAAACTAATTTGTTTGAAAGCTTAGAAATGGCAAACTAATCTGTTTGGAAGCATAGAAAGGGCAAACTGATCTGTTCAGAAGCTTATAAATGTCAAACTAATCTGTTTAGAAGCCTAGAAATGGCGAACTAATCTGTTTAGAAGCTTATAAATGGCATACTAATCTGTTTAGAAGCTTAGAAATAGCAAACTAATCTGTTTAGAAGCTTAGAAATGGCAAAATAATCTGTTTAGAAGCTTAGAAATGGCAAACCTATCTGTTTAGAAGCTTATAAATGGCAAACTAATTTGTTTAGAAGCTTAGAAATGGCATACTATGCTATTTAGAAGCATAGAAATAGCAAACTGATCTGTTTAGAAGCTCATAAATGGCAAACTAATTTGTTTACAGGCTAAGAAATGGCAAACTAATCTGTTTGGAAGCATAGAAATGGCAAACTGATCTGTTTAGAAGCTTATAAATTTCAAACTAATTTGTTTAGAAGCCTACAAAAGGCGAGCTAATCTGTTTAGAAGCTTATAAATGGCAAACTAATCTGTATAGAATCTTAGAAATGGCAAACTAATCTGTTTAGAAGCTTAGAAATGGCAAACTAATCTGTTTAGAAGCTTAGAAATGGCCAAATAATGTGTTTAGAAGCTTAGAAATGGCAAACTAATCTGTTTAAAAGCTTAGAATTGGCAAACTAATTTATATAGAAGCTTAGAAATGGCAAACTAATTTATATAGAAGCTTAGAAATGGCAAACTAATTTGTTTACAAGCTTAGAAATAACAAATTAATCTGTTTAGAAGCTTAGAAATGGCAAACTAATTTGTTTAGAAGCTTAGAAATGGAAAACTATGCTATTTAGAAGCATAGAAATGGCAAACTGATCTGTTTAGAAGCTTAGAAATGAAAAACGAATTTGTTTACAAGCTAAGAAATGGCAAACCTATGTGTTTGGAAGCATATAAATGGCAAACTGATCTGTTTAAAATCTTACAAAACTTGTAAGTAGCCTTCATCAGGAAATGTTTAAAATAGAGGTGTGAGATAATGTAGGACATGGGTCATTGAATTAATGAGTGCATTTGAGGAAAGAGCGAGAGAGGGAGAAAGGGAAAGAGAGATAGGGAGAGAGAAAGAGAAAGAGAGAGAGAAAGAAAGAGAACTACAAGGAGCTACAATAATAAGAAGTACCCTAGAAGACCTTACGGTCCATTTAGAGAGGGTAACTTTAGACTAGCAGTCGAACAGGCACAGTTCTGCTCGAGAGAGAGAGAGAGAGAGAAATAAAGAGAGGGAGAGATAAAGAGAGAAAGCAAGAGAGAGAAAGAGATGGAGATATAAAGAGAAAAAAAGAAAGAGAAAGAAAGAGATTGAGAAATATAAAGATATAGATATTTAGATAGATAGATAGATAGAGAGGGAGGGGGAGATAGAGAAAAATAGCTAGAGTGAGAGAAAGGGATGGAGAGACAGAGATAGATAGAATGTGGTAGGTAGAGAGAGATTGAGAAATAGAAAGTGAAAAAGAAGAGGAAAAGAGAAAAGAGAAAAAAGAAAAGAGGAACAGATAAAAGGGGAAAGAGGAAGGGAAAATGGAGAAAGGGGGAAAGGGTGAGAAGGGGAAATGAAAAGGATAAAAGTAGGATGGAAAAAGGAAAAGGGGCAATGTGAAAGAAGGGGAACTTTGAAAGAGGGAGATAGGGAGGAAGGGAGAAAAGAAACGTTTACAAATGGAGGAAAGGCGAAGTAATTTGAATTAAATTAATGAAAAAAAAGCCTGAAGAAGAATACCCTTGTAAATCTGAGTCTTGGGGCAGTAAGGGCATTGTGCTTTCCACTAGAAGCATAAACTCGAATGTGCCAAGTAGAACTCATTTTAGTAGATAGACATTCAAGGAAAGTAGACACTGACACATCAAGAAGACAGGTTTCTTCATCAGCAACGGCTCATTAATAAACATCTAAAAATGTTTTTACGAGTTGACGGCCTCTGAGCCATGTTATGGGTGTTTGGTTGAGTTTTATGGTCTGTTCGCAAGTTTGAGCTTTATAGGTTATGGTTTAAGTAATGTATTGGCTATATAATTTCATTTTCAGCAAGAGGAGCATTCTACTTTTGAACATGGTTGGTCCAATTTTGGGTACCCTGGGATTTTTTTATCTATTTAAGAGAATATTATTATCTGTATATATAAATCTATGTATTGTCTACAAAATATGGTTGTCAATTTCTATGTTGAGATTAAAACTACCATAAGTGATGAGAGTTTTCTGATATTTATTTTTCGATATTGATTTTTTGACCATTTTGGATCCAAAATTAACCTCTTGAAGCAATGTTTGCATTTCTTCTAAGTTGAGTCTTAGTAAGGCAACATCATTTTGAATCTCAGTGGTTGAGGACTTTTACCATCTATCCACTCACCTACTTTTATCCCATTAATATTTCTCTTTCTTCATATTAGTAATTGAACGAGTTCAGCCTGATGGTGTCGCCTTTCCTTACTCTCCAGTATAGTTTTTGCCATATTATGTATTTGCTTTATCCTCATGGTAGATGAGCTGTATGATGTTCTTGTAGACTAGATCACTGCTTTGCTTCGACCTTCTCCAAATTATATAGAGAAGTTGCTTTTATAAGCTTCAGGCCATTCATAGAAACTAACATTTAATCAATGTCGCTTCGTGTAATGTGGATGTTCATGTAACCCTGCAAAACCACACAACAATGAAAGTAAATGCTTGCGATGCCCTATTCACTGGGGCAAAACCCTCTCCCAACTTTAAAAAACTATCTTCTACTACTATCCATATATCTTCTACTGAGTACATCAAAGGAGATGAAGGTAGCTTCAAGCAAAATTCTCTACAAAATCAATCTCATCAAAGAGAACTCGCCACAATACACACCGAGTGTCTTTGTAAAAAGAGAGAAATCTATTAACAAAATGTTTTATTCTTTTAAAATAAACATTAGCAAAATAATCACCTACCTCAAACTACAATCTCAGAACTCATTTAACATATGCATAGGCAAGTTTGTACTTTCAGGACTACTGAAGAAAGGTCTACAAAGTTTCAATAGATAAAAATATGAGTGTTCATTAATTTATTTCGTTTTTAAAACTTCTGAATCACGTTATTGAGCAAAATCATAGTTGTTTATTATATTCTTTTGTGAGATCTACCTTTAGTTACGCGATACTTTAATGGGTTTGGTTAATATTATCCTCTAAAATAGTGATCAGTAACTTTCGGCTACAGGAAAGGGGTCGGCCTACAAGCCAAAATTATCCTGACGGTAGTCGAAAAATACATATGATATCTACCCCACCGCAGTGTCAAGGAAAAAATATTTGATTTCTAATGCGATATTTATAGTATCTAGTAATTAAGATTCTAGATTCATCCATATAATTCAACCAATAATTAATATTTTGTAATGTATAACACCAATCTAAGCAGTCTAAGTATACGTAGCTAACTTATATAAGGGAAGCCACGTCCAAACTTATTTCAGACGTTGTCAGATAACTACACAAATGTTATACATGTTCTAGCGATGGTAGCTATGTTTAAAAATTATATTTTATATCAAATTTCAAAAGGAGAAATAAAATGTAAACAACCATGAAATGCATTGGTATACATAGAAATGTACAATGATACATTTGTATGAATTTACTTATTGCTTTATTTTATGATTTTACTCTCGAGGTGATCTTTGTGGTCAAACCGCAATGTTGACGAAACGCATAAAGAATAAAGAGGAATCTTTGCCTTTCCAAGACACTTTGTCGGTAAAAGCGGAGTTTAACATTAAGTGACAATATAAGACAAATCATAAAATATTCCGTGAATTCAGAACACAATCAAGAAAGGGTGTTTAATGTTCGAAAAAAACAAAGTTTATTTTAAACACAAATCATATAATCAGAACAAAATCCACTTACCGGGTGTCAAAGTTGATATCCATGCCTGAAGTCTTTTCCTGACAGGGAAAAAAATGCTTGATGGACACTGTAAATATTGTATTTTCTCCCAAAACAAAATTCAGTGTTTTCAAGAATAGTTAAATAATGAATGGAAGAAATATAAAGCGATTGAATAAAAAAATGCTACGGGTCTAGTGGGGTAAGCAGAAAACGTGATCTTGTCTCGGCGATTAAACCAGTTTAAGTTTCGTTCACTGCAAAAAAATTCCAGTTCTTCTCTTAAAAGCTTCTTGAGAGTACACATAGGACGGGCTCAGCTCAGTAAGAGGTCTTTGTAGGTGGATCAAATGAACTATTCAAAATTATTGAGTTGTTCAAATGTTGTTTATTCATAACAAAATACACCATGAGCAAACATTCTTAAACCGCGCCTCCATAACAAAATAATGATGCTCTGGCAATGTTTAGGCAAAATAAAGCATGGCATTGCTTTAAAAACATATTTAAAGCATCCGAATTTAATACGTCAGAAAATAAATTCAATAATCAACCAAGAAATATTCTTTGCTAATGATATCAAATATGAAAGACGCGACGCACGTAGAAGTCAAAGCTACAAACGTGATTTTGCCCATAAAATTGAACCACCGTCGGTTTTGGCAACTTTTATCCTAATTAGAGATTCAATATGGAGTCGTAATTGCTTTTGAGATGTTCCCTATCTTTGTCGAAGTGCTATACAAGAAAGAGCACAATCACTGCGACAAGAAAGAGTACAAGCTGTGCGGCAAAAAAGAGCACAATCACTGCGACAAGAAAAAGTACAAGCGCTGCGGCAAGATAGAGTACAATGAATGCGGCAAGAAAGAGTAAAATCAATGTGGCAATAAAGAGTACCATCAATGCAGCAAGAAAGAGTACAAATACTGCGACAAGAATGGCACCAATACTGCGACGAGAAATATGAACTTTATTCAAGAATAAAAACGGGAATGACACAAAATTTCGCAATTCTAAAAAGATCATATTTCTACAATTTTAACCGATTTAACATCTCATTTAGTCAACTTAAATACACACCTTCAAGTTAAAATCAGATTATATATTACATGTGTAACTGCAGTAATTCCACAACAGATGAATCATACAAAGAGAACATATTTGTGGCGCAAATACTTAATTTAGAACAAATTTGAACCCAAATTTTGGTGATATTCATTCTCTTATTTACCTTTCTTTTGATGTTAAAATTGATACCATATCAGTAAATATTCCAATGGAACTTATTTAGGTAAAATGTAGTGATATATTAACATTTATATATTGCCAAAAAATATTTTTGAAACAGAATCTTATCTCAACTTGTCAGATCATCTGAAAAAAAACAAAAAAAATCACAGTATTGATTCCTAGCAGGTAGATGTACACGTAAGGAACTCTTTCCACGAATTACTGATGTTCCTTTGAAATCTTCATCATTCTTGCTATTTGTTGTTAAAAAACCTCCGAGCGTCAAACAACATCAAGTATCGCAATAATTTTTGTGTCCGTTGCAAAATAAATGTTACTGTAACTAAATAAAAAATGTACTCCAGAGTTCCATGTTTTATGAGTACCTTCATTTATTAGATTTATAATATATTGTAATAGTGTAGTAGATAAATGGAGCACAACGTGGGAAGAAAAATGTTTATGACACTTCATATCAAACGTCCTAAAGGGCAATCCTTGAATTTACCTCCAAGAAACTCCATGTGATATGTTTCGGATTTGTTTCTCTTCTCCTCAGTTTGGCCTATCCGTACCATTCTCCACAGGGCCATGGATGATATTTCTGACTTAATAGATCATTTACCTTTTCTTTAACTGGTGATTGGGCATCTTTCCCAATGCTAAACATTCACCCGCTTTATAGACTCCATCAGAGAGCTCTTTTCAAGATTCCAGCTGTCCCTTTAAGTGCAATTGTTTGGATTTCTCTTGTACTTTGGTTACCAGGTATGCTTGCCAGATATTTCTTAATTATAATGCGTAAGTTGATTACCGAGGAACGTGGACACCGCCTGTTAAAGAAACATTTGTGATGATTGAAATCTATTTTTCACTAGAAGTAGAATCCATCCTTTTTATAAAGGCCAAATCCTGTGGAATATCTCGGAAGATAAGAGAATTGCTATTAATGATTATTATAGACTAAACACTTTAAAAGCGCAGGAAAGATTCCTCGGCTTGGTCGACTTTATTAGAAAATTCACCAAAAACGCTGCCACAACTCTCATTCCTCTCCAAAAATGTTAATAAAATTCAAACAAACGTTCTCCATCTTTTCTTTTGTAATTATACTATAAGACTGAAATATTAATATCCATCCATTTTCTTCAACCGAAACAAAACTGCCCCCGATCAAACATGGGTGCGACGCTGTTTTGCAGTATTTTGCTGAGGGAGAGTGAGACTAGGTTTCTTTATTAGGGCCTTTAAAGATCCAGAATTAAAATATTTATCATGTTTTGACCGATTTTAAGTCCAGAAGAGATAATCTTATTAATTATCTATCTCGGGCACTCTTAAAAAAATTGCAATAAACAATTCATACATCGACATGCCCAATCGCCATCATCTCAACATGGCACTAATGCACTGCTGTCAATTCTTTGAATAAAAAATACCTTCATTTCAATCATAAGTTATGAATCTTTATCCAAATCTCAACGGTCCTATTCGAAATATCCTACTGTCTCAATTAGATTTTATTTAAATTGCTTCCTCGTCTTCAATTATTCTATAATTCGTAATTTATCTAAAGGTTTCGTACGTCCTTATCATATCCCTAATTTTTAGTGACCTAATCTTTGACTAAAACTACAATTTATGCTATCTGGGATCTAACCCCGCTATCAAATAATTTTCGGACAGATTCGTAAGTAAACACACCCAAAAAATCTACTTGATTGGCTTAATAATTCTTACTTTGCTAGAAATCTAAAGTTGAAGGACATACAAAGCCGCTAATCCCACAGTTTGCTGTTCCAGGGACGAGATTACATCGTGTCACTGTGGATGTTTTTTAGTCATTTTCCAACAACAAAAGGTTATAAATAGCTTGTGACTGTCAACTGCCCCTGTTTCAAATGGAGATTACCTCTCCTTATCAAGATTATTCTTTAACCATCGTTAATAGAAATCACTTGTCAATCGCGATCATTTTACTACACTTCATCTATCGAAGTCAGGTTTGAGATCCACTTGAGTACATTCAATTGTTTACTTTACACCAAGTATAAGAAAGTGAACTGATCTGATCATTGTTAACTTGTTAAGAATTATTTTCATTTTAAACAGTGTTTTAAGTTATTTATTTTTAGCCTCTGTTTCAAGAGGGGTATTTGAATCTGCTAGTATAATTGTTAAAGAGATCTCTTGCAAATAGTTATAGGAGTTACAGAGACTGCGTCAAGTGTGTATATATATATAATAAAATAAAGTACAATGTATGCAGTGAAGCCATGTGGTTCGTATAACAATGATTAGCTACACTTACATTGTATTGGAGACCGCTTGGGGTACGCTCTTCATATGCGCTGTATATATATATATATATATATATATATATATATATATATATATATATATATATATATATATATATATATATATATATATATATACATATATATATATATATATATATATATATATATATATATATATATATATATATATATATGTGTGTGTGTGTGTGTGTGTATAGTTAGAGAGAGCAATTTAGTATACTAAATATTAAATGTTTTAACTCAATTTTACCATGCACAAAAATTGTATACAAATGAGAAATCGAGAGGAAGTGCTAATGCAGAAGAGCAGTATCGAATACCCTTGAAGATAGATTTGCGAAGCAGATTGACACTAGAAAGATCATAACAAGCTAAGTGCGTGCGACTGGGACCCCGATAGAGCGGTCTTCGCCAACTCATATGTCGAAATTCGATTCCTCCCTTTTTTCATGAAGCGAAGCACTTTACTCCTTTTTTTTCAAAAGGAGTTAAGTTTAATCGTACCTATTTAGAGCCATGAAATGACCTATAGAACCATGGGACATATGGTTATTTACCCTGGAGATTTCAAATCTGCCATCGGGTTTCACACTGGATGGCGCCATCTAGTGTCAGAAGCCTCATTTAGCCATTCATAGGTACTTGTAAGTGATTTGAACCATGGAAAACCATCGATGCAATAACCATTTATCATCTTATCACAAAACGCCGCAGGTCATGGGAGGGAATTTCCGTTGTTTTTCGTGCTCATCAATTACGCGATTGGAATGATTTATGAGTTTATTTTGTTAGAAAAGAGATACTTAAATTATCTATTGGGCCTTTTTACTATTTTGGAGTGAGGTTTAGAGGGAAAAGGGAAAGTCAGGAGGGAGAAAGTTGATAATAGAATATGGTTGAGGGCCATTACGAAAGGTTAAATTGTCAAGCCCTAATGCAGGTAAGGGTGGAACATTCTGGCATTTTTGTGACCCACTTTATACAAAGAATTTTAGTGAAACTATTATTACTGGGACCATTTAGAAGAGTGTAGATTTGAACGCTCCACCTTCGCCGAAGCTTCCATGCTAATATTTTCCTACCATCCACACCCAAACCTCGTGGTCAGACTCCTACCAAGTACCAACCTATCTCTGTTTCTCCCCTCGCAGCGCCCTGGCTAAGAAAAGGGGCAAAAATGCCGTTGTTTTCGTATCCATCGTAGAAAACGGGTAATCATCCTTTTTTAAAAGGACAACTCAAATAAACCCTCAAGTCAGAGTGGGGCGCACAATAATGCAACGATGGAAGAATGGGACCCTCCAAAATAGACACGTGGCCCTTCCCGATTTTGGCAGAATGGCTTGTTTTCCCCTGACATTTAATCATTAAAGTACTCAATATCCCTCTTTCAAGTGGGCTTTGTTACGTTGTTTGCATGCATTCACTTAACATCTCACTCATCCACTTCGAGAATTTATTTAATTAATCAAAATATTACTGAGAACTCAGGCTGATTATACATATCAGAATAAAAACATGGTGGTAGTTCCTATAGAAAGGAAACATTAAAACCCATTATATCGGGGCTTCCGCCTTAACTTCCCTCGAAGAAAATGTGGAATTGTGTTAAAGGATCATCCAGCTTTGAGGTAAAGAATGAGGATGAAGTAGTTTGCTCTGAAATAACTAAATAGAAATCCATCTAAGTTTGTATATATGAGTCTTGAAACATGCAAACGAATCATGACCTCCTTTATTGGTGTCCCATTAAAGAACTGTTGAAAATGTGTTAAGAAATAGCAACTTCCAAACTGATATCCAACGACATTGGTACTGACTAATTAGGAAGAAGACGAAAATTAAAAATGACATTCCTTAAACATAGGATGCTAAATCATTTCCCTAAATACTTATCTTATTCCTTTTTATTACCTCCGAGAAGGCCTGTAAATTCTACTGTAGGTCAGCTACTGAATCCTTCCTCCTGCCGTGCGGTTCTATAGTATCTTCCTTTGCTTCTCTTTTTGAGGCTTCTTTAGAGTGATAGGTCAGATATGATCTTCCACTGATCTCCCACTTTTATGATAGTTTGTAGAGATCTTTCTCCATTATTGGTGATGGTATCTGCTTAGGCCACGGTCAAATGAGGTCAAGTACGATAATCATGCACTTCTCTTGTAAAAATTATGCATTTTAATAGTGAATGAGTTGTCTACGTGCACTTTCACTCCCACGATACGGTTTCTTCGAGTATAAGTGCCTCTTCAAAGGTTGAGTGAATTTAGATACCATTAATTATGGTTATTTGTTGGGAGAAGTCCCAATTTGACTTAACGGTGTCTCTCACTAGCTGTAGATAGCCCCGTGGTTATGGTCTCTCGTTAAATTGTAGGGCTCTTTCTAATATACTTGATTAGCTGTACCCGATGTAAGTTTAGAAATATACTTGTTTTCGAACGCTTTCGTCTTTATTAACAATGGACATCGTTCCCAGAAGAGGTTAGGTCTCGTTTATTAAAGAAGAAAACATTTGGAATCCTCGTCCCATTCCATTGTCGGGAATTTATCATCATTGGACTGGTGTATCATTTTGTATGCTTTTATTCTTGTGTACTCTATGTAATGAAGGAAAGAATGTAGCCGTAGCAGAGCACTGTTGAAAGGAGGATAATGCAGACGGTTGCATCATGTCAGATAAAGATGAAAGGGAGTGAAAAGTTTTTATGAGATGTCATGCAATCAGTCGCCACTCGTGGTAGTAGAAGTAAATAGATGATGACTGTGATATTGAAAGAAGAATGACATGATACAGTGGATAAGAAGAAATGTCTAAGTACACTAATTTTGGGGGTAATATTGATATTTTTATGGAAGAAACTAAGGGTAGTTGTAGTTTATGGCCCTTTCAAAAAGCATGAAATATGTTAAGAATAATTTTGAGAATATGAGTATTGGGTGAAATTGTGAAAAGGTACCTGTTGAAACTTGTTGTAGGTCACAATGTGATTTAGAATTTGGAGACTTTGTTAAACACCTAGTGCAAATGAAAATGGTGTAAGGATTGTATATGTTTTTTTTACTGAGAGATACTTGAGTGTGAAATAATTCTTTCAGCACAAGCTACGTATTCATAAGTGTCGAGGTATAGCCGATATATATCTATCTATGGAGGGGGGTTAGATTAGCCAAGTGGTGAGGAATAGAGCGAAAGAACGCCCAAGAGACCTGATCAGATGATGGGGTAAGATAATGAGGGGGAATAAATGTAGGGAAACTGTTTCCCAAGTACGCAGGTAAATAACAAAAAGCTAGTGCAGATTGGCCGTTAATTACTAGCTATGGCTGAATGCTGTTCTGGGTTATTTAAAAGAGAAGTAGGAAAATAATATTTAATAACACAACAAAAAATAAATAAATATTTACACAAATAAAATGAAATTGGATTATCCTGGACTTTGAGGCTAGATAGTCGGGCAAAAGGGACAAGCTAATGAGCTTAAGGCAAGAAATGACCAAACACGGATTGAGTCTTCAAAGGCTGCGCTGAGCCAAAAAAAAAAATATCTTGACAAGGGAGTACTTGCGCTGGTGAACGAGAACATCCGTTACTAGGAAATCACTAATTGACTAGGGCGGAATTCTGACGAGAGGTCCTCTTGCTTTTGCGCTCGTGGAGACGAAAGCGGAGCCAAATCGAGAAGAAATGTGTCTCGTGTTGGATTCCGAGCCTGTACTGCTTTGATCCGGATGAGCTTGCAGAAGGTTGAGATTTACCTCTGAATATCTTAAGGAGGGAGTACTTGCGCTGGTGAACGAGAATGGCCGTTACTAGGAGATCACTAATTGACTGGGGCGGAATTCGGACGAGAGGTCTTCATGCTTTTGCGCTCGTAGAGACGAAAGCGGAGCCAAATCGAGAAGAAATGTGTCTCGTGTTGGATTCCGAGCCTGTACTGCTTTGATCCGGACGAGCCTGACGCTAGGGTAAAATTGCCTCCGGCTACGGGAGGGATTCTCCTAAGGTAAATACAGGGCTGGGATATGGACGTCTTCCAGCCAGAAATTTGTGATAGCGGATGTCTTCCCTCACTCTCAGATGGTAGGCGGGAGGCAAGATTGCCTCAAGGCTTGGGGTGAAACCTCCATAAGTAAATAGATCTGCATTCCGAAGCCCCTTCGCGTTGTTTCTAGGTCCGTTCTCTCCTTCTTTTGACCTCGTGTGTGATAGCTATGTGGGTTTTTTACGGTCTATGTGGGGCTTCCTTGATTCTATTCTTTCACAATAAGCAAACATGGGTGAGACAAGAAGTGATTTTATGAGTGTGACGGATCTGGTCCCTATGTCAAGCAATGCACTAATACATTCGTTTGATGAAAGAGTTTTCTGAGGCAAGGGTATATCTCACCACCATTGTGTAATGAAAGCTTATATTCGGTATAGTGTAAGTGAGAGTGCGTCAAAAAAACAAGAAAAGGATTTGAAGGGGGAATTCCTTTTGCAAAAAGCTGCCAAAGAGGGAAGAGCATGAGAGACTGCTGAAGGGGAGGGGAAGAAAGGAACTAAGTGTGAAGTTGAGTATACAATAAATGTAAAACAAGGTTAAGCAACTGCTAGTTCTTAGAGTTTAAGCTATAAGGCAGTGTACTAGAAATGGAAAATTGAGGTGCCATGATGGATAGTGGAATGATGATATGAAATTTTCAGTGAAGAAGAAGCTTGAAGTATACAGTGGTTAATTATAGTAAAAACAGATATAAATAAAGCTTTCAAAATAAATATTAATGAGGATCGGTATATTAACATGAGGGAATTAGGGAGAAGGTGAAGTAGGAGTTAAAAACAAAGGATATGTATTAATGTAAAAATACATAACAGAAGGTGCGGTTAGTGTACAGCAATATTTGACGCCACTCGCTTCTTATAGCACCCTGCGAGACGCCTTAGTCACTACCAGGAAAGATCAAGTTCCAGTCACCAGCTTCTAGTTAAATATTTTTTCCAGCAATCACGAGCTTTCCGGATGACCTGAAATATCAATTACGTGTAGAGATAGAATTAAACGCATGGTCTACCCTCCCACGCTATATCATATTATTTTAACTTAAACTCCAATAAGTACAGCGACGATATGCGGTTAATATACACATGGTTACATAAGCAGAGGAGGGCATATTATTCACCAAATACCTTAACATAAAGTTAAAAGAAGAGAATAATATTACAAAGCATCTTCAAGTTAACTACTATACGAGACCATACTCAAAGGCAACAGTCAATAACCTTTTCCCTTTTTTTCAATTAGGAATCGAAACCACGATAAAAAATTTAAAAATAAAATCAAAAGGGACGGAATATCTTAATACTACCGTAGAATCAAATACAGCTTTTAGCCTGCCTCTTCATTGAGTCCCAAACAAGGTGAAAATTTTTAAGGATTTGTGAATGCCATAATAATTCTGTCATAATATTAGTGTAAAAGAACAATCACAGCCCCCTCACTTTATTGGAGATCATGTGCGTCACTTCCTATTCTGGAACATTCGAGGTGTTTTCGCCTCACTGGACGCATTGGAGAAATATCCTCCAACCCGGCGAAATTGCCCCCCCCCCATCCATCGGAGACGAGGCGAGAAAGAGCTGCTGTGTTTCGCGCCTTGCTGTTAAATGATGAATCGACTCCGCCTCTGGATTAAGATGCCTAGAGCTTGTGACTCCTTTCTCCAAATTCGCCTTTCCCTTCAGAATCGCCCATACAAATACTCGGTTTTGACTTGAGATGGAGGATTCCTGCACGCACTTCAAAGTCGTCCTCATCGTCTCGAGTCGAAGTCCCGTGAGCGTTCATCACAAAGCAAGACTTTCTTCCCTGTGATTCTACCCCAGTCAATTGGTATTTTCTGTGAATGGCAATCCTTTGAAGTTGCGCGACAGTCTCCCTTCGTTTAATCTCCCTGAAGAAAATCTCCATCGATTACCCTTGAGGAAAATAAGTTTCCTCTTTCAATGGAATAACGAGCAATCCCACATTTCCCGTCGAACGTAATCTTTAAAGATTGGCTATCTACATTGGAAGGTTGGTTCAGTTCGTGCCTCACTTGCTTCAGGCGGACAATGCCACACTTGCCTCATCGGATCGTTCCTCACTCGAATCATCGCAAGAAGGACCTTCCTCGAAGTCACCGACCCGTACAACTAAACCTCCCTCCATTATTAGTATTGTTAGGTGCCCCCTTTTGTTCTTAGCCTGGTAACGCTAATCAATTAATTCTATTTGAAAATCCCTCCTCATAATAATTATCTAGAGACTAACTATTTCAATTTAAATAATCCCCTTTTGCCATTTTTAAATTTTTATTTTGATGTTTGTAAATAAGATTATATTTTTGTTAATTCATCTTTAACTAACTTTGAACGATACTCTCGAACTATTCAAGTGAATCTCGCCAACCATTTATGCACTCTGTCTGATTATTAAGGATTTGAAACCCAACGCCTCAAGCTTGACCTCCTCGTTGGTCGTTAATCCCTGCGAACAGTCCTTAAACGGTTCGCATTGCAGTAGGTGATTAAGTTACCTCCCTACATAATATAGGAATATGGTATAGAGTGGTGTACCACGACAATTAGAGAAGCTTATAAATCTTACAAACTACTCACCATTCTTTCTACTACAAAGTGTTTTGAAATACTCCATTATATTTATTGAACGATAACCAAGAAAACAAGTTTTTTTTAAATGGTTCTTAAGGATCTACAACATATATTATGGGACTATTAGCTAGTTAAAGGCAAATTTTTGAAAATAAGCGATCCTATTTTACCTGTTTGTGGATTATCAATATCATTTAAGTCGAAAAAACAACAGATAAGTGCAATAACAATGAATAATTTAATGTTTATTAACCGTAACAGGACCTTGGCTGTAAGACTTTTTGCCTTAGGAATTTTCGCCAAAAGAAATTTCCGAATCTAAAAATATTTTTACAGATTTTTCCACAAATAAATTTAACTATGGAAGTAATTTACCCCCCAAAAATATTTGAAATTGATTCTTAACCCTGACTAGTTGCGAAGATTACAAACAGTTATAAATAAATTCTCCAGAGCAGTTTGGGTCAATTTAGGTTAAAACTGGGATAGATATACGGCGTTGCCTGGGATACAAAGTCGATTACTCTCCCTACTATATAATATCATATAATGCCATATAATACCATATAACATTATGTGATATCATATAATACCTTATAATTTCCGTTAATTATTAGTGAACAACTTTATGGCCGCAGGAACAGATCCAGCGTCTAATAGATACAAATAATATTTAAAAATATTTTTGTACAGTAAATTTTCGATCCCATTTTAATACCTTTTTAATTCTGAAGCCTCCGTCAATAAGCGTGTTAGGAATGAATTTCCAAGATATTTTTTTAATAAATTATTTCCTAAAGTTAATTTTTTGTAATAATAATAAATATTATTTATGGGGAGGTAAGAATCCTTTCTTCGATAATCATAGATTCATTAACCACATCATCCATCCACATTATTAAACTTAAATCGAAACTGTATAGCTTATATATCAGTGCATCAAACTTTCTCGAATATAAATAACTAACCAAAGGAAATAAAACTGTTTCAAAAGCTTAACATTTCAGCCTAAGGAAATTGTCCGAAAATCAAATTCTGGAAACTAAAAAGTCCTACCAAACGAACCATTCGTTAACTGTAAAGATACAAATTGACATCAAATGAATTGTTTAGTCAACAATTAACAAATTCACCCAAAAGAGGACATAAAATCCAAGGTAGGCTCAGTTGCCAAAGCAATTGGAAGGGCCTACAAGACTACCCATCTGACGGAAAATGATTCATTGAGTATACCAATGCATAATCCCAATAAAGTGACAAAGAATTTATCAATAAAACCCATGTGAAATAAATAAATGAGGAGAATAAACGTAATTGAATACATGTGTTATTAGTTAGTTAGTTAGCGCCAATCCTTCCATGATACGGGAGGATCCCCAACCGGATAATGAATTTTTTTATTTAAGGTCAGAATGACAATCGCTGGTCGGCCCGAGGGCCCCAGGGGCCGGTCCTTTTTTGATGGAGAGGTACCACGAAGTATTATGTTTTGACACCAAACAGCGTTCAGGTGGAAGCCTTGGTCACCTCGGGGGAGAGGGACCTGTTCTGCGTCAGAGGTACGGGAATATAGATACCCCTCGGCAGGTTTCCTACAAACAGAGAAAGTATGTGTGTTGTGCTGTGAAGGTGGGAGAGGAAAGAAAGCAGTGTTTATTGGCTTTGTGTGAGGTGAGAGGTGTAAGATCTACCCACCCGAAAACAGAGTGAGCACAGCGCGTCCACCAATTGGTAGCCAGATCCCTACGTGCGCTGACGTTTGTGTCCGCTCATGCCGGGATTCGGAATCGAACCCCATACCGCGACGTTGGGAGGCCAACGCCGTATCCACTCGGCTAGCATGAGCTCTATACATGTATTGTACATATGCAAACTGTCTGTAAATTATCTGTAAATACTATCATTACGCTACCCTTGTAAATACTCTTCACATTCGCTATATAATACCTTTTAAATATTGTATTTCGTCAGTCGAAATGACTGTTTTTATCCTAAATAAACCGTTTTCTTATTTTTTTTTATAATGATAAGAATAACTTAATGTGAAGACAAATAATCTATGTACATGTGGACTAACCAAACTACAACATACATATAGCAGAAATAATTACAAATCATAACAGTTACTGAGCTGGGCGGGTAAAAGATTTCAAGATGGTTGCAAAGGTGTCGCATGTATTTGTACACCAAAATTCTCAATTTTTCAAAAAGTATTTCGTGCTTTCGTCTGGTTATAAAACGAACAGGAAAGTCAGTAACAGTAATGTAACAGAAGAAATACACAGAAAAAAGTTTTACCTGTGTATAACAACAATTGCTAGTGAAAAAAATTTAGCAGGTGATAAAAATATTTGACCAATAATAATTTCAGTCATTTAATATTTTATGGCAGAACCTTTGTTTGCAATAACAGCACAAAAAACGATTTTTATAGGTCGATATTTTTCACTCATCATCATCATCATCACTAACTCTATAATTTAAGAAGGGAATTTTTTTAAGTATTTGAATAATAATTTCATGTTAGTTTGGTTATGACTTATGTTTTTTATCAAAGTTATTTCTAATAATTCTTTTATAATATCAAAAACAAAATGGTGAAGTTCAGAAAATTTATTTTTATATATCTTCTTCTATAACTATATTTTAGCAAGTTATATTTTGAAAGGGGGGGAAATTTAGTTTAGAGTTCCTTTTTAAAATTATTATAATTGGCCAAGTTCCGAAAATTTATAAAAATTTAACCATGGGTGCTTTTTTTTTAGATTTTAAATTTTGAACTTAGTAGCGAAGCGTAAGCTTCCCCCTAGGAGTGGCAAAGCCATTGCCTAGTTTCTTGATATTTTTTCCTACTATTCTACTAAAATTTCCATCAAAGACACAAGGTTCCGTTGTTTTATCTTTCGGATTGCAGCCTTCAGTATTTTCCAAAATAATCAATTTGATTGTGGTCTGGCGATTAACTTGGTATGGAAGGAAGATTATTTTTCTCCCCTCAAACCATTCTTCAGCTAATTTGTCCTTGTGCTTAGCATTACTGTGCTGATAAAATACCCATTGATGTCGTGCGTATAATTTTTTCGCACGTGGGAGCAGCTTTTCCTCCAGTATCTTTCGATATGTGACACACTCTATCTCCTGTGCGATGGGCAGTGAATCAGCTCCAAACCATGAGACTAATTCCTTGTTTAACTGATGGGTTGATGTGCTTTGGATCTTTCTGGCCTTCAATCGTGACAATCATCATTTTAGCCGAAAGGTTGTATTTAAGTCTCATCTGAATATATAGCATTGTTCCAAAATTCATTTCTCTTTTCAATCTTTTATATGCTTTTTATTAAGAAGTGGAGTTTTAAGTGAGGTGAGAAAATGTAGATCATTACAATTAGTTATCTACGAATAGTAGTCCCAGAATACTCCAAATCAATTTAGCAATCTGTCATTGTATTATTCTTTAGATTCAGCAACAGCAATATGTAACGTCGAAACCGAGCATTAATCTTCCGACGAGTACCGGGTCTTAGCAAGTTGGAGGTAATTCTATACTCGTGATGCTTTCAAATTATAGAACTTACAGTTGGATAAAAACTTTAACTCGCTGAGAAATAGTCCTATAGGATAAAAAATCTCAATGGAGTTTAATTTACTGTCGAATTGCTTGAAGAACTCCTTTGACCTTCGGCATTGCTCAAAGCAAACATCCTTCTCGTACGGATGCTTATTAATGAATGTCGGTGCTAATATTCGGCAGTTTACATCAGTTTCGTTTCTATAAATTTCATGAAACTTCAATCTTACCATTTTCAACGAATTTATAAGATTTGTTTAATAATATTCTTGCATGGTATTAGAGTGGTTGAATACTTTGGCACCTTTTAAATTTTGTTTAACTTCCAATTGTGGTCAAATAGGTAAACAGAAAATCTGTCGTGCTTGTATTTATTCGGTTGAATATAAGTTTAATGAGTTTCCTGTTAGTTTTATAACTAGACTGAAACACGAAAAATTAAAAAACTATTGAAGATTCAGGTAGGCAAATATAAATATATATATATATATATATATATATATATATATATATATATATATATATATATATAGGGATAAAACCACAGTAATAGGACTAATTTTATATGCGAACCTAGGTTTCGACGGAAACATCCGTCATCGTCAGTCGCTGGTGAACAAGTGAAATACATAAGTTGCTTAACGTACAAACACACAAATCAGTGGCGCGAAGGTGGAAGATGCGAGAATATAGCGAGAAAGATGCTGCTACATTCTCGCATCTTCCACCTTAGCGCGACTGATTTGTGTGTTTGTACGTTAAGCAACTTCTGTATTTCACTTGTCCACCAACGACTGACGATGAGGGAAGTCTCCGTCGAAACCTGGTTTCGCATATAAAATTAGTCCTATTACTGTGGTTTTATCCCTATATATATATATATATATATATATATATATATATACATATATACGACATCTAGAGATCAATATTAAAGAATAGAGAGGCGGCTTCCTTAGATATAAAATCCGAGTGGAAGATAAATTTGAGGTGCACCCCATCTCTCCCTCTCCTTTGAGTCCTGAAAGAACCCCAGCCCCTCTTCTTACTTGCACTAAAAAGGCAAAGGGGGCGGAAGAAGGCCGGGGTTGAAGAGCCCCAACGAGGGAGACGAGGAAGATGAGTGAGGAGGGAGGGGGAAGAGGGGCTCGAGGCAACACATCAAAGAAGGCATTTACCAAAGTAGAAAATTTTGGTCTTTGCTCACAATGAACTAATCTTTTATTCGTAACTTAACTTATTTATTTGTCTTCCCTTTTTCGCTTTCTGTTCATTTTTATATTGCTCTATTGTCTTCTCTATTATTCGGTTGGGGGGAGCATTTTCTTTGTACCTGCCCGTTCACGTATACACACACGTTCATAGACACACGCTCGTGTCTATACGCGCCTCAGGAGTTTCGTATACATCTCTCATATGATAAGTTCAAAAAGCCACCCAAGGGACCGTGTACGTTTAGAGGAGTATAACTTTAATAACTACATATCTGATTTATGTGCATATGTACATGTGCATACGGTATTTTGGGTTCCTCTTCCAGGCATGATTTTTCAGTTCTTGATCTCTTCCTCGAATCTTCAGGTACGTACTAATCACCTCAAGGTGTTGCTTGAACTCGATGAAATCTAAAATTTTGATAAGATGGCGAAATCTTACAATGATTTTACTCTACCCAATTTCTCCTTTTATAATTAAAGGATCCTAAATCAACCTAGAATTCTTTGCTTGATGTACCAATGTTCTGTAAGACGAGTCCTCCCAATTGACTACCAGAAATATCGCCCGTTTCCATGGAAACCGAGATACTTCAATTCACTTCAGTTTATTTCTCTTAAAATTTAAATCCAGAGCAGATATCTCCTGGAGTAAGTTTGTAAGCAGAAAACGGTAAATAAACTGTTGATGTTGAGGAAATAAAGGTGAGTCAGTTAGTATTTAATTAGTCTGAGAGGAACTTTGACCCTTGTCCCCTAAAACTCTTTGCCCCCAAATCCCCCCAAATTAACATTCCCCATCCCCTATGATTAATAAGACTTATCCCCCAATGCGCTCTTTGCCCTCTCTGCTAGGAGATATTTTCTATTAAGTATAAGGACGAAAAAAAAGCAGCCAAACATTAACCCGATCAAAATAAATACAACCCTCCATAAAAACAAGGGTGTAAACCCTCGAACAAAAAGTATAAAAAACAGAGTATTACCAAGCAGCTTTCATACATTCGCAATCTACTACATTCACGTAAATTTCACCATTGCTTATCTCTATCACACCTCACTTTTATCATTTCAATTAACATCACCACTTATCCGAGAGTTTAAGGAATAGATTGCAAATATATGAAAAGTGCATTGAAATCCTATGTTTTTCCGTTTTTTTATAGTGTCCATAAAGTCTCTTCACAATTTAAATAAATTATTACAAAGGCAATTGATAAGATATCTTAATCATGCATTTTTTTTGTACTCAGTAGATATCAAAGTTTTTTTACCTCATTTAATACACTTTGAAAACCATTGAGTACAATAAAATAAGTCTGATTAAGATATCTTATCAAGTGTCTTTGTAATAACTTTTTAAAATTTTAAAGAAACTTTATGGACACCCTGTGTGGTTTACGTCGTGGGTTTATTGTTCAAGGGTCTAAGCAGTTGTTTTTATGGGGGGCGGTGTTTATATTTGTTTTGCTTAGTTTGATGTTTTGTTTTTTGGTCTCTTGTTGTTATTGAACTGACGAGATAAAATTAGCACTTCCGAAACTAGTCTCCAATCTAATGTTTATCCGAGAAACACCGTCCTCTTTTCTCTTAAGTAAAAATATGATGTTGAGATACTTATAGCCGCAGATTCGCCTACAAGTGTTCTGGCCGAGGGGTACTGCATCTGCGGTCGTTGTGGCATGGAGAGAACGCGGCTTTCCAGATGATATCTGCAGTGTAGTTTACATGATCCAAATAACCTAACCTTAAACCTATTTGGGGGCTCTCAGCGTCTAGTTTTGGTGGTATTTGTCTTTGAAATTTTTGTCAGTCATAGGCTTAAAGAATTTCTCCCATAAGAATTTTATTCCTGCTGTTTACTGTTAATTACATTAAAAATATTCAAAGAAAATTGGGATTTCAAAGATAAAGAATTACTCAAGCTTTGCATTCTTTGGGTGCGACGATGCATAGGAAATTTAGAATAGCTTTAAACTACCGATAATTCGCATACATATTTTCATATTTATTCTACTGAACTGAGCTTTGCGCACTTTACCTGTCCCGGTGGCTATCGCTTGTCCCTTGTACTTGATACGGTTTCGTTCACAAATACTTGAGATCTCATGAACTTTCTGGGGGAAGAGGCTGGTCTTTTCTTTTTTATTTGACTCTCTTTAGTGTTGGTCGCATGCTCCGGTGACGAAGGAAGGCCGTCTTTCCAAAGACGCCTGCTTCTTCTTCTTGCTTGTATTTGTTATTTTTTCTAGTGTTTTATTGTTTTTTGTGTTGTTTTAATGTAGTCAAATAATAGGTTTAAATTAATTATAATGACATACCTTTGTTGGCTGTCGCCAGATAGGTGCTAATAATAAAAATATATCGAACTGGGTTTTTGTAGCAACATTACTATCTAACTCTTAAGGATAAGATTATTTTTTTTACTGAAGTCTTTCAATTTCGTGATACAAAAATACTGAAACTTTTTTAATAATTTGTTTGGCATAAATCCATATTTTAAAATTAGTGACCCATTTACCAACTAGATTTGTGACTACACAAATTGGTCCTACAATTTATCAACGTTTGTTTACATATACATTGAAAATTATATGTTAGAATAAAATTATATAAATATTCCAATCTTTTTTATACCATCATATATGTATAAACAAATAGAGTATGGCAAAAATAGAAATTTAGTGTAAGGCATTTCACTATCTGCTTACAGGTATTGAAGAAAGAGCCGAATACAAAATACGTATATGTGTAGATATCAGGGTCATAAATTGCTTTTAATTTATTCACCACTAAATGTTTCCAAAATGCTAGAAAATGTACTAGCTAGTGCATTTTAAATTACCCTAGTATATACGAAAGGTCTTTGAAAAGTTCGAGAAAAAATGGAATCAAATTAAAACAAAAAGTAAAAATTTTATTTTTCGACATAAACTCCATTGAGGTAAAAACTCTTTTGCAAGCGATACCATCCATTTAAGCCATTCCTATATAAGTGATGATTCTGAGAATTTTACCAAGTTAAAACTGTTCTTTTAACATAATTAACATGGGTTAAACAAGTGCCCTTCATGCTTTTATGTTTTGAAACAAAAACAAAACAATTCGGATGACGTAAGAAATGGTTCGAATTATATATATATATATATATATATATATATATATATATATATATATATATATATATATATATATATATATATATATATGAATGCAATAAATCACATTGAAAGAGAAAACAGAAAATTTTCTTACAGTAATATTTAATATTTATTACCTTTTTTCGAAAAAATCCGTGCAGGGAAGCGATTCGAACCATGCACACTGAGGCAGTGAGCACCGCTTTGATCACAGTTAAAAGTATGCCGTTAGTACACTATGCTATATATATATATATATATATATATATATATATATATATATATATATATATATATATATATATATATATATAATATATATATATATATATATATATATATATATATATATATATATATATATATATACCAGGCAATGGCTTCGCTACTAAGATTAAAATTTATAATCTAAAAAAAAGAAGCCATGGTTAAATTTTTATTAATTTTCTGAACTTGGCCAATTATAATAATTTTATAAAGGAACTCTAAACGAAATTTCCTCCCCTTTTAAATATCACGTTGCTAAAATATAGAGTTATAGAAGATATATAAAAATAAATTTTCTGAACTTCACCATTTTGTGTTTTGATATTATAAAAGAATTATAGAAATAACTTTGTTAAAAAAAAATAAGTCATAACCAAACTAAGATGAAATTATTATTAAAATACTCTAAAAAATCCCCTTCTTAAATTGTAGAGTTAGTGGTAATATAAAGGGTGTTCCATTAAAACGGATCGCAGTTAGCCAGTAAATATACATTGCAGCAAAAAAATATATATTGAATTTCCTGCCTCTTTAAACATATTGATGATTGAAATTAGTGTTGAAAGAGGCAGAGAAATTCAATATATATTTTGCTGCAATGAATATTTACTGGCTAACTGCGATCCGTATTAATGGAACACCCTTTATATATATATATTTATATATATATATATATATATATATATATATATATATATATATATATATATATATATATATATATATATTTAAAACAAAACAACAAAGAAATTAACATGGAATAGCTTAGCCTGATATCCAGAAACTACGCAAATCTTGCATTCTAATGCTTCCTTCTAATTTCATCACTATCCACCCCCCAAAATACTCTTGTACACTACCTATCTCTTACACACACCAACTTCCTCACTCCACCACGCGTTCGAAATCAGCGTCAGGTTCGACTCAGTTTAATTCTCAGCGTCTTCAAGTTTATAGAAAGGATTAAAATGGATGGTGTCATTGCTTGGCCAAAGTGTTTGGACTTCAGTCAAATTTCTACTTCTTTTTGTTTTAATTTCAATCCAATTTTCTTACCAACTTGTTGAAGACTCTTTGTACAGTTACGGTCCCCCGTCATTTATGATATCATCATTAATTAGAAAATCTAAAAAAAGGAAGAGAAACAAGGAGATGCCATTTAGCTAAATCTGTTTACAACAATGCTACAAAGGATATTGAGGATTTGGACTAGGAAAAGATAAAAACTAAAATTGGTTAAATTTTACCTACCTTTTTTTTATAATGTTTTCTTATTTGTGTTTCCAGGCTGGAAGTCACTCTCAGGCTCATCATACTGAAAATAACTTCGAGGAATAGGATACCCTCACACCCTCTGGTGTTCTCAGAGTTGCCTTTTCTTTAAGGCAGATAAGTTTGGTAGGTTAAACTATCACGGTGATTTTCACCAGATATAGTACTAACCACCCTAACCTAACCTAACGCAATGCTACGGCCACCAATGGGTTGGGAATCGACAAGAGATCCGAGATATTTAATAAACAATCACTATTCTCTAAATGGATTAATTAGGAATGTGGATCAAATGTTAGACTAGGCCCACTAAATATGTTAATTATATATATATATATATATATATATATATATATATATATATATATATATATATATTTATATATATATATATATATATATATATATATATATATATATATATATATATATATATATATATATCTATATATATATATATATATATATATATATATATATATATATATATATATATATATATATATATATATATATATATCTATATATCTATATATATATATATATATATATATATATATATATATATATATATATATATATGTATCTGTATGTGAATCAGTCATATCGCAAAGAAAGAGAAGATAAACAGAATAATTTTTCTTCGCAATTTTTTTTTTAATTGCAAAAGAATCCCTACAGAGGTGAAGCCAAGCCCACGGCCACAGCGAACTTATATTTAAAAGTAAAATTATACCTCTTTTTGTTTGAATTTGATCCCATTTATCTTGCATATATGTAAATTGGTGAGGATATGTTGGAAACCGAGTAACTAAATTAGTAGTCAACATCCTTCTTTCACTCATCTTTAAGGTATATAATCAATGTACTTTTCTTGGTGCAACTTATAGTAGGAAAATTGATACAGAACAAGAACCGAATTTCACTCCCCTGTTAGACAACCAATTTTTATTCCTAGATTCATTATTTTTTCCAATGCCATGATGTAAAGAGTAAAAAGTCCCTTCCAATTTAAAATTTGCGTTCAATCTATTTTGTTGGATGAAATCACATAGACAATCTGTAGCTTTATACGATTAGAATATCCTCTTCATATGATTAACGAAACCTTATCTAAATCCAGATCAACTTTCCACTGTTCCGAAACATGAAATTCAAACGCTAAAACGAATTGTCTATCCTTCATATTTTATTTTAAAATTAAAGGATTAAACATAAATTAAAGGATTAAACAGTGTCCTTAAATCCAGTCCTTCCACATTTAAATACCATTTTGATAATTAACAAATATTTTCCTTTAAATCCACTTAAAAAGGAAACTAATGAAGCAGTTTTCAATATTGGTAAGTCTATGTAAAGCCATAAATTGCCGTTTGTTCTACTTCGGAACGCCTAGAATATGGTTGGAAAAGATAGTGCTACTTAAAGTACTTTTAATTATACTGATAATTTTAACCATGTAATAAACCTTCTCCTAGACTCACATAATTTAACCTTTTAGTGATTTTAGTATAGGGAAGAATTATAGATTCCATATTAATAAGGAAAGTTCCAAATTTCCAAATTTCAGAGGAGCTATTTAATTGTAGCTCCATTGAACAAAATCTAACCTTAAAAGATTTTTTAAATGGCCTAGAATTTTATCTACCTGATTAATCATATTAATCGGATTTCTTCTATTTCTATGTTTTTATATTCTATTTGAAGAATAAAAAACCCAATTTACTAGATCGAAAAAAGCACCTTTTTATAAAAACATAAAAAGTAAATTAAACATAAGAGATCTTCACCTTAGTGAAAATGAATGGTGTACTAATTCATTAAAAAGGAAATTGAGTGGCAATTTCATTACGGAAATTAATGAACATTGTTCCTTTATTTCTTTCCAACTCCATCAACTAGCAGAAATAACCAGGAAGTAGTTCGTGTTTGCATCTTCGCATGTTGTTCATTTTTACTTTATGTCTTTCCCAAAGCGACCCAAATGGTGTGTATGAATATTTGCATATGGATTAACGAAGTGCAAAGAATGGTTCACGGTTCTGTGCTGGTAGTTTAGATTATTTGACAGATTTCTATGGGTTCGCAGTTTATTACTTTGGATAATTATGCATCTCTCGCCATCTTTCGATTGTTGATATAAGTGCTTCTTAGACTTTGTCTTCAACTACTTCCTTTACCCAACTACTGATGAATAATTAATAAAAATAGCTAAGCCAATATAAATATGGAACATAATAATACCATGTCAAGAATACCTCCGAAATTCCCTTGTCAAGAATAGTGATCAACAAAAGTGTCGGGTCCCTATTCTTAACTTAATCCACCGCATCACTTAAATAACTTTAGTAAACCACATTAACAGTAAACTGAAGGCAAAAATAAACACAGCTAAGGAAAATGGACTGCAAAAAAATAGAAACAAACAAAGAACAAACACACTTGTCCTAAAATACCCCATGTAATCACATTCTCTCGTTAATGCCCAAGAATAACGATAAGCCGGAACAATGACAAAACTAAAAAAGGCAAACACATTCCTCTTTCGTCATAGAACTTTCTAAGTGTCATAAAGTGTTATAAAATAAAGTTGTAAAACTCGAGGTTACCTTTGTATTTATTTAAAGTGTCGAATTTATTTATAATAAAGCCCTTCCCAAAGTTTAACCATGCCTGTATCTTTAACATTTTTAATAAGCTTAACTTGACTAAAATTAATTGGATGTTCCTCTTTGAATATTTGCTTGGCTAAAGAATTGCCTTCTCTAAACGCCCTAGCATCGTGTTTATGTTGGTAGACACGGCGCTTATGATGCATAGTTTCACCTATATGTTTTAAGGTATGAAGAACAATCCAATGCATAAATAGTCCTTGAATTTTCGTAAACATGTAATTTTATGTCTAGTTAATTTTGCAATATTATTTTTAGAAATGTCTATGATCTATAAGTTATTAGCGATTAACATTTAATTAGTTGTGTTAGCAGAATAGTGCCTTTCAAGTATCAATTTTTCACCTTTGTTCTCGTTAGTAATATCTTGGGAAATATAATAGTAATTTCCTTAGCAATTTTTGAAATTAGGTTTTCTATAGAGCCAAATTTAACAAAACCTTGTTTGTTGTGTTTGATTAACCTTGTATTTGATTTTTAGGTTGAAATGAAAATACTCAGCCCCGCCGTTCTTTCTCCCTCAGGCCTAACAAACATGGTGGAACCTGGGAGAGGAGGGCAGCAAAACACCGGGAAGAGTCAATCAGGGGCCTATACCACCTTTATGCCCAATCAGGGAGAGAAGAAACGGAGGAGGGGACCTAGGGCTGATTCATCTATATCTCCCACATCCATTGTCATTCTGGTAGATGTATAGGTAAAGGAGGTAGGGGTGACGGGAACCCTAGTATGGGAAGTGTTTTAATGCTACTCTCCACGAATATTATCTTAATTTAGAACGGATGTCACTTTCCCGCCACCTTCCGACGAATTCAATCAGTTGGAGACCAGTTGAGTGCTTATCTGGGTGGAACCTGAAGCTGAATTTAGTCATTCTCGGGATGCAATGATTGCACCTTGCAGCGCACTCCTACTTTTATCCATGTTGGCGGTCAAGACCCTAACACCCCCTTCCAAATCGATACGATGTCCTTCATCGATTAGATATTTCGTAAGGGCGCTGAAGAATCTTTCAACCCGGATATCGAGTTTGCGCTCCTTAATCCTCTTCCAATAACCCTCTGCATCTCACCGTAGTAGAATGTTTTGTATTCCATGCAAGGGATCTCATACGCTTTTGACATATTCCCTGTTCATCTGTCCCTCTTGGTCTGGACTAAGTCTGCGACCTTTTTGTGTACACCCAGGACTACATGTAAGACTTTCCTAAGTATGTGATTAAGGATATCTGCCAAGGTATTTGATGTCACCACTAGCACGCGTTTAGAGGAGATCCTTGCATCCTGAGACCATACCCTGATGTTTTGGCCTTTCCGCGTGTTTAGAGTCGAATTTTTTCTTCTAAATTTAAAATTGGTTGGATGCGTTAATATATATATTCTTGAATGACATTATTATTAATAATATTATTACTTATAAGCTAAGTATCGAAAACCAAGGAGGTCATTTCCTCCAAACAGTTTCTAAGGGCTGGAAGGGCACAATTCGTTACACTTAACACTTCTTTATAGATGCATACGACACAAAACGAATGCATAGAAAAATATCAATTATTAAAGGATAATTCAAAGATTCGCTGCACATTAGAATCTCTTTTAAGGATAAAAATGTAAAAAAATGAAAACAATACTAAACCTACACACACTAAATAAATTGAAGAGCAGATAAATTAAATGAATGAGAAACAAATAAATAATATAAAGGCATTTCCTTATTTGGGTTGCTAATGTGACCTATGGATCGTAAAAGTGAGCCGAACACAGACTACCATCGTTAAATTAAGTGAGCTGAAGGTAAATTGGTGAGTTAATTTCTTTACTCAGGATAGAATGAATGATTGAAAGAGGTAGGAAAAATAAGGATAGCAGAGTTCGAGCCTGGAAACTGAAGGATTGAGACGGAAGGAAAGTTCCAATTGCTTATCCATCCTTTGTTTGAGATGACATATCACCTGGCCATCTCACTGAGCTTGGCGACTCTCATTTGGTCATCTCACTGAGTTTGGCGCTCACATTGAGCATGGTGACTCTCACCAAGCAATCTCAATGAGATTCTCGTCTCACTTTACTTGGAGACACACTTGGCCATTTCACTGAGTCTAGCAGCTCTCACCTGGTTATCTCATTGAGCTTGGCGACTTTCATTTGGTCACCTCACTGAGTTTGGCGCTCACACTGAGTTTGGCGACTCTCATTTGGTCATTTTAATGAGATTGGCGCCTCACTGAACTTGGCGACTCTCACCTGGTCATCTCACTGAGCTTGGTGACTTTCACCTGGCCGTTTCACTGAGCTTGGCGGCTATCACCTCGCCATCTCACTGAGTTTGCCGCTCATACTGAGCATGGTGACTCTCACCAAGCAATCTCAATGAGATTGTCGTCTCACTTTACTTGGAGACACACTTGGCCATTTCACTGAGTCTAGCAGCTCTCACCTGGTTATCTCATTGAGCTTGGCGACTTTCATTTGGTCACCTCACTGAGTTTGGCGCTCACACTGAGTTTGGCGACTCTCATTTGGTCATTTTAATGAGATTGGCGCCTCACTGAACTTGGCGACTCTCACCTGGTCATCTCACTGAGCTTGGTGACTTTCACCTGGCCGTTTCACTAAGCCTGGCAGCTATCACCTGGCTATCTCACTGAGTTTGGCGACTCTCATCTGGTTATTTTAATGAGATTGGCGCCTCACTGAACTTGGCGACTCTCACCTGGTCATCTCACTGAGCTTGGTGACTTTCACCTGGCCGTTTCACTGAGCTTGGCGGCTATCATCTCGCCATCTCACTGAGTTTGCCGCTCATACTGAGCATGGTGACTCTCACCTAGCAATCTCAATAAGATTGTCGTCCCACTGTACTTGGAGACTCAAACCTGGCCGTTTCACTAAGCCTGGCAGCTATCACCTGGCTATCTCACTGAGTTTGGCGACTCTCATCTGGTTATTTTAATGAGATTGGCGCCTCACTGAACTTGGCGACTCTCACCTGGTCATCTCACTGAGCTTGGTGACTTTCACCTGGCCGTTTCACTGAGCTTGGCGGCTATCACCTCGCCATCTCACTGAGTTTGCCGCTCATACTGAGCATGGTGACTCTCACCTAGCAATCTCAATAAGATTGTCGTCCCACTGTACTTGGAGACTCACACCTGGCCGTTTCACTCAGCCTGGCAGCTATCACCTGGCTATCTCACTGAGTTTGGCGACTCTCATCTGGTTATTTTAATGAGATTGGCGCCTCATTGAACTTGGCGACTTTCACCTGGTCATCTCACTGAGCTTCGGTGACTTTTACCTGGCCGTTTCACTGAGCTTGGTGGCTATCACCTCGCCATCTTACTGAGCTTGGCCTTCTCCCTGAACTTGGTGACTCTTACTTGGCTATCCCACTGAGCTTGGTGAATCTCACGCTTCGAAGTGGGTTACGACAGAAGAACTAAGCAGCATCGGGAATGATTCCTTAAATTGAAAAATAACCTACTCCTGCTTTAATTAATTAAGAAAACTACTGATAGGGTTTACATAATTAACGAAACTACATATTTGGTATTAATTAATTGACGATGTTAATGGTGCGGTTTTAATTAATTGACGAAGTTAATGATGCGGTTTTAATTAATTAAGGAAGCTACATATACGGTTATAATTTAATAAGGAAACTAATAATACTGTTTTAATCAAGAAAGAAACAACAAATACGGTTTTCATTAATTAAGAAAACTATTATGTAGTTACCTTAATTAATTAAGGTAACTACTTATACAGTTTTAATCAATTCAATAAACAGCTAATACTTTTTTAATTAGTTAAGGAAACTATGATGCGGTTTTAATAACTAACTAAATTACTGATACAGTTTTAATTAATTAATTAATTAAACTACTCATACGGTTTTACTTAATTGAGAAACAATTGACAGTTTTAGTTAAACAAGGATCCTAATTATGCAGTTTTAATTTGTTAAAGAAACAGTGGATATAGTTTTAATTAATTAAGGAAACTATTGGTACTGTTTTAATTAATTAAGGAAACTATTGGTAATGTTTTAATTAATTAAGGAAACTATTTGGTAATGTTTTAATTAATTAAGGAAACTATTTGGTAATGTTTTAATTAATTAAGGAAACTATTTGGTAATGTTTTACTTGATTAAGGAAACTATTGGTGGTGTTTTAATTAAGGAAACTATTGATACTGTTTTAGTAAATTAAGAAGATACTTAATTATCTTTTAATTAATTAATAATTTAAAAAATCGCATCGGGCAATAATATATTCTTAATGTTAAGGAGATTTGGAAGAGAGATCGAATCGTGTGATCGGTCAAAGAGACACTTATCTATGGGACTTCTGGATGTATGGTCGCGCTCTCACTAATCTAAGGAATGAGGCATTCGTAGGGAGCTAGTCGAGTATTGGCGTGTTGTCAACTCTGAATTGTCTGTGTGGAGGGGGGAGCTCAATCAGCACACGCCAATACACATATAAGTAATGATAATAGCGCTGTCTCTTCTGTATCTCTCCCTTCGAACATACAATTAAACAATATTCCGTCACGGAATCTACCGAAATGGCTCTATTCCACACTCCCCTGATGCCGTACTGGTGAGTTCCGATGGGCCACAAAGGGGTCACGGGTACCTGTAGCTGTATCAAAACACAGCACTTACACCCTACCTTTACCCTGTCTCCTGACAACTAAGACATTCCTCTGGTGCCTTCCAAGTTGTCAGTGATTGTCATTTTGATCTTTATGTGAGTTTCATCATGCGATCAAAGACCTCGTCAACGGTTAAAAATGTATAGTTGGTGTAATGAATTTGCAAAGAACATTTGGTTGTATTTATAGTGTCTGTAAGAAGGTATGCAATCATTCTTACAACAATTAGTTCGTCCACATGTCAACGCAAATAATATTTATAAGTAAGTGAATTTCATCTGAAGAATATGGACTATCCTAAAAATATATTAAAGATTCCAGAGATTTGACATCCAACGTCCTATAAACTGTAAATAGCAATGCAGAAATACAGTCAGAAAACATATTAAAGCATCAGAGCTTCGACATACAACGGCCTATAACCTGTAAAAACTATTTCTGAAATTCAATCAGAAGAGATATTAAAGGCTTCAGATATTAGAAACTAATAAATAGCCTATAAACTGCAAAAAGCATTGCTGCTATACAGTCAGTAAAATATTAAATGCTTCAGAGTTTCTACATCCAGCTGCCTATAAACTTGAAAATCAGTGCGGAAATACAGTCAGAAAAGACATTAGAATCTTCATAGATGCGAACGTAAACGGGCTATAAATCTTAAAAATCATTGTTGAAATACAGTCAGGAAAGATATTAAATGCTTCAGAAACTTGATATGCAACAGCCTATAAAATATAAAAAGTATTGAGGAAATACAGACAGAAAAAGATATTAAAAGCTTTAAACATTCGACATCCAGGTGCCTATAAACTTCAATATCATTGCTGAAGTACAGTCAGAGAAGATATTTAAGCTTTCAAATATTCCTTTTATCGAACGGCTTATACTTTAAAAACCATTGGTGAAATTCAGACAGAAAAAATATTTAAGTCTTCATAGATTTGATATTCAACAACCGACCTATACACTGCAAAAATCATTGCTGATATACATTTAAAAAGATATTGAAGACTTTAGAAATTTGACAGGCTACGATCTATAAACTGAGCAAAGCATTTCTGAAATATATTTAGAAAATATTTTAAAAGTTTCGGAGATTTTGCATCTAACGGCCTATAAAATGTAAAAAGCATTGCTGATATACAGTCAGAAAGAATATTAAAATCTTCAAAGATTTGATATCCAACAGCCTATAAACTATAAAAGGGATTGCTTAAATCCAGTAAGAAAAGATATGAAAGGCTTTAGAAAATCTAAATCTAAAAGCTTATAAACTCTAAAAATCATTGCTAAAATAGTCAGAAATGATATTAAAAGCATCAAAGAATCTACAGACAACACCTTAGAAACTATAAAATCATTGCTAAAATTCAGTAGGAAAAGGTAATAAAGGTTTCAGAGAATTGCCATACAACGGTCTATAACCTCAAAAAAAGCATCTTTGAAATTCAGTAAGGAAAGATATTAAAGGCTTCAGAGAATTGCCATACAACGGTCTATAACCTCAAAAAAAGCATCTTTGAAATTCAGTAAGGAAAGATATTAAAGGCTTCAGAGAATTGCCATCCAACGGTCTATAACCTCAAAAAAGTATCTTTGAAATTCAGTAAGAAAATATATTAAAGGCTTCAGAGATTCAACAACCAACGAACGGCCTATAATCTTCAAAAAGCAACTCTGAAACACAAGCAAAATAATATTAAAGGCTTCAGAAATTCCACATCCAAGGGCCTATAAACTGTAAAAAGCAGTGTTTATATACAGTCATAAACGATATTAAAATCTTCAAATACTTGATCGCCAATGCCCTATATACTTTAAAACGATAATTGAAATATAGTCAAAAAAGATATCAAAGGCTTCCGAGATTCCCCATCAACGGCCTATAATAAACTGTAATTCGTTTGCTGAAATAAAGTCTAAAAAGATATTAGAAGCTTTAGATATTCAACATCAAACGGCCTATAAACTGTAAAAAGCATTGCTGAAATACACTAAAAAAATATATTAATGGCTTCAGAGATCAAAAAACCATTGTTAAAATACAGTCAGAAAATATATTAAAAGTTTCAGAGGTTTGAAGTCCAGCAACTTATAAACTGTAAAGATTTATTGCTAAAATACAATAAAATAATATACTCGTATTAAAAGCAGTAGGGATTTGGTAGTAAGTGGTCTATATACTCTAAAAGACTGCTAATATACAGTCTGAAAAAATATTAAAAGCTACACAGATTCAACATACTTGTACTATAAACTTCAGAGCTCTGCTTGCATACAGTTATATATTAAACGCACCAGAGATTTGACATCCATTATCCTATACACTAAATGAGATTGCAGTATTAGAGTATAATCAGCAACAATATTGAAAGTTAAAGATATTGCCCTTGCTGAAATACAGTCAACAAAGGTATTAAAAAGGTACAAAGATACGACATTAATTGCTGAAATACAGTCAGAAAAGATATTAAAAGTAGAGAGCTTTGACATCCAGTATCCTATACACTAAATGAGATTGCTGCAGTACAGTAATCTCTAAGTTACATTACAGTACAATTATCAACAAAAATAAAACATACAATCATTGCCCTTGCTGAAATACAGTCAACAAAGGTATTAAAAAGGTACAAAGATACGACATTAATTGCTGAAATACAGTCAGAAAAGATATTAAAAGTAGAGAGCTTTGACATCCAGTATCCTATACACTAAATGAGATTGCTGCAGTACAGTAATCTCTAAGTTACATTACAGTACAATTATCAACAAAAATAAAACATACAATCATTGCCCTTGCTGAAATACAGTCAACAAAGGTATTAAAAAGGTACAAAGATACGACATTAATTGCTGAAATACAGTCAGAAAAGATATTAAAAGTAGAGAGCTTTGACATCCAGTATCCTATACACTAAATGAGATTGCTGCAGTACAGTAATCTCTAAGTTACATTACAGTACAATTATCAACAAAAATAAAACATACAATCATTGCCATTGCTGAAATACAGTCAACAAAGGTATTAAAAAGGTACAAAGATACGACATTAATTGCTGAAATACAGTCAGAAAAGATATTAAAAGTAGAGAGCTTTGACATCCAGTATCCTATACACTAAACGAGATTGCTGCAGTACAGTAAACTCTAAGTTACATTACAGTACAATTATCAACAATAATAAAACATACAATCATTGCCATTGCTGAAGTACAGTCAACAAAGGTATTAAAAAGATATAAAGATACGACACTAATTGATAAAATACGCCATAGATTCGACATCTTTAAACTGTAAAACGATTGTTGAAATCAAATTTAGAGTGTTAAGTTAAATAATTTTATCATTAAACGTTAAAAACGTTAAATTTATGATGTTTCATTTAACATTTAGATTAAAGTGAACGATATAATAAAAAACAATCATACATGTATCTGTTGTATATTACAGTAAGGAGAAAAAGTATAACTATAGCGAATTCAGAGGAATCGTACGAGTATATATAAAAAGTAAGTTTAGAACTATAAATGTGACAATGAACACGGCGAATTTAAAATTAATGGTAGTCATAGCTACGAACCTTAACTATCGAGAAATGTGTGGTTTATGAATTTTGAGAAGACAATAAAAGATACTAGACACAATCATATATTGTGTTCTTTGTAATTTTCTATATTTCCATGTTCTGATTCATGTATATTTATTGATTTTTATCTCTTATCCTTACAGATTTACGACCTACACTTAATGAATCATTATTTATCCATTCGCATCCATAATATCCAAATGTCCTTAACCTTCACTGTATTTTTAGTTAATTAAATCAGTGGACCATCGGTATTTATTCAATATTTCTTTGTTTATGTTTGTTTCGGTTACTGTGCTTTGTTTTCGGGCTTCAATTTGAATATTCTTTTGTTTTGCACTTATTTATTCCAATTTATGATAAATATTTATGCGTATGTATATAATGTCTCGTATAAACGAGCCCTTTACTTTTAAGAAGATGATGAACTTATGAAATTATGAAGGAAGAGATTCAGGAGGGGACAAGATTACTGTGAATTCACAATATTATCCTTGTATTATCTCGGTTCTTGTTTCCGTAGGTTCGTTCATTTCGGGCTTACCTACTCGGCGCAAATATTTTTATTATTATTATATATATATATATATATATATATATATATATATATATATATATATATATATATATATATATATATATATATACAGGGTGGGCCGTAAGATTCCACACATAGGAAAATTTATATTTATTTAGGTTTCAGATACCCTAGAATATGCGTTGGACGAAAGAGCAACGAATTTAAATCATACTGATGGCTGGTTTGGGAAGCAGTCGCATGGTGGCAATGAACTTTAATAGAAAACATGGAACGAACATCACAAACTTTACTTGCAAAACTTATTAATGAATTTCAGAAAACTGGAAATGTTGCAGATCAACCGCGAAGGGGTCCAAGACGTACAGCCACCGATGAAGACACAACAGCTAGGGTACTTACAGCGCTTACACGTAGTCCCAGAAAAAGTGCACAACTGTTGTCTGCAGAAAGTGGTGTCAGCAGATCAAGTATCAGGCGCATTTTGAAAGCAAACAAATGACATCCATACAAATTGCATATGGCACACCATTTGAGTAAAGACGACGCGGATAGACCGATGGAATTCTGTGAATTGGCATTAAACAAAGTGAACGAGGATGCAAACTTTTCAACTAAGATCTTGTTTACTGATGAAGCAAATATTTACGACAATGGAAAGGTTAATCGGCAAAAAATACGTTATTGGAGTAATGCTAACCCTAACTGGCTGAGTCCGACGAAGATGCAAGGTGCCGGTAAAGTGATAGTGTGTGCTGGGATATGGGATGACAGAATTATTGACTAATTTTTGTCAGTGGAAATCTTAATGCCGAAAGGTATCTTAGCTTGTTGCAAGAATAAATTTTACCATCCCTGCTAAACGAGGAAGGTAACTTTCCAGTTTACTTCAAGCAAAGTGGATCTCCACCTCATTATGGTCTTCACGTGCGTCGGTATTTGAATCAGCAGTTTCCGGATGCTTGGATTGGTCCTCGTGGTCCTGTGGAGTGGCCTCCCAGATGTCTCCCCTCTTGATTTCTATTTTTGGGGCACTTGAAGGCAAAGATACGAGACATATATCATATAAAGGAACGTATCACCAACGCAATTACAGGCATAACTTCAACTGTGCTAATGCGTGTTCATCAACAGTGGGAAACACGTATTAAAATGTGTTTTCAAAACAATGGCAACCATGTAGAGCATATTATATAAATAAAAATGGTTGTCCATAATATTTTTTTTATTTTTTCCTATGTATGAAAAATTACGGCTCACCCTGTATATATATATATATATATATATATATATATATATATATATATATATATATATATATATATATATATAATATATATATATGTAAAACTGCGTCATCCTTCGAAAACCTCATTTCATAATTCAAATATTTTAATTTTAGTTTGATTTTAAATTCATTTTTACCTAAAATTGATTAACAATCAACTCAATGTCCCAATAGTTAAATTATTCCATTAGTTGGTTACTCATTATTTTAGTTATTTTAAACTAGTCCATGTGTATCTCTGTTTAAAATTTCCAACTTTTAAATCATTCGTTCCTGTCCTTCTTTCAAGTGGGTAAGTGTTCATTTATTTTTTATTTGTTGCTTTGTTTTCTCAGTTTGTTTTTAGAATTTTTCCAGTGTTTACTTGGGAATTGTTGCATTGTTCTCTCTGTAATTTTCACATTGTTTTCTCTAAAATTTAACAAACTTTAAATATATTATCATTCATTAATACACATTCATTAATACATTGCAATTCAATAGTTTCTCTAAAACTTACCAAACTTTAAATGCATTGTCATTCATTAATACATATTCATTAATACATTGTCATTCGATGATTTCCCTAAAATTTACCAAACTTTATATTAATGGTAATTCATTAATACATATACATTAAATACATTGTCATTCGATGATTTCTCTAAAATTTACCAAACTTTAAATTTATTATCATTCATTAACACATATTTATTTCTTTATGCATTCTAAGCTTGCTTGTTAGATCTTCATATTGTTTTGCTCCATTATGGACTGAAGATCAACATAGCTAATGTTCAAAATGTTCCCAATTATACATGTTCTGAATACTGGTTCTGGCTTTGATATATATATATATATATATATATATATATATATATATATATATATATATATATATATATATATATATAATATATATATATACAGACGAGGGGCGGTCAATAAGTTTTGCGAATCGGTAGGGCATAACAGAGGAAGGGGATTGCGTGTTTATGAGGGTGTTAGGACAAGTTATGACAAGTCAGGACCTGCAGCTGCACGCTCCTGCTTCGTCTATTTAAGAAGCAGTAGCTGATCACAGATCGTTAGTCACAAATATTTCAGCAATGAAGAAGGTTGAGCACCGCGCAGTGATCAAATTTTTGACCAAGGAAGGTAAGAATGCAAAAGAGATCCATGAACGCATGGTTGCAGTGTACACCGACACCGTCCCTTCCTATGCAACCATTGCTTGCTGGAATAGGGAGTTCCGCCATGGTCGTGAGTCCCTTGAAGATGACCCCCGTCCAGGATGCCCGTCAGACGTGACCAACGAAGACAATGTGGCCCGTGTAGAGAGGATAATCCTCGAAAATCGACGGGTGAAGGTCGAATAAATCGACCGAGAAATTGTAATATCACATGGAAGTGTTATCAACATCATTCACGACAATTTGGCCATGCCCAAGGTTTCTGCCCGTTAGGTCCCTAGAAACCTCACGCCCCATGATAGACTTCAACGTCGTCAAAGTCCATAAGGCCAGAGTTGCACAAGCTGCCCTGCCCGAGTGCGGATTCGAGGACCTCAATCCCCCCCCCCCCTGCAGTCCAGATCTGGCCCCTAGCGACAACTTTTTATTCCCCCAGTTTAAGGCTGCACTGCGTGGACGCCGGTTTGGGGACGATGAAGGTGTCCAGCTCGCCGTCCAGGAGTGGATTGAACAGCAGTCGGGAGATTTCTGGTTGTCGGGAATTCGAAGCCTCAGGGACAAGTGGCGCAAGTGAATTGAAGTCGAGGGTAGTTATATTGAAAAATAATAAAACACTTTTCCTCATATCTCGTTTCCTTATATCCGAATTACAAAACTTATTGACCGCCCCCCGTATATATATATATATATATATATATATATATACATATATATTTATATATATATATATATATATATATATATATATATATATATATATATATATACATATATAATAAAAATGAAGTCTTTCCGTGTGTATGTCTGTTCACTTTTAGGAAGAAAGGTTAGACAATTTACATAAAAACTAAAAGTGTAGTTTTATGTAAAGTATTCCTTGGAAGAAAATGGAAGAGGTCCCGATTCCCTAAGTGCCTTTTTCCCAAACCTGCTCCATATGTTCGATCGAGAGAACGTGAGCTTTGCCTAGGCCCTAAGGAGACAGGTTAGTTTTACCCTACATCGATATTCGCGCTTGAGAAGCAAAAACAACCTGTTTTTCCATGCACCACAATGAAAGATGAAGAATATTTTATACCAAGAAGTGTTGTTATCATTGATTAAAGAATACTTTGTAATAAATATAAGATTTCAACCCAGGACCTCATTCAGTGGCTCATAAGGGAGCCTTAGAAGCACTCGGCAAGACAAAGCTAGACATCAGGTAATATGAGGCTCCTATGGGACGTGTCACTCTTTTGCTGTAAGGTGATTTCAAGCAGACAATTCCAGTGATCCCTAAAGGAACTATGGCAGATGAGGTGCGAGCTTGCCTAAAATCATCTTTGTGTATGAAAATTATAACACTGTCTCTAAACACAAATATGAGAAAAGAGCTCTTTGGTGATCAACTGTCAGCACAATCTGCAAAAAAGCATTCTGACACTGGGAAATGGAAAAATACCTCTTGATGCTGATGATTGAATAGAAATATCTCCTAGCTGCATAGTTATTAATACTATTGATAATCTTAAGGCATTACTCAATCATCAGAAAAAAACACAAAAACTACAACTTCCTGTGTGAAATAGCTATATTAGCTCCTAAGAACAACACTGTCTGCAGAATCAATAAACATCTACTGCTTTCCCTCTCACGAAGTTCACAAATTTACAAGTCAGTTGATACAATTTCGGATCCTGCTCAACTAGTCGAATATTCCGCAGAGTTTCTAAACTCTAGAACCTCTTTAAATATCTCCTCACAAACTTAACCTAAACGTAGTAAATCTAAATAATGTTGTTGCGCAATTTGGATCCAAAAAGACCCTCAGTAATGGCACTCGGCTAGTGGTAAAGAATTTGATGCCATACGTCATAGAGGCAACCATTCTTACTGGAAGTGGAAAGGGAGAGGATGTCTTCATTCAGAGAATCCCCTTAAATCAATCAGGATCAGAATTGCTATTTACATTCAGAAAACGACATTTCCCAATCCGTGCAAGTTTTTCAATATGAATTGAAAAAAAATCGCAAGGTTAGACTCTATTAGTGGCATAATTGCAATTAAAGCAACCCTGTTTTTCTTATGATAAACTCTAAGTTGATTGCTTAGATTTAGAAGCAAAAGTAATCTGTTTGTAAATTTAAGCCTCTATTTTGTATTCTTTCTTTAGCATTGATGATGTGATTAGTTATAATCCTGAAACGTTTGAAATAAATATTACGAGGCATATACGACTCTGCCCTGGTCATCCTTTATATATATATATATATATATATATATATATATATATATATATATATATATATATATATATATATATATATATATATATAATCTCGATAACATGGAATACACTAGAATTGGATTTGTTTTACAGTTTTAAGCACAACACTCCCAAAAATAAATTAAAAAAAGAAAAAATGTAGGATTGAGTCACGTTATCTTCTAACGCGTTCTTATCATGGACGCCGTCGCTGGTAAACACCGATCGAATCCCTGGAATGCCATGTAAGCCAAGGTGATTTCCATCTCGTATGGATAAAAAAATAATAATGATACTCAAGCTGAACAGCCACGCCCACAGTGACTCAAAATTCTTCCTTTTTGCGGACTATTTTTCCCTGCCGTTTCTACTCCAAAATACGTTCTAATGCCTCATTTAAGCCACAAATTGTTTATGGGTTTTTACGAGCAGACGACCGCGAATCTATCCTGTTTAGCTAAGTCGAGTTCTCCATTAAAACTTGTGGATCGGACCATGTCGAAATGTAATGGGTCGTTCCTATCTGAGGGATAATCAACAACAACGTGTTTCTGCGTGATTAATTCCTTTTCGTACAAAGATAACGCGAATCGCTTTTGGAAGAGATGCAAAAATGTAGTGTTGTTTGTAACGTCAGAGCGATGTACCCATGCTTGTTAACTTTCATATATCCCCTGATCACTTTATATAAAGGTGTTCTGACTTGACCTATGGAAAGTTATTACCACTCGATATCCAGCCCCGCCATTAGCTCTTGCTTTGAACATCTGTAGTTTGAACCTAGTACATTTCTTTTTTACCTCAGCTGCAAACGCGACTCTCTTTTGTGGACACTGGCCTAAGAAGTCTGAGAAAGTAACAGTGTCATAAGGTAAGAGAATAGGGTGGAAGTTACAAAAATAGAGATAGGATAGAAAGATAGCAGGTAAATGGGTATTTATGGTATTTTAATTTTCCTTTTATTCGTTAATTTTCTTTGAATTTCAATGAATATTCAAACCTTTGTTAGTCAATTCCATCAGTAGAGATTTTAGTAGTTTATTTTTGTTGAGGTTTGAGTCTTAGTTGGTTAAGAGTCAGGAATGTCCACATTTGGGGTTAATTGGGATGGTTTAGGCATATTATATATATATGGGTACGATGTCCCTAGCGATAGCATACGGAATATTAGAGAACTAATTTCTTCTTCTTCGTCGGTTATCTTTGGGAAGGTCGAGATTGCTACTCCTGAATTCAGCGTTGAGTGGGAAAAGCAGTTAGTTTCAAATTTGAGTCGCTCAAGACTAATTTTAAATTTACTCAATCTCCAAGACTTTAATTCTTACTTATTTTGCTAGTTATCAATTACACAAACTCAAAATGATCCTTTTGGATTTGTTCTTTCCAATATTTTCATCTAACTCTCTCTTAGCACATATTTTAGTGACAAACAGGACCAAAGAAATTAGTTTCAGAAACATTTGTGGAGTAGTGGACGAGTCTCTCAAGGAAATAATATCTGATATTTAACTATGGGTTGCCCTATTATTCTAGATTTTAGGTATCCTCCCATATTCAGATACAATATATTTAGTATCAGGTCATATATAGATAATATAGCATGAAGAGGGAGTGCCCCAATTAAACTTGCTCTTTTTTACTTCTTAGTAACACTCCCATTTGATTGATTACCCTCTCTACAATCCGTCGAAATACTCCCAATCTCTCACATTCTTTCGCATCGTATCAGCCAAAATCAATTATCGTGATAGCAGAATTAATACTATAGTAGAAATTGTACTACTAATAATAAAGAAAACAGGAAGTAATATCTCCGATATATTTCTGGATTTCCTTATTCTTCTCGATCAGGGGTCGGGTAACTTTTTGGGGTGTTACCGCAAAAGAATTTGTAGTAAAATGAATTTACCCCTGAATTGAATTACTCTGGGGGACAAACCAATTTACTTATAAAAATCATGGTTAATAAAGACACAAAAAAATGAATATTGGGATAATGTTTAATTTTTTATTTCATCTCTCATTAGGAAATAAAAGCCCGTCTTTTTGGCATGGAAATAGAACACAAGAAAAAATTGTAGGAAATTATATATTTATAAAGAGAAATGAAAGTCACTTTTTAGCATTACATGGAACACAAGAAAAATTATTGACTATGTCACTACCATGGATTTAAAATTCGTACAAAAACAAAATAGGAAAATGTTATTGAATCCACTATTATGGGGGAAAAAATATTTACCCTTTCTGGCATGAGAATGGTACTACACAAATAAAACTAATGGAAAAATTATTGAAAACTTGAATATATCAGCTCTCTCAGGCTTTGGAAAAATGATACTGTTTTATCTTTGATACAACAATTTCAATATCAGGGATTTTTTATGTCACTGCTACTTTTAGGATCCAACCGGTTTCTGTATTTTGTTTTTAGATTTACAAGGTTTCAAAAACGTTGTTCGCAAAGGTAAGGTTGTTGCAAAAGGTAGCAGTATTTTAGTTGCTTCCAAATGTGCAGTTTTATAAGCCTTTGCAGCTTTTGACTTCCAAAAACTTGAGAGATCATCCTTGGTCTCAAATTACATGCTTGTTTCACTATTGGAACGCAGTTCAATAAGCTCTTCTGCCAATCCTTCAGGCTCTTCAAGCAAATCAGCCAGTTCACACTTGAACTGATTTACAACCCAGCTGACAGTATGTGAATCAAGCTCTGGAAAGTAGTAACAGAACCTATTCCTATGTTTGGTCAGGTGCCTTGTGATTCATTCCTTCATGTCACTAAGACTGCAGTCTTCACATTCTTCCCAAAACTCTGCCAGGTTTGGAAAGACAACAATCTTATTGGTATTTACTTTTTGGTTCCAATACTGAAGCTTTGATACAAATGCTGAAATCTCTTCCCTTCCTAAGATGAGATTGATTTTCTTTCCTTTCAACTCCTTGTTCAGCGCATTTACATGCCCCAAAATGTCAGCTAAGTATGCAAGAAGAGCCAGCCTGGTTGATTTTGTGAACTTCTCTGCAAGTGTGTGTTTTTGATCAGTCAGAAATATTTCAAGTTCGGTTTTACGAGCCCACACTCTATTCAGGTCATTTCCACGTGAAAGCAACCTCACTTCCGAATGGAAAAGAAGGGTTGAATATCCAGCCTCTCCATCCTCCCATAAATCACGAAACATCCTCGTGTTTAGTGCATGCCCTTTCATAACATTAACAATCTTAATTACATCATTCAACACAGCTTCCACTTCTGCTTCCAAATTCTTCACAACTAATGCCTAGCGATGTATCATACAATGGATGACCTGAATATTTGGATTCTGTTGTTTGGCCAAAGCCACAAAATCAGTGACGTGACCAAGCATGGCAGGAGCTCCATCAACTGATACTGCAATACAATCTTCCCACTTTAAATCAACAATTTGTTTTTTGAAGTATGATTCAACCTTATTGAACACATCAATACCACGAGTTCTCAACTCAATAGGAGAACATAGCAACATTTCTTCTTCAATTTCATCAGAACCCCCGTATCAAATGTATACCATCAGCTGCGAATTGCTACTGACATCTGTAGTCTCATCAAGTTGAATGGCAAACTCTTTACTCTTTTTTATTGAAGAAATCACTTGTTCTCTCACATTTTCTGCCGAGATGGAAATTCTTTCTTTAATAACTCTTGCAGATGTTTAGCTACTTTCTGCTCACACATTATTTCTGCCATTTTCACAGCCACTTGTTTGATTAAGTCGTCACCAATAGTATGTAGTTTGTTGTTTCGAGCAACCAACCATGCCACTCCAAAACTAGCTATTGCTGCTAAACGTTAGTTAAACGTTGTACTCTTTTTATTTTTCAATCTCTGTCTTTTTACTGTTTTTCCAGATTCTCAAAGTATTCCCGTGGTTTGCAAGACAGATGTGAATGAAACTTGTCCAAGTGTTTCTTCAGTTGATTCTTTTTGAAAGACTCGGCAGTCAGTACTTTCATACAGACAAAACATTGAGGTTTCATTTGTCCTTTATCCTCTATTTCTGTAAAGCCATAATTAAGGAACTCTGCCTGAGATGTCCTTTTCCTTGCTGATGCCATATGAAATTGAAAGATAAATCTATCACTTTTTTAAGGTCTTTTGACTTCTATTTTTGAAAAATAAAAAATTATTTAGTGGCGAATTTAAGAGTTTAAATTAAAACTTTAAAATAACAGAACATAAAATCAAACCACAACTCACAACCATCATAATTCAAACAATAAGATTTAAAAAGAGTGAGCATTACATTTGTAGGGGCTGCATGAAGTCTTCTTAAATAGTTAAACTCGTTAAAAACTTACTTTTAATATAAAATAATTAATTAAAATAAAAATAAATAAATATATGAAAAATATAATAGTTACCCTTAAAAAGGTGAGAAATGGCAACTAAACAGCTGATGGGACAATTAGGCCCCTTACAAATAAACTTAAATATCTTAAAGTCTAAACTAATCTTATATTTATATAATTATTATATCACTTGATCAGCTCTACTAATTCATCAATTACTCTAAGCATGTTCAAAACATGGTAAAATGCCAGTTAATTAGGAAAAAATGTTGCCAGATTTTACCGAAAAATAGAAGAAAGGCTCCTCGATGCATTCTTTTTCTCCAACTTTCATATTCGTTTCCCGCACTTAGCACATCCACATCGATAGCACATCCATTACCTCCCAATTCTTCTAAATTGCCCCATTTGGGGTAATTTACCCCTGTTCTCCGACCACTGTTCTAGGTCCTAGGTATCCTATATCTTACAAAACTATATTACATATCAGGTTATATATATATATATATATATATATATATATATATATATATATATATATATATATATATATATAGATATATATATATATATATATATATATATATATATATATATATATATATATATAGATATAGATATATAGATATATATATATATATATATATATATATATATATATATATATATATATATATATATATATAGCATTATGAAGGAGACTATAGAAGTTGCTCTTTTTTGCTTATTTAATCCATCTCACCAGTAATCTAGCCATTCAATGGAGTACCCTCCCAACACTCCTTGCCTTAATCCTCCTAACCTAACACACTTTATTGCCTTCTATCAACCAAAATAAATTATCATAAAAGCTAGAGGAATAAAATAGTAGAAAGAGTACTACTACGAATAACGAAATGATTATTTGCCTGCCTTCGAGTGAACGAGTACAGATCAAGTGCGGAAGCGTCCTATTGACTTCGATTTTACCTCTACCTCCGCCTTGAATGGAATAAATATGGATGTTCGGGGTTCAGCGTCCCCCTTTCCGGGTTCGTTCCCTCCTCTGTTGCGTTAGTTAATGGTGCTCTTCGCTTCATAAAATTCGCTTATGAAATCTCGCGCGCCCTTTTTGATCAGGAGGAAGGCAAGGCGGCGAATTAGGATGGCGGCCACCAGGGAGCCGACGATCGCATCTCGCCTACTTTCTATCCATCAACCCTGCCAATAATGAAAGAGAGATACGGGGGGGAGCTGGGATCATTCCTAGTTCCACTAGGAATAGAGGCGCAAGGAGATAAAATAGCTAAACGAAGGGAACAATCGTTAAGGAGAGAGGAACCAGGACTCAATAACTATGATCCAAGGAAGATCGGCTCTTAATCCGGCCGCGGTGCATCCATGATTTATCAGTAAGCCAGGTTTCATCCTGATTACTCCTTTGAGGTGTAGAGACTCCGATGGAAGCCTTTGCGCTTAGATGAATCGAGCAGCGATGATGAGGGATACGAATGATAATGACTGATTGCCAAGGTAAATTGAGCGAGTGGACGCATGGACGAAATCGTCCTAATCAAGGTTTGGGAAAGAAATGAATCAAAGGATATTGATCAGCCGTTTATTAGCATAAAGGGGATTCGTTTGGAAGGGGGAAGGAGCACAGGAACGATAAAGGGAATATGAGAGAGAGAGGGGGAGAGGGAGAGGTAGAAGGAGAGAGTGAGAGGGAATAAGAAAGAGAAAGTGAGAAGGAAAGAGAGTAAGGGCAGAGAGAGAGAAAGAAGAAGAGAGAGAGTAAGAAAGAAAGAGATAGGTAGGGAGAAAAGGGAGAGGGAGAAGAAGAGTCAGAGAGAAAGAGGTAGAGAGGGATAAGAAAAGAGAGTAAGAGAGAAAGAGAAAGAAAGAAAGGCTGATATGAAGAACGAGGGAGGAAGATGGATAAAAAGAATGAAAGAGAAACTGATAGAAAGAAGAGAGACTGGTAGAAAAGTGAGAAGGAATGATAGGACTTGCAAGAGAGAGAGATAAACTGAGAGAACTAAAAAGAGAGATAGACTGATAGAAATAAATAAAGAAACTGATAGAGAGAGAGAGTATATATATATATATATATATATATATATATATATATATATATATATATATATATATACATATATATATATATATATATATATATATATATATATATATATATATATATATATATATATATATATATATATATATATATGTGTGTGTGTGTGTGTGTGTGTGGGTGTGTGTAAAGTCAATTCAGTGGACTCACCACCTCGGCTGGCACTGCACTCACTCCCACTCCAAGCCAAGTTAATAATCATCCTTTCCTAGGCACCCGACGTCAAACAGCGCCATTGAGCGATCGGCAATAATGAACAATCGGAGACTCACGCTTGCATTCCCCCTTTCTCCGATGAATGTGTACTCCGGAAATTGAGCCCGAATTTATAGAAAGATGCATATTCATGCGAATCCACACCCATTTATGGAATATTTATCTCAGTTATGCCTTTAATTAAACTCCATATATATATATATATATATATAATACTTATAATTGATATGTTTCTTGGGAATCTGATATGTAGTAGGAATAAGAAGACCAAGGTGATCAATCTAATCATTTATTGGACGGACGTTTCGGACCTTCACTAAGACCATCTTCAGCGACTGTATCGACTAATGACAAGGGGAAGGAGTGTTAACGATAATAGTTAAATAGTTCGAATCATGCATTATATAATGGCTTTAAAGCAGGTGAAAACATGTTAAATAAATTTTAATTAACAATTATTGAGATTAAAGTAAAACACAAATAACAATATATAGAATTAATTGATACTATCGAGTGTAATTTTGAAAAAAAATAGAAAGAAGTGAAGTTTTAACATAAACTGACTTGAATATCAAAACTTAAAGGTTACTGGAGTAAACAATAAAATAACCTATTATATTAAATTATAAACATAAAAACAAAAAACCGAAAACAAATGTGAATGAATCAAATAGAGGGACTTTACCTTTATCGTAGGAGTTGTGAAATCAACTAACTAAAGATATAAAACTACTAACGAGGTTTGTTCGGTCGGTTGGTTGGCTAGTTAATGTATTGAAGTGTTAGTTGGTTATACAGTGAATAGTTTAAGTTAGGAGGAGTAATTATTTAGGTTTGGATTTATTTTATTGATGTACAGTGACTCTAAGATTTTCAAATCGAGAGAAGTTAAGGCTGAAGATAAGATGGTAAATGAATCAGAATTAAGAGGATGATGGTGATATTCAGAGTGTTGCCTAATGGAAGAGGCTTCAAGTTTAGAAATGGGAATATATATATATATATATATATATATATATATATATATATATATATATATATATATATATATATATATATATATATATATACAGAGGTACAAAATAATTGGAACACGTGTTAAATTCAATGAATATTTATTTAATACGGAATTGGTCCTCCTTTTGCTTTCTGAACAGTGTCGATGCCTCTTGGAATTGATTCATACAGCGTCCTGACTTCATTGAAAGGAATCTTAAGCCATTCTTCTTGTAATATCTGCTCCAGTTGTTTCAGACACGACGGTGGAGAGTAACGACTTCTAACTTTTCGCTCCAACACGCGCCACAAATGCTCAATTATATTAAGATTTGGAGATTGTGGGTGTCACTCCATGTGTTGTAGCTCACTCCTATGCTCTTCATACCAATTCTAAACCATGAGCGGTGTATATTGGGGCAGTGTCATCGTTAAAACACAACTTTCTTTTCCTCATAATCATTCAAGGGCTTTTGAAGCAAAGTTTTCGATTATCGATAACTTTCTAGATTAAGCTACGAAAGCGAGTTCTAGATAGAGGACGCGTCATTTTTCATACGATTGCCTGTAACATTTTTGGCCACACTTCAGAATGAACAAAACTAAGGGATATGGAAAAAGCAAATAAAGGTGTGTTATTGCATTTTAAGACGCCTGGAACATGTAGAAAGTAGCATTTAGGTGATTAAATATCCCATGGCCATCAGTTCAGACTATCATATGGATGAAAATAAACACGTTTCTGATGATAATGGTACAATACCCTTGATAAATCACTCAAACGATGAGTAAAATAATCGTCATAAAGCCATAAACTTTGATTTTAGAAAGGCGTTCGTTTCGATTCCTCATAGGAAACTTTTGGCAAAGCTCAGCGCGCACGAGTTAAGAGATAGCCGATTGCGATGGATCGAAAACTAGTTAAAGACCGTAAAAAAGTATATTAATAAATGAAAATCGTCTGACTGGGCTAAAGTCATTAGCAGCTTATTATTGGGTCATGTGTTATTTCGTTATCTTGGTAGACCACTTAGACTCAAGAATATTAAGAAAGATTTGTAAGTTCGCGGACGATAGTAAACCTGGTAATATAGCGGAATACGACTGAAATCGAGAGGAAAGACAGCAAGACTTAAACGAGTTATCTGATTGGTCGGTTATATGCCAGGAAAATTTTAATCTAAATAAGTGTAAAGTAATCTATATCAGCCTTCGAAATTGAAATTTGATTAGATCTTAAGCGCTCATTGATTAAAAAAACTTGTCAGAAGAACTAGATCTCGGCTTTATAATGAGAAATTTCAAATGTAAGAGTAAAGAAATAGTAGTTCACTTGTTCAAATCAATCGTGGATAAGGGGTGAAATATGCAGTCAGTCCTAATCATCTTATTTGAAAAAGAATATTACCACATTGGAGAGAGTACAGCACAGGGTGACAAAGCCCATTCCTAAGCTGCGAAACAAACCTGAAAAACGACATAGAGTGAAATTACTCTCGCTTGAAGATAGGCACTTTCGCTAGCAATTGATCAAAGTCTTAAAAATTTTTAATGGTTGTGATAATAGAAACTTTGATTCACTCTTTGACCGCGCTGAAAAGATCACGTAAATGGTCATAAATTGAAACTAAGGCGTTATCAGGGTGTTTGTTATTGTACGAATAACGCAGGGAAACTTTTGATTTTTAAAATCGTTTCAATTTAAAACACACTTGCATATAATTTAAATTAAAGCAAAACGTCCAACATGTTTAAAGTTAAATTAGTTGAAAACTTATTTAATTTTTAAAGTAGTCGAGATAAAACCATAGTTACAACGTAATACGTTTGTTTATTACTCTAAAGATGATCCAAAGACTTCGTTACCTTTACCACTTTCTCTACGCTAGCCATTGAGTGGTTTTAAGGGTCTTTTCTAGTCTTGATGATATTATTCTATAATAATTCTATCATTTTAGAAAAAACTTCTCTACCATCAGGTAGAAAAGGAAATTGGGTAAACTGTTCAAATTTTAATGAGGCCGATCTAAAAAATACAACCTCTGTAGTTATAAAATGGTTAGAAGATTTATAAATATATGTTTTGAAGTGGTCCTCACAATAACCATATCCGAAACTCATAGAAAAAATGTTGATAAAATTAAAAAGTCGCATCGACTAATACAACTAAACAAATAAGTTCGAGGGTTAAAAGTACTGTAAGGAAAGGCACAATAATTTGTAGTAAAAATTTATGAAAGTTTATAAAAAATTCAGGAAAATGTTCAGCAGTTCTAATTTATATCAAAAGTCATGCGACAGATTATTTATTATTAATTTTTATATTACTTTTGTTCTGTGTTTAATTTTGTAGGGGTGCTAAAATTAATTTCTTTCGTGATTTAGAATAATTTCAACTGAATATTTTTATTAGCCATGCAATGAATATATATATATATATATATATATATATATATATATATATATATATATATATATATATATATATATATATATATATATTATCGTGACTTCCATTATTTTATTAATTATTTTTTCGCAACTAAGGAAAATCTGGGTCATTTTGCGAAAAAAAGAAGGTCATTATTGTGAACTACGTACTAAAGTACCCATGAATATATATTTTTCGTTTCTGTATCAAATTCCTTGTTATATAGTGCATAATTATTAATTATTAGTGCCTAAAAACACCAAAATATGACCATTCAAATAATCATCAATCCATGGATGGTTTGATAGTTGTAAACAAACCATCCATATTCTAGAATTTTGAAATCCTAACCTGCAGTCGGAAATCTGTGAATGATTAGATAGTTGATAATATTGATCGTTTCCGGTTATTATCCCTACTGGTTTTAGGTCCTTGAGGACATTATTTGACTGTTTTCTTGTTTAGTTTTATCGCATCACCTGTAGAATTGTCACCTACGATTGGGCAACTGAATAATCGTCACGTCATGATATTCTACTTGGGGGTTGAGACTCAATCATGTTCAAAATTAAAAATCGTAACCCTAGCCCATATAATTGGAATTAAAAATACTCATTTGTTTTATGCATCTTTATTGTCAAAGTTTAAAGAATACGAAATACTTAAGTCAGTATTCCAATATGCAAAACATGATACATTGTACAAAGATTCTAAACAACAATGTGTTGAAATACAATTTCCAGAGGATTATCAGAAAAACTATCACACTAAGGAGTATTCTTTGATGTAGGATCATAAAAACTTCGTTTGCAGTCGCGAATGATCTTGTTGTAACTCCTGTCTTTGTTCGAATAAAGATTCACTCGTTTGCAGTCGCGAATGATCTTGTTGTAACTCCTGTCTTTGTTCTAATAAAGATTCACTCGTTTGCAGTCGCGAATGATCTTGTAACTCCTGTCTTTGTTCGAATAAAGATTCACTCGTTTTCAGTCGCAAATGATCTTGTTGTAACTCCTGTCTTTGTTCAAATAAAGATTCACTCGTTTTCAGTCGCGAATGATCTTGTTGTAACTCCTGTCTTTGTTCAAATAAAGATTCACTCATTTACAAGTCCTCATCAGGTTTCGCATCCGCCAAATTGACTAGGTCTGTGCAAGAATCCTTGACCTTAACTATTGCGCTGTGCTCGTCCAGGACGATGTGTCGTCTTGTGATAGAAGCAAGATTCATCAATTGCTCCGATACCCCTATGCATTTTTTATAAATTTGACTGGATTGGCTGTATATTTCACAGTACAGTGTTCCCTAAATAGTGTAACAGTCAATCATCATATTTACCGCAAAATTTAGCTGAGGGTCAGATGCTGTTTCTCCCATACCTTCACTCTAAATATCCATAACATAAATACACTTCTTTACTGCATATTAGCAAGTTCAAATCAGGGGGATATTCTAATAAACTCGAAGGGTATTTATACTCCTCTTTGTCTTTGTTTCGTACTTTAAAGAATTAATCCTTCAATCTGGAGTACATTGCCAAATTCATCAAATTTTAACAAGAATTTCCGATCAGTTCAAGCATTAGAACTCTTTTTATTTTAAGCAGTCGAATAACTTTCGAGGAATCATCACACAAACGTGGTAGAATGAAAGTTCTGGAAGGAATTGCATATATGTAATGGTCAACTAATGAATATGAGTAAAATATTTGTTAACATTACGTTTATATCAGGTTCCCCCCTCAATAAAAGTTCTCATTATTTAACTGATATTATCTATGTAACCCATAGACCTATAGGGAAAATATTTTAACACAATTGCCCCAATACCCAATCTCCCTATAATCAAAAGTTAAAAACAATATCCATCATGTTTTTACCTGCTGCGAAGCGCCATGTCTAAGCGTCGCTTTTTTTTCAAGAGGAGTAAAGTTCAATTTTCAAAAGAAGTAAAGTTCAACTTTACCCATTTAGATCCATGAAATGACCCATATGACCATGGGCCATATGGTTATTCACCCTGGAGATTTTAACTCAGCCATCGGATTCGGCGCAGGGTGGCCCCATCTTGTGTCAGAAGCCTCATTTAGCCATTCAAAGGTACTTGTAAGTGATTTGAACCATGGGAAACCATCAATGCAACAACCATTTATCATCTTATCACAAAACGCCTCAGGTCATGGGAGGGACTTTCACTCTTGTTTTTATAACTTTTAAAAAGAGTAAGTTTCATACCAAATAAACAAATGATTACTATTTATTATCTTCATTTTTAGGTGCATCTCAACCCAAAATATTCCCACCATAAACAAATATAGATTATAGGCTTTGCTAATTTCTGACTGCTCTCATTAAAGCTTAGCACATCAACAAATGATAGCTAAATATAATAAACTTAACATTACAATTAAAAGATCAAACCAATCTTTTGCCCGGTAAAGCATGAGAACCCTTGATATTCAAACTTATTTTCGATTTCCTTTTTCTTTTACTCCAATTCTCAACTTATTCCTCATTCATATTATTTTTTTAATTCTCTCCACAGATCTCTTTAGTGTACCTACGCCTTCGCAAGAATTAGACCTGACCAACATCGAATATTCTCATAGTTTTCCATTAACTTCTATTTCCTTAGTCGCAAAGTGAAAGCCCTTAAATAATAAATAAAACAAGGTCTGCCTACCAAAAAGTCGCGTGCCCTCACTTATTCTGATTTATGTCATTAATTCTTTTAAATTTTCACTAATTCTCGGAGTAACCTTGGGGGGACCTTGGCATTTCTATCATTCGAAAGCGAATGTAAATACCTTAAGGGTTTCAAATTTCGTTGCAGTCGGCCGAATAGTTATGATGAAATTGCAAAACTAAAATAATTCCCAGGCTACACTTGAGAGGACTTTGGTAATTATAGCATTCGAAAGAGAATGTAAAACAACATAAGAGTTTTATATTTCGTTAGAATCCGCAGAATAGTTGCAATTTTATAAAAAAAAACAAACAAAAAATAACGGGAACCGACCGACCGACATAGTGAGATGTAGAGTCGCTCGCAATCTGACTCAGACGCGACTAAAAACAAGCCATTTCCTTATTTAACTTTCCATTAAACAAGACTGCCTTGTTTACCGTCGAAGCGAGTTGCTTAGGAACAACTTTGATTTCCCAAAACTGTTTATTTACGCTATTTCAATTCTTAGACTTTACACCAACGGCCAATTCTTCCCACTGATAAGGTAATTAACATAAAAGGGGCAAGTGTTTTGTTGACCCCCAAAATTAACAAAAACCTGAGCTATGTTAAGTTGAGAAGGCTGTTGTCATCATTGTTACTTTATTCAGCTCATCCTCTCTTCCTTCAGTCGAGTATATTTTCTTCATGGATTACAATATTGATTTCCACATGAAATGTTTGAACCTCCATAAATATTCAAGTTATATCTAGTTCCTAACTCAATTCCTGCCCTTTAGTTCTAATTTTAAACAGATTTCAGCGAATTCTCTTCTTCGTATTACTATATTATTATTACAATCTTGTTCAGCCTCAAATAGTGGAGGCTATGTGATACATTCAAATCCTCCGCCTACATGAAGACGTTTAAATGCCTTAAGTTTAACATATTTATCATGAAAATATGTTGCCTTTGAATTTGTTTCTTCCCTTTTCTACCCCTCTTCACCGGAAATAGAATGTACCTTATCAAATTTCCGTTTCCTTGCTACAATCGAAAGCCTAAGATATCCAAGTAAAATAATTGTCTCTTATCTTTACAAAATTTTCTCAAACTATAATATTTAACCTTCAGCATAGGATTTTCTCTTTACTTTTTTCTTCAAAAGTTAATTTTCAATCCAATGGTGAAAATAAATTTTCATACGTCTCTGCTTCTCACAATTCTAAATTTGGAACCAAATAATATGACATCACAAATAGAGATAGAGACAGATTGAGACACTAAAAAAATAAACCACCTTTATCAAACCGGGGCAAAATCACAGATTTATAATCGAGTAATAAAACATTAAATTTCACTCAATTTCTTTTTCACCCAAGAAAATCACAGATGAAAATAAAAGCAAAATACTGAAGAATCAGAGATGAAACTACAACCAAAGTACTGACGAATATTTTACAGAAACAAACTAGCTTAATACTTCAGCTCACGTAAATTGTTTACCTTCCAATTTTCCTTGATATAAATTATATTAGTTACAATTTTATGAGAAATTATTGCTTAGTTAAATATAAAATAGTTCAGGGATAAAAATAAGAAAGTATAAATCAGTTTTTAACTTGTTTTTCAAATAAGCGCATCTCATATAGTCAAATCAGTATTTAAATTTAGAATTTATTAGAACAAATGTAAGGAAATAAAGAATAGACAAAGATCAAGGCGTTTTTGAAAATAAAATCCTTTCCTACTAAATTTGGCTTAAATGTACATATGTACAAATATATACAGACCAGGTAATGGCTTCGCCACTTCCCCCTTACGGGGGGAGCTTGCGCTTACGGCTAAGGTTAATTTTTTTATAAATTTTCGGAGCTTCAACAATTATAATCATCATCACTTCATCATCATAACTAACTATAATTTAAGAACGGGATTTTTGGGAGTATTTGAATAATAATTTCATCTTAGTTTGGTTATGACTTAAGTATATTTTAAATTTTGATCAAGGTAATTTCTAAGAATTTCTTTAGAGTTTGAAAGAACAAAATAGTTTAATTCAGAAAAAATAAATATGATTATCCAATGCTTTTTTATAATGTTTTAAAAGAAAATGAATTGCAATTGGGAAGTTCAGAAAATTTATTAAAATTTAATTAAGGCTGCTTTTTTTAGATTTTAAATTTTAATCTTAGTAGCGAAGCGCAAGCTTCCCCCCTAGGGAGGGGGGGGGGAGTGGCGAAGCCATTGCCCGGTAATTTTAAAAGGGAACTCTAAACTAAATTTCCCCCTTTTCAAAATATCACGTTACTAAAATATTGAGTTATAAAACAGAAGATATATAAAAATAAATTTTCTGAACTTCACCATTTGTAATTCTTTGGGTTTTAAAATTTCACAAAATTTCGATACTTATATTTATTTCTGAACTTCACCATTTTGTTTTTTGATATTATAGAAAAATTATTAGAAATATTTTTGATAAAAGACATAAGTCATAACCAAACTAAGATGAAATTTTTATTCAAATACTCAAAAAATCCCCTTTTAAATTATAGAGTTAGTGATGATGATGATGATGATGATGATTACTGCATTGAACTATCAATGAAATATTTCACTTAAGACAAAGTGAAATATTTATTAATTAATTTTTCATTTTATCTCTAACATTCGATGACTTAGGAATTATTGTCTTGCCTCAATAATGATAATAGAGTTCATATATGGCGCCCTGCAAGATCTTGAAGCCTTCAGGGCACCCAAATCCTTCAAGCGAAATTGACCATTACTACTTCTTTTGCATGAACCCTTCGTCAATACTTTTTTTATTATATATTCATCCGTCCCTCCTTCTTCTCTCTACTCTCACCCTCATTGTTTCTTCACTAAATGATTGTACCCCATTGGAATATGGTAATTTCATTTCCTTCAGGAAGTTGCCAGGAGGAAGCATAATTAATCATGTCGCATGCTCGAACGAAGCCTTGTCAAAGGCTACCAAATGATGTTTAATCGTTCATGGGCGTTTTATAACTGTGTGTGGCATAAAACGAACTTAGAACGATTGAAAATAATACGGCATCCATAAGTCTATTTCTGACTTGTGTCGTTTCCAGTTCGCGTAAGTAAGGTTCCCTTTAGCACAGCATCCACTTTGCTGGACAGAAAAAAAAAGAAGCAGAATTGCGAGGAACGAATTGAATATCACTATTTGAGTCAAGGCAAATTTTATTTTTCCTGCAATAAATAATAGTTTCAATGAAGGTCATAAGGTCTCCGCTGTATTCAATCATTTCTGTATATATATATATATATATATATATATATATATATATATATATATATATATATATATATATATATATTCTTGACTTGTAATAAATAATAGTTGCTTTGATGTTCGTTGGTCCCGGGGTATTTAATCATTTCAGTACATATATTCCTTTTAGATTTGTTGTCCTTTCTGTGTTGATTCGTAGCTGTCAATATTAGAAGGCGTGATAAGTATTTTCAGTGGTGCAAAACCAAATTAATAGTCTATATAATTATATCCACTTAAAAATAATATAAATAAACTTTAAAATAATTCATATCAATATAGAATAAACAATGATACAAATGAAGGAAATGCAGTCTAGAAACGGAAGAAGATGACAAAGAGGTCTGGGAAAAAGGCGCATAGCTGCACCAATTTGAGTCAATATATTTCAAAGCGTTTCGGATGTTTTTTTGTCGTTTTCGGACCGGATTGAGAAACGATTCGTCCAAACAAAGAAGTGACGCCAATTGGTTCATCGAATTTCGCAATAAAACAAAGCCTTCTTCCTGCAACGCTTCTCTACAATCACGGAAGGAAAAACTCTATCATTTATTTTGGTAATAATGGGAAGGGCGTTTATATTATGGGATAAATATCTTATCACCACAGAGAGATAATGATCGCAAAAAAAGGTTCGGATATATTTTGAAGTAATTTTGAAGTATTAGACAGTAAGATAGACATTTTAAAACCATAATGGTTATTAAGGTTTTGGTATTGAAATGAATTTACTGTTAAAAGTTGCTAATTCACAAGTCATAACCAAAGGTTTAAATTATTTCATAGACACGATATTTTCTGAGAAATTTTAGTTAAAACTGGATAGAGAAAATTGTTCTCAGTTTTTTCGGTCCGAATATTTTCTTTGTCATGAGTGAGTCAAATCCCATCTCTCTCTATATAAGAAATTCAGACATAGAAATGAATTCATCTTATCTTTTTGGAGGCGGAGTCAATGGTACAGTTTAGAGTGTTATATGATGATAACCAGAAAATTATCATACGAAAACAAAACGAAATTTCAAAACAAGCAAGCGGTTCAAACGTTTCGATTGAATGAGTCTTTTTTTGACACTCAACATGGCACAGTGGATTCGCCGTTCGCTAACACAGGTCAGGTGACGGAGGAAGCTGTTCACAATTCTCCTACGCTTTATTCTTTATTCGCTCATTACCTACACTCCTCTATCTACCCATCGTATATATTTTAAAGACGACAACTTTTATTTGTGATTTTAAGAACTCGTGGCTTGAACCTGACATTTAGCAACTAGGAGTAATTGGGGCAAATTTGACCTCTTCACTTTTGCAACTCACTCGGTTAAGGGTTAATCGCATTATTTTCCAATATCCGTGAAAAGTTCGACTATCAACCTCGAAAGGGAGCCAGTGTTTTTTCGCCTTCGGCTGTTAAATCAGGGGTGCTGGGCTTGCTCCAAGATGAGGCACCCTCACGGATCCTTTCTTCTTTATCAATCAAAGTATAATAATAATAATAATAGTAATGATAATAGATACAAGCGTTAAGGCCGAATACTCCAGTACCACTGATTAGTGACATATCAGCACCATTTCAGTTGGTAAGATTCAATATCCTAGGATGAAATGATAGTCAGGATTTGATGACGAAAGCTCTTAAATTAGTCCAGTATTTCGTTACAAACTTAAGCCACCATACATTATTAACCCATAAATACTGCCAATCAACCAAACTTTTTTAAATAAAACAAATTAACACATGAAAAAGAAAGTAAACCGAACAATAGAGTTATTATGGAATAGATTTAAACTAAACATGAATATCATAAGTTACAAATATACAGCAAAATAACATTAATTTTCTTATAATCATAATATCTACCTTGTGCTTAATATCTTTTAAGCATATTCTTGGCATTTTATTTACAAAAAAACTAAATATGCTTGAGGAATTTCATTCCCAAGTTAAATTAAACTGAGCCATAGTATCTGCGCATAGGTTGGTTGCCTTTCTCTTACTAGCCCATCCAGATAATCCCGCAATAGTTTGATAGGATTAAAATCGAAAGACTGAGGTGTCCAATCAACTTGAAAATCTGTCCTTTCTGTGTTGTGTTTCTTAAATTAACCAAGTATAGACGTGTGCCTAACATCAACTTCATTAAACAAAATAAAACTTATTGATAAAATGTGTTCCAGATTTCTTTGATAATTCAGAAAGCTCTCGCATACAAAGGTCAGATAACGAGCTTCTAACTATCTCTTTTGCTACACCGTAGGAACAATACATTGATGAGCGATACGTTCATCATTTCTCAACTAAACATAGTTTGGAATCAAAATTTCAAACTTAGTCTCATTGCTCAAAAGAACCCTTTTTCAATTATCGATTGCCTCTTTTTATCCTTTAGTAGCACAAGCTGACTTCTTTGCCCTATTCCAATGTCACAAAAAAGGTTTATTTATAGTCTCTCACCGAAAAGCCTAGCTTCTTTAAGCTTCTTCTTCACAGTTGTAACGGAGACGTTCGGTCTTTCAATGAATGTTTAATCGCTGAACTATTTCTAGAGCAGCAAGGTGGTGGTTTTGAAGAGGTATCAACTTTGATGAATTTATTCTGTAACAATAAGGTTTTTCTGGTCTCTTCTGTCGGTTGTCTGTCATGTAATATACCTGTCTCTTCAAAACTCTTGATGGAATTCGTCACTGAACTGACCGCGGTTTTAGGTTTTCCTGATATTTTTTTATACGACATTTCTTCCTTGTGATAGATAATGATGCTTTGCTTTTCAAACTAGATTTCGAACACTTAGGATCCATAATGATTGCAAATAAAGTAGATTTTGTAGATGATTGAAACATAAAGGTTTACAAAACGTGTGATGATGATACTAAAAAATGGGAAATCAAACGAAGAAAATTGGCTAAAAAAATTATTATACCATTACAAGTTTATGATATTTACAATGTAATTATAGGTATAAATTTTAGCAAATTTTTGTTCTGAAATTAAATACCAGATCACGTTGTAAGAAAACTGATATTTTAAAGAATATCAAAATTTATGATAAACTCAAAACTTTCTCTTTTTACTTTCAAATTCAAACTATTCTTTAAAATTAATTGAAAATGAATCAATTGTCATAATTTTGATAAAAATTCTAATAAGCTATTGAAATATTTGAGGGATGTCGGTATTTATGGCCAGTATGTGAGGCACGATTAGATATTCTTTGTGGTGATGATAAAATAACTTTTTTTCTCTCATCTTTCTATAGCCCAAGAAATGACAAAATTTCGAACACTCTTTCATTCCCCTCCGCAAACGCAATAAGAAACCCAGAAAAGCGAAAATGAAGATGATTAACATAAATTGTGGAAAATAAAAAATTACTTTTTGAAAACCAACCTAAAATTGCAAATGGAAAATTCAAAACCTTGATTACAAATAATCAAAAGAGTTTTCCCTTTCAAATAAAACACGCGTCACCTCAAGTCTGATTCTTTAATCTTGACCAAATATTGCTCTAAAGAAAATCAGAAATTGTATTGCAAAAATCGTCTTCGAAATAAATGTGTTCTGATTCATTCATTCGTCTTAGCTTTTGTTTTTAATTCGACAAAAATAATTCGGCTTCAATTTTAATGGGAAAAAAAACCCATAAAAAACAACAATCACATTACGTTCAATTTTATTTTTAATTTTCGCATTTATTAGAGGTAAAAACCTTTTATAAATATGAACGTAGACCTTTTATATGAATAATTAATTCTCCGGAATTGAAAATATTAAGTCCTTTGAACCTGTGTTTCTGCTATAAATCGAATGCAGCTTCATTTGCTATTCCCAGATTAGCGGAAAGCTCTCGCAAAAGTCGAGCGCCTCCAATCAAGACCTGGAACGTTATTTTCAAAATCGCAGAGAGAATTTCTGATGAGAATGGTTATTAGCATCCAATTACCCAAACTTGATAAATCCCAGAGGAATGCTAAGGTAGGGTTCGAAACGGACCTTTAGTAGCTGTTGTAGCTGTAATATTAGTGTGTAAGCAAAGATTATAAATAGGGAAGTATCTGGCAACGTTTAACAGTTTGAATTCCGGAGAAAAATATAACTGTTATATGGGTTGTCTAATAAGGCAAAATTAAATGATAGATTAATCTGGGGATAAATTTAACTAGAAAATTCTAAATAAATATTAATACACTTGCAAATATTAGTAGTAGTATTGTCCCCGTCCGTAAAAAAAAAATGAAAGCAACTATAATTGTTATAATCTTTTTATATTCAATTAGTTAAACTAAAAAAAATGAATTATTTTAGTTTCAGAACTCCCTTCTCCCCCTGTCCCTCTGCCTTAAAAATGACAGGAAGTTATTATCATTATTATTTTTGACTCGATAATACTAAATATTATCCATTATCTGAATTTGAGGAATTTCACTGTTTGATATATTCACTTTCACCTTGAATTAATTAATTAATAATAATTAGTATAACTATACTTCATGCTGGTGCTTGCTTATTAAGAATTCCCTCGTTGTTCACTTGAATTTCTTCTCTTATCTAAATCATCTCATCTTTTATGTTTCTTGAACAAATTGAAAGTTACAATATTTAAGTAAAATTTCGATTATTATTCTTAATATAAAGTGAAATAAAAGCACAAATTTAAGCAGTAAACTGATATTGAAGTAAGTTTACAGGAATAAGATCGTGTGTGAATTAAAGAATAAAAGTATCTTAAAGGAATTAAAAGGTAAAAGTATCTGGAGGAAATAAAACAGTAAAAGGATCCAGAGGTAATTAAGCACTAAAAGGTTGCTGAGGAAATTAAACAGTGTAAGGATACTACGAAAATTAACCAATAAAAGGATCTTGAGGGAATTAAACAATAAACGGATCTTGAGGGAATTAAACAATAAAAAGATCTTAAGGGAATTAAACAATAAAAGGATCTTGAGGGAATTAAACAATAAAAGGATCTTGAGGGAATTAACCAATAAAAAGATCTTAAGGGAATTAAACAATAAACGGATCTTGAGGAAATTAAACAATAAAAAGATCTTAAGGGAATTAAACAATAAAAGGATCTTGAGGGAATTAAACAATAAAAGGATCTTGAGGGAATTAACCAATAAAAAGATCTTGAGGGAATTAAACAATAAAAGGATCTTGAGGGAATTAAACAATAAAAGGATCTTGAGGGAATTAACCAATAAAAAGATCTTAAGGGAATTAAACAATAAAAAGATCTTAAGGGAATTAAACAATAAAAGGATCTTGAGGGAATTAAACAATAAAAGGATCTTGAGGGAATTAAACAATAAAAGGATTTTGAGGGAATTAAACAATAAAAGTATCTTGAGGGAATTAAACAATAAAAAGATCTTAAGGGAATTAAACAATAAAAGGATCTTGAGGGAATTAACCAATAAAAAGATCTTGAGGGAATTAAACAATAAAAGGATCTTGAGGGAATTAAACAATAAAAGGATCTTGAGGGAATTAAACAATAAAAAGTTCTTAAGGAAATTAGTCAATAAAAGGATCTTGAGGAAATTAAACAATAAAAGGATCTTGAGGGAATTAAACAATAAAAGGATCTTGAAGGAATTAACCAATAAAATGATCTTGAGGGAATTAACCAATAAAAAGATCTTAAGGGGAATTAAACAATAAAAAGATCTTAAGGGAATTAAACAATAAAAGGATCTTGAGGGAATTAAACAATAAAAGGATGTTGAGGGAATTAAACTGTAAAAGGATCCTAAACAATGTAAAGGCTGAAATTATCAGGATGAAATTAAATAGTAAAGACTCATGAAGAAATTAATCAATAAAAAGATTCTGAGGAATTTGAGATAACTTTAAACATGGAAGCTTTTTCAACGCTGTCTTTCATCGTTCTGGCTAAGAATAAATGGACGGAATAAATAGAGATTATAATTAAGATTAGGAATACCATGAAAATAATTATTACACCTGTCTCAGATAATAACATCATTCACTTGCGATACTCTTCATCTTAGGGGTTATAGAAGATTTAGAGAATTTAAGAAGCCATATAAGCAACAGATTCATTGAATTTCCTACATCCATCCATCGGTCAAGGCCTGATGAACTAAAAGCAAGTCCGACCCAAACTTCTGCCTGTTGAAGAGAAATCCCTTAAAATGTTGGGCATAGGAAGCTAAAATTCATATAATTTGTTATTTTAGGGATATCTGAGGGGTTTCCGGTTATGTTATGGGTTATGAATAACATAGAGTGATCATAAATAGCTCCAGGGCTACCCCTATGGTGTTTGTGAAGAGTATGGGATAAAATATCATTTAAGGGTATCAATCATCTTGAAATTTATCCAAGATTCATTTTTGTCAATTTAATGTGAGATTTTGAACACTTATGAGTAGTTTTCCGCAAAACTTACATTAGACAAATCCGTCTTACAATTCAATTTTACATAAGAATAAATAGTGCCGATTTCGAAAATCCCAATGAACAGTAAAAAAATAGAGGATCAGGACAATTGCTTCTTCTTTTGGTATTTCAATTAAAATATTACTCACAACCTCAAAAAGTACGGAAACAAAGAGTAAGAATAAAATGACTATATGTAGTAAATATCAGGCAAAAGAAAATGATGATACTACATTTACTTGAATACAAAAGTACGTACAAAAGAGTGTAAACCTATCAATGCGTAATTAGCAAATATTAAGATTATGGAGAGATTTTGTCATTTTGGGGAAAGGTCTTAAATAATATGAGTATTGGTGAAGATAAAGATCATGGAGTGATTTTGTCATTTGTTCGGAAGGTCTTACTTGAATAATACGGATGGGTGGCAAAGTTTCCGACGAATATTGAATCGAAAATTTAAACTGCTGAAAAACTCATTTCGAAAGCAAGTCAGCTTCACTCATTCAGACTTTTCTTACAAAACTGCTGTAATTTTATATTCGAAGCGAAAGAAAAGTTTGCACATTTACTTCTTTTTCGAACAATTAAGTAGTTTCTGTAATGTCGCACTCATTAAGAGAAGAGTGTCGTAAAACTACACTACAAGAAACATATAGCAGTACAATTTGATTTTGTGAGTGAATGCTCGCAGTCATGATTTGATTTGCTGTTTATTGTGCAGGCGTAATACAGAGTGTCACTGGAATACGTCTATGGATTAACGCAAGGTTCCCGTGTGCAGACTGAAATAAAGCGAGTTTACATACTTTGAAATATTAAATTAAAAAAGTTAAAAATAGGCGACAGCAAAGGCTTAGTAGTAAAAAAAATAATTTTAATTCTCACTCTACTGCATACAAAGTACTGATGTATTATTAAGTGAGAACGAGGCTCATACCCGAAGTTAAGCAGAGCAAACAGTCACGCAGGGAAATTTACGAGCGAAAACCAGGCAAATCATTCTCTCTCAAACATGGTAATAACCTTAAAACTAATCGGATAGATAAGAAATACCTCAAAAATAACAAGTCAGCCAACAAATATATACCAAACGAAAGGAGAAAAACTGGGCCAAATCTCACATCCTAAACAGAGTAGACGCACAGATATTAATTCCTCCACTAAACTCTTATTAAACCCCGGAGGGGTGATTTGATCTCAAAAGTTTTTTGACTTTCCAAAGCATTTAACAAGTTAATTGAGTAAAAGTTCACGCCGAAACAGTTTAAATTGCACGATTCTCCCTTTTATCTTTAAGTCAAAATAACGAAAATTGCGTTATTTCGAAAAATGATTATACTAAACTTCTTCTAGCGGATTTGACCTTTTTGTTTGGACTTAGAAGCATGTATGTGTATCTGTGTGTATATTTTAACGAAAAGTGAGAGAGATACAACTACATACATTTTTTTTTAATATTTGGGGGAAATTTACAGCTAAAATGAATTTGTATGCAGCGTTAACCATGTTGCAATTCCCAAATTGCAGGAATTTTGTTCAGAATATTTTGAACTTTGAGAAATAATTGTAATGGAAGATTGCATTTAGAAAAGGTAGAACCCACTAACATTTTGTACGTGCATGCAGGAGTTCGTGTAAAGTTTATGAAGTTTGTTACAAAATTCTTTAAATTTTCATATTCAGGAATTGCACGGGGGGGGGGGGAGGAGATAATAGATTCATATAGGTTGTTGTATTTCATTCAAACGATATCTTATTAGATACGGCGTTGGATTTCCAGCGTCAAGGCGGGAGAACAATCCCAGCGAGTGCAGACACAAGGCATACAGTGGCCTCACGAACTGGCTGCCCATTGCGCTGATACGCATCATTAGTAGCATTAGACTGTGACACCGCTACAATTTCCCTTCCCGTCTTCACAGCGCGATGGAAGACGTGTATGCCATATGGTAGAACTCATATGCCTAGACGTGAGACCCACCTAGGAGGGGGGCACATAACCAGATATTCCTGACATGGAAAAACTTACCCGCCATTCTGATTTTTATGTGCATTCATTTTCCGATTGCGGGATCTCGTCGACGGTGCGATGGATGATCGTCATTTTAATCTTTATATACCTTTCATTATCCGGTGGCGAGATCTCGTAGAAGATGCAAGGAAGATCGTCATCTTGATTTTTATGTGCCTTTCATTATCCGGTGGCGAGATCTGGTCGGCGATGCGAGGACGATCGTCATTTCTATTTTTATGTGCCTTTCATCATCTCGTTGATGCGAGGGATAATCTTCATCTTGATCTTTATGTGCCTTTCATTATCCAGTGGCGAAATGTCGCGGATGATGAGAGGACGGTCGTCATTTTTATTTTGGTGTGCCTTTCATTATCCGGTCGCGGGATCTCATCAATAATGTGAGGGACGATCGTCGTTCTTATCTTTATGTGCCTTTCATTATCCGGTCATGTGATCTCGTCAACAATGCGATGTACGATCGTCATTCTGATCTTGCCTTTCCTTATCTGGTCGCGGGATCTCATCGACGATGCTAGGGACGATCGTCATTTTGATCTTTATGTGCCTTTCATTATCCGGTAGCGCACATCTGGCGAAGAGTTCAGCTTTCTTGGGAAACATTGCGGCGCTTAGAAGTATGGCGGCGGTATACCAACAGCCAAATGATGCACGGGATTGAATATTACAGGGGGAACTAAAAAATCAGGCCGCTAAACTTTGATAGGCTTCATTTCTTAATTCGAGAAAGAATTGTAAAACGAAGCCTATCAAAAGTTGGGGGCTCGTTTGTATTAGGTCACCCTGTATTCATAGCTGTTAGCGTTATAGTTGTTTGTCCAGAAGAAATGTTGAGAGGAGGATTGTTTTATTGCTTGCCTGAGATTAAGTGAAATTGTTCTAATCATTTTTTGGCATTTGCTTTTATATTATTTCACTGTAGCGTATTTGGGGTGGGGTGGGAGGGGGGCTTGATTTTATTGCCTTTAAAATGCGCGTAATGCTTTACAATGTTGTATATAGCTCTTTATATTATGGTTAATAATTATCTTTTTCCCAAGTTGCAATTAATTTTGTAAATTTAGGTATTCAAATACTTTTTTTCCACTCAATATTGACTGATGGAAATTAAAACTTTTTCCTTCTTAACCTGAAAAGAGGACGCCTAGTTTTAGCCCGATATTACTAAGTCTGTTTCAGTACAGTGCAGTGCTCCATTAGGTTTGTCACAAAACAATCAGGAATTGGCGATTGGTTGGAATAAAATTTGAAATGGTGGAGCAGGAGAGTAGTGAATTTCACTTGCAGATCCGTGGCTTAGTTGCATACAACCCCAACGCCGGCTGTAACCTAAAAATGCTAACTGTTTTTGCCATGTGGTTCATAAAATAATATATACAGGGTGTTATTTAGAGCAGACAATGTGGTGTTTAAGTGGAATTGTTATTTTGCAGGTGGCCGATTCTAGATTACAAATTAAAGAGGCACTGTGGTCTGAAAGGGTGTTATGCATAGTAACTGACCAAAATAATTCACGAATTATAGATAACACAGGGGAACCATTTTAATCACATTTTCTGGTGACTTAGATTTATCTGCCAATTTTAATTCGTTTTTTCATGCCGATTTCAAATATATAATGCATTTTTACCTACATGCTATAGTTATTCTATAATTTCTATTTTCTCGTTTCCCTAAAAACTGCCTCCGGACGGACAGAGAGGGTGGTGTAGGAATCAAATACTTCACAGTACATAGTAGTAAGAAAGCAATAAGTGTTATTGTGTAAAATATTGACCTTATTTGCGATCCGCACCTATAAGGCATATTTTGATGTTCCTCTTGGCGATAAAGATAAGAAGTAGGCCCCACATGCTGTTTGCCATAGTTGTGTGAAACATCTTCGTGAGTGGACGAAAAGAAAGAGAAATGGTCTTCCTTTTGGAATCCCCATGGTGTGGCGAGAGCCAAAGGATCATGTATCGGAATATTATTTCTGTCTGGTGAATACTAAAGGGATTGGCAAGAAAAATCGGCACAAGATCGACTACCCCAACATTCCCTCGGCGATCCGGCCAGTTCCTCATTCTGAGTCTTTACCAGTTCCGATTTTCAGTAGATATGCTTCCTCCGAGGATGAAAATGATGTACCTGATATGGACGTCCAAGGAATAGATTTAGAGTCTGCAGATTCATCATTAGATGCTAAACAGTCATTAGCTCCTCATTGTTTCAATCAAAAAGACTTGAATGACTTGATATGTGATTTGGCGCTCTCCAAGAAAGCTGCAGAACTTTTAGCCTCCAGGTTAAGTGAAAGACATATGCTTGACAGGTCGGTACGGGTATCATATTACCAAACAAGGAAGAGTACATTTGTTAAGTATTTCTCTGAGGACAAACCATTTGTATACTGACACGATGTTCCTAGTCTATTTACCGAGTTGGGACTTGGCACCTATAGCCCTGCTGAGTGGAGACTGTTTTTGTATAGCTCCAAGCGTAACCGCAAGTGTGTCCTTTTGCATAATGGCAATGACTTTGCGGCAGTTCCTCTGGGTCACTCTGTCCATCTGCGAGAAACTCACGATGACAAAAGAATTTTCATGGATTTACTTAAGTATTATGAACACAATTGGATCATATGTGTAGACCTTAAGATGGTTAACTTCCTCCTTGGCTAATCGTGAGTCGAGAGAAGATCGTTTTCCCTCCATTTCATCTCAAACTGGGGTTGATGAAGTAGTATGTCGAGGCGTTGAGCAATGACAATGATTGTTTTTAGTATATAGTATCGGCGTTTCCTGCTTTGTCATACGAAAAAATAAAAGCAGGATTATTTGATGGTCGCCAAATCCGAAGACTTCTGAGTGATTCTAGATTCGTGAACACCATGAATGAAAAAGAGAAGGCAGCCTGGCTCTCGTTTTCTGCCGTTGTTCGTAACTTCTTGGGAAGCAAAAAAGCGCATAACTACGAGGATCTGGTTACTAATATGCTTTTGGCATATCGTGATCTGGGATGCAACATGAGTGCGAAGCTGCATTTCCTAAGTAGTCACCTCGACCGATTCCCAGAGAATCTGGGAGCCGTGAACGACGAAAAAGGGGAACGCTTCCATCAGGATTTGATGACGATGCAAGAGCGCTACCAAGGTCACTGAGATAGACACATGATGGCAGACTACTGCGGGACGATTAGAAGAGATCAGCCAGAGAAGACTTAAAAGAGTTACAAACGCAAATTTTTGCCCGATTGAAATCAAGAAGAGGTCCTCCAGCCTGATGTAAGGTAATTAATAAATTAGCATCTATTTGATTACAATATTTGTAATCCTGATGTGTAATTCAAGTTTCTTCTCATATGCAATAAAATGTTTGTGCAAAAAAACCTGCTTTACTATAAATACCGCGAAAGGATGATTCAGAATTACTTCAGGGCATGATGATAAGCGTGATAAAATAAAAATTATTGTATAATATTAGTTATTGATATTATTAAAATTCTGTAGCATTTAGAGAGAATCTGATTTCAGATTTGAATTCAGTATCCTCGAATTAGGTAGGAAAATGTAAGTTTGTCAATTTATCAAATACATTGTTCCCCAGTGTAATCATTCACTTTGTATGAATGAAAAACCTGACAATCGTGCTTTTTAAATAATACATGAAGGCATAAAGAACAATAAATCAATCCATTTCTTGCATTGCAAAGTAGACGTCTCAGGATATCAATCTTCCATCCCCTTTCCCTATGCTAAAGGCACAAATAAATCTAACTCGTAAAGTAAAAAGTTTTAATTCTAATCGGAATATTGATTTCATGTCCGAATCCAGTAATTTAATAATAGCATTTCGCTGCTGGTCGGACATTTTCACTTTGAATTCAAGATTCAAATAGAGAATAAAATTCGATTTCTCAAGAAAATAGACTCACCCTTAATTATTAATCAGTAATGGACGTGTGTTCATCTGAAACTAATGCTAAACAAAGAAATAGTTGTTATGGAGGAGTTTGTGAGGTTCCCGAAGCTACCCAAAACCCTTTTTCATTAAAATGACAAGAAATAAAAGAGTACTTTATTTCTGTCAAACTCACAGATTTCTTTGTAATATTATTATAAAGGAAGAACACACACGAAGTAATTAGTACTAGCAGTATAATGAGAGATAGAAAAGAGAAAAAATAATGAAATTATATGAATTTAGAGAGTGGAATTAGTCAATATGAGAAAAGATGACAGCACTGCTGCAGTCAAAACTATGTTTACTCAAGACGTCCTGCTGAGAGAGGTCATCTCCTGCTCTCTAATACAGGTTGAAATGAACTCTGGCAGTCAAAAGTGGTTGAACTGTCTCGACAATCACTTTAATGAGAGAAGCATATGTATATAATAATGCTTTCGCACTGCTGAAAACTACAATACGAATTTAGATGAATAGGTATTAATAACATATGAGTATCTTTATAACGAAATATAAAATTTTATACTTTGGGTATAAAGAAATATAGAAAGAATTTAAAAATTGTATTATTTATAATTATAAGGGCATAATTTTGGCCATATATATATTGTACGTCTCTAGTTAAGTAGACAGTTAATTAGTGAAAGAAAGAAAGAAAAAGAAATAAAGTAAGTTTGTGAGAGAGAGAGTGTATGTGTGTGTGAACAAGGGGGATAGCCTTGCGACCTCGGAGTAATGAATAAAGTGAGTTAAAGTGGCGCTCATGATTGGATTTATGCATCAGAAACATCGACCTTTAGCCGTAAGTTATCTTAAGTCCATAATTCGGTTTGCCCTACTTCCCGATCTTACGGAACTTTGAATTTACTTAAAAGCAGATTTGATATAGAGTTTTATGCCATACTCTTCACTATATTTCGCTCAGGCTAATGGCCATGTGATACAGTATTCGGCTTTGATCATAGCTTCTTTACCTTTAATGAATGCTTCGTTCACGGTTGTTAACCACGAGAGTGATAACTTGCGATGCTTGTTCACATACTTCACCGAGTCATGAAGCTGAACGAGAAAAGCAAAGGAGTTTTTAATTACCCTTCTATAGTTGAGGAACCGCTGAAGTTCACATAAATATTTAAAGGTAGAGGCAATTGGGATGCTATAATGGTCTCTAGCCTTAAACTTAATGTAATTATTCCTACAAGTGTAAAGAGGTGGCTGGAAAATTCAATTTTTGACATAAATTGATGGAGTGACGATTGATCGAGCTTAAGTCCTGAAAAACAGGGCACAAAAATTGAGCTTAAGCCATAAGAAATAAGACACAAAAAATGAACTTAAACCTTAAGAAATAAGACAGAAAAATTTTGCTTAAGCCATAAGAAACAAGATGATAAAATTAAGCTTAAGCCTTAAGAAACAAGACGATAAAATTGAGCGCAAGCCTTAAGAAACCAGACAGTAAAATTGTTTTTAAACCTTAGGAAACTTGACACGAATATTAAACTTAAGCCTGCCTTAAGAATCAAGACACAAAAATCGAGCTTAAGCCTTAATAAACAAGACACAAACAATGAGCTTAAGCCTTAAGAAACAAAACACTAAAATTGACTTAAGCGTTAAGAAACAAGACATGAATATTGAGAATAAGCGTTAAGAAATAAGACACGAAAATTTAGATTAATAAGCCTCAAGAAACAAGACACGGAAATTAAGCTTAAGCGTTAAGAAACAAGACACGGAAATTAAGCTTAAGCGTTAAAAAACAGGACACGAAAATTTCGCCCAAGCCTTAAGAAAGAGGACACGATTACCGACTTGAGATGTGATAGAATTTACCGTGAGAAAATGAATTTATACAGGGTGACCACCAAAACGGGCTTCAACTTTCGATAGCCTTCATTTTCTAATGTTTTGTCGAATTAAAAAAGTGAACCCGCTGAAGTCGTTGATGGAGTTTGAGTTGGCGACACTCAAATGGAGAGATGTGTGTGTGACACTCGTCGATGTATATTTATGAAACATTTGATATGCAAAAGAGCTACTTTTCTTATCTCGATGCCTTTTCTTTGTAGGTTGAGGTGGTAAATAAACCAAGTGAAACCACACCGAACTCGTCTCAAGTAGAGATTTTACGTTACTTACTACTAGACTAAAGAGGATGTTACTTACTAATTGCGTCGAAAACAATGTTATTTGCTAATATGCATCGAAAATTATTTTACTTGGTATTGCCTCGAAAGCGATGTTACTTATTAATATACTCTGATCACGTTTTTTGTAAAATTATCTGATATTATTTTTTTACTCTGGCGATACAGAAAATTTCTGGTTCTAGAAGTGAGAATCCGGTCTGGTCAAGGGCTGTACTGACCATGTAAGATGTCGAGGAAAGAGAATGAGAGAGATTGAGGGAAAGATAAATAGGTTTGTGAAGCAAAAGAGAAGAATAAAAAAGGCTAATAGAGAAGTACTCATAAAATGGTAGGAAGTTTCACGTGGCATCAGCCTTTGGACATGTTTTTATCTCTTCTATGACCATGAATCATTCCAGGTCAGCTAATCCTAATGAAAGTGAATTTATTTCTAAGCAGATATGATACTAGAGGTGATGTTGTAGCCTGATAATCAACTCAAAATACGAATCCTATGATAATAGTATCAAGAATTGAAATTTTCATCACTAGAAAAAAACACAGGTGGGAGTTAATTTAAGTTTTTAAAATCGCAAAATCGCTTCAACCCTATTTAAATTGAAGAATTCGTCAGAGTAATGCCATAGTTAAGAGCATAATTACAGAACCATCCAAAACTAGAGAAGATAGTGAAACCTACATTTTATTGATAATAGGAATAAAACGACTAGGTTAACCTTCACTACTGAGCCTCTGCAGTGGTGTGCTGACAGTGGAAAAGTCTTTTCAAGTGACGAAAGCAAATTTAATGTGTTCGGATTAGATGGAAAGCAGCATGTAGGGCAGAAGCGGGCAACCTTTTCAGAGTGAGGGCCAGATGAGACTTTTGGGAGGAGGCCGCGGGCTAAAGTCCAGCGGACACTGGCCGCTGGCGTCTGGCAGGATCTCAGAGTGAGGCGCAGAGTTTCCAAATAGTATCTGCCGGTGTAGCCGCAGAGAATGGTATGCTGGCACCTATATCTCAGTAAAGATTCATCGCAGCGGAAAAAGTCATTAGCATCTTTTGTTTAGAATTGCCTCTTCTACAACTTTGTCTCATTTGTCGCATTTTTGTCTCATTTTTCCTCATTTTCACTGCCAAACGTGACTCACTCCCCCAACCCCCTCGCTCTACGAGTTTACTGAGACAGATGCTGTTTGGCAGATTTTTTTAGGAGAGGGGAGGGTAACGAGCCAGATTGCAATATTAATGCAGATCAATGTGGCGGGACAGACGCTAGGCCTTCGCAGGCTGGAGGTTACCGCCTCTGATGTCGAGCATTGTAGAAGTGAAAGGTTTAATACCACATTCAGCGTTAAGGTGTGACGCATAATTTCAAGCGCTTGAGTCTGTTTGCTCGTCAACACTGTCCTACCTGTATTGTAGACTGCTAATGATTGTATTGCTAACTTATTTATCGTGAAGACGAAATCAGTTATGCTCGAAAAATTCTTCAGAGAGAAGGTTGTACAGTCCGAGGGTAAAGGAATTACACTCCTCGGCATTTCCAGGCAATGTAATCAATCCCAAAGAGCGATTTCACACATAATAAAGCTCCTTGAGGATACTTGGTCCAAAAGGTCAACGTGGAAAACAGTTGGCTCTCGAAAAAACACTCCCAAGGAAGATCACACGATGGAGAGGATCTCGATGAGGGACCGATTTGAGACAGCGGGTAATAATTAGTATCAAGTTGCCGAGAATCTCAAACTGAATCTTACGCAAAATTGTTTCACGTCTCTTGAGAGAAGTGGAACTCACACCAACCCCCCCCCCTCCCCACTAAGAAACCACTGATTCGTGAAAAGAATAAAATGGCCTAATTGACCTTCGCTACTGAGCATCTCCAGTGGTCTGCTAACAGTGAGAAAATCATTTTTAGCGACGAAGTCAAATATTTTGCGTTCGGATTGAAAGGAAAGCAGCATTTAATGAGTCGTAAAGGTGAATGATTTAATTCTACATTCAGCGCCATAGTGTATCGCATGATTTCAAGCGCTGAAGTTTCTTCGCTCGTCTGTTTAAGCAGCAAAGTAAACGCTGTGATATAGAATAATTGGCTTCAGCAACATGTCAGCCACTCTCTCCAAACATTTGGAGTAGTTGGGCCTTTATTCCTACAGTGCAATGCTATCAGCCTCACAGGAAAGACTGTGAAGGGGCTTTTGGATGCTAAAAATTATCGAAGTAATGAACTAGCCTGCGAAAAGCCCTTCTTTAAACATGATAAGAAGCCTATGTAAAATAATCAGTAAGACTGTTATAGCTCTGGAACTAACGAATGTTAATGATCTGTGACGATAATTGAAGAAGAGAATGGACTAAAATTACGACCGAACACTGCCATGAATTGGTAAGACCTGAGGACGAAGATTTACTCAACTAGTTCAGAACAAGGAACTGTATACTTATTAATATTTTTTCTAGTATTACTTCCCTCATAACATTTTTTAGCCGATGTTCTATGAAATGAATCTTGAACACCATCAAAGGCATATTCCAAAGAATTCTCTGCAATTTAAATGCAAATGAAACTCTTAATTTCAAGAAAATATAGATATTTCTATTATATTTTCTAGTTTTCCATGGTACTGTATAAAAACTTGCTCCTCTCCCCCACTTGATATTTCGATTAATTTCTTCATCACTTCATCATTATATTGGATCAGCTTTTCTCAGACATTATTAATAGCTGTTCCGCGCAAAGGTTTAAAGACCCCTTTAACACTTCGATTTCAAGAATCTTAATTGATCCAAAAGGATTGGTTTTCAATGGGCTATCTGATCATGGTACTTTACTTATTAAACTCACATAAAGCTGCAGGACTGTCATGGGGATTAGGAACTATAATGCAAGTTTTAATGATACTTAACCTCATGCATATTCGAGGCTTGCTTATGGTAGTCCTTCGGTAACGAAGATGAAGTACTTATCCTCTAAATAATTAGTAATTCGATTAGAATTATAGCAAGAATAATAATAACAATATAAATTATAACAAAAAAATAAATAATAATTATGCTTCAACGGTCATTATATCTTTGGTATAATAGTTTGGCATCAGTTTTAGGGTCTAGTTTCTTTGAAGGTGATTTCTTTGGTGACTTATCAGGCCAAATTGGGAGGCACAAATCCTACCGTAAGTGGGACAGAGAATTTCTTGCGCGGAGTTAACAGGACCTCGTGCCATACGTTCATGTCTGCGGTTTCGTCGCTCGAGCCTGTTATTCGTGTAAGCGGCTTCAAACACGTCGACAGCCGGATGGATTGTTAATCTCCAAATTTCTCGATCAGCCGCAAGAACTTCAAGTTGGTCAACAGAGATGTTGCATTGTTTGAGAGTAGCCTTTATATGGTCTTTAAACCTCTTTTGGGGTCCGCCCGGAGAGCGGTTGCCATCTCTCAGCTTGTCGTATAGTATTTGGCGTGTTAGGTGATATTCAGACATCCTGACCACGTAACCCATCCACCGGAGCTGGCGACTTACTATCATTGATTCAATACTGATGGTGGAAACATTTTGTAAAATAATTACATGAGGGATTCGTTCATACCATATGATGTTAAGGATGGTTTGAAGGAAGCGGATATGAAATCCTTCAAGTCTACTGATTTGGGTCTTGTATAAGGTCCAAGTTTCTCTGCCAAATAGTAAAATTGATAGACAAAATGCCTGGTAAACTTTAACTTTAGTCTCCATAGTTAGATCACGGTTTAAGAAGACGCGTCTGGATAATTTTCCAAAGGTTAAGCACGCCAGTCTGATCCTGGTCTGAATTTCATTTTCTGTGTCGAAGGTTGTTGAGAGAATGCTGCCGAGATGCTTAAAAGACAACGGTATTCAATTCTTCACCACCGATGGTAAATGGTGGTATTGGAATGACGGTGTTGTGTTGTATTGGGAGCATCTCAGTTTTGCTGGCATTGATAACCAGACTACCTGCAGAGTAGATGCTGTTTACCGCATCCAGATTTCTTTGAAAAGATTGGGGGTTAGGTTTAGGGTATGCGGCATCATTAGATTGAACAGGCTAACATCAAGACAGTATTTGACGGCAACGCTGTCGTTTACGTCAAATTCATACCTTGCAAGTAAAGTGACTGCTGCTAAATATATGTTGGAGAGAGTGGGTGCAAGGATACACCCTTGTTTGACACCAACGGTAACAGCAAACGGGTCCGAGATATTCCCGCCCATACAGACACGGGCAGTCATGCCATCGTAGAAAGCCTTGATGATGGCCATGAACTTAGAGGGGCAGCTACATTTGACCATCAGCCTCCATAACATTTCCCTGTTGATGGTGTCAAAAGCTTTTGCAAGGTCTAAAAAGGCTATGAATAGATCTTGGTTCTGCTCTCTGCTATTTTCCATTAGTTGCCTAGTCACAAAAATCATGTCAGTGGTACCTCTGTCTTTTCTGAGGCCACACTGTGATTCAGAGAGTATGGTCTCTGTGGCAGAGTCTAGTAGACGGAATAAGAGTATTCGTGCAAATACTTTACCCGCAACATCGAGCAGGGATATCCCTCGATAATTCCCGCATTAAGATTTCTGGACTCTTCTTTTGTAGACCATTACGATCAGGGGGTCCTTCAGGGATTGAGGGATGTAGCCACCCTCCCAGAAGATCTGAATCATCAAGTGGAGGCCTTGCATCACAACTTGGCCGCCAAGCTTGAAGAGCTCTCCACGGATGCCATCAGGGCCTGGTGTTTTATTGTTTTTCAGGCTCTTGCTAGCTTTAAAGGTCTCGATAAAGGACACTCTTAGGTTCAGATTTCCAAGTAATGGTAATTTGGGTAGTGGGTAAGCCTAGGTAGGACCTATGGGGTTGTTCTGGTTTAGAAGGCTGCTTAGGTACTCAACCCAGCAGTCTAGAATGCCTTTTCTGTCTTTTACCAGATTTGCTCCATCAGCTGACATCAAAGGAGCTAAGGTGCATTGTGTTGGGCCATATGTAGCTTTAATGACATTGTAGAAATTTTGCTGGTCTTTTAATTAAGCATATTGATGAATTTCAACTTCTTCATTGCACCATCATTGATTTTGTATTCTACTAATGGCCCTTTGTGCCTCCTTTCTCAGTGCTTGAAACTTTTGTCTGAGCAAGATTGAAGTTAGGTTGATTAGGACAGCTAAATGGGCATTGTTATCCTCCTTAAGAGATCGAGTATGTATGCTCGACTATGGTCGAACAAATCTTGGTGGTTGAGGGTCGAGAATCCGAGGGTATCCGTTAGGATGAATTAGATCGAGTCTGAAAAGGTCTTCCAATCGGACTAAATTTGTTGAGGAGTTGGGTTAGAAGTAATTGGCTCTGGAAGTTGGAGATGCCGTGCTGGAGTGCTGTTTGAAGTTCAGTAAGCTTATCCTGACTGTAAAGCATTGCTCGGTTTATTTGCTTATTCATAACTTGCTTCCTTATTCTAGGGCGAATATGGAATGACACAACAGACCGAATTAGTCTGTGACTGTCCAACATTCAGCACCTCTAAGGGCTCTGGGAATCAAGAAGTCACGGTGATCAGTCTTGCGAGTTATTATGAAACCAATTTGATGCCAATGCTTGGAGCGTGAATGCATCCAAGACGTTTTATACTTACTAGAGAGTTGAAACACAATATTTGCTGTAGTGAGTTCATGAATAGAGCAAAGATTCAATATCCGGTACCATTTGAGTTTTCCTTGCCAATTCCGTGGCATCCTATGACTCCCTGCCAAACATCAAAGTTAGGCGCAACTTTGGCGTTGAAGTCGCACAAAAGAATTACTTTCTCATTGCTTTGCAGGTTGCGGAGCAGATTGTCTAGTTCTTCATAGGATCTATCTTTAATCTCTTCCGAAGATGGTAGTATGGGAGCATAACAACTAATAAGTGTGACAGCTCTTTGTTTCATAAAGGGAAGACGCAAAGTCATGAGGTGCTCATTTACACCCACAGAGTTTCAGGGAAGCGGTTGAGCAGAGATGTTCTAACTGCGAAGCCCACGCCATGAATTCTCTAGGTATCTTTTGGTAGCCTCTTCCAGAAAAATGTGTAGCCGGAGCCCACTTCCTGTAACGAGCTCTCATCAGCCAGTCTGGTTTCACTGAGCGCTGCAATGTCGATATTGTATCTCTGCGAAGTTCAGATGTAACAAGTGCAGTGCACCTATGACGTTTGTTCTTATGATTGGTGAGTGGTTGGTCAATCAGTGTCCTGGCATTCCAGCATGCTAATTTCAGTTTCATTTGTTTGTGGATTCGACCACGCCAGAGAGATGCCTTGGTGAGGGCGGTTGCCCACCACAGGTTTAGTGGGAGATGGACAATGTTTGAGCCTCATTTTCTTGGCCCCTCCTCTATAGAGGTGAGCAGTGTGGCTCCTAAAAAAGGGCTGCTCAGTCATACAGCCCGCTGCCTCAGGGGGGCATTATCTGCGCAGTTGCTTAACCCCATACGACTATCAGAACAGTACCACCATGCGTGCAAGAGGGAAGCTAAGAACTTCCAGACACATCTATGTCCTGTCCCCGTCACCCCCAACTCTCGTCGCCGCATGACTTGGTTGTGGGTAGGAAAAAAGTGAAAAACAAGAAGATAAAGAGTAAAGAGGATAACGAAACCTGCGCAAGGGAGAGATTTAGGTGCAGAAACGGCTGCGCCCTCCAGCGGCTGCACACACTAGACCACAATAATTAGCACCTGATGGCAAGGGAGCGCAAGATAATTCAGTAGTTGTGTGTGGCTACAGTGCCATGCTAGGGCTCCGGTCAATAGATGGAACATAACTAACGGGTGGCATATCACGAGCAAGCGGAGGCCTAGTTATAACGGCGGTCTTGACTCGCCTAATAACCCTGCTAGAGAGAGTTAGCGAATGATTTAGCGACTGGGTATTGCCATTACCCAGCCTTTTCCACTCAACAGAGCTACCGCCAGTTTGTCCACGACTGCTTATTTGCAATAGCCAAAAGGGTCACTACCTTATTGCAGCTAGCCATACTATTGTGTGGCCGATTCCATATCCGCAACCCTGAGGAGGCCCCCGATGGGGGATGGTTACGCATGAATATTATAGTATACCACTCGTTTCGTGCAATATGCAGATTTGATGTCTATATTATGCAATGAGCTATATTCTAACTCAACTTTGTTATTAGGATTCCAACAACAGTTCTACTTCTTTAACATCCTTCGCTATATTCTCTCACTTCCTGGTCGAGAAAACTGTTTTCGATGGATTCCACTGATTGTTCCTCTTCGGTTGAATTTACAGTTTACATGCTGACCAAATGTTCAGGAATATTTTATTTATAACTAAATATTCAGTTATGACCCCAATTTTTGAGACCACTATATTTCTTCATATTAAGAAATTGAATAGAACTAATTAAACGTTGCATTTAACTTTAGAATGTTTATATCATAATTTGAAGGTGAAATATAGAAAACTTTCGAGCCTGAATCAACTTATTAACAAATAGAGTCAATTTATGCGCGTAGTCATTCTATACAACGATGTATTCGGTTCTTCCGGACTGGTTCATTCGTTTTGGCATGCGGGAGACCAAATGTGTAATGATATCTTAATTACCATTGTGCTATTTATGTTTAATAAACACCCGCAACTGCTCAGAAGTGGATGGCTTTTGTTTATCAACTGCCAGTTTGATTATGGACCTCAAATTCCCTAATGGGTTAAAATCTGACCAATTCCCGTGCCTAGGTCCCAAAATATCGATGTCATTTTCAGCCAAGAACTTTGTTATTGCTTTTGCTTTGTGAGAAGGTGCACCATCATGCTGAAAAATACAGTTATCACCCACAAATTACTTCTGATCTGTTGTGATAAGGTGCTAATAAAGCACGTTTTGCTACCATTTTGAGTTCATGCCAATGTTCTTGGGTAAAATCTTTAATGCTCCTGTTCGCTTTGATGAGAAGTATCCCCAGACATGTTGAGTGTACGGATCCTTAAACCCTGAGCACGACAAAGGACTCGTAAAAGCGCTCCCCTTTTCTCCATAGGCTCTAACTAGCTGAAGGAAGTTTCAATAAAGAATATCACTTTGCCCCAGTATTTAACAGCTCAATCCTTATATATCCTACAAAACTGGAGTCTATCCGTAACCTTCTTCTTGGAGAGATGAAGCTTCTTAGCAGCCCCTCTCGATTCGAGACCTTGGCTAAAAGTCTCTGTCTCGCTGTACCTACTGAACCGTTTACACCTGTTTCTTTCCAATCATGAGAAAGCTTTTGGTACTGGATGAGACCTAATCCCTGAGCTGGGACCTAAGTAGGAGGCAATCTTGCCGGTCATTTGAGGCCTTTGTGCGTCCAGAAGACTTTTTCACACAAGTGTAACCAGTCTTTTTAAGACCATTAATGATCCTAGAGATGGTACTCCTTGATGAAATACCCTTAACAACTATCTCCTTGTATTTCAAGTCACTTTGATGCAGAGCAACAATGGTTGCACACTTTGGAAAAGAACCATTTCTGCAATTGAAAAAGATTTCAACATTTATTTTAAAAAAAATTAGGTAATAGATGATAATTAAAACATTATTCATTTGCCCGATATTTTTCATCATTTTACGCAATTGATCGAATACCAAAGTTCCAAAGACTGATGCTCACCCCCTACAGGAAAAGGACCAGAGCGCAAATTTGAATTCAATGAAGGAATGATGGTTTTTCCTTTTTATCTTTTAAGTGATAACATTTTAATAAATCTTAAATAATTTAAATATTAGAATAATTATTCAAATAACGTAAATTTTAAAATAAGAATAAATATATATATATATATATATATATATATATATATATATATATATATATATATATATATATATATATATATATATATAAAGAAAGAGAGAGAGAGAGAGAGAGATATTAGTATCAACACTTTTTCCATGACTGTATACTGTTAATGTATAACCTTTAAGGATGCAAATTTCTCTTACACATTCTCTTTGCCCCTAACTCAAACTAAATTCCCCCATGAGCAATCTAAGCCCGTATGCTGTTTCCCGTTTCCCTGTTCCTTGAGGACGTGTGGGGGCGATATGCATTTAAGTGATAAAGATGCATCACTTCCTCTCTTCCTTTTATATTCTTTTTATTTCCCTTTTCTCGTTTACTTTACTGTTTCGCTACTCCTTTTAAGAGTTTTGCACCAGTTTAGAAATGCCGATTTTTACGATCCCGCGTCAGTACCTCGCTATATAATTGTGCTTCTCTTTTGAGTTCCTTTGATTTGGGGAATATTTGGGGAATATTTGGGGATTGTTTAGCTTGTAATTTTGTCAACGTTCGAACGCAAACTCCAAATCAACTTCTAATTTTTCGATCACCCTCATTTGTAGTCATCTCTTTTTCATTTTATTCTATCTCTTTTCTAATCACTTATTTACTAATGCCTTCTTTTTCAGTTGCGTCCACGCGACTCAATAATTTTCTAAGTTGGTTCATCGTTCGGATAATAATCATTTTACTTTTCAATGAATTTCGGAAAGTTTCGAAGGTCGTAAGGACAGATGATATATTTGTTAATTGATAATAAGTTTGTTAATTAATACGTTTGTTAATTATAATACGTTTGTTAATTAATACGTTTGTTAATTATAATACGTTTATTAATTAAATCTTTCCTTTTAAAAAAAAGGAAATAATTGAGAGCACGCGACTTAGGTCTGTTGATCTTGTTCATTTAGTAATAATAAAAAGAACATTTAAGTTCAATCGTCTCATCCACAAATTCCAAGTTTACTCATGTAGAAGACATCGATTTGTCTGTTCTGTGCTTCTTGGCCGTATTCCTGAGCACCTCGGCTCCAGCGCTGATCTGCCTTTGACGACAAAAGACACGAGTTCAAGTTTATCTCGAAGTCGGATAAGTTCTGTTTCCCTCCTTCCCCTTCTCGTAGACGTAGAGGGTGTCTGTTTCACCGTTAATCCTAGCTACAGAACGCGGTACTACGGGATTAACGTAAAAATTCCCCCCCTAACGATGTGCGATAACGTCATGCCGTTAATAGAGATCATTATGATGCCTCCTCCATCCCTGCTGTCATACATCTTCTTAATCGTCGCCCTAACGGGGCTAACGACAATTCCATTCCCATTCTCATTCCCACCGTCGATTATTCCGATTCTCGCTTAAAACCCCCAAATCCTGATAATTCCTTCTGTCATCGGAAGCGTTTTCCCTTTCACGGCTCGATTCCAAGTCGATTTCCATTCTTTAATTTCGTACTTTTAAATCCTTCTTCCAACTTCATTTGTTCTCGTCAAATAGGAATGTGTCGCTGTTTAGCCGACTATGAAGAGGAAACCGAAGAATTAAAGTTTACTGCCGTTGGGAGATCTTGTTGGGGGTTCAGTAGGGTGTTCGACTTCATTTATTTTACAGCTTATGCTCTTCGTCTGAACTTAAAGCATTTTACTGGCCCCATTAGGTTTTTGTTATGCCAAACCATTTTAATTATTCCATTTTTTTCCTAGCCGTACACCTGTGTAAAAGGGGGGAGATCTTAGCAACATACGTCCGGGGATTTAAAATAGAAAACAGACCACAAGAATGGGACAATAAGTAATAAACTTGATATATATGGCTACATTCTCTACCATTAGAAACCTCTTTCACACAGAGTGGTGTCATAGCTGATAAAAGCCACTAATTGCTAGACTTCCATACTCCCATCTCTTATCATCGTATGACCAGACATCACTTGTCGGTGCCACTTACTGTTCATGTGATGTCGCATCTTATCCAGTCATAATTTATAAGCCAGAAGGAAGAGCTTAAGTATGACCCAACACAATAATCCTCCAGCTAACCCATTTTCAGTCACATAATCATTCACTCATTCACCGTATCACACATACCTTTGGATCCTCTGTGTCCATTCTCACATCCGAATCCCACACAGATTGTCTATTTACACTGATTTCCCTTTTGTTCTTCTTTGCTTTTTTCATACTTTACAGGGCGCCCCATAAGTCTGGACCCATAGGGACCTTTACTTTTTATGTTGTAGGTAAACCATTTCACTGACGAGAGAGGAGAGAATAAAAGTTATTTTGAAGGTCAGGAGCCTCATTCACATTGAAGTGGCTACAGAATTCAACATACATCTAAACAGTGTGCCAATTATACTTACGAGGGGCGTTCAATATATTTTGCGAATCGGTAGGGCAAAATAGAGGAAGGGGGATGGCTGTTTGTGGGGGAGTTAGGACAAGTTATGACAAGTCAAGACCTGCAGCGCACGCTCCTGCCTCGTCTATTTGAGAAGCAGTAGCTGCTCGCAGATCGTCAGTCACAAATTTTTCAACAATGGAGAAGGTTGAGCACCGCGCAGTGATCAAATTTTTGACCAAGGAAGGCAAGAATGCAAAAGAGATCCATGAACGCATGGTTGCAGTGTACACCGACACTGCCACTTCCTATGCAACCATTGCTCGCTGGAATAGGGAGGTCCGCCATGGTCGTGAGTCCCTTAAAGATGACCCCCGTCCAGGACGCCTGTCAGACGTGATCAACGAGGAAAATGTGTCCCGTTTGGAGAGGCTGATCCTCGAAAATCGACGGGTGAAGGTCGAAGAAATCGACCGAGAACTTGGAATATCACATGGAAGTGTTATCAACATCATCCACGACAATTTGGTCATGGCCAAGGTCTCTGCCTGTTGGGTCCCTAGAAACCTGACGCCCCATGATCGACTTCAACGTTATCAAAGTCCACAAGGCCAGAGTTGCACAAGCTGCCCTGTGCGAGTGCGGATTCAAAAAGCTTAACCATCTCCCCTACAGTTCAGATCTAGCCCCTAACGACTACTTTTTATTTTGCGAACTCAAAGCTGCACTGCGTGGACGACGGTTTGGGGACGATAAAGATGTCCAGCTCGCCTTCCAGGAGTGGATTGAACAGCAGTCGGGAGCTTTCTGGTTGTCGGGAATTCGAAGCTTCAGGCACAAGTGGCGCAGGGGCAATTGAAGTCGAGGGTAGTTATATTGCAAAATAATAAAACAGTTTTTCTCATATCTTGTTTCCTTATATCTGAATTGCAAAACTTATTGACTGCCCCTCGTAGATGTGCTGGTAAGTTCAAGGTGGATCCGTAGCTGACAAGCCTCGCATCAGACATTCAAGAACTACTACGGAGGACGTTACCAGTACCAATGTGTTACTAAGTTCGCTGTCAGTCCCCTAAAGTCACTTTAACGCATGTGCAGTTTGCCTGAGGTCTCCATAAGCAGGATCCAACGTATCTTAACACTTCATCACTAGCATCCATACAAAATGCAGCTCCATTAACGTTTAAGTGAAGATGATCTTGATTGGCTAGTTCATTTTTTGCGAATGGACAGAATAACAATGCGTGGCAGATGAGTCATTCCCACAAAATATTATGTTCTCTGATGAATCAAACTTTTATGTTTTCGGGAAGTCAACCGTCAACAAACCAATCAACATTGGTATGATTCTTTCAAGGATCAAGGTGTCACGTATCCAAGATGCTGCAGGAGGAAGCAGGTAACAACTCGGAGTGGCTTCGATAGGATGGCACCCTTCTGCATTACGCTACAACTGTTAAAAATCAGTTTAACATACAGTCTGTAGGACATTGGATTGGACGACGAAGATTAGTTGAGTTTCCACCAAGGAGCCCTGACCTTACTTACTTAGCTGGATTTTTATTTGTGGGAACACCTGAAAGCCAATGTGTACGAGATCAAACTTCGGAGCATTTTCTACCTTAAACTAGGCTATGTGGCATCGTGTGATTAAAAATCTGCTGCCACAGTAGTGATTGCGTATTCAATTATGTGTGACAATTTTGAGCATATTATTTATTAATTTTTTGGCTTATTTTAAAAAATTTTATTGATTTTTTCAAATGGGTCCTGACTCACGAGACAACGTGTAGTTTCAATCCTATACACGAGGGTTGGTTCCACTATGCCCCCATGCAACTGACAGATTCTACCGACAAACTCTAAGCCTTTAGCACTATTCTCATTGACCTTAAGACTATCTTACCATAGAAAACAAAGTCAACTCAATCTGCCTTATCCGTACAACTACCATAGAAGATACATCCTCAATAAATGGTTTATAATCCTTTTTAGCTCAGGGTTTCGTTTCAGATATTTGAGCGAGCAATTTAATATTCCTTATTAAATGTATAGCGCATTTTTCCTCTAATATTTCCCTACCAAATGGATAGCGCATTTTTCCTCTAATATTTCCCTACCAAATGGATAGCGCATTTTTCCTCTAATATTTCCCCACCAAATGGATAGCGCATTTATCCTCTAATATTTCCCTAGCAAATGGATAGCGCATTTTTCCTCTAATATTTCCCTAGCAAATGTATAGCGCATTTTTCCTCTAATATTTCCCTAGCAAATGGATAGCGCATTTTTTTCCTCTAATATTTACCTAGTAAATTGATAGCGTAAGTTTTCCTTTAATATTCCCTTAGTACATCGATAGTTTTTTCCTTGAATATGTCCCTAATATAAGGGGAGGATATTACTTTTGTAATATTCCCCTAGTACATGGATAGGGTTTCTTTCTTTAATATTCCCCTAGTAAATGGATAAAGTATTTTCCTTTAATATTCTCATATTAACGGATAAAGTATTTTTTCCTTTAATTTAAAGTAAAATAGCAACGATGACGTATCACTAAGATTGGTGTGGCTATAGAAGATAAAACCGTATGGAAGATGCCGCATATATCTCCCCCAACCTCCTCCCTTCATTTCCTACCAAATTCTAATTAACTTTCTTTCGATATTCACTAGTGCACTTTCGCTTTCCTGCTGCAACGCACCAACACACTTACCTTTCACTATCTCATAATTTTCATAAATTTGTTGCACATTTTTCCTATTTTGTGTTTGTAATTACTTTCTCTTGCCCTCAATGAGTCAGGTATTTACCCATCGATCGATCGATCGACGTTTTTACAGCCTTTCGCTCTTCTTTCTCTTTTCCACCCCTCGTTATTCGCGTATTCTCATCAATACCAAAATCCTCGGGTCCAATTTTTTTATCTTCATACTTCTCATAGTTTGCACATAAAAAAAACATATATTTGTCTATAATTCACCTCCTGTTCATTGCCCAACTCAGCTATATTTATGCACGACCTACTTCTGAAAGTTCTTGTCAAACAGGAGCTCCTTTGAGCAGGAAAGAAACCTAATACCACCGCATCATTTCCATTCCTATCGATGAACTAAGGACTCTAGTTATCGTATCTTTAATCGTGTCATCGTTTCTACGACTAACTAGTTATGACCTTTACAAAGTCCATCCAACACAACTCTCAGAGAATCATCTAAGACAATTTAGTCATGACTTTTACAAGGCCATCCAACACAACTCTCAAAAGAATCACCTACGACTATCTAGTCTTGACCTTTACAAAGTCCATCCCAAAAAACGCTCAAAAGGATCACCTACAACGATCTAGTCATTACCTTTACAAAGTTGATCTAACACAACTTTCAGAGAATCACCTGCGTCAATTTAGTCATAACCTTTACAAAGTACATGCAACGCTTTTCTCATTCATGAACTCTTTCTCATATACCTTTCTCTAAATGCAGCTTCTAATCGCTACATTGACGTCAATTACCTTTGCAAATCTCAATCTCATCCACATAAATTTAGACAAAACATTCAAACTTACACATTGCTTCATCCCACTCATTAATCAACTGAATAGTGGGTCACTCTTTCCCTAAACAACCACGGCTAACACTCGGTCTTAATTGTTTCACTTCCAACCATAGACCGTCTGCCTTCTCTTGCATGATTATCACAAAGAACGCAAGCTTCTACAATATCCCTCTTCTACTTCCATGCATTACTTCACTCCTTTCCCCCGCCCTCCCACTCAGCGATAACACCCACTCTTTCCACTACTTACCACGAATTAACAAGCTTAGATGAGTGAGCTCCGTGCCACCTTCGCCCATAACCTCTATATCATATAACTTTCATAAAACGAGGGTGTATGAAGCTGGTTTGTAAGAATGGATGTGTACAAAAAGTGGTGAAAGTAGAAAAAGCCTTCGAAGAATCTTCCTGCGAGTCTTGAGAATGAGAAGGCGCGCAATTCTCCAGATGAGAGCTGCAGCATATTGACCCAACCTATATCTCACACATTTTAACGGATTATATATATATATATATATATATATATATATATATATATATATATATATATATATATATATATACATACAACAAAGCCTCTAGGAAAATGAAATGAAGATTTCAAGTACTTTCAAACTATTCCAAGTTCATTTCTTGATTATAATGAACGTGAAATAGATTTTGAAAGTATTTGGAAACTTCGTTTCATTTTCCTGGTTAGCTTTGTTGCATTTATTGCTTACTAACGTGATATTGTGTAAGTTTACACCTACACATCCACCCACCCACATATATATATATATATATATATATATATATATATATATATATATATATATGGAGTTATAATATAATTATCATAATTCAAGTGTTATAAGAAACAATGATGGTGCTTATTTATGACTAAGTTGTTTGGGGTCTTGTTGGATCCCCACTTCCCGCACACCCCCGATCTCGATGGCAACAAAGGCAACCTGAATCAGATTCTTTCCCCCTGGGTTCGGCTACTCAGTGAAGACGGAAGGCAGTTGCCGCTTGGCTTCTAACTACATCGAAACAGACGAATTGTATGAATGTTGGGGGGAGGGGGGAAAATATACAATGCTCACACTTGATATCGAATTTATTGCTCCTCTATCTTCAGTATCCTGTCCTTCCTCCACTCTTCGTCAACCTCCTTCTCCTTTCCCGCAAGATTTATGCTCCCCTTGCAACCATTGTCTCAGCAACATTGCATTCCCCTCCGCCTTACAACCCCCTCTCAGGGCTTCATTAGGATCTGATTCATGGCCGGTTCATAAATTTTCGCTCGCCTCAATGGAAAATTATAATACAGCGACGCATATTTATGAAATTGAGTCGAATCCCTGCGGGAAAAAGGAAAGGAGATACGTTTTGCAAACTTATTTATGTATTTTGGTCGGTTCAATTTCTTCATGGGTGATAGGAGGAGCTTACACGGGAAACGTCATCAGCAGACGGCATCATGGTGACGCCTCTGACGAAGACAACCATAAAAACATTCTTCAAACTCTCTCACGACAAACACTCCCTTATATGGCTACATTTTTTTTCCATCCTCCCGCCACCTCGCATCATTCTAAATCTTTTATATTTCTCAGTTCTTTTCTTTCGCATATTGGGAGCGAATGTATATATGTGTATGGCGATGGGGTGGGTTATATGTGCGTATGTGGAGGAACGAAGAGAAGAAAGCAAAGGGGGAAGGAGGAAGTGAATAAAGCTGCAAGAAGATATGATTTGGCGGGATTATTGTTCTTTGAAGTCGAGAACCCAAACATCAAAGCAATAATCAAATGCTGTACAATAAAACTTGTTCCGCATAAATAAAGTCCGTGCCCCCCTCTATGTTTTTTTTATTTGAGTTTTAATCATTTCTTTTGTTAACTATATGCCAGATGTCAGAATGAGAGGAATATATCAAATGTAATGGAAGGAACTCCCATCTACCCGGTTGCATTGGAAATTGGAAGACGTGCATTGAGTGGAATGGGAGGTGCGGATGCGTCTAGAAGAGCTGGTGAATTGTGCTTATAATAAGCTCAAGTTTAGGGTAGCTTATGGCTCGAATTGTATACAATTTGACTTTATGCTTGGCTATGGTCCGCACAATTCGGTCGTGATTAAATTTAAATTTGGTTGAATAGTATCATGGCTTAATCAAGAGAGCAAGAAAGATGCATTTGCATAAAATCCCAACGGTTTGATATGATTTTACGACGTTTGGTTTAGAAAATATTTTCCTTTTACCGGTTTTGAAACGAAACGTGAGACATATTAATTTTTATTTTGCCGGTTGTGAAGCGAAACCGGAGAGTTTGTCAATTTTAATTAAATTATTATCGAAAAAGTGTGTTAGAATTTCTCCGTCTGAACAATTTCAAGCAAACGTGGCTTGTTTTCATTCGGGTATCATCTCAAACTGACTGAAATCTTTCCCTTATGAGCGGGTTGGGCATGAACTTCGTTTGCGCGATTCTTGGTGAAATGTTGATATATTCACCTTATGGGAGAAATCAAAATGTAGTCGTGACAGAGACATGATTTCAGCTTATCTCAGCTGTCGCTTTCTTACAATTGTAACCTACAGTCAATGGGTGTACGAACATTCAAACTCACTGAAGAAACCAATTAAAAAACAATGTACAAACACCCAACCATCTACACTGAAGTGCGCGTTCAGGATGAAGTTAAAGAATTTCATAAATCTTGTCGATCACTGACATCTCGCTTGGGGGTTCTCCGAAGGACATCAAAATACCCCCACCCTTCCCTCGACCCAAAGGAGTCGATGCGATCGCATAAAACGCGATTCTGTCTCATCCCGGCCAATTCTCGAAGGAGTCATAAAGCATCGCTAATTCAGTCATTCGCCGTCACACGCTTGATTCGAAGTTAAGCCTAATCAGACTACGGTCCTTTGGCGGTCCTTCGGGAGGGAAAGGTATGACATTGGCTGTCTCTGTTTATTGGTTGTTTTAGGCGACACCAGAAACGAGCGAAAGGACCTGCGATCCTTTAACCCTCGTATAAATTGCTAATTGTCTCCATTAAGAAGCTTCATTAAACGGTTCAGCCCAGAAAATAAAATATGAAATTTTACCAAAAGAATACATAAACGTGGGGTTAAGGGGAAATTTTCTCGTTTTTTTATGATCAACACATTTTGCGGTTTAAAAAGCGACCATCTCTTTGAATGATGGACTTAGTTGTTTAATCGAGAAACCAGGAAATGGCTTCGCCACTCCCTGCTAGGGGGAAAGTTGCGCTTCGCTACTAAGATTAAAATTTGAAATCTAAGAAAAAGCATCCATGGTTAAATTTTTATAAATTTTCTGAACTTCGCCAATTATAATAATTTTAAAACGGAACTCTAACCTAAATTGTCCCCCTTTCAAAATTTCACTTTGCTAAAATATAGAGTTATAGAAGAAGATATATAAAAATAAATTTTCTGAACTTCACCATTTGTAATTCTTTGGGTTTTAAAAAAATTCACAAAATTTCGATACTTATATTTATTTCTGAACTTCATCATTTTGTTTTTTGATATTATAAAAGAATTATTAGAACTAACTTTGATAAAAAAACATGTCATAACCAAACTAAGATGAAATTATTATTCAAATACTCAAAAAAATCCCCTTCTTAAATTAGAGAGTTAGTGATGATGATGATGATGATGATGATGATTACGACTCGTAACTAGGTAGAGGTTTAGTTGCAATGTAACAATGATGAATAAGTGGAAAATATTGAACTGAAGCCTAATGGTAAAGTGCAAAATTAAATGTTGAAATCAAAATGTAATGTGAAATGTTTAAATGAACATGTAATTTTTATAGGGTAATGTAAAATGTTGAAATAAAGGTGTAATGCTGAAAGTTTAAGTGAAATGTTGAAATGGAAGTGCAAAGTTGAAAGTGTAATGAGAAATTTTAAAATTAAAGTGTAATGTAAAATGTTGAATTAAAAGTGTATCAGTTAGAGTGGTAAGCAGAATTAAAGATATAAGTTGCCTGAACAAGAAAGAATAGACTAGCTTCTTTTGGCCATTCCTATTTATTTCAACATTTCACATTACACTTTAATTTCAAAATTTTATATTACACTTTAACTTGAACATTTCACATTACACTTTAATTTCAACAGTTGACATCACACTTTAATTTCAAAATCTGAAATTTCACTATAATTTCAACATTTGACATTACACTTTAATTGCCACATTAAACATTACACTTTGCTTTCAACACTTGAAATTTCACTTTAATTTCAACATTTCACATTACACGTTAATTTTAACATTAAACATTGCACTTTAATTTCAGCATTTGAAATTTCACTTTAAATTCAACATTTCACATTAAACATTACACTTTAATTTCAACATTTCACATTACACTCTAATTTCAACAGTTGAAATCACACTTTAATTTCAAAATTTGGAATTTCACTTTAATTTGAACATTTCACATTACACTTAAAACATAAACAGTTGATATTACACTTTAATTTCAAAATATTGCATTCCACTCTAATTTCTACACTTCACATTACACTTTAATTTCAACATTTCACGGTACATTTTATTTTTGACATTACACTCTAATTTAAACATTACACTTTAATTTCAAAATTACACTTTAATTTAAACACTACAGATTACACTTTAATTTCCAAATTTTACATTACACTTTAATTTCAACATTTCCCATTACACTTTAATTTCAACATGTCTCATTGCACTATAATTTCAACATTGCACATTACACTTAAATTTCAATATTTCACATTACAATTTAATTTTAAAATTTCCAATTACACTTTAATTTCAACATTTATCATTACCCTTAAATTTAAAACATTTCATATTACACTTTAATATCAACATGTCATATTACACTTTAATTTCAGCATTTTACATTACAATTTAATTTCATCCTTTCACATTAAACTTAAATTTCAACAATTTACATTACACTTTAATTTAAACATTTTACATTATATTTTAATTTAAAAAATTCACATTACACTTACTTTCAACAATTCTCATTACACTTAAATTTCAACGTTTTACATTACAATTTAATTTACACATTAAACATTACACTTTAATTTCAACATTTCCAATTACACTTTAATTTCAACATTTTCATTACCATTTAATTTCAACATCTGCCATTACACTTTACTTTCAACATTTTACATTACAGTTTACTTTCAACATTTTGCATTACACTCTAATTTCACATTCTAATTTACTTACAACATTTAACATTACACTTTAATTTCAACATTTCACAGTACACTTTAATTTCAATAATTCACACTCCTCTTTAATCTCAACATTATACTTTAATTTCAACATGTCACATTACACTTTAATTTCAACAATTCATATTACACTTTAATTTAAATATTTCACATTACACTTCAATTTCATGATTTTACATTACACTTTAATGTCAACATTTTACATTACTCTTTATTTATGTACAATTTCATCGAAATTTGATGTAAACTAAGATATCATCCTTGACAACTTTCTGAGACACTAAATTGTAATGGACCCAAAATAGATCCTTGCGGCACACTTGAATTGTGAGAAATCGAAAATTTGTGACACGACTTTAAAATCTTTCAAACGTCAAAATTTGCTTTCTAAATGACTAGAACTGAGCTCTATCTAAAAAAAAGCACAAAAATATTCATACATGGATGGAATAGCCTCAACCACCTTTCTAGGTTTCTTTAACACCTCGTCCTAACCCACTGCATTTTTTTTTCTTATTTTTCATACTATTAATAACATTCTTAAAATTCCTTTCTTCTAACCCGGCTTTAACTTAAATGTTCGTATCTCCTCTTCCTTCATAAAGTGCGGCAAATACTTTCTCTGAATATCAGTATAATGTATTCATGTCTCAGAAATGAATTTTAGGATAAGTCAAGGACCCTATCAAGCGGATGGATCGAGCACGATTTGTTTTCTGAAAGCCATGTCGAAACAATTCATCAGATTACCTATGATTCTCCAAATTTAAGACAATCTTCTACTTGATTCTCAATTACAGAAAAAAATAGAGAATTTGGAACGATAGGCTTTTCGGCTTCTAATTGCTTTTTGAGGATGGTTCCTCTTTCTTCAATTTTACTTTAATATTGCTACTTTATTTTCTCGGGATATGATTTCTTCTTCAACGGATTTTACTCCATCATCATTTCTTCTACTTGTTGTACCTTCTTGAAATAAATTCCTAAACTCTTTCATGGGGTACACAAATGCTTAATTCTTGACACTTAGATGATCGTTTCCAATGTGATTTTAAAATCTGGACATACGAGGGGCAGTCAATAAGTTTTGCGAATCGGTCGGGCAAAACAGAAGAAGGGAAAAGGCTGTTTGTTGGGGCGTTAGTACAAGCTATTACAAGTCAGGACCTGCAGCCGCACGTTCCTGCCTCGTCTATTTAAGAAGCAGTAGCTGATCGTAGATCGTCAGTCACAAATTTATCAACAATGGAGAAGGTTGAGCACCGCACAGTGATCAAATTTTTGACCAAGGAAGGCAAGAATGCAAAAGAGATCCATGAACGCAGGGTTGCAGTGTACACCGACACCGCCCCTTCCTATGCAACCATTGCTCGCTGTTATAGGGAGGTCCGCCATGGTCGTGAGTCCCTTGAAGATGACCCCCGTCCAGGACGCCCGTCAGACGTGACCAACGGAACAATGTGGCCTGTGTGGAGAGGATGTGCCTCGAAAATTGACGGGTGAAGGTCGAATAAATCAAGTGAGAACTTGGAATATCACATGGAAGTGTTATTAACATCATCCACGACAATTTGGCCATGACCAAGGTCTTTGCCCGTTGGGTGCCTAGAAACCTCACGCCCCATGATCGACTTCAACGTCGTCAAAGTCTACAAGGCCAGAGTTGCACAAGCTTTCCTGCGCGAGTGCGGATTCGTGGACCACAACCATTCCCCCTACAGTCCAGATCTGGCCCCTAGGGACTACCTTTTATTCCGACATCTCAAGGCTGCACTGCGTGGACGCCGGTTTGGGGACGATGAAGATGTCCAGCTCGCCGTCCAGAAGTGGATTGAACAGCAGTCGGGAGCTTTCTGGTTGTCGTGAATTCGAAGCCTCAGGGACAAGTGGCGCATGTGCATTGAAGTCGAGGGTAGTTATATTGAAAAATAATAAAACGCTTTTAGTTATATCTCGTTTCCTTATATCCGAATTGCAAAACTTATTGACTGCCCCTCATAGGACTGAGTCCACAGAAATAGCAATCGGTTTCATCTTTGTCCACAGCAGACGATGGGTTCGTTATCAGTAATTTTAGATCAGTTTGCCACATATTATACAATCGATCATATTATGTATATAACTGGTCATACCCCTCAACAGAACAAGTTCCAAAATATTGTTGACCTCAAAGAGTATTCACTAGGTTGGTTTCGTTCTCATTAACACGATGCCAAACAATCGGGGCATGTCACTAGGAACTTTATGTTTACATAAAATTTGATATACCCATTTTTTCTCCTACTCTAAATCTATTGCACAAATTATTTTTATTAGTTCCAAGCCCGTTAACATAATATTGCGTTTCGTTTTATTACTTTTTGCGTAATTTTGCGAGCAATATTTTAAAAATAAAATCAAGATCTCACGGAACATTCAAATTATTCTTGAGTACCCCAGGGTAGCGAATTTAGCTCTACCAGCTGCTTAGTTTGCCTATGCCTCGGATTGGACCTGCGACAATGACCATATTGTTTTAAATTGACCTTCTTCATTTTGGTAATCTAATCCTCTAGTTTACCAACTCCATTTCTGTTCTGATAACATGCAGCGTAATCTAGGATGTACACTTAGTTTTAATTGTCAAATCGGTTGTTTATCTCGAACTCAATCATCTATCATGAGTTTGGATAACTTATTGAGCTCAACTATTACAAGTCAGAGACATTTTTGGAAGCGTTCCAAGTCACTTCCATACCGTAGAGATCTGGCTACCAATTGTTGGACGCGCTGTGCTCAGCCCTGTATTTGGGTAGGTAGATCACACATATAACCAATTACAATACTTCTTTCTTTCCTCTTCAATCATGGGAGCACAACACACACGCATTCTCTGTTCCTAAGAATCCTGAGGGAGGGTATCTATATCCACATATGTCTGAAGCGGGACAGGCCCTTCTACTCCGGGGTGATGAAGGCTCCACCTGAACCGCTGTTTGGTGTCAAAAATATAACCCTTTCTGGCACCTCTCACAAAGCAGAATCGGTCGCTGGCGCCTTCAGGCTCACCAGTGACTGTCATATTGACCTCTATGTGTATTTCATTATCCGGTCCAGATTAACCTAGATAAAGGCAGGTTGGCAAACTAAAATTACTACTTTCAACAATGTACCTCAAGGTAATTTCATTTAGCCTTTCCAGTTGGTTCAATTAAAAGTCTCACGTCTATTTTGAAACACTGTAGATTCGGTTAGGAAACGATTATATTGTATAACAGGCTACACTGTCCTCTACAACTTTGGATTAACTTTTAAATTTTGCGTTTCTCCTTTCCGCATTATCTATTCTTAATGAAACTTTGAAACATTTATCTCAAAACCCTTTGAAGCTAGGATTCTTATTTTCTTTCTTGGTGTCTTATACTCATCTTTTATCCATATGTCACCTTAACTTTTCCGTTGCTAAAATGGAGATACGGAATGCGACCGATAAAATCTACAAGGCTTCCTCGACTTTTAGCTTTAAAATCGCCTTTAAAATCCTGGGAATTTTATAAAAATAAATCTTATGTGTTTTTGCTTTTCTTCTTCCTCTTTTAAGGTGAGTCATCAAAATAAAACTATACCTAAAAACATACAACTAGTAAATGGATGGATACTAAAGTCAGCAATAATTTGTGGTGGTTCCTGACTACTAGAAGATGATAGCTGAAGATAATGCTTGTCTGAAAGGTTGAAACTTTCTTGGTGACGTTGAGAGGAAGGATTTGAAGCAAATTGGCTCCATCACAAGTTATAAAGATGCTTCGAATTCATTTTCAAATGATGACATCCCAAATGTAGTTCGTTTTAATCTCCTCTTAATTTTCCTTTCTTGCTCTTTCCATCTGCGTGTAGCAGGTTTCTTCTCATCAATGATTTCATTTTTTTTCTTCAATTTCTGCATCCATTACACCACAAGGAAAATTTCCTTGGTTACCGAACTTGTTTGAGCTAAGGAAAACTCCGTGCAGCCCTGGTCCTGACCATCCAGTCTTCTCCGGCTACTCGGTTTACGGACCTTCCACAAACTTTCATTAGCCCCCCAAACTTCACTGCATTCTTTACTAAATTATTTGGCAAAATATTTCAGGACCACATATTCTCTCTCCCTCTGTCTGTCTATCTGTCTGTCTGTCCCACTCTCTCCCCCTCATCTTTGCAAGCCCGATCTCGCGTGGATTACGGCGGGTCTAAGGGGGAAACAGAAATAAATCATGCTTGGAATGGGAATGCATTATGAGCAAAAATAGAAAAGCGTCCCCAAGCTGAACTGTGACTCTGAATTTATTCTTATACTTTATTCCCCCATTTGAAAAGGACAAAAAAAGAATCGAAGTGAAGCAAGACATCCCCATATGCTTTCCCTATTAGTACCCCCCCCCCTCCCTTCTCCCGAGCGATCCTCTCCTCCCTTCCTCGCTCCATCTTCCTTGATGCAGTCCCGCAACATGAAAAGGTGGTTAGTAATGCACGTGATCGTCTATATTTGCATACACAGTATCACTGTATATACTTAGGTAGCAATGTGAGGTTGAGTTTTTGCTAGGTCTCCATTTGTATGAGTGTATTTGTGTGCTTAGAGGTATGAAGAACGCATTAGTAAACACAGTTTCCTCATTGTTAGGTAAACATTTTTTTTCTTATGTGTATAGATAAGATGGTATTCATTAGTATCTAGAGAAAAACTGTATGTCTGTGTAAAGAGCGTTTACATAAAGGAGTTCAATTTGTTTACAAAAAGAAAATCGGATGGATAATATACAACGTGATTCATTGCCAATGGGAGTTAGCGTTTAAATGGCACCAGGCTCGCATTTGTTAATACATGTACGTTTGTATAAGGACGTGGTGCATACAGTGTATCTAGGACCATTAATCCATATCGTTTTGGTTACGACAATGCGAATTTTGGATGTAACTGCAGTCATATATCATCGTTTAGACAATAGCAAATGCAAATCGAACGAAAGAAAAGGGGACTAATATATATATATATATATATATATATATATATATATATATATATATATAATACGGAGAAAAGGCACTGATTTTTAATAAAAATATCTAGATCAGAAGAAAGTATTTGGCAAAATTATGCATAAACTCGATATTTTTTATAACGAGGTTAAAACTCAAATTAACTTTTAACAAACAAGCTTAGCTAAAAGAAATGACAGAGCCACAATCCACAGAAGTTGATTGATTTCGACCTCGCAAAGAAATATCGAAAAAATACTAACGATGACAATAAAAATGTTTAACGACGAAAATGCATTTGATATCGAATGATCGTATATCATTTGCTTTTAAAACTAAATTAATAAAAATAAAATTCAAAAGTGCATATAAGAGAATTTATTTAGGCTTTAGTAAGTTAAAATATTTTTTTTAAATGATCTACTTTGCATTCCGAACATTAATTGATATCAAGAGATAGAACTTGAATAGAATTTTCTAAAATATTGGCGTTGAAAGAAATGGTTTATCAAATAGCTCTATTCAGCGACACACTACAGGATAGTGTTTTTTTTTGGGGGGGGGGCGATGCCCCTATTTTTTGACAAACCACAAAGCAAAAAGTTAAAAGGATACAATTATGTGACGTTGGATTTATAAGTAAATGCTATTTGATATATTATTTTTTCAGTGCACAGCAACATCATGGTTGCTGAGAGAATGTGTATAGTCTCATCATCTGAAACCATTCATCGGAGAATATAACAACGGAACAGCCCAGAGCATATTAGCGTATCTTTCAACAGTTCTTGAATTCACTTGAGATTTTTCTGGTCCTTCAAATTTGCATTGTACATAAGGCTCGTTCTCTCTTAGTCTACACCAGTTCTTTAAGAGTGCAAAGTTTGGTGTTTTGGGGAAAGATCTCACAAGGTTTAACAGCTAATCACGTTCGATAACACTGGTCTGCGTCAAAAATGTTCCTGAGGGTTTTATAGGTGATTCTTAATGGAATTTGTCTCCTAAATCTAAATCAAGCATTCATATTGCTCAATCAGATCTAGTTTTTAAGATACAGACCAAGCTCCCTAGATGGCGTTAGAGAGCTCAGTCTCTAGCTGACCGCGAGCGCGAGTGGTTGTGTGTTGCTTGCTCACTCTCCAACTAAGTGTTGGTTTTTTAATCCATAACTTTTCTCATCTATGAACAGTGTTTAAAGTTTATTTCTAAAACTTTATTTATCTTTGTGAATTTTTTTGCAGGCAAATACATTAGCAAAACTCATTATATTTCATAAAAATGAATAGAAAGTGCAAAAACAGTCCTGATAGATTTTGTTTTGTTTGTGGAAAGGTAACTTTTAGTGAACAGCAACGCACTATAACGCCGTTAGTAAAGTTCTTTAACAATGCATATTTTAGAATAAAGCTAGGTGATCAAGACAAAAACTTTGCTCCACATATGTGCTGCAAAGCCTGTGTCATAGCCTTAAGACGCTGGAGTGAGGGCAAAACGAACTGTTTGTCATTTGGTGTACCTATGGTGTGGAGAGAAGGCAAGGACCACATTACAGACTGCTATTTTTGCATGACAAATCTTAAAGGTGAGATAATTACTTTAAAAATATAGTCCTTGACAAATCTAGAAATGTTTATACAAATCTTTTGGTAGCCTATTAAAATTGTAATTGTGTATAAAAATAGTGTATTATGCTGGTAGAAAAATTGTGGTTAAATTGTATATAAAAATTGATTGTATTTAAAAATTGTAAATTTACCTGGTATGAAAAATGTGTATAAAAATGTGGAAACTAGGGTCGAGTGAATTAAAAGTATGTAAATTAAGTATGCGAAACTTTTTTTCAGGTGTCAATAAGAAGAACAAACACACTGTAGTCTATCCTGATGTTCCTTCTGCCATTAAACCACAACCACATGGTCCAGGAGTTCCAGTTCCTTCTCCACCTAAAAATACTGAGCTACAAGACAATATAGAAGATATAGAAGTGGATGACACTCACACTTATGTGACATATCAGCCTACGTCTACAATGAATTTGCCAAGACCACTCACTCAAGGTCAATTAAATGACTTGACTAGAGATCTTGGTCTTTTTAAAGAGAACGCACAACTTCTTGCATCCCGTCTTAGTGAGAGCAACCTCTTCTCTCAAGAAACTACATACTTTTGGTTCAGAAATAGAGACGAAGAGTTTCGAAAGTTCTTTGCAGTTGATTCTTGCAGCTCTTTGGTGTATTGCAATGATGTAAAAGGTTTAATTGAGGCACTTGGCGTTCCTTACCAACCAAGTGAATGGAGGCTCTTTATTGATTCTTCTAGCAGAAGTTTGAAGGCAGTACTCTTAAATATTAGCAATAAAATGGCATCTGTACCTATTAGCCATTCAGTTTAGTTAACAGAAAGCTACGAAAATATGAAAGTATTGAATAATACAATCAAGTACTCTAACCAGAACTGGTTAATATGTGGTGATCTCAAGGTAAGATATATTTTACTTTATTGAACTTGTTAAATATTTCAAGGAATGTTTGTTTCTAAACACCAATGACAGAAGGATATTATACACATATTAGTTTCTCCCTACCCCTAATAAACTTAGTGAAAATTGCCTATGCAAAAAATAGAAGTTCTTAGAAACCATGTACATCAATGTGCATTAATATGTTTTCTTGCAGGTTGTGTGCCTTCTTCTTGAAATGCAGGGAGACTACACAAAATATCCATGCTTCATGTGCTTATGGGATAGCCGGTCGGATAGTCTTCACTATAAGCAAAAAGACTGGCCATCTCGAGAGGCATTCCAAATTGGCTGCCACAATGTGGTAGCTCAACCTCTAGTCCCTCCCAAAAATGTTTTACTGCCTCCTCTTCATATAAAGCTTGGCCTGATGAAGAACTTTGTCAAAGCACTGAATAAAAAAGGCCAAGCTTTTAGGTATCTACTGCAAAAATTCCCACAGATCAGTGATGCCAAGCTCCATGCAGGCATATTTGATGGTCCCCAAATTACAACTCTGTTAAAGGACAAGCATTTTTACACCAATATGGAAGCCAGTTAACAAGAAGCATGGCGAAGGTTTAGTAAAGTAATCTAAGGTTTTCTGGGAAATAAAAGAAGCTCTGAATATATCTCACATGTAAATGAGCTTATGAAAAGCTTCGAAAAAATGGGAGCTTGCATGTCGATAAAAATGCATTTTATCCAGTCACATCTTGACTATTTTCCGGCAAACTGTGGAGATTATAGCGAGGAACAAGGAGAAAGATTCCACCAAGACATAAAGACGATGGAGAAAAGATATCAAGGACGCTGATACATCAACAAGTTAGCTGACTATTGCTGGTGTCTTAAACTCGACAAACCAACATCACTTCACAAGCGCAAGTCATCAAGGACTTCTTTTCTTGGAAAATAGTTTCTTTGCACTCCTGGGTAAGCTCATAAGTAGTCTGTAAGTTTAAAATTAATTAAGAAAGTCGAATTAAGTTGGTATTTTTTTGATTACAAGTAATTGTAATTTATTAAATAACTTTTATATAAATAAGGGATTTTTTCAAAATAGCCCTTTTCTAAAAAGAGTAGTGCGCTGTATCTCAAAAACCAGACCTAATTGAGCAAAATGAATGTCATATTTCAATTTAAAAGAATAATTTCGTTAGGAATCACTAAAGAAAACCGCGGGAACAGAAAATATTTTTCAAACGCAGGCCTGTGTAATATTTGTCCATTATCTCATTCGTCAATGGATTGGGAGTTTTATAATTCGAGTTGATTTTGATTGAATATTCGTTTGTCACAGAAATATATAATACTTGTTGAAGATCATTAAGTAATAGTTACTCGTAACACTTATCCTCGTAAGACTTGAGCTATGATTCAATTTTGGATCATTTCCGGCAGTTGTTCAATAAAACGCTTATTGATTCGATGTTGGCTCTTGGATGCAAGGATAAGCATATTGGGTGATTATTGGTTAATTCCCCCTATTTTTCAGCCGATTAATGAATAGGTGTCACATGCGGGATTAAGTAAAATTAGGAGATCAAGGACGAAATTTGATTGCGGTCCAATAATCTTGAAACTAATGAGGCCACATGCGGGAGGAAGTAAAATTAGAGATGGAGGACAAAATTTGATTGCGGTCCAATAATCCTGAAACTAATGAGCGCCACATGCGGGATAAAATAAAATTAGGAGATGGAGGACAAAATTTGATTGCGGACCAATAATTTTGAAACTAATGAGCACCAAAGGCAGGATGAAGTAAAAATAGGAAATGGAGAAATTAGGAGAAACTAGGAGATGGAGGAAAAACTTTCATTAGTGGTCCTATAATCTTGAAACTAATGAGCGTCACATGCCGGATGAAGTAAAATTAGGAGATGGAGGACAAAATTTGATTGCGGACCAATAATTTTGAAACTAATGAGCACCAAAGGCAGGATGAAGTAAAAAAAGGAAATGGAGAAATTAGGAGAAATTAGGAGATGGAGGAAAAACTTTCATTAGTGGTCCTATAATCTTGAAACTAATGAGCGTCACATGCCGGATGAAGTAAAATTAGGAGATGGAGGACAAAATTTGATTGCGGTCCAATAATCTTGAAACTAATGAGCGTCACATGCCGGATGAAGTAAAATTAGGAGATAGAGGAGAAACTTTCATTAGTGGTCCAATAATCTTGAAACTAATGAGTGTAACATGCGGGTTAAAGTAAAATTAGGAGATGGAGGACAAAATTTGATTTCGGTCCAATAATCTTGAAACTAATGAGCGCTACATGTGGGATGAAGTAAAATTAGGAGATCAAGGACAAAATTTAATGGCGGTCCAATAATCTTGAAACTAATGAGAGCCACATGCGGGATGAAGTAAAATTAGGAAATGGAGGAGAAACTTTGATTGCGGTCTAATAATCTTGAAACTAATGAGTGTAACATGCGGGTTAAAGTAAAATTAGGAGATGGAGGATAAAATTTGATTGCAGTCCAATAATCTTGAAACTAATGAGCGCTACATGCGGGATGAAGTAAAATTAGGAGATGAATGACAAAATTTAATGGCGGTCCAATAATCTTGAAACTAATGAGCGTCACATGCGGAATGAAGTAAAATCAGGAGATGGAGGACAAAATTTGATTGCAGTTTAATAATCTTGAAATTAATGAGCGTCACATGCCGGATAAAGTAAAATTAAGAGATAAGGGGGAGTAACAAGGAAAGTAAGTAACCTAGGAGACCTTACGGTCCATTCAAAGAGGGAACCTTTGGACTAGCAATCGAGCAGGCACATGACTGCTCAATTGTTTTGCGTCCCGAAACGGCCACTTTTCAAGACTTTGTCTAGTCTTGACTTGAACTGGTCAACAGATTCTCTGTTGACAACTTCCACTGGAAGTGCGTTCCACCTACCGCAGATACTGTAGGTGAAAAGATTTCCACAAAGATTGCAGTTGTAACGCTTCAGTTCAAGTTTAAAGCCGTGATTGCGCGTTCTGTTCTCACTCAGTGTGAAAATATTCCGGTAGTCAACATTGTCGAACCCTCGAAGTATTTTGAAAACTTCGATGAGCTGACCACGAGGTCTACGGGTTTCCAGCAAAAACAGATCTAATTCCCCAAGTCTAACCTAATAACTTTTATGTCGGATAGAGGGAATCAGTTTGGTTTGCTTTAGCTTGTACGCGTTCCAACCTTGCGATGTCCTTTCAAAACGAAGAACTCCAAAATTGTACGGCATACTGCAGGTGCGGCCAAACGAGGGAGTTGTACAGACAAAGTACTATCTCCTTGTTACGGTATCCAAACTGGCGCTTTATGTAACTCAACATCCTTTGGGCTTTATTCTCTGCCTCGATTCACTGTTTCGAGAACTTGAGGTCACTAGTGATAGTAACACCCAAGTCATTCTCAGTGTCACTCGATTCAAGAGCAGTGCCCTTAAGGATATAATGAGATTGGGGCTTTCTGTGGCCGATATGCATTACTTTGCATTTGTTCACGTTAAAAGGCATTTGCCAAGTGTCCGACCACTCTCCAATCTTCACAAGATCTTCCTGCAGGCGGGCAGTATTTCCATCCTTTGCAATGTTCATACCAAGCTTGGTATCGTTGGCAAATTTGGAAATCTTGGCAACGATGTCACCGTCCATGTCGTTGACGTAGATGATGAATAGTAGTGGTCCCAGGACAGAACCTTGAGGCACCCCGCTAGTAACGGGCACCCACTCAGAAACTTGTCCATTTACCACCACCCGTTGCCGTCTGCCACTTAGCCAGTTTTCGATCCAGCCTGCTTACCTTTCTGTCTATGCCCAGCGCTCGCACTTTCCGGAGAAGGTGGTGGTGTGGAACCTTATCAAAGACTTTCTGAAAGACTAAGTAAACCACATCCACTGCCTTGTCCCGAACGTGCTCACTGAAAACGAAGTGGAAGAATTCCATAAGGTTCGTCAACAATGACTGTTGCCTTCGGAAGCCGTGCTGGGAACTCCTCAGTAGCAGGTTTGACTCTAAATACGACGTCATTTTGTCCACCATCATGCTCTCCATGAGTTTACCGACTATCGAAGTCAGACTGATAGGTCAGTAGTTGGAGATGGAGGAGAAACTTTCATGGGTGGTCCAATAATCTTGAAACTAATGAAGGTCACATGCGAAATGAAGTAAAATTAGGAGATGGAGGACAAAATTTGATTGCGGTCCAATAATATAGAAGCTAATGAGCGTCACATGTGGGATGAAGTAAAATTAGGAGATGGAGGACAAAGTTGATCCCGCAAATAATCTTGAAACTAATGAGCGCCACATGCGGGATGAAGTAAAATCAGGAGATGGAGGACAAAATTTGATTGCCATCCAATAATCTTGAAAGTAATGAGCGTCACATGCAGAATGAGGTAAAATTAGGAGATGGAAGAGAAACTTTCATTGGTGGTCCAATAATCTTGAAACTAATGAGCGTCACATGCGGAATAAAGTAAAATTAGGAGATGGAGGACAAAATTTGATTGCGGTCCAATAATCTTGAAACTAATGAGCGCCACATGCGCGATGAAGTAAAATTAGGAGATAGAGGACAAAATTTGATTGCGTTCCAATAATCTTGAAATTAATGAGCGTCAGATGCGGAATGAAATAAAATTAGGAGATGGAGGAGAAACTTTCTTTGGTGGTCCAATAATCTTGAAACTAATGAGCGTCACATCCCGGATGAAGTAAAATTAGGAGATGGATGACAAAATTTAATTGCGGGTTTTTAATCTTGAAACTATCAAGCGTCACATGCGGGATGAAGTAAAATTATAAGATGGAGGAGAAACTTTCATTGGTGGTCCAATAATCTTGAAACTAATGAGCGTCACATGCGGGATGAAGTAAAATTAGGAGATGGAGGACAAAATTTTATTGCGGTCTAATAATCTTGAAACTATTGATGGCCACATGCGGGATGAAGTAAAATTAGGAGATGGAGAACAAAATTTGATTGTGATTCAATAATCTTGAAACTAATGAGCGTCACATGCCGGATAGAGGAAAAATTGGGAGATGGAGGATAAACCTTCATTGATTGTCCAATAATCTTGAAACTAATCAGCATCACATGCAAAATGAAGTAAAATTATGAAATGAAGGAAAAAATTTGATTGCAGGCCATTAATCTTAAACCTAATGAGCGTCACATGCGGGATAAGGTAACATTAGGAAATGGAGGACAAAATTTGATTGCGGACAATAATCTTAAAACTAATAAGCGTCACATGCAATATGAAGTAAAATTAGGAGATTGAGGAGAAACTTTGATTGGTGGTCCAATAATCTCGAAACTAATTAGCGTCACAGGCGGGAAGAAGTGAAATTAGGACATGGAGGACAAAATTTGATTGCGGTCCAATAATCTTGAAACTAATAAGCACCACATGCGGGATGAAGTAAAATTAGGAGATGGAGGACAAAATTGATTGCGGTCCAATAATCTTGAAACTAATGAGCGTCATTTGCGGGATAAAGTAAAATTTGGAGATGGAGGACAAAATTTCATTGCGGTCCAAGAATCTTGAAACTAAAGAGCGTCACATGCGGGATGAAGTAAAATTAGGAGATGGAGGAGAAACGTTCATTGGTGGTCCAATAATCTTGAAACTAATGAGCGTCACATGCAGGATGAAGTAAAATTAGGAGATGGAGGACAAAATTTGATTGCGGTCCAATAATCTTCAAAGTAATGAGCGTCTTATGCGGGATGAAGTAAAATTAAGAGATGGAGGAGAAACTTTCATTGGTGGTCCAATAATCTTGAAACTAATGAGCGTCACATGCGTGATGAAGTAAAATTAGGAGATGGAGGACAAAATTTGATTGCGGTCCAATAATCTTGAAACTAATGACGCCACATGCGGGATGAAGTAAAATTAGGAAATAGAGGACAAAATTTGATTGCGGTCCAATAATCTTGAAACTAATGAGCGTCACATGCCGAATTAAGTAAAATTAGGAGATGGAAGAGAAACATTCATTAGGGGTCCAATAATCTTGAAACTAATGAGCGCCACATGCGGGATGAAGTAAAATTACGAGATGGAGGACAAAATTTGATTGCGGTTCAATAATCTTGAAACTAATGAGCGCCACATGCGGGATAAAGTAAAATTACGAGATGGAGGACAAAATTTGATTGCGGTTCAATAATCTTGTAACTAATGAGCGTCACATGCCGAATTAAGTAAAATTAGGAGATGGAGTAGAAACTTTTATTGGTGGTCCAATAATCTTGAAACTAATGAGCGTCACGTGCGGGATGAAGTAAAATTACGAAATGGAGGACAAAATTTGATTGCGGTTCAATAATCTTGAAACTAATGAGCGCCACATGCGGGATAAAGTAAAATTACGAGATATGGGACAAAATTTGATTGCGGTTCAATTATCTTGAAACTAATGAGCGTCACATGCCGAATTAAGTCAAATTAGGAGATGGAGGAGAAACTTTTATTGGTGGTCCAATAATCTTGAAACTAATGAGCGTCACGTGCGGGATGAAGTAAAATTACGAGATGGAGGACAAAATTTGATTGCGGTTCAATAATCTTGAAACTAATGAGCGTCACATGCCGGATGAAGTAAAATTAGGAGATGGAGGAGAAACTTTCATTAGTGGTCCAATAATCTTGAAACTAATGAGTGTAACATGCGGGTTAAAGTAAAATTAGGAGATGGAGGACAAAATTTGATTTCGGTCCAATAATCTTGAAACTAATGAGCGCTACATGCAGGATGAAGTAAAATTAGGAGATCAAGGACAAAATTTAATGGCGGTCCAATAATCTTGAAACTAATGAGAGCCACATGCGGGATGAAGTAAAATTAGGAAATGGAGGAGAAACTTTGATTGCGGTCTAATAATCTTGAAACTAATGAGTGTAACATGCGGGTTACAGTAAAATTAGGAGATAGAGGATAAAATTTGATTGCAGTCCAATAATCTTGAAACTAATGAGCGCTACATGCGGGATAAAGTAAAATTAGGAGATGAATGACAAAATTTAATGGCGGTCCAATAATCTTGAAACTAATGAGCGTCACATGCGGAATGAAGTAAAATCAGGAGATGGAGGACAAAATTTGATTGCAGTTTAATAATCTTGAAATTAATGAGCGTCACATGCCGGATAAAGTAAAATTAAGAGATAAGGGGGAGTAACAAGGAAAGTAAGTAACCTAGGAGACCTTACGGTCCATTCAAAGAGGGAACCTTTGGACTAGCAATCGAGCAGGCACATGACTGCTCAATTGTTTTGCGTCCCGAAACGGCCACTTTTCAAGACTTTGTCTAGTCTTGACTTGAACTGGTCAACAGATTCTCTGTTGACAACTTCCACTGGAAGTGCGTTCCACCTACCGCAGATACTGTAGGTGAAAAGATTTCCACAAAGATTGCAGTTGTAACGCTTCAGTTCAAGTTTAAAGCCGTGATTGCGCGTTCTGTTCTCACTCAGTGTGAAAATATTCCGGTAGTCAACATTGTCGAACCCTCGAAGTATTTTGAAAACTTCGATGAGCTGACCACGAGGTCTACGGGTTTCCAGCAAAAACAGATCTAATTCCCCAAGTCTAACCTAATAACTTTTATGTCGGATAGAGGGAATCAGTTTGGTTGCCCTAGCTTGTACGCGTTCCAACCTTGCGATGTCCTTTCAAAACGAAGAACTCCAAAATTGTACGGCATACTGCAGGTGCGGCCAAACGAGGGAGTTGTACAGACAAAGTACTATCTCCTTGTTACGGTATCCAAACTGGCGCTTTATGTAACTCAACATCCTTTGGGCTTTATTCTCTGCCTCGATTCACTGTTTCGAGAACTTGAGGTCACTAGTGATAGTAACACCCAAGTCATTCTCAGTGTCACTCGATTCAAGAGCAGTGCCCTTAAGGATATAATGAGATTGGGGCTTTCTGTGGCCGATATGCATTACTTTGCATTTGTTCACGTTAAAAGGCATTTGCCAAGTGTCCGACCACTCTCCAATCTTCACAAGATCTTCCTGCAGGCGGGCAGTATTTCCATCCTTTGCAATGTTCATACCAAGCTTGGTATCGTTGGCAAATTTGGAAATCTTGGCAACGATGTCACCGTCCATGTCGTTGACGTAGATGATGAATAGTAGTGGTCCCAGGACAGAACCTTGAGGCACCCCGCTAGTAACGGGCACCCACTCAGAAACTTGTCCATTTACCACCACCCGTTGCCGTCTGCCACTTAGCCAGTTTTCGATCCAGCCTGCTTACCTTTCTGTCTATGCCCAGCGCTCGCACTTTCCGGAGAAGGTGGTGGTGTGGAACCTTATCAAAGACTTTCTGAAAGACTAAGTAAACCACATCCACTGCCTTGTCCCGAACGTGCTCACTGAAAACGAAGTGGAAGAATTCCATAAGGTTCGTCAACAATGACTGTTGCCTTCGGAAGCCGTGCTGGGAACTCCTCAGTAGCAGGTTTGACTCTAAATACGACGTCATTTTGTCCACCATCATGCTCTCCATTAGTTTACCGACTATCGAAGTCAGACTGATAGGTCAGTAGTTGGAGATGGAGGAGAAACTTTCATGGGTGGTCCAATAATCTTGAAACTAATGAAGGTCACATGCGAAATGAAGTAAAATTAGGAGATGGAGGACAAAATTTGATTGCGGTCCAATAATATAGAAGCTAATGAGCGTCACATGTGGGATGAAGTAAAATTAGGAGATGGAGGACAAAGTTGATCGCGCAAATAATCTTGAAACTAATGAGCGCCACATGCGGGATGAAGTAAAATCAGGAGATGGAGGACAAAATTTGATTGCCATCCAATAATCTTGAAACTAATGAGCGTCACATGCAGAATGAGGTAAAATTAGGAGATGGAAGAGAAACTTTCATTGGTGGTCCAATAATCTTGAAACTAATGAGCGTCACATGCGGAATAAAGTAAAATTAGGAGATGGAGGACAAAATTTGATTGCGGTCCAATAATCTTGAAACTAATGAGCGCCACATGCGCGATGAAGTAAAATTAGGAGATAGAGGACAAAATTTGATTGCGTTCCAATAATCTTGAAATTAATGAGCGTCAGATGCGGAATGAAATAAAATTAGGAGATGGAGGAGAAACTTTCTTTGGTGGTCCAATAATCTTGAAACTAATGAGCGTCACATCCCGGATGAAGTAAAATTAGGAGATGGATGACAAAATTTAATTGCGGGTTTTTAATCTTGAAACTATCAAGCGTCACATGCGGGATGAAGTAAAATTATAAGATGGAGGAGAAACTTTCATTGGTGGTCCAATAATCTTGAAACTAATGAGCGTCACATGCGGGATGAAGTAAAATTAGGAGATGGAGGACAAAATTTTATTGCGGTCTAATAATCTTGAAACTATTGATGGCCACATGCGGGATGAAGTAAAATTAGGAGATGGAGAACAAAATTTGATTGTGATTCAATAATCTTGAAACTAATGAGCGTCACATGCCGGATAGAGGAAAAATTGGGAGATGGAGGATAAACCTTCATTGATTGTCCAATAATCTTGAAACTAATCAGCATCACATGCAAAATGAAGTAAAATTATGAAATGAAGGAAAAAATTTGATTGCAGGCCATTAATCTTAAACCTAATGAGCGTCACATGCGGGATAAGGTAACATTAGGAAATGGAGGACAAAATTTGATTGCGGACAATAATCTTAAAACTAATAAGCGTCACATGCAATATGAAGTAAAATTAGGAGATTGAGGAGAAACTTTGATTGGTGGTCCAATAATCTCGAAACTAATTAGCGTCACAGGCGGGAAGAAGTGAAATTAGGACATGGAGGACAAAATTTGATTGCGGTCCAATAATCTTGAAACTAATAAGCACCACATGCGGGATGAAGTAAAATTAGGAGATGGAGGACAAAATTGATTGCGGTCCAATAATCTTGAAACTAATGAGCGTCATTTGCGGGATAAAGTAAAATTTGGAGATGGAGGACAAAATTTCATTGCGGTCCAAGAATCTTGAAACTAAAGAGCGTCACATGCGGGATGAAGTAAAATTAGGAGATGGAGGAGAAACGTTCATTGGTGGTCCAATAATCTTGAAACTAATGAGCGTCACATGCAGGATGAAGTAAAATTAGGAGATGGAGGACAAAATTTGATTGCGGTCCAATAATCTTCAAAGTAATGAGCGTCTTATGCGGGATGAAGTAAAATTAAGAGATGGAGGAGAAACTTTCATTGGTGGTCCAATAATCTTGAAACTAATGAGCGTCACATGCGTGATGAAGTAAAATTAGGAGATGGAGGACAAAATTTGATTGCGGTCCAATAATCTTGAAACTAATGACGCCACATGCGGGATGAAGTAAAATTAGGAAATAGAGGACAAAATTTGATTGCGGTCCAATAATCTTGAAACTAATGAGCGTCACATGCCGAATTAAGTAAAATTAGGAGATGGAAGAGAAACATTCATTAGGGGTCCAATAATCTTGAAACTAATGAGCGCCACATGCGGGATGAAGTAAAATTACGAGATGGAGGACAAAATTTGATTGCGGTTCAATAATCTTGAAACTAATGAGCGCCACATGCGGGATAAAGTAAAATTACGAGATGGAGGACAAAATTTGATTGCGGTTCAATAATCTTGTAACTAATGAGCGTCACATGCCGAATTAAGTAAAATTAGGAGATGGAGTAGAAACTTTTATTGGTGGTCCAATAATCTTGAAACTAATGAGCGTCACGTGCGGGATGAAGTAAAATTACGAAATGGAGGACAAAATTTGATTGCGGTTCAATAATCTTGAAACTAATGAGCGCCACATGCGGGATAAAGTAAAATTACGAGATATGGGACAAAATTTGATTGCGGTTCAATAATCTTGAAACTAATGAGCGTCACATGCCGAATTAAGTCAAATTAGGAGATGGAGGAGAAACTTTTATTGGTGGTCCAATAATCTTGAAACTAATGAGCGTCACGTGCGGGATGAAGTAAAATTACGAGATGGAGGACAAAATTTGATTGCGGTTCAATAATCTTGAAACTAATGAGCGTCACATGCCGGATGAAGTAAAATTAGGAGATGGAGGAGAAACTTTCATTAGTGGTCCAATAATCTTGAAACTAATGAGTGTAACATGCGGGTTAAAGTAAAATTAGGAGATGGAGGACAAAATTTGATTTCGGTCCAATAATCTTGAAACTAATGAGCGCTACATGCAGGATGAAGTAAAATTAGGAGATCAAGGACAAAATTTAATGGCGGTCCAATAATCTTGAAACTAATGAGAGCCACATGCGGGATGAAGTAAAATTAGGAAATGGAGGAGAAACTTTGATTGCGGTCTAATAATCTTGAAACTAATGAGTGTAACATGCGGGTTAAAGTAAAATTAGGAGATAGAGGATAAAATTTGATTGCAGTCCAATAATCTTGAAACTAATGAGCGCTACATGCGGGATGAAGTAAAATTAGGAGATGAATGACAAAATTTAATGGCGGTCCAATAATCTTGAAACTAATGAGCGTCACATGCGGAATGAAGTAAAATCAGGAGATGGAGGACAAAATTTGATTGCAGTTTAATAATCTTGAAATTAATGAGCGTCACATGCCGGATAAAGTAAAATTAAGAGATAAGGGGGAGTAACAAGGAAAGTAAGTAACCTAGGAGACCTTACGGTCCATTCAAAGAGGGAACCTTTGGACTAGCAATCGAGCAGGCACATGACTGCTCAATTGTTTTGCGTCCCGAAACGGCCACTTTTCAAGACTTTGTCTAGTCTTGACTTGAACTGGTCAACAGATTCTCTGTTGACAACTTCCACTGGAAGTGCGTTCCACCTACCGCAGATACTGTAGGTGAAAAGATTTCCACAAAGATTGCAGTTGTAACGCTTCAGTTCAAGTTTAAAGCCGTGATTGCGCGTTCTGTTCTCACTCAGTGTGAAAATATTCCGGTAGTCAACATTGTCGAACCCTCGAAGTATTTTGAAAACTTCGATGAGCTGACCACGAGGTCTACGGGTTTCCAGCAAAAACAGATCTAATTCCCCAAGTCTAACCTAATAACTTTTATGTCGGATAGAGGGAATCAGTTTGGTTGCCCTAGCTTGTACGCGTTCCAACCTTGCGATGTCCTTTCAAAACGAAGAACTCCAAAATTGTACGGCATACTGCAGGTGCGGCCAAACGAGGGAGTTGTACAGACAAAGTACTATCTCCTTGTTACGGTATCCAAACTGGCGCTTTATGTAACTCAACATCCTTTGGGCTTTATTCTCTGCCTCGATTCACTGTTTCGAGAACTTGAGGTCACTAGTGATAGTAACACCCAAGTCATTCTCAGTGTCACTCGATTCAAGAGCAGTGCCCTTAAGGATATAATGAGATTGGGGCTTTCTGTGGCCGATATGCATTACTTTGCATTTGTTCACGTTAAAAGGCATTTGCCAAGTGTCCGACCACTCTCCAATCTTCACAAGATCTTCCTGCAGGCGGGCAGTATTTCCATCCTTTGCAATGTTCATACCAAGCTTGGTATCGTTGGCAAATTTGGAAATCTTGGCAACGATGTCACCGTCCATGTCGTTGACGTAGATGATGAATAGTAGTGGTCCCAGGACAGAACCTTGAGGCACCCCGCTAGTAACGGGCACCCACTCAGAAACTTGTCCATTTACCACCACCCGTTGCCGTCTGCCACTTAGCCAGTTTTCGATCCAGCCTGCTTACCTTTCTGTCTATGCCCAGCGCTCGCACTTTCCGGAGAAGGTGGTGGTGTGGAACCTTATCAAAGACTTTCTGAAAGACTAAGTAAACCACATCCACTGCCTTGTCCCGAACGTGCTCACTGAAAACGAAGTGGAAGAATTCCATAAGGTTCGTCAACAATGACTGTTGCCTTCGGAAGCCGTGCTGGGAACTCCTCAGTAGCAGGTTTGACTCTAAATACGACGTCATTTTGTCCACCATCATGCTCTCCATTAGTTTACCGACTATCGAAGTCAGACTGATAGGTCAGTAGTTGGAGATGGAGGAGAAACTTTCATGGGTGGTCCAATAATCTTGAAACTAATGAAGGTCACATGCGAAATGAAGTAAAATTAGGAGATGGAGGACAAAATTTGATTGCGGTCCAATAATATAGAAGCTAATGAGCGTCACATGTGGGATGAAGTAAAATTAGGAGATGGAGGACAAAGTTGATCGCGCAAATAATCTTGAAACTAATGAGCGCCACATGCGGGATGAAGTAAAATCAGGAGATGGAGGACAAAATTTGATTGCCATCCAATAATCTTGAAACTAATGAGCGTCACATGCAGAATGAGGTAAAATTAGGAGATGGAAGAGAAACTTTCATTGGTGGTCCAATAATCTTGAAACTAATGAGCGTCACATGCGGAATAAAGTAAAATTAGGAGATGGAGGACAAAATTTGATTGCGGTCCAATAATCTTGAAACTAATGAGCGCCACATGCGCGATGAAGTAAAATTAGGAGATAGAGGACAAAATTTGATTGCGTTCCAATAATATTGAAATTAATGAGCGTCAGATGCGGGATGAAATAAAATTAGGAGATGGAGGAGAAACTTTCATTGGTGGTCCAATAATCTTGAAACTAATGAGCGTCACATCCCGGATGAAGTAAAATTAGGAGATGGATGACAAAATTTAATTGCGGGTTTTTAATCTTGAAACTATCAAGCGTCACATGCGGGATGAAGTAAAATTATGAGATGGAGGAGAAACTTTCATTGGTGGTCCAATAATCTTGAAACTAATGAGCGTCACATGCGGGATGAAGTAAAATTAGGAGATGAAGGACAAAATTTTATTGCGGTCTAATAATCTTGAAACTATTGATGGCCACATGCGGGATGAAGTAAAATTTGGAGATGGAGAACAAAATTTGATTGTGATTCAATAATCTTGAAACTAATGAGCGTCACATGCCGGATAGAGGAAAAATTGGGAGATGGAGGATAAACCTTCATTGATTGTCCAATAATCTTGAAACTAATCAGCATCACATGCAAAATGAAGTAAAATTATGAAATGAAGGAAAAAATTTGATTGCAGGCCATTAATCTTAAACCTAATGAGCGTCACATGCGGGATAAGGTAACATTAGGAAATGGAAGACAAAATTTGATTGCGGACAATAATCTTAAAACTAATAAGCGTCACATGCAATATGAAGTAAAATTAGGAGATTGAGGAGAAACTTTGATTGGTGGTCCAATAATCTCGAAACTAATTAGCGTCACAGGCGGGAAGAAGTGAAATTAGGACATGGAGGACAAAATTTGATTGCGGTCCAATAATCTTGAAACTAATGAGCACCACATGCGGGATGAAGTAAAATTAGGAGATGGAGGACAAAATTTGATTGCGGTCCAATAATCTTGAAACTAATGAGCGTCATTTGCGGGATAAAGTAAAATTTGGAGATGGAGGACAAAATTTCATTGCGGTCCAAGAATCTTGAAACTAAAGAGCGTCACATGCGGGATGAAGTAAAATTAGGAGATGGAGGAGAAACGTTCATTGGTGGTCCAATAATCTTGAAACTAATGAGCGTCACATGCAGGATGAAGTAAAATTAGGAGATGGAGGACAAAATTTGATTGCGGTCCAATAATCTTCAAAGTAATGAGCGTCTTATGCGGGATGAAGTAAAATTAAGAGATGGAGGAGAAACTTTCATTGGTGGTCCAATAATCTTGAAACTAATGAGCGTCACATGCGTGATGAAGTAAAATTAGGAGATGGAGGACAAAATTTGATTGCGGTCCAATAATCTTGAAACTAATGACGCCACATGCGGGATGAAGTAAAATTAGGAAATAGAGGACAAAATTTGATTGCGGTCCAATAATCTTGAAACTAATGAGCGTCACATGCCGAATTAAGTAAAATTAGGAGATGGAAGAGAAACATTCATTAGGGGTCCAATAATCTTGAAACTAATGAGCGCCACATGCGGGATGAAGTAAAATTACGAGATGGAGGACAAAATTTGATTGCGGTTCAATAATCTTGAAACTAATGAGCGCCACATGCGGGATAAAGTAAAATTACGAGATGGAGGACAAAATTTGATTGCGGTTCAATAATCTTGTAACTAATGAGCGTCACATGCCGAATTAAGTAAAATTAGGAGATGGAGGAGAAACTTTTATTGGTGGTCCAATAATCTTGAAACTAATGAGCGTCACGTGCGGGATGAAGTAAAATTACGAAATGGAGGACAAAATTTGATTGCGGTTCAATAATCTTGAAACTAATGAGCGCCACATGCGGGATAAAGTATAATTACGAGATATGGGACAAAATTTGATTGCGGTTCAATAATCTTGAAACTAATGAGCGTCACATGACGAATTAAGTAAAATTAGGAGATGGAGGAGAAACTTTTATTGGTGGTCCAATAATCTTGAAACTAATGAGCGTCACGTGCGGGATGAAGTAAAATTACGAGATGGAGGACAAAATTTGATTGCGGTTCAATAATCTTGAAACTAATGAGCGTCACATGCCGAATTAAGTAAAATTACGAGATGGAGGAGAAACTTTTATTGGTGGTCCAATAATCTTGAAACTAATGAGCGTCACGTGCGGGATGAAGTAAAATTACGAGATGGAGGACAAAATTTGATTGCGGTTCAATAATCTTGAAACTAATGAGCGCCACATAAGGGATAAAGTAAAATTACGAGATTGAGGACAAAATTTGATTGCGGTTCAATAATCTTGAAACTAATGAGCGTCACATGCCGAATTAAGTAAAATTAGGAGATGGAGGAGAAACTTTTATTGGTGGTCCAATAATCTTGAAACTAATGAGCGTCACGTGCGGGATGAAGTAAAATTACGAGATGGAGGACAAAATTTGATTGTGGTTCAATAATCTTGAAACTAATGAGCGCCACATGCGGGATAAAGTAAAATTAGGAGATGGAGAACAAAATTTGATTGCGGTCCAATAATCTTGAAACTAATGAGCTTCACATGCGGCATGAAGTTAAATTAGGGTCTCGAGGACATAATTTGTTTGCGGTCCAATAATATTGAAACTAATGAGCGTCACATGCCGAATTAAGTAAAATTGTAAATGGAGGAGAAACTTTAATTGGTGGTCCAATAATCTTCAAAATAATGGGTGTCACATGCGGGATGAAGTAAAATTAGGAGATTGAGGACAAAATTTGATTGCGGTTCAATAATCTTGAAACTAATGAGCGCCACATGCGGGATAAAGTAAAATTAGGAGATGGAGAACAAAATTTGATTGCGGTCCAATAATCTTGAAACTAATGAGCTTCACATGCGGCATGAAGTTAAATTAGGGTCTCGAGGACATAATTTGTTTGCGGTCCAATAATCTTGAAACTAATGAGCGTCACATGCGGGATGAAATAAAATTAGGAGATGGAGGAGAAACTTTAATTGGTGGTCCAATAATCTTCAAAATAATGGGTGTCACATGCGGGATGAAGTAAAATTAGGAGATTGAGACAAAATTTGATTGCGGTTCAATAATCTTGAAACTAATGAGCGCCACATGCGGGATGAAGTAAAATTAGGAGATGGAGAACAAAATTTGATTGCGGTCCAATTATCTTGAAACTAATGAGCTTCACATGCGGCATGAAGTTAAATTAGGGTCTCGAGGACATAATTTGTTTGCGGTCCAATAATCTTGAAACTAATGAGCGTCACATGCGGGATGAAATAAAATTAGGAGATGGAGGAGAAACTTTAGTTGGTGGTCTAATAATCTTCAAAATAATGGGTGTCACATGCGGGATGAAGTAAAATTAGGAGATTGAGGACAAAATTTGATTGCGGTTCAATAATCTTGAAACTAATGAGCGCCACATGCGGGATAAAGTAAAATTAGGAGATGGAGAACAAAATTTGATTGCGGTCCAATAATCTTGAAACTAATGAGCTTCACATGCGGCATGAAGTTAAATTAGGGTCTCGAGGACATAATTTGTTTGCGGTCCAATAATCATGAAACTAATGAGCGTCACATGCGGGATGAAATAAAATTAGGAGATGGAGGAGAAACTTTAATTGGTGGTCCAATAATCTTCAAAATAATGGGTGTCACATGCGGGATGAAGTAAAATTAGGAGATTGAGGACAAAATTTGATTGCGGTTCAATAATCTTGAAACTAATGAGCGCCACATGCGGGATAAAGTAAAATTAGGAGATGGAGAATAAAATTTGATTGCGGTCCAATAATCTTGAAACTAATGAGCTTCACATGCGGCATGAAGTTAAATTAGGGTCTCGAGGACGTAATTTGTTTGCGGTCCAATAATCTTGAAACTAATGAGCGTCACATGCGGGATGAAATAAAATTAGGAGATGGAGGAGAAACTTTAATTGGTGGTCCAATAATCTTCAAAATAATGGGTGTCACATGCGGGATGAAGTAAAATTAGGAGATTGAGACAAAATTTGATTGCGGTTCAATAATCTTGAAACTAATGAGCGCCACATGCGGGATAAAGTAAAATTAGGAGATGGAGAACAAAATTTGATTGCGGTCCAATTATCTTGAAACTAATGAGCTTCACATGCGGCATGAAGTTAAATTAGGGTCTCGAGGACATAATTTGTTTGCGGTCCAATAATCTTGAAACTAATGAGCGTCACATGCGGGATGAAATAAAATTAGGAGATGGAGGAGAAACTTTAGTTGGTGGTCTAATAATCTTCAAAATAATGGGTGTCACATGCGGGATGAAGTAAAATTAGGAGATTGAGGACAAAATTTGATTGCGGTTCAATAATCTTGAAACTAATGAGCGCCACATGCGGGATAAAGTAAAATTAGGAGATGGAGAACAAAATTTGATTGCGGTCCAATAATCTTGAAACTAATGAGCTTCACATGCGGCATGAAGTTAAATTAGGGTCTCGAGGACATAATTTGTTTGCGGTCCAATAATCTTGAAACTAATGAGCGTCACATGCGGGATGAAATAAAATTAGGAGATGGAGGAGAAACTTTAGTTGGTGGTCTAATAATCTTCAAAATAATGGGTGTCACATGCGGGATGAAGTAAAATTAGGAGATTGAGGACAAAATTTGATTGCGGTTCAATAATCTTGAAACTAATGAGCGCCACATGCGGGATAAAGTAAAATTAGGAGATGGAGAACAAAATTTGATTGCGGTCCAATAATCTTGAAACTAATGAGCTTCACATGCGGCATGAAGTTAAATTAGGGTCTCGAGGACATAATTTGTTTGCGGTCCAATAATCTTGAAACTAATGAGCGTCACATGCGGGATGAAATAAAATTAAGAGATGGAGGAGAAACTTTAATTGGTGGTCCAATAATCTTCAAAATAATATTGTCACATGCGGGATGAAGTAAAATTAGGAGATTGAGGACAAAATTTGATTGCGGTTCAATAATCTTGAAACTAATGAGCGCCACATGCGGGATGAAGTAAAATTAAGAGATGGAAGAGAAATTTTCATTACCCAAGTTCGAGTAATTCATTATTTCAAATTGATAATATTTTGTTAATTACTCTCAATTAATTTTTAATTTTTTATATAAATAAGGATGGACAAAATCCCTAAGATCTACTCGAAGAGAGGTTAAGAATCGAATAGAAGGGAAAATATAAATTATATATTATTTATAGGTAAGTTTACTCTTTATACCAATTGTATATGTTATTATATATTAATTCTCTTTTTCATTATTTTAAATGAAGTCCTTCGACTACTTTCGAGGGTAAATTATTCCAATTCTGATTAATTTCATAAGTGAACAAGTTATGTGACATCGCAGTGTCAATTTAATCTTTTGTTCATAGCCTGAAGTCATTATTTCTAGTGAGTGATCGGTCATCTTACTTAAATACAAACTTTTACTTTATATCAGTAAAACATTTATTAATTTAAAGTCCTCGGTAAGCTGACCTGGGGAAACAAGAAGTAAACTCAAATCTCTAAATTCATATAGTTTGCTTTTAAGTTCAAGTTTTAATTTCGATGATCGCCGCTGAACATCGCAGTGTCAATTTAATCTTTTGTTCATAGCCTGAAGTCATTATTTCTAGTAAGTGATCGGTCATCTTACTCAATTACAAACTTTTACTTTATATCAGTGAAACATTTATTAATTTAAAGTCCTCGGTAAGATGACCTAGGGAAACGGGAAGCAAACAAAACTCCCTACATGCATATAATTTGTTTTTAAGTTCAAGACTTAATTTCGATGCTCGGCGCTTTTTACTTTTCCTGGTTAAAATGTATTTTTGCAGATGACGTTACCCATATTGAAGCACCTATTCTATGTGAGGTGTGCCAAATGTTTATATAATGGAAGGATAATATCTTTCTTTTTAAATATAAACTTCTGACAATGTAATCCAGAAGTTTGTTCGCTTCTGGGACTGGTACAACAAATTCTTATGAAACTTTTAGGTAAGTCTAAATGAATACAAGCAAAACTTTTACTATCGTATCTATGCTCAAATTAAAAATACCTATGTTGTAAACCTAGCGGGATTTAGGTACCCTACCTCATATTTCACTCTATGAAATTTATTTAACATTTTTGGTCACTTTATTACTCTATCTGATACATTGTAAATTAATAGTACAACACCAATATTTTGCCATAATTCAAAATTTTGTATTATCCGAAAATTTTAAAATTTTGCATAATACTCGTACTTCACTAAAAATATCAGCAATATAGATTATAAACAGTAATGGACAAAGAAACTAAACCTTGGAGAAACCGATAGTGACCGATGCTAAACTTGAGTTAATCCCATTTACTACAACACTGCCTCAGTTCGTTCAAACATTTTTTTTTATCCATTTAAGTCCATATCCCCTTAAACCAATGAATGGCCTTTAAGGATATTAGAAGTCAATTATGTTGGTCACATGTTGAGATCTTTTCGAAAATAAAATCCACAAAGTTACTTAAACAAGACCAATGCACCTGAAAACCATGTTGAATGGCGTAAATTAAGTCGTTGGACTCCAAATGATCTACGATTCAGTCTTAAATAATAATAATAATATTTTACCAAAAGCGGAAGTTACGAAAATTGAACTCAAATTCTCCTGAAAAATAATGATACGTTTTGGAAAAGTTTGAGTCATATTCACCTTTTTAAACTTACTTGGAACTATTCCTTCATTAATTGCTGAGTTTAAAATGTTACAAAATGGTTTTGCTAGTTTGCTTTCTGATTCAGTAAAGAGAATTGGATAGGCTTTATCAGTACACGTTTCTTTGATTATTTTGATTTACTAAATAAATATTTTCTCTTTCGTTTAACTTAATGGTCGAAATTAATTACATCGGTGAGAGTAGGTAAATTTATTCTGATTTCGATAGTAAAGATGTTGAAAAAATGCTCATTTAATGCCTTCTGTACATGGACGGATCGTCACGAAGCACAACTTCTCAAGCCTTGTGGGTGCCGTTGCAATCGCTGGTGAATTAACGATTATTAACTTATGTATATATATAAAGTTTTAGGTTGTCATTTCGGTGCCAGCGCTAGTTTCTTGTTGTGGTTCCTTTTAGCTCTTTTGATGCTGCATTTAACAAGACGACGACAAAAATTATATTGGTTGTTCTTTTCATCATTACTAGCTTCTAAGTATTTATAGCGCCGGTTACGTTCCCGTTTGTATTCTTAAATCTCTCTATTTATTTAAGGCACTTTCTAGATCTAGTAAGACTTCAGGCTTTATAAACCTCTAAGCCATCACTCTGTAGTAGCATCCGAGTTTTATTCATGATTGTCACAGACATCTTTTTTTCCTGGTTTCTCGTTTTTCTCAATATTTCAAAAATCACTTTCAGTTTTCATCTTTATCCACATTTACCTACCTTCCAAATTCTTCTTTTGATGCTTTCTTACTTTAACTAAATAAACACTTGTTCCACTGCTAGGTATGCTACAATCGCATACAATTATTATCTTACCAATTACTACTTCCATAGAAATGCTCCATATTTTCTATATCCCAATGTTCACACTACCCACAAGGGTTACCTCGCAAAGAAGTTGAGAGAAGGCCGAGCGTAACTTAAAGTTGTGTGCAATCGCGTCGCGGCTATTCCCTTAGACCTACCCCTAAATGCAATGGCGGCCTCAGGTCGATTTGTGTCATCTTCGAATTGGAGACACTCGCGAGACGTCCTGCGATTTAATGGAGCAGTCTCCTGCAATTGATTGCAACGACTGCATTGCTCCCCAGACTGTTTGGCACATTCTTGTTAAATCTCCGAGTATGGGTGCGCTTCGTATACATTACCTACCTCATAAACGGCGTTGCTATCGTTTATCACCTGTACTCGAAAAGGATTCGTGCACACAAACTTGTGGACCATTCGACGTTGGAAGAGGCTAGCCTCGTCCATTTTATTTTACTATCTGTGATGTTGGTCACGTGCAGCCGCGCCGGGGGAAGGCGAGCTTTTCCCCAACCCTGGATCATGCTTTTTCTTCTTACTTTGTTTTTGTTGGTATTTTCTCCTGTTGGTTTTGGGTTTGTTGTATGGGAGGCAGTTGTTCGTTTGTTTTTTTATTTAGCCTAGCATTAAGTTATAATGTAATTACGGCGACTTGCACCCATGTAGGAAGGCGTCAGATTGACAATGAAAAAAATCACAGTTCACACCCAAGCTCACAGGCAGCCTCAACTATTCTTGATCCTATTGCTAAACTAAAGTGCATCGATTCGATTCATTGCACCCATCTGCTTGTCGAGATCCAAATATTATACAACTTATTCCTCTACATATGTGGTCTAAGTAAGAGTAACTCTTCTCTCAAACATGGACTTATCCTTTTTCGCGGATCCATCAACGTTTTACATGTCGTTCCGATCCACTGACATTTTCCTGTTTTATAATCCCTACCACATCTAATTTATCTTAATGCAGTACAACTATGCGGACAGATAAGACTAAAATCATATCTGAAACTTTTAAATTGAGTAAAACTTTTAGCATAAGTTTCACAACAAAGATCGGATCTACCTTGATCATATTTACATTCACTCTTTCCCATTTACATTATTCAGTATTCACAAAAGATGATCGCCCGATGTCGAAAGACGTCTCGGGAAAATATTCATGTATAACAATGGCCCTTTGCTCCGCCCGCTTCAGGCTCAACAGGAAGCTCTTTTGCGAAAGTTTGAAAAGCAATTAAGTCAACTTAATATGCAAAAATAATCACCAAAAAACACGTGATCTAAGATGATTGAAATACGAGTATCCCAAAGGAAAATAATACACATAATAAGCCCAAGTGCTTTCGTGTTTACATTATCGGGGGCAGAAGAACAATGGAATAGAGAAACAGTTAATAAACAGAAAAATGTGACGTCATTCAAACATACTGACGAACAAAGACAATCGTTTAGGGCAGGAGGAACCAACTGGCAAACAAATGAATAGCCCATCGGAAGAACTACAATCTACAAATCAATTAAACGATTGTCTTTGTTCGTCAGTATGTTTGAATGACGTCACCTTTCTCTGTTTATTAACTGTTTCTCTATTCCATTGTTCTTCTTCCCCTGATGATGTAAACACGAAAGCACTTGGGCTTATTCTGTGTATTATTTTCCTTTGGGATATTTCAAGCATATACGTAGGTGAGTCAAAAAGTTCTCAGACAAATGCCAGATTATTGAAATGTTCGATTTTGTACAAGTAAATACAGGGTCAAACACGACTTTCATGTTTTCTGAACAATTCCTACAAAATTCGTCATTCAATTTGTCGAGACTCTTTGTATTAGATGTGCTTCAAAAAGGTTACTTTTTTGAACCCATAAAATGGCAAATTTTGAGATAAGAGCGAACATTAAATTCCTGACTAAACTTGATTGGAAGCCTGTTAAGATTATTGACGCTCTACAACAGGTTTATGGTGACTCTTCGCCATGTAGAGCGGTAGTTTACGACTGGATTAAGCGCTTCAAGGGGGGCAGAGAAGAAGTTGAAGATGATCCACGTGAAGGGAGACCCTCCACCTCCATTAACCCAGAAAATGTCGAGCTTGTGAGGAATCTAGTGGATAAAGATCGACGTATTACTATTGATGAAGTTGCCAATGCATGTGAAATCTCTCATGGCTCAGCATTTGGAATTCTAACTGAAAATCTTGGCCTGAGCAAGCTTTCAGCACGTTGGGTCCCAAAAGCGTTGCGAGAAGACCAGCTGAATCATAGGGCCAACCTTTCTTTGGCTATTTTGACCAAGATTGAAGCAAACGAGGATAGTTTTTTTGAGCGCCTCGTAACGGGAGATGAAACTTGGGTGTATCAGTTTGATCCTGAAAGTAAAAGTCAATCAAAAGAGTGGCACCCAAGTGGGGCAGCAGGGCCTATCAAGTTCAAGACAGAGAGGTCCGTTAAGAAGATAATGGCTACAGTTTTTTGGGATTCGGAGGGAATTATTTTAATAGACTTCTTAGAAGGACAAAAAACTGTTACGTCCAGCTATTACGAAGGAGTTTTAAGGAAGCTGAAAACTTCAATAGCCAAAAAACGACGAGGAAAGCTCCACAAGCAAATCTTGTTCCACCATGACAATGCCCCTGCACATTCGTCCAAAGCTGTGAGATCTCAGCTACGGGAATTTAGATGGGAAATTCTTGCTCATCCCCCTTATAGCCCTGATTTAGCACCCTCTGACTTTTTTCTGTTTCCAAATTTAAAGGGACACCTAAAAGGAACCCAGTTTCAATCATTAGATGAAGCAAAAAAGCAGGTCATTACTTGGTGCCAGAGACAACCCCGTGAATTCTACAAAGATGGTCTTTACCGTTGGATTCATAGATTAAGAAAGTGTATAGATGTTAATGGAGCTTATGTAGAAAAATGATTACAGTATTATTACAAATAAAAATTTTATGCCATTTATCTGAGAACTTTTTGACTCCCCTACGTATATATATATATATATATATATATATATAAGGAGAGGATAAATAGATAGATATGAAACTGGCATCTTTCATCATCGGTTGTTTAAAAAATAAAAAAGGAAAAATAGAAAAAGACAGAGAAAAAGCAAGAAAAAGCAAAGGAAAGAAGAAAAGGAAGAAAGAAAGAAAATAAGTGTTGTGACCATAAAAGTTATTGAATATTGGAATTTCCTTTAAGAGATCTGATTGAATTATGCCTCTGTGAATATAATTGCTAAACATCTTAATTACTTTAGCATTTTCAAAATCAATGGTATGCTCCTTAGTAGACTTGTATTCAAACATGTTAGAAGATTGCGTGGCCCCCTAATTTCGCTTTGGTGTTTTTTTTATTCTCCTAAGGCAAGGGTGGGCAACCTTTTTAAGGGTGTGTGCCAAAATTAGCTAAATCTTTGATACAAAAATTTCCACGTGCTAATATTTGAGTAAAACACAATAAAAGGATATAAAATTAAAAATGTTCATTATTCATTCTTAACTCCTTATGATGCATAAAAATTACAACGAGAAGATACTTATTTTACCCAAAAGTATACATATATTAAACAAAATTGAATCTTTACCATTTTAAGTTGAAAACAACAAATCCAAACTAGTGAAGAAAAAATTGTGTACTTTTTTATTTATTTACCACCAATGAGACTTCTGCTGCCTCACTGATAACAAATAATGTATAACAGGTTGCAAACAATGCGGTTGTTATATAAAAAAAAGTTGGAGATACATTTATTTAGTTTTCATAAATATACCATTTGGCTTCGCGTGCCGGTAAGAATCCTTTGGCGTGCCACATTTGCTACGCGTGCCAAGGGTTTGCCAGGCCTGTCCTAAGAAATCTACTACTTTCATTAATGCATATTTTATCACAGTTTTGACAAGGTATATAATACATACCCGGCTTCCCTCTATCCGTAGATCATTTGGGAGCGGGAGAGGGGAGGGGGGAAGTAGATAACTACGTATGGTACTTTTCGAATTGAAAGGCAACATGAATGTTATTGGTTTGGGCTAAACTTTTGAAGTTATTTAACAGAGGTGCTCACGGGTAGATAATATAGTTAATAATCGCTTTTCTCTTAGACTTTCCTAGATGGTATTGAGTAAAAATTTTATTTAATGAAACAATAACATTTTTCCATCAATCATACGAGGCGATGTAGGTCATTTAATTTGGGGGTGATTCATTTACGAATGGGATAAGTTTTTATTAAAAAAGAAAGCACATACCTTTTTTCAGTATGTTCATCACAATAAAAAAATATATTGTATATAGGCATTCTACTTAGATGGTTTGATATCAAAATCTCTTAAATAAATAATAGATGATTTGTTGTTCTGTTCACCGTAAACCAACGAACTCTAATGACTAGATACATTATTTCTATTGTCACCCTAATTGTGGAAAAAGGTTTAAGGAAGATCGTACAATCGATTTTGAAAACGCAAAAGTAATTTAGAATCCTAGTAATTATATTCACAGAGACATAATTAAATCACCTCTCATAAAGAAAAATTTCCAACTTCAACTCATACAATTGACAGTTCAACACTAATTCATAAATACGCAAAACCTTAATCCGCCTTCTCTTTAAAAATGGCTTTGACAGCAGCCACTTGATTAAATTTTGCCTCCCAACTTTGTTCGTTCTTAAGGTTAAGCCTATTTTCTACATTCATTAGTTTGTCAGCGACTGATGATGAAGGATGTCTCCGTCGAAATCTGGTCTTTCAATAAATTAATCCTGAATACTGTTGCTTTATTTTTCATTTACATCTACGTAACTGCAGCTACGAGGGGCGGTCATTAAGTTTTGCGAATCAGTAGGGCAAAACAGAGGAAGGGAGATGGCTGTTTGTGGGGGAGTTAGGACAAGTTGTGACAAGTGAGGACCTGCAGCCGCACGCTCCTGCCTTGTCTATTTAAGAAGCAGTAACTGATCGCAGGTCGTCAGTCACAAATTTTTCAGCAATGGAGAAGGTTGAGCACCGCACAGTGATCAAATTTTTTACCAAGGAAGGCAAGAATGCAAAAGAGATCCATGAACGCATGGTTGCAGTGTACACCGACACCGCCCCTTCCTATGCAACCATTGCTCGCTATTATAGGGAGGTCCACCATGGTTGTGAGTCCCTTGAAGATGACCCCCGTCCAGGATGCCCGTCAAACGTGCCAACAAGGACAATGTGGCCCGTGTAGAGAGGATGATCCTTGAAAATCGACGGGTGAAGGTCGAAGAAATCGAGCGAGAACTTGGAATATCACATAGAAGTGTTATCAACATCATCCACGACAATTTGGCCATGACCAAGTTCTCTGCTCGTTGAGTCCCTAGAAACCTCACACCCCATGATCGACTTCAACGTGGTCAAAGTCCACAAGGCCAGAGTTGCACAAGCTTCCCTGCGTGAGTGCGGATTCAAGGAGCTCAACCATCCCCCTTACAGTTCAGATCTGGCCCTTAACGACTAATTTTTATTCCGCCAGCTCAATGCTGCACTGCGTGGATGCCGGTTTGGGGACGATGAAGATGTCCAGCTCGCCGTCCAGGAGTGGATTGAACAGCAGTCGGGAGATTTCTGGTTGTCGGGAATTCGAAGCCTCATGGACAAGTGGCGCAAGTGCATTGAAATCGAGGGTAGTTATATTTAAAAATAATAAAACGCTTTTCCTCATATCTCGTTTCCTTATATCCGAATTGCAAAACTTATTGACTGCTCCTTGTATATTCGAAAAACGTTTACCTCAATGGTCCTTTTCCATCCAAGTCCGTACGCTCAGTTCCCCATGTTGTTTTCTCTTATCTCATTGGTAGCTTTAATGCCTGCTTATCATTAGGTATCGTTGTTTCTGATGATTTCATATAATCTATTGTAAGCCCAAATTGTTAAAAGCCTAATATGAACTTAAACAAAATAAAAAGCTTTGCCCAAATCAATCTCTAAACTCAGGTTTCTTTCTATAGTTTTAGAAAGACCGGTTCAAAAATTAATGAAATCTTCTATTTTCGTTTCCAAGCATTCCATAACACTCAATAATTTCACTTATGTAAATGTGCTCCATTTACATAGGAAGAAGTAATAAAATTCGAGAAATTATTATTAATGAAATTAAGGTAGTGACCAAGAGGAGTAAATTGAATAGAATAAAAGGTAACTAATTTCATGACCAACCCACTTTCAGCATTGTATTATTTATATTTATACTTTAAATGGTCGTCCTTAGTTAAATATTAAATATTCATAAGTATATATGTATGTATCTACAAGTTATGTGTGTATAAAGTTATATACATACTTACCTCTTACTTAGAAGCCAGAGGAATTCAGTCCCCTAAAACCATTGTTTAAATTTAAATTCAGCACACTTTAGGAGCAAGTCCTACGAGTTGCCCGCTTCCCCCTTGAAACAACTCGTCTTTTCATTTTTCGCAAAGTCATTTCCTGCCCTTCTTTCTGACTAAGAAGCCCTCTTAGATTGGTAGACCCCGATCCTCTGAAGACACTCTTCCCTTGTGATGGTGTAACCCACCCCTTCTCCCGGTCCCTCCAGCTCGCTAAGTGATTCCCTCCAACTTAGCTCCCGTCCCACGGCTCTATGAATCATATCGACGAATCCAGTCCGACCTTATTTTGCGCTCAAGCAGCGATAAGCTCATCTCTAAAGGAAAATACCCATGAACTACCCTTGTATGTTTTAATTACGTTTTCCACTTTAAAGTTCTCCTAGCACATGTGCAGTAAAATAATAGTGGGGAAAAAAGACACTCTTTTTCTAATAAAAAATGTAAAATTATTTTGGCTCCACTTAGGAAATATTCAGATATATACCTAGAACATTCTTGTAAACGGTAGCTTAGCTCAGAAGCCTCCAACTGTTGGCTACTTAATCGTTCGATATCGGGCCTTTCGAAAGCTTTAAAATTGTCAAAATAGTTCAGCTAAAGTGATAATAACACATAAGAAAAAAAAACCACTCGTGTTTGGTCCTTAGCCATTGGTCGGAACCTCCTTAGTCAATGCGGAGTTCCTACTGCTTGACTGCCTGCCATTACCACAACTAAGTAACGCTTCAAAAGGCACTTTTAGGTGACGCCCTTGTTTTTATCTCCATGAACCGTTGCGCAAACTTGTGCTGAACCCTCAGCACTTTAAAAATTGACCAAGAAATTCCGGGCCCATTCCTGTTAGCAACCAGGACTCTCGCCCGTTTAACACTTACATGTAAGTGACCGCATATTATTATTTATTTATTTATTATTAATATAGTAGGACAGTCTGTATAAATGTCTGAAAACTAATTATAAAAAAATGACCTATAAAATAATTACGTAACTGAGGGTAGAAAGTGACTTTTTATCCTTCTTTTGTTGCCACGGGACGATAGCAGATAATTTCTGAAATTGACAACTTACAAGTAAAAATACTTTAAAGAAGACCAAGAATATAAGGTTATTGTAAGTTCTCCTATAATTACTTTAATTAAAAAATCAAAACAACCTAATGTAAATATATGGAAAGTAGAGAAAATATCCTTTCACCAATTTATTTCGAGTAGGCGAAGACAATAAAAAAATGAGCCAGAAAGTATAACGCGAGGGGTTTGAGAAACCATATATGGAAACTGTATTATTTTATTATAATTTTCCCTTCTTCCAGCTAAGGATTTATATTTCTCATCTATTTTTCGGTCATCTACATCTTTTTAAGTTGTGTTGTACACATTTTAAACTCTTTGCTAGTTATAGAAGCTAGTTTAAAAATTGACCAAAATATATTGAAAATTGACATCACATCTGTTTTTGAGTTATTATAATGCGTTACAATTATGTTATTTTTACACTAACTTGCACAAATGCTTTAAAGTTCCTTTATATTTCGCAACATGAGATAATTTAGTGGGGGGTTTGACCACCGATCTGCGATCTTTTGGAGCCTTTTTATTTACCAGTGGAGATATATATTTTAATGTGGGATCCAAATGCCTGGTAACTACCTCGTATGGTAGTCACCATGAAGTTGACCCTAATCTGGAATTCATTCCGCGACTTAACACATCTGGTGTCGGTTACCATTGCTGTAATCAGAAGTGTTGTTTACATAAGGATAGGATAGAGCTAGATATGAGATTTATAAGTCATTCTAAAAGTCTTACGGTATTTCTTCATGTTTATCTCTATTTTATGGATATAACTGATTGAAAGTAGATTCTTTTAAGTCTACTAAACTCGAAGCATAAGTATATGAAAGCAGGAACACAACCCAATATGAAACGTTTTAGACAATCGATTAGTCCCGAGGAAAAAATAATTCCCTAGCCGAAACCAAGTTCTCATCTTCAGAAGATTCTTTATATTCATTTGGTGTAATATGACTGGCATAATTCATTTTTAATTCTTAACACAAATCACCTCAATCCCCTTAAAAATCACCTGATAGGTTTACTGTATTTAGTTAGACCGTTTACATGCAGCACTTGATGAAAAAAGGACAGCATTAAAACATAGCGTAAGAACACACAACCTCAAATCGCTCAAGAAATACTATACAGAAGCTTAACAATTTTGACTGTACTAATGAGTCCTCCTCCATACTCACTCGACGCGGCCACATCAAATTACGTTCGTTATAGGAGTTTAGCGAATCGCCTGAAGAGAATGAAGATGGCAACAACAGAAGAGGTCGAAACAAACTTAAACTCTTTAAATATCAAAATCAAACGAGTTGTACACACGTATCAAAAGGTTCGTAGACAGATGGAAACTAGCCATAGAACCTGATGAAAATTATATTAATTACACTGTCTAACAAAATTTAACTTTTTGTCGACTACAAAGATTACAATAACATTTTTTTAATGTAGTTTAATGTATAGATTTTAAAAATGGAAGTCATTTTTATCAAAATAACCAGTTTTTTGTAACTTGCAAAATTACTATTTTTGTCAAATTTTGAAGATTTTTAACGAATTTCATTCTTTTATTTCTTATTTTCAGGTTATTTAACTAAATAAAATTTTAAATAAAAGTAACAATTTTAATTAAATTGCCAAGAGGACAGTGTAAAAATAACACAGATAAGTTCTGCTACATATGTGGTTCAGTAACATTTAAAAAAAATCAAAGAACCAATTTCTTCTCTCTTGAAAAAACTATATAATTTGTATTTTGGATGTAAAATTGGCGACCAAGATAAACCATGGGCAACACATATCTGTTGCACGACATGATTTAATTCTTTATCAAAATGGTCTAAAGGAAAAATAAAAAGCCTTCAATTTGGTGTTCCAATGGTATGGCGAGAGCCCCAAGATCATGCCAATGATTGCTATTTCTGTTTGGTAGACATACAAAGTAATTAATTGTTTTTTGTCCACTTTACCTATATTTTGAAGTAGTATACTGTAATATTATTTTTTAAAAATATAAAATTAATTAAGTTTAGAGCTACTTTATTGTAATCACACATATGTATATCACTATAAATTATATGCATATAATTTCCATACTTTTAGGTAAAACAACGAAGTGCGCTTCAGCTCTGGTATATACTGACCTTAGATCTGCTATTTGGCCTATACCTCACTCAAAAGACATTCCACTACTGAACCACCTGCAGAAATTGTTTTGTTAAACTCTGATGAATCAGATATGGAATCATGTGAACCAGAAACTGAAATTCATGTTCCCGAAACTGTTTATACGAGGAGAGGTCAATAAGTTTTGCAATTCGGATATAAGGAAACGAGATATGAGGAAAAGTGTTTTATTATTTTTCAATATAACTACCCTCGACTTCAATGCACTTGCACCACTTGTTTCTGAGGCTTCGAATTCCCGACAACCAGGAATCTCCAGACTGCTGTTCAATCTACTCCTGGACGGTGAGCTGGACATCTTCATCGTCCCCAAACCGGCGTCCACGCAGTGCAGCCTTGAGCTGGTGGAATAAAAAAGTAGTCGCTAGTGACCAGATCTGGACTGTTGGGGAAATGGTTGAACTCATCGAATCCGCACTCGCGCACAGCAGCTTGTGCAACTCTGGCCTTGTAGACTTTGACGACGTTGAAGTCGATCATGAAGCGTGTGGTTTCTAGGGACCCAACGGGCAGAGACCTTCTTCTGTTTTGCCCTACTGATTCGCAATACTTATTGACCACCCCTCGTACTACTCCCAAACCTTTCTCATTTATTTGATCTAGATGATCTTGTAAGAGATCTAAACTTAACAAAGCAACAGAATGAATTACTGGCCTCGAGACTGAAAGAAAGAAATTTAGTAGCAGAAGATGTCCGAATTACTAGGTTTCACATTCGATCAAACAATTTAATAGACAAATTTTCATTTGACCACAATTTATGCTACTGTAATAATATTCCACGTCTCTTTAAAGAATTAAATATACATTATAAACCCAGTCGATGGAGACGTTTCATTGACGCTTCTTTATATAGTAGTAAAGCCGTGTTTCTGCATAATGTAAATAAACTACCATCGATACCAGTAACTCACTGTGTTGTTTTGTAAGAAACATATGAGAATTTATATTTCATTTTAAAAATCATTAAATACAGTGAACATCAATGGTTGATTTGTGCTGGCCTTAAGATAGTAGTCATTTTAAATGGCTTGCAGCCAGGCTACACAAAATTGATGTGTTTTGTGTCAATGGAACAGTAGAGCTCAGGGAGAACATTACATACGCTCAGAATGGCATGTAAGAGAAGAGACAAAAGTAGATTGTCATAATGTCATACGTGAACAATTGGTTCCTAAGGAAAACATAATTTTGCCACCACTTCTCATAAAATTAGGTTTAATGAAACAATTTGTGAAAGCCTTAAAGCATGACCAGCCATCCTTCTTATATTCACAAACAAAATTTTCTAAGATTAGTGATGCTAAAATTGAAGAAGGAATCTTTGTTGGGCCTCAGATTCGACAACTTATGGTTGATAGTGAGTTTGAGGCAAAATTGAGCAAGTCAGAATTTGACGCCTGGCATAGTTTCAAAGGTGTATGTAATGGTCTCCTTGGAAGGAATAAATCAGAAAATCACCACATTCTTGTTCAGAATTTAAATAGGTCTTATAATGGGTTGGGATGTAATATGTCAATAAAGGTGCATTTTTTGCATTCCCATTTGTCTTTCTTTCCAGAGAATCCAGCAGACATCAGCGATGAGTATTGTGAAAGATTCCACCAAGATATTGCTACTATAGAAAATCGTTATAAAGGAAAATGGAGTCCTGCAATGCTTGCTGACTTTTGCTGGACCCTTCAAAGAGACAGACAAGATGTTGTACATAAAAAGAAGCCTAAATATTCTAAAAATATATGACTATTGTATAGATTTCAGCAATTTTGAAAAAATCTTAAATCTTCATTATTTTTTAAAATATATTTTGATAATACCACACTCTAAAATATATTAAAAGGACTTATTAATTCCTTTTGATGAATAAGCTTTTTGGTTCCAATTATCTTTGTACTTTTTGTCAAATAAAATAGAAATAATAATAAATATTTCATACCTCTATATACCGAATAATCTAATATTAATAAAAAATTAAATGTGCAGATTACCCAAAAAACTGAAGCCATTTCGTAATCTACGAAAAAAACTACAATAAAAAACTCCTTTCTCATTTCTGTAGCAAAATCATTGTTGGACAGTGTTATTAAATTAATAAATAAATCAATAAACTTCAGAGTTGTTTAATTTCCACCCATAAAATAATATTAAAAATATAGAATTATATAAAATCACCATCACAGTCGATACAAATGTTTTTAATTTGCTTAAAGATTATTTATTAAAAAATTTAGGATTTATTTTTATAGAAATTCGAGAATCAATTGTATCGTTAGAGAATTGCTTATATTGGGGTTATAGAAGGTTACCATTATTATGGTTGTTTAGGTAGAAAAGTGAACCATTCATTTTTTATTTACGTTTTTTGATTTATAATATGGATTTATATAGAAAGCAGGAGTGACAATTTGCGCAATCCATCACTTTCATTATGGACGAGATTCCCAGACCGGATAATGAATTACACATAAAAATCAGAATGACAATCGATGGCAAGCCCGAAGGCACCACTCAACGATCATAGGATATTTCGTGAGACTATCTAGGTAGATATACTCCAATAGGGGATCAAGAGAGTAAGTAAGTTGTTCAGTGAAGGCGAGGAGGGGAATGACAGCGGTGTTGTGATTGCCTAAGTGCGTGATGATGCCTGTGAATCTCCTTGCCCATACGGGTGGAAGATATGTATCAGCGTATCCGCCAATGGTAAGGCATGTCGCCACGCTGCTGGAAGATTTGGGTGCGTTCTAGGCTAGAATCGAACGCGCGCCTAGACGCTGGAGGTCCAAGGCTATATACACTACACTAATGAGAACTCAATAGCGAGATAGTGACACTAAACTAGAAGCTAAAAAAAAATCCTCTAGAATTTTGAATTAAAAAACACCTTTTTGAAGATTGTGGTGTTTTTATTTTGTTGCTTAGGAAAAATAATGGCTTAGTTGTTTTTCTTTAAATCCTAACTTTATATAATATCTTTTTGCATGAGTTGGATTATGTAGCTTTAAAATTTGAACTTACTCGAAAATCATATTTTTATGGGTTAGTTTTTTGGTGGTAAATCTTAAGTTCAAAATATCGTATAATATATCATAATATCATAGTTTTCTATGGAATAGGTTTTTATTTTTAAAATCAAAGTTAATATATTCGTAATATCGCAAAATATATCATAGAATATCACGATTTTCTATGGGTCATTTTTTTAAAATCTTAAGTTCATATAATATCGTATCATATATCATAGATTATCATAGTTTTCTATGAGTTAGTTGTGTTTTTTACAAATCTTAATTTCATATAATATAGTATCATATATTATAGAATATAATAGTTTTCTATGGGCTAGTTTTTTCCACAAAAATCTTAAGTTCATATAATATGGTAAAATATGTCACTGAATATCATAGTTTTCTATTCGCTAGATATTTTTGTTTGTCTTTTTAATCTTAAGTTCATATAATATCGTATAATATATCATAGAATATAGTTTTCTATGAGTTAGTTTGTTTTTTGAAACTTAAGTTCAAATAATATCGAATCATATATAATGGGAATATAATAGTTTTTTATAGGTTAGTTTGTTTTCTCCCAAAACCTTAAGTTCATATAATATGAAATATGTCACTGAATATTAGTTTACTATGGGTAGTGGTGAATGGACAGGCTTCTGACTGGGTGCCCGTTACTAGCGGGGTGCCTCAAGGTTCTGTCCTGGGACCACTACTATTCATCATCTACGTCAACGACATGAAAGGTGACATGGTTGCCAAGATTTCTAAATTTGCCGACGATACCAAGCTTGGTATGAACGTTGCAAAGGATGGAAATGCTGCCTGCCTGCAGGAAGATTTTGGGAAGATTAGGGAGTGGTCGGAAACGTGGCAAATGTCTTTTAACGTGGGGAAATGCAAAGTAATGCATATCGGCCACAGAAACCCCCAATCTCAGTATATCCTTAAGGGCACTGCTCTTGAATCGAGTGAAACTGAGAAGGACTTGGGTGTAACTATCACTAGCGACCTCAAGTTCTCATGACAGTGCATCGAGGCAGAGAAGAAAGCCCAAAGGATGTTAGGCTACATAAAGCGCCAGTTCGCATACCGTAACAAGGAGATAGTACTTTGTCTGTACAACTCCCTCGTTCGGCCGCACCTGGAGTATGCCGTACAATTTTGGAGTCCTTCGTTTCGAAAGGATATCGCAAGGTTGGAACGCGTGCAAGCCAGGGCAACCGAACTGATTCCCTCTATCAGTCATAAAAGTTATGAAGATAGATTAAGGGAATTAGATATGTTCTCGCTGAAAACCCGTTGACTGCGTGGTCAGCTCATCGAAGTTTTCAAAATACTTCGAGGGTTCGACAATGTTGACTACCGGGATATTTTCACACTCAGCGAGAACAGAACGCGCAATCACGGCTTCAAACTTGAACTGAAGCGATACCACCGTGATATGTGTGTGAAATTCTTCACTTACAGTATCTGCGGTAGTTGGAACGCACTTTCGACGGATGTTGCCAACAGTGAATCTGTTGACCAGTTCAAGTTAAGACTAGGTAGAGTCTTGCGAATTCACCTTTAAGATCCTCGCGAGTGATCTTCGAGGTTGCCAACGGACACCTCCGAAGATTGCGCCAAAAGTACCCTCCTTTTATGGACCTTAAGGTCTTTTAGGGTATTTATTTTCCTTGTAGCTCCTTGTAACTCTCTCGTTTCGGGTGCAGGGGAAAATACCCTCCGTCTCACCCCTATAAAACGTCCGACGCCGGACTTGGACAGCATTAAGTAACCGCCTGTGTTCCGAGTATCTGCGAGTATTTCCCATCCTCCCGTCCGCGTAAACCCTTGTAGAACCCATCAAGTCTCGTGTATTCCTTTAGAACTCGCGAGAGTCAACCCCGTACTCGTTGGTACCAGAACGCGACGCATCAAATTCTCGATTCGGTATTTTAAACTCGAAGGCAAGATCTCAGTTCATCACGCGTAATAGTCGTTTGTCAAGCGGCTAATAGTGTGGAACCTACACCGTCTCTAACAAGGCAGGATTACTCCCACGGACTAAATCTCCTTGGTAAGCGCAACGCACAACTATCCTGTACAACCTTCCTCCCCCCCCCCTTTAAGCCTCCGTCATTTGGATTCGCGTGCGCTCAATGTCCTTTGAGCGTCCCATCTGTCATTGTCCGCTTGTGTGTACGGCGGTCGACCCGCCCAGGTAGCTCTTTGAATCCCAGACTCGTGTACGTCTATTATGTTTATATACCTCAATTAAAACCCTTTTAATTTTGTAAATATATTATCTGCATAGTAGTCAAGTATATTTTTATACTCCGTTTCTATTACCCCAGAACCTGTCCAAGATAGCTAAGCATTGGCCAACCTAAAACTGCACTTTAAAACTTAATTGCCCTCTGATTCGTATTTATAATTTTACTCACGCTCAGAACGGACTAATCCGTTCATAGGCCTCTCTCACTTGGGCTGAGGAATTTTGAAAAGGGTTTGGTTCAATCTACGACAATCATCTATACTGTATTTCTTTGTGATCTTGGTGATAGTTGCTCTAGCATAACTAAATTTTTTGGAGTCGACACAATCCAAATTACGAGCACAGAACTGTTAACCACGCAGTGCACTTCGTTAATCCGCAAACAAGCGTTTATATACAACCTATTGAATCGCTTTAGGAAAAACATAAGGCAAAAGTGAACAACATGCTTGGACTCACACGCGAATTTCTTCCAGACTATTTCCAACAGTTCATAGGGAGGGAAAGGAATAACGTAAAAAAGGTTAATCAATTTCTGTACTGCAATCGTCACTCAATTTCCTTTTTAATAAACAGGCATACCGTTCAGTTACATTTAATTGAAGAACATATATAGCTAATTTTTCCTTTACATGATATTTATATAGGGGTGGTATTCTTGACATGCTAAAATTGGGTTCCCTATTAATGACGTGATCCATAATTTCTTTAAATTCTTTAAATTTATATTAAGATTCTTTTAATTTTAATCCTGTCAGACTGCTTCAGATTTACTTCCTGCGAGGGAGTATATGAAGTTAGTATTTTGGGAGAGATTATCTTTGGAATGTGATCTTGTAGGGATTATCTTTAATTAGTCATTTTTTAGTGATATTATCTTTACTAGCCTGATCTGGGAGAGATTCTCTTTACTCTTGTTACTTAGTAGGAATTATCTCTAAATAATCATTTGTTTGTAGATTATCCTTAGTAGCCTGACCTTTAAGGGATTATCTTTACTAGCGTCACCTTGTAGGAATTACCTTTAATTAATCAGTTGTTAGTAGATTACCCTTAGTAGCGTGACCTTTGAGAGATCATCTTTAATGGTGTTACCTTGTAGAAATTATTTTTAATTAATCAATTGTTAGTATATTACCCTTAGTATCGTGACCTTCGAGGGATTATCTTTACTAGTGTTACCTTGTAGGAATTATCTTTAATTAATCTTTTGTTGGTAGATTATACATAGTAGCGTGACCTTTGAGGGATTATTTTTTACTAGTGTTACCTTGTAGGAATTATCTTTAATTAATCACTTGTTAGTAGATTACCCTTAGTAGCGTGACCTTTGAGAGATCATCTTTACTAGTGTTACCTTATAGGAATTATCTTTAATTAATTATTTGTTGGTAGATTATCTTTAGTAGGGTGACTGTTGAGTGATTATCTTTACTAGTGTTACTTTGTAGGAATTATCTTTAATTAATCTTTTGTTGGTAGATTATACATAATAGCGTGACCTTTGAAGGATTATCTTTACTAGTGTTACCTTGTAGGAATTATCTTTAATTAATCACTTGTTAGTAGATTACCCTAATAGCGGGACCTTTGAGAGATCATCTTTACTAGTGTTACCTTGTAGGAATTATTTTTTGATTAATCACTTGTTAGTAGATTACCCTTAGTAGCGTGACCTTTGAGGGATTATTTTTACTAGTGTTACCTTATAGGAATTATCTTTAATTATTAATTTTTTTGTGTGATTATCCTTATTAGCATGACCTGGGAGGTATTATCTTTACTAGTTTGTCGTGGCAAGGAATATCTTTAATTGGTCATTTTGGGGAGGGATTTTTCTTTCTCGTGTGACCTGGGATCGATTATATTTACTTGATCCAACGTATTGAAGGAGAGTTTGTTGTCAGTATCTATAAGAAATATTATTGGTAATTTAAATATAATTGTCTTTATTCTATAGTTAAGATTTTAGACAATTTCGAGTTAAATAAACAATCAAAATAATTAAAAACAAATTTAATATTGACAAGGATCCTTAAGAATTGAGTAGGGAGTACTGAAGTAGGGAGTACTTCAGTCGCGATTGAGAGATAAAATGTATTAGGTCACTTGCTTTGGGTGTGTAGGTGAATGTGAAAAGTTGGGTCGATATGCGACGCAACTTGAAATTCCGATTTGCCGTTTCCCATTTTCTTGGCCAACGAGTCTTAACAGTTCTTCTGATTCCTGTCATGTATTCAGTGTGTGGAAGACCCATCATCCGGTCATTCCGTATGTGTGTAAGGTCTGATACCCTCATTTGCACACTCATCTCTTCACATTTTCTTTGGAAAAGTGTGTGGCAGAAGAGAATGATTCAACTATATAAAATGTTCAATGGTACATTACCCGGATTAAGTGGCGTCGCGCTTTATGTGACGCTGCCATGAGGCCCCGGGTTAAAGTAAATTGAGGCTGTTACATGCTGTACATGCGTGTAACAGCTAGGAAGTGGAACTTGAATTGCAACTTAAATACATCCAAGTAGGGTGGCCCCTCTCCAACATTGCATCCATATGACATAGTCATGTCATATGAACATAAGAATCTAAGGAGTCTGCAAAGGCTAATCAATAGCCTATAGAGACAGCTTCTCCCTCCATCCCCCAATGCAGTTCCACCTAGCATCGTCTTCCATAAATCTATCCAATCTATTGTTAAAACTCCTCAGGGAGTAAGCTTCTATCACATGACTACTGAACTTATTCCATTCATATACCACTCAATTTGTAAAACAATTTTTGTTAATCCCGTTCCTAAATCTAAACTTGTCCAGCTTGAACCCATTACTACGTGTCATATCCTGTTTCCTAAAAATAAGAACCTTATCTATCTCCCCTATAATAATATTTTACACAATGGAAGACTTCAATTAAGTCCCCTTCGGACTCTTTCCTTTTCTAACCTATGTAGCTTTAGTCTGCTAAGTATCTGTCCCTGAGGTAAGCTCCTTAACTCATGAATCATCGCAGTGTTCCTCCTTTGTAGAAACTCGAGCAAAGCAATATCTATTCTATAAGATGGTGACCAAAATTGCAGCGCAGAGTCAAGATTATGCCTAACTAATGTCAGGTACAGTTTCGGAAAGTCATCAGCACTCTTATTACTTAGACTTCTCCCAATAAACACCAATATCTTATTTGCTTTATTCCTACCACTTCTGCACTGCTTTCTAGGCAGGAGTTCAGAATTTACCTGGACACTTAAATATCTTTCATATTCTGACCTTCCTAAAACTCTCTCATTCAGTAGATTACACTCACCTATAGTAAGTACACTACACTTGCTTATGTCAAACTCCATTTGCCATTTCTATGCTCATTGGGATAGTATGGTCCATTCATATTGTAATGTTCCGCATCAGAGTCAGACCTTATACTCCTTCCTAACTTAGTAGGTATCATCGGCAAACTAGCTCAGATCACTACTTATAACTAAGTTAAGATCATTGATATAAATCAAGAACAATGACCCCGACACTGAACCCTGAGTAACCTCACCGTTAAATTTCCCCACTTTCAGAGTTCATCCAATCTATACTAACTCTTTGCTGTCTGTCACTAAGTCACGACTGAATCCGCCTCAAAATACTTCCATCGATCCCATGCGCTTTAACTTTATTCAAAAGTTGTAAGGGTAGCACCCTGTCGAAGGTCTTACTAAGACCCAAGTAAACAAAATCATAATCCTCATCTCTATCGGCAGCATCATACACCTTTCTATAAAACGACAGTAAATTAGTCAATCACGATTTACCCCTAGAAATACAGTGTTTAGATTCATTAATGAACTCATGTTTATTTAAGTGATCCCTAATAGGTTTCGCTATTATAGATTCCATCATTTTCCCCACCACTGATGTCATGTTCACTGGTCGGTAACTAGATATAATTGCTTTATCACCCTTCTTGAATATAGGTATTACATTAGTTTTCTTTCACGCCGTTTGTATAATGCTAGTCTCTAACGATTTTCTAAATATCCACGCTAGGGGCTCACTTAACACATCTTTACATTACTTCAAAATCCTAGGAAAACCCGCATCAGGGTTCAGTGCTTTACTAAATTTAATTCTATCTATTTCTTTTGAAACTATCTCCTTTGTAATTACAATATTTTCTAATTTTTTCCCCCATTACACCTGAAGATCAAAATCCCCATAGGTACAATTAAAAGATCCTCGACTGTAAATAATGAAAGAAAATACATATTTAGCATCCTCGCCATGGCACCACTATTACTCGCTAACTCCCTATCTGTAGTTTTGAGTGGGCCTATTTTATCTCTACTCTTAGTTCTGTATAATTGAAAGGAACCTTTGAGATATTCTTTTGCCTTATTTGCCACTTTAATTTCATAATTACACCTCTCTATGTGGGGGCTAGAGTAGAAAAAAAAAACAGCTTTTCCTGCTCGGCAGGAGCATGGTGTAATGTATTAGATTATTTGGTTTTGAGGTGATTTGATTGGTGAAAGGGCGTAAAGAGTGTGTCATTTGTTACCATTGTTCTTTAAACCTTAAGGGATGGGAGGCTGTGGCTCGCAGGTTTGTGTCTAGGTGTAGTTTGAACTGTTGGAGAGTGAACTTATTGGATGGCCAATGACGCTCGTCGCTTTTCGCCATCCATCATGTATATAAGTATATTTTTGCACCAATATCTGAGGATAACGATTCAGCGCCTGAATCGCTACATAACACAAACAAACATAAATGATATAATTTTTTTAAAAGAAAATAACAATTATTTGATAATTAATCTTTCTCACCCCAAACTACTCGCCAAATTTAACCTTTTCAACTACTTCATGTATAGTTCATATAAAGAGATTAATATATGTATAACTATTTTAAATTAAATAAATTGAAAAAAAAATTTAAAATTCTCCTAGGAGTGCGGCTTAAAGTCTATATTGATGATCTAAGTATGGTAAGAATAATCAAAAGAAAACATTAATACTGATATTTGATGTGTAGCCAACAGTTATAACTATCTATTATTATTATTATTTTTAAACGATATTAACTTTGTAAAACACTCTCATTTATAAAAGAGTCGTTCTGCTTCTTCGTCATCGTTGTATCGGTTTGTAGCACTGGTAAGCTTGTGAGAAGTAAACAGAATAATAGACCACTACGGAAAATTTCGTTTTGTTTTTTATCCGTTTAACGTCTTCCAAACAATAAGGTGCTTGAAATCATAATAATATTTTACTGTAAAGATTTCACTACTGTAATAGCAATTTTATAGAAATAATTCCCAGCGCAGAGAATTTTCACGCTTTTTTCACGAAATGCTTTGCTAAGAAATAGGTTTGCAGTTAGTATAGCAAAGAGAAGCACCTTTCACACTACATAGGTTATACCTGGGGTCACTCCATCCTTCCACGCCAAAAAAGTAACTGTATACAAAAGACCAATCTAACAACCATATATGTAAAGAACTGTGCCAATTGGGTATTTTAACCTTTCATTTTGCCCTCGGTTAGTCTAGCAGTGAGTAACGAGTGAAGATGGCTAGTCCTTGCTTTAAGAACCGCATACTTTCCCAACATACATTGCAGTATCCTCTAAAAACAACTAGATTTATTTTTTGGAGCCTCATGTCGAATTACTAGGTTCATAATTTATTAAAATTTCAGTATTTGTTTTAAATTAAACCATTAATATACGGACTTAAAAATATTTCTCTATCTACATTTGTCGACAATTTGGCCAAGTGTCCTGAGGATTGATCAAATAAATATATACCACCGATTCTTTGACTTGGATGCAGAATAAGGAAGGGTTTGACATTTAATAAAAGCGGACTTATACATTTATTCTCCCTGATCCTTAATGACAAAGCAGCAAGGCTGTAAAATACGGCTGTCATTATTTTGAGCGTTTTAAGAGGAAATTTAAAAGTGCGGTGACTCTAAGCCGGCGTTAATCTCTTAATTCATTAAGTGTGCTTAAGTTATCAACGTTCGTTTATACAAAAATAAGTGCTACGCTGTACCATAAATACACCTGTGGTACTATGAGCTCAGTTTACTCGGTAACAAAGAAATGATACGAAGAGAACATGATAATTGGATCCGAATATCGAACTGTTTTTTTTTGTAAATAGTAAATTAATCAATAACCATAAAAGTCCTGGATACGTTTTTGTATCTAAAAAATAGATTTAAATGTAAATCTTTTATCAATTAAACCCAATAACGAGTGTTTTTTTTTGTAACCAGTCGTCTCTAAATAAAACCAATTTTCTTTCGAGTTCGTCGGAACTGACACAAAAACGGCCATTATCCTACATCTGCTGCTGTCTACTAATGCAAATACCTTAAATATTAAAAGAGTATATAAGACATTTTTGGCATTTGGGAAGGCGTAAACCATAAATCAGAGTCATTTGTTTATAGATTTGCGATAAAAGAAATTATGAAAGCATTCTATCGAAATGACAGATTAGGGGGTAATTCATTTTACAAACTTTTCCCCCCTTACAAAAAATAACCTGACGCGTATTCATCTATATAAATGCTCCCAAGAAGTAGATACATACATCAACAAACGCATACAAACCGCACAATTTGGTTAAAACAGCAATAATAAAGATTATATAATTTTCTAATTATTTTTAGCGGTGTCTACGCTAAATACTTTTTAACAGATAAAAAATCCAAGAAATTGGTGCGGTTAGTAGTTAGTACATATATATATATATATATATATATATATATATATATATATATATATATATATATATATATATATATATATATGCACATTTTGTTGAAGACTATTGTGTATTTCGCCTTAATTAATTTTCTTTAGCAACTTTCTCTTCTTCTAACTATTTTTCTTATTCCATCTTTTAGATAGTGGATCACTTGTCCTGTATTCATCTCTCTTTTAAATGAATGTTTTTGGTAAAAAAACAAACTAAAATTGCTGAGCTTTCGGTCTTATTCGATCATCTTCGGTGCGTTTTGATATGTTCTTGCCTCCTTTACCGATGTAATGAGTGAAGTGAGGATCAGACCGAATGAATGAAGATGATATACTCAATTTTAGTAGAATTTGGGATAGTGGTAGATATAGTGTGTGAAAATTAAAGCGAGGATGTCGTGTTTTGACCTAGTAGGAAGGGCATCGTTTTACTTTTATTTATTGTTACCTTTGCTTTTATTGTTTGTTTGAACTTTTTTGTCCTATGTTTGTGTAATTTCATGAGCTTTAGTGTTCTTCTTATTGTTTGTTTTCAAATGATTTGTTGTACTTATTTTTGTTGCAAATATTCAGCTTTCAAGCCTTTGTTAGGTCTATTTGCCAACAATTTATTTCGTGATTCTTATATGTTGTATGAATTGTATTGTTTGCTGTTTCGTTTATGTATGTATTGATGAAATGTTCTTATATGTTATATTGTGTTTCGTCTATGTATAAAGTGGTGTAATTAATGTCTTCTTGTGTGCATAGTTTTGTGCTCGAGAACCGACGTTGGCGTGAGACTTTTGCCCGTAGCCTCGCAGGTATGTTAAGCCTGCCGCCTGTTCCCTGTTGCTCAGGAATGAAACCATTTGTTAGAGTGGACCAGACCTTTTTTCCAAGTTTTTGGGTGATGGCATTGATGGGCCCAAACGTTTCCTCTTGTGCAAATCTCTTTGCCTAAGGCGATCACGCCTTCTGACTTTGTTGATAAGCAGAGATGCAGCGTTCTGGACACTTTGAATTCTTTTCATGGGGGATTTTCTCGCCGCTTGAGTAACCACTGTGGGGTAGATGAGCTTAGCCCGGACATACATCATATATATTTCCCTGATGTTGGCCGAGATAAGATCTCTAAACCTGTATAGCTTGGAGATTTCTCTCTTTGCCAGGTTCCACCTCTCCGTGTGGTGTCTCAAGCATCCATTGTCGGTGATCTTAAGGCCCGGGACGGTGCCTTTGGTAGAGTATCTGTATTTCCTCCCATCTATGATGATGGGCCATGTCAACTCGCGCTCAGCGGGACGATCTTGAATTTGTCCCTGTTGGTCCTGATCTTCCATCGTCTCTCGTACTGGTTGATGTTGTTGATTTTCGCTATTGTGCGAGTCGCCTGTGCCCTTGCTTTCATCTCCGAGCATGGGACAATTTTCTTGATGTCATCTGCGAATTGCAGATACATCGTGGCTCTGTGCACCGGAATTGGGAGGTCGATCGTGAACACCAGGTAAAGCAGAGGACTCAGGCAGCTTCCCTGATGAACGCCCGTCTTGAGTTCGAATTCAGGACCTCTGTAGCCCTCAATCATGAGACAGGCAGAATGAAAGAAAACAATTTTTAATGGGTATTTATTCCGCCTAGGTTGAGCATAACGTTAGAGGAAACGGGCCAGTCCAGTGAGTGGGATTTTAAAATAATTTTAATGTGTGATTCCAGCTTGTCGCTTGACTGTTGATGGCCGGCTGATCTTCGTTTATTAATATAGTTTCTAAGATGTTCAGCCTAGCTTTATTAACCTCTTTTCATATAATCTTTAGGCCCTTTGATTTGCAGATGCATAGTTAAACGTCTCAAAAATGTATTATTTGTCATGCCAATATATTTTGAGTTGTTATAATGCTTACAATGTTTATCGGGGCAGATGAACTCGTAAACTATGCTGGTTGACTTGAGATTCGAGGAGTTTAGGTAGCTGTTGTTTTTCATCTGGAGATTGCTGGCTTTTCTTGTTTTATAATAAATAATGAGTTTAATTTTATACATTTAATTTTTAACCTTGATGTTACGGTTAATAATCTCCTTGATGATGGCTTTAAAAAATTATTTGATGGCTTCAAAAGATAATGAAATACACTGCGGGTGTCACCAATTGTAACGAGAGAAAGGGGCTGATTGATTGATTGTGGTGGGTCACCAATTGGAACCAATATTCCTTCTCTGCTACATGAATCCATATTCGGGAATCAAGTTCATTTTTGAGGGCGTCCACCAAATAAGTTCTTATTTGGATTTTGTAAACAACTTGATAAAAAATAACTTTATTTTGAACCTGAAGTTTAATAAGATGAATGGCTGGAGTTGTAAATCCTATCCGTTTAGGTGGATGATTCAGAATGACGAAGAGGAAGTGGTCTGATTCACTCTGTGGATAATGTGAATAATGACAATGTTGAGAGTATATATTTGTGAATAATTTGTTAAATATGTGTAGAAAAGGTAGGAGTGACCAATGGGGTTTCGGGATAGGAGCTTTGTTTGAAGTGAATGTTTGTTCGAGAGAGAGAACGAGAGAGAGAGCAGAGAGGGTCTATCAAAATAGTTTTATAGATAGGTGGTGAGAAAAGGAATTTATATCAAGAAAACGATAAGAAATCGAACAAAATTGTTAAATGACAATTTTGTGGGAACGGAAACGGACTTTGTTGTGACCCAAAGGAAGATAACGTGACCAAGGCGAAATCCATGGTCGCTTCAGTCGGATTACGTGAGTCTGGGAAAAACGTGTACATGAGTGTGTGCAACTTTTGTTTAAATGGATCATCATATATATATATATATATATATATATATATATATATATATATATATATATATATATATATATATATAATCTAGTTAGTTTCCGCTATGCAAACTTAATTTAATTTTCAGCAAAAAAAAAAAAAACAATGGCGAGGAGCAGACTTAATCCAACATCAAAAATCTTTATTAAGGTTAAATAGTGCAACTTTCGACCTTACGGTCATCTTCTGGCTGTGAAAAACAGATTGTTATATACATATATAATAGGTTTAAGTGTCCAATACGAATTATAATTATAAATACAGGGGAATAAAATACAACGATTTATATAAAGAAGTAAAGTAAAATTATATAGACACAAAAAACAACAACAAAAATTGGCTAGCAAAAACTAAAAAAAACACAAACCTATCAAATGAGAACCATACCTTTAATCTTTGATATCCAGTGAGAATATGGTGTAGTGGAGAGCTCAATAAAAGAAGCCGAGTTATTGGCTGCAATTACCTACTTGAAATCAGTGTTGGCAGGAATTAAATCTGCTTGCTGATACACGTTCACTTTGCTAAATTTATACTCGGGCTAAGCCCACGCAGCCCGAGTGCAGGAGTCGCCACTGATAAATTTGTATATATATGTATATATATATATATATATATATATATATATATATATATATATATATATATATATATATATATATATATATATATATATATATACCATGAATGTGAGAGAATGACTGAAATATATCAATCTAACCGCAAGGAAAAAGAAAATAAGCTGATTTTATTTTCTTAGGACAAAAAGGAATTTTACTAGTTGCGAAAAAATCCGTGCAGAAATAGGGATTAAAACGAGTACACTGATGCAGCGAGCAACCGCTTGGATCTCAATTAAGGCCACTTTTTAGACCACCAGGCTACGTGATCCAAGGGGTGGTTTTATTCGCGATCAAACCTGTTGCTCGCCACACAGGTGTAAAAGGTTCGATCACTACATCTGCACGGATTTTTTCGCAATTAGTAAGATTCATTTATGTCCAAAGAAAAAATGATACCGTTTATCTTCTCTTTCCTTGCGGTTTAATATATAAATAGATATAAGTGAAAGAATTAAATAGCGAGTTATGGATGGTATATGATACTGAAACCACTGTATAGGAGCATAGAATTTATTTACGAGTCTAGTTTCGGTATGAGGTTTACCATATCCTCTTCAGTCCTCTACAACTGAAAATGGTAGGGTAAACTTTATACCGAAACTAGTCTCGTAAATAAATTATATGCTCCTATATTACATTGGTTTTACTATCATAAATATATATATATATATATATATATATATATATATATATATATATATATATATATATATTTTGTTGAAGACCATTGTGTATTTTGCCTTAATTAATTGTCTTTGGCAACTTTCTCTTCTTCTAACCTTCTTTTTTTTTCATTTTATAGATGGTAGATTATTTGTCCGGTATGCATCTTTTTTTAAATGAATGTGTTTGGTAAAAACCAAAGTAATTGCTAGGCTTTTGATCTTATTCGATCATCTTGCCACCTTTACCGATATAATGAGTGGAGTGAGGATCTGGCAGAAAGTAATTTGAAAGATGGTATAAGCACTCTTTAAAAAATTTGGATAGTAGTAGATAAAAGATGGTGAAATGGGGGTAGGGTTGCCTTTGTTTTAGGGGCATCGCAAGCATACTTTATTTTTATATATTTATTTTTCCTTTATGTGGTTATTTCTGTTGTCTCATGTTTTACTCTGTATGTGTTCTTCTTATTGTTTTTTTTTTGTATATTTGTTCTCCTTTTCTCGTTTAATCTCTATACTTGTATCGGTGTTGTTAAGCTTTCAAGCCTTTGTTAGCTTGCGTTTTCTGTTTTTGTACCTCGTGTGTATTTTTGTTGCTTGTTTAACCTGGTATTTTCTGGGTTTTGGTGTCATACTATGTGTTGTTAGTGTTTAAGTGTAGATTGGTTGTATGTTTTCCTCTGAACAGACTTTGGTGCTTGGGAATCGCCGGTTACGACCGACCTCCCCATGCAACCTGGCAGGGATGTGGATCCTGCGTCCAGTTCTTCTTAATTCCGGAATGATATCATTGGCCATTGTAGACCAGACTTTTTGGCTAATTTCTGGGTTGCGACATTTATCGGCTCCAGCTTCTGCCTGCGGTGCAGGTCCCTCTGCCGAAGTTGTTCCCTTCTTCTGCATTTGTTCATGAAGATGGATGCAGAGTTCTGCACTCGTTGGAGCCTTTTCATAGTGGTCTTGCTTGCCGCATGAGTCATTACTGCAGGTTAGATAAGCTTAGCTCGGATGAACGATAGGTATAATTTCCTGATATTCGCCGAGCTAAGGTCTCTGAACCTATATAGCTTAAAGATTTCTCTCTTCGCCATATTCTGCCTCACCGTGTAGTCACTCGAGTATCCGCGGTCGGAGTTTTTTAGGACCAGGATGGTGCCTTCGGCGGAGTAACCGTATCTCCCATCAATTATAATGGGCCACGTCAACTGATGGCACAGCGGGAGAATTGTAAACTTCTCCCTGTTCGTCCGGATTTTCCACCTCCTCTCGTAATCCTTGATGTTTGAGATCTCCGCGATGGTGTTAATAACCTGATTTTTTTGCTTTCCTCTTCCTACAGGGGACGATCTGAGTGATGTCATCTGCGTATTGCAGATACATCGTGTCCCCGTGGATTAGAGTAGGGAGGTCGATGGTGAAGAACAGGTAAAGCAAGGGACTCAGGCAGCTCCCCCGAGGAACGCCCGCTTTGAGTTCGAATTATGGACCTTTGTGATCTTCTATCATGATACGCGCCCTTCTGTCCATGATGAAGTCACAAAGAATCCTTTCCAAGACTGAGTTTAGTTGGAGACTTAGGATCTTGTATTGCAGTCCACTCAGCCAAACCTTGTCGAAGGCCTTCTGCACGTCCCTCATTGCGATGTCTACATACTGACCCTTCGCTCGGCATTGCGCGATCTTTTCTGCTAGGAGCGCCAGGACCGTTTCAGTGCCCCGTTTTGGTCTAAACCCATGTTGTTGTGGGTTGTGCGCTCCCAACTCGTCGTGTTGATTTTTTAGCCTGTTGGCTATAATCTTTTCGAAGATCTTTCCGGGTACTTCTAGGAGAGGGATTGGGCGGTAGTTGGCCACTTGGTCTGGGGGCTTGTCCGGTTTTGTCGCCGAACGATGTGTTAGGTAAGTTGGGAAGTCAGGTCCTACTCTCCGAACTCTATTTCTGTCGAATAGTAGTTCCAGATTTCATCCCCTTTGGTCGACGCTCCTGTAGCCAGATGCATGGCAGCGGGCGTTTAGGTCCCAGCCTAGAAGCGCTAGCCTTTTGTGCCCGAACAGGGTGAAGAAGTTGTTGATTGGTAGGTTCTGTCGCCTGGGTGGCTGGTAGGCTGCCACCACAGTTAGGCCACCAACCAGGGTCGGGATCTCGACCGCCACGAATGATTCATCTAAGTCCGGTAATGTTCTGAACTTTATATTTTTCCTGATTGCTTTGGCTGCGCTATCGAATCGTTCTTGAGTGTAGTTCTTCTGTATTGCAGTGTAATTGTGTATTTTTATGGTGTCTGTGGTTGTGTTTATGCCGTGTCCTGATATGAGGATGATGTCCGGGTCCACTGTACGGAAGATGTTACCGTAAACAATGGACTTTCCCTTCCATCCATCCACATTCAGTGTGAGTATTTTTAAGGCGTTGTTCGTGTTTTCCATGTTTGTGTCGTTCTGTGTTTTTGTTTTCTTTTGAGTGTCCTATGTGTTGTTGTATTTCCTGTTGCGTACTTTCCTGTACTCTGTATCACTTAGGGCAATGCAAGAGTCTCTGTGGAGCTTCATTGTGCCCTCATGTAACGCTTGTTCGATGTCCGATTCTTTCTCATTTGCTGCGTAGATCCATTTGATGTTTCCTTGTTGGATCCCCTTAAATATCTCCCTGGGGGAGAGCTTTTCGGGGTGTAGGATCTGCTCGTCCGTGATGATTCTTAGGTCGATCTCCTCTCCATCGTACTTGTAAGTACGTTTCGAGGTCTTCGACCTACTTCTTGAGCTCACAGGGCTCTTGGTCGCCCTGTTCTTTGCCTCTTCAGCTTCAGAATCCGAGGATGAATCACTTGCAAGGTTGCCTTCTGCATTCCTGATTCTTCTTGCAGCTTTCATTTCTTTCCTCTCACGTTTGTTTTGCGCTTCCAGTCGTGGGTCTAGCCGAGAAGTGCTAGCTTTTTTGCCTGTAGTGTGTTCTGCTACTTTATCTTCAGAAGTCTTTTTCTTTTCTGTGGGGAATGGAGTTGCTGGGGCCTCTGCTGCGCTTTTCGGCTCAAATTGGAGTCGAAGTACGTCTCCCGATGGTGAGTCATCCGGAAACCACATCTCCATGCCGTTCTTCTTTAGCATGAGGTTGAGGGTTTTGGCAAATAATCCCGGTTTGGTAAGATTATTTACGTGCGCGAACAGAATGCACATAAGAATCTTCATCGAGTTTTCGTTCTTGAGCTTTAGGTACGTTTTGGGCTGTGTGTTCTTTGTTTCTCTTGTTTGGGCTGCTTTCGTTGCCTGGGCGTAAGATGTGTTACTCTTGCTTATGTCCTCTGACTTTTTCTTCTTGATTATCTCTTTCCTTTGGGGGCAGAACATGGTCATCGCCCCGTGGTTCAAACCGCAGTTTGGGCAATTTGAAAGAAAACTATTTTTAAAGGCTATTTATTCACCTTGGTTAAACGTAATTTTAGAGGAAATGAGCCACTCCTGCGCGTGAAATTTTTAAAATAGTTTTAATGTGTGATTCCAGCTTGTCGTTTGACTGTTGATGACCGGCTTATCTTCATTTATTAATATGGCTTCTAAGATGTTAAGCCTTGCTTTATTAACCTATTTTCTCTTAATAATGGTGTTATCAACGAGCATATCTCTCGTTAATTCAATATTATGTACACTCTCTATATGGTTTTTCGGCCCTTTGCTTTGTAAATGTATAGTTAACTGTCTCAAAAGTGTGGTAGTTGTCATGCCTCTGATGTGCATGAGCTTATTGCCCGTGCTCAATTCATAAGTGAATTTAGCACGGAGTTCTCTTCAAAATGTTGCTTGATGTTTACGAGATGTTCCACGTTTTGGACGTTGATGTAGATGTCATCTGCATTTTGGCAAAATGTGTGTGGCTTATTTTCCATGATGTTCAATAATCTCTCAAGTTGACCCATGTGATAGTTGGCGAAGGTCAGCCCTAAGGGTGACCACATAGCCACTCTATCCATTTGCGTGTAAATATTGCCGTCCGGTGTCCTAAACGGCGCCTCTGATGTGCATGAACGTAACATGCTCCTTAAGATATTTTGGTCAAGAAATGGAGGAGACATTGTAAGATGGTCGTACTCGTTTTTTATAACGATGGCAATGGTCTAAGCGATATGCACATTCATGAACAGGCTTTCTACGTCAAGGGATGATTTTATTCTTCATGGTTTTTTAATATGGAGTATGTCGATGAATTCCTCCGAGGATTTTTGGCTATATCTCGAAGGGATGTATGGATTTATTAATGCATTTAGGACTTTAGCTAAACAGTAGGTAAGAATCGTGACTTAAGAGATGATGGGCCTCAATGGGTTGTTACGGGCAGCAAACTTATAACACCAGAAATACGTAAGGCCATCAGCTCTCTAAAAAACAACAAAGAAATAGTCTTCAGAAAAAATGACAAATCCAACATATACGTCATTCTAAACCAAGAACAATATAACAACAAATTGAATATCATCTTAAGTGACACCACTAAATTTAAACGCTTGAAAAAAGATCCAACGGAACAATCAAAAAAGAAAATAAACGGACAAATAACTAAAGCTAGTGCACTCATCGGGTGACTTCACTTCCAAAAGATCATCGGTGATTACACACAAGGTTATCTGTATGGCAATGTAAAAGTTCATGAGCCGCACAACCTATTGAGGCTCATCATCTCTCAGGTCACGATTCCTACGTACTGTTTAGCTAAAACCCTAAATGAATTAATAAAACCGTACATTCCTTCGAAATATAGCATACAATCTACGGAGGATTTCATCGACATATTCCACGCTACAAGACCGTCGGGACTAATATCATCCCTTGACGTAGAAAGCCTGTTTACGAATGTGCCTATCGCTCAGACCATCGACATCATGATAAAAAAACGTGTACCACCATCCTACAATGTCTCCTCCATATCTTGACCAAAACATCTTAAGGAGCATGTTACGTTCATGCACATCAGAGGCGCCGTTCAGGACACCAAAAGGCAATATTTACACGCAAATGGATGGAGTGGCTATGTGTTCACCCTTATGGCCAACCTTCGCCAACTATCACATGGGTCAACTCGAGAGATTATTGGACATCACGGAAAATAAGCCACACACATTTTGCCGATACGTAGATGACATCTACATCAACGTCCAAAACGAAGAACATCTCGTTAACATCAACCAACATTTTGAAGAGAACTCCGTGCTAAAATTCACTTATGAATTAAGCACGGACAATAAGCTCCCTTTCTTGGATGTTGAGGTCCATAACACTAATGGTAACTACATTAATTAAGTACATAGGAAAAGTACAGACATGGGAAGATGCCTCAATGCAGAGTGAATGCCCTGAAAGTACAAAATAAGCGTAATCGGACTCATACATCCGCCGAGCTTATAAATGCTGTTCTACGTGGGAAATTTTCCACCAAGAGATTGCACGAGTAAAGCAAATACACGTGAATAATGGTTTCTCAAACAGCATGATTAAAAAAAAATCCAATCATTTATAAATAACCATTAAAAACATGCAGATAAAACTGAAAGTAATCATGGAGAAGTCAATAACATCAAATTGTATTACAGAAACCAGATGTTCACAGCCTATAAAATATGTGAAAAAACATCAAGGAGATTATTAACCGTAACATCAAGGTTAAAAATCAAACGAATAAATTCCAAATCATCATCTATTATAAAACAACAAAAGCCAGCAATCGTCTGATGAAAAATAACATCTGCCCAAACTCCTCGAATCTCAAGTCAACCAACATAGTTTACGAGTTCACTTGCTCCAATAAAGACTGTAAGCTTTATAAAAACTCTAAATATATTGGCATGAAAACTACTACACTTTCGAGACGCTTAACTATGCATCTACAAAGCGGAGGGCCGAAGAACCATATGGAGAGTGTACATAATATTAACCTAACGAGAGATATGCTCGTTGATAACATCATTGTTAAGAGAAAAGAGGTTAATAAAGCGAGGCTTTAACAGGCCATCAACAGTCAAGCGACAAGCTGGAATCGCACATTAAAACTATTTTAAAAATTCCACGCGCAGGAGTGACTCATTTCCTCTAACTTTACGTTTAACCAAGGCGAATAAATAGCCTTTAAAAATCGTTTTCTTTCCCTTTACTTTCTTCCAGATCCTCACTCCACTCATTACATCGGTAAAGGAGGCTCGAAAATTTTAAAACCCTTCGAAGATGATTGAATAAGATCGAAAGCTTAACAATTTAGTTTGGTTTTTACCAAACACATTCATTTAAAAAAGAGATGCATACTGGACAAATAATCTACCATCTACAAAATGGAATAAAAAAGAGGGTTAGAAGAAGAGAAAATGCAGGATCGCGAAGCACTTTGGTTTGTCTCATAGGACTGGTATTCCCATTTCTAAACCTGAAGCCTCTTCCATCAGGCAACATTCTGAGTATCGCCATCATCCTCTTAATTCTAATTCATTTACTTTTCTATCTTCAACCTTAACTTCTCTCGATTTCAAAATCTTAGAGTCACTGCACATTAATAAAATAAATCCAAACCTAAATAATTACTCCTCTTCAATTAAACTATTCACTATATAACCAACTAACACTTCAATACATTAACTAGCCAACCGACCAACCGAACAAATCTCGTTAGTAGTTTTATATCTTTAGTTAGTTGATTTCACAACTCTCACGATAAAGGTTAGTCACTTTGTTCATTCTGATTTGTTTTCGGGTTTTTTGTTGTTTTTTACAATTTAATATAATAGGTTATTTTTTGTTTACTCTAGTAACTTTTAATATGTGATATTCAAGTTAGTTTATGTTATAACTTCACTTTCTATTAGTTTTTTTAAAATCACAAGGGGAAGGATTATTTAATTCTATATATTGTTATTAGTGTTTTTACTTTAATTTTAATAATTGGTAATTTTATTATTTTAACTTGTCTTCACCAGCTTTTTTAGCCATTATTTAATGCATTCTTTTAACTGTTATCGATTAATATTCCTTCACCTTCTCATCAGTCGAAACAGTCGCTGAAGATGGTCGTAGTAAAGGTCCGAAACGTCCGGCCAATAAATGATTAGTGTAATCACCTGGGTCTTCATATTCCTGCTATATATATATATATATATATATATATATATATATATATATATATATATATATATATATATATATATTAAGCGATAGGGCGATTTGCTGGCGTGGCGCAACACAATTTTCAAAATAAAGCTAATGACGAAAAATAATCCAATCATTTTTCTAAATCCATTTACTCAAAACAACGTTTCGAGCTTGTGCGCTCATCTTATATATATATATATATATATATATATATATATATATATATATATATATATATATATATATATATATATATATAAATATACATATATGCAACAATTTTTGCATTTATTGCTCTACTCGCGCTACTTTGTGAGTTTCTCATATATGTTGTTACTATTGCTATTGTAATTATTATTGCTATAATTGTAATCTAATTACTAATTATTTAGAGGATACCAAAGTACGTCATGTTTGTTTCGGAAGCACTACCATAAGCATATATATTCAACAGGATTTCCTTTGAGAAGGAATAATTTTCATTTTTCACTTATCGTAATACGATCGAGATCAACATTCCCATTTATTGCAAACAACGCATCGTTATCACCTAATCCATCTTCAAACTTTAAGGGATAATCAAGGAGTTAAACAGAGAAACAAAACTAACAATAAATAAAAAATTAAATTCTCTTTGAATCAAAGTCTCAGGAAATTTAAATATAAAAATAACTTTAAAAAAATCTTAATTATACATCGTTAATTTTATAGTAAATATATATTAATTGGTCTCGAGAGATAGCGCAAACCCACAAAAAACAAATGAACGTAACAACTTTTTCAAAACTAGGGCTGAAATAAAATTATTTAAAGTTAATTATCCAAAATAATAAATTTGAAATATTAGCGATTCGAGATAAGAGACCAATAATTCTGTCCCTTTTCTCTATATTTCTCAGTCCTTCTCTCGAATCGCTGATAATCGAGATGTTTGGAATATCTCTTTTCGCTTCAAATTTTAACGATGTCCAAAAATCACCGCTAAAACTATTTATATACTATTAGTTTTTTTTACCTCCATTTATCTTATACTTTAATATTAATTACTACTACTTAATGATATTATTTATTATTATCATTACAGCTATCCCCTCAACTTTTTCTACCGGCACTTTGCACAAGGAGGAGTGTTACCAAATGGACAGAGTTAGGTCCGGTAGCCAAGGTGCCTTGGTGGACTGCCTGCCATCCTGGGATCACTTCGCCCAAGGGGATGATAATAATAGGTGATCACCCACCAAACCTCTTAGTGGACCCAGCTATCTGTACTTCTCTTTATTATTCCCCTATAGGTGGGCGTGATAACGAAAAAATGTATCATGATAACTGATAAATCGATAACAATAACCTTATCGGCGATAACCGATAATCGATACCTGGCGATAAATTTATCGCCCGATAAGGTGATAACCGATAAATCGATAGATCCAAAATTATAATACAATATTGATTATTGACTATTTATAGCGTTATTTAATAATACAATAGTAAGAATATTTGAATACTGTTTCTTAGTTTCTTACCGGATGAGGATCCTCATAGGTTTTGAGGATCCTCCTCCCAGCTCGGACCTACCTATCTCTGCCTTGAAGACACGCGTAGCTCGCCCCTGTGCTAAACTGGAAGCAAAAACTGAAATTATCGATTATCGCTAGTTTTGAACCAAAAGTATCGGCGATACCGATGAATCGATAAAGCGGGAAAAAATATCGGATAACCGATAACCCGATATCGTTGGCAGTGTATAGCGTGATGTCCCTACATGTTGCGAGGACCAGAAGCTTCTGTGTAGGGCAAGTATTAGACACAGGGTGTGTTGGGTCGTTGACTCTGCTCACCTTCCTCCAGTACACCTATAAGGTGGCTAGCCCGGCTCCATCCTTTAGGGTTAGAACTCCAGGACAATTTCGCCTAAATGGCGGGCCGGGTTGGCAAAGCTCATTAACGCTGGACCCGTGGGTTGAGTCTGTAAATGATCACACTCTGGTATTGTTTTATCCTAGGGAGACTTTTCTCTTAATCACTCAATTCATTGGAAGCTCATGGTAACTACTTTTCATGAGCCCCTTTTTTTATTTCAATAAATATAGTGACAATAGAAGGAAATAGTGACACTGTGCATGGAGATCCGCCTCCTAGCGCAGCCTCGCCCTCCCTAGGTGTCGGGAGAACGAGGACCGGTGGAGAGACTTCCCTATCACTATAAGCACGCGGCAAAGTGTCTTTCCCTTTGACATCTTTGGAGCCGCTCTCGGGCAGCTCCATTTCTGAAAAGGAGCTCCCCCCCCCCATTTGCTTTCTCATTGGTCTCTCAAACCCTCTTCTACCGGAAAAGAGGCTAACTACTCTCTTAGACCCACTAATGCGAGGGCTTTCCCACTCTTCCGCTTCTGTGTGCGACCAATGGCAGTCTCCCCTTTTCTACCACCAAAAGAGTGAACAAGAGACCCAAAATCGACCGCTCTCGGTGGGAGCGACTTGATGGGCTAAACTGATAATAGGGTGGCAAGGAAAATGGGGCCTGTCGGGCCGTGCAGTCATGATTTTGACATTTTGGGGGATCAGTGTGCCGTTGCTCCTCTCTTCTCCGATGGAGGTTTGGTCGCCGGTCAGAGACTTGACTCCGATTGAAGGAACCTCGAATGGGATCCAGGATGCCTTGAGGGATAGAGGATGGCCACATAGAATATTCCCAACTTGAGTTCGACATGATCCCAAAGGTGACCCAGCCACATGGCAGGATCTTCCATGGGCACGAATATGTGCTAAGTGTCAAAAAAAGAACATGAGTCTGACACTGTACAAGCTACCTTTCACGTGGCTCGGGTTCCTGAGAAATCACAAGGAGAGGAAGGACCTTCGTCTTTCATCTCGAAGAAGGATTTTGCTAAGGTTTGTTTATCCAGTCTAAGGGCTCCTTCCGGCGGTGGAGAGAAGCTGGTTCATTCCCCACCCTCTTTTAAAAGGAAAAGAAGTAAGAGGAAGAAACACAAAGAGAACTAAGGGTTCTCTACCTCCGAGTAACCTCAGGGAACAGACGGCTCCTATCCTATTTCAGTAAGTGACCAGGCCAAGATAGGCACGTCCGTCCCCGAGGCGCCATCAGTAGTGGAGTTGCACAGACAAAGAACAAATTTGCGAGTGCGCTTAGCGGAGTCTTGATTTCATCGGTGCCACACATTGAGAGACTACCTCGTGTTTTAGTGCCCGATAGCTTCAAATGCTTTCTGGTTATTCGCTCCACTGATGGCTCCCTGTTACCAATGGCAACATGATCCATCAAAGGAGACCATTAGTTAGTTTGATTGTTAGAGATCTTAAAGTGACCGGTTTCCTTCATGAAGATGGCCTTCTGGCAAAAGCCTCGGATCCCACCGAGGCGCTATTAAGTTTCCGACATACCCCTTGGAAAATTAATGGTACGTCAGTGAGTGTGTTGACGTACTCGACCATGAACATCGTGTAAAAAGTAGTTTACGCGAGGAAATTTGTGCATTACTCTATAGAAGACATCACTTTAGAGCTAACCGACCATGGAATGGTCAAGGTCAAACGTGTGATGAGAAAACAGGGAGGGGCCTCGAGACCCAGCTGTACACTATTCGTCATGTTTGACTGTGACAGGCTCTCTGAGTCGATGCCTGCCTGTTGGTATCGCTACTTCGCGAAGGCATTCGTGCCACTACTGCAGAAGTGCTACTACGGCCATTGATCGGTTATAAGAATCACTTGTGTAGACGTTCAAAGTCGGGTTTACTTAAAGACCGTACACTATACGTCCCTATCGTATATGATAAAGTGAGTCAATTGCGTAGAACCGAACTCCATTTATTCGAACTCCATTTAGTCGTGAGGCTTTCTTCCGATGTGCCTAAAGCTGCCTCCAAAAGAGCTTCGGTTCCTACGCCATTATCCAATGTTATGCTGTGCTGGGTGGCTCGGAGACGGTGGATTTTTCAAAGGATGGGATCTCCTTCGCCGATGCCGCCCGCCCGCTGAAGGTTTCAAAGCGATGGCAAGAAAAGACTGGCATGGCGAACTGAACCTCCCCCGAAAAGTCATCGACGGCGACAGTGTCTTCAGTGCCTTGTTCGGCAAACAATGCAGTGAGGTTCTGTCTCCGGGAAGCGTAAGTACATTCCCGTGAGGGTCTTCTCTTCGAATATCCCCCCGACCCCCAGAATCTCCTTCGAACTAAGCTTGAAGAGCATATTCCTTTGATGGAATTCTCATGGACTCCGAGACAATCAGGAGGAGCTGCGGAGGCTCGTCTCATCACGTTCTCCGTCACCGATCTTTTTCTAGGAGACCATGCTAGGTGCGTGCCCCCGGCCAACTATCTTGGGGTATAAGGAGTCTGCGACTCCACAAGCACGTGATCTGCTCCGGACAGGAGGATGCACCATTTACACCGGTCATGATGTCTCCGTTCTTCTCTTTGCCTTAGATCCCACTTTTCAGGGAGTAGCTGTGCAGCTTAACCTGGATAGGAAGTATAATGTTATTTCCGTGTACATTTCACTGCCAGCCGACTTTGACGCGGGTGACTTCCGCCATGTCGTGGCACAGTTACCGAGGCTTGTTCTACCGCTCAGAGATTTAAGCGGTAGACACCATCCTCTGCGGAGACTACCTGATTAATCCCAGGGATCAGGTCCTTGCCAATCTGATCGACGAGCTGGAGATAAGTGTCCTAAATGTGGATAAGTTTACGCATCACTGCCCCATAAAGGCTTCATTCTCCTGTTTTGATCTATCTCTGTGCTATCCTGGCGCAGATTGATTTTGGGTGGGAGGTGGTCGATGACCTCCAAGCTAGTGATCATTTTTCCATTTAGATATCATTTTCTGGACCTCTTACGTCTCTCAGGCGGGAGCAAGTTTATGCATCCACAGCCGAGCGTGTATTGCGGAAGGTGGACTCGATCCATAACACATGTTACCGCCTGGCGGCCGGTGCCTTCCGCATGTTCCCATTGATCGCACACTTGTCGATGCTGAGGAGATGCTACTTGTTCTGCGCCGTTTACAGTATATTATGTGCCTATATGCGCGAGCCCTTTTCTGCTTTAGTCACCAACGGCTCTCATTCCATCCGCAGCCGATCTCTACGGTGCCTATCACACCAAGAGACACCAGTTATACCCTAAGCCCTTTTGTGTGAGAGCTGGAAGACTCCTTCGAGAGCTTGGTGTAACTCTTGTGCCGGTTGCACCTCTGGTTCTTTCCAGGACGCCAACCTAGAGGGTACCACGTTTGTCTATTTGTAGCCACGCCTCAACTCCCAAAGCTTCTACAGCACTTGGAATAATGCGTTCTGTCTTTTAGGAGCGCGACACGAAGCTGGATCTGTGCCAGTGTATACATATGGCTCAAAGTCCGAGGGGTTGGTTGGTTTCCACGCTGTATCCCCTCTGTTTGAAGCAGCGGGGCATTACCAGGTGCTGCGTTTGTCTTCACGACCGAGCCGGTTGCAATACACCAATACTCTCCTCGGTATGAGTGATAACTCTTCGCACGTGGTTTGGATACCTGAATGTGATATTTAGTGATTCAAAAAGCGCCATTAGTGCTCATGGGACATTGGAATTTCCGCACTCCCTGGTAAGCGTGATCCGTGACGCCACGATTACTGCGAGCTGTGTGTATATCAGGATTTTCTTCTGTTGGGTTCCTGGACATTAAGAATTGAGGGGAATAAGGGCGCCAAAGAGTCCGTGAGGACTGGGTGAACAGACTAGCGTTTTTCTCTTTATCACACAGACTAGCTGGCAGGAACCTGGGAAGCTCTCCGAGCTGCTTGGCAAAGAAGATTGGTGACTGTCGAAGGGAACTTAAAGTTGCGTGTCATTGCACCATCATTGTTCCCATTGACCTACACCGCAAATGCCGTGACGGATTCAGGTCGCTGTCTATCGTCTCCGAATCGAATACACTCGCAGGACAAACGGCCATTTGATGGAGCGCTCACCTTCAGTTTATTGCTACCGGACAACTACGTTGTCTCTTAGACTATTCGGCTCATTCTTGTTGAATGTCCCATTCTGGGTTATTTTTGCCCAGGCTATCTGTCCCAGGATCGGTAGGATCTGTGTCACTAGCGCTCGTCCCTTGTACTTGGTACGGTTATGAACTATCTGTCTTTTTGGAGGAGGGTTGTATCTTCCATTTTATTTGACTCGCTTTGCTGTAGGTCGCATGTTCCTGGACTGGAGAGGTGGTCTCTCCCCGACCCGGAGCGTGCTTCCTTCTTACTTTTTCGCTTCTTGGTTTGTTTTTGTTTGCTTTTTTTGTTTTTGTATTTTTATTCGGTCTTGGCATATGTTTTTTTTCATTTAGTCTAGGATTATGCTATAAGGTGAGTACGGTGACTTTTTTCCTTGTAGGCAGTCGCCAGATGGGTCCTTTAAAAAAAAAAGTCATAAAATATTAATTTGTTTTTCTTGTATCCGTTTCAGTCTCCTCGACGCATAGAGCGAGATTTGTTCAAATTTGTGAATTACAAAAGCTGTCTGGATTTTACTGAATATTCTCCTGGCCTAAATAAACCAAAGAGTAAATTGGTTTCCTTGATCCAGACCTGCGAAAAACTGTCGTTCAATTCTTGTTTCTGAGCTGTCTCAGAATCAAGATAATTCACCAGGATTTTGTTTCCTTCGTAGAGTAATCCTACCCCAAATAGGAACTTGGTGGGGAAGGACGCATGACAAAAAGGGTAAGATTTATGCATAAATAGAAAACTCTATAAGACTAGGAACGATACTATCATATGGCTTTGAATCCATATTTATAGTTTTAGACAGACCGAATACTTTCATACTGGTTAATATAGAAGGCGTTTGTATAGTAAGTAAAAGTGTGTAAAAGTACATAAAATCTGCGGATGTATCCTTGACTGCAAGGAATGCACGACCAACAGACGTTGAGTGGTCATATATGGTAATTGCAACTACTTAACATAAAATTGGGTCTTTTGGTGAGACCCCGAAATCGCAACGCCGGGGAACAATTATATCCTCGAATTGCCAAAGGTATTGAAAAATCTAACAAAGCCAGCAATCAGCGTGAATGAATCCCATAATTGCAATTCTGAAGACTAGGGTGGAAATTAAGGGAGGAAAGACTGTTTAGCTGGACAGGTACATTGAATTTCGTTATTAAAAAGGTTATAACTTCTTGACACATGCAAAAGAGAACTGTTGTTCTAGTGAGGTGTGGTAGAGGATATAGTGGAAAGGTTTTCAATGAGGTAGACTTCATTTGTCCCTAATTGAGAGAGGCGGATATTAACCTCCCCGAACTCAGTTCCAGTGGCAAAACAATTCGAATCCCATAATTTTATTATCAGACAATCGTTAGCCCCGATTTGTGTAGTTATTATATACTGATTTCTTCAATCTCTGTTTTACCATGCTGATCCGCATGTCTCTATAGTTATTTTAGTATTTTGGGCTCCTTTTCCACAAACAAGATTGACGTCTAATCTGCTTGCGTTATCTGAAGAGTGTTGAGATGGTCCCTTTATATTAGTCCACTGCCATTAAATACAAAACTATTATGTTGTAGCGAAATTAATGTAGGTTTTAACAATGTATGAAAGTATAAACTGGCGATGCCATAATTTTATAAAGTAATTGTTAATTACGTTACATTTTTTTACATCATCCTGGGATAGAGTTTGTACCCCTGCTCCAAAAGGAGGTTATTTATGATAGAAAAAGTAAGTATTAGAAAAAATGAAACCCAGCTACTTCAGTTCGGCTGACTAAATCCCGTTATTTCACTCACAACTTAAGATGCATTTCATATCATCCTCAACTACATATATGAGGCTTAGGCTTTTTCCTTTCTGATTTTATCCTCCTTTCATAATATATCAATTCAACGTAATTGAAGTAAAAGAGTGAACCCTAGATTCAAAATTAGGTATTTATGGTAGATTCTTTGGTTGTATATCTTGATAAAATGCATTTTATTGAGATAATAGATTTTCATTCCATGGTCTAGATATCGTTGTAATTGATTATATTACACCCAATAAATGCCAACAAACTTGTATATCGTTCCCATAAAACTAACCTTTAATTGATGTTGTATTAAGTTATTTAACTACGTCTATGAGATATTAGGAAATGCTCAAACTGTCCTCTATTTATTTACGTTTAATTTAATTTATTTATTTTTACGAATTTAGCAATAATTTGATTTGGGATTTAATTGAAAAATACACAAGAAGGCACTTAACGAGTAAATGGTGAGGACAAAGGAAAAGAAAGCAAAGTGTATTAGAGAATAAGACAACATAACATAACACGACATAAGAATTTTTTCATCTAGTCACATAGAGCAAAGTTGGAACGTGAATGAAATAAAATACTCTTGCCAACATAATAGTAATGATTAGTCAATACACATCATTATGCATAACTAAGTGTTGGTTCTCATCCTCCACAAACACATCAAATTGTATCAAATAAAACGCTCTGGAAGAACTACATGTTCTAAATTGAAGAGTTTTACATACTTGCAAACGTAGTAAATTTCCTCTTCTGAGAAAGATCACCCATTGAAATTCCTAAAGGGATTCGAGTTATTGCGTTATTTAATTCCTTATGGCAATCAGTAAATTAAAGCAACCGAAGAACTTTTGATTTTATTTATTGCAACGATAGTATTGCGGATTCATTTTAAACATCAGTAAAAATGTAAATACTCGTAAATAAATATACAAAGTATAAAATGTATTCAAATTATTTTACGAACGAGCCATAAAGGAGGGTAGCTATTTACTACCGTTATTTTTCTCTGGAACAATTAATTTGCACAGAAGAAAATCAGTAAAAGGTGCATCAATAACAAGGCACATATAAATACCGTTCCAGGTATTTATTAAATTAATCAAACCGTTAATGTCCCAATGTATGACTTTGCAATATTATGTACACTTCTTCGTCGCCTTTTTATGTCTTTCATTCATTTGGAAATATGACCATATGATGGAATACATCAGTATTATCGTCTCATCTCCTCACGTCTCGTCTCGTCTCCTCTCGACTCCTATCCTCTCATTTCCTCCTCTATCCGCTCCTCTTTACTCGTCTCCTCTCGTCTTCTCTTTTCTCCTCTTTCTCCTCTCGTCTCCTCCTCTCCTATCATCTCCTCTGCTCTCCTCTCCTCTTCTCTTCTCTGCTTCTCTCTCCTCTCTTCTCCTCTCCTCTTTCTGAACTCATCTCCTCTTCTCCTCTTCTCTCCTTTCTTCTTGTCTCCTCCCCTCTCCTCTCCTCTCCTTTCCTCTTCTCTTCTAGGCACTCTTCTCCTCTCCTCTCCTCTCTTTTCCTCTTTTCTGTCCTCTCCTCTCCTTTCCTCTCCTCTCCTCTTCTCTCCTTCTCTCTTTTCTCCTCTCCTCTTTCTAAACTCCTCTCGTCTTCTCTCTTCTCGTGTTCTATCCTCTCCTTTTTCTCCTCTCCTCTCCTCTTTTATCTCTTCTCCTCTCCTCTTTCTATTCTTCTATCCTCTTCTCTCCTCTCCTCTTCTCTCCTCTTCTATCTTCTCTTCTCTTCTCTTCTCATCTCTTCTCTTTTTTTCTCTCCTCTCCTTTCCTCTCCTCTCTTCTCCTCTCCTCTTTCTATTCTTCTATCCTCTTCTCTTCTCTCCTATCCTCTCCTCTCCTCTTCTCTCCTCTTCTATCTTCTCTCTTCTTCTCTTCTCTTCTCATCTCTTCTCTTTTTTTCTCTCCTCTCCTCTCCTCTCCTCTCCTCTCTTCTCCGCTCCTTTACTCTCCTCGTCTCTCTTCTCTCTCCTCTCCTGTTCTCTCCTCTCCTGTTCTCTCCTCTCTTTTTCCCTCCTCTTCTCTCTTCTCTTCTCCTCTCCTCTTCTCTCTTCTCCTCTTCTCCTCTTCTCTCCTTTCTTCTTGTCTCCTCCCCTCTGCTCTCCTTTCCTCTCCTTTCCTTTTCTCTTCTCGTCTCTCTGCTCCTCTCCTCTCCTCTCTTTTCGTCTCATCCTTTCCTCTCCTTTCCTCTCCTCTCGTCTTCTCTCCTCCTCTCTCTTCTCCTGTCCTCTTTCTATTCTCCTCTCTTATCCTCTCATCTTCTCCTTTGTCCTCTCCTCTCATTTCCTCTCCTTTCCTCTTCTCTCCTCCTCTATCTTCTCCTCTCCTCTTTTTATTCTCCTCTCTTCTTCTTTCCTCTCCTGTTCTCTCCTTTCCTTTTTCTCCTCTTCTCTCCTCTCTTCTCTCTTCTCCTCTCTCTTTCTATTATTTTCTCCTCTTCTCTCCTCTCCTCTCTTCTCTTCTCTTCTCTTCTCTCCTCTCCTCTTCTCTCCTTTCCTCTCCTCTCATCTTCTCGTCTCTCTTCTCCTCTCCTCTTCTCTCCCCCCCTCTCATCTCCTTTCTTCTCCTCTTCTCTCTCTCTCGAGAAAGTGGAGGGAGAGGTGACGCCCCCTTGTCGCGTGAAGAGAGCTTGTGTGTACCTCTGACTTTTCGAGCTATTTCGGTGGGGGTACCTCTCTTCTTGGTAGCCCTGGTAGGGCTTCCCTTGTCGATTTGTCGGAAACGAGGTTCCAGACTTAGTGCGTCCTTCCTTTTCTACTTTATCCTTCTTTTATTTTAACTTTTACCCTATCTCTTCCACTTATTATACAAAAAAAATCTACTGCTATCATGTCACTTTTACCCTTTTTTCCCTTTATTTACATATAAGGACCTGGCAGCTACCTCATGCGTCAGAAGAGATGCTTTGGAACCTCTTTTAAACAAAGTCAATTGACGCTCACTAATTGCGAGAGACTAGGACTAGAGGTGTCCTAGGCATTGTGGCACGATGAATGGAATGATGGTAGTACCCATTTAACCCCCTTCCCTGGTGCGTAATTATTGACCATTCCCAGTGACCATTGACGGGTGCCTCTGGTAGCATCGGTCCGAGGTGACGGCCCTTTGTTCCCAAGTTGGTTGATAGGCCAAAGAAAGCTTCGGGTCGAGTCTCTTGGTGTGGTGGGATATCCATTGAACGCTACTCCGTGATCCTGGCCGTTGTGAATGGAACTAGTAGGAGTTTAGTACGGGGTGTGCTTCATTGTTCACATGGTGAGAAATCGATGGCCCCTTCCGGGACCATCAGTGCTACTTGGATGGGAGCCTCGGCACGCTGAGGTTTGACGACTCGGTCAGACGAAGAGCAGCACATGGAGCGTGCCTAATGAAAGATCCGAAACGTCTCCGATGGATAGGCGGGAGCGACTCACGCGGGGAGAACTCACCAACCCCTCCTTCTTTTTTATTGAGTGGTCTTAAAGTAATCAGATATAAAGTGTTCAGCATAACTGGAAAGAAAGGACCGGCTGCTCTTAAATACACATGTTTAGTGTGCAAAAAGGACAAGTGGTGCCTGGACTTCCCGGAGGGATGTTACTCCAAATGCCACCCGGCAAGTATCTTCACTGACGAGAAGTGCAAGAACTCAAGGATCTAGATAGATCATCTGAGGAAAAATCGAAAGAACTGGAGAGGAAGCTGTACGACATAGAATCTGAACACGCGCGTCAGCTAGGCAATCTCGACGACATGATTGTCGAGTTCTCCTCAAGACTAGAGGTCCAGTTGGCTACCGATGTATTTCCCACCGGCGTGGGTAGATCCACCGACGAGACCCTCTTCCAAGAAGCGAACACTGCATCGGCAGTGCCACACCAGCCTTCCAACGTCCCAAAGACGGAGTCAGCTGCTGTGGGACTGGCTCAACGTGCCAAAGAGAAGAAGAGAAAGAGAAAAAAGGAAAGTAAAAGGAAGACAAGGTAGAAACAGAAGAAGAGAAACAGAAACAGAAGTTAAACTAGAGGAAAATAGGAAAAAGAAAGAAGAAGAAAAAGAAGAAAATATGAAGAAGAAAAAGGAAACAGAGAAGTCGCTTCCGAAAGGGAAGACTCTATCCTCTACAGCTAAATGTGCGAGGGTCTTCCTTATCGGTGATTCTCAATCAAGGGATCTGCAACCCATGCTAGCGACCTGCCTCTGCACCAGTGTGAGGGTAAGCTGCTTCCCAGGACGTTGGAACCACCATATAAGAGTAGAGGCTGGGAAATCTCAGATTTCTGAGAGTTCGCTCGTTGCTCTGATGGTAAGTGGCAACGACTTTTACCTCAGAGGAGGTAGGGTAGGCCCTACAGGCGAGATCTTTCAGAAGGTCATGGGGGCGGTGGATAACTGTGGGTTGAAAACATGAAGACGTGTCGTGGTCGAGATGCTCCCTAAAAGAGATCCAAGTCGGATCGCTGACTCAAGGAATGTCGCATTGAACCGACGACTAGCAGATTTATGTACAGCGTAAGGGGTGTTTTTTATCGACCCCTACCTCATCTTTTATGGTACGAACGATCTCAACCAAAGGGATGGGGTGCACCTTTCCTTAAAGGAAAGGCTTTACTCTCAAACCTGATACAAGATGTCGTTAAGCGGACTCAAAGGACTGTCTGGCCCAGAGTGAGGGCGGACGTGCGCCAGTACGCTAAAGTCACCCCTGAAACGACCTTCGCGGAGGTCACTCGAAAAGGTGCCACCACACCATCAAAAGAGAACAGAGAGACAAGTAAAATAGGAAACGGAAGAGCGTAGGGAGTTCTACCTTTGGGGACTCCATGAGAGTTCTATTCTTTATTTTGAGGTCAATCAGAAACAAGTTTCTTGAACTTCGTGGCCTCGTAGGGACGGAAGAACCTGAAATGGTTGCCATAACGGAGTCGTAGGGAAAAACCTCAAACCGAGATTTTGAAGGTGAATTCACGATTCCCGGTTACCAACTCTTCTAAAAAGATAGGACAGACAGAGAGGGTGGCGGTATAATGTTGTATGTCAAGGATACACTTAAATCGACAAAGTGCAACATTGTATCCGACCACAAGCTACTACAGATCCCCTGCCCAACTCATAAAAAGGATAGGAATCTGTACCGGCTATTGGGTGAACTTGTCCAAGACAGTGTGTGTATCGCCATGGGTGATTTCAATACCTAAGTTGCCTGGGAAACAAGAGAACCCTGTGGTGAGAACGCACTGCTCCTAGAGTTCGTGAACAACGAGTTCCTGACTCAATGGGTGAGAAAGCTGACGAGTGACAATAATACCCTCGACTTGGTTTTTACCTCTAAGGATGGCATCGTTGAGGATTCCTCGGTAGGCGAAGAGCTCGGTGGCAGTGATCGTCGACTAGTCAGATTTATAGTCAAGGTCCCCAGGGTAGAGTCTGCAACTAGTAAATCGAGGAAGCTTGATTTGAGAAGAGGAAACTTTGCAGGTCCTGGTGCTGGCTTGACTGATACGAGGCTAGAAGTGTGCGAGGATGTTGAAGATTCGTGTAAAGCGTGCCGAGGAGCTCCGAGTGGCGAGACTCTGCAAGGAGAATCCCAAAGAGATTTTTGGTTATGTAAACAGCCGTAAACCAATCCATCGCACGATTGGCCCTTTAGTGAATGAGGAGGGGGCATTAAAGCATTTAGATGCAGAAAATGCTAACCTCCTCAACAACTACTTCTCTTCAATGTTTACTGAGGAATGTGGTCCCATCCTCCAGCCCACAAATTCTTACTCAGTGTAAAAACTGGAAGAAATGAACCTCACTCAAGGGAAAATAGGAAAAGAAGATCACTGATCTGAAGACGAAAAAGTTCCCTGGCCCGGACGGGTTTCTACCCAAAGTGTTGAAAGAAGTGCACGATGTAGTGTCACAACATCTGAGCATAATCTTTAACATGTCAATCCGGACCGGATGCGTTCTAAGAGACTACTTAGACTTTCAAAAAGCCTACGATAAGGTACCACACCACCGCCTCCTTCGGAAAGTGCGGGCGCTGGGTGTAGATGGAAATGTAGCAAGTTGGATAGAAAACTGACTAAGCGGCAGACGGCAACGGGTAGTGTTGAATGGACAGGCTTCTGAGTGGCTGACCGTTACCAGCGCTGTTCCTCAAGGTTTTGTCCTGGGACCACTATTATTCATCATCTACGTCAACGTCATGGACGGGGACATGGTTGCCAAAAATTGCCGATGATACCAAGCTTGGTATGAACGTCTCAAAGGAAGGAAATACTGCCTGCCTTCAAGATGATCTTGGGAAGATTGGGGAGTGGTCGGACACGTGGCAAATGCCATTTAACGAGAACAAATGCGAAGTGATGCATATCAGCCACCGAAACCACCAATCTCAGTATATCCTAAATGAGACTGCTATTGAATCCACCGACACTGAGAAGGACTTGGGTGTAGCAATCACTAGTGACCTCAAGTTCTCGAAAAAGCGCATTGAGGACGAGAAAAAGGACCAAAGGATGCTAGGCTACATAAAGCGCCAGTTTGCATATTGGAAAAAGGAGATTGTACCATGTTTGTACAACTCACTTGTCCAACCACACCTGGAGTATGCCGTACAATTTAGGAGTCCTTAGTTACGAAAGGATATTGCGAGTTTGGAACATGTGTAAGCCAAGGCCACCAAACTGATTCGCTCTATGGGACACAAAAGTTATAATGATAGATTAAGAGAATTATATCTGTTTCGTTAGAAACCAGGAGACTGCGTGGTAAGCTTAGCGAAGTGTTTAAAATAATTCGAGGCTTCGATAATGTAGACTACACGGATATTTTCCAGGTGCATTTTTATTGAAAATTTTGTATATGTGGGTCTACTCCACCTTGTTGGACCCTAGTGGTCTGTTGTGGAGTCACTTTATTATGTTCTTCTTCTCTCCTCTCCTATCCTCTCTTCTCTTTTCCTCTCCTCTCCTACCCTCTTCTTCCCTCCCTCTTCTCTCCTCACCTCTCCTCTCCTCCCTCTTCTCTCCTCACCTCTCCTCTCCTCTTTTCTCCTCTCCTATCCTCTCCTCCCCTCTCTTCTCCTCTCCTTTACTCTCCTCTCCCCTTTTCTCCTCTCCCCTCCTCTTCTCTCCTCTCCTCTTCTCTCCTGTCCTCTCCTCTTCTCTCCTCTCCTCCACTCTCCTCTCCTCTCCTCTTCTCTCCTCTCCTCTTCTCTCTGCTCCTCTCCTTTCCTCTGTGGCGAGAACGCACTACTCCTGGAGTTCGCGAACAACAAGTTCCTGACTCAATCAGTGAAAGAGCCAACGAGAGGAGACAATATCCTCGACTTGGTTTTCACCTTTGAGGATGATATCGTTGAGGACCTCTCTATTGGCGAAGAGCTCAGTGTCAGTGACCACCGACTAATTAGATTTGTAGTCAATGTCCCGAAGGCAGGTCCTGCAACTAGTAAATCGAGTAAACATCGTGGCTTTTCAGGTTTTCGTGCTGGACTGACTGACGCGAGGCTAAAAGTGTGCGATGCTGTTGAAGACTCGTGGAACAGTTTCAAAACTACATTCATGAGACTTCAATTGCGTTTCATCCCTCTGGAATGCCCCTGTCGGCCTTCTGTTCAACCAAAGGGGTTTAATCGAGAAATCGGCCAACTGCTTAGGGAGAAGAGAAATGTGTACTAGCAATCGAAGATCTCGGGTGACTTTGACGAATACCGGAGGCTAGCCCGGAGAGTGAAGTCCAGCATAAGGGTGGCTAAGCGGTCTGAGGAACTCCGAGTGGCGAGACTCTGTAAAGAGAATCCCAAGGAGTTCTTTGGATATGTAAACAGCCGTGCGCCAATCCATCAAACGATTTGCCCTTTGAGGAATGAAGAGGGGACATTAAAGCACTCAAGGCCAAAAAATGCTAACCTCCCCAACGACTACTTATCTTTAGTGTTTCCTGAAGAGTGTGGTCCCATCCCCCAACCAAGGAGTTCCTACTCGGTGGGAAAGCTAGAGGATATGGACTTCACCGAAGGAGAAATAGAAAAGAAGATCAGTGACCTAATGACAAATGGGTCACCTGGCTCGGATGGGTTTCTACCTAAAGTGTTGAAAGAAGTGCGCGATCAAGTGTCACGACACCTGAGCGCAATCTTCAACATTTCAATCTGGACGAAATGCGTTCCTAGAGACTGGCGTGAAGCGGAGGTTACTCCTATCTTTAAGAAAGGAGACCGTAGCCAACCGTCGAACTACCGACCTATCAGTCTGACTTCGATAGTCGGTAAACTCATGGAAAGCATGATAGTGGACAAAATGACTTCGCATTTAGAGTCCAACCTGCTACTGAGGAGTTCCCAGCACAGCTTCCGAAGGCAACGGTCATGCCTGACGAACCTTGTGTAATTCTTCCACTTCGTCTTCAGTGAGCACGATCGGGAAAAGGCGGTGGATGTGGTGTACTTAGACTTTCAGAAAGCCTTTGATAAGGTACCACACCGCCGCCTTCTCCGGAAAGTACGAGCGCTGGGCTATGTGGCGGACAGCAACGGGTAGTGGTGAATGGACAAGCATCTTAGTGGGTGCCCGTTGCTAGCAAAGTGCCTCAAGGTTCTACCCTGGGACCACTACTATTCATCATCTACATCAACAACATGGACGGTGACATGGTTGCCAAGATTTCCAAATTTGCCGGCGATACCAAGCTTGGTATGAACGTTGCAAAGGAGGAAAATACTGCTCGCCTGCAGGAAGATCTTGGGAAGATTGGGGAGTGGTCGGACACGTGGAAAATGCCTTTTAACGTGCACAAATGCAAAGTGAAGCATATCGGCCACCGAAACCCCCAAGCTCAGTATATCCTTAAGGGCACTGCTCTTGAATCCACCGACACTGAGAAGGACTTGGGTGTAACAATCACTAGTGACCTCAATTTATAGAAACAGTGCATTAAGGCCGATAAAAAGGACCAAAGGATGCTAGGCTACATAAAGCACCAGTTTGGATAACGGAACAAAGATATTGTACTGTGTTTGTACAACTCACTTGTCCGACCGCCCCTGGAGTATGCCGTACATTTTTGGAGTCCTTCATTTAGAAAGGACATCTCGAGATTGGAATGCGTGCAAGCCAGGGCAACCAAACTGAATCCCTCTATCTGACATAAAAGTCATGAAGATAGATTAAGGGAACTAGATCTGTTATCTTTGGAAACCCGTAGACTGCGTGGTCAGCTCATCGAAGTTTTAAAAATACTTCGAGGGTTCGACAATGTTGACTACGGGAATATTTTGACACTTGTTGAGAGCAGAATAAGAAATCGCGGTTTTAAACTTGAATTGAAGCGTTACAATCGCGAGCTGTGTGGAAAATATTAACGTACAGTATCTGCGGTAGTTGGAACGCACTTCCAGTGGAAGTTCTCAACTGTAACTCTGGGACCAGTTTAAATCAAGACTAGGTGGGGTCTTGAAAAATGGCCGTTTAAGGACGTAAAGCATTTGAGCTGAGATGTGCCCGCTCGACTGCTAGTCCAAAGGTACCCTCTTTGAATGGACCGAAAGGTCTTCTAGGGTATTTATTTCCTCGGTACTCCTTGTTACTCCTGTCATCCCCTCTCCTCCCCTGTCCTCTCTCTACCCTCCTCTACTCCCCTCTCCACTCCTCTCCTTTCCTATCCTATCTTCTCCTCCTCTTATCCTCTCCTTTCCTATCTTCTCCTCTCCTCTCCTCTCTTTTCCTCTCCTCTCCGCTCTTCTCCGCTCCACTCCACTCCTCAACTCTCCTCTCCACTCCTCTCTTCTCCTGTCCTCTTCTCTCATCTCCTGTCCTAAAGCTTGTCGCCTCTGCTCTTCTCTCAACTCCTCTACTCTCCTCTCCTCCTATCTCCTCTCCGCTCCTCTCCTCACCTCTTCTCTCCTCTCCTCTCTTTTCCGCTCCGCTCCTCTCCTCTCCTCTCCTCCACTCTCGTCTCCTCTCCTCGACCCTCCTCTTCTCTACTCCCCTCTCCTCTAATCTCATATCCTCTCCTCTTCTGTTATCCCCTCTCCTCTCCTCTTCTCCCCTCTCCTCTCATCTCTTTTCCTCTCCTCTCCTCTCCTTTCCTCATGTCCCCTCCCCTCTGCTCTCCTCTTCTCTTCTCGTTTCACTTCTCCCCTCCTTTTCTCTCCTCTTATCTCCTCTCCCCTTCTCTCCTCTCATGTCTGCTCCTCTCCTCCCGGCTACTCTCTTCTCCTCTACCTCTCCTCTCTTCTCATCACCCCTCATCTTCTATCCTCTGCTCTCCTCTTCTGTTTTTCTATCTCCTCTCCACTTCTCTTCTCTCCTTTCGTCTCCTCTCCTCTCCTCCTCTCCTCTCTTCTGCTCTCTTCTTCCCTCCTCTTCCCTTATTTCCTCTCCTCTACTCTCCTCTTCTCTCCCCCATCTCCTCTGCTGTTCATTCCTCTCCCCTTATCTCCTATGCTCTTCCTCTGCTCCTCTCCTCTCCTCTCCTCCTACTCTCCCTCCCTCAACCTCCCTTCTCCTCCCCTCTCCCCTCATTTTCTCCCCTCTTCTCTCCTATGCTCCAAACTCCTCTACTCTCCTCCTCCTCTCTTATATCCACTCCTTTCCTCTTCTTCCCTCTTCTCTCATCCTTTCCTCTCCTTTTCTCTCCTTTCCTCTACTCTATCTCATCTCCGCTCTTCTCCTCCCCTCTCCTCTCCGCTCATCTCCTCTTCTCTCCTAGCATCTCCTCTTATCTCCTCTCCTCTCCCCTCCCTCCTATCCTTTCCTCTAATCCCCTCTCCTCCCCTATCATCTCCTATTCGCTCTTCTACTCTCCTCCTATTCCCTCTCTGCTACGCTCCTCTCCTCTTCTCTTCTCTCCTCTCCTCTACTCATCGCTTCTCTCTTCTCCTCTCTTCTCCGTCCCCCTTATCTTCTATCCTCTCTCTCCTATTCTGTTCTCCCCTTTCCTCACTGATCCTCTCCTCTCCTCTCGTCCCATTTCCTCTCCTCTCCTCTCTTCTCCCCTCCTCTTCTCTTCTCTCCTCTCATCTTTACCCCTCTCCTCTCCTCTTCACCCCTCTCCTCTCCTCTTCTCTTCTCTTCTCTTCTCTCCTCTTCTCTCCTCTCCTCTCCTCTTATCTTCTCTCCTTTCCTCTTATCTCCGCTCAGCTTCTCTCCTCTTATCTCCTCTTCTCTCCTCTTCTTTTATCTCCTCTCAGCTCCTCTAATCTCCTCTCCTCCCCTCTCTTCTCTTCTCCTTGCCTGGCCCCTCCTTTTCTCTGCTCTCCTCTCCTCTTCTCTCCACTCCTCTTCTCTCCTCTCATCTCCTCTCCTCTTCTCTCTTCTCACCTCATTTTCTCTCCTCTCATCTCCTCTTCTCTCCTCTCCTCTCCTCTCATCTTCTCAATTCTCCTCCTTTCTCCTCTAACCCTCATCTTCTCCCCCTCTTCTTCCCTCTCCTCTCCTCACCTTTCCCCTCCTCTCCACCTCTTTCGTCTTCTCTCTTCTCCTCTCCTTTCCTCTCCTCTCGTCTTCTCCCCTCTAGTGGCGATACTCTGTAAAGAGAATCCCAAGGAGTTTTTTGGATATGTGAACAGCCGTAAACCAATCCGTCGAACGATTGGCCCTTTGAGAAATGAGGAGGGGGCATTAAAGCACTTAGATGCAGAAAATGCTAACCTCCTCAACGACTACTTCTCTTCAGTGTTTACTGAAGAGTGTGGTCCCATCCCCCAGCCAATGGCTTCCTACTCGGGGGAAAAGCTGGAGGATATGGACTTCACCGAAGGAGAAATAGAAAAGAAGATCAGTGACCTAATGACAAATGGGTCACCTGGCCCGGATGGGTTTCTACCTAAAGTGTTGAAAGAAGTGCGCGATCAAGTGTCACGACACCTGAGCGCAATCTTTAACATGTCAATCCGGACCGAATGCGTTCCTAGAGACTTGCGTGAAGCGGAGGTGACTCCCATCTTCAAGAAAGGAGACCGAAGCCAACCGTCGAACTACCGACCTATCAGTCTGACTTCGATAGTCGGTAAACTCATAGAAAGCATGATAGTGGACAAAATGACTTCGCATTTAGAGTCCAACCTGCTACTGAGGAGTTCCCAGCACAGCTTCCGAAGGCAACGGTCATGCCTGACGAACCTTGTGGAATTCTTCCACCTTGTGTTTAGTGAGCACGATCTGGACAAAGCAGTGGATGTGGTCTACCTAGACTTTCAGAAAGCCTTTGATAAGATACCACACCACCGCCTTCTCCGGAAAGTGCGAGCGCTGGGCATGGACGGAAAGGTAGCCGGCTGGATCGAGAACTGGCTAAGTGGCAGACGGCAACGGGTGGTGGTAAATGGACATGCTTCTGAGTGGGTGCCCTTTACTAGCGGGGTGCCTCAAGGTTCTGTCCTGGGACCACTACTATTTATCATCTACGTCAACAACATGGACGGTGACATGGTTGCCAAGATTTTCAAGTTTGCCGATGATACCAAGCTTGGTATGAACGTTGCAAAGGATGGAAATACTGCCCGCCTGCAGGAAGATCTTGGGAAGATTGTGGAGTGGTCGGACACGTGGCAAATGCATTTTAACGTGAACAAATGCAAAGTGATGCATATCGGCCACAGAAACCCCCAATCTCAGTGTATCCTTAAGGGCACTGCTATTGAATCCACTGACACTAAGAAGGACTTGGGTGTAACAATCACGAGGGACCTCAAGTTCTCGAAACAGTGCATTGAGGCGGATAAAAAGGCCCAAAGGATGCTAGGCTATATTAAGTGCCAGTTTGGTTATCAGAACCAGGAGATTGTACTGTGCCTGTACAACTCACTTGTCCGACCGCACCTGGAGTATGCCGTACAATTTTGGAGTCCTTCATTGCGAAAGGACATTGGGAGATTGGAACGCGTACAAGCCAGGGCAACCAAGCTGATTCCCTCTATCCGACATAAAAGTTATGAGGATAGACTAAGGGAGTTAGATCTGTTCTTGCTGGAAACTCGTAGACTGCGTGGTCAGCTCATCGAAGTTTTTAATTTACTTCGAGGGTTCGACAATGTTGACTTCCAGGATATTTTCACACTGAGTGAGAACAGAACGCGCAATCACGGCTTCAAACTTGAACTGAAGCGTAACAACCGCAATCTGTGTGGAAACCTTTTCACCTACAGTATCTGCGGTAAGTGGAACGCACTTCCAGTTGAAGTTGTCAACAGTGAATCTGTTGACCAGTTCAAGTCAAGACTAGACAAAGTCTTTAAAAGTGGCCGTTTAGGGACGCAAAACAATTGAGAAGCCATGTGCCCGCTCGATTGCTAGTCCAAAGGTACCCTCTTTGAATGGACCGGAAGGTCTCCTAGATACTTACTTTCCTTGTTACTCCTTGTTACTTGTTACTCTCCTCTCCTCTCTTCTCCCCTCCTCTACCCTCCCCTCCCCTCCTCTTCTCTCCTCTACTCTTCTCTTCTCTTCTCTCCTCTCCTCATCTTCCCTATCCTCTCCTCTTCTCCCCTTTCCTCTCCTCTCCTATCCTCTTCTCCTCTCCTCTTTTCTTCTCTCCACTCGGTTCTCCCCTCTCCTCCTCTCCTCTTTTCTTCTCTCCACTCGGTTCTCCTCTCTCCTCTTCTCTCTTTTCCTCTGCTTTTCCTATTCTCCTCTTCTCTCCTCTCCTCTTGTCCCTTCCCCTCTCCTTTCCTATTAACTCCTATCCTCTCTTCTTCTTTCCTCCCCGGTTCTCTCCTCTCCTTTTTTTCGCTCTCCTCTCCTTCCTCTTCTCTCTTCTCCTCTCCTTTTTTCTATTCTCTTTTCTCTCCTCTTCTCTCCTTTCCCCTTCTCTCCTCTCATCTCTTCTCCTCTTCTCTTGGCGTCTCTCTTCTCCTCTCCTCTCCGCTCCCATCCTCTCCTCTTCTCTCCTTTCCCCTTCTCTCCTCTCATCTCTTCTCCTCTTCTCTTGTCGTCTCTTTTCTCTTTTTTTCTCCTCTATTCTTCTCTTATCTCCTCTCCGCTCCCATCCTCTTCTCTTCTCTCCTTTCCCCTTCTCTTCTTTCATCTCTTCTCCTCTTCTCCTCTCCTCTCTTCTTCTCTTCTCTCCTCTCCGCTCCCATCCCCTTCTCTCATTTCCTCTCCTCTCCGGCCCTCTCCTCTCCAGCCCTTTCCTCTCCTCTCCTTTCCTCTCCTTCTCTCCTTTCCTCTACTATCCTCTCCTTTCATCTCCTTCTCTCTTTTCCTCTACTCTCCTCTCCTTTCCTTTCCTCTCCTCTCCTCTGCTCTTCTCTCATCTCCTCTCCTCTCCGCTCCTTTCTTTTCCATTCCTCTCCTCTCTTCAATCCTCCTCTTCTCTCCTGTCCTTTCCTCAGCCTCTTTCCTCTCCTCCTATCCTCTCTTCTCCTCTTCTATCCTCTCCAAAGATACCATCTTTGAATGGACCGTAAGGTCTCCTAGGTTACTTCCTTTTCTTGTTACTCCTTGTTACTCTCCTCTCGTCTCCCCTCCTCTTCTCTCCTCTCCTCTTCTCTTCTCTTCTCTCCTCTCCTCTACCCTTCTCCTCTCTCCTCTCTTCTTCTCCCTTCTCCTCTCTTCTCCCATCCTCCCCTGCTCTCCTTTTTTCTTCTCTCCTCTCTGTTCTCTCCTCTCCTCTTCCCCCCTCTCCTCTCCTCTCCTCCCTTCTCCTCCCCTCTCCTATTATCTCCTCTTCTCTCTTCTTCTCTCTTCTTCTCTTTTCCTCTCTCATCTCCTTCCTCTTCTTTCTTCTCCTCTCCTCTTTCTTTTCTCCTCTTCTATCCGTTTCCCTTCTCTCCTCTTATCTCTTCTTTTCTTCTCTTCTCGTATCTCTTCTCCTCTTCTCTCCTCTCTTTATCTCCTCTTCTCTTCTCTCCTCTTCTATCCTCTCTTCTCCTCTCCTCTCCTCCCCTCTCCGCTCCTCTCATCTTCTCTCCTCTCTTCTCCGCTCCTCTCCGGTCCTCTCCTCTTCTCTCCTATTCTCTTTTCTCCGCTCCTCTCCTCCCCTCTCCTCTCCTCTCCTTCCTTCTTCTCTCCTATCCTCCCCTTTTCTCTCCTCCCCTCTCCTCTCCTCTTCTTCTCTCTACTCTCCTCTCCTTTTTTCTTCTTCCCTCTCCTTTTTTTTACTCTCCTCTCCTTTCCTCTTCAACTTCCCTCCTCTCCGCTCCTCCCCTATCCCTTGGTTTCGACTTGGAAGCGTCAGCTGCCGAACGATAGTTGTTCCGAAAGGGCCTCATTTAATTTCACTCTTCAATTTTCATTAATGTCTCATTCATACAAGTGTCTTGAATTCGTTTCCTAAGAGGATTTAAATACCTATTGAGTACCTTTTCTCTCTGTAGAAATTTGCTTGTAGATAACCTAGAGGGAAGCTGAGTTTTGCCTTTAAGTCATTTGGAACCTATAACTTTTTACCCTTCTATTTTTACGTTCCCATATATTTCCTTTTGTTATTTTCTTCATCGTTCTTCTCCACTCCCATCATAATCTTACTAGTCTCTAATCCTCGCTAAAATGTATCTATTTTTCTTCTATACTGTCAGTACTGTTTTGGGCTATCAGTGCCAATTTCATGATTTTTTTTATTAATCTAAGTTTATTTGGTGGCAAGTAAACTCGATTATCTCTTTAACTTTAATTAAAATAGCCAATCATAAAGCAATATAAATTGCAGGATTCACGCAATGATGCATGACGATTGTTAAAATTACCCATTTCGTAAAACTTTCAAATTCCCTGCCGTTTTAGTTTCATATTGGCCGCAATAAGTAAGCTATTTTTCAAAATTCCTTCACGTTGTAAATTGCTGATCACGTATGTCTCTTGGATGAAGCCCTTTTAGACTTCTGATCAAGTGTGGTTCTTAGATAAAGCACTTGTAGATTGCTGATCACTTATTTCTCTTGTATGAATCATTTGTAAATTGATGATCACGTATGTCTCTTGGATGAAGCCTTTTTAGAGTTCTGTTCAAGTTTGGTTCTTAGATAGAACATTTGCAGTTTGCTAATTTTGTGTGGATCATGGGTGGAACACATTTCTGACGTCGAAAACATTTATTCTAATAAATAAATTGCTTTCTTTAGCTGTGACTTGCCTTAATGTGACACATAAAGTATACTCATACAGTACAGTCTTTCCGGAGGGCGAGGTAAAAGGTAACTAAACGCGAATTTGTCATGTGGGTATCGCAATCTGTGCCACCCAATTCTTTATCAAACATGCAAAACGAGGAATAGCGGTAATAATTGGTCGTGTCAAAATAATTCCTCCAGTTAATACAATAAACCTTTTTATCGTGTGAATAGAATGCTGCGGAAAAACTAATAGTGTATATGAGATGGAAGAAAACGTGATATCATGATTACATTTATATGTTGAATATCACTGGTGTTTGTGTTATATGAGACAAACATGAATGGGAAAGAGTTATTGTTTAATTGAGTGAGTGGAATGCGATCTGATATTACCTAAGAGGGGTAGGAGTAAAGAGAGAGTGTTGGGTTGGGTGGCATGGTCTGAATTGTGGAATGAAGGTATTAGTTTGAGAATTATGTTGTTGAAGTTGAAATTTGGAAGGGCGAAACTGTGTAAAGCTTTTAGGTGTGCCAGGATAACGATAGAAGTGAGGTTGAGAGAAAAAGGTGTTTTGGAATGACTATTGATTAGTGTTGGCTAGAAATGAAAACTACTATAACGTTAAGACTTGGTGAGCTATTAAATAATGAATAGAGGACAAAGTTCGATATGAAATAGCTTTATATTTTTGTACATCTAGGTCGAATAATGAGAAGACAGTCACAAGGACTCACAAGGACTTTGAGTACCTCAAAAAATATGGCTATCCATAGCGATGAGGTCCTTTTGAAAGAACAATCAACATAAAGTTTGTATAAAGCATAGTGCATATGAACAATCTCCCTACTCACCTATCCTAACGGCATCTACTGGTACGATACAGGAGAAAAGTTACCTGGTTGTGCCTTGGAAAAGAGCACAACTAGGAATTGAGGAATAAATAAGAACACCTAATTTTCTAAGAAAAAATACAAAGCGAAGTATATGGAGTCCCCCATCCTGCTTCTTAACCTACGATTATATCATTAGCTATGGAACATTGAATTAAACATGTCTGTCAATTTCATACATAAATAGCTAAATACGGGAACTTTTAACTACATCTGAAGTTAACTCATTACATGTCTGGTATATTTTATATATGAGGTAGTTGCCCACCGATTTAGTTAAACACCGCCGAAGTTTAAGGTTCCAAACGTGGTTCCTGCCCTATTCTGATAGATATTGATTAATATTTTTGAAGCCTCGAAGAATTTTTAACACTTCTAGCAGGGACGTATCTCAAGGCAAACGCCACTTCGAAGCCCAAGTACGGTATGTCTACAGGCTTTGGTACTATCGTTTTCGTTTATTATTTCATGAACGAGCTCGAACACTTTCCTAGGCAATTTCCTTTATCTACCTAACGCGCTTTGGGTGTTTTTTTTTGTAAGCCTTTGCTTTCTAAGTGCTCTGGAATTGTACCTGTCATTTTACTTTCTACAACCTTTCCTACGACACGCGTCAGGCTTTTAGACCGTTAATGATCCGTACAGCTGCGATCATCCTTCTTGTAGATCAGTGTCACGCCTGCCATATGACAAACCGCTGATAATTAATTCCCCAGCATCTAGAGACGCGTTGAAGATCTTGGAGAGATGAGTGGGTACATCTTTCGTGACTTCACAAAGAATGCGCGGCTGGGAACTGTCCGGACCCGTGATTTATAAAGGTTTAATTTCTGGAGCCTCGCTGCTAATTCGACAGCGCTTGTCCTTATCTCAAGCAGTGTGTCTGTTCTTATTAGTCTCACTAGCCGTCATTAACTGCGGCGAAGCAAGTAAGTCTATGTAGCCAGCTAAAACCAATGCTACCAAAGGTAATCGAGGTCACTGAGTTCAAGTACGATATAAAATAACCACCAGGTGACGCCACCTAGTAGCTAGAGGTGCTGAATCGACTATTTTTAGAGATATGAAGGTCAAACCAATGTCGAAAGGGATAATTGAGGTTTTTGAGTCAAAATCGGATTGATTTTCGCCGCAGGTCCACTTGGTTATGTCCCTCTAGTTGTTTCTTGTAAGCTCAGCAATAATTAATCGTTGTGGTCATCCATTCATTCCACTTCATAGGACAGTTGCAACAAAATTAATTTCGCAAGGACTATCTAGAAGGCCTGATAATTTAAGATGCAGGTCGTCAGCTATCTCTGTTGCCCGGTGCAGATGGCGGTATGCCGCTATCAGTACATAGATGAGTTGACCTTAAGGTCAGCAATCGACTCCTGCCAAGGAGTTCCGCACGTGGAGTTCCCGTCTTGCGTGGTCCTTGTGGAACTTCATGTAGCCATAAACATTGAATATGCCGGCTAAATCCCTTGTTTCAGCGTGGATCTAAGACTCCGTTATAGAAACATTTGAGATAACTTTTGGTTTCCATGAATAATCACAGTTCGCAAATTTATTTCTAATGGAGTGAGCGTTTAATAATATTAGTTTTAGACTTACGCTAGGTCTACTGCTCCCTTTACAGACTCCCTGAGGTCCACCCTCCTGAAATTCTTCCTGAGTTTGCTCTTCGTACAAGCCAGCAGCTCAACTAGCGGCTGGGCTTGGGAGAGCCAGCAATGAGACTTGTGGTGGTGAGTACGCAGCAGCTTGTGGCAGCTCCCACACGCCATCAATGTATTGCCACTTCTTTATCTTCCTATTTACCCGGATTAGCCCTCTATTATTTTTCTGAGAACCCCATTGACCACTTTCGGTTAAATGAGACCCATCCAAGACATAAAGATCCCGCTTCCCTTGAATTCTTCGAACGAATCTACGAACGCAACTTCCCTCTCCGTTAGACATTAGTCAAGACGACAATTAATGCTCATGGCTTTGTTATTTGCAAAGCACTGGCGGAGAGTCTTGGCACAATACCCTAAATTAGGGCTTGTTGATCTTAGCTTCATTTCGACGACTAGAGTGAGAGAGAGATAAGACTGCTGAGAGAATTTAGTGTAATGAAAACACGTAATAAAATAAATGTGAATAAGTATATATGGTTTGGGCTAAGATGAGTAGGTGAAAGAGAATTGCTTAAGGATAAGAAAACAGAGGTATAAGAAAGGGAACCCAGACAAATTATGTTGCGTTTTAGAGTTCCTACATAAAGATGTAACTTTATGACCAAAATGTGTACTTAGGGCCTACATCATTTTTTTATACATGGATACAAGATTATTTAACTTATATTGAAAAATAATAGTGTTATTAATAAATAAATTGAAGGTTAATCCCAAAAGCGGAAGTTACAGTTAATACCAAGCCCGTACAAACCCTTAATTACCCTCTAGGGGAGTTTATTAGTAGGTACGATCGTCTCTTTTTCTCTCTCAAGTCTGTGATATTGATTGACCGAAGTGCAATGCATGTAGTAAGAAATAAATCACACCTTTAGGGGATCAGTGACTTCAAACTGACCTAATAAACAGAGTATACTAAAAAAACAACACTTTTTAGTCGTGTGTACACGATTCTAAAATTACTATGTCGGTTCGTAGGTTGTCGGTCGGATGGTAAGCACGTTACTAATTAGTTTTTTGGCAATAACATCGTAAGTATTACGCCGATTCAAACAACATTTAATATCCTTATGCTGTTTTACATTTTCTTTCGAATGATATAATTGTCAGCATCTTCCCAAGGTTAGTTCTGGAATTAGTAAAAGAAAACTAACTGTGGATCGGATTGCTCCACTTGTTGAAAGTTTGGAAGGTCGTAAGGTCATAGGTCAGAATAATTGAGAGCACGCGACCAAGGTTGGTTGACCTTGTTTATTAGGACACTAATAAAAATAAAATGAGAAAGTTAATTGTCCATTAAACCTTGGTTTAATGGAAACTGTGTAGTTTTAGAATGTGTGGTATAGATATAAGAAGACAGGAGAAAAGCGAAAAGAAAGGAAGAGTCAGAAGTCAAAAAGACGATTTGATGAATGAACTAGTAAAAAGTAGGAAAGAAATGCTGAGGTAAATAGATAAGAAGTTGATATAAAAATCTGGATAGAGCAAATGGTTGGATTGTTAAATGCTAATTCTGATGATGTGGCAGAAGTGGAGGAGAGGAAGTAGAAATAATACAGACTCTTCATAGGGCAGAAGAAAAAAGTAAAAAGCGAATTAAATCAGATGAAATTAGCATAAATAAAGTAATCAAAGAAGGAATTAGCAAGTAGATAAATGAAGAGAAGACATGGAACAGGAATTGATTTGACAGAGTTTAGAATTGTAAAAAAGTGAAGAAGTAGAGCTATTTGAAGATCAAGTATAGATATTGGTAAGTGCCTGAGAGCAATAAGGTAATTAAAATAAGTTGGCAAAAGTACTTTGATGGAGTTGTGTAATCTGGGTATGAAAGGAGAAGTGAATTGAAATAGGATTTGCTTCTATTATTTAAACTGGTGGCTGTAGTATGGTATCAGATGGTGAATGTGTTATGTTGTAATTCTTTTGAGAGTAAAATAATCCTGGAAGATTTAATGCATTGGAAAAGTGAATGCAAGAGCTTTAGGGAGAGTATGTCTAGTGATTTTATAAGCAAAGTGTATGAGAAAATGATTAAGCGTGTAAGAAGGATAAATGAGGTAATGATAGGGGATGAACAATTTGGGTTTAGAGCGGTTAAGGTCTGTGTGGATCAGTTTTCTTTTGTACTGTTGACTTGGAAAATATGGAAAAAGTAGGAGTAAGAGAATGGTGTTCAGCAAAGAATACATATTACGGTGTTATAGTGGAAACCGTATTCAGGGGTATTTGGCTTGTTTATAATAGAAAAATAAGTCTGATTGAAAAAAAAGACTGCTTCACCAGTCGAATCGGGGCATTGGCAGATATATTCGTGGTTCATACGACTAGAATTTTTATCAAACAGTAGTAGATGGACAAAGGACAATTGAAGAACGTACATAATCTTCCCTGAATGATGGAAACACTATTTAATTTCGCTCAATATTTGAGGAATGAGTTAACTCGAATTAGATTTTCATTATGTAAAGAAGATCACTTATTGTTTTCTTCATACATAAACTGTTTTTATTTTCATTATTTACTTATATAGGATGTTTCCAAAGTTTGAACACAGGCAAAATGCATATTTTCAATAAAAAATGAACTACATTTATTTAATTTAAACTATATTTTATTTAATTGAAATATTAATAAATAACTTCAATCTCGTTTCGACCATTTGTGATGCAGCTGTTGATGCGCTTTGTGAGATTCACCCGATGAATTCGATGCATTAATTCCAAATTTCCGTCAATTAGAGAACATTAATTTATGACGCTCTCTTTCCTTTCATATCTTTAATTTTCATTGATTGCACCTCCTTTAGGATTCACACCCAAGAAAAAGGAGTTAATGGTGTAAAGTTTGGTGAATGAGGAGATCATTGAGTACACCTTCTCGAAAACAGATTTGAAATGGGAAAAGATCTTTAGGTGAAAGGCAAGAGTTTCAGTGTGGAATGCGCAGAAATTGGCTTAGGATTATGTGAGTGAGACGATGAAATAGGACAATGTAAGGTAGAGAAGAGGGTGGTGCAAATGAACAATTAACGAAACACTTCCGGAGTGACAATGGTGTATAAAGTTAGAATCAGGTGGGTAAAAGATATAATGATGTCAAGAAAGATGTGAATTGTGTTTTGAATGAGAATGTTCTTAATACTGTATAAGCAAAGGATTATGAAAAGGACATATACATGAGTATGGTGAGAAAATTATTAAAATAAGGATGTATCTGATAAAATTAAACTATAAGAGGGAGGAGTAGATGATATTACAGATGAGAGTAGTGCATGGATATGTTAAGAGAGATGCAAAACCAGATGGGTTTTCCATTCCTAAGGAGGGCAAAGGACACCGAAAAAGGATAGATAAATTTTGCTTTATTGATCATAAAGGATTTTTTTGTAAATTTTAGGAGCCCTTCTAGCGACTGCCTACTAGTGCAGAAGTCGCCATACTCACACAAGAACCTACTACCAGGTTATATTAAAAAAAACAGTGGTCATAGAGGATGAGAGGAGGAAGGTTTATTATGTAGTGTAATGCTGAGACGCCTTATTTTGTGTCAAAATGATTTAAGTTGATGTTAAACTCGAAACGTTGACTTTGGATTTCACGTGGACACTCAATCACCTCAATTATGATAATGGCCTAGGGAAAGGAGAGAGAGAGACAGAGAGAGAGAGAGAGAGAGAGAGAGAGAGAGAGAGAGAGAGAGAGAGAGAGAGAGAGAGAAGAGAGAGAATGCAACCATTTTCCTACAAAAAAGAAATATCTGAGAACTAATATTAAAGAAGTATGAAACAGAGCAAATTCAAGGCATTACAATCGAGTGGACGACCTATGGGATCCTCACTTGTGTCCTTTCCTTCGATCACAAAGGTCAATCGGCATCTTCCCTTTCTCCAAATTATTTCCATTTAAATAGACAAATTCATTAAAGGAATTATGATATATGTGTTTTACGTAAAGTAATCCTCAGCTTCATCCAAATGTCCAATTGAACTAGTTGCCAAAGACATCCTCATGACCATCCTACCCTTGAATTTGCCACTTTACTCCTGCCATTACATATATTCAGCTCTCCTCCTTCTAAGAGATCGGCCTCGGAGTCCTTTCATGTATAAAGTGGGACAGGTTCGAATTTCCTGTTTCATATAAATATTCTGATATTTTCACCTGCGGTGAAGCGCCAGGTCTAGACGTTGCTTTTTTTTGAAGGACTAAAGTTCAGTTTTACCTATTTAGAGCCATGAAATGACCCATATGACCATGGCACATATGGTTATTCACCCTGGAGATTTCAAATCTGCTATCGGATTTGGCGCTGAGTGGCGCTATCTAGTGGCAGAAGTTTCATTTATCCATTCAAAGGCACTTGTAGGTGATTTGAACCATGGGAAACCATCAATGTAATAACCATTTATCATCTTATCACAAAACGCCGTAGGTCATTTGAGGGACTTTTCCCTCTCGTTAATACAATAGCTCTCACCTTTGTTTCATATAAATACTTCTATTATTATTTATTGTATCCCTTACTCTTGTTAGATAAATGCATCGATTATTTTTATTTGAATCGATGCCCTTTTTTAGAAAGAATATTTTCTAGTATTTTTATTAGATCCCTCGCCCTTGCTTCTCTGGGAGGGGGGCAGCTAACATCTATCGCTCTCTCCTTTCGACTTGTTTTCAGTAAATTCTTTCGGCAATCCGTTTCCAAGTTTTTCTTCCTCGGATTACAACTTGAATAATAAAATTTGTTAAACACTTTGAATTCTAAGCACATGAGAAGATGGAGCTAACCTTACCAATCGTATTATCTTTTTAATTCTCTTTGCTACCCCTTTTTGATTTGTTTTGTTGTTTTCCTTTGGGTGTTCTCTCTTCTTTTATTTTTCGTTCCTTTGTGTTGGTCTTGTTTGACTCTTGTTATCTTTTTTATTATATCCGAATTAAAGGGATCGGTATTTTGCCTTCACGGCGAATTAGGCCTTTCTATGGAGTCGCCTGGAGAGATCCTTTAGAAAAATAAAAGCTCGTTTAAGCTACGTTTTGGTCGTGTTTAAACAACGATTGTCATTGCAGCGAAGGTGATCTTCGTTGCTGATAATTATCGACAATCCTACAGTTCGTTAATTCTCCTGTCTCTCTTCTAAAACAGCTGGAAAACGAAGCGTTGGACGATCTGCTTTTTTTTAGTTGCGTGCACCCCACTCTATGAGTTAGAATGTCGGTTCGTAGGTCGGAGGATTAGATGGTCACCAATTTATTTGTTAATGAGCTTTTGAAAGTTTTGAAGGTTGTAAGGTTTTAAGGTCATAGGTCAGAATAATTGAGAGCACACGACTTAGGTCTGAAATATTGTTTCACAGTATTTCTCACAATATTTCTATGGTGATTTCCTACCACATCAAGGGGTATAACATTTTTTCATATCCTTAAGTGCTTGAAAGACTTAATACATTTTTAAAAGTGGGTATATCTTCATTTATTGAGAAACTGATATCTACAGTCTTGTATCTACTGTAATAAAAGGCTTATTAAAAAATATTATCCATCCATTGTGTATTTTTTTATCTCTTTGTGATTTTATTTTTTAGTTTGTTCTTTAATATTTCGATTTTCTGTTTGGTAATATGTCGTATATTTTCCAGGGATTATAGTGATTTTACCGTTTTCCCAACTATTTTTTTTACTGAAGTTGGATTATATTTTCCATCATCTTTCTCTAGTCGCCTTTAATAAACCTGAGATCACTATAATTGACAGAAAGAGAAAATAACCCCCACCCTAGAAGCCAACGTCTACCTGTAACGCCTGAGAAGATACACCTGCACGACCAGACAGCCCCAAGGAAGCCGTGAGCTTTTCACGAGACCGCGTAATCCGTTTGGGTTCCATTCCTCGCTGTCGCACCGTCTGATCGACGCTAGACCCTTGGCGCTAAGGACATTTGCGCAAAGCTGTAAGGCCGCCGAGACTATCCTCCCTGCATCCCCTGGCAAGACAAGTTCAATACTGCCGAGGCAGTATAAATACTTCGAGAAAAGCTTTGAAAAATCAGTAGAATACTGCTCCGTCTTGGTTAGCAGTCACATACAGTCTCGTACACCCTGCCTCGCCTCCCAACAGCTTCCACCTTCGAACGTGAAGCGTTATTTCTACCCAGCCTTGCTCCTACCTAAGGCCAGAATTCCCGCCGACAGACGATAGACATGGACAGAAATCTATCACTCGGTTATTGACTTCGTTTAACGACTAGAGTACTCCCTCGCTCATTTCTCAGCGAGGTTAAAGAAGAATGAATCTTGCAAGTGAAACTTTGCAGCTCCCCGTTTACCCGCCATATTCAGCTTTCAGTCAATTAGGCTTTAGGTGAGTCTCCCCGATAATTGCACTTTCCAATTTTCTCTGGAAGCAATCTCTGTACATCCCCTCTCTGACTCTCGTATCCATCAAGTCATTTGTATTCTCCCCTCCCCATTTATTTACTTGTGCTATTAATATTTCATTTGTGTAGAGTAAAATTATTTATTTTTCTACCATCAGTTTATCTAATCCCAGAACCTCTAAGAATTGATTATTTAGGCCAACCGCACTCGGCTTGTTTATTTAACCTTGGCACTGGGATCTTTATGTCGATTCTCTGGCGTGCCCGCTTCACGGTCACCCTACCACATCTATGTTATATTCTGGTGTCAGGTGTGGGGTCATCCGCAGTATGGGATCTCATTTCTTTTAGACCTGTGACAGATTCTATTGTGCTTTTTTTGTATATTAAAGGTTCTGGTCTTAGAAACTGTAGAAAAATCGTTACCTATTTCCCATTTTACCCTTCTGTGTACATATTTTGTATTGAATTTTGTGACTCTGTGAAACTTTAACCCTTTTCAGGCCTCATATAACGTCGGCCATAGTGTAAAGGAGTTAATCTTATTTCTTTTTTTTTGTATTGTGTTGTCGTTTTCTACGTGCGTATTGGGCAACACAGTCTCTCGCTAAATTCTGGAGTGAATATTTCGAGTATAATTAAGAATTCGCGCCGTGCGAAATAATTATAACTGTATTTTTTTTTTTTTTTTTAAGTGAAGAATCGTAAGTCCGCCAAAGCTTACCAGCACTTCTCCTGTGCGTCTAAATAATTCCCCATGTTTTTTGTGCTGCTTTCCTGAAAGTTGGTCAGAGCGACAAAATGTCCATATTATTTAACACGTTTAAGTTGCAAGGAGAGTCGCTTGGGCTCAGCGCCAAGGATCTCTTAGCTTATATCCAACAGGAAGAAAGGATCGAAAGAGAAGAGAGAAGTCAAATAGGAAGAGAAGAGAAGAAACGAAAAAAGAAAGAACATAGAAGGAACGAGAAGAAAAGAAAGAAAGAGAAGACCGAGAAGAAAGGTAAAGATTCAACCTTCATGAACTTGAAATGAGTAGGACCAGGAACGAGACGCTGTTCATCAGCTGAAGTCCGAAGCTCCTCCAACCGCATCTGTTAAGCTTCTGGTTTTCAACGAAGGCGAGGATTTCGGAGCCTTCTTAATGCACTTCGAGAAAATCTTCGAAATCAACCATTGGGAGATCGAGGCAGATGATTTGGCTCAATTGTTGCCCTTGCTAAATTTCAAACTCCGAGATATATTCTTATCGCTTTTCTCGGAGGCATCAATTGATTATTCGACCTTATAATCGAAGTTACTGGCTGCATATAACATGACCACAGACTTTTGCCGATCCAAATTCAGAAATGTGTGTCTTCAGCCAGGCCAAACATCCCGTCAGTTTAGGTACACCCTCCAACGTCATCTCAATCTGTGGCTCGATGCTTTTGAAATCCATAATGACTACGATGCCCTCGTTGACTTCTTCCTGAGAGACCAGTTGTTGGCTACACTTCCGGCTGAAGTCAGATATTTCGTAAAAGACCGGCTGTGTCTCACATTGAAGGAGTTCACAGAAGAGGCCGACATTTATTCACCAAGCCACAACCTTTATCCGAAAGAAGGGAGGAAAACGGCTCCCCTTTCCCCCAAAACTAATCCAAACAAAGGTAAATTCATCCCGAAAAATAGAAACAAACTTGCCCAAGTAATTGGGCTGTCGAAGCCGAAACCACTCTTTTCACCTGAACACCTAGATGTAAAAGCGTTACTCCGCTTTTATCACTCCTTTTCCCCCAGCTGGTAACTGGTTGTGCGAGAGGCTCAATGGCTACCTCAAATCCATCTTCAAGAAATTGTGCGCTGAACAACTCCGAGAATGGCACCGTTTCTTGCCGGTAGCTCTTTTCGCATACCGGGAAATTCCCCATCGCACCTTGGGTTATGCCCCATTTGAGCTTCTGTATGGACATAATGTTAGAGGGCCCCTCAGCATTCTAAAGGAGCTCTTCTCCAATTCGAAATTAGTCTAGGAGATTCAATCCTCCTACGCTTAACTCCTAGACCTGAGGCAGAGGTTAGAAAAGTCCGCAGAGATCTCGCATCAGAACGCCGAGACAAACTTAGGCAAGTATAAAACCTATTTTGACTCTAAGGCCCAAGAACGAAAATTTAAACCCGGTGACGAAGTCGTTTTACTACTCACCACGGAGGACAATAAACTTTTGAGCCAATGGAAGGGCCCATTCTCAGTGGTCGAGAGACGCGGCCCCATCCACTACTTGATCTAAACCCAGTCTGGCACTAAGCTATTCCACGTGAACATGCTTAAAAAGTACCATCGACGTGCTTGTGCCAATCAACTTGTGACTATGGACGAAGAATCTGCCTTGGAGTCCAGATACCCGCTTGACCCCGTAGTCGTGGTACAAGTAGCCTGCGTGGAACAAGACGCGGAATATTCTCTTCTCGTTTTGCCAGATACCATCGATTCCCAATCGACCGAGTTGAGCATAAACCCTCAGCTTCCAATCCCCTCGAAGACCCATTTACAAGCGCTACTTACCCAATTCACCGATGTAATCTCGGATACCCTTGGTTGTGCTACCCAGTTCAAGCATAATATTTGGCTCACCACCCAGGAATCTGTCCGTTCGAAGCCGTATTCCCTCCCCATTCACTTAAGAATAGCGTTCAATGAGGAGGTAGAGAAGCTATTGAAGATGGGTATTGTAGAGCCCTCGGAGTCGGAGTATTGTTTCCCGGTCTCCATGGTCAAGAAGGCAGACAATTCTTACCGGATGTGCATCGACTTCCGGAAGTTAAACATCGTCACCGTGTTCGGCGCCTAATTGATTCCCCTCATCGATCAGAATTTGCAAATGTTCGAGAAGGCCAAATTCATTACCGAATTAGATCTGTGTAAGGCCTATTACAAGATTCCATTAATGAAAGAAGTAAAGAGGTACATGGCCTTCCACACCGAAAAAGGCTTGATACAATTTCGGCGACTCCCTTTCGGGTTGGTGGCAGCATGTAGCAATTATAACCGAATGATGAGGCGAATATTGGATAGGTTGCCCTACGTCACCTTCTACTTCGACAACATTTACGTGGCAACCCAGGAATGGGACCACCATCTGGCTGCCCTTCGTGTACTCTTGTGCTGACTCCGGGAACATCACCTCACGATTAACCCCAACAAGTGCCACTTCACCTTTAGCCCAGGAACTTTATGGTTTTGAGGTGCAATAATTGGTTAAAAGCTAAAACTTGGCACAATTATTGGGATTTTTGACCTGAACAACATATCAAAAGTCCCATCAACTCCCGCGCTTGGGTTAGCCACCATATTGGAAAATAGTCGCCATATTGGAATTCCATTAAAATTCAAATTTCTCGTAAAATAATAGTGTTATCAAAGAACACGCCTCAATAAAAGTTGTTCGGAACTGATTGTCTTATAGCACTGACTAGCCTTTTTGTAAAAATAAGTGATCTTATATGGAAAAAAAATAAAAATATTGAAATTGAAGTAATAAGTTAATTTCAGACAATTTCCACAGAACTGGTGGCCTGTATGACAAAATGCTTCTAAATAAAGGTTGTAGAGCAAACATTCTTCTTTTGAAATATATATGCATATTTTTGAAAATAAGGAAGTTAGGAGGCATAAATGGAGAAAAACGTAACACACTAATCGATGTTTTCTTCTTCCAGGTACCAGAAATGATGGATTGTCTGATATGTGGGCTTCCATTGAAAGAATCTACAAGTATAGAGGTGACTCGAGGACTGCAGACCTTGATAACCGCCAATCTGACTCGAGAGGATGGGTTGCATGAATAGTTCAAAAACAAAACTCCTTTACAAGTACATATCGACTGCCTTAAATCATACACTCGGAGACCTGCTCCAAAGAAGGACATAGAGGAGCTACACAAGAAAGTGCCTCATCTGCGATCAGAAGTAACCGAATTTGACATCAGACTGCATTGCTTATTCTGTGGTGAAACAGCTGATAAAACTGCAGAGCTTAAAAAGCCAAGGAAATATCTTGGGTTCATACATGAAGTTATGACACTGACACTACAGGAAACAGTGCGGGCAAAGGAACGCAATAATAAACTTGGTTATTTGGTTCTAAGCAGGATTGACAGTGTTATTGACTATTAGATGCAGAGTCTAAGTATCATTGGAAATATTTCAATGATTTCTAAAAAACTAGCTGTGATAGTGGTGCATCCTGTTCTCATAAAACAGTTGGAAGACCATTCCAGGCAGGTGCATCAGAAGCTTTAAATAGACTGTGCGACATTATATATAACAAAAATGAGTGCCAGTACTCACTGCAGGAATTGTATAGGATGATGATAAAGGCTGCAGACACAACAGAGACAGTATACACAGTTAGGACACTGAAACAAAAACTGCTAGACATATATGGAGAAAGCATCATTGTTAGTAAATGTAAAGGCAATGATATTGTTTCATTCAGTGAATCAGTCATTAGATCCTTAGCAGACTTATGGTATAAAACAGAGAAAGCGATATTAAAGATAAGAGACGTCGAATTGTACTAACAGCTGCCGCCATCATACGTGAAGTTATACGTGCACGTGTATATGACAATTCCGTGTATCCAGTATGTGAAGACATTACTAATTTCTCAATAAAGCAGGTGCCAGACACTCTCCGTGACTTTGTTGATGAAGTAACAAAATCAAAGCGTAGGAATGAACATAAGGAAAATTAGCAAAAACGCTTAACCATACAGTATGCAATCATATCTGCAGCACGAGCGAGGTCATTCTTGTCTCTACTCTAGATAACTTTATCTGTTTTCTTACAAAGGCGCTTTGATTCGCGCCAGCTAATTGATATCCTGCCAGAGGTAGGAGTAGCAGCGTTATATAAAGAGACTCTACGCTACGTTAACTCAGTAGTTAGGACTGCATCTGTGAATATAAAAGAAGATGGTTTTCTCCAATCTATATTTCAGGGGTGCTTACACCCGTGCCCGCGGGCATACGTGTGTCCGCCATGGCATTTAAATGTGCCCGCTGGTTTATTTTGGAATAGCTGGCCTAAATGAAATTTTAACTGGCAATATAAAAATTACTAGAAATGAAACTTTGCCTGCGAGCAGGGTGCTCACATACATGTTTAAAACATGTCTGAAACCATTGCTTTGCTCCGCCAATTTCTGTGTCGCTTGAAGCGACGACGATTCTATTTCAACGGATATAATGAATCGAGTTTGCTGATTGGGTGTTTCATGAAAATACAACCAATCAGAAGGCATTTGAGAAACGACTCGCTAGGCTTTCTGTTTCTTTTCAAATTTTCAGTAATTTTATGAAGATGAGTGGGCGGATCGATATTTAGTTCCACGTTTAACCCGTCCGTGTGACCTTGTGTGTGGATGCGAATTTGAAATGTGTCTATTTTTTAGTCGTTCATTAAGTAATTTGACGTTTTCACTTTAGTATTAAAAGTTTGGCATCATGTTGACCGTTCACCCGTCCGTGTGATCTTGTGTGTGGATGCAAACTTAAAATTTGTCTATTTTTAAATCGTTTTTTACGTAATTTGACATTTTCACACTTAGTATTAAAAGTTTAGCATCATGTCGACCGACAACGAGTCCGATTTTGATGTTTCAAGTGGTGAAAGTTCAGCCTCTGATATTAGTGGCTAGATCGCAAACTATTTTTTTAAAATTTACATTATTTCATTTTATTTTTATTGACAGGGCTTTATAATTGCGACACGAGCCAGTTATAAGACTATAAGGACTTATAATTTTCAAAGTGAATGGGAAGATATTTACTTTTTCTCAAACATAAATTCTAAATGTGTATGCTTAATATGCCAATCTACTTTAGCTTTTGCCCCAAAATATAATGTTGAAAGGCATTTTAAAGCTAATCATAATCATTATGAAACAATATACCCAGTTAATAGTGAACTATGCAGGGCAAAAATAAGAGAAATGAAATTCCAACTTACCAGCCAACAATTGGTTTTTACAAAGAAAATTGAGAAATCAAAGGCAGCTACCATTGCATCTTTCCGAGTGTGTCACAGTTTAACGAAGCACATGACACCTTTTGATGATGGTGCATTTGTAAAAGAAGCATTTTTGGATGCAGTAGACTCATTGTTTGAGCAGTTTAAAAACAAATCTGAAATAATCTCCGCTATTAAGGACATGCAACTTTCCAGGCCCACTGTTACACGCCGAACAGAAGAGATGGGTAAAGATTTAAAAATGCACTTAAAGAGAGACATAGATGAGTGCATTTCCTTTTCGCTTCAATTCGATAAATCAACAAATGCTACTGATACTGCGCAATTATGTATTTTCATAAGAATGGTATTTAAAAACATGACTCTTAAGGAGTTACTCAATATCATACCATTAAAGGGGAAGGCTCGGGGACAAGACATCTTCAAAGCATTTAAAGAGTTAACTATTGAGAATGAAATCCCCATTGAAAAACTTGTATCCATTACCACGGATGGAGCTACGTCAATGATTGGTTGCAATTTAGGGTTCGTTAGTCTTTGTAAAAATGACAGAGATTTTCCAAACTTCCTTAATTTTCATTGCATAATTCACCAAGACGCACTCTGTATTAAAAGCTTGAACATGGAATACGTTATGGATATTGCATATAAAATTGTAAATTCTATCCGTGCTAAAAGTTTAAGAATCAATTAGAAGAAAGCAATTCTGAATATACAGATCTTTTATTGCAGACTAATGTAAGATGGCTCAGCAGGGGCTTATTTCTACAAAGATTTAGGGATTTACTGACTGAAATCAAAGAGTTTCTGGCTGTAAGAGGTGATAATTATAATCAGTTGGAAAATAAAGTTTGGTTATTTGATTTAGCTTTCCTAACTGATATTACTGCTAAATTGAGCGAACTCAATGTTGAACTCCAAAGCAAAAATAAAACCATTGCTCAAATGATTAGTGCTATAAATGCTTTCTAGCATTCTCTAAAACTCTATTTGTCCCAAAGCAACGTTCGGAACTGAAACACTTCTCTAATATGTTGTCAGAGCTACTTAACCAAGAAAATAATTTTGAGCATTTCAACAAAGACCGTTATGCAAAAGAGATAGAGAATCTCATTCAACAATTTGAGCAACGTTTCATAGACTTTGAAAAATTAAAACCTATTTTGGAATTTTTTCGGTTTCCATTTGAAGAAAAAGTTGATATTGAGGAAATTGCAACAAAAATATCATAATTATTTAAATTAGATATAGCTAACCTAGAACGAGAAGTTTTATTCCTTCAAAATGATCTAGAAATTAAAACAAGGGCATTCAGTACCAATTTTTAGAACTTATTTGCTGAAGAAAAATATCCACTGCTGAGAAAATGTGCTATGTACTTGACCTCAATTTTTGGCTCCACATACCTTTGTGAATCAGCATTTTCCAACATGAAGATGCTTAAACCAAAGTACCGGACTGTTTTGACAGATGAGTACCTTGATGACTGTTTAAGAGTAACAGTTACCAATTTCACGCCAAATTTCAAAGCCCTTGCTGAATTAAAGAAGTGTAAGCTATCAACTAGCAATTAAATGTAAGTATTATCTTCTATCACTTGTATTTATTTTTAGTTCATAAATTTGGGAAAACTTTGGTGTTTGTGCCCGCCAAAGATAATAGTTAGCAAAATTTGTCCTAAGGTCTCCGAAGTCTGAGCACCCCTGATATATTTGATAATGCAGATTTCAACATTCGCACTCTTGATGGATTAGGAACGTTTCATAGCATGGGTAGTGTAAAATGTGTAACTCATACCAGTGCAGCATTAACCAGTACTGCAGTTCAGAGAGTCGTGGATGTAAGTAGTTCAAGTATCGCTGGAGGAACAATTCCAATAAAGACAGAAAACCTACAAGTATGTCAGGTCTGTAAAATATCACAGCAAAGGCATCTATCTCATGTAATACATATCAACCAGTAACTTTAAAACATGCTTAACAGTTAGATACCGTAAGGATATGTGGAAGCTACTTAAATACCAGCAAAACCCCAGGCTGGAATGGCTACATGCAGGCAGCAATGAAAGGTGGTAACTTTGAAACTACCCATATACTTGCACTTCCTTTCATCAACTTGGACCCATGGAATCTATCACCTATATACAAAGCACTCCTGCATGCTGTCGAGGGTACTAAGTCCCAGAAACAAACTAATTATGTGGTTACTTTTGACCAGCCCCTCTATATGAAAGCATTTGAAATAGTTGCTGCAGGTGGTAAAGAAAGTCCCTTGTCAAAAGTAGTTGTACGTTTGGGTGATTTCCATCTCATCATGCCCATTATGGGACCAATAGGCACCATAATGCGTGGAAGTGTACTGGAAGAATTGTGGGCAACAATATATGCTGAAACCTCTGTGAGGCACACGCTGTCTGGCATGCATACTACCCTGCCCTTCGAGCTCGCTTTATTACACAGGCTGCTCTTACAAGAAATGTTCTAGAAGATGATCTCAATATGAATGATGAAGAACGTAGTGCAATCTTGGAGATCTTTCACTCCTTCTTGACCCATGAAATTGATGTGGAAGACGTTATAAACAATCAAGTCCTAAAATACATTAATGAGAAGCTGATAAACATCATCACTCAAAAGAAGGACTTGAGTCGCACAGCACGACTTTAATTGCAGTATCATGAACAAGTATCCCTAATTAAGTTCTTTGTGAGAGCTAAACGTACATGACAGTGGGATTTGCACCTGTATTGTGTACGAGAGATGCTTCCACATTTCCATGCTGCAGGACATCTACATTATGCCAAAGCAGTACAGATCTATTTGCAGCAAATGAATGAACTTTCAAGTACAATGCCAGAGAAAGAATATGAGCAACTTACCACAGATGGAATCTTCACGGTGCGTCGTGGCAATCGTTACTGGTCAGGGACATGGATTGATATGATAATTGAGCAGTATCTGATAAAGGGATTTAAATCTTCTAGAGGGCTTACGCATGTCAGGGGCATTACTGAGAGCACTTTAGCCCAGTGGATAAAAGCAATGCCAGCAAGTACACAAGTTTGTGAAGCTGTGGAGAAATTGACTAGTGTTTCCTCTGCAACAACTGAATAGCATGTTGAATTGCGAAAATCACGCCAGTTTCATGATGAGAAGCACTTACACATAATGCAAAACTGGCTACAATCTCACTCTCTATTTCAAGAAACATTTAGTGGTTTGGTATCCATGGGAACAGGGATAATTGCTAATTATTTAGTGAACTGTGACACAGCAAAATCAATTGGCTTGAAAGAAATGCATGACATGGTTGGCAAGAAGTTCTCAGTTATACTGAAAGTTCGTGAAGACTTTGTTTTAGTGAACTCTGAACAGCTATTCAGCAAAATAATATGTGTTCTGAAAGATGATGATCAATTTGCCAATTATATGACCTATGAGTTGGCCCCTAAACCTCCTTCACTCTTCGACGACATCTCAATGAGAAAAGGAAACAAAGCAGCATTAGCAACTAAGTTGGAATCTTATGGACCTCGGGAAGGGTTAGTTCCAGATGAATACTAGTATGTTGTGGATGGTGGTCATCTCCTTCATAAAGTTGTTTAGCCAAGCCGGATGTGTACCGGGATATCTTGCAAGCCTACACAGGTTATGTACTCAATCATTATGGCAAAAAGGCAACAGTTGTGTTTGACGGCTAGCCAGTAACACCAACGAGCAAATCTCAGGAACAAAATCGTAGGGCATCCAAACAATGTTCTATGGAAGTTGCAGTGGAAGAAGAATGTCACAAAACCTTACCAAAAGCAGATTTCCTGTGTAATAAACGTAACAAGACACAGCTGATCAATAAGCTGAAGGAACACTTGCAGTCTGCTAGTATTACGGTTATAGTTGAAAAGTAAAATGCAGATACGTCCATTGTCCAAACTGCTTGGTCATTATAAGATACTAGACATAATGTAGCAGTAGTGGGTGACGACACAGACTTATTTGTACTTCTTGTATTACTTTCTAGGTCATCCATGAAAATACTTTTTATTTAACCTGGTAAAGCCCACAATCCCAACGAGACCTATGATATTAGCAAACTACAAGCTAACATGGGACATCTTCGGCGACATCTGCTGTTCCTCCACGCAGTTACAGACTGCAACATAATATCAGTTATATATGGGAAAGGAAAAAAAAGGTCATTTGTTATCCTGAACAATAGCCAAGACATGTGCGACGCAGTGTCTTTATTTGATAACCCAGAAGCATCCAAAGATGAAGTGGCCAAAGCTGATGAAGCTGTCCTCCTTTGTGTGTATGGAGCTGAAAAAACATAAACATTGGATAAATATCGCTTTTATGCATACAAGAGAACAGTAGCAAAGGTGTCACTTAAATCTGAGTTTCAGCTACCTACATTGCCACCAAAAAGTGATGCAGCTCGTTTGCACTCGTTTAGGCTGTTGTTCTAAGTGCAACATTGGCATGGTAACCATCTCTCTCCAGTCGAATGGGGATGGGAGAGTTGCGGAACCGGACTGAAACCAATCCCTTCAATCAAACCTCCAGCTCCAGATAACCTGTTACATTTAGTCAGCTGTAACTGTCGCGAAGGTTGCCGCCATCAATGTGAATGTCGGAGATCTGGTTTATCGTGCACATCCATATGTGGCCAGTGCCGTGATGCTGGATATGAAAATTCACTACCATTTGAGGAATATGCTGAAGAAGACACTGATATGAAAGAAAATTGATTTTGAAGCATGTGTGTGTGCTCTGTGTGATGTTCAGATCTAATTCAAACCTTAATTACTTTCATAGTTACCCTTTATGACATACTTATTGCACAAACATTTAAAGCAAACCTGCTGCCATCTTTCTTGTGTTTGAGTGTTTATGTTTGTATTAATGAACAAATAATAATTTGTCACTTATCTGAGTTGAAAGATTTTTCCTTTGTAGTTTCTGTTTTTGTATATGTAAGTATAACAAAGCGGTATGTATTATAATTCGTACACAAGATATTTGTCCGACAAAGCTCATTACTATAAAGCTCATGCTTTTTCAGGCATCCTGTTTGATTCTGAGGAAAGAAGGTTATTTGCACGAGTTCCTTTCACCGTCATTTCCAATTCCATTATTAAGAAATAAATAATGATGTTTATAAAGACTATTGTTCAGTAATTTAGCAGAATGTTCGCAGGTTAAGGCTATCTTTTTATTTTAAAAAAAGTAGTTTGATTTTGTATGTGTGACAATTTGCCATATTGGCCTTCTGTTTATTTTCCCCCATAACTTCCTTATATTTTTAAAATATGAATAAATCTGTATATATATTTCAAAAGAAGAAAGATTGTTCTACAACCTTGGTTTGAAAGCATTTTGTCATACAGGGCACCAGTTCTGTGGAAATTGTCTTTGAAAATAAACTTATTACTTCAATTTCAATATTTTTAAGTTTTTCCATATAAATCTACTTATTTTGGTAAAATAACCTAGTCAATGCTATAAAACAATCAGTTCTGAACCATTTTTATTGAGAGGTGTTCTTTGATAAAATTATTATTCTACGGAAGGTTTGAATTTTAATGGAATTCCAATATGGCGACCTAACAAGCGCGGGAGTCCATGGGACTTTTGATGTGTTGTTCAAGTCACAAATCTCTATACTTGTGCCAAGTTTCAGCTTATATCTAATTATTGCACTAAAACCCTATATTTTCCTTCAAGCTCCTGGGCTACTTTGGCACTAATGAAAATTTGGGTTTCCACATAGGAAACGACTCCTTGGCTCGCCAAGCTGACGAAATCAACGCGATTGTCGAAGTACCAACGCCTACAACAAAGAAGCAGTTGAGGTCATTCATGGGATCCGCCTCCTTCTACCGACGTTTTCTGGTGAACTTTCCCTCAATAGCTGCGCTCCTGTGTGATCTCCTTAAGAGAAATGCCTCCGAGTGCCTCGTGTTGACATCCCGTTCGATCGCTAGCTTTGACCAGCTTAAAGTAGAGTTAGCTTCAGCATGATCTTCCACTTACCCAACCCCCTTAAACCTTTTGACATACGGACTGACGCGAGTAACGATGGCATAGGTTGTGTTCTTGTCCAGTATAGTGAACATGATGAAAGTTTTCCCATCGCGTTTGCGAGCCCTAAACTCCTGCCCCGCGAGAAAAAAACTATGACATTAGACTAATATAGGGTAATTACACGGCTAAATTTCCCATATGGACACAATTACAAAAGGGATGGTACCACGTACTCTGGACAAAAATAAGTCAAATAAAGGGGACTTAGGAGAAATGCTTGGTATTTCAATCAACGAACACATCGAAGAACACATCCACAAGTTCAAAGTGTTTCTCTTAGGTAAGAATTCATTATCGAGACTGAACATAAACCCCCTCTCTTACTTATGGAACGTTAAGAACAATAATGGTTGCCTCATGAGTTGAAGTCTCTCTCTCCAAGAATTCCAATTTAAAATTGTATATATAAAAGGTTCCTAAAATTGCCTGGCGGAGAGCTTTTGCAGAAATCCTCTGGATGTATCTCCAGATGTAATTTCTCATTAATTGTAACGTTAAATGGATCACTTTTGTATATATTTCTGAATAATCTTTTTTGTTTTGTGTAATGCCTTATAATAATATGTGCCATTATTTTTTTTCTTATTGTGTATATATTTTTGGTGAGTTGCTTTGTTCGTATGCCCTTTTTCTTGTATTGTGGGACCTTTTTTTGGGGGGGGGGGGGAATATCCTTGTATGTAAGCCCCTGGTTAACGAGACTATGTTGACCCCGGCAATTGAGAACTATTCTGTCTCTATCATTGTATTATTAATGTTATTTATTTTTTTCTTGATGTGTTCGTTAATGGGAATCCCGAGCATTTCTCGAGTCCCTTTTATTTGACCTACTTTTGTGCAGAGTACGCGGAACCATCCCTTTTGTAATTGTGTTCCTATCGGAAGTTTAGCCGGAAGCTCCATCTTAGGAGGGAAGATGTCAGAAAGAGAAAGTAACTCACCTCTCCCTAGAACCCAATGTCTACCTGTGGCGCCTGAGAAGATACACCTGCACTGCCAGACATCCCCAAGAGAGCCGCGAGATTTTCGCGGGACCGCGTAATCCGTTCGGGTTCCATTCCTCCTCACCGTCGCACCGTCTGATCGACGCTGGACCCACGGCGTCAAGGATCTCTGAGGAAAGCTGTTAGGCCGCCGAAAACTATTCCCCCACCCCTCCGCTAATTGCACTTACCCATTTTCTCTGGATGCAATCTCCGTACATCCCCTCTCGTTCTCTTGTACCCGTCTAGTCATATGTATTCCCCCCTCCCCGTTTGGTACCGCGGGTCTCGTTTTATTTATTGTCATTTATTTACTTCTGTTATTAATATTTTCTTTGTATATAGTAAAGTTATATATTTTTCTACCATTAGTTTATCTAATCCCAAAACCTGTAAGAATTGATTATTTAGGCCAACCGCACTCGACTTTGTTTATTTAACCCTCGCACTAGGATCTTTAGGCCGATTCTCTGGCGTGCCCTCTTCACGGTCACCCTACGACATCTATATTTCTGGTTTCAGGTATGGGGTCACACTACGACAATAATTAATTCCTACTCCAGATTTTCCTGGATTTTTCATTTTTCGCTTCTTTGTTAAATGAATTTAAGTCTTCTGGTTGGAGTTTTAGTAACTTTATCTCGGTATTGCTTAGATTCGCGGAGTAAAATGATTTCTATTTTTGTTGTATCACCTTTCTAATAAGGATTTTAACATTTCATTATTATGTTTTATTTACTCTTGCAATATCGTTTAGAGGTCAAGTTTCCCTACACTTTTACTCTTGTTCACTAGTTTATTTCTTTGTTAATTTTTTTCTAACTTCGCCTCTGGCTAATCCGTCATCACTACCAGGGTTGAAAGAAGGTATAACTTATGTATCTTAATGGAACCTTTCTATTTTGGGGATTATAGACTCATATTTTATTGTTCTGTTTCCTCCATTCATGTTTAACTTCTACATTGTTTTTTTTTAAAGGAGTTCAGAATACAAAGGAGTACTTCGTGTACAATTTCTACTAAACTGTTTCCATTTTTCTTCTCATATCTTTTTCGAATTCGATTACTAAAAAGGTTAATAGCACTGAGGCAGAAAAAAGTGCGATTCTGTAGCTATTGTAGAGTTATGGCCTCAATACAACTTCCATATGGTCAATGACGCCAAAATGCAGCTATCTATTGGTGCTTTGTGCTCATGATCATGTCCGATATGTCCAAAATCATGCGACATCAATCTTGTTTTCAATCCATCTATTTTTTCTGTCAATGGGGCCTGTAATCTGACCTGACCTAGTTAAGAAACGGCATTGACCTTCCGATATTTTGTAGTGACTGGCAACTCAAATAATCTTCTCAGGCTATTTTGCTTAGACTCATATTAACTTTACCCACACCCTCTTTAGACCGACCTCTTTTTAAGCCGTCTCTGACGGCAACAGCCCCGGTGGTTTCCGTTTTCGTTAAACTAACTATTTATTCTTCTTTATCAACAAGCAATCATTCAAATGCTATTTCCTGATTTATCGAACTCCTTTCTTCTAGTCTCCTGCAGTTTGAATTTGCCGGTTTATGGAAGAGGTAGGACTGGAAGAGGCGCGTGGAGGATAAGAAGAGAGGCGCTAGCGGAAGGCCATCGCAAATCGAGATGCCTCGCCAATGAGAAACAGAGAAGGCCGTTGTCATCTTCAGATCACCCTAAAATTCTCAGATTTAAACAATGGAGTTCATCACCTCCTCTCTCGCTTCCGTTTCATTATTATCTTCAAAACTGTGCATGTTTTTCTTGCCTTCCCTTCATTTTTACCTTTTGTATGGTTCTCTCATTTCCCTTATCTTTCACTTACCGAACATTCAAGAGTTTCTCATCTCTTTCTGTCTCTCTTTACCCCCCTGTCCCTTCCACTCTTCCTTCTGCCGCGCTTGCTTCGCATTGAAGCATAGCAGTGAGCGCGGCTTCTTATTTCTTTTGTTAATGGAGCCAAAGACACACAAAGAAATTATCTTACTCGTTCATTATTAAGAAGTCGCGCGGCTTTGTTTGAACGTCTCCAGGGAAATCCAAACGGGTCTCAGTTTCCACTTTTTTTTTCTTTATATCACGACTCTATATACTCACCTCTACTGAGAGATAGAGGGGGAGTGGAGAGAGCCGATCGAGAAAAGAAATAGAAAGACACAAAATACTCAGATAAATAAATCCACAGAGGAACGTACAGGAACACAGAGGAAACTATCAACATGCTTGCTGATGAGATTTCTGGATGTTGGATGCCTGAAAGTTACCGAAAGATTGTTCGGATGGATGTCTAGTCCGTCAATAAGGTTTAATTTTTTAGCTTGTGTGATTTTTCGCGACAGAATTTCAGCAGTCGAATCGGGGCATTGGCAGATATATTCGTGGTTCATACCACTAGAATTTTTATCGAACAGTAGTAGATGGACAAAGGACAATTGAAGAACGTACATAATCTTCCCTGAATGATGGAAACACTATTTAATTTCGCTCAATATTTGAGGAATAAGTTAACTCATATTGGATTCTCATTATGTAAAGAAGATCACTTATTGTTTTCTTCATACATAAACTTTTTTATTTTCATTATTTACTTATATAGGATGTTTTCAAAGTTTGAACACAGGCAAAATGCATATTTTCAATAAAAAGTGAACTATAATTTATTTAATTTAAACTATATTTTATTTAATTGCAATAAATATTAATAAATAACTTCAATGTAGTTTATGCCATTTATGATGCAGCGGTTGATGTGCTTTGTGAGATTCACCCGATGAATTCGATGCATAAATTCCAAATTTCCGTCAATTCGAGAACATTAATTTATGACGCTCTCTTTCCTTTAATATCTTTAATTTTCATTGATTGCACCTCCTTTAGGATTCATACCCAAGAAAAAGGAGTTAATGGTGTAAAGTCTCATTAATTATACGCCAGAAAAAGAAGTCAAGGGGATATAATCTGGTTATGGAGGCGACCATTTTCATATTCCAATATGTTCCAGACTTTAGGGACACCCTGTATAATATCCACCCTATCCTTTTGGCAAGTTTTATTCTGAAAGTTGACTGATTTTAGGAGCGAGTTAGTGAGAGCAAGTATGTAAAAACATTGTACTTCAGCGGTGTCTAAGACGTGTTTTACCAAGATGATAACTCCAGAGCAACTGCAAGAAAACTACGTTATCAGAGAGAAAATGCAAGAAAACAACTACTAATGATTACACCCGTGTTTGGTTGTATGGCTGATGTATCTGCGCCCCTTACAGACTAAGGTTAGTAAACTTTTCAGCTTCAAACCAAGTTAAGTAAATTTTGCAACTACATACTAAAAGGTCAGTTAATTTTGCTACTATAAACCTAGGTCAATAAATTTTGTCACTAGTCTGAGGGCACTGAATTTTACGGATTCCGACTAAAAAAAGTAAATTTTGCCACTACATACTAAAAGGACAGTTAATTTTGCCACTATAAACCTAGGTCAATAAATTTTGTCACTAGAGTCTAAGGGCACTGAATTTTACCGATTCCGACTAAGATAAGTAGTAAATTTTGTCACTACATACTAAAAGGTCAGTTAATTTTGCCACTATAAGCCTAGGTCAATAAATTTTGGCACTACAATCTAAGGGCACTGAATTTTACCGATTCCGACTAAGATAAGTAAATTTTGCCACTATATTCTAAGGTCAGTGATTTTTAGATTATAGACTAAAATCAGTAAAAATTTTCTCTACAGACTAAGGCTAGAAACCTTTGGCGCTATAGACTAAGGTTAGTATATTTGGGCACTACAGACTAAGGCCAGTAATTTTTCACTACAGGATAGGTCCAGTAAATTTGACCACTACAAATTAAGGTCAATTGATGTTGCAACTACTGATTGAGGGCACTCAACATTTGGTATTGTAGAGTAACCTCAGTAATGTTGGAACTACAGTCTAAGGCCTAGATTCCCAAACTGGGGGCCATGGCCCCCTGGAGGGCCATACAGCAAAATTTAGGTGGCCACACACTGAGGCTATGTACACCTAAAAATCCCAAGCTCCATCACACTAGAACAGCCAGTCAGCAGCTGAGCCAGCCAGAGGAACAGGTGCGTCTGTACTCCGTATACGTTTGAACAATGCCTTGCTGCCAGACGCATCAGTAATAGGCCTCATTCTTTCTTTATTCAGTGTAATTCCATTTTTATATATCATTTTGTGTTCTTGATAAAACAATTCATTGTAATGCATTTCGATACCAAACAATTTTCACTCAACAACTTATTTAATACTTCCTATGCTATGGTTTCTGTATGAGAACCTGGTCTTGAATCTTGAGTATCAACCAGTTCACAGTCCCACTTTAGAGGCCACAGTCAAAAAAGCAAGCACTTTGAGAATGTGTGTGGCTCCCTCAAGTAATCTGTTTGCGCCAATTTTAGTGTTATTGGGACTTAAGCCACCATCACTACCAGTTTTATGGTAAGTAATCTTTGCATCATGAAATGTATTAAGAAGAAGGGAAAATTATCTGTTGTATTTTTGCCCAATCCATGAAATGTTTTTGTATTTTTGAGAGTTTAGTAACCTGAAAGTTTATTTCCTTCCTACTTCTCATTGTTATGAACCACTTGAAAATGTTGTTTAAAGACGGTTTTACTCTTTTAAAAAATTAGAACATTAGGAAAGATCAGATAATAAAAAGCCACTAGGCTCGGGCCTATCGAGGTCATCTGCTTTTGAAAAAAAAGTGATTGGTAAAGTAAGTTAATGAATGCTATTTTTTGGTCAAATGGCAAAGTTAAATTATCTGACACCTGCAATAATCTTCCCTCTCATAGGGTAGTCCACTGGAATACCAAAGACATTATGTTAAATATAAAAAAATAAATATAAACACATTAATTGCAATAATCTTCCCTCTCATGGGTAGTCCACTACATACCAAATATTCATGTATTGTGAAACTTCATATTGACCTTTTGTAGGCTCATTGTGAATGATGTCATTTAGCAAAAGCAGTATTTGTTTCCCCTTCAGACCTCTCTCTGATGGCTTCTAACAAGAAACGCAAATACGATGACAGCTATCTGAATTATGGATTTACAAGCATTAATGCTAAAGGTGTAGTGAAGCCTCAGCTTGTGATTTGTCACAAAATACTCTCCACTGAATCACTGAGGCCTAGCAAGCTTAAATTACGCCTGGTACATACACATTCTCAACATGTTGGCGAGGAACGTTCTTTCTTTGGTCGCAGGAATTGAATATGAGGAGACAACGATTTGGTGCCAGCGGTTCCATTTACCAACAAAATGCTGCATTAGTGGAGGCATCATTTTGGGTAGAAAAAGAAACCTCACACCATTGGGGAGGAGGTAATTTTGCCATGTGCTAAAACTATGGTCAAGTTTGTTTGGGGTGAGAAAAGTGTTGGAAAGCTGAGTGCTATTTTTCTCTCAAATAATACAGTGCAACGACGAATATCTCTTATGTCAGATGATATCAAATAACAGGTGATACAGAAAGTTAAAGAAGCTGGATTATTTAGTATTCAACTCGACAAATCCACTGATGTCCAGTCCTGCTCACAACTCATGGTTTTTGTCAGGTATGTTCATGGTGAGGATATGAAGGAGGAATTCTTGTTTTGTGAAACTCTCGAGCAATCTACAAAAGATGAAGATGTAATCCAGAAACGTTCAGAATTCTTTGGGGGCTCCAGCCATGTTAGGTTGTAAGCCAGGTTTTGTTTCAAGAGTTCTACAAATATCACCAAATGCTATACTTCGCCACTTCATGATCCACATACAAGTTCTTGCTTCAAAAACCCTACCCTCAGAATTACAGAAAACCCTGAATACCATTATAAATACAGTTAACTTTGTAAAAGGTAGTGCTCTTAACACACGCCTTTTCAATAAACTCTTCCGTGATATGAATGAAGCTCATGAAATCCTCTTATTTCATACGGCAGTTCGCTGGCTATCCAGGGTAAATGTAGTTCAGCGTGTATTTGAGCTCAAAGAAGAGATCAGACTCCAGACTCTTCCTTGAATTACAGGACATGCAAGATTTTTTGTCAGCATGGTCTGTATATGGCTTTAAATACAGCTAGCCTACCTTGTTGACATATTTAAACAGTTGAACACACTCAACCTTGAACTCAAAGGGAAAGTAGCTGTGATAATCGATTTTGTGGACAAACTTAAAGCTTTCATTCGTAAGATGGAGAATTGGAGCGTAAAGTTGGAATGGGAAACTTGGCAATGCTGGAAACAGTGTCAGACATTAAAGAGGAGTGTGATACTGCTACAATGAACTTGAATATTCAACATCTTGAAGCCTTGGTAGAGGAATTTAAAAGGTACTTCCCAGATATCCAAAGCCAAACCTCTCGGGTAGCAAGGTTTCCCTTCCCTGCTCCATTGACATGCATACCTGATGATAATGATGATGGACAGACTAAACTGTTGACACTTCAGGAAGATACAGGAGCCAAAATGCAGTTTGAAACGGAATCATTCATTGTATTTTGGTCATCAATGGCCGCTTCATACCCAAACTTATGGAACTTAGCTGTCTGCCAACTACTACCCTTTGCATCAACTTATTCCTATGAGGCTGAATTCTCTCAACTTTTGTATATTAAATCAAAATATGGCAATAGACTTGATGTGAAGCATGACCTACGATGTGGTTTGAGTGAAACAAAGCCAAGAATTAAAATGCTGGTTGATGACTTTCAACATCACCCTTCACATTGAGTTTAATTGGGGTTTGAACAAACAAACTTGCACATGAAGGTTCTTGCTGAAGGAGAAGAGAAGGAGATGTTTCCACTAAAGGTCTTGGTTTTGTTATTTATGACTCCCTATGATAGGATTTCGTTCAGAATTATTAAATTTGTCAGTAAAAAAACGATAAGATTGCTTTTTATTACACTTTTTTATGCAGTGAAATTGATTTTTTCTACTTTTGTATATTGGACAAAGGTTTTTGGAAATTATTAGTTTTAATTACAGGTAGGCCTACTGTCAAATTCTAAAAATTATTTTATGTGAATCAAATTACTTCTTTAGTACCATTTTAATGTTAATTTGAGATTTGGCAAAAAGTAAATTGCAAGTTTCCATGACTCAATATTTAAGAAAAGAAAAAAATATGGGGTTGAATGAATAAAATTACAGGTATCGCAGGAGTTTTTTTATAATGGACCTAAATAAATGTAGGACTACAGACAGTCACTGTTGTCACGAGGTATGGATTGGGGAGGGGGGCCATGGATAAGGATCATATATGAAAAGTGGGTAAAGATCAGAAAAAGTAGATTTTTCCACTAAAGCTAACTTCAGTAAATTTGGGCACTACGGACTAAAGTCAGTAAATTTCATCATTGCTGATTAAGGGCACTGAATTTTACAGATACAAAATAAGGCATGAGAAGTTTGAAACTGGAGACGAAGGTCAATAACTTTACCAGTTCAAACTAATATCAGTAAGTTTTCCCACTAGATAATAAAGTAGGACAATTTTGGTTCACACACTGCTAGTTTCTGTTAGTTAACTAAATTCATTGGAACAGTACTAATGCTAATAAAATCCAACTCTATTAAGATCTTCAAATAATAGAGAAAGTGGACCAATTGCATGGTGGCAAAGATTTTTCGCAAGTGAGGAAAATTCTCTTTACCTAAATGTTTATAATTTTTAGTTACTCAACATTAATTTTAAGTACGTTTGTTTCATTTCAGGAATTGTTGGATAAATATTTACCCTTTAGGAGACCATTTATAGGCACAAAGATTGCCGTTATAAGACAACCAGGGCCTTTCAATATTCAAGGTATTGTCAATGCAAATTTGGCCAAATAGGTGTAAGTTAGTCAACGAATTTATGCCACTTGGTTCTGTCCTATTTTTTTTTAACTTCAAAAAAGTCACATTCTCTCTAATATATAACAAATCAGTTTAATAACTGACCACAATTTTAATTAACCATATGACCTTTGTATACAGGAGTTTAAATCTTATTTTGAACACAGGATTACCCAATGTTACATAGAGTTACATAGATGAACAGGTCACAACAGACATTGTGGTGTATACTAGGTGACCTGGGATAAAGATGCAAAATCCAATAAACTCTAAATAAAGTGATTATTCTTGTTTATATAATTGAACAAGTCTAACATTTCCAATTATAATAAAGTTGCATCTATCACCACAAAATATAATATTTCTAAAATTAATACCAATTTGATTAATTTCCGTCTTTAATTCACTTATAATCGCCTCACTTAGTTTTCTCATAGTGTCATTAATTTAATTAGATTTTCCTTGATTTATCACAGCTGGCGACTCGCTAATTCATTTTAAGATCTGTTCTTTATTCTGTTTGTGTTCAAATATAAAATCTGAGCAGTTTATAAAAGCTAATTTTAAATTATCACATCCGAAAGTAGATTCCTGTATTGAGCAATAGTAGATGATAGCGGAAATCTAGCTGCTTAAATGTTGTTGTTTGGTTTAAAAATTCTTTTAAAATTATAATATTGTCGTTCGTCTTGCTTTACTTATCTCAGAATTATTTTATTCCTTTCATCATCTGTAAAGGAGCGCAAATCTTTGATATTTATTTTCAAATGTCGTTTAATATTATACGAAGAAGAATCAATTGATTCCTTGCATAGGCAGTAAAAAGGTTTTTTATATATTTTGCTCATTAGTAACATATTTAATTATACTCGCTATGAAATTACCAATTACATAAGAAACTTATTAAAATACTAACTTTTAAAAGGAAAAATATTTATTTTAATATTAGGAAAACTGCAAATGTGTAACTTGCATTTTCTCGGGGTTTAATTTTGTTGTTTTTTTAAAGCGACATTAATCAAATTTAAACCAACTTATGACCCAGTTTAGTTTTGCCATTGAACGAACCGTTATACCATTCACTAACTCTAATTATAGTAATCGAAGTGATACATTCATGGAAACTCAGGTCATAGACTCATATTTAAGGGTTGTCGTCATCATCATCATCATCATCATCATCATCATCATCACCATCATCATCATCACTTAACTCTATAATTTAAGAAGGGGATTTTTTGAGTATTTGAATAATAATTTCATCTTAGTTTGGTTATGACTTATGTTTTTTTACAAAGTTATTTATAATAATTCTTTTATAATATCAAAGAACAAAATGGTGAAGTTTAGAAATAAATATAAGTATCGAAATTTTGTGAATTTTTAAAACCTCAAGAATTACAAATGGTGAAGTTCAGAAAATTTATTTTTATATATCTTCTCTTCTATAACTATATTTTAGCAACGTGATATTTTGAAAAGGAGGAAATTTAGTTTAGATTTCCTTTTTAAAATTATTATAATTGGCGAATTTCAGAAAATTTATAAAAATTTAGCCATGGCTCCTTTTTTTTAGATTTTAAATTTTAATCTTAGTAGCGAAGCCATTGCCTGGTAAATTTGATGTTATTTTTTGCAGTTCGATTCCTGCAATTCTATCCCCCCTGAGGGGTGACGTAAAACCCATTTGAGATATGGGTCCTGGAATTGTTCGGTAAAGGTTTCTGCCATTTTTTCCTCATTTTCTTATATTATAAGTCTTATGAGCAATGCGTGCTTTGTGAGACACTGATTTGAAATAGATATTTGCATATTTTGTCTTCCTTTTCTTCTCACCCAAATTTCGGAGACCTCAAACCTTGACTGTCTCTATTAGCGTGTGCTGGAAGATTCCCCGAGACTTTGAGTAATTAGTGTATGGAAGAGCCATAAAATAGGTTTTAAGCCAGGGCCTGACAGAATGGCAACCCTTTTCTAATTACAGCAAAGTTAATGCAATTCGGGTTGATAAAGTCGCCGGATGGAGTTACAATTGGATTCAAAGTCACGGTGTTTGTGTCTGTCACACGCTGTAGTAAGTCTAGATTCGAATCCCACCTTAAACTATAAATATCCACTGTAGAATAAAAGGCTTCAAAAACGAGTGCAGATCGTTGGTAAAAGACACTAAATTATTTTTTAAAATTAGATTTATCATATTGAATCAAATGTATAATAACATTATTTTTAAATACTATACGAATAGAAAAGAACTGATAATAAGAACATTAATAAAACGTCTATGATATTTAGGGAGAAAGAAACATAAAAAAATAATAAGCAAGTTCTGTCACCCTGTTTAATTTAGGGAATATTCGTTTCTCCCTTGTTCCCGACAAGAAAGTATAATTTTAAACAAATGGTACAAAAATTCAAACTATTTAAACCTCCCATTTATATTTGTTTTGGCAAACAACCTCTCTTTTCTTTCATATGACATCAATCTGTTGATAAATAGTATAACATTAGAATTTTAGGATCAATTTAAGATTAGGTACCTTAATCACTCAATTCAAGAACAAGTACCTGCATTTCGTTCAATTCAAGCTAAGGCACCTAATAAGGTTCTGTTAACGACTCACAAAGTGACCTGTAAAGGAAAATAAAAAAATATTGCAAATTACTAAGAAAAGCTTGATTGAATAGAAAAATATTTAAAAGATCAGTTAAGTATCATATTGCTCAGTTATATGATGACATAAGCTTTGAAATGGGTTTGACGAAAACCTGTCTTGCTACATAAATTGAAACATATGTATGTAGAAAATCTCGTTTCAACCTCTCATTGTTTTAATTTTTTGTTTCTGCTTATTCCAATAAGACTACGTTTTATGTATTAACACCAGTATTTTTATCAGCAAAATTTAGTTAATGGTTAACTCTCTTGTGAGATCCGTTATTATTCAACCCCCTATACGATGTATAGTTGTACCAGGCAACACTATCATCTTTGTGATAGGAAGAAGTATATCTGTAGCTCTGTTTTCAACAATGTTCATATATCCACACTTACTGTGAACATCATAAATGCCAAGAACCCATATGAAATTTTATCTTATGTGAAAAGCACGATTTGTCAATCTGTACGATGCTTCCTGGCCCACCGAACAGGATATGATGTTATATGCAGATTTCCTGTTGTCTGAGTTCTTCGTGAGCCTTTGAGGCCCGAGTTATTCACATCATTTCATTTACTCCGTTCAGACGACGAGACTGGGACCCATCAATGCAGAGCCTAGAGCCTTTTTTTCAAAATATCTTTGGCACACCTGTCGCAAAATAATATAACAATCAACCATTCTAGTCTTTGATATACCAACTTGCTCCTTGCTAATAATTCCGAAATATTTTCACTTCACAAATAGAAAATATGAATCCATGATTTTAGAACAAGATTAGATTTAGCAAAAAAAGAGCCAGTTCTAATTGAGGTTCTGGCTTGGTACCTTGAACAATTCTTGCTGTTACATTTCCATGTAAATCCATCGATATTCCTTGAATGAACTGTCCATGTCATAAGTGTATCACAAGCACGGCATTTCATTTGGTTTTTAATCAATTTCATGCTTTTACACCAGTTTACAATCAGCAAATTCTTACTGTTAAGTAAAGGTAAAATTGTTGTTTGAAACACTGATCCTGCCATGGCTGTGTCTGGATTGAACGAAAGTTAAGATAAATTACGATAAACGAAAAGAATTTCTAAAGTAAAGTAGACTAAATTTAAGTTAAGTTACGATCTACTAAGAGACCTTCCAAATACTTACAATTCAAGAATAAGCACCTGCGTTTCGTTCAATTCAAAATAAAGCACCTGCGTTTCAAACAATTTAAGATTAGACACCTCAGGTCCCTAATTTTAAATTGATCTGAATTTTATTTCTTATTTATGATAACTTGAAATTTGGTATGGTATTCCTTATAGTTTTTTGCTTTGTCAAAATAAAAGTAAATAAACCAAAGAATTGGGACCTTTAAACATGTTAAATGAAAAAAATGAAAAACAGTTATTTGAGTTGCAAAACTCACGAAATTAGATAATTAATGAGGATGTCATCATAGAGAAGTTTTTAATATTTGGCTTTAAATTTATCACTGATAATAATTTAAACCAAGTTTATATAGATTCCGTTAAAGCAAATAGCATATATGAAAGTATTATTTTGTTGTTTTTTTCATTTCAGTCGATTACCTCTGACTGACGGGAAGGGGTATTCATTTTGAAAAATCAAGACGCTACGAGTCAAGCTCTTAACTACCCACTAGTCTATCATTAGTAGTTTTTTACAGGATTTGATTAGCTTGTTTTTGGATGATACGTTTTGAGAAAATAACGCATTAAGATGGGTTTGTTTTCATTCTTTGGATTTGTAGGGGTGGGGAAGATCTCTAGGTGAACGTTGATTTGGTTTCCAGTATTTTCTTCACTCATGATGGAATTTTAGAAAGTTGTAATTTACCGTTCTGATATCAAGTCAAAGTCGCAACATATTCGTTCTTGGTGGCAGTTATTGCCTCGAGTTTAATTCTTGTCTTCGTTTTTATAAATCTTCTTGTAATGGCTACAGATCACGTCTCGAAATTCAGGGGTGTTGGTCTCTGTCACTTGGGCTCGTTTAATTTGTAATCTATAAAGTTGCTATCGATAAATATCAAGAAAATATGAATATTTAACTAAAGCGAAGCGAGCAGGTCTATGAGTCATGCAAATCTCGTGTTGTGTTCATCTTTTGTCCGCAACGAGTCGCTGGCTCAATGTAGCCAGCTAAAACCAATGCTACCAAAGGTAATTGAGGTCACTGAGTTCAAATATGATATAGGTTGACCATCAGGTGGCGCTGGCTTAATGTAGCCAGCTAAAACTAATGGTACCAAGGGTAATTTAGGTCACTGAGTTCAAATATTATATAAGATAACCACCAGGTAGCGACACCAGGTAGCCAGTTTTAGAGATATGAAGGTCAAGCCAATGTCACAAGCGGTAATTGAGGTTTCTGTGCCCAAATCTGATTGATTTTCGCCGCAGCTCCACTAGATCATGTCCCTCTATTTTTTTATTCCCTCATATTTCACAGTTCAGTGATCACCTCATATGATGCCAGAAAATTCGACATGCCTCGTCATAATTAAAAATATTCGCAATTTATTTTTATATTCAGCAATTCTACCCTTATTCATGAATAGTGTTATATTTCAATTCAAAATGTCAATTCAATGCTCAATTTATCGTAGGCCAGTTTAGCATTTGAAATTTTTAGAAGTAATTGTCGTCCAAAATCGCGTAGCAAAGCTTTAAAACGAAAGACCTTTTCAGGGCTAACAAACATATCAAGATAAAGATAAAAATTCTGACACACTGATAATGAAAGTTGGATGTAGGCTCATGGACTTTGATTACATTGCAACCTGCCCGAAATTGCAATTCAAAATGATCGTTATAATTATTTTATGAATATACAAACAGTATATATTTTTAAAATTTTAAAAATTAAATGCAAAAAAGCTTTTGTTCGTGGTTTTGATTTAAAAGAGACCTATACAATATGAGAGTAAGTTTAATTTAAACTGTGCCTTTCTGCTTCAGTTGTATTTTGATTAAGTCATTTTAGTTTACAAATTTCAACAGTTAAAACTTTAAAATAAAAATAGGACAGTAACTTTGACGTAGGGAGCATGTTTTTCTTGAAAAGAGTCGCTTATTTTTAAAATTAACTCCTGAAGTTGCGACAGTTTGAATTTTTATAGAGGACTGATATAATAACTTGCTCAGCTTCTAGATCGAGGCATGATTAAGTATCTAGATACTACTAGATACGGTATGAATGAAGTATAAATGAAATATAAATGAGTATAAATGAAAGACGTTGTATAAATGTATATTACGATGATATTAAGGTTTGTTTCATTTATTTAGATCAGTGATTTCCAAACTTTTACAGTACGTGGCCCCTTCTAGTAGTATCAAGCCGTATGTGACCTATACCTTTATGAATTATAAAAACATACTATTTTTTAATATCGCAGTTCCTTTTTTTTAATTTAAAAGATTAATCATCCCATAGAGAGCAATAATAATAAAGAAATAGCATTGTTTATTAAAAAGGATTGATTTAATCCTGTATTTTGATAAGAAGGATTCATTTGCTTTTTTTTATACAAGCAAATCAATATGCAAGTCTATGGTGGTGAAAGGCACATCGTATATCTGTTTCAGCATCCAACCGATTTCGGACCTTTGATTTCATTAACAGGAGAGACGAAAAAGAACTCTCACGGAAGTAAGTTCATGAGAAAGGAAGGAGAACCTTTAGGGAGAATTTGCTGGTCTTGGGGAAAGCGGAAAGCATTTTGCCCAGCATTGAGAGCTGTTGTTGTTCCTGGAACTCCACTTTGGCTGCGGTGTCGCTGATTAGCTCCAAGAATTCTTCTTGTATGTCATCAAGAAGATGTATTTCACAGTGCACACCCCGTAAGGGGTGCGATGATTTGCCATCCTGGCCGCCGTGCTGACGGGATCCAGCACTCCGTCCGGCCCCAGCTTAGTCTCTCTTCCTTCCTTCAGATAGCCTGTATTTCTCTCCTACTTCGTCGCTTTCCATACAACCTCTCCCACAACTTTCAATGGTCAACCTCTAATTTCACAGGGTAGATGCTGACCTTCTCCTCAAGCCAACCGTCCAAGATCGGGGCTGAGGGGGGAGGGGACAACGTTCCCTACCCCCTGAGCTCCGGTTCGGAATAAGTCTTTTTTAACAACCTGCTTAATCCACACCCATACCTTCCTCACATCCCTTTTCCTTTCTTCTTTACACTCAGTTTTACGCCGAGTCTAAGGTGGAGCCGCCATGTCAATGGACTGCCAGGCCACCAGGCGGGAGGAGTGGTCGCAAATGGCGGCACCTGGCTCTGCCAGGCCTGTAAGCACCTCTTGCAGTGCGGGCAACTGCGAGAGGTAGTGAGCTATTGTGTCCCGTATAAAAAAGAGGGTCACCATGCCCATGTATGCAAATAAAAAAAAAACAAATCTCTCCCCATTCCCCCTTGTACACCAACAAAGCAGCCCTCGGGCAGCTTCACCGAAAAAATAGAGGTCCCCCTCCCATGTGCTTGCGCAGGGGACCCTCCATATTTCTTTAACCGGAGAGGAGGCTTACTCCTCTCCTACGCCTACGGGTGAAGGGGACTCCCCCTCACCCCTTCTCTGGAGGTGCTTTCGGGCACCTCCCTATTTCCAGCGGCAGTCCCTCCTTTTCTTTCTAAGGGGACTGCCAAGAAAGCCAGCAGGCAGCCCATTGCCGACCGCCCCTCGTGTAAGCGGCTCGGTAAAGCAAACCCCCTTAGGGGGGAGAGGGAAGCCAGGCCCCTTCGGTCGCTTCCCTCAAAAGACCTGCTGTCAAGAATTTTAAACCTTGCCAGGGTCAAGGCCTGGTGCCTCCCCACACAAGAGAGGCGACACTGCCAAGGGGACCTGCGATGTCCTGGGACGGGATGGCAAACTGGAGGCTCCTCTTGTGATAGACATGGTCTCTGAGGAAACCCAGCCTATGAGGACATCACCTTAGAGCTGGCCGACCATGGGGCGGTCAAGGTCGAACGTGTGATGAGAAAACAGGGAGGGGCCTCGAGACCTACCCCTACACTCTTCGTCACGTTCGACTGTGACAAGCTCCCTGAGTTGGTGCGTGCCGGTTGATACCGCTACCGCGTGAAGGCATTCGTGCCACTGCCACGGTGGTGCTATTACTGTCACCGCTTCGGCCATACAAATCGTTCTTGTAGACGTGCAAAGTTGGTGTCAACCGAAGTCTGTGTAAATTGCACCAAGGCGGCACACAATTAGTCTAAATCATGAGCAGCAAAGTGTGTCAATTGCGGAAAGCCGCACCCCGCTTCTTCGAAGCAATGTGGTGCTTATCTTCTTGAGAAAGAAATCCTGGCCGTTCAGGCCCAGGATCGACTCTCATTCCGCGAGGCTAAGGACTTAGTCCTGGCGCTCCCGGCTCTGCGTGGGACGTCATATGCCTCAATAGTTAGTAAGGCCCATACAGGCCCATCCAGACCCGGCTAAAACCAGGGCTCCCCCTTCTTCTCCCAGCGTGACCATTTCCCGTAAGGCGAAACGGCCACGTGCCTCAACTGAGTCTTTAGACTCACAGGAGGCAAAATAACTGAAGTTGATCGCTAGGCCATCTTCCGGGGTTCCTAAAGTTGTCCCCCGAAAGGAGGACAGCAACAAAGGAGCTTCGGCTCCTTCGCCCACGCCTAGAGGTGGAGCGAGTGTCTTGTAGACGGTGGTTTCTCGAAAGGAGGGCCCCCCTGCCTCCGAAGCCGCAACGCCCGCCTGAGGTTTCGAGGCGGAGGGAGGAAAAGACTCGCATAGCGAGCCCAACCTCCCCCAATAAGTCCTCGAAGGCGACAGCGCGTTAAGCGCTTTGTTCCGCCAACAACGCCCGGGGTTCTGCCTCCGGACAGCGTACGGCCATTCCCGTGAGGGACTTCTGTTCGAGGAGGGCCCCCGCGTCTCCTCCGAGCTAGGCTTGGAGGATATATTCCTTCAATGGAATTGCCGTGGACTCCGGGCCAACTGGGAGGAGCTGCCGAGGCTCATCTCGTCCCGTTTCCCGTTAGCTATCTTTTTGCAGGAGACCATGCTAGGCGCGTGCCCCCTGCCTGCCCTGCCGGAGTATAAGGGTCTTGCGACCCCACCACCGCGGGATAGCCGGGCTGGGGGATGTGCGGTTTACACCCGGCATGACGTCTCCGTTCTTCCTTTCTCTTTAGATACCTCCTTTCAGGCAGTGGCTGTGCAGCTGCACCTGGATATGAGGTATACTCTGATTTCTGAGTACATTCCACCGTCCGCTGACTTCGACGCGGGGGACTTCCGCCGCGTCATGGCACGGTTTCCGAGCCCCTTTCTCTTGCTTGGAGATCTGAACGGCAGGCATCCTCTCTGGGGAGATTACTCAATAAATCCCAGGGAAAAGTTCCTTACCGATCTGATCGAAGAGCTTGAGATAGGTGCCATAAACCTGGATGAGTTTACGCATCACTGTCCAAGAACCGCTTCTTTTTCTTGCCCTGATATATCTTTGTGCTCTTCGGATGCACAGCTTGATTTTGATTGGGGAGGGGTCGATGACCTCCATAGTAGTGATCACTTTCCCATTCAAATATCATTTTCAGGGCAACTGCCGCCTGACAGCCCACCTCGGTGGTGTTTGGCGCGGGCTCGGTGGCCTGCATTTTAGGAAATGACTGAATTCTCTATCTCAGTCGAGGAGTTTAGGTCGGTAGATGAGGATGTTGAGTTCTTTTCCAGCAACCTCATCGCCGTGGGTCTGACTACTATTCGTAGGACGTCTGGCCGTTTTACACGCCGACCACTCCCATGGTGGTCGGCCGAGTGTGAGACGGCCCTCAAACAGAAGCGATATGCCTACATGTGCTATAAGCGCCGCCCGAATGATTTCACTGTCGCTGAATTTCGTCGAGGTAGGGCTAGGTTCCGGTATATTTCAAAGCCGGACCCTTCTCCCGTTTTCCAAGAGAATGGGACCGCAATCTCGGACCCCGTGTCCGTAGCGTTATCCTTAGCGACAGCTTTTTCCTGCATTCTCTAGCCGGGATGCTGCTCTGCCAGCATTCAATGCACGTCGTGATGTCGCGGAAGGCCGCCGGCTGGACTTTACCTCCAGAGGCGGAGAACACTTCAACGACAAGTTTACTATGAGTGAGTTGCGCTCCGCTCTCGCTTCGTGCGCGGACACCGCCCATGGCCTGGACGATGTCCCATACGCCATGCTTCGACACCTGGGTGAGCGAGGCATGGCCTTTCTGTTAGATTGGTTCAACAGAATCTGGGTGGAGGGTCTTCTCCCAGACTTCCTGGCGAATCGGTACTGTGCTTGCCTTTCGCAAACCTGGGAATGATCACTCTACTCCGTCCGGTTTCTGCCCAATCTCTCTAACCTCTTGCGTGTGCAAGTTGATGGAGAAATTGGGAAATGTTAGATTAGCCTTTTTCCTGGACAGCGGAGGCCATCTGTCTCCGGCACAGTGCGGCTTCCGCAAGTTCCACTCCACGTCGGATGCTCTGCTCCGACTGGAAAATGCCGTCTGCGAGGCTTTCCTTCGTAGACAGCACTTCGCCACGGTCTTTTTTGATCGGGAGAAGGCCTATGATACCGCATGGTGATACGATATCATGGAGACTCTCCACACGATGGGGGCAAGGGGACGCCTCCAAATGTTTATATCTGAATTTTTGCGAGATCGTTGATTCCGCGTACGGGTATGGGGAGCCCTCTTCGGCCCAAAGGAACATGAAGAGGGTGTCCCGCAGGGAAGTGTCCTCAGTGTCACACTCTTTGCCCTGAACATCAACGGCATCACCTCGGTGCTGCCGAAAGATGTTCTTGCTACGCTCTACGTGGACGACCTTTCGATCTCTTTTGGCGCGGCCCAGATGCCAACTCTGGAGCGTCGACTCGAACAGGCATTGAACCGCATCTCTCGCTATGCCCAAGCGCACAGGTTTCGGTTTTCTTTAGCCAAGACTAAAGTGGTGAACTTCTGCCGCCATCCACGGCTCCACCGCGACCCAGATTTTTTTCTTAATGGGGTGCGCCTGGATGTGGTGGAATCGCACCGTTTCCTCGGTCTTGTATTCGACCGACGCCTCACCTGGGAGGCGTCGGTCGAACTTTGACGACGTTGAAGTCGATCAAGGGGCGTGAGGTTTCTAGGGACTCAACGAGCAGAGACCTTGGTCATGGCCAAATTGTCTTGAATGATGTTCATAACACTTTCATGTGATATTCCAAGTTCTCGCTCGATTTCTTCAACTTTCACCCGTCGATTTTCGAGGATCATCCTCTCCACACGGGCCACATTTTCCTCGTTGCCACGTCTGACGGGCGTCCTGGACGGGGGTCATCTTCAAGGGACTCACGACCATGGCGGAACTCCCTATTCCAGCGAGCAATGGTTGCATAGGAAGGGGTGTTGTCGGTGTACACTGCAACCATGCGTTCATGGATCTCTTTGGCATTCTTGCCTTCCTTGGTAAAAAATTTGATCAGTGCGCGGTGCTCAACCTTCTCCATTGTTAAAAAGTTTGTGGCTGACGATCTGCGATCAGCTACTGCTTCTTAAATCGACGAGGCAGGAGGGTGCGGCTGCAGGTCCTGACTTGTCATAACTTGCCCTAATACCCCCACAAACAGCCATTCCCTTTCCTTTGTTTTGCCCTACCGATTCGCAAAACTTATTGACCACCCCTCGTATCTCCAATTTATTTTATATAGCAACTGCATTCTTTACAACCTGTTAGAAATTATGTTATCAGTGAGGCAGCAGCGTAAGTCTCATTGATGGTAAATAAATGAAAATGTCCACAATTTTTCTTTCTCTAGTTTGGATTTGTTGTTTTCTTCTTGAAATGATAAAGGATTCAATTCTGTTTAATATAATATGTATATTTTTAGGTAAAATGACTATCTTTTCCTTGTAATTTTTATGCATCATAAAGGGTTGGGAATGAATAAAAAGAAGATCTTTAATTTTATATCCTTTCCTTGTGTTTTAGTCAAGTATTGGCCCGTGAGAAAATTTTGTAGCAAAGATTTGGCCAATTTTGGCACACCCACTTAAAAAGGTTGCCTACCCTTGAGCTAGAGGCAAGATTGATAGTTCAGTCCTGTTCCGACGAGCTGAATGTACATACAGTTGGACCCTCCATGAGCCCCAGAAAAAGGCTCATGATCCTTTTGTGTGTTATGATGACCCGCAGGTTGAGAACCTTTGATTTAGATGGTCTGTTGAGAGAGGGATAACCGGCTCTTTTTTAGTGAGCACTTTTGTCCAATGGGATGAAACAATATGACACTCTTGGTTTAAAATCTGTAATCGTTTTCAAAATAATTGAAGAGTATCCTCAAAGACGCACTTTGATTTTCCTTCTGCTTAAAGTCCTAAGACCATGGATACCTGGGCCTAATAGTAAAGCTAGCATTTATTATACTAGTAAACCTTGTAAATTCATTTCAAAACTAACGGTCTTAAAGTATTTCGGAAGAATAGTTTGTCCTCATAAAATCTACGATTCAAATTGAATAAGACAAAACCGAAGGTAATTTTTTCAGTAGATTTTAGATCTAATTTTGAAAATTGATTAATTTTATACGTAAAGCCGACAGGTAGTTGTTAATGCCGACAATAAAATAAAGTCCAACCACGACCAATATTCATGAACCCATTTTTCCATTTATTATTCAATATTTTGTCCTCTTAACGATTTACAAATTTCGAATTTTAGAAAAAAATTCCCGCTTTCAAATCTTTTCCCGCGATATTTATAAAGTTCATATTCTTTTGATTACGTCCTTCTTAATTAATTTTTACAAAACCTGTAATTAGTTGACGTTTCAATCGTCAGGTTTTTAAATTTAAATTTAATTTATTCCGTTTAATTTCACAAAATTTGCGTCATATACACCAATGAAAAAAAGTCTTAGGCAGGTACAATATTTCCTTAGTTGGACCTCCTCAGAATCGTATTTTTTCTATAAGTCTTTTTATATTTATAGTCTTTAGTCGCGTGTGAGTCTAGTCGCGAGCGACACTACATCGCAATATGACGGTCAGTCGGTCCCCGTTTTGTTTTTCTTATTTTTTTTGTAATACCATCATAACTATTTGGCTGATTCTAACGAAATTTGAAAACCTTAGGTTGTTTTATATTCCCTTTCGAATGATATAATTGTCAAAGTCTTCCCAAGGGTAGCCCATGAATTATTTTGTTTTGCCAATAAAATCATAACTTATCTATAATATGGGATACTCTGGTAGGCAAGCCTAGAATAGGCTATTATAGGATAAGCTATACTATGCTAAGCTATGCTAAGATATTATGTACAGGGGTAAGATATACTATGCTACTTTAGGTTACAAAATGCCATGCTAGGATAGCATATAGTATTTTAGGCTAGAGAATACTAAGCTATTCTTGATGAGGGTATAATAGGATAGTATAGGCTATAATTGTCTAGGATAGTTAAATCTAGGCTAGGTTAAACTAGGCTAGGCTAGGTTAGGCTAAGCTACGCTAAGCTAGACTAGGCTAGACAGGGCGATACAAAATGCTCTCGTATTTTGTTCATTTTGTTGATTATTTGAGGCATATATAACTGTTAGCTACTTATTCCTCCTTATTTGATGGTTATATTCATATTGAGATGCAAATAAAAACTTTACGGGCCTACATTTATCTAATTTTATAATTATCTAATTACCTTATTATCTAATTTTCAATTTAAGTGTTCAAATGTGTGAATGTCGCGTCTTTTCCTAATTTTTCAAAGCAATTGTAGGTCAAATCCCACTGGTAGGATGGTAGTACTGAATGCCACGTAATCTTCAGCACACCGATGAATATATTTCAAACGATAAAGTAAGAAAAAAAAGTGAAATAGATATATGTAATTATTAATATAATAATAGTCATTTAATTCCCCAAGATGACAAAAACGAAATAGAACTAAAATTATATTAAAATAATAGAAATAACATTAGAATTCATAAGTAGGGCTTCAAATATTGATCACCCCCCATTTATGTAATTAGAAAGTTCTCGGAGGTACTCCTCATTTATATAGATCGGGTATTGCAAAAGTCCTGTTACACTCGCTACGACGCTCGCAACAAAGGACACAATGTTAGTTTTGATGCAGTTAAATGCGTTTTTAGTGTTTTAACATATAAACATTTGTTTAAAATGTAATATTAATCAATGAACGATATGACCGCCGTCGGCGACGAGCACGCGCTCCAGGCTAAAACTGAAGCCCGTGCGCACGTTGTGGATGAAGTCCTTCAACATGCTGGCTCACACGATGCTGACAGAGGACTTCAGCTGGTCGATGTTGCTGTGGCGAACCTTGCCGAACTTGCCCTCGGCAAGCCCTGACGCTTTATATTTGAAGGAATTTAGGTCATGCGACTGCGGTGACCAAAAGTCTTTGTAGTAGAAGTTTATGTTCGACCCCAACCACTCTTGCACAGTCTTGTCCGTGTGGACGGGGACACCGTGATCTTTCTCAGCCAAAACAGGACTTTCGTCTGCAAATTTCCCTGCAATCGGCCGCGGTGAGCCTGTAACCCAGCGCGAACTACATCGGCGGAATCTTGCTCGTGAACACGTAGAGAACTTGGATACGTCCTGGTTGAGGCTTACCAAGCGATCGTTCTGCTTGTTGACGACTGGATTGACCATAACGTTTTTTTTTATCAGAAAAACAACGAATATTTAATTCCAAGACTTTTCTAGTCGCTGAGAAGGTGAAAACAGCACTCCCGACGTTGTTTTTGCATACAGTTGAACAATAGCCTTTCCACGCACCTCAAGCTCTTACTGCCTTCCTCATTGATGGCCCTGGACACCGTGGAAACAGAGATGGTTTTCTTGTTCGCGAGCGCAGTCATTTTGAGTTTTGGAGCGCTTTGGAAGGCATTTCTCACAGCCAATCGGTTGACAACTCGAGGCCAGCCTGAACGAGGTCGAGCTTTGAGGTTTGCCCCGTTCTTGAGCTTCTTCGCGACTGTGTTGTCGCTCTGCAGCCTGACGATGAGACACTTAGCGATGTCGGGCTTGTTGAGGCCCGCGCGCAGGAGAGCAAATATCTCAATTCTTTTCACTTCTATCTCCACACAACTGCACATTATGGAAAAAATACATTTTAATTAAACACATTCTGGAAAAGTATAACTTTAAGTTTGTACATCTAATGAATAATGTAATCAGCGTTATTTTCGAACACCCTTAATATTCAAACATGGATCGCGGTCTTCTTCGGCGGGGATGGGTGGGCCTTCCACCGTCGATGGAGCTCGCTCTATATTTTTTCAATTCGTTTGTTTTGTTTTTTGCTTTTATTTGTATTTTTGTATTTTGGGGGGTTTGGGGGTTTTTTTTTCGTCTTTTAATTTGGCTTTTAATATAGCCTAGATACAGGCTAGCTTGAGTACGGCGACTTATGCCCTAGAAGGCAGCCACCAGATGAGATAATAGAAAAAAACTTTTTTTAGAACATCTGTTTTCAACGACAGAATAGATCCTGGATGCCTTTGTTGTAAAACTCAACTGGTTTACTATCAATGAAATCTCCAAATAGATTTTTCAGATTTCTTTGACAAATAAAACATTTACTTTATTATTTTAGCAAGAAAACATCAAATCTAACTAAAGGTCGTATAAGAGCGGGAGTTAACTTGCAGAACATATGGGAGATTTTAATTTTTACTGAAATCTAAATTTTACCTCCTTTGTTTACAATTTATTTTAATAATATAAATATTACATTAACTTTAATTAGGTTGCAGTTCATTAATAATAAACTTTGGTGGAAAAAAAACACGCGTGACAAAAGTTCTGACGTAGAAAACCTCCGAAAACACGCCCTAAACATGTTTCATACTCCGACACGACTGTGTAACACCTCTTACAAATGCGTTTACATATCACAATCTGCAGAAGTCTGCGATCACGTCTAGATTGAAATAAGTGAGCACTTCAATTGCTAGATTGCAACCGTTACTATTGCAAATGGAATACAATTGAAGGCAAGGATTATGAAATTAGAATGGAAAAGTTTACCCTATAAATCATTCTCGCGTATATTTCATCTCCCTAAATATTACTTGAAACTAGCAAGCGTCATTTTGATGATAAGAAGCTCCTACAAATGATACTTAGTCCAGGGGCGTGGTATCATTTTGAAACTTAGAGGAGAAAGAGAGTATTGCTAGTGAATGAAAATGAATAATCCAAACAAAGGACAGTCATATATTAAGGATTAAAAATAAATGACAAAAGAAGAAGAGCTAAAGTACAGTAGGAATAAAAATATTCAATGGGAACAGTGAAAAAAAATGTAATAGTTCAAGAAGAGGCGGACGAATTACCCAAGAAATATATAACTTCGAATCTAAATTAAGTTCGAGTGATGGGGCACGAGAGGTAATCTTGCACGGGATCAGAGGGAATCCCTCGAGGACACCACAAGGTCGAGAGAAATTCGTATTGACGTTTCGGTAAGAATGTTTGAAGCTGCAAAGGAAGACTCAAATCGAGGTTTGTTTTGAGACATTTTCATCGATGGCGTGGTTTCAGTAATCAACAAACTTTTTTTTTTATATACTGAAAAACAACGAGGGTATCCATGGCGAAAAAAATGTAAGTAATGATCTATAAAGAAAGTGAAGATAGAGGATATGATATCTACGGAAGATAGACACAGGTCCTACCGCGGGCATTCGCGGTAAGATACGCAACTGCGGGTGTTGAGTCAGGAATGACACGCCATTAATCAAATGTTTATTGCTTTGAATGGGACGTCCTCGACATGCCCTTTCACCATGTACTAGTTAAACTCATGCCCCACCCTCATTTCTGTTTCTAGCCTCAAATGCCTCATCTTTATCGTATATCCGATTCTGGGACCTCACTCTTAAACCTAGTAAAAAGACCTGTAAACTAATATGGTTGTGAAGGTGGGTGAAGGCAGCAGAAGACCAATGAGCTCCAATCAACTTAGCTTTTATGCCATTGGACTCCACTATTTGATCAGCGAGGGCCTGTTGGCTTCTTAGAAGGCCATACATAAAAAGTATAACTTCAACATGAACAGGTACATGCGTTTTCTTTCTGTAGGCCAGCACAACTTCTTGGAGGCCATACAGAGAAGAACATGATCCTCGATCTACAAGTGACGGCTCCGATGACGACAGTCTCTTAACAAATTCAAAACTTTATTACCCTTAATCATCTCAAATTCATCTCAAACATATGAATGCTGTAAAATAAATATTAAAGTTGATTTTTAACTTACTTAAAACTCAAAATGAGTTCTACTTCGGGGTTCTTCTTAGCCAAAAGGGAAACAATACTTCTGAGTAATGGAAAGTAAAAGAAGATCGGGTGTGGTTAGTTTCAGGATGGAGTGCTTATTTGCACGATTTGACGGTGAGTCAGTGCGCATTAACAACCACTGGTGAAATGTAGGCCTCTCACTGAGAATGAAAGCTCTTAAAAAGAGCGTGTGAAATCCTTGTTAAAGCCTACAAGCACACATGCACAAAAAAGGCCTTTTGTTGCACTAAGCACCTACATAAATCGGGGGTTTGCATTTCTCGCTTTAGAGAACACTGTGTCTATTTCCATGTTATGTTTGAGCTAGGTATGAATTTCCGTTTATGATAATGCATCTTTTACACATTAGCCGTGTAGCTCGTTTGCAAAGGAGTATCTGATTATATTTAATAAATAATGCCATGCATTACAATTTTTCCGTAGCAGCAGCCATTTTTAAATTTTGGCACCTTAATTTTCTAAAAGTCAATTTGTTACCTGAAACAAAAAATGTACTATTATCTTATTCTCTGATGATCACTTCTTATAATGCCAAACTTAAAATGATCTCAACCTTTGAATCGGGAATATAATTATTGGCGAACGTCCGTTTAACCGGTTACACAAGCCCTGTAACGGACCGTCATTAGGTGCAAGATCTGGCTCGTTGTTAGGAGGGTTGAACCAAGCGAGTCTTCCAAACCGATCCAAGATCTAAGAAAATATGTATTGGATTATTAAATGGTATAAATTAATCCCAACCAAATATCTCCCTCTTTATAGTGCATTCATATGGTTTCGCTTCGTCGCATACTACGATCTGCAGCTACCACCATGCGAGATGGTACTCCCATTGCCCCACTAACGGATAAATAGGGGAAACTATACATGCTCTGTGGATTGGCCGGTCTTAGATATATTCGTGTGGAGGGAAAGAAACTGTCTCGTTTTAGAGGTGAAGAGGACCCAGCTATTTGAGTCGCAGGGACTCTAGTTGGGGCTGGCTGCATAGGGAGGAGGAATGGACTCAGTATGAGAAACCAAAATAAAGGTAGGGTGCATTTTAAAAGGGTGTAGCAACAAAGAGGGGGATGAATTGTAAACAAGCGAAATAGGAAACAATAACGTAATCAAGAAATTCGAGTAATGCATAGTAAGAATTTTATTTAAAGAATGAATTGAAAGTGAAGGCAAATAATCCTTAAAACTTAGAAACAATAACAAGAATCATAGAAAAAATTCTGAAATATAATACAATCTGAAAAGACAAGGCTAAAACACAAAAAAATTGAATAGAGAAAGAGAGAGAGAGGGGTGGGGAAAACGGACAGAGAGACATGTTGATGAGAGAATTACAACATCAACAGACATGTAGTTGTAAAAATTACAATCTCCCTCAAAGCGTTTGATTCGACTGGATAGAGTTGCTCGTTCTGGATTGCAGTTCGCTTGGATGTAGTAATTCTTGGAGGTTGAATTAAAGGCTGGCTCTTGGCCTAGTAGGGCAGGTCATACTCTAGAATTTTATGAAACTGGTGATGAGGGGTATTCAAATGATGAATATTGGTGAAATGAACATACTTTTGACAGAAAAGTTAAATTCTGATTGATCTAACTTACATCAATTTGAAGTTGAAATATTGTTAGTTCTGGGTCATTTACTATACTTAAATATTATTTTAGTTACCCATAAAAGATCCAATTTACTGTTTTCTATCATCAATACATTTATGTAGTCTGAAAGATATTTGTCTAAAAAAATGTAAAAATGTATTAGAGAGACATGAGAAGTAGGAAACCTGTTAAAAATAACCCTTAATTTAGTTTGGTCTAATTCGAAAATTGCAAGTAGCCAGTACTCATTACTCAGTGAAAGGCAATATTCCAGTAGTGTTGCCAGTTCTGGTAACTATTGCAACTGGTAAATGTTTATAGAGCCCTTAAATTTTATTTAAGTGCTTTTAAAGGCTGTGGATCATTTTAGAATAACGTATAATTATTTGGTAGAGATTATTTCTTAATCTAAGTGCCATCTTTTCATTTGCACATATACCTGCGATTAGTGTGACAATGGCGGAAATCAAGACAAGATCCAAATTAAGTTCTCATCTGACCAATTTTGTTAGGACTGGGGAAGAGCTGATGGTGTCTGAGTTACCAACACTAAGAGATATTTTGAGGGCTTGATTAATTAGTGGACCAAAGCTAATGCTTTCTTGAAACAACCTGTTCTATATCAAAAGGTCACAATAATATCAAAGCTTAAGGAGGTGTGGAAGGAGGCAGTAAGAGTTTCCTTTGGTAAGGAAAAATTGAAGTAAAAGAGAGGTTCATTGCAAAATTAGATAAGTTATTTGATATATTGACATGCAAATGTCAAACTTCCATTTGTGGGAAGGTAAGATGTAATGGCTGTGAGATTGAAGCCCACATTAACTCCTTTCAAATCGGAGGTCCTGATTTTACAGAGCATAATATAAAATTAAGAGCTTCAGGAAGGAAAGAAAAAGAAAGAATAGCAGAAAGAAAGAGAAAAGGTAAGGAGGAAAGCGCTGTTTTAGCAGGAAAAGCAGCAGGAAAAGAAATCGAACATTTTTTGGCAGAAGATGAAGATCTGGAGGCAGAAAATTCTGATGGTGACAACAGTTTGGGTGATGAAGTAACTTTTGAATCTGCCCAAGAGCCAGAATCTTCCACCAGGAATAGAAAGAATTATGATGAAATTCTAAATATTGCTCTTGCTATTAAAAGGTATGGTGTCGGATTGAGACCAATTGTAGCTATAGAAACAGCAGCTTTAACAGATGCTGGATTCATTACTAAGGAAGATACAGATAAATTATTGATAAGAAAAAGTTAAAAGAGCAGAGGAAAAGCTAATGACAGTAATTAAACATGAGATGGAGGAAAACTTAAGGAAGGATGGGGGAATTTCTTGTGTTCTCTTTGATGGACGAATTGATGTGACAAATTTTATGATGAGGCAGAGGGAATTAAACACAAAAGAGGAGCATTACACTTTCATCAGTGAGCCTGGGAGTAATTACCTCTTCCACTTTGTCCCGAAAAAGGCTACAAAAGAAGAATCACATGCAGAGAAGATCGCTAAGGCTATGTTTGGATGGCTGAAAGAAAGGGGTTTGGATAAAAGCTTAATGGCCATTGGAGGAGACTCCACGAATGTAAACACAGGTGTAAATGCTGGAGTAATACGAAAAATGGAGCTCCATTTGGGCAGAAAGCTTTTTTGGTTGGTCTGTAACCTGCACACTGGGGAACTCCCTCTCTGTCATCTAATTATCAACCTAGATGGCCAAACACTATCTGACAACAGATATTCCTGACCAAAAGGAAGGCTCCTTGACTCTGTTACAAGACTTGGATATCAACCCAAATTTCACTCAAATATCTTTAGGTCCTCCTCTTACCAAGATACCTCAGGAAGTGGTGCAAGATCTTTCCACTGATCAACACTACGGCTATAGAATTGTATCGGCAATCAGAGATGGATTGCTTCCTACAGGACTTTCTCTATTGGAAATAGGACCAGTAAACCACAGTTGCTGACTAACCACAGCTAACAGACTTCTTCGGCTGTGGGTGTCAAAGCATAAGCTCAAAAGAAAAGCCTTTAGAAATCTACGACTGATTGTTGAGTTCATTATTGGTGTATATCACCCATGCTGGTTTAACGTTAAGATTAAACACTCTTGGCCTGAGGGACCAAGGCACATTCTTTATCAACTTCTCTGCCTTAAGTCTCAGAGGAAGGAGGTGTTGGATATGGTTTTGCCAATTGTTAAGAGATCAGCTCGTTATGCATACAGATCCGCCTGAAGATCAGGCGAAGAGAACTGAAGGGGTGAAAAGAATCCAGACCATTAGGGGAGAAGGGGACCCAGATACTTAACTGAGAGACTTCTTTTTAAGGCTTAGAAGGACACCAGACTTTAATTGTGATGCTACCAGGATTGGAGATGTGATCAATTGGTCAGAGGATGTCATTGAGCCACCTCTAACTTGCCCCTTAAGTACTTCTGAATTGAAAAACTTCATTGACTCTCCTATGAAAGTACCTGACTGGCCTTGACACACACAGAGCATTGAGAGGGTGGTGAGAATGGTGAGTGAGGCTTCTTCCAAGTATTTCTCACATGAAAAGAGGGATGGAGGAATCAGGGCACAAGAGACAAGTAGACGTCTGATGTCCAGGAATAAGTCAAAGCAAGATTTGTGTGCTCTGGTGAAGTTTAACTTTTGAATATGACCCAAAGTGACCCATGCAGCTATATGTGGAGCTTTGCATACACTTTTCTCACTCAATAAGCATGTAAATTTGAGCTTCCTTTGTGTTTGTGTGTACTTGGATTAAATAAAAATGGGTTACATAAGCTTGTGACGAAATGGAAAAATTTACTTTTATTTAAATGGAAATTGATGTAGGTAGGAGCAATTGGATAACAAAATAAAGTTCTTTTTCAAAATCTAACCGGAAAATCTACCATTTAAGCACCTCTCATTAAAGGATTTAATGAAAATGTATGGTTGCCCCAAAGTGTGACCCCCATCCATAAGCGTAGAGTGAAGATAACTGCGTGTAGGACGCTTGATTCTTTAAGACCTGGCCAAATTTGCCCCCTCCCCCATTCTCAGCGTTCACGGTGGAATATTGGTAGCTATAAATCGTAACGTCCCCTTTAATTTGAGGTAGAATGGGTAGGACTCTTAAAAATAAAACTCCACACTCGCTGTTCCTCGAACCAAGAAGGAAGGAGTCAAGGAATAAGGAGCCACCACACCCATCCCGAACGATCATCATGGGTTAACCCCCATGCGGGATGTTCGTGGTCCTTGTATATAGAACCCGGCACCCGCGGCTACACACCGACCCTGTTGTTTAAAACCGTCGCGTTTTCTGTGGCAATGGGCATCCACGGTTGTTATGGAAACCAAACTCTCTGTGCCTTTCTATGGTTTCAAGTTCCTTTGTCGATGAAAACCAGCTAAACGGAAGCATCATGGATAGAGTCAGCTCTGATTTTATCTTAATTTTTTTTCTAAAAACAACACGCAAAATACTAATGATTACTGCAACTAATGACAAAAGCTGCGCACCCCCACCCCCTTCCATCCACGATCCACACAATCTCTATTTCCAAATTCATCTACTTTTAACCAATCCAAACACAAGAGAAACGAAAAGAGCACCACTAGAAAATCAAAAGAGCAAAACACCGAACGCCGAGTAGAATCCTCCTGATGTCAGCAGCTTCATTGTTTTTCATGCTAATCCCCTCCCCCTTTTGCGGGAGACATGTGTATATTATTATAAAATATAAAACATATACTTTGATAATACACTTCAATATCTGTGAGACAAAATCCTTGAGAATTAAAGTGAAATATACAAACCAAACTTCAGAAAAGATATTTCAGACTTCCTAAAATATAAGATTAAACTCAAACATCACAGAGCACCTATATAACAAGAAATACAAGTACAACAGTTCAATACTCCAAACAAAAAACTAACCAATACATATAAATATTAAGCCACAAAACGAACCCAACTTAAACCAGTAGAACCCTAAATAAAATACATCACACTCAATCTCCGTTTCCAAGCAAGAGTCACTGATTATATGTAATAACAAAATAGGTTCCCTCTAACAATGCTGCAACATCCTGGAACTTGGATAAAAACCTATGGGTTTAGACTACGCATCACCCTACCCTGTGTATAGGCAGGCTGAGGGAGTCCCTCGGAGGAAGATATCCCCAATGTAGAGGTGGGTCGTGGCTGGAGGGCGCCGAAGATCAGGTGTGGAGAGGAGAATGACAGCTTTGACGAGATGAGGTTAAGTTTTGTATTTCATCTTGAAATACCTTTACCATTTTCGGTGAGTTTGCTGTCTGCTCAATTGTGAAATTGGGGTCTACAAAATTTAGTGATGTCTCCGGATGAGGCAAGTGATGATACCGGTAGCTGCTGAAGAGTTTTAGACTTTTAGAAGGGCGCTCTTAGGTTGCCTCTGGTAGCCATGTGAAGATGATGGACGTACAGGGCCCCTTGGAGAAAGCGAAAGAAGATAGTCATTAGTTTCCTTCCACATGGAAGCCACAGAGTGACAGGCAGTGATGGGCCTCACTATTCAACTTCTGGTGATACCAGCACCAGGTAACTTGCTCACTCCCCGGATCTCACTTCGGGAAAGAGCTCGACATCCCGAGACCCGGGAGCATGAGCCGAAACCAGGATTCTTACCTCGTAACGAGCTTTTACTCCGCAGCACTTTGGCCAAATTCTAGGCCGCCTCAATGAGTTTGTCCATTTTGCATTCCAGCTATGGGCGGTCCCGAGCAGTGGTAGAGCTACAGCATCCTCGGTAGGTCAGATCATTGTTGGTGGCAAAGGCAACTAGTTCCTGGCCACCTAACGGACCCAGAGCTAGGAAGCGATGAGCAGTCTCTGCCAAGATGTCAAGGATTTGAAGTTCCCCAGACGTGTCTAGGATGTGTCACGGGAATGAGGAGATGACTAAGGAAAGCTTTTCTCAGCTGTGCCTCCGAGAAGTTGGCACCTGCGGCGTCTCGGAGCTACCGGAAGAAAGTATAGGGCTTTTGCCCCACCAGGGTGATGTTCTCAGTGAGGTTCTGCCATCGTTGCTGATCAGTAGGCCGAAGAACGTTGGCCTTCAGAGCCTCCAAGGTCTCCTGTTCCGCTGTCGACTTAAATAACGATTCCACTGCTTTCATGAGGTCTGCCGGTAAATGTGAAAAGGCCAGCCGAAATTTTAACTTCGTGGACGAAACATTTTGTGCCTCAAATATCAGCTTGCTGTTACAGAGCCAGTGTTTTGTCCTGCCTGGCAAATATTGAATCGCTTAAACAATGCCGTGTTCGTGGTAAAGAACTGTTTGGATTTTTTTTATTGTTGAAGAATCATGACGACTGCAGAGAGAAATTCTGTTTAGCGATGAGGTTACTAGATACAGGCTTACAATATTCTAGCTTCGCCACGGGGTCACCAATGGAGGGGTTGGTTATGCTAACACACTAGCATTTAATATTTATTAACAAACTCAGGTTAGATTGCAGTTAGCTTAGATGGAGTGATTCTTGGAGGTTGATATGAAGGCTGGCACTTGGCGTAAAGTGAAGAGAGCTGTGTGTAGGACAATCGAATGTGTCTTTCCATGCGTACCAGAATAAGTAAGCTCGAAAGGCGTGTGGTTCGAGGTATCGTCATCATAAGTTTACCATTGATTGCTGGTTACCCCAACACCATCCAATAGATTGCTACTCGCTTCGTATATTATTTGCACATGCTTTAATACTTCTCTATCTAGGTCATAAGCTTTCTCCAGCTCAATGAACATAAATTATACGTTTAAACCCTGTTCGCTTTTTTTAAGCTAGCTGTTTAAAAACAAATAATTTATCCCTTTCCCTTTCATGGGCTTACCCTATTTTCTAAGCCTCAAACTGGAACATTTTTTATTTGTTTATGTTTTGATACTTGTATAATAAAGTGTCTACATAACCCACCAACTAGGGCTAAATATTTAGAGTTAACGATAAAAACACTGATATTACTGATAACTCAATTATTATGCATTTATTTAAACTTATTTTTAGTCGCATATATAACGGGTGTTCCAATAACTTAGAACGATTTTAAATGTGAGTTAAGTTTAAGCGTCTAATGATTTTTTTCTTTTTCTTTCAGATTTAACAACGTCAGTCTTTGGCAATTTCAACCATGAAAAGATTAATAATCGAACAACGTGTTAAAGTTATCTAAGCCTATTACGAAAATAGACGTTCAAACAGAAACGCATTTCGGGAACTTCGCGATATTTTTGGTCAACATAATCGACTAACCGAAAGTGCAATTGGGAAAATTGTTCGTAAATTTAAGCAAATGGGGTCGGTGGCAGATATGAAAACGCCATTGCGTGCTCGTTTACGCCGTTCAGCTGAAAACATTGCTGCAGTGCGCGAGAATGTGGCCGAAGATCCAGACCCCTCTATTCGTCATCGCGCGCAGGAATTGAACCTCTCCACAACAACGTTACATCGAATTTTGGCAAAAGATTTGTCTCTATGCGCTTACAAAATTCAATTGACACAAGAACTGAAGACTGCTGACCCTTTGAAGCGCCGTACATTCGTCAATTGGGTGCACGAGCAAAGACAAGCCGATGATGATTTTTCGCAAAAAATAATCTTTAGTGATGAAGCCCATTTTCATCTTGGTGGATTCGTTAATAAGCAGAATTGTCGCATTTGGGCTGATGAAAATCCCAGGAAGAATGTTGAAAAGCCACTGCATCCACAAAAGGTCACTGTTTGGTGTGCATTTTTTGCTAGCGGAATCATTGGGCCGTATTTCTTCGAAAATGATGCCAGGAATTAGGTTACAGTGACAGGCAAGTGATACCGTGCCATGGTGACCCACTTTTATGGCCCAAATTGAATTTTATGGATGTCGAAGATTTGTGGTTTCAACAGGACGGCGCCACATGCCACACAACTAATGCAACAATGGCTTTAGTGAATGAGAATTTCACAGGTCACATCCTTTCTCGAAACAGTGAGGTCAATTGGCCATCACAAACGTGTGACTTGACTGACCTCTTTAGATTTCTTCCTTTGGGGTCATCTCAAAAGTAAGGCCTATGCCAACAAACCAACTAGAATTCAACAGCAGAATGATGAGATAATAAGGCATATTGGTGAGATCGAGGAGCAACTATGCAGAGACGTCATCAAAAGTTTTGACCATCGAGTGGAGGTTTGCCGCCGAAGCCTTGGCGGACATTTAGGCAATATTATTTTTCATACATGACTCAAATAACATGATCCAATAGTGAAATCAATAATTTTTCACCAATAACACTGTTTTATTTACTGCTAACTTCGATTCATCCTAATGGAACACTCTTTATATATATATATATATATATATATATATATATATATATATATATATATATATATATATACACTAAAGGCAAAATAATTTAGAAAATATCTAATTATAAGAAAAAACAGTCTAGATTTATATCCATACCAGGCAATGGCTTCGCCACTGCCACGGGGGAAGCTTGCGCTTCGCTAGTAAGGTTTAAATTTATACTAAATATCACGTTGCTAAAATATAGTTATAGAAGAAGATATATAAAAATAAAATTTCTGAACTTCACCATTTGTAATTCTTTAGGTTTTAAAAAATTCACAAAACTTCGATACTTATATTTACTTCTGAACTTCCCCCCTTTTTTTTGATATTATAAAAGAATTATTCGAAATAACTTTGATAAAAAACATAAGTCATAACCAAACTAAGATGAAATTTTTATTCAAATACTAAAAAAATCCCCTTCTTAAATTATAGAGTGAGTGATGAGGATGATAAATAAATTTTGCCATTAATGTCTTATGAGAGAAACGATTTTCCAAATAAAGAACATTTAGCGTCCTTTCTAAACTAAAAAAAAAGGACAAGGACAGGAAAGCTGAATAAAGGACTGTCCTTTCCACTAAAGGACGGTTGGCCATCCTAGATATGCGATAATATTCTATAATATACTATTCTCTAATCTGCTATGGCATATTTTGCTATACTATGGAATATTGTGCTGTTAGTGTGTGTCAATCTTTTCAACGTTCTAATTACATAAATGAGGGGTGCTCAGAATTTGCAGTCCTTCCTTATGAATTTTAATGTTATTTTCTTTATTTTAATATAATTTTATTCTATTTCGTAAGCTACTTGAAAGTTTTGACTTATTTTTGTCATTTTGGGGAATTAAATGACTATTATTATATTAATAATTATATCTATTTCACTTTTTCTCTTATTTCATTGTTTGAAACATATTCATCGGTGTGCTGATGATTACGTGGCCTTCATTACTACCATCCTACCAGTGGGATTTGATCTACAATTGCTTGGAAAAATTAGAACAAGACTGGTGGCATTCACATATTTGAACACCTAAATTGAAAATAGCAGAGTTATTGCCATCTCAATTCTAAACTTTGGTTGAGGTTCTGAAATGTAGACGTGAGAAACTACCCAGCAGCCAATCTTGCAAAGGATATTTACCCTAAATTGCTAGAAATGTGGAAACGAGGTAACAGTTCTTTTCTAACCCCCGTTGTAAATTTAAGAGTCACAATCTTAAACAGATCCAAAAGAACTGGGAGCCGGCTAAGACATATCCCTTAGGAGAGCAGAGCTACAGGCCTAGGATACTTTCATTACAAAACTAGACAACCTGTTGATATCTTCAGGTGCAAGTATAAAATTGTTCTTTTGCGGTGAATTTGGCTGCCCTGGTTGCAAAAACAAAACTCAAAATAATTCAAATCCCTTATTTAGATGAACATCTCTGTGAAGGAACTTGCTTTCATTAAAGGTCAGAGAGAAATGATTACTTCTTTTAGACCACATCAGGTTTGCTTTCGAGATTAACTTAAGTAAAATAGACAAGTCAATAAGTAAAAGCGATAAGAAGGTGAAGGAAGAAGAGTTGCTTACTATAAGTAGGCCAATGATTCAATACTATCAAGTGATATAATTTTCTCTTCTGAAGAAAATGAAAAACAAATAGCTGATACTCAAAATGGAGAGGATTTAATTTAGGAAGTGACATTAAAAATACGAACCACATATTCAAATTCCATTAAAAAGCAGCCCGGGAATTATTTTGGGGGGTAATAACATCATAACTATTCGGTTGATTCTAACGAAATTTGAAACTCTTATATTGTTTTACATTCTCTTTCAAATGATAGAATTGCCAAGGTCCTCCCAAGGTTAATCCGGGAATAATTGAAAGTGTTGTAGCTCGTAAGGTTATAATTCGAATAAGTGATGGCACACGACTTTTTGGTCATAACTATTAGGTTGATTCTAACGAAATTTGAAACTCTTATATTGTTTTACATTCTCTTTCAAATGATAGAATTGCCAAGGTCTTCCCAAGGTTAATCCGGGAATTATTAAAAGTTTTGTAGCTCGTAAGGTTATAATTAGAATAAGTGAGGGCACACAACTTTTTGGTTAGGAGACCTTGTTTACATATAACTTTGTTTTTCCATTCATAGTTTTCACTTGAATTAACTTTCTTTAAGAAATCTTTATTAGTTTTCTTTTCCTGAGAACTCACAGCAGGTCAGGTGAAGAGTGAATTTAGATTGTAACAATCATTTTAATGTTTCATTCATCAGTCCTCTTTTTTGACATCTTTCACTCTATTTCTCGTTGAACATACTCTTTTAATGGGAACAGAAGGGCTTGGTAAGCAAATAACATACTTCATAACCTTTCTGAGATTATTCTAAGGAAATACATTGACGTTGTTGAAAAAGTGTAACCATATAAAGGGTATGATAGAGTATTTTTTTCTACTCGAAATTCCGCGAATGTGTGTTGCCTGGCGTTGGTACTCTCTTCTCTTCATTATAGTAGATTCAGTTACGCATCGTCTGTGATGGAAGCAATAGGCATGGTTGAATTCAATCCTCCAAAGATTTGGGAAGGGCAAGATTTGCTACTTGATATTCACGCTAAAGGGCCAATACGAAGATCCGAGAGTTATTGAGTGTCAATATGAGGATAATGTAGTGGATCAAGAAAGAGTTGAATAAGTCAAGGTGTGATTACGAGGGTAAGGCAGCTCTTAAACCTCATTTAAAACGTTTTGATACCCAATAAACCCTCGACTTGGTCGCAAAGATCCAGGCCATCATTGACAATGCTTGCACTAAGTCAATTTGGTCGATAGTAAGGGAAAAAGGGTAGTGTCATAGTCTCTCATCAAGCAGTTAGTGTATGAGGATCTTCGCTACTACTCATACAAGATAAGAAAGGGCTAGCTTCTGTCGCAAAAGATAAAGAACAAGCGGAGTAAACATGCCGTGGAGCTTGTGGACTAACTTAAGCATCTCCTCAAGCCTTAGATGCTTTGGATTTTCTCAAACGCGAAGAATTTCTCCCATGAGCAGGTTGTGAACTCGCAAAACCATCGCTGCCCTTCTATGTCCCCCCAAAGAGAGAGCCATGAAGAGCAAGTTCATAGTCAACATCATGGTGTCTGGGTTGGTCTGTAAAGAGTCCCACATTATTTATGTCATGGGAAGATTTGGTGTGCTCTGTATCCTGTAAGTGGACAGTGGAAGGCCCTAAGTGTGGCAGCAGGTCTCAGAACCCATTCTTGGCTGTCAGGAAATTTCTTTGACCAAATCACTCCGAACATTGTGTGCCTCGTGCCAGTCCCGCATACTTTTGTTAAACATGTAGTACAGGAAAATGGTATTACCATTAGAAATAAGATGGACGGAGGACTATTCAACATAAGAAAATTCAGTGCAAGGACAAATACTACGCACCATCAATCCAAGAACTCCAGTACGCAGACAACGCAGCCGCAGCTGATCACCACTCTAGAGATCTACAAAGCTAGCTTTCAGTTCTTAATGAGGCTTACCAGCGATCTGGACTAAGAGTCAATGTAAGAAAAACCGAGGTCATGCTAAATCCCGCAGAGCAAGGACATGAGACGCCAGAACCTATCACTATCGGTGGAGCAAGACTCAATGAAGTTGAGCACTTTACTTATCTTGGCAGTGTTATTTCTAAGGACGGCACACTTGACAGGTAGATTGTAAACTGGATTGAGCTTGCTTCAGTAGCTCTTGGGCGATTAAAAGACCACCACTTAAAGCTCTCTGCAAAGGTAGTCGTGTACCAGGCTGTTTGTATCTCAACGCTGCTGTACGGGGCTGAGTCTTGGACACCTTACAGAAGACCTATAAGAATAATGGAAGCTTTTCACATCTGTAGCCTCCAAAGAATCCTCCGAATAGCGTGGAGAGGTAAGATACCAGACAATGAAATATTGCGTACCAACTGTGATAGTATGGACGCGCTTGTCTTTAGACGCACACTCAGTTGGGTGGAGCGCGTGATAAAAATGTCAGACGAACGACTGCCTAAGAAATTCCTTTACAACAAACTCAGACAAGCAGCCTGTCGTGCTGGCGGGCAGAAAAAAACGCTATAAAGACCATATAAAAAGAACGTTAAGAGCCTGAAACATAAACACAACCGACCTCGATGAATTAGTAGGGGGCATTGCAACTTGGTGGCCTACTATCACAGAGGGAATACAACACTTGGAAGCAGAGAGACAAAATAGAAAGGACTAGGCACGAGGTGCAACACACCAGCGGCACCTGATCATCCCAGATGCGGCCTATAACTGCCACTAATATGAAAGGGGCTTCCTGATAAGATCAGGTGTGCTCAGCCACATGCATACCCAATGCCCATGACAGGGGAGATGGTAAAGGTTGTCGTCGTTCCTACAGACCCCTATAAGATGTGATGGTTGTTTTTCCAGAAAATTTGTGCACAGGGTCATCAGCTCAGCTAAAGGCTTTGCAGCAGGTTGTTCAACTCTTGCTTGTTCAAGTCATTGGGAATGTTTTTCACCTCTGTGAGCTTTGGCCGTGTGAGTCTTATCAGTGTTTATCAGTGAGTCTTCTCAGGCAGCAAAATTGTAGTGTTTACCATCAAGGACTCAATTGATGGAAACTTCTGCGAATACACAAACCTATAGAAATACATCATTTAGATCAACATCCCGAAATCGCTTTTCTAGAATGGCTAACGGAATAGATATGGTATAGAATACTTCCACCCTGAGAATAATAATGTATTAGTGTTCTTTTTGTTTCCTTGTAATTTCAGTGGCTTTTGCAGAGTTGTTAATCAATAACTACCACAAATATTTTGGGATGTAATTCCTTACTGATTAGATCGATTGCTTCAGAATTTCAAACACTCTTGTCATTTGCGTGGTTGGTGAATTGATCATTAGCAGTTATTCAATAATACCTTATGACATTGGATCGGGACCCCTGGTGCTGATATTAAAACTAGTGTAGCCTTGGATAGTCTGATCTTATCGATCTATTTGCTCTGAAACGGCCCGCACCAAGTTAATTTTTTAGGGCAAGAAGAGCACCTACTTGATTTAATGGACACATTTGTCCATAGTTGGGCGAGGATGTGGAACTATAGGTACTACTACTACATACACTTCTAGTTCTTGTTACACAATGCTGACTGGCATTTGTTTCAGTTTCTTAATGTGTGGAAGATCAGCTTTTGGCAGATGTGGGCCAAATGTATTTGTCCGTGTCAAGTAGCTCTATGTGATGAACAATCCCAGTGAGAGTTTCCCAATGTCTATCAATATTGTCCGATACGGGAATGATGAGACGTTAGGCTCGGTGGAGGCAACATTTCAAGGCTCTGCTCTGAGGCTGTTGCTATTTTAGGGGCAAAAAAAGCAGTGTCGATGTCTAGAAGTTGAGTATAAAACCCCTCCATGACCAAGCTAGTTCAATATGTGGAGGATCTCAGTTTTAACGGTTAGTATTTTACTGCAGACTGAAATAGAAAGTGTTTTTGTGGTATATGGGTTACATTTCACATCATATATTATGTCCTGACCAAATGACTGAACAAAAGTATTGGCCCTCGGTCTTTTAGTATTGGTAATATGAGTTCCAGTGATCAGTCAAACAAGAAGCTGGTATAGTTGAGCTCGCAATGGGGTGGATAGTGTAGCCGTGGTACTTTCTCTGTTCGAATGGCCGTAGCCATGTACCCTCTTGGACACAAACCGTAGAGAGTGACATGTGGCTATATACTCGTATCTTCGACTCTTTTCACGTCATCTACCTTCAGTAGTACTTTACCTTACTAACTTTATCTGTGATACGGCCTCGTTTCTGCTTCGCTTAAAATTCAAGTAATAAAGACTGTTTTAGTTGATCTCGTATTGAGATACGAGCACTATTTAACATCAAATTATGGATTGGATAGCCAGAGAGTCACACTTATATCTTGTGTAATGATTTAACTGTTATGTGAAATCTGATCTATGGTCTTGTTGAAAATGTTTTACCTTTACCTCAATAATTTGAGGTTTCCTTTTCAAAATTTAATTTTCAAAATAATCTCTCTTAATAAAACATTGGAACCAACAACAAATTTCATCTTTCACCGCTCCAAAACTTGTCCAGACTCTTCAGGAAACCGAGGTATCAGTGACGAGCTCGGACTATGGACAAAGTTTAGTTCAGTCTCATGCGTATATAAGACGGCGGTCACGTTCATTGAGGAATCCCTCGTGGTGATTGAACTTCCCACATTCGTAGGGAATCTCACGATAGCCTCAGCCTATCAACCCCCTCGCCGAGCTTACCTACCCGTCACCAACTTATGCACACTGTTCGGGGATCGGAGAATGGCATTCTTAGTAGTCGACTTCAATGAAAGAGGCCGAATGGCAGACTATGGTAGAACCAATGAAAATGGCCGGAACTTTGAAATGATAATGCAGAGGAAAAATATCCAGAAGATAGAGACGGTTTTTCTGACCTATATCACTTACAGGTCAGCCACCAAACACCTCACATTATCATGGCAAGCGACAGCTTTTCTTTTAACTATCATAGCGAAACGAACCCAATAATTCCCAGCGACAACATTGCGATCCTAACCATCATCTCACTCGCGCTGATCCAGCTGCCAGTCACACGGCGTAAGAACTACGCCACTGCCGACTGGGACTATTACAAGACACTTCTACGACAATACGTCCCAGCCGACCTTAGTGAAGCAACTTTGAAGGAGATCGACGACGAACTGGGGAGGGTAACAACTTCTATCATTGAAGCTGACCGCAAGTACGTACCCAAGACTGGGTACAAAACGCTACCTCAGCCCAGATAAACAGAGGAAATAAAGCGGATCGCACGTATGCACAGGAAAGTGTATGAGGAATCTAGACGGGAAGGTCCAAACCGGGAGAGAAGCACGTTACTACGCCGGCTAAGCTCTGAACTAAAGGAGGCAATTAAAGTCCAACAGGCTGAAATCTGGGACAGCCATGTAGCCGAATTAGACAGTGAGCTAAGCCCGGCCAAATTATGGCACAAAATCAGTAAACTGAAAGGACTGCAAAGAAAGGAAAAGGCTCGGGATAAAAAGAACAGGAAATATATGGAGGATCCGGCGGTTGTGGAGGAAAGATTTGGGGCCTTCTGGAAGAATATCTTCTCTATCACCGAAGAAGACAATGGAGAGTTCGACCAAAAATTCGAGGTCCATCTAATTGACGATCTTAATCAGATAATACACCGCACGCATACACACCACCACGCAGACATGAGAAGAGAGATAGTTGAGCAATGACCATAGTCTTTCAATAACAACGGAGGACGTCATGGCCACTGTGAAAGCCTTTGAACAAAAGCCACCAGGCTGGACTGGCATTACCAAAAACAACATGGCGAATGCCCCACAGCAGATCATTCAGTGGATCACCAACATCTTCAATGCTTCCCTGAACACGGGTTATTTCTCCAACGATATAAAGGTTGCTAAAATCATCTTTATACCCAAGGCTGGTAAGACCCCAGATCAACTCGAAAATTACAAGCCAATCTCTCTTCTTGAGTTTGTGGGTAAAATCTACGAAAAGTTCCTAACTAACCAGCTCCAAGACCATCTATTCGAGCTGAGAGCTCACAACCCCCAGCAGCACTGGTTCTGCAATGAGCGAGAAACGGAAATCGCCCTCGTCCTCCTAACGAAGAAAATTGCCCACTTCAAGGCTGAGGGAAAGTACGTAGACGTGGTGCTGCGTGATGTACAAAAGGCCTTCGACAAGGTTTGGCTGAGAGGCATGCAATTCAAGATCCTAAACCTCCAGCTTAACCCAATCCTAGAATGGGTCCTCTATGATTATATCATGGAGAGAAAAACCCTAATCTGCATCGAGGGCTTCACAGAACCCGAATTCAAACTCGACGCAAGAGTTCCACAAGGCAGCTAAATGAGCCCATTATTCTACCTTGTGTACACAATAGACGTTTCTGCTCCAGTACGGGACGATACGATGTACCTGCGGTTTGCGGGCGACATCACTCAAACAGCGGAGTTCAAGCAAAGGAGATGGCTGCCGAAATAAAACAACATCAACTTATATGAAAAGAAGTGGAAGATTAAAACTAACCAACAGAAAGTCCAGATAATCCCAATTAACCGTCGCAAAATATACAAATTCATCGTCAACGACGACCTCTATCTGTACTCAGAAGAAGGTAAAGTCCTGGGTTTACATTTCACCAAGTATGGATACAAAGCGCATGTCAACACCAGAATCTCTAGCCAAAAAGCAACTTCGGAAACTCTACAGGTTCCGAGACCTTAACGTACCAAACAAGAAGAAGCTATACACTGCCTTTGCACGCTCTGTCCTAGTTTACCTGACAGTTGTAACGCAGATGGCAAGTTGTACCTCTCTCAGGACGATGCAGAGAGTGTAAAACAAGAACACCCTGGTAATAGCTGGTAATAGAAGAAACGGCCGAATTAGACAAACAGTCCTGCACGCAAGAGCAGGGCTGAAGCCAATTACTATGGAAGTACAAAAGCTATAAAAAAAATGAGGAAAGGTGTAAAGAGCAATCATCACTACGCCTGATAACGATAACATCGCAATACCGCAGCAGAAGTAACACAATGTTGAAAGGACATCATCATTATTCCCGAAGCGGAAGAATCTGCGCGAGAGAGCGATTACCTCGATATATAAATGACCGAAATTGACAAAATACAAAAATAAGACCAGAAAAAAAAACAATGACAACTACAAGACTAAACAAAATATGAACAAAAAATAGGCGAAGCGTCCAATACTAAACCAGACAAAATGCAAAACAAGACGAGAAATAAACAATAAGAACAATTACAAAAACTAAACGAAAGACGAACAAAAAAGAGGCGAAGTGCCAATAAAGAGAAAAGAAAAGAGAAATAAAACGAATAAAATAAATTAAAAATAAAATAAATAAAAGACGCGATGTGCCCACTATAGGAAAAAGAGAAGGAAATAAAACAAAATAAAATCTAGACATAAATAAAAATAGACAAAAAAGGCGAAATGCCTAGAAAAATAAAATAAATGAAACTAATACAGAGAAAAACAAAGTTAGCATAAAATTTAATTGAAAGGCTTGAAAGCTATGACGGAGGAATAATTAAAAATAAAACAAATGTAGATATATTTCTAAAAGGAAGCATCAGAGTGGCTCTGCCGGTCAATAACTGAACAGTAGAAACACTTAAGGAAAAGTAGGAAACATAAGAAAAGGCAAAATACGGAAGAAGAATGAAGGAGATGCGCTCACAACCAGGGCGACTAAAACTCTAACAACTCTTTCACCCCTATCACACCTACTACACATTTCATCACTTATTTTATCAAGCATCAAGCTTTTCTTTTCTTAGTTCTTGTTACTCTGAGGAAGTTCCAGAGGAGCGAAACGTCAGGAATATAGAACCTAGTACCACTTGTGGTTTCTCCAATTCTCCCTCTCCATTTATTGTCAAAGACACATCATCTATCGAATTGCCAAGTTCATATTCGAGGTTCTTACGAAAGTGCTTCCAGGTAATCTCGCAGGACTGTAACTCGACTTGTACCACTTGTGGTTTCTCCAATTCTCCCTCTCCATTTGTTGTCAAAGACATATCATCTACCGAATTGCCAAGTTCATATTCGGTGTTCCTACGAAAGTGCTTCCAGGTAATCTCGCAGGACTGTAACTCGACTTGTACCACTTGTGGTTTTTCCAATTCTCCCTCTCCATTTGTTGTCAAAGACATATCATCTACCAAATCGCCAAGTTCATATTCAAGGTTACTACGAAAGTGCCTCGGGGTAATCTCGCAGGACTGTAACTCGACCAGAGAGCATAAAAGATTCACGTTTCCTGACTATCAAAGTGACTTGTGATACTATGTTAGGTATGACTTAGTTCTGATGTTCTTGAAAATATGTTTATGCACTTCCATATCAATTATTTTTTACTATTCACTCTCATCTGCTGCCTTCTTAATCACTTTGTATTAATGTTTTTTTTTATTTGTGGTCCTGTTATATCCTCTACAGCCTGGAAATTATAGTAATCCTTTGCAGCAGGTATGCTTGTGCTAGAATCTGTTATGCCTTCATTCGAGTTTATCTGCTCGTAGTATTTTTTCAGCTCTCAATTATACAGATTGTGTAAGTCTTTTGCGTGACTTGGGTCCCTTCAGAAACGACTTTATTACAAAACACACAGATTTCATGATACACCCCTTTTTCAAAGGATTTTTTTGTTTGGCCATTTTGATGTGCAGATTTCCACACCAGTTTCTTCCCTAATGCTTTTCTTGTCTTCCCTTTCAGAGTCCCTAAATCTCTCTTCATGGTAAAGATGTTTCGGAACTTTCTGCTCTCTGTTTGAGGCGACTCAGGCCGTGTTTGCCCATGGGTACTGAAGATGAAAATTTTTCAAGCCCCTCCTATTCGTTTGGTAAATATTAAAAACACACAGAAAATACAAATATGGTATATAGTTTTCCCGTTACCCCAACTTCCTTCCCCATAATTAAAAATATATAAGATATTAAACCCTCACCATTAGCAAAAATAAAAAATATTTCACTACAGACCACTCACTGAATATAAATTGTACTATTGGCGGCTGATTTAGTGTAGTGGGGTTATTTATTAAAGTTACAGACATTTAATTAAAGAGAATTTTGCTGATGATTATAAAATGTTTAATTATTTTCTAAAAACTGATGAGAAATTTTGTTACAAAGTCTCGAACAGCAACACTACCAGAGCAATCTTAAACTCAACAAAATCTAACACCCATTATTAGCCCCTCAAATAGCAGAAAACTACAAATTTTACAGTATCTTCCTGTAAAAAGCACAACAGTATATTACTGTAAAATATATAAGGTATGGTTTATTTTAAAGCAAGATTTTGCAATGTAACCATATGCTAAATTTATAGTAGAGATATGACGGAGGAAAATTGGTTGGTTAGTGGCCTTAAAGAGTACCTTCCCAATTTGTGGCTAAATAATTTAGAGAAGTTGTTGATGATTAATGAAAGGTTAAGAAAGAGGTGCTTCCTACTACTCCTACTTATTAACCTCTCGACGAATGATTTTAAAGTATAATGATTGCATGTCAATTTCATATCAGTCCTCCGATGTGTTCTTTGAAGTAGTCGTTTATGACCTGAGAAAACTTAAACTAATGACTTGATTTCGTGACCTGTGATATATAATATTCTCATCGATAACATTTCCTTTGGTTGAAACGTCATCTAGATTTATAGTATAATTTGATAACTGGCGGGACACACTGAAAGTTACCATTGTCAGAGTTACCATTATCAGAGTCACCGATGTGAGTGTGAAATACAACACCAAAGCGAGCAAGAAGTGCCTTTTGCTCTTATAAGCCAAGGGGGGGTCTGAGAAACAAGGGGGTGGACATGAAATAGAGATAGAGTCAAATATCTTGCTTTGAGACTTGGCCCACATTGGGGAGCTGGTAAGAAAATCACAATGAATCTAATATCTTGTGTTGCGTGCCTTCCTTTCCCCAACATACTTGGGGGCTCTGCTTTAGTTGTGGATTTAGGAAGTTATCCATTCAGATACCTCCTCTCTCAGCTTCAGAGCCCTCGAAGGGTACAGGACTTTTAATGTTGTTTGGCAGGATCTGGAGATCTACGCCCGTTCCCCTTTACAAAGGCAACTAGTATCGGTAGTACACAAATTAGCCACAATTGTTCTCACAAATTGTCACTTAATCCATCACTTTTTAGTGGCGTGGACGCGACTCTATAAGTTACTATGTCGGTCGGTCGGTCGGTTGGTTGGATAGTAACCTTTTTATTTTTCAATAAGTTTTTGAAAGATTTGAAGGTCAAATGGTCATTAGTCAAATAATTGAGAGCACGTGACTTAGGTTTGTTGACCTTGTTTTACAAAGATCTTCCAAACACTCGGAAGAAATCCTCACAGGAATTCTCTCTGATCTTCCTTCCGACCCATATTAATTTTGATCCACCATCTACCAGTCTCCAGCTGATGCCCCCCCATCCCACCCAAAGTGTTTTTGGTTCTTTATAAATCTACTTTTTATTCTTATTTCTTCTTTATATTACACGGGGGAGTTTTTTGTCTCACTAATTATCTTTATTTACCTGTCCGGCGGTGTTTTAATCCTCCTTCTGAAATTAGATCCTTACCTTTTTCTCTACATCTCTGTCAAATTGGCTAACCCTCTGTTAACCCATTTTCGGTCGTCTCTCCTTTGATTCTTCGATAGACCCGTTGATATTAAGCTCTCGTTGGCTTCTTTCTAGTTATCCTTTAAGTTGCGTTCTCTTGGAAATGCACCTCCTACTACTTTACTTGTCCTCCTATTTTCTGAGTGTATGCATACCGTTACGCAAATAAGTATATGCCTCCGCCAATCCTCCCTGTTAGACACTATTCCTGCTAACTCCTCTTAATGTAGCTTTATTACATACGTCATTAAATGGTATCAGTTAAAAATATCGTTTTATTGTGGTATAAAAAGCATCACTTTCATTGATTATGCTTCTGGTATATTTGCTTCCAGAGAGTTGGTTGGTTAAGAGAGAATTCGAGCGACGATGGGATTGGCGGAGATGAGGCTGACGTCACTAAAGGGGGGGAATTTGATTGGCTGATAGATTATCAATTCTCTTCTTCTTTTTTGCCTTGCTCTTTCTATTATTCTGACTTTTAAAGACAAGGTCTATTTTTGTGGTTAATTTATCCAAATAATTGAATTGGTCAGTTTCTGAAGAGTCGAAAACTGTTAATTGTATTGATTAATGCGTAGAAATTGTTGGTTCAAATAGGGCCAAGTGTAAATACAATAAAAATGGCTCATATCGGAAGGAATACATTGTTTTATAATTATAATAAATAGAATTTAACGTTCAGGAAAATGAAAAGGCTAAAGGTAAAGGTTTAAACCTTTACCTTATATTTCTAATTGGGGTATTAGAGTTCAAAATGGAATCTGAGCTATGGCTATCTACGGGGTATGGCAGCCGAAGAAAAGCAGATTCGAAGTGGGGCTCCATCCAGGAACTAACCACACCCAATGTTGCTTAACTTCGCTTAAATCGAAAGCAGTGTTTCCACCAGCTGAGACGCATCAATTTAATGTTCAGAGATGTTTAACAAAAAAAAAGAACATTCCTATGAATACTCATAAATGGTGTGGATATTGTAAGGATGAGATATCCAAAAGTTTTATTGACCCTAACCTAACCTAACTTAACCAAGATTAGGATAGTTAAATTAGGAGAAGTGCAGAAGAGAGAAAGGGGGCGAGAGGGTGATAGTGACAGGGGATATGGAGGGGAGAGAGAAGCGGGATAGGGAGGGGAGAGATTAAGGGGGAGAGAAGCGGGATAGGGAGGGGAGAGATTAAGGGGGAGAGAGCGGGAGGGGGAGAGAAGGGGGATAGGGGGCGGGGTATACAGAGGGAGAGAGGGAGAGTGGAACGGGAGAGGAGAGGGGGAGAAAGGGTGATAGGAAGAGTGGGCAGGGTGAGGATATAGAGAGTTGGGGAGAGGGGGGAGAGAGAGGTAGCAGGGGAGAGGGGGAGGAGGAGATAAAGGAGGGGAGTGAGGAATGGGGATAGAGAGGGGAGAGAAGAAAAGGGGGAGAGGGGGAGAATGAGAGAGAAGGGGAGAGGGACAATGAGGGAGGAGAGGGGGAGAAAGAGAGAGAGGGGGAGAGGGAAAGATAGGGTGGGAGGGAGAAAAGGGGGAACTGGAGGGGGGATAGAGGGTAAAGAATGCACTGGAAATTCATACCAGTTTACTTGTCCACTTTTTTAAACAGAATTAAAATTTTTCAAAAAATTACGTTTTTCAATAATATATATATATATATATATATATATATATATATATATATATATATATATAATATATATATATATATATATATATATATATATATATATATTTATATATATATATATATATATATATATATATATATATATAAAGAGGGAGAGAGTGTGGGCTACTGTGGTTAAGAGAGAGAGTTTAAAAGAGAGAAATAAGTGAAGATAAAGAGATAGAGAGAGAAGGAGAGAGAAATAGAAAGTTTCCCATCTGCAAACGTGATTCGAATCCCGTTCGCCTCTATCAACAAAAGACTACTTATTCATTCACTAAAGAAGTGGTTTCCAAACTTTTTCTGATCTTCACCCACTTTTCATATATGATCCTTATCTATGGCCCCCCTCCCCAATCCATACCTCGTGACAACAGTGACTGTCTGTAGTCCTACATTTATTTAGGTCCATTATGAAAAAACTCCTGCGATACCTGTAATTTTATTCATTCAACCCCATATTTTTTTCTTTTCTTAAATATTGAGTCATGGAAACTTGCAATTTACTTTTTGCCAAACTTCAAATTAACATTAAAATGGTACTAAAGAAGTAATTTGATGCACATAAAATAATTTTTAGAATTTGACAGTAGGCCTACCTGTAATTAAAACTAATAATTTCCAAAAACCTTTGTCCAATATACAAAAGTAGAAAAAATCAATTTCACTGCATAAAAAAGTGTAATAAAAAGCAATCTTATCGTTTTTTTACTGACAAATTTAATAATTTTGAAAGAAATCCTATCATAGGGAATCATAAATAACAAAACCAAGACCTTTAGTGGAAACATCACCTTCTCTTCTCCCAGCAAGAACCTTCATGTGCAAGTTTGTTTGTTCAAACCCCAATTAAACTCAATGTGAAGGGTGATGTTGAAAGTCATCGACCATCATCTTAATTCTTGGCTTTGTTTCACTCAAACCACATCGTGGGTCATGCTTCACATCAAGTCTATTGCAATATTTTAATTTAATATACAAAGGTTAAGAGAATGCAGCCTCACAGAAATAAGTTGATGCAAAGGGTAGTAGTTGGCAGAAAGCTAAGTTACATAAGTTTGGGTATGAAGCTGCCATTGATGACCAAAATACAGTGAATGATTCCGTTTCAAACTTTATTTTGGCTCCTGTATCTTCCTGAAGTGTTAGCAGTTTAGTCTGGCCATCATAATTATCACCAGGTATGCATGTCAATGGAGCAGTGAAGGGAAACCTTACTACCCAACAGGTTTGGCTTTGGATATCTGGGAAGTACCTTTTAAATTTCTTCACTAAGGCTTCATGATGTTGAACAATCAAGTTCATTGTAGCAGTATCACACTTCCTGCTATGTCTAACACTGTTTCCAGCATTGCTAAGATTCCTATTCCAACTTTACGCCTCCAATTCTCCATCTTACGAATGAAAGCTTTAATTTTGTCTACAAAATCGATTATCAAAGTTCCTTTCCCTTGAAGTTCAAGGTTGAGGCAGAGGTGACGCCCCCTTGTCGCGGGAAAAGAGCTTGTGTGGACCTTGGACTTTTCGAGCTATGTCGGCGGGGGTACCTCTTCTGCGTACCCCTGGTAGGGCTTGCCTTGTCGATTTGGTCGCAAACTAGGTTCCAGACTAAGTGCCTCATTCCTTCCTTTTTCTACTCTATCCCTTTCCTTTTTTACTTTTATCCTATCTCCCACTTATACAAAAAAAAGAAAAAAAAGCCTACTCCTATCATGTCACTCTTTCCCTTTCTTCCTCTATCTACATATAAGGACCTGGCAGCTACCTCATGCGTCAGAAAAGAGGTTTTGGAACCTCTATAAACAACGCCAATAGACGCTCACTGGTTGCGAGAGACTAGAACTAGAGGTGTCCTAGGCGTTGGGGTGCGATGAATGGGATGAGGGTAGTGGCCCGTTGACGGGTGCTTATGGTAGCATTGGTCCGAGGTGACGGCCCTTTGTTCGCATGTTGGTTGCCAGGCCAATAAAAAGCCTTGGGTCGAGTTCCTTGGTGTGGCGTGATATCCATTGAACGCTACTCCGAGATCCTTGCCGTTCTAAAGGGAACTAGTAGGAGTTTAGTAAGGGGCGTGCTTCGTTGTTTTTCACCTGGTGACAAATCGATGGCCCCTTCGGGGACCGTCAGTACTGCTTGGTTGGGAGCCACGGCACGCCGAGGTTTGACGACTCGGTTGGACAAACAGCAGCACATGGAGCGTGCCTTTTGAAAGATCCGAAACCTCTGTGATCGATAGGAGGGAGTGACTCACGTGGGGAGAACTCCCCAACCCCCCTTTTTTCATCATTGATTGGTCACGAGTTTTCAGAAAGAGAGAAAGCGCTCAAAATGACAGGCAAAAAAAGGTCCCGTTCGTCTAAAATAGAACTGTGCAACATGCCAGTTATAAAAGTAGTGCGTTGACTTTCCGGAGGGCTGCTACTCAAAATGCAGCCCTGAAAGTATCTGCACTACTTGCATATTGACGAGAGAGGTGGAGAAATTAAAATACCTCTATAGAGCCTCAGAGGAGAGAGCTAAAATCCTTGAAAGAAAGTTGGAGAAACTCAAGCCCTTAACGCAGCTCAGATTCGATGCCTAGAAGAGGCGCCGCCCACTGGCGTGTCGGAATCCCCTGGTACCTTCACTAGCGCGAAGGTAAGCTGCTTGTCAGGACGGGGTAACCACAACATCAGAGTAGAGGCAGAGAAAGCTCAGATTTCTGAGAATTCAGTTGTTGCTCTGATGGTGAGCGGAAACGACTTCAACCTCAGAGGGGGGTAAGGTTTGCTTCAGTGGTAAGACCATCTAAACGGTGATGGGAGCCGTGGGTGACATAGGGCTTAAAACCCGCAAACGTGTGGTGTTTGGCATGCTTTCGAGAAGAGGACCATCCCGAACCGCTCAGGAAAGAAACGTCACAGTGAACAGAAGGTTGGCGGATCTCTGCACGACAGAAGGATTCTTCTTCGTGGACCCCTATCGCACCTTTATCAGTAGATACGACATCTACCAAAGGGACGGGGTACATCTCTCCTTTAAAGGGAAGGCCTTTCTCGCCAACCTAATTCAAGATGTCGTAAAACGCACCCAAAGGAGCGTTCGAAACAGAGCGAAAGCGGACGTGCGCCAGCACGCTTGTGTCACTCCTGGAACGACCTTCTCGGAGGTCGTCAAAAAGAGTGTGACCACGAAAACAGAGAAGCCGAGAAACGGAAGAGCGTAGGGAGTCCTACACTAGGGGACTCCCTCAAAGTTCTTCTGTTCAATGCGAGGTCAATCAGGAATAAGTTTCTTAAGCTCCGTGGCCTCGTAGTAACAGAGGAACCTGAGATGGTGGCCATAACGGAGTCGTGGATATAAACCTCAAGCCGAGATTTTGAAGGTGAATTCACGATTCCCAGGTACCAGCTCTTCCTGAAAGATAGGCTAGACAAAGAGGGTGGCGGTGTGATGTTGTATGTCAAGGATACTCTCAACTCGACGGATTGCAACATCGTATCCGACCATGAACTACTAGGTGTTGACCTAGAGATAGGTCCTACCAAATACAGAACCCTGGTGCTTTATAGACCTCCTGCCCAACTCGTTGAAAAGGACAGAGATCTTTCCTAGCTACTAGGAGAACTTGTCGAAGACAGAGTGTGTATCGTCATGGGTGATTTCAATACACAAGTTGACTGGGAAACCAGAGAACCCTGTGGCGAGAACGAACTACTCCTGAAGTTCGCGAACAATGAGTTCCTGACTCAATGGTTGAGAGAACCAACGAGAGGAAACAACATCTTTGACTTGGTTTTCACCTCTGAGGATGACATCGTTGAGGGCCTCTCTATTGGCAAAGAGCTCGGTGGCAGTGACCACCGACTAATTAGATTTGTAGTCAAAGTCCCCAAGGCAGGGCCTGCAACTAGTAAATCGAGGAAACTCGATTTGGAAGACGCATCCTTTGCAGGTCTTCGTGCTGTACTGACTGAAGCGAGGCTAGAAGTGTGCGAGGTTGTTGAAGACTCGTGGAACAGTTTCAAAACCACATTCATGAGTCTTCAATTGCGTTTCATTACCCTGAAATGTCCCCGTCGGTTTCTGTTCAACCAAAGGGGTTTAATCGAGAAATCGGCCACCTGCTTAGGAAGAAGAGAACTGTGTACCGGCAATCGAAGATCTCGGGTGACTTTGACGAATACCGGATGCTAGCCAGGAGAGTGAAGTCCAGCATAAGGGCGGCCAAACGGTCTGAGGAACTCCGAGTGGCGAGACACTGTAAAGAGAATCCCAAGGAGTTTTTTGGATATGTGAACAGCCGTAAACCAATCCGTCGAACGATTGGCCCTTTGAGAAATGAAGAGGGGGCATTAAAGCACTTAGATGCAGAAAATGCTAACCTCCTCAACGACTACTTCTTTTCAGTGTTTACTGAAGAGTGTGGTCCCATTCTCCAGCCAATGGATTCCTACTCGTGGGAAAAGCTGGAGGATATGGACTTCACCGAAGGGGAAATAAAAAAAAAGATCAGTGACCTAATGACGAATAAGTCACCTGGCCCGGATGGGTTTCTACCTAAAGTGTTAAAAAAAGGGCGCCATCAAGTGTCACGACACCTGAGCGCAATTTTCCACATGTTAATCCGGACCGAATGCGTTCCTAGAGACTGGCGTGAAGCGGAGGTGATTCCTATCTTCAAGAAAGGAGACCCCAGCCATCCGTCAAACTACCGACCTATCAGTCTGACTTCGATAGTCGGTAAACTCAAGGAAAGCATGATGGTGGACAAAATGACGTCGTATTTAGAGTCAAACCTGCTACTGAGGAGTTCCCAGCACGGCTTCCGAAGGCAACGTTCATGCCTGACGAACCTTGTGGAATTCTTCCACCTTGTCTTCAGTGAGCACGATCGGGACAAGGCGGTGGATGTGGTGTACTTAGACTTTCAGGAAGCCTTTGATAAGTTACGACACCGCCGCCTTCTCCGGTAAGTGCAAGCGCTGGGCATAGACGGAAAAGTAGCCGGCTGGATCGAGAACTGGCTAAGTGGCAGACGGCAACGGGTGGTGGTGAATGGACAGGTTTCTGAGTGTGTGCCCGTCACTAGCGTCGTGCCTCAAGGTTCTGTCCTGGGACCACTACTATTCATCATCTACGTCAACGACATAGACGGTGACAGGGTTGCGAAGATTTCCAAATTTGCTGTCGATACCAAGCTTGGTAAGAACGTTGCAAAGGATGGAAATACTGCCCGCCTGCAGGAAGATCTTGTGAAGATTGGCGAGTGGTCGGACACGTGGAAAATGCCTTTTAACGTAAACAGAGGCAAAGTAATGCATATCGGACCCGGAACCCCCTAATCTCAGTATATCCTCAAGGGCACTGCTCTTGAATCAGTTGTCACTGAGAAGGACTTGGGTGTAACTATCACTAGCGACTTCAAGTTCTCGAAACGGTGCATCAAGTCAGAGAAGAAAGCCCAAAGGATGTTAGGCTACATAAAGCGCCAGTTTGGATACCGTAACAAGGAGATAGTACTTTTTCTGTACAACTTCCTCGTTCGGCCGCACCTGGAGTATGTCGTACAATTTTGGAGTCCTTCGTTTCGAAAGGAAATCGCCAGGTTGGAACGCGTACAAGCTAGGGCAACCAAACTGATTCCCTCTATCCGACATAAAAGAAGTTATGAGGATAGACTAAGGGAATTAGATCTGTTCTCGCTGGTAACCCGTAGACTGCGGGGTCAGCTCATCGAAGTTTTCAAAATACTTCGAGGGTTCGACAATGTTGACTACCGGGATATTTTCACACTGAGTGCGAACAGAACGCGCAATCACGGCTTCAAACTTGAACTGAAGCGTTACAACCGCAATCTGTGTGAAAAAATTTTCACCTACAGTATCTTCAGTAAGTGGAACGCACTTCCAGTGGAAGTTGTCAACAGTGAATCTGTTGACCAGTTCAAGTCAAGACTAGACAAAGTCTTGAAAAGTGGCCGTTTAGGGACGCAAAACAATTGAGCAGCCATTTGCCCGCTCGATTGCTAGCCCAAAGGTACCCTCTTTAAAAGGACCGTAAGGTCTCCTAGGGTACCTTCTTTCCTTGTAACTCCTTATAACTGTTTAAATGTGTCAACAAGGTAGGCTAGCTGTATTTCAAAACCATATAAAGACCATGCTGACAAAAAATCTTGCTTGTCCTGTATCTCAAGGAAGAGTCTGATCGCTTCTTTGAGCTCAAATACACGCTGCATTGCATTTCCTTTGGATAGCTAGCAAACTGTTATATGAAATAAGATGATTTCATGAGCTGCATTCATATCACGGCAGAGTTTATTTAAAAGGCATGTGTTAAGAGCACTACCTTTTCCAAAGTTAACTGTATTTATAATGGTATTCAGGGTTTTCTGTAATTCTTAGGTTAGGGGTTTGAAGCAAGAGCTTGCCTGTGGATATTGAATTGGAGAGATATAGCATTTAGTGATTTTTGTAGAACTCTTGAAACAAAACCTGACTTAGAACCTAACATAGCTGGAGCCTCCAAAGAATTCTGAAAGTTTCTGCATTACATCTTTATCTTTTTAGATTGCTCAAGAGTTTCACAAAACAAGAATTCCTCCTTCATCTCCTCACCATGAACATACCTAACAAAAACTATGAGTTGTGAGCAGGATTGGACATCAGTGGATTTGTCGAGTTGAATACTGAATAATCCAGCTTCTTTAACTTTCTGTATCACCTGTTATTTGATATCATCTGACATAAGAGATATTCGTCTTCGCACTGTAATATTTGAGAGAGAAATAGCACTCAGCTTTCCAGCACTTTTCTCACCCAAAACAAACTTGACCATAGTTTTGGCACATGGCAAAATTAACTCCTCCCCAATGGTGTGAGGTTTCTTTTCTACCAAAAATGATGCCTCCTCGAATGCAGCATTTTGTTGGTGAATGGAACCGCTGGCACCAAGTCGTTGTCTCTTCATATTCAATTCTTGTCGACCAAAGAAAGAACGATCCTTACAAACATGTTGAGAAGGTGCGGTTAACAGGTGTATTTTAAGCTTGCTAGGCCTCAGTGATTCAGTGGAGAGTATTTTGTGACAAATCACAAGCTGAGGCTTCACTACACCTTTAGCATTAATGCTTGTAAATCCCAAATCCAGATAGCTGTCATCGTATTTGCGTTTCTAGTTAGAAGCCATCACAGAGGGGTCTGAAGGGGAAAGAAATACTGCTATAGCTAAATGACATCATTCATAATGAACCTACCAAAGGTAAATATGAAGCTTTACAATACATGAATATTTGGTATGTAGTGGACTACCCATCATGAGAGGGAAGATTATTGCAATTAATGTGTTTATATTTATATTTTTTTTATATTTAACATAATGTCTTTGGTATTCCAGTGGACTACTCTATGAGAGGGAAGATTATTGCAGGTGTCAGTTAATTTGACTTTGCCATTTGAACAGAAAATAGCATTCATTAACTTATTTTACCAATCACTTTTTTCCAAAAGCAGATGACCTCGATAGGCCCGAGCCTAGCGGCTTTTTATTATCTGATCTTTCCTAATGTTCTAATTTTTTAAAAGAGTAAAACCGTCTTTAAACAACATTTTCAAGTGGTTCATAAACATTAGAAGTTGGAAGGAAATAAACTTTCAGGTTACTAAACTCTCAAAAAAACAAAAGCATTTTATGGAACATGCAAACATACAACATATATCTTTCCCTTCTTCTTAATACACTTCATGATGCAAAGCTTACTTACCATTAAATTGGTAGTGATAGTAGCCTAAGTCGCAATAGCACTAAAATTAGCGCAAACAGATTACTTGAGGGAGCCACACACACTCGCAAAGTGTATGCTTTTTTAACTGTGGCCTCTAAAGTGGGACTGTGAACTGGTTGATACTCAAGATTCAAGACCAGGTTCTCATACAGAAACCATAGCATAGGAAGTATTAAATAAGTTATTGAGTGAAAATTGTTTGGTATCGAAATGCATCCCAATGAATTATTTTATCAAGAACATAAAATCATATATAAAAATGGAATTACACTGAATAAAGAAAGAATGAGGCCTATTACTGATGCGTCTGGCAGCAAGGCATTGTTCAAACGTATACGGAGTACAGACGCACCTGTTCCTCTGGCTGGCTCAGCTGCTTACTGGCTGTTCTAGTGTGATGGAGCTTGGGATTTTTAGGTGTACATAGCCTCAGCGTGTGGCCCCCTAAACTTTGCTGTATGGCCCTCCAGGGGATCATGGCCCCCAGTTTGGGAATCTAGGGACTAAAGAGACAGACAAAAAGGATGCTTCTTATCCAGGTGAGAAAAAGAGCTAAACTTCATTACTGAAAGATTTTCCTAAGGAATGATTTTCTTTTTGATTCTCCTCACTGTCCTAAAATTCAACTACTGCTGACATTTTTCGAGCTTATTTTTCTTCACGTCGGATGAGTTTGGTACTTGTTTTCATACTTGTTTTCATTTGAGCTTATAAATCATGCTTGATTTGACTTGACCTTATAAATCATAATTCTTTTCATTTGACCTTATAAATATACTTGTTTTCATTCGACTTATAAATCACACTTTGTTTTCAATTGACTTTATAAATCATACCTGTTTTTCATTTGACCTTATTAATCATACTTGTTTTCATTTAATTTTATAAATCATACATGTTTTCATTTGATCTTCAAAACCATAATATTTTCATTTGACCTTAGAAATCATATTATTTTCTCTTGACCTTATGAAACCTGCTTGTTTACATTTGACCCTATTAATCAATTGACCTTATAAATCATACTTGTTTTCATTTGACCTTATAAATCCTACTTGTTTTCATTTGACCTTATAAATCATACTTGTTTAATTTAATCTTATAAATAATACGTGTTTTCACTTGACCTTTCAAATCATAATTGTTTTCATTTGTCTTTAAGAATCATGCTTATTTTCATTTGACCCTACAAATCCACCTGGTTTTCATTTGACCTTTGAACAACTTGTTTTCCTTTGACCTCATAAATCATACTTGTTTTCGATTGACCTTATAAATCATACCTGTCTTCATTCGACCTTAAAAATTATACTTGTTTTCATTTGACCTAAAAAATCATACTTTTTTAATTTGACCTTATAAATCATAATTATTTTAACGGAGTTTTTTAAGGTATCCAAACTAGAGGTGAATTATATTTAAATATAATATTAATTTTAATTTGGCTCTGATTTCATCGTGGTAATATTTGGGAAAACGGATATAATTTTACCTCTAATAAATTTCCATTACTTTCTTTAAACAATTTTCCACAAAATATTGAGTCTTTAAATGTAAGACTAATTTTGTAAATTCTCTAAATATTAAATCGTAAAAGATTATAAGATATTCCCTAAAGTAAGTTTCGAATTGATAAATTAGAAGGAGTAAGCCAACCATACAACCTTTTTTAAAACCTGAAAGCTTTCTATCTTTTAATATATGAAAAATATAAACAGTGTCATTCGTTTTTATTTCTAATTTCAAAGTTCTTCTAATTTATGAAAAACTTGTTCATTAACCTTCAAAACGACTGCCCCATTCAAAGTAAATTTGCAAATTGTGATGCATAAAGCAATAACATCTGTAAAAGCGTTATACTTGGTAGGCTGGGCGAAGCATAGAAGGCCTTCCTCTATAAAGGCAAGAACATTCTTAACGGGTACATTCCATAATAGCGAACAGACATCAAAGCCTACCAAAGTGAGTGCGATAGGAAAGGAATGGGATCTCTTGATGGAGAAATCGCAAATTCTCTTAACAAAGGGAATCAAGAGGTGCAAGAGATATTGAGATAAATGATTCACATACCGTAGAACTGATGATTGCGTATATAGGAATAATTGCTTTAAAAGTCTCAATTAAGAGGTAAAGAGGGCAAAGAAGCCTTATTAGATATGAAGAAGGGTTTAACAATATGAATTTATTGGTGAGTCTGGAAATCTTTGAAAAAAAAACCCTGTGCAAATGGTGGCTTATTTTAAAATTAATGTTGATTTTGTCTTCTAATCGGATAGGCCTTTGCAATATAAATTTATCATGCACAACACACCTAAATATTTAGTTTCCTACATTAATTTTTACTGTTACCAAGATTTGTGTATAAGAAGAGCGAATAACAAGTATTTTTCTTCTTAAGGCTCCAAAAATACTTTGAAGCAGAGTCAAGAGCCTGTAATAGAGTACCTCTAACTATATTATAGAAGAGATTCACAAAACTAATTCAAATTTCTTGGCTCCTTTTGACCAAAGTAAATTAACAGGATTGTAAAAAAAAAAAATCAAAATGAGAACACAGATCAAATGGTTACTTGAATTTCGAGGAAAAGGCTCTTTCAGCATTAGTTCTCCTAAGAGGAAGTGAGCTCCAGTTGTCTCTGTATAGAAATCAGCATTTGCAAGCTGTATGCGATTACACGATTCTATGGAAGGAAGGTAAGATTTTCCTCGTGCCTTTGACTCAAATCCTTTGAGTATTTTAGAATCGAGCAACCATACATGAACGCTCTAGTACTTAGGAACAACAAAATTAAAATTCGACCATTTTGAAAGTGCAAATAATAATAAATCTTAATGCGATTGGTATTTAGACAGAATAATTTTCAGAAGTTTAAGCCGTATTATTATAACAATAAATAGTTTATTTCCCCCAAATTTACAGAAACATTATATTTTGGGACATAGCGACTTCGTTAACTAAATCCAACTTATATTCGAATAATATTTGTACATACGAGGGGCGGTCAATAAGTTTTGCGAATCGGTAGGGCAAAACAGAGGAAGGGGGATGGCTGTTTGTGGGGGGTGTTAGGACAAGTTAAGACAAGTCAGGACCTGCATCTGCACGCTTCTACCTCATCTATTTAAGAAGCAGTAGCTGATCGCAGATCGTCAGTCACAAATTTTTCAACAATGGAGAAGGTTGAGCACCGCGCACTGATCAAATTTTTGACCAAGGAAGGCAAGAATGCAAAAGAGAACCATGAACGCATGGTTGCAGTGTACACCGAAACCGCCCCTTCCTATGCAACCATTGCTCGCTGGAATAGGGAGTTCCTCCATGGTCGTGAGTCCCTTGAAGATCACCCCTGTCCAAGACATCCGTCAGATGTGACCAACGAGGACAATGTGGCCCGTGTGGAGATGATGATCCTCGAAAATCGACGGGTGAAGGTCGAAGAAATCGACCGAGAACTTAAAATATCACATGGAAGTGTTATGAACATCATCCACGACAATTTGGCCGTGACCAAGGTCTCTGCCCGTTAGGTCCCTAGAAACCTCACGCCTCATGATCGACTTCAAGGTCCTCAAAGTCCACAAGGCCAGAGTTGCACAAGCTGCCATGCGCGAGTGCGGATTCGAGGAGCTCAACCATCCCCCCAACGACTACTTTTTATTCCGCCAGCTCTAGGCTGCACTGCGTGGACGCCGATTTGGGGACGATGAAGATGTCCAGCTCGCCGTCCAGGAGTGGATTGAACAGCAGTCGGGAGATTTCTGGTTGTCGGCAATTCGAAGCCTCAGGGACAAGTGGCGCAAGTGCATTGAAGTCGAGGGTAGTTATATTGAAAAATATTAAAACACATTTCCTCACATCTCGTTTCCTTATATCCGAATTGCAAAACTTATTAGCCGACCCTCGTAATTATAATTAATACTAATATTTTGAACAAAATAAAGTTATACGGTTATTGTATGACAGTGATTTACTATCACATAGTCTCAAGTCCTATCGTTGAGTTGTGCAATCTCGTTAAGCAAGGAATTGTAGAGTTGTGGCACCGTGTGGTTCTGCCACTAATAGATTTGATAGTTTTGAACCCCTCCTGGTATTCCGATGGTGTACTTGATGTATGTATTCGCCCAAATCTTAAAAACAATGGGATTTGATTAAATATGAAACAGACAAACGCGCGGTAGAAAATACCAGACCAAGTGATACCAAGCCCTTTCGCCTTAGCACGTTGACTGGGAAGGATTTTAAAGAGCTAAGAGTAAGTCATAGAGCTATTATATGTTGTAAACAGCGCCCTTATGTGTCAATGGTTAAAAGGTAATATCAAACAAACTGTTAAGGATAAATTATTTGAGACTATCAGTGTACCGTATATGGCCCATTTATAGTCAACGTGTTATTCAACAAAAATGAATCAAGAAACCGACTCACTAATAGCATTGAAATGTGACATGGATAGATGTAACTCAAATTTGTCCTTGCATTTGTGTATTTTCCTATAGGGAAACAAAATATTTGATTAGCCTTCACCTGAATTCGGAAGAAGTAATTTTCCAAGTCGGACAAGCATGAAAATTAAAAGGACAATGGGAATATACCAATTATTTTAGCCCCCAATATTAAGACTTCCACGGAGGGTATAGTTCGCCGTAATGAAAAAAATTCAGCCTTGTACTAAACTATAATCCCCCTAAAAACAAACACTAAAAAAGCCCCTCCCCCCCCGCAAAGCAAAAAACAAACACTAAAAAGGTAAAAAAATAAATACAAAAACAAACCCTAAAAGGGAAAAAACAAGCACTAAAAAAGCCCCCCTTCCCCCCAAAAAATGCAATACAAAAAAACAACATAAGAAAGAAGCACACCTTGCGCAGAAGCATGCGACCAAAACCAAAGAGAGTAAAATAAAATGGAGTAGGCCAGCCTCCTCTAAGAAACCAATTAGGCCACGAGCCCATCTCGAATACGAGAGACAAGCGGTAGCGATCTCTCTCGGCCCGTCCCGGTACCGGGAAAGGTAACGTGCATGAAGATTACCCAGACCAGGACATTCAAAAAGAATGTGCCGAACAATCTGGGAGACAACGCAGCAGTCGCAATAAGGTGTAGGGGTGGATGGCGCTCCATCAAACCACGGTGCCCACGGCGAGTATGCCCAATTTGAAGACAAGAGGATATACCTAGGTAGATAATTATTGCCAGTGGAAAAAGAAAAAGAATTTATAAACTAACCTTGTCACTGTATCCAATAGGCCAATCTATTGGATGGATACAGTTACCCTCTTGGCATGGATCCTGAGCGGTCTGCATTTCTGAAGGGTTACTACACATTGCTATGACAACCGCATTAAAAATAACTATAAAATTTTAAGCTACTCACTTTATTTAAATGTTAAATTTTTAGCTTATTTAAATGTTAAAATAGCTTCTGTAAGTATGCACAACCAGCTAGGCAAGATGTTCTATCATATTAGCCTACATTGTATTTTCGAGTGCAACACTTTGTTTTGAATGACATCTAGTGTTGGCGTAGACCAACCTGTTTTAATAACTATAAGTCATCGCACTGAACTTGCTTTTTAATAAATTTTAATAATGCAATCGCATTTTCTCACAACCTAATTTGCATCCATTTTCTTTAAAAGGGGGTTATCACTTGCAAAAATGAATAATCAATTGGCCACACTTATATAAGCACTGATTCGCAGCTACTGATCTCAAAGATACGAGGGGTGACTTCGGTATGGCTGCCAGAATCCAGGAAATAATTAACAAAAATGCTTAAGATTCAAGAGCGGAACCATACAGAGTCTATGCTATGTAGCTGCTTTCATTCTTAGAACCAGTATTAAGATATACCTAAAAATTGTTTAAGCTTCAGAGCATAATAATAGTTACGTCATTGTGTATTAGACTCTAGCAACCGAGGAAGGTTGCCAGATGCAAGCCGATTACTGCAAAGCTAAATTTGCTTCCTTTACCGTATACAAATAGGTTATTATTTTCTTAATTCTAATACGGCGTTGAAATATCTGGATAAAAAATCATAAAACTATAATGACTATATATTATTTCTAATAAAAGCAAAATATCTTTTAAACTATTCATTCCAAAGCACCAAAAAGCAGAACTATTATTGAAATTAGGAGAAAAAAAGAGCAGAAATCTCGAAGAAAAGGATGCATTTCTTCAATTGCAGTTGGGCTCATCGGGACCTAACGCCAATTCGATTGAAAATGAACGGTACCGTATGGCCTATACAAGTATAGGCAAGCATTAATGTGCGAATAAAATTGATTCTTCTGTTATATTAATTGTTGGGGTGTAATTTATTTTTATTTTCTTCTTAAATAGGAGAAGCATTGCTACCCTTGCTTCCATTGACTGCATGCCACTGATCACTTCATAAATTGCGGTTTTCCTTCCAAATATTCTCATTATCAGTTTTCGACTGGGAATTTCTAAATCTTCCTGGATTCGATTTAGGAATCTCACGAAGGAGAAGCGTGCAATTTATTGCCGAACCACAATGCGAAATACCATCGTTGGATTTACCCGAAAATGTTCAAATAGGGAAAGTTTCCTTTTTGGATTTACCTTAGATTTTTCCAATAAAAGAAATACCCTCCTTGGGATTACCATTAATTTCCGGAGAAGTGAAATTCCCTACCTGTATTCACCCTAGATTTTCCAAAGAGGGAAATGCTATCCTTTGATTTACCATAAATATTCCATTAAGAGAAATTTCCTTCCTGGATTTACCCTAGATTTTCCAATTAAGGAAATTTTCTCCTCGATTTACGTTACATTTTGCAATAAGGGATTTGCTCTCTCTTGATTTACGCTAAAATTTCCAAAAAGGGATTTGCTGGCTCTGGATTTACGCTAATTTTTTCAGTAAGGGATCTCCCTGTATTTACCCTCAATTTCAATAAAAAAGATTCCTTACTTGGATTTACCTTAGATTTTCCAATAAAGAAAATGCCCTATTTGTAATTACACATATTTGGGAAAAATGAAATACCATCCTTGGGATTACCCTAAAATTTTCACTAGAGGAAATACTTTCCCTGGATTTACCTTAGATTTTCCAACAAGGCAAATGCCCTTCCTGTATTTACTCTAAGGTTTCCAATAAGGGATATGATTTTTCAATAAGGAAAATGCCCTGTTTCAATTACCCTAGATCTTCCAATAAGGGAAATCCCACCGCTGGGTTAACCCTAATTTTTCCAAAAGGGGAAATGCATTGCTTGGATTTACCCTAGATTTTCCAGTTAAGGAAATTCTCTTCCTGGATTTACGCTAAATTTTCCAATAAGGGATATGACCTTCCTGGAATTACCCTAGATTTTCCAACAAAGGAAATGCCCTCTTTGGATTTACCCTAAATTTTCCGATAATGGAAATTCCCTCCTTTGATTTACCCTAAATTTCTTAATAATAAAAAAACACTAAAACAAAAAAGGCAAAGAAAATAAATGCAAAAACACCAATAAACAATAAACGCAAAAAACAAGAAACTTAAACAAATCAAGAAGAAGAAAGAGGAATTTACCCTAAATTTTCTAATAGAAATTCCCTCTTTTGAATTACCCTAGATTTTCCAATAAGGCAAATTATCTGGGTGCATTTGCCTTAGATTTTCCAATAAATCTTCTGCTTTCTTCGTGAGTCGAAAATAAAGGGATCCTTATTCGGGCTCCTCGTGATCCTAGACTATTAGGTACGTTGCATCTGCAATAAGATATTCGTTCCATTTTCTCTGTGTGGGAAAATACGTATGAATTCGTGTGGGTTTGGATTATTCTCCATCAAAAATATTCCCTCGTAACTCTCTGATAATTAACGTTCGCTAATAATGAAGGCATGGCTAAGAATTCTGATAAACAAGGCACATACGTGATAGATTGAACTAAAAATAGAAATCGCGTGAAGGCACGCCTCGAATACTGATTTTACGTGGACACGAAAAACTTGTAATTAATCCCATGAAGAAAGTAAACCAAGTCGAAAGCCTTCCCTCCTATTCTGGCCGCTGCATTTTGAACTAATCCTTTCCAGTCAATACAAATAATTGGTCAAATTTACCCTTCTGCTCTTAAATAATTTGTATCGATTCAGAGATTACTTTGGAGAGATACATCACTTTTAATCGTTCCCCTCATGATAGGGTTATGGCGGAAGAGAAGTGTAAAAGAGGGATGTGAAGAAGTTGGGTGAGAGGGGAAAAAGCACAAAAGATTGTATAGTTTCTAGTACCTTCACCCCTCTCTCTTGCCCACTCCAATCAGAACCCTGTCCCGCTGTAGGAAAACTAATTAGAAAACTTCTGACTCCCCCCTTCTCTGATCCGACTCCCAACCCACCCTAAATCTGTAGCCTAAATATCGGACTTAAGCAAGATGTATACCTCTCATTACAACGAAGAAATCTATGAATAATTTTCGCATAGTCAACAAATCTTTTGTAATTACTCGATTCCAGTGCGTGTAATGCATCATTTTTTTCTCCTTGCTGTGAGGGGAAATGGCAAGGGAGGCTCTCCCCATTGTAGAAGGAAAGTGTTCGTGTCAAGATGCCATATATAGGAAGCGATGTTGACATAAGCAGAGAAGAAAAACTCTGTTTCTAAGCTGCACTCCCGTTCCCCGATTGCAGCGGAAGAACAACGGCCCTTCGTTCATTCAGCGACAAACCATGAATTTAGCCCAGCCTTAGGGGACAATTTTAAGTAAGAAAGCGAGTATTAGTTCGTATGGGGAAGGGGTGCATCTACTCTTATGTTAAACCTAAAACAACGACCCTATTAAGGTTGTTAAAGTGTAACCACAACTTGTGTCATTGTTCAATCCCTCTTGTTACTTTCGGGATGATTTTTCTTTCCATTACTGCAATTCCATTTATCGCTAATGAAGGAATCAGACAGATTTAAGTGTCCGAAAAGTTACTATGCACTGAAAATAAAGTCTAGCCAGGATCACAGTAAAGAAAGATCAACTCTTAGGATGTCTACATGAGATTCCAGTTTAGTAACTATTCGAACATCCTGTATTTGAAGAACGGAACGGATCTTTCAATGGTTTCCAAACTGGATCAAATGTAGACTCCCTAAGAGTTAAATTTTTTTCACTGTAATCTGGCGGGACTATTTATTCCCAGTGCATAGTAATTTTTAAGAGACCTTGTAGTATCAAGATGAGGGGAGGTCAAAATAAACTTTGGACTCTCTCTCATTGAGTTTTTAATGGCAACTTTTATGAACATGCAATTTCTTTTGTTGTGAAATTAGCCTATATTTATGGCAACTTTTAGGAACATGCAATTTCTTTTGTCATGAACTTGTCCTATATTTACGGCAACGTTTAAGAACATGCAATTTCATTTGTTATGAAATTGTCATATATTTATGGAAACTTTTAGGAACATTCAATTTTTTTTATGAAATTATCCTATATTTATGGCAACCTTTAGGAACATGCAATTTTTTTTTGTTGCGAAATTATCCTATATTTATTGCAACTTTTAGGAACATTCAATTTCTTTTGTTATGAAATTGTCTTATATTTATGGCAACTTTTAGTTACAAGTAATTTGTTTTGTTGTGAAATTTGTCTGACAAATGCATTTTGACAGCCTCCAGAACTATTGCCCCCAGAGGATACTTGCCCCTGGAGGAAATTTGTCCACGACAATTGCCCCCTCTGAAAATTGCCTCGAGGAAAACTGGAACGATAAATTATATTAATATTGTTAAATTATTTATTTTTAAGCTGTTAAAAAAATATTTTGAAGTTTAAATTTATAAATGTGATTGATTTTGTTTAAAAAGTTAGATTATAAACAATTTCTCTTAATAAAGGTAAAATCTATCTAACCTAACCTAACCTAACCTAGTCTAACATATTTAACTCTTGTAAACAAAAGTTGTATATGTGCCTTAGCTTGTATCAAGTGAAGTTGTTTGGTTTGTAGTGTAACTACAGTGGTATTTGATTATGTTAGCATATATTTTAGTCATAAAATAAATATTTATCATAATCGGGAGGCAATTGTCCTGGTGGTAATTATCCTAGAGACAAATGTCCTCCGGGGGCACTTGTCGTGTTACACCTATAACATGTTGTCGCATGAATCTCGGCTGTTATTCTTTAATTCTACTGAGACTTTCTGATAGCCACCCAAGAGCGCTCGGACGTAGGAAACATAAAAAAATTCAATCTTTAGGCTAATTTACATTATAATGAAAACATTAAAAAAAGAAATATTAAAATAATAAAACAACAACAGTAATGATAACAAAAACAATAATGCATTCACAGTCGATGTATTGGGGAATGGTTTCTGGGAATAATCAGGGTGCTATTGCCCCCAACTTCAAATTCACAGGTGTTATCTCCTAGCTTCTAAACTAATTCCCTCTTTGGACTTAGTTCACTCTATTTACCCCTGCACAACTCTTTTCTCGGGCCGCTACCACGAGAGAGACCACTTAGATGGTTCTCTGGATAAAACACGGTTGATCCCATTCAAGAATTTTTGTCGGTAGAGGAGGCCGTCGAGTTCTTTTATTGCACCTTCATCACTGAAGGCCTGGATCGCATGTTCGTTTTAGACGTCGACAGTATTTCAAACAGCCAGTCAGACTGTGCCATACTTTGTGAAATAACAAAGCAATACTTCCGATGCTCTGAAAGATGTTGAAGCAGAGAAATGGCGACATAGATCGAATTTTGTGTCTCCCAGGCGTCTTGGTAAGCACAATTGGTGCTACCTGTTTGAGAATTAAATCGAACTCTTGAATGAGTTTATTTACCCTGATATAAAATATGTCTGGCTTGATTGACATATCCTGGTTAGCAGTGATCGTGGCTTTATGAGCTTCGGACTAAATTGGATCCGTTGGTGACTAGGGTAGATGCTAACCACGTGGTAGAAACTCATCAATGACTGTGAACTAGATAATTGAGTGGCGTCTTCTAGCTTCGACACTAAAGTACTTATACGGGGAATGTAAGAAAAACACCATTACAAACCGTAGGCCAGTATGGTGGACTTAATCTATTATTCACAATAGAGGTTTGGATGTGGAGGAATAAATCCTCTACCCATCTACAATTTTTTACTGAAGATTAGAGCAGTACAAGATAAGTATATTAGTATTATCAGCATCCCACGTGATGAACACAAGAGAGAAAATTTTCTTGCCGCGGGTGCAAAAAGTCACAAGGCAGCGACTGTACCTGTCCCAGGAGAGACTTTGTTCTTATTCAAGACCAAGTATTCAAAACGAGTCAATCACGTCAAGGGGAATCTCATCTATAAACAGGTCTGGTCCAAGGACCTCTCCACAACACCGAAGAAGTCCCGACAATTACTTGGGCCCAAACCCCAGAAACCATATTATAGGCTCTCTCTAAATCGGAAAATTTCGTAGCTATATGCTGCTTACGAAACATAAGAACATAAGAACATAAGAAAAGAAGGAGACTGCAAAAGACCATTCATGGCCTACACTTGGCAGCTCCTGTTCCATTCAACACACAAAAGATTTCTTACCAGAGAAAAGTCATCAACATTGTCACCCTTTACAGGAGTTCGTCAGATCTAATCTACAATATACATAAAATGCATCCAGAGGATTATGTCCATTCATGCAACCGCAAAATATAATCTTCCCACTCCTTAGAAAAATATATACATATGTACATAAAAAAAAGTCAGTCCCATCTAGCAGCTTCATCCATATATTTATCTAATCTATTCTTAAAACTACCCAGAGAGGAGGCTTCTATCACATGCCTAGTGAGCCTATTCCATTCATCTACCACACGATTTGTAAACCAATTCCTCCCAATCTCCTTCCTAAACCTATACTTATCAAGCTTAAACCCATTGCTACGTGTTCTGTCATGTTCACTAAGTATAAGAACCTTACCCAGATCCCCTTTATTATATCCTTTTACCCATTTGAAGACTTCAATCAATTCCCCTCTGACTCTTCTCCTTTCCAATGTATGTAGATTTAGTTTTCTGAGCCTTTCACCATAAGGTAAGTTCCTTAGCCCACCAATCATCTTTGTCATCCTTCTCTGCACAGACTCAAGCAAATCAATATCCTTCCTATAATATGGTGACCAAAATTGTACTGCATAGTCTAGATGAGGCCTAACTAGCGCCAGATACAGTTTTAGAATGACTTCAGCACTCTTATTGCTTACACTCCTCCTAATGAATCCCAATATCCTATTAGCTTTATTCTTAGCATTTAGACATTGCTTTCTAGGACGAAGGTCTGAACTTACCAAAATACCCAAGTCTCTCTCACAATCAGTCCTCCCTAAAATTCTGCCATTTAATTTATAACTATTCAATGGATTATTTCTACCTATACTAAGTACACTACATTTGTCTATGTTAAACTTCATTTGCCATTTCTCGGCCCAATTGGACAGAATGGTCAATTCCTCCTGCATTACAACAGCATCAGAATCAGCCCTAATGGCCCTACCTAGCTTAGTAACATCAGCAAATTTACTCAGGTCACTACTTATACCTATGTCAAGATCATTAATATAAATTAAGAATAGCAAGGGACCCAAAACAGATCCTTGAGGAACTCCACTGCTAACACACCCCCACTCAGATTTAACTCCATCTATACTAACTCTTTGCTGTCTGTCACCAAGCCATGACTGAATCCACCTAAATATACTGCCATCGATCCCGTGTGCTTTAACTTTGCTCAGAAGTCGTAAGTGTGGCACTCGATCAAAAGCCTTACTAAAGTCCAATATCAAAAGCCTTACTAAAGTCCGAAAGAAAGCCTAGCAGATAGCACTCTTCAACGGAAGCAGAGCTTTAGCAGTTCAGTAGAACTTAAAAAAGCGTCTCTGTACAGAAGATAATTCAGTACCTCTATATACGTAATAGATTAACATAAAAATTACTAATTACTCCATCAACATACCCTCTTATGGATTAGATAAATTTGATTGAGGCCAAGTGTGGTTTAAATAATTTCTCCCATGACTTCCTAAAGCAAGCCTAATAACGCTTCTTCATTAATCTTTGAAGAAACCCTCCAACCAGATCCTTATGAACAAAGTTTACGGCATCTCCTACCAAGGTGTCGTTCGGACCTTTGCCAGTGTTACAAAAGAAGAGAGAGCGGAATTTCGACTCGCTCAACGAAAACAGGTCATTGAAGCCCTTCGCGACTAGAAGTGAAGTCTAGTATGTAATCTTAATTCACTATGCAACGTAATTAGAATGCTGGTGGAGCAGAATCCATGCTAAGGAATGTAGAGAAAGCATTGGTGAAGGACTCCAGCAAGTTAACAGTTTTCTAGATGGTGGTCTCGCCTCTCTGAAAAACAGGAGGATGGTCAGGTTTGAATTTACCCAGTAAAAATCATGGACTCACTTCTACATCCAGACAATAGGGATCATCTCAATAAATGCAAAGAGATATGTTTCCATATCATCTATATACTAACTTCTCTTAGCAGCAGTGAGGGCGTGGACCCCTTTTTCCAACATATAAGAACCTAAATGCTTATAAAATGCATGATACTCCCCCGTCACAATTGAGGCACTTGATCGTGCACGAGATAGAATTATCATGCCCTGTCGTGGAGAAAATTAAGTAAATTTGCGTTAGACCTTTTCTTCTCAGTTAAAATGTTTTATTAGTATCACGAAAATTAGGGGGGAAGGGTAACACATACGCATTAATAGCATACATGCCTTTGTATCTTAGTGACATCATCAACAATACGCTAACTTAAAAACTCCAAAGCCCTGGCATGTCAAATGCAAGAAAAGTATCGGATTGAGTCTCAAGATCTCTACATCCTTCCTCGTCACTCGTCTAAGTGTCTAAAGGCTCCCTGGTAGGACTGCTCTTATGTACTCTTCTCGGAGGAGTACTGAAGCAATTCTTTCATGTAGAGTACTTCCTTTACAAATTTCAGGCTAAAGGGAGCAGTTGTTACCCGCACATGTGTGCCATTGAGAGACAGATGATCATGTAATTTGTCTCTCTAGGCAAAATAGGCCGCATTCACCAGAGCTGCTCTTTTGAAAAACCAAAAACCTGGGTTTTCTACTAAGAAATCTAAGTAAACACCAAAACTAATATAATTTATGTATAGTTAAAGTTCTTTATCTATTATTAGAACGGTTACTTGGAAACGTAAAAAACTGGTTGGCCCCAATATAGAGAGAGCATCCAGATCCCGAAACACTGGCACCTATTGGAAGTACATGAATAATCCGTGCACCAATTCCCACAAAGGTGACCAATTTGCTTAAAGAAACTGAGGCAAACATGCATAAATGTTGTGCTACCATAGGCCCATCTTATGAAATCTACGTTGGCCTCGGCTAGTCTTCGAAAGCAGATAAACCATGTTTATTTCTTCCTCTTCTAGTGTGGGTTCTCATAACAGAATAGGGGGGAGCAGCTTAAAGAGAGAACAGCTTAAGTGCACCCCCAGATTGCGGTAAGTTTAATGAAGTGAAAGTATCTCAACCAAACGTAATGGGTTAAGGAAAATTTCCTTCCTCATAAACCACGATAACCAAAGTTGTAGAAGCGTATGGTTTGTCATCATTAGACTCCTTCTGGATTTTTTCATACTTAATCATAGGGTATTAGGAGTCATGTGTTAGCTCGGTGGGAAATGCAAGCACCTTCCCAGGTGCCCGAGTCGGTGCGGGCGCATGAAGCACACAGTAACCAAACATTCTCCACTAGTGTGGCACACCAAACCCTGGGAATACGAACGAAGTAATAGAAAATAAAGATTGATGAGTAGAGAGGGTAGAAAGAGGGAGGAATGCAAAGATACTTACCCAACAAGTGAATAGATGATAAGGGGCTTGGAAATAGTTTCGAAAAACGGCTAGAGGGGAGATAACTAGGGAACTAGAGCTAAGGTAGTCCCTTTTTAGGATGAGACAAACGATTGCACTGGGTCAAGGGTAGAGTGGCACTCCTACAGATGCCAAGTTTAACACTCTATACGGGGTATCGCCCCCGTGGTTTTTGACAATGGCACCTCTTTAGTAGATATATTCTTTCTAAACTATTTGCGCTGACTGTTCGTCAAGACGTGTCATCACATTGTTTATGCTTCTACTCAATTATTCGTAATGACCTATAAAATGAAGGTCTTCTGGCTTCTAGCTACATAAGAGAGTGGCATAGTTAATCGTACATCCTTTAATTCATTAATTGTTTTGTTTTCTCATTCTTTTGTCCTTTATAATTATAGCAATTTTCATATTTAAGAGGTAGTTTTAGAGCCAAATTATGTTTTCTGTATTATTTTCTAATACTAAAATAATAATTAAGACGAACACTTTAGCGTTAACTTCAGTTAAATTGTTAACGGATTAACGATTATCTGTTATCGTCTCTTTATATACTATAATAGAAACTGTTATCCTACATGCTAATACTGAATTTAACGAGTATTAGATTTTGCCAGTGATTTTTGTTACGCTTTTATTAATATCAAACCGTATGTTGTGACATCAATTTTGAACACTTCAATTTATTCTTCCTTCCAATATTTTGGATTCTCTTTGTATGCCAGTGATTTGAATTGAATTCACCTATTAGATTTTGATCCAGTGGTACATAGTCTGCAAAATTATCTTCTATTGAATGGAACCTGTATAAGTATTAGTTTTATAATAACAATAAGGTTTATTTGTATGGCACTATTCAAGGCAATAAGCCTTCACAGAGCGCAGGTCTATGGACTGAGTCTAGTGTCTTCAGGTACGCTTGAAGACACTAAGGGAGGATCGCAAAAGAAAGGGGAATGGACGTGACAACCAATATGCTTTCTTCAAGGAGAGGAATCGAACCAAACGTAGACAACAGTATTTCTGGACTAGGATCGTAGACGCTTGGAACAGCCTACCAGGCAACGTTGTCACAGCTCTTATTTTCGCCTCGTTTGAAAGACGGTTAGACAAGTTTTGGGCAAATCAACGTGTCAAGTACTACTACAAGCCGTGCCGTACGAAGATGATTGCGATCTGGATATAGAGGTCATATGGCCGGCATCCAGAAACCACCTAAGTAAACTTAAGTAAGTAAATACACTCTCGGAGTAAATACGAGAAAGCACAAACACTCATGTAAAAATGACGACTACGAGGAACAATTATTAGTAGAAAAGAGACCGAGTGCACAGCTTTGAGGGGCGTGATAAAATGGGTGATGAAGAACAGGTAGGTGAAAGCAGCAGTATAAAAGAACTTATATGTAAGTAGAAGGAACTTATAGGTGATTCTGTATTGAATGTGGAGCCAGTGTAGATCACGAACAGAGGAGTTACACGAGAGAAACTTTCTCGATGGAGAGTAGAAGGCTGTGATCAAATAAGAAAGGAGCTGTAGTAATCAGCGCGGGGGGAATTGAAGGCCTGAATTGCAATATCAAATCTGCCTTAGTCAATGAGAAAACGGCTGTGACAGAGATTTGGGAGAAAACAGAGGATGGATTCGCAAACGTTTGCAACGTAAGATTATTATATAGCTTACTATCAAATCTGCCAGTAAGATTGATAATTGTATTAGATAAGAGATATAGGAAGCTTCAGCCTTTAAATATGTTGCAAGAGTTTTGCAGTTCGCCACGTCACCTACAGTTCCTACCAGTCTTACCTCAACTTTGTCATGGTTAAGTCAGATTAAGTTGCCTTAGAGTCATTTAGTGATGATATGATAAGCGAATAGTAGATTTCTGTTTCAGAAAACGAGGCTGACTAAAAAAATAGTTAGATTTACATGTTATCAGCATATATATTAAATGATTAACTAAGATAACGCGTAAGAATGGTAGGAGGTAGAAGATAGATTCGAAACAAAAGTGGATCAAGAACCGACCCTTATGGAAACCAAAACACACCTCAGCCGCCGAGATACAAATGTGGATAGATTGAATAAGAGTTTTATAGGTATGGGCGGTACTATTTGAGAGAAGTTTCAGACACACTCAGAAATGTTCACGGATGTGGAGAAAAAGAATATTGTGGTCAATAGTGAAAAATGCTGCAAAGAGGTCTAGAAGTACTAGAATGGAAGTCCTGCCAGCGTCAGCCTCGCGACTAAGGCTGTCCGTTGAGAGTAAGACAGCTGAAAGTTCTGTGCCCTGTCTTGAAACCGGACTAAAAGTTGTCTTCGGCGTTTCTGGGATAAATGAGATCCTGGCTCTCACCAGATTTTCGAGGAATTTAAAGAGAAATGGGGCGTTAAAAGATTCTAGGGTAGCTTAGAGGGTGATTTGTGTTTTCATTGTTTTTTTTTAGCATAGGGCGAAGAGCAGCGTGTTTAATATGAATTGGCATTATACCAGACGAGAGTAAAGTATTGAAAATTTCAGTGAGGCAAGGGAGGAAATATAGTATGGAAATAGGGATAAAGACGTAAGAAATTTGTCGAGGCGAGAAGATGTCTTTTTTGAGGAGAAAAAGACGAAAGTCAATTTCTCAAGGGACACTATGGCAAGAAGAGTGAGTTCGATGGGTAAGAGAACAGGGGAGCTACGAGGGTTTACCAAGGATGCTATGGACTATCTTATCAGACAAGATAGCGAGTAATTGAGCATGAATAATAGGGTGAATGGGCTGGTATTTCAGAGGGCCAGAGTGATTTTCTGTTAGATTAAACAAGGTGTGTGGCTTGTTTTTGTTTTCTGCGTGGATATGGCAGGTGTGATCACAACAGGCTAACTTTAGGCGGGCAATGTATAAAGGAGCAACTAGGGAGTAAGCAAGTATTTGTTTCTGCACCACTACTGCGTGTAGCTCGAAACCGTTTCTTGCATCTACGTATGTTTCGTAGAGTTTAAAATAATGGTTATTACGTTAGTTGACGGTTATTTTCATAAGTGTTTCTATTTTTGTATGTTTTGTATCCTCTAATTTTATTATGATCTTAATGTGTTTTACAAAAGCTTGGTATGAACCACTTCCTGAAGCATGGCTGTTATATGAGAAAAAGTTACATTTGTTTGGTCATCAGACATTCCAGTCATACAAATCACGAGATTACCATCTTTTTGTGAAATTAAGCCCTTTGCTTGTGCAGTGCAGTCTAATTTTCCCGGTCAAATTAGAAAACGTATTTAACAAGCACAATACTCAGTTTCCAAAGTAAGCAAATCTATCATCGTCGTCGGCTTCAGCTCGTGTCTGAGCATCGGTTTACTCGTCAGTTATCTGGTCTCCTCGGCTGATGTTTGTGTCGGATATGATTTAGGAGACCCAGTCTATAAAGGGAATGGGTCAGGTCCGAGAAAGAAAGAAAGCCGGAAAGAAAACAGAGACGAATGCCATTTGCTGAAGAATTTGTTTCGGGCGATCGCGGCTGCGTGACGGCCACGCGTGCGCACTTGGCCAGTAAGGCGTCCACTGTGGCTCAAAACATTGAGACATGTGGTTTAGGCGAGGCTGGTTGCATCGGGCTGCCGGGTTCTTGGTTTATCAATGTCCGCCTTCGTCGCGTTTGCCCGCTGGGCGCTGCCCTCCTCCGCCGGAACCAGACATAGGAATCTCATATGGCCCATGTCTGCTTGGTCCGCCGTTGGGGTCCTGCTGTTGGTTGAGTTTAGTCTGAAACCTCATCCACAACCTTACCGCCTTGGGTGACCCTGCCAGGAGTTTGAAACTCCCGATGGCATCGCTCTTCGAACAATTGGAACACTCAAGCCATTCCACCACTTGAGGCTTTGGTAAAGGTTCAATGAATAAGAGATTCACATGATCCATATTTTCGATCTCAGGAACTTTTTTAGTACCATCCTGAAGGCCGGAAAATAAAGACGAACGTTCTACCTGATCTCACATGAGGAATCATTTGAGGAGGGGTTGAATAAACTGATTAAACACAGCCAGAGCTAAAGGTTCCTGTAATGAGCGGCTTCACCACTCATAATTATAATTATCATCATCATCATCATCACTAACTCTAAAATTTAAGAAGCGGATTTTTTTGGCTATTTGAATAATAATTTCATCTTAGTTTGGTTATGACTTATGTTTTTTTATCAAAGTTATTTCTAATAATTCTTTTATAATATCAAAAAGCAAAATGGTGAAGTTCAGAAATTGATATCGAAATTTTGTGAATTTTTTAAAACCCAAAGAATTACAAATGGTGAAGTTCAGAAAATTTATTTTTATATATCTTCTTATTCTATAACTCTAGATTTTAGCAACATGATATTTCGAAAGGGTGGAAATTTAGTTGAGTTCCTTTTTAAATTTATTATAATTGGCGAAGTTCAGAAAATTTATAAAAATTTACTATGGCTGCTTTTTTTGAGATTTTAAGGTTTAATAGCGAAGCGAAAGCTCCCTCCGTAGGCGGGGGGGGGGGAGTGGCGAAGCCATTGCCTTGTTCATTATATAGTAAAACAAGAGGACCGGCTTAGCCAGTCCTAGTGCAGAATGAACTTGCGCTTCGCAGGCACTCCTAAGGTCTCTAATAATAATAATAATAATAATAATAATAATAATCAATATAACACGTAATATCATGATCGATGTTTTGGCAGGTATCTTAGTAATATCATGATTGATGTTTTGGCAGGTATCTTAGTAATATCATGATTGATGTTTTGGCAGGTATCTTAGTAATATCATGATTGATGTTTTGGCAGGTATCTTAGTAATATCATGATTGATGTTTTGGCAGGTATCTTAGTAATATCATGATTGATGTTTTGGCAGGTATCTTAGTAATATCATGATTGATGTTTTGGCAGGTATCTTAGTAATATCATGATTGATGTTTTGGCAGGTATCTTAGTAATATCATGATTGATGTTTTGGCAGGTATCTTAGTAATATCATGATTGATGTTATGGCAGGTATCTTAGTTGATTAGTTTTTACACCATACTTTCATTTTTTCTCTTTGCAGAAACGTTAACAGAAATCTAAAAGATGATCCAGCGGCTATTTGCAGACAAATCTGCTTTTAGATTCACGGTACCCAACAAACTTCAGCCAAAGTATTTTGGATCATTGAACGCTATTTTTGGTAACCGATGAATAGTGCGTAGTGGCCACGGTGCCTAAAACTAAGATATTAAACATCCGTCGATTTCTTCCTCTTGGAATCAGGTGTATTCGATTGTCATTGAGTAAGATGAAGACTTTGTCGCCAATGTCGGTTTCAAGACTGCAAATATTAGTGGCATGCGAGAAATGTTTCAACGTTAATTTCAATTAATGCGTCTTCAACGTAAAACATAAATTAATGATCCTAACATAATTTGAGCACCTTTTTTAATATACATAATGTATAAATTTGTTTCCACTTATTGATATGACTGTGTTAATGCTATCTGGGCCAGTCTCCTTTAGACCTTTAATTGCATTATCAAACAAACAATGAAGTATCTTTTTTTCAGCATTGTAAATGAAACAATGTAATATGTATTGATAGGATGAAAATTAAATTAATTAAATTGAGTCTGTAACCCACCAATGAAATATGCACCGTCTTGCGATCAATTCTAGTAGGTACTAATCCAGATGAGAGAAGTACTGGAAATTTCAGTGAGGTAAGGGAGGAAAAGAGAAAGGAAAAGGATAAAGTCTTGTATGGACGTAGTCGAGGAGAGAAGATGTCTTTTTGAGGAGAGATAAAGGGAAGGCGATTCCTCAAAGAATCACAACAAGCGAGTTAGTCGAAAGGAATAAGCTAAAATGAATTGAACACCTTGTACCGCTAGTTAAGCGAATGAGAAGCAAGGGCAGTGGTCAAACTACGATGTATTGAATTGAATTATTGCATTGAATGGAGTTGAATAACTGAATAAATAATATAAATAAATGAAATTTTTTATAAAGTTAATTTTAAATACTATTCTAATTCTCTAGGACACGCCCAGTTGACTTCCAGACTAGTGAGCTTACATACAACCACTCGATAGGTTTCCCCTATTTGGGAGTGGCCAGTGGATTTATGTATGGTTAAAGTTGTTTCATGTTAGCTCAAGGGCGAGTATGTGTGCAGATCTTGTTGTGAGTCAGTTTAGGAGATCTTGTATAGTCGGTTTTAGGTGTAATTTGATTAGATTATCTGGATTACTCCGTCTAGAATTTCTCTGATAGGTCAAACACTGATTAATTTAAGTATTGGAATTTGTGAATTCGCAGAAGAAAAATTATCAAGTGGAAACGTGTGTTCCTGAATAGGGAAAGAAGTAATGCAACACACATACATTCAGATATATATATATATATATATATATATATATATATATATATATATATATATATATATATATAAATAGAGAGAGAAAGAGAGAGAGAGAGAGAGAGAGAGATATGGGCCAAGGTTTTGAGACTAATATATATATTTTTATTGTTTTCATTTGTTTATTTAAATTTACGTGATAGGAATTATTATATAAATTGGAGCAAGTTTATTGAAAAGTCAGCCTTTAAGAGGTGATCCTGTAAGAGGTGAGTTTTAGTCCCTGGAGCTTTGCTATTTATTCAAAATGATAAAATGATGATAAATATGGGTTGAAGGAATGATAATGTGTAACAGGAATCTATTTCGTAATATTTTTGTTAAAATAAATATTTGAATCTTGTTCATATCCAGAAATCGTTCTTTCCAAAGTAAAGTATTCAATCATTTTTGCTTTGCTCCAAAGTGAACTGAAATTTAAATTAGATATTTGCTAAGGGTAAAGCCCAAGAGATTTAAATGAACGTCAAGATCGCCTACTAGTAAGGTTCCAGCTCAAAGGTCTGGTTGCATCCAATGCTAAGCTCACTCGCGATTCGAAAGAACCAGGTGTGGACGGTTCAACGCGGATAGTCAGGCGGAGACTTTCCGACATAGGTCACACACAAGTCGAGAAGGGTTTCAAAAAAGCCTCATCTCTCCAAGAACAGCCCTACAGATAGGCTTCACTTTTGTAGGAAATATAATGAATGTGCTATTGAAGAATGGGTAAAAGTTTAATTCTCTGCTGAAGCGATCTTCCACTTGTTTAGATCTTCTGGAAGATCCCTCGTTAGAGGGAGAAAAGGGGAGCCCTTCCAGGAGTCCTGTCTGTGTCGTGCCTGCGGCGAAGCATCTGCAGACTTTAAATGTATGGGGCCGCTTCTTATCTAAGGAACTGGAACACTAACAATTCTGTCTAAGAAAACTGCCTAAAACTCAAAATGGTAACAAAACCTGTTTCATCTGCTCCATTTCCCCAAAGGTGAGGACCATATTGAGGAAGATAACTGCATTTTTCAGCATGATGACGCACCTAGTTACAGGGCAAAGGCAATATCAAAGTTCTTGGCTAGAAATAACATGGAACCTTGCGACTTTGGCTCGAGAATTCGCCAGATTTGAGCCTATATAGAGGATATGTGGGCATTAATCACACTGGCGGTTGATTAACAGAAGCCATCCAATTGCGAACAGTTGCGGGTACGTGCTAACAAAAATGGAGCAATATGAGTCAAGATATCATCAAGTATTTGGTCACCAACATGTCAAAACAAATTGAGGTAATCCTAAAGAACAAGGAACATCATTTTAAATATTGACTCCGCCCATCAATTAACTGAAATTACTAATAAAATGAGTTTAAACTCTAAGTTTGTGTATATTTTACCTTGAATATGATAAAAACAAGCTAAAACAGCAACGTTAATTTTTATATAAAAAAGTATAGTATTCTCACAGCTTTGTGGGCCATGACTATATATATCAATGAATATAATTCCATATAGAGGACTCATGCAATCGCAATTCTCCTAATTAAAGTAAAGAGTGCCATAAACCGTCAATCAGGCACGTGACCAAGTTATTCCTCACGTGAGGGAATTAAGGAAATGAATTAACTTCATTGTTTAGTACCTTTTCTTTCTTCATTTACTATGTAATATAAATCAACTCTTTCTTCGACCTGGTTTAAATATTAGAGCGATTTGAAGCAATATATTAATTTCTTTTTTCATCGATTTCTCTTCTTAAAGTGTATAAGAATAAATTAGAGGATAGAGTTGCATTTAATTATTTTATGGGTGTAATCATGTAAAGTTAATTCAGAGAGGTTTAGAATTGTGAATGTGTGTGTGTGTGTGTGTTTTTGTCTACCGGGCCATTGCCTACATGAACATGATTCGTCGTAATTTTTTCCAGCCTAGAGTTAGGCAAAATTACAAAAAAAAAACAACCCAAACAAGAAAAAGGGAAATAAGGAAGCACGCTCTGGGGTCAGGGGGAGTAAATACAGGCATAGAGGTTGAGATGGAAGACAAATTAAGCGTATAAAGTGAGATTGAGAAGCTTTCCTCATCCAATACATGCAAAAATGTAAAAAATAAAGATCAAAATTTTGACTAGGAATGGATTGCACCAATAGTAACCAGTATCGGGTTTCAATGGGCGAATAATGATGCCAATAAACATGTTTAACAACTTCCAAAGGAAGAACATATATCTCAACAAGGTCAAGATACCAAAGTCGCGTGTTCTCAATTATTCTGACTTATGACTTTATGACCCTATGACCTTACGACCTTCAAAACATTCAACAAATATGGCAATCCGACTCATAAGATAGTTTTCTTTCAATAATTCCTACACTAACCTTGTGAGGACCATAGCAATTATATCATTTGAAAGAGAATGTAAAACAACATAAGGGTTTTAAATTTTGTTAGAATCGGCCGAATAGTTATAATGCTATTGACAAATAATCCCCGAACTAACATTGGGAGAACTTTGGCAGTTATATCATTCGAAAGAGAATGTAAAACAACCTAAGAGTTTCAAATTTTGTTCAAATCGGCTGAATAGTTACAATGTCATTGCCAAATAATCCCTGAACTAACTTTGGGAGGACTGGCAATTATATCATTCGAAAAAGAATGTAAAACAACATATGGGTTTCAAATTTCGTTAGAATCGGCCGAATAGTTACAACTTTATTGCCAAATAATTCCTGGACTAACATTGGGAGGCCTTTGGCAATTATATCATTCAAAAGAGAATGTAAAACAACATAAGAGTTGGAAACCTCGTTAGAATCAGCCAAAAAGTTATGATGTTATTGCCAAAAAACTCGTTAAAAAGTAAAATGGTTACCAACCGCCCGACAACATACGACCTTATAACTTATAGAGTCGCCAGATGGAATCTTGATTCGGGTTGACTTTTTGGCGGCTACAATACGTTGTAGAAACCCATGGTTCGAATTCTATGTTAATCAGGAAGTTAACACTAAGAAATAAACATAATGAGCTCAGATCTTATTTTAATGAAAATGAAATTAAAATTCCGAGCATTTTTTACATTATTTTTTATTCGGTTAGTTCACATCTTGTTTTAATATTCGATCATGTTAAAAAAAAAAACAAGGAAAAGGTGAGCAAATTCCGAGTGATTTCTTTTTCATTCTCAAAGTCGTTTTCAAGGAATGATCAAAATGAAAAAAAATTATAGCATTTAAAGTAGATATGGTAGGGGAGGGGGTCCTTTAGCGAAACTTTATGTAAGGGAGACAAAGTCGTGTGAAAGCAAGGTTTTCACCTCTGAGGATGACATCGTTGAGGACCTCTCTGTTGGCGAAGAGCTCGGTGGCAGTGACCACCGACTAATTAGATTTGTAGTCAAAGTCCCCAAGGCAGAGCCTGCAACTAGTAAATCAAGGAAACTGGATTTGAGAAGAGCAGACTTTGCAGGTATACGCGCGGGACTGACTGACGCGAGGCTAGAAGGGTGCGAGGCTGTTGAAGACTCTTGGAACAGTTTCAAAACCACATTCATGAGTCTTCAATCGCGTTTCATCCCTTTGAAATGCCCCCGTCGGTCCTCTGTTCAACCAAAGGGGTTTAATCGAGAAATTAGCCAACTGCTTAGGAAGAAGAGAACTGTGTACCATCAATCGAAGATCTCGGGTGACTTTGACGAATACCGGAGGCTAGCCAGGAGAGTGAAGTCCAGCATAAGGGCGGCTAAGCGGTCTGAGGAAATCCGAGTAGCGAGACTTTGTAAAGAGAATCCCAAGGAGTTTTTTAGATATGTGAACAGCCGTAAACAAATCCGTCGAACGATTGGCCCTTTGAAGAATGAGGAGGGGACATTAAAAAATTCAGATGCAGAAAATGCTAACCTCCTCAACGACTACTTCTCTTTAGTGTTTACTGAAGAGTATGGTCTCATTCCCCAGCCGACGGATTCCTACTCGGGGGAAAAGCTGGAGGCAATGGACTTCACCGAAGGAAAAAATAAAGAAAAAGATCGCTGACCTAAAGACGAATAAGTCCCCTGGACCGAACGGGTTTCTATCCAAGGTGTTGAAGAAAGTGTGCGATGAAGTATCACGACATCTGTGCGCTATCTTTAACATGTCAATCCGGAACGGATGAGTTCCTAGAGACTGGCGTGAGGTGGAGGTGACTCCTATCTTCAAGAAAGGAGACCGTAACCAACCGTCGAACTAATGACCTATTAGTCTGACTTCGATAGTCGGTAAACTCATGGAAAGCATCATAGTGGACAAAGTGACGTCGTATTTAGAGTCAAACCTGCTACTGAGGAGTTCCCAGCACGGCTTCCGAAGGCAACGGTCATGCCTGACGAACCTTGTAGAATTCTTCCACTTCGTTTACAGTGAGCACGATCGGGACAAGGCGGTGGATGTGGTCTACCTAGACTTTCAGAAAGCCTTTGATAAGGTACGACACCGCCGCCTTCTCCAAAAAGTGCGAGCGCTTGGCATAGATGGAAAGGTAGCCGGCTGGATCGAGAACTAGCTAAGGGGCAGACGGCAACGAGTGGTGGTAAATGGACAGGCTTCTGAGTGGGTGCCCGTTACTAGCGGATGCCTCAAGGTTCTGTCCTGGGACCACTTCTATTCATCATCTACGTCAACGACATGGACGGTGACATGGTTGCCAAGATTTCCAAATTTGCCGACGATACCAAGCTTGGTATGAACGTTGCAAAGGATGGAAATACTGCCCGCCTGCAGGAAGATCTTGGGAAGATTGGGGAGTGGTCGGACACGTGGCAAATGCCTTTTAACGTAAACAAATGCAAAGTGATGCATATCGGCGACAGAAACCCCTAATCTCAGTATATCCTTAAGGGCATTGCTATGTAATCCACCGACACTGAGAAGGACTTGGGTGTAACAATCACTAGTGACCTCAAGTTCTCGAAACAGTGCATTGAGGCGGAGAAAAGGGCCCAAAGAATGCTAGGCTATATTAAGCGCCAGTTTGGTTATCGGAACCAAGAGATTGTACTGTGCCTGTACAACTCACTTGTCCGACCGCAACTGGAGTATGCCGTACAATTTTGGAGTCCTTCATTGCGAAAGGACATCGCGAGATTGGAACGCGTACAAGCCAGGGCAACCAAGCTGATTTCCTCTATCCGACATAAAAGTTATGAGGATAGACTAAGGGAGTTAGATCTGTTATCGCTGATAACCCGTAGACTGCGTGGTCAGCTCATCGAAGTCTTCAAAATACTTCGAGGGTTCGACAATGTTGACTACCGGGATATTTTTACACTGAGTGAGAACAGAACGCGCAATCACGGCTTCAAACTTGAACTGAAGCGTTACAACCGCAATCTGTGTGGAAACTTTTTCACCTACAGTATCTGCGGTAAGTGAAACGCACTTTCAGTGGAAATTTTCAACAGTGAATCTGTTGACCAGTTCAAGTCAAGACTAGACAAAGTCTTGAAAAGTGGCCGTTCAGGGACGCAAAACAATTAAGCAGCCATGTGCCCGCTCGATTCCTAGTCCAAAAGTACCCTCTTTGAATGGACCGTAAGGTCTCCTAGGGTACTTACTTTCCTTGTTACTCCTTGTTGCTCTGTCTCTCTTTCTCTATCTCTCTCTCTTTCTCTTTCTTTCTCTGTCTCTCTCTCTCTCTGTCTCTCTAGGAGAACTTGTCGAAGACAGAGTGTGTATCGTCCTGGTTGATTTCAACACACAAGTTGACTGGGAAACCAGAGAACCCTGTGGCGAGAACGCACTACTCCTGGAGTTCGCGAACAACGAGGTCCTCACTCAATGGGTGAGAGAGCCAAAGAGAGGAGACAATAAACTCGACTTGGTTTTCACCTCTGAGGATGACATCGTTAAGGACATTTCTGTTGGCGAAGAGCTCGGTGGCAGTGACCACCGACTAATTAGATTTGTAGTCAAAGTCCCCAAGGCAGAGCCTGCAACTAGTTAATCAAGGAAACTGGATTTGAGGAGAGCAGACTTTGCAGGTCTACGTGCGGGACTGACTGACGCGAGGCTAGAAGAGTGCGATACTGTTGAAGACTCTTGAAACAGTTTCAAAACCACATTCATGAGTCTTCAATCGCGTTTTATCCCTCTGAAATGCCGCCGTCGGTCCTTTGTTCAACCAAAGCGGTTTAATCGAGAAATCGGGCAACTTCTTAGGGAGAAGAGTAATGTGTACCGGCAATCGAAGATCTTGGGTGACTTTGATGAATACCGGAGGTTAGCCAGGAGAGTGAAGTCCAGCATAGGGCGGCTAAGCGGTCTCAAGAACTCCGAGTGGCGAGACTCTGTAAAAAGAATCCCAAGGAGTTTTTTGGATATGTGAACAGCCGTAAACAAATCTGTCGAACGATTGGCCCTTTGAGGAATGAGGAGGGGACATTAAAAAATTCAGATGCAGAAAATGCTAACCTCCTCAACGACTACTTCTCTTTAGTGTTTACTAAAGAGTGTGGTCTAATTACCCAGCCGACGGATTCCTAATCGGGGGAAAAGCTGGAGGCAATGGACTTCACCGAAGGAGAAATAAAGAAAAAGATCGCTGACCTAAAGACGAATAAGTCCCCTAGACTGGACGGGTTTCTATCCAAGGTGTTGAAGGAAGTGTGCGATGAAGTATCACGACATATGAGCGCTATCTTTAACATGTCAATCCAGGCCGGATGCGTTCCTAGAGATTGGCGTGAGGCGGAGGTGACTCCTATCTTCAAGAAAGGAGACCGTAACCAACCGTCAAACTACCGACCTCTAAGTCTGACTTCGATAGTCGGTAAACTCATGGAAAGCATCATGGTGGACAAAGTGACGTCGTATTTAGAGTCAAACCTGCTACTGAGGAGTTCCCTGCACGGCTTCCGAAGGCAACGGTCATGCCTGACGAACCTTGTGGAATTTTTTCACTTCGTTTTCAGTGAGCACGATCGGGACAAGGCGGTGGATGTGGTCTACCTAGACTTTCAGAAAGCCTTTGATAAGGTACGACACCGCTTCCTTTTCCGGAAAGTGCGAGCGTTTGGCATAGACGGAAAGGTAGCCGGCTGGATCGATAACTGGTTAAGTGGCAGATGGCAACGGGTGGTGGTGAATGGACAGGCTTCTGAGTGGGTACCCGTTACTAGCGGGGTGCCTCAAGGTTCTGTCCTGGGACCACTACTATTCATCATCTACGTCAACGACATGGACGGTGACATGGTTGCCAAGATTTCCAAATTTTCCGACGATACCAAGCTTGGTATGAACGTTGCAAAGGATGGAAATACTGCCCGCCTGCAGGAAGATCTTGGGAAGATTAGGGAGTGGTCGGACACGTGGCAAATGCCTTTTCTAACGTGAACAAATGCAAAGTGATGCATATCGGCCACAGAAACCCCTAATCTCAGTATATCCTTAAGGGCACTGCTATGTAATCCACCGACACTGAGAAAGACTTGGGTATAACAATCACTAGTGACCTCAAGTTCTTGAAACAGTGCATTGAGGCGGAGAAAAAGGCCTAAAGGATGTTAGACTATATTAAGCGCCAGTTTGTTTATCGGAACCAGGAGATTGTACTGTGCCTGTACAACTCACTTGTCCGACCGCAACTGGAGTATGCCGTACAATTTTGGAATCCTTCATTGCGAAAGGACATCGCGAGATTGGAACGCGTACAAGCCAGGGCAACCAAGCTGATTCCCTCTATCCGACATAAAAGTTATGAGGATAGACTAAGGGAGTTAGATCTGTTATCGCTGATAACCCGTAGACTGCGTGGTCAGCTCATCAAAGTCTTTAAAATACTTCGAGGGTTCGACAATGTTGACTACCGGGATATTTTCACACTGAGTGAGAACAGAACGCGCAATCACGGCTTCAAACTTGAACTGAAGCGTTACAACCGCAATCTGTGTGGAAATTTTTTCACCTACAGTATCTGCGGTAAGTGGAACGCAATTCCAGTGGAAGTTGTCAACAGTGAATCTGTTGACCAGTTCAAGTCAAGACTAGATAAAGTCTTGAAAAGCGGCCGTTCAGGGACGCAAAACAATTGAGCAGCCATGTGCCTGTTCGATTCCTAGTCCAAAAGTACCCTCTTTGAATGGACCGTAAGGTCTCCTAGGGTACTTACTTTCCTTGTTACTCCTTGTTACTCTCTCTCTCTCTCTTTCTCTATCTCTCTCTCTCTCTCTCTCTCTCTCTCTCTCTCTCTCTCTCTCTATATATATATATATATATATATATATATATATATATATATATATATATATATATATAATATGCTAAACACACATTCTAAAATATCTCTGAACATATAGTTACATCAAATAATGAATTTAGCGATATCCCTATTGATCGTACGATTACATCATAATTATTATTATTATTACTAATCTGCATTTTTTTATTTTGTCCATTTCTTGGAAATATCTTTGTATATAAAGACGAAAGCACTCCCAGGTGTGTCTGATATAGGGATGAAATAGTGCTCTAATAAACGTATTCCATACCTACCTACGTTGCCAGTTAATTGTAAAAAAATACAAGTGAATAGATTTTTTTGTAATTAGTCCTTACTTCGGAGTTTACACACACATTGTGTTTGTAAATATATATATAGTATTGAAAGCCCTCACTCCGATTCATAGTCGTAGTGTAGCCTTCCGTAAAACATTGCAGAAAATGAAGATACTCGTACCGTCCTATTCATAAGTTGGATCCGACTTAAACATGGCAAAGCTCTTTGGAAATAGGGTTTGAACTAAAGGAACTATGCCCTAAACTAAAACTAAACGAACCTATGGAACTAACGGAACTATGCACCTCATAAATCCCTAGAGGAACTAAAGGAACTATGCACCTCATGAATCCCTAAAAGAACTGAAGGAACTATGCACCTCATGAATCGCTAAAGGAACTGAAGGAAATATGCATCTCATGAATCCCTAAAGAAACTGAAGGAACTATGCACCCCATGAATCCCTAAAGGAACTGAAGGAACTATGCAACACATGAATCCCTAAAGGAACTAAGAAAACTATGCACCCCATGAATCCTTAAAGGAACTGAATGAACTATGCACCCCATAAATCCCTAAAGGAACTAATGAACTATGCACATCATGCTTCCTTCTCCCTCTGGCCCTGGAAACCTATTAGCTATCCACCTAAAATTCCTATATCCAAGAATGGATTAACGCACTTACACACTTAGTAAACCACTATGTGATGACATCACGAAGCTCATAAAGGAAGTCTTCGACCAAGTAACACCATCACGTGGGGTATCAATTTCGACAATAGGCATCATAATCAAAATGAGTTAAACTTATTCTCATCAACAATACCTAAACACCACACTTTACTCCAACTCCAAGAAATGGCTTCTTAACTATCCTAATTACAATTTAACTGATGACATTCCTAACTTCTAAACTATCCTAATTACAATTTTACTGATGACATTACTAACTTCCAAACTATCTTAATTATAATTTTACTGATGACATTACTATTTCCGTGCAACACTCAAAGCACACCAACAACACGTGATTTACAGCTCTACATAACAAAACTTGAAAGTTGATTGCAACAGAACCCAATGAGGTTCTCACTTTTAAAATCCACTGTTACTTACTTCTAATCCCACCAACTTATGTTAAGAAACACTCTTGCATAATTCATAAAACTCCCCAATAAACTGAGAAGAATACCAACACTGCTCGACTAAACCTCACAAAGACAAAAAAATAATATAGATAAAATCCTCCACAAAAATAAACAAAATAAAAACACGCAGAGGAACCACATTCGGGTAATCAGAGAAAACCAACATCCACGCCTCCAAGGTTCAAGAGTGTTGTGAAAGAAACGAGAGGCACAGAATCTAAAATATTTGAAGCTCAGTGTGAACTCTCCGCAGTCTCTAATGACTTATGGAGGGGGGGGAGTCATTTGTTTGTGTTAAACCATTGTGTTTTAGTAAGTCCAACCTCAAAGCTAATGTGTACTAAGAGAGTTTTTAGCATTTTATGCTTCTATCTACAGACATGCTTTATGGAGAGACCGACTTCCCTTTCCAGCAGAAATGACCACCTGCTCATACTGGGAACAGGAAAAAAATAATTTGATGACCATGATATTACTGCCAGCCAACTCTCTTGACCCAAACCCCTTGGAAAATCTACGAGATATCGTCAATAGAAAAACGGGAAACATCCGACCCCAAAATACAAACGAGCTGAAGACCACTATCAAAACAACCTGGGCCTGAATAACAATCTCATCGGTGCCTCAAGTTGCTTGCTCTCATGCCACGCCGCATTGATGCCTTAACTCGTGGTGAAGGAGAGCCAACCAAGTATTGAATATATAAATGAACATATTTTACAGAATTTGGACATTTCTGCATTCCACTTCGTTATTTTATTGATGTTATTAAATATTCTAATAATTTCAGCCACTGTATTTCTGATTTCATGAGCTATATGCCCTAATCGTCATCCTTAACAAAGAAAGTCTTGAACTTTTCAATTTACAAGTAGGAGTTATAGAAGATATGAAAGCTTACTTTTTTAATTGAGAAAATAAATGAACTTTTCTTATATTCTGTTTTGAGCTGCATTAGCAAATATAAAAAAAAATAAGATACCAGTGGCCTGGTTCTAGACTCTTAGGTCAGAGTTACGTTTTCAAAGAAGGAGATAAGGAAGAAGTTGGGGAAAAGTAGTTAGCTAACGTTTTTGCGGCCTCAACCAGCAAAAAATGCTTGTAATTGAAATTTTTACAGCAATTATGTGCACACAAAAGCTATTCAAAATTAAAAAATAATTGCAATGAAGTGAGCAATACGAAGTACGTCTATATATTTTCATATACGAAAATTAATAGGACGAATCAAACATTGCATTTTGTTTTAATATGTTTGTATCATAATTTGAAGGAGATAAACAGAAATTTAGAACCCAAACCCATTTTATTAATAAATATAGTCAATTGATGGGCGGAGTCAATATTTACAATGTTGTCCTTTGTTATTTAGGACTGCTTCAATTTATTTTACCAAGCTGGAAACCAAATTTGTGATCATATCTTGACTAATATTGATGCTTTTTGTTCAGTAAGCAACAGTAACGACTCACAATTGTATGGCTTTTGTTTATAAACCGCCAGTTTAAATATTACCCACAAATTCTCTATAAAGCAAATTCTGATTGATATTAGCCATAGCGAATTCCATGCTAAGAACTTTGTTATCGCTTTGCTTTTGTGACAAGGTGCACCATTATGCTGAAAATTGTAGTTCTCTTCCCAAAAATGGTCTTGAACTGTAGGGGAAACCGAGCGGAAGAAGCACTGTTTAGTACCATCCCGAGTTCGTGGCAATATTCTTGAGAAAAATTGTAAATTCTCGAGTTTTCGTAGATGAGAAGCAGCCTTAGACATGAAGATCATCCGGATAATTTACCGGGAGCAAGAGACATGAATCGTCAAAGCGCTCCCCCTTTCTCCACCTATCGAGAGATTGTCATGAAGCTCCAAACAAGCGGAAGGGATCTTTACTAGAGAATAAAACTTTGCCCCAGTCTTCACCAGTCCTCTCTTTATATTTCTTACACAAGTGCATCCCAACCATAAGGATCTTTTGATGAGATGATGCTTCATCGCAGCTCTTGTCGACTTGAGACTTTTGTCGAAAAGTCTTCGCCATAATGTGTCAGCTGAAGCGTCCATATCTGCATCTTTCTAATCGCGCTAGAGCTAATCCGAGCCTTGAGCTAGTAGGACCTTACCAGTAAGGAATTTTTTCGTTCAGTTGAATCGGTGTCCAGAAGACTTCTTCGCAGGAATGTGACAATGGTGTTCGTTGATACAAAACCGTTAGTAAATATTTCCTTGCATTTCCCTGTATTGCAGTGAAACAATAGTTATATACTTTTCTTTATAAAGAATCGTTTCTGGAATTGAAAAAGAGTCAAACATTTTTTTACAAAAATTATTCAGAAATTTAATCTAATTACACATCAATTAACCCATATTTACCATAAATTACCTTTTTGATCGAATAGCAAAGCTCCAGGGACTGAAAATAACCTCTTATAGGAACAGGACAAGAGCGCGATTTTTGAATCAGCGAAGAAATGCAGTTTTTTTTTATTTTTGAAATGCTCACTTTTAAATAAACCTGAAATAATGCACATATTTGGGAAATTTTTCTATCACAGAAATTAAAAAAAAAAAACGAATGCAAAATCTCAAAATATATTGGTTTCCAAACCTTTAGCCATGCCGTTAAGTACATAAAATGATTGGGTAATAAAAAGTGTGACGTCACAAAAAATTGCATTTAACCTACACTCTGTCAATACAAAATGGAAATAAAAACAAAGAGAGCCAATCCCCAGAACAGAATATGTAAGTACACAAATATGTATTGTATTAGACTCTCTAAACCGACTGTTTGTCCTTGGCTTGAGGTCTCTGAACCTACTATGTTTGTCCTTGGCTTGAGGCCTCTGAACCTACTATGTTTGTCCTTGGCTTGAGGTCTCTGAACCTACTATGTTTGTCCTTGGCTTGAGGTCTTACCCCTTGCTCGTCGATGATATCCGCCACCCATGCAGAGTTGTTTGCCAAATGCTGTTTTCCGGGTATCAGTAGGTTTTCTCTAAAATATCCAAAGGATAGAATTTTGTGAATGTGTGTTAAGTATCGTCTAGTTTCTGGTAGCATCTAGTGCAAATGTCATTAATGATAAAGGCAATGCACGAATTTAAGTTTAGATTTGCATTGAGTCTACATCCGAAGAATGTTTTTAGATCGTTTTCTGGTATAGAGCCATTTGTTTTTTAATATTTGTGTATGTAGATTGTTTTAAGAGTGAATGATTCTTTCGGAGTTGCGAGGTCCCTTGTAGCACCGTGGTTTACTCTGCCATTAAAGATTCGCGTATGTTTTGCGAAGAATAGTCCGGGTTTGTCTTGAAAATGTTTTGAAAATTTACTCATTTTTGAGTAAAGATTGTTCATTCGAGTAATAAAAACAAATCTTCGCTGATGCAAAATCCATAGATTTCTAACTTTTTTAGTCTGTTGAATTGTTTGGATGCGATATCAGGTGTCCAAGTTTCACTCGCATAGTCAAGTCTGGCATAAATATATGACCTGGGGTGTAGGTAATAAAGTTATTCAAATGCCTGAAATGTGGCTAAGAGTAGTTTAAGTGTTTTCGTGTTTTGTTTGAACTGTTACTTTAGTTGCATGTGCTGTATGAATAATATTACTCTGATACCGTCAGTAATCGAGGTGTTATTTTCGACGAGCAACTCTCGTTTAAACCGCACATCCATCGTATCTGTAAGTCTTCTCTCGGTTTCCTCCACAACTTCTCACGTGTTCGATCCCATTTTGATCGAGGAAGCCTTGAGACTGCTATTCATGCTTTCCTTACCTCACGCTTAGACTACTGCAATTCTCTACTAGTGAATCTCCCTTCTTCGTCACTTCGCCACCTACAACTAGTTCAAAACTATGCTGCCCGGCTCCTCCTTCGCCGCCCCCGGTTCTATCCTTCGATGCCTCTGTTACAGGAGCTACACTGGTTACCTATTTGCTTCCGTACCCACTATAAAAATCTCATCACCTACAAGCCCCTAAACCTCGAGGCTCCACCTTATCTCTCGTCTGCCCTCTCCCGTCGTTAAACTCCTTGGGCACTCCGGTCTAACCTCGCTCCCATCCTGAACACTCCTCGTCCTGTCTTCTGTTCGATGGGTGACCGTTACTTCTCAGTTTGTGCTCCTAGAATCTGGAATGCTCTTCCTGCCGTAGTCCGATCCTCTCCCTCCCTTGCTACTTTTAAACGTCTCCTGAAGACTCATCCCTTCAGAATTGCCTTCTCTCTCCTCTAAACTTTCTCTACAGACGCTACACAACCTGCGCTCTGTGAGGGCTAACAGCCCTGAAGTGCGCATTATAAATATCTATTATTATTATTATTTAATTAATAAGTAAAATGTTACTGCTATATTCAAGCAAAGTAAAGTGTTTGCTATTATTTTTGCGGAGACTTTTGTGCTGCTTTGTATAAGAGTGATGACAGAAGATTTTCAAGAGGAGTTTGTCATCATTTATATAACTTGAGTCGACTGTAGGTCGTTCTTGAGTGGTGGGCGAGCAAGGTAGTTTTATCTTTCTAGTAATAGAAAGGGATGTTTGGCTAGCGAAGAAGGAAGTCGTAGGAGTACAGGTTGAAGTAGGTGTGTGAAATTCGTTCTAGTATATGTAGTATAGCCTACACGACTCGGACGCCAGATAGGCTCCTAAAATTTTTAAAAAGATTACACAGATCGGCCTTTGAGAAAATTGGCAAGCACCGTTCGGAATTGTTTTGACTATCATATCAAAAGTGATATCTGGGAATGATCTTAAAAATAGCAATGTTATAAGTAGAGAAATTTAAAGGGATAATCAAATTTAAGAGGACGTAGAAGAATATGCTGAAGGACAAGAAAAGATACTTGATATTAGGATGGGAAAATATACTAGCAGAACTAAATTTAGTTCGGTGTGAGGGAAGTTCAGCTACACATGAATTAAGGAATTCTTTGAAAGCACATTATGCTACATGTTCATAATTATAACAGATGAATAAAGTAAAAACACAAAACAGGGTGCACATATAGTTAAACGAATATAAATTCTTAAAGTGTGATAGCAGAACACGGTATAAATATATAATGAAAATGGGAATAAAGCTATTTTTTACACGCACGCACACCCAGTTTTAGTTTTTCTTTAGGATAAGGATGAAAACGAAGTTCGTCTTATCGGCAGTTCAATTGTGAAGGTGAAAATCTTTGAGTTTTGTGGCACGTGTCCGGCTTAAAGAAGGCGATACTGCTATGCTTCTTGCGCTGAAGTCGAATATTTGATTAAATCATTTTATATATTTTCCGACGAAACTTCTACAAATACTATGATTATTTTGGTCCATATGGGCACTGATAATACTTTCTCTACTAGGTTGTAGGATCTATCCCAAATATCACTTGGAATATGCGGTGACATATGACCCACCTAATAATCTTCCTAAAGTTGTCTTCAACTAGAACGCGTTTATAGGACAGCAACTAATTTAATCCTTGAAATTAGAAAGGAAGTAGATGAACTCAGATGGATAGAACGTAATATAATTTTACTGGAAAAAACCTTCTTCGTGAAGTCAGATCATAGAGGTCGCTAATATAAAGTACATAAGTGTTGTTATTTGAGTTAGATAAGCGAGCGGCCACACCAGATAACACCGTTTATCTTGTGAACGTCAGAAATTCTTTTCGTAAACAATTACTCAAATATGGAATAATTTACGATACAAACTGTTAAAAGCACATTATTCAAAATACTTAAGAATTGAAGTGACAAACATTAATATATACAATAACTATAAAGATTATTTTTTCATATTAGACTTTTCCTCATTTACATCCTCCCTGATATTCTCTACTTCATTATTTTGTTTTCTTTGCCTTCCTGTAAATTTGTAAAATAGAGCCATTATATTGATCACACTGCATTCAACATCTTTCACCTTCTCCTCAGGAAAGGAAGCACCTGTCGCGACAGGAGAGCAATAAGTCACAGAGAGGAAGACCGGGAATATCCATAATGAAAACTCAAATTTGTAGAGTAGAAAAAAAAAGCTTTATCCTATTAATCAAAACAATAACAATGATTTTATCATATATATTGATTTTACGAGGTACAATTCGGGTCTTTCTATCTCTCAGCTTATGAAGTATAATTTGTTAAAAGAAATTCTATATCTTGTTCAACAGAGGATGCATTTTGAACCGCCACGATGGAGTCTGGTTCTGCTACAATATAACCAGTCTCCTTGATGCAAACGATATCGATTGTAACTAGAACGAATCTTCTCTCTAGTACACTGGTTCGCGTCAATTCTGGTGTCGATGTTTCGATCTTTAATTTTACATTCTTTTAATGTTGAATTAAGAAATGAAGTTTTTATACTCAAGTCAATGTTGGGAGGATGTCAGAGATTTATATATCTATATTTTACAAGGTATATCCATTGTTCTGGGGCCAAAGAAGAAACGAAGAGCTCTTGGTATGTTTTTAATGAGGAAGAGGGGCAGGGGAAGGTTATGATGTTTTAGAACTTATATGGAAAATTATGAACTTGAAGGTGATTCTGGATCGAATGGGCAGACAGTGAATTTCGTGGAGTAGTGTGGTTGCCCGAAAAAATCATCTTTGGAATAGCAGAACACGGGTGGGAAAGTTTTTTTGAACAAGTTGGGGGAAACAAGGAGTAGAATCGTTTGATCTAGCAAGGAATGAGTTACAATAGCTAAGAAGGATGGTATTGAAATCGTTATTAACTACCTGGAAGCGTTTTGTTACGGAAGTGGGGTTGGATGTGATTAGGTTAAGATAGGGGAATAAGCGGATTGAAGATTTGTACTCATAAACAACATGAGATTTGAAAGATACATAATTGTCTATCAAGGGTAAGGATCTAACTTTTCCTAGGATAGAAAAAATAAAACTAAGGCTTTTTACAGCGAGGGACATCCGATTTAATAAACACCGTTGTACTTGTGTTTTGTTAAGATTGAAGTTCAAAACCTTGTATGAGGCCGTTCAAGTATAATGTATGTGGATAAAAGATTTATACTAGTCTCAGGAAACTAGTTTAGGGGAAGATGTTATAGATTTGCATGTCATCAAAACAGAAAGGCCTATGAGAAATCCAAGAGGAAGAAGATACTAAAAAGGAGCGGACCAAGAAGACAGCCATGCGGAACCAAAATGCGAGTTTCCCTTTTCATAGATCTCAGTATCACTATCATAGCGTTTCATCACACTGCTGTCTTATACTTGTGAAAGAAGACTTCAAAAAGGAGTGGGGAGATATTGACTTTGATAGGGTGAGGCTTTGAGTAGGATTAATTTGATGTCCTTGCTATCAAACTGGCTATCGGAAGAGCCGGGTTCGATTTCCAAACACAATAATTATTTTTTTTCCCTCTGGCGTTATTCGTCTCTTCTCGTATTGATTGCCTTGAATGAGCTGTCCTTTGCTCGACTTTATCCTGAAAACAAAACAAAACAAATGGTGAAAAACAAGGAGGTGGCGTTGCAAAGACAATAACTCCGACCTTTATCGCATCCCATCGCATATGCCAACGTCCCTTTCTCTTGCTTTTAAAAAAAATGCGGTTTCTTGTCTTATGTGCTCGTTCACGTCCAATATTTTCCTTCAGAATTATATATATATATATATATATATATATATATATATATATAAGAATATTACAAATAAACACTCTAGAGAGAAAAAAATTATATGGCAATATTTTGAGAGAAATCGACCCGTAAGTAAATCTAATCTCTGATTACAGGGTGAACCTAGCAAATGAAAAGATAAAGATATGAAATTATGACGTAATAACCTCTAACCACACTAATCGACATTATCTCGGTGAACCAATAGCGAAAAAAAGAAGACTGGATTATATGAAGTTAAAAGAACTAACCGAATCCTACCTCTCGATTGGAATAAAAAGAGAACTATGCAATTTAATAGTTTCTATTGGTATCAACCACCCCGAACCCCAAATGCTCGGGTAACCAGCTTCCTAAAATTATTCAACAAAAGACATCTAATTATATTGATGGGAGACTTAAATGCAAAATGCCCTGAGACAGGTTACAGAAGCTTAAACAAGACGGAACAGACATAATAACACTCATAAAATAATGGATAGCTAAACGACTAAGATCGGATATATATTAAAAACAAAACAGCAACAAAACTAGTCATATGTTTTTCAATTTACAACATCCCTTTCAGCCATTCTATGGAACTGGTAAATGTTCTCTGCAGCGATCACAAAGCAACTTTACTCACCATTAACCAACAAACAAGCCATCCAAATTGCCACAAAGAAATGGATGGCGTATCACAGAGCAAACTGGGAAAATTGTAAACAAGAATTAAGAACATACTTGCCAAACCAAAATGGACTAGAGGAGATCGACGAAGAGCTAGACAGAATAAGAACCAGCATACAAGTTACAGACAAGAAAGATATTCGGAGTGTATCTTATAAAACATCAAATAATTTAAAAGAAAGCCATAGATAAAAGAAAAACTTAGAAATAAGATTATTGACCCAGAACATCCAAATAAACTGACTAACAAGCTAAATATATGTAAACCTTATGATTAAAAAGAGAATTACTCACGGATGTCGCCGATATACAAAAGGAATGCTAGGACAAAGATATCCAAAAATATTGCCAGCGAGTATTGACCAGAAAAAGTTGGAGAAAAATAAAACGAATGTGAATCACTCAAAGCAAAGAGAAATTAAGGATAAAAGACAGACAAAGAAACAGAATCGAAGATAAATGTGAAATTAAAAGTATTCAAAGAACACAAGAAAGGATTATTCAACATAAGCAAGGAATAAAATGGAAATTTTTATATAAACTTTGAGAATCAAATATTCGAATTACTAAACGATTAAATTAAAAGAACATAAACAAATCAGTACGTAAAAGAGGGAAGAAAAACAAAAGAAGGTATTAAGACAAGAATTACCATCGAAGAGCTAAGAGATATTATCCAAATTTTAAGCCAACTGTAGTAAGAAAGTTGGGACTCACCCTGAAGAATTTCAAAGATGCCCCAGACGATATACTTAAGAGATTAACGAATACGTTTAATACCTGCTTAAACACAGAATTGTACCTCATCGAAATAAAGACTGTAAAAATTATATTTATTCTGAAACCTGGAAAACTATCATCTGATATCAGAAATACCTGCCAATTTCCTTTTTCGTTTTCATCGGGAAGGTTATGAAAAAATACTGAACTAACGATTAAATGAATATCTAACTGAAAATAATTTAATGAAAACACAATTTGGCTCCAATAAAAACCGAAGCAAAGAAATGGTAATCAGGGTCATTAAAGAAAAAAGTAAGGCGAAAGGAGAAAGCAAGGCTAGATATCGCATGCAGGGACGTATCTGAGGCATTAAACAAGGATATGGAAAGAGGTATGCAATACATGATTCTGAACCTTTGAATAAATAACAAATTGGAAGGGATACCATGTGATATATGTTATGGAAAGGTATTCCTATTTAGACCCCGAGAACTACAAAGTAGCACAAGGTCTGGTGACCAAACGGCATCCTGCTCTCACTTATTCTGATTTATGACCTTCAAAACTTTCAATAACTCCTGGACTAACTTTGGGATGACCATAGCAATTATATCATTTGAAAGATAATGTAAAACAATATAAGGGTTTCAAAATTAGTTAGAATCGGTGGAATAGTTATGATGTTATTGCCAAAACAAATTAATTCCCGGAATAACCTTGGGAGAACTTTGGCAATCATATCATCTGAAATTTGGTTGGAATCGGCCGAATAGTTACGTTATTGCAAAAACAAAACGGTGACCGACCGATTGACATAGTGAAATGTAAAGTCTCCCCTGACTAGACTCGCCTACGACTATAAATTCAAGCTGGAAGAGGGACTCCCACACTGGATCTGTTTAATTCCGACACTTTACTCCGCTTACACATCGGATATTCCTCCCTTCAATAATGAGGGCTGTCTAAACGTGCCGTTTGCTGATGATTTAACTCAACTTATTCCATGCACATACCGAAACTCACAAATACAGGTCAGGATGGTGGTCACAGAAATAGAAAACTTAAAAGACAACGGTATAAAATGGAGAAGAGGTACCAACAGAAATAAATTTAAGATAATACGGAGGTATCGAAAAAAGTTGTCAGGCATTTACGCCGACGTCAAACGATAAAAATTTGTTGTTGTTGTTATAGCTGTCCTTCGGATACGAAGACAACTCAAGCTTCACTCGATGAAAATGGAGATGTATTTATGGGTATGATGATAAAGGGTTAATTAATGGATGAGTGTGTGAAGGGGATGATTGAATGAAAGAGAGAGATGAGAGATGAGAAAAAGAAAAAGATGAAAGATGAGTGGATCTGTGCTTGCGCAGTGAGTGGATTAATGTGGTGAAGGGCATGGCTGGGCCTATCCTCACAGCTTAGCCTCACACAAAATTGATGGTGGCAAGAGTTAATCAGGACGACCATCGACTGTGAGAGGTTGCAGAGGTCTGCCGGGCATCATGTTTTTCGAAAGGCGCCCAATGTAGGACCCAACTCACAGCTTTTTCATTAAGGGTTGTGTTCCCGTAGACCTATCTCAATCAAGAGTAACTCACAGGTCAAAATTGGCCTGCAATCAGCAGAAACATTCTCTGCGACATCTTGTGTGGCTTCAATTAGGTCATTTTGTTGTTAATTGCTTTCCATTTCCGTAAAAATCTCTCTCCAGGATGGTCCGTAAGTTTTCTATTAGATTTATGTCGCAGAAGACAAGATACTAGGCCTAACAATTACTACCAATGGTTACAGCAAACACGTAACCGAAATAATTAATAGAAGGAAAGGTGAACTACGTAAACCTGTTCTGAAAGTAAGATCCTTTAAATGTAAAAATAAGAAGAAAATACATATATTAAACTATGATACAACCTACTCAAGTGTACCCATCGATTGCAATGTACACAATATCCAGAAACAGCTTTTTGAAATTGCAACGTATACATAATAAAGCAGTGCTGATAATCAGAATATCAGACGAGCAGAAAGGCACAAACATAAAAATATACATAATAAAGTAAAGATGAAACACTACATACAATGATAGCAAATTGGCAAAGAAAATTATAATGAGGTAACAGGAGAAAATTGAAGAAGAACTTAGCAACCTCATAGCACGAGGAGCAGAATGTATGGGTACAACATAAAATGTTCCCGAGTGCTACAAGAAAATGGAAGGGGAGAAGATTTACGCTTGAACCTGATTACGACTACCCGGATGAGACATTAAGATCACCAAAATACGAATTAAAAACAACCGAATCATGACCTATAACCGATTTTGCAAAGTTACCCTTATTAAGTCAATTGAAAGAAGATAAATAAAATCAAACATATTGTCAGAGAGAGAGAGAGAGAGAGTGAGAGGGAGAGAGAGAGAAAGCGAATCGCGCAGATAAAGAGAAAAGGAGTATCTCACGGACGAAGAACATTCTATCGGAACCTTTCGCTAAACTTCCGGAGCGATATCGAAGTCAGACTGGAGCTAAAATATGGCGCTAAAATCATCGCCGCCGTGTCTTTGAGACAGAGTCTGAATCACTTCTTTCGACAAACAAAAGAGCTTCTCGCGTAGTTGTATATATTCCCCAGCCAGGTAATGATCAAGGGAGTATTTTCAGAGTATTCGAGACGCAAGCTGTATCCATGCAGCTTTCACGCAAGCAGGATTCACGCAGTAATCGCGCAGTACTCCCAAAGTACTCACGCAGCATCTTGAGAGGTCATTGGAATCATCCAAGGCCGACGCACAATTCTCGAGCGACAACCCGGCCGACTTAGGGATAGCAGGCATAAACCATTATTTGGAACGACGGAGGTCAAGGACGAAGGACTTAGTCAAGAATAAGGCGCTTAGCTACGCTTCCCCGAGAAGAATACTCCCACGAGCGACTACTTGAGGTCTTCTCCAAAGAATCGTAAGCCATTACATTTTCTTTTTCATCGTTGAAGAAGCGTGACGCTCTTCAACCGAAAGACTTATTTCATAGTCTTCTCCTTCCTCCCGATCCCTCTCTGGTAATTTTTGTGCCTCGTACGGCTCCGACAATATCATTCTTTGTAAATTCCTTCCAATTTTTATTTGCCGAACGATCAACGTACTTGTTAAAGTGTATTATTCTTGTTAATCTCCTTTGTTGTTTGTATAGTATTCAAGTTTATTTTGTTTCACTTGTTTATATCCTATAACCACCCGAAGCCTGTTGAAATAGTATCCAAGTCGGTCAATATTAAAATTTACACTCGTCTTTAATCCCCACGTACTTAAAAGGAACACATTCCCTATATTTATTATTGGTCACCTCCTTCCCCCACGTCTAGGGAGGGCAGCCAAAGTGTCTAAGGACTACCTGATCCTACGACACATATAAAAACAAGAGATTTAAAAGACGTAAAGAACAATAAATTATATAAAAGGTTAAAAAAAATAAGATAAAAGAACCTACCAAACATGAACTGTAGGTGGCAATATTTTGAAAATAACATCCAAATAAAGAGCAATGCAGGATAAATGAAACATGCAAAAACAATTGTTTACCACCAAAAACTGAAATAAAAGTACAAATCACGTTTTGAACGCCTAAATACAAAGAATATAAAAACAAAACAACCAAACATAAATATTTACCTATCACTCATTTCGAACTTAACTCTAAATATAGCTTAGGTGCTTGAGATTACCGTGAACCCCATGCGACTTGCAACTCTTTATATCTTATACTTCCTTCTTTTTCTCTTTATTATTATTTTTATCGCTATCCACCCTTCGAGCCAAACAAAGGACACATGTGACTAGGAGAGCAAATAACATAAAGAAATAAGGAAAAAGCACGAAATCACCATGGATATGTCTTCAACTTTACTTCCTACTATCTCTCCCTGCCTTTCCTCTCCCACCTCCCCCCAAAACTATTCCCTTCTAAACCTAACCATGCTCTTTTGGAGGGGCTTGGGGGGTTAGAGGACAAATGGGGAGTAACCTGTCGTCCCCCGCCATGGCTCATCGTAGGAAGATCAGGAGAGGGAAAGTACGGCAATCAGTAACTTTTTCTCTCACTCTCACTTCTTTCAGTTCACTTCACTTCCCAATATCATTCATTCGAACCTCCCAGCAGCTACTTAACACAGACTCAAAATCTCCGTCTGACACCTGGTAAAGGAGGCAAACAGACGGAGAAGATTTCCGCCAAATCAACCTCGACAAATAATTATTAGACTTTCGTCTGAGGTTACCTTAGGGAAGGCGAAAACTCACAGGCAAATAAACAAATATTTATCAAATAAAATAGATTCCCCCCAATTATTTTCCATTTCTCAACTTAAGAATATTGCATAAGTAAAAGTGAGAAGAATAATGTCAGACTTGTCAAATCTAAATTCAACCTGGTCTTTAATCATATATATATATATATATATATATATATATATATATATATATGTAAAAATCACGAGAGCTAACACGTGAATAGGTGTAAATATTTGGTTGTACCAGGTAGAGAAAAAGAAAGAATGGTTTATGAAAAAGAGAGACACTGTATTTAATAAATAAAAGAAAACCATCAGTTCCGTCAATTAAATCTACTTTAGAAAAAGAAGAAAATAATAGTCTTCCTTTCCTAGATGTTCTAATATAATTAGACAACCAGACAGGTTTAAGTTTTCTATGTTCAGGAAACCGACAAATAATTTATCTTATGTCCATTTTAATTCAGGTCATTCTAAAAATATTAAAACATCAGTATTTTCTTCCATGTATCTTAGGATACTCAGAATATGTAGTCCTGACTATGTATACCAAGAATCTTCAAAAATTGAAGAGATTGCCTTCAATCTGTGTTACCCAAAATATTTTTGGGAAAACTGCATGAATAAAGCTAAGAAAACATTCTATAACCGCAAGTTAAGGAAAACAGAACATTTACACAACATATTACTTTTACCTTACCATGATAATTTCTTGTATGTGGTACCAATGTTAAAACAAGTTGATATAAATGTAATTTTAAAATATAATTATAGATTAAAAAATATGTTAATAAATCATAGCCCGAGGAACGATAATAATGTAATATATAGTATACCTTGTTTGGATTGTAATTTATTCTTTGTAGGTCAAACTCCTAAAAATATCTGTAAGAATTAAGCAACATCAAAATGCAGTATCTAAGGGATATACAAATAATGCTTTGGCCGTCCACATGCTTAATATGGGTCACCAGATTAAGAGGTCAAAAGCCGATACCATAATGCAAATAAATGATTTTATTCACAGAAATATCTGTGAATCGTTCCTAATCTCCAGCACAAAGGAGAGAAATGTAAATATTAGCCCCAGCTTGTTTCCTTTAGATCCAGTCCTATCTTTCTTCCTCAAATCAAACTTATTAGAGGTCATATAAAACCTGACCTTATCGGGAAAACATTGCTTTGTATAAATACGGTTTCTTTCTATTTTAATAAACCATTGTGAGTTGGAAAATGTTATTAAGATAACGAAAGTGTTAGCTCTAATCAATCTTTCCTTTTTCCCTACGTGGTACAACCATATAAATATATATATATATATATATATATATATATATATATATATATATATATATATATATATATATATATATATGTGTGTGTGTGTGTGTGTGCGTGTGTGTGCTTGGCTTGTGCCAGCAATGTATCAACTAGTAAAAGCCCTACCAATTTCTTTATTTTCTCTTTTACACTCCCACCAACTTATAAATACCCATATTTTTGTAAACAAAAAGTCGTTTACGAGGTGATAATGTGATAGTGGAAGTTACAAACACAAACGTGCAGTTATTCGCCCATGTATATTCCGACTCACCTCAGGCGCATCCTTTCTCGCGTACTCGTTCACGCACATACACAAACATGCGATTAATACGTCTATTTTTTGCGGAACTAGGTTGATATAGTGAGAGTGTACATCAGCACTTAGGGTAAGCAGCAAATTCCCCGGGAAGCAATGTTATATGGGGTGTTCTAATAACCAAGATGGAGGTCTCGTCCTTTCCCTTCCGCGCGCCGTCGTCCTGGAGTCACCCATAAAATAATGGCTGACAAAAGCGGCTCTTTTATCGTAGGAATTATAATTATTAGAGGAGTTAACATCCCCCCTTTTTTCGATTTTTTTGCTTTATTATTTCAGCGTGATTATTACGTAACTCGACGTTATCGATCATTAGAAACAAAAGATTATTAATTACCGCATTGCGTATGACGTGTTTTCATCGAAGGGAATTATCTTTAATCACCCTCCCCCCCGCCGAAAGGGAAGAGGGAATTGAGGGAGGGTTGCCAGCTTGTCAAACAGGGTTTACTTGGATGAGATTACGCACGTATTACGGTTTTTTTTTCTGTACCCGTACCCTAAGGGGATTTCCCTCCTTACGGGTGCCTTGGCCTGGCTTGAGCGGACAATCAGGCTTCTCATAAGCCGCTCCCCCTCGTCCTCCCAGCTAGAGGCTGTCCGCTATTCGAGCGACCCCTTTCGGCGAAGTCGCGTGTCGTCTAAAATAATCATTATATCAGTCGTATTTCGACTCGATGGCTTTTCTTCCTTTATCCGTTTGACATTCTTTTGTTTTAGCTTTGATCATTATTACAACCCTAGCGGAGACGGTCTTCCCGTCCCCCTGAGCGCGCGTACACACAATTACTCATAATTTGTGCACTATATAAAAAAGCATTTACGGTAAATTTCTCTGATCTCGTCGTCGCTTTGTTTTGTAGAACAGTTTCACAATGCTCACAACAAAACATACTCTCTATCATTCCATTCCCTGTATATATATATATATATATATATATATATATATATATATATATATATATATATATATATATATACTCTTACACATATGACTGTTGAGAGGAAGTGTAGTCAGAAGTTATTATAACCAAGGAAGACTACTTTATTAGCTACGAATTTTCCCACTCCCCTCCAGTATAATCGATCACACCATCCATTTCGCGTATTTTTATCACATTGCTTATCCCTCCGTCTATTTAAGTTGCAATTGACTCTTGTGACCCACAACACGCACAACCATAATCTCAAACATGTTAATAACATGTCAAAATTATTTTCCCTTCAATTCTATATTGTTCGAGGGAATTTGCCAGCATAATTCCGTCATGAACCAAGCAGTGAATGTCTATCTGGTGAGGGGGCGGGGACTTCAAACTCAGGATCAAACTACGGTGACGTGCATTCTCACATCTCGAGAAAGCCATGGATTGGGGGGGGGGGTCGAGAGTATGATTTCAATCTTATAGGAACAAACGCGAGCGATCGCTCGATATTGGACCCACACGAGGGAATCTGACGTCGGTGGAGTATCATTCAGGATAGAAAAAGAGAAAGAAAATTGACGTTACCAACGAATGGATATTCAATCAACGGATGGTAAATGAAGAAAGGGACATATAGTGAATGAAATAAGTATAATAAGAATAAATCAGAATAGTCAAAAGGGCGCCACACATCAACGACAATACCGATAGTAGTGGACGGGAACTCGCGACAAACACACTCGTATAGCTGTAGCAGTAACAAAGATTTTGAGGGCGGGACTTTACATAAAAGTGCCTTTATGCGGGTTTAGTAGCCTTAGGTTTCTCGAGGATTCAGGCCATCTGGTCCATCCTCCATATTCGCCAGAATTGGCTCCATCGGATTTCCATCTGTTCCCATCGCTCTCCAACAATTTGCGCGGCGTTTCGTTCAATACTGATGCCGGATTAAGAACCTGATTAGACGAATTCTTCGAGTCAAAATCCAGAGATTTTTATTGCAGAGGCATCGAAAAACTAGTTAAACGTTGGGAAGAAGTCATAAATAACAACAAAGAATACATTATTGATTAAATTGCATATTGTTATCAATTAAAAGTGAAGTTTTTCTAAAATTGTTAATGGTAATGAATAAATTTGATAAAACCGCAAGAACATATTCCTCAACCCATTATATTTCTACATATCACACACACTCTCTCACACGAGGATATTTTATAATAGATCTTATTTAAGTATATTTACCCTTCGGTATCTGTATTAAATCCCACTTTTTTGATAATTTATTTAAAATTTTCACGTCTACTCTGTTTTGTATCCTTCTGTTGTAAGTAGGCGGAGCGTTGCGCTTAGTTATTCCTATATATATATATATATATACCATTCTTGTAAAGTAATTCTTTATGTATTCCTTGAGAATGAACAGAACAAAGTTCGAAAGTACTTGGAATCTGCTTATCATTTTTCATCTACGATTTTCTGCAATATATATATATATATATATATATATATATATATATATATATATATATATATATATATATATATATATATATATATATATATATTACTCATTTTAGGAATGAATTCAAGAGGGAACGATGGCCCAGCGCAAACAACAAGTGGCATATAAAGCTGATTTTATGAAATATAGCTTCACACATCTGAAAGATGGATCATGGAATGTCCGCCCTCATTGTGTTCAGTTTCTGCAAGTCCTTGCCAATGAATCAATAAAGTAAAACAAACTGAAACGCCACTTGTGTTCAGTTCATCAAAACTTTCTTGAAAAGCCACTAAGTTACTTAGAGGATAAGGTATCAGGTTAAACGAAGTGGAATGGATGCTCCTTCAGGCTCAGTTTTTTCTTTGGAGAAAACTTCTTTGGCATCCTCTGAAGTGGTATGGTTTATTGCACGATCCAAAAAGTCTCGCAACATTGGAGAGGAGTTGGTGAAACCAGCAGCATTGACTAAGGTGAAAACCCCTTGTGGAGCAGATGTAACTAAGAAAATTGAGTCTACACCACTTTCTAACGACAACATCAAACATCAAATTGATCTCATGCCATTAGATAGTTTGAATCAATTAATTGTGGCACTAAATAAATCAATTAACTTTTCATACCAGACATAGGAATCTGTGAACATTGCTGACGAACCTCAACTCATGGTTTTTGTGAGGGAAAGAGGAGATGTCAGAATTATAGAAGAATTTCTGTTCTGTAATGCCCTTTCAACAACTATCACATGAGAAGATATCTTTGTTATGGTGGACAGTTTTTTCAAGAAACATAACATGGACTGATTAAATTGTTTGGCTGTATTTACTGATAGATCACCATCGATGAAGGAAAGTTGAGTATGTTTTTTCACTCGGTTTAAGAGAGGAAATTTCCTACATTAGTAAAATTTGGCCTCGCAACGTCTCTAACCAAAGTTACATGTTGTGGTGAATGATGTCATCCAAATTTTGAATTTTATAAAGGTCAGAGCTTTGAACTTGTCCATTTTCCGTAACATGTGTGAAGAGATAAGATCACATCACCAAGACTTACTTTTTCACTCTGATGTCGGTTGGCTGGCTCGAGGACGCATCACTGGACGGGTTATTGAACTTAAAACTGAAATAGAATTTTACTCCAAGAGAAAAAGAATAACTTGGAGGACTGTTTCATAGATGCTAATTGGGTGGCAAAGCTAGTATATTTAGATGACATGTTTAGGGACTTAAATGAATTGAACTCAGACATGCAAGGCCGAAATCAAACTATGGTAGACATAAGTGAAAAAATGACATCATTCAAGAAGAAACTTGCACTTTGAAAAGAAAAATTAGCCACTGGAAAAACAGCTGCTTTTCCAGAGCTGAGTGCAGTACTGGATGATTTATCAGAAATCGAGCTTTCTGACATTAAATTGCTTTGCCAAGATCATTTGCAGAAGCTTCAGGAGGAAATGGACAAATATTTGCCAGAAAATGTTGATGTATGTCAACACAGCTTGGTCAAGAACGTGTTCAGTGTAAACGTCATTGATGTTGGAAAAGATTTCCCAGAATTTCAAGAACTTTTAGATCACCAGGAAAATTAGGTGCAGAAGCATCGCATTGAAACTCTATCATGCTCTGAATTTGGAACTCATCTGAAGGAAAGTCTATTTTGATTGATGAGGCTAAAAAGCTCTCATTCCATTTCCAACCACATGTCTTTGTGAACAAGGATTTTTAGTTTTGGTGACTATCAAGACTAAAGCGAGAAACCATCGGAACCTTAACATAATCTGCGCTGTTTTCTATCCATCAGCATCAAGCCAAGTCAGGAAAACTTGTCCATAATATTTACATCACGGTAGTCACGAAAATACCTTCCAATTTTTTAATGAAGTCTACTTGAAGATCCAAAATAAGTTACCAGCTAAAAGTTTGTTTTCTTTTCTTGCTTTTTGTTTCAATAAATTACATTAATATGAAAACGTGCCTTTAATATCCTTCAATCAATATAAAAATATTAAAAAATAAATTGTTTTTTAAATAACAGTGAATGTCCGTAAAATATATTGGATAAAACTAAATGTAGAAAAACTGAAGAAATTATTATATTTATCAGCTGTCAATTGCAAATGGTAGTCAGAAGGGATCATTCATGAAACAGTACTATAGTTGGCTGTCAAAAGTTTGTTTATCTTTACTTTAGTATGAAGGTTTGCCTCCAGCTATCTTCAATCGATATTATATATTTTTTATTAATTAGTAAATCATAGTAAAATTCAGTTAATTTTATTCAATTGGATAAAACTAAAATAATACTGAAATAATATTTCATCATTGAGGGTCGCCAAGGCCGCCAAAATTAATTTGTGTTCAAGTTAACGGCCAAAAGGTTTTGGGAAACACTGATGTAGACGATTCATTTTCATATTTACTCGGGTCAAAATGCCTGACCTGCCAAAACGTTACACCTATTCCGAGGTCAATAATTGAGGCAGACTAATTAATTTCCCACACTACTCGTGCGTAATGTTCTTAGAAGCTGGATTAAAACCTAGCTTATGTATAATAATCCCAGGAACGCGTTAAATTGCGATTGATTGCATTGATAGATTAACTAGCATTCAGCTTTGATAACTGCTTTATTATATTTCCCTTTCTCATTTTCTTATTATCTCTTCTATTTTTTCCACTTATTGGGGAATGTTTAATATAGACAAGTAAGCCCAACCTAGCACTTTCCGAGAATTTAAGTTCTTTCGTTTCATTTTTCCCACTGGTTTATAATAAAAAGGGTGAATAGTGAATCTCCTTTTCTTCAAATATTCCTTCAAAAAATAGAGTTAAATGGTATAGGCCTGTTTCAAATCTGCTACATTTAAGTAAAGAGCATAGATGCCCAGCATAACAGATCTGTAACGTTTTTGGCAGTGTTAAAATTGCACATTTCGGTGATAAGACCCAATTTCGTGGTTTCATTGTTCCCTTGGGGTATTTTAAATTATGTTATATAAATAGTACCGTAAGTACCATACGCACCCCAGTTACGACTAAAGAGGGAGTGATAATAACCCCATTCTAGGTATGATTCGAGGGGGATGGATAGGTGATCAGCATCAATGATTTCAGGATCTGTTCTGCTGATCTTAACTTTTAACATCGGTCTAAATGACTTCCAACCAAATTGCTTCAATGTTTTAATATATGGCTATTGCAATGATGCCGTCTTTAGATTACAATGTATTCCTTGGAGGTGAAAGAGAAGAATGAACGATACAATTAATACGAATCAATAACCACTTATAAAAGTTAAATAGATCGCACATCCAGTTAGAGGATTCTTTTATCAAACAATTCAAGTTTGCGCATCTCAGGAATAGGGGAAAAGGTCGGCCTTTTTCTCAGCCCGAATGGATGGACAAAGCAAGATTGACTCAATACTAAGGTGAAATTCACTTGTTCGCGTTGATGGTATGCAACAGGCTATTAGATTGGCTATTGGATGCAGTCACTTGTCTAGTATAGCATGAGTAGGCAGCTTCAGACTGCATCGGGCTATTAGATTGGGTATTGGATGCAGTCACTTTTCTAGTATAACATGAATAACCACTTTAGAATGCATTGGGCTAATATATTGGCTATTGGGTAGAGCCACTTGCTTGGCGAGGGTGAAGAGCGTCTCTGAGACGTGTTCGATGCAAGATTGATCAGCTATTCAAGATGGTTGGAGATGAGCTCTGCACAAGGCTTTATTGCGAAGCCAAACGTTTGAGTGACTCTTATTATGAGACAAATTTCTGTTGTTATGTGTATTGAACAAAATAAAGTTATTTAAAATTGAAATCCTATCGAATCGTCACATATCCGTATTTTATTTTCCAGTAAAAAGGAATAAAGCTTAAAACACTCATTTTGCCGGAGGAAGAGACATAAAAGATTGTAGTAATTTTGCAGTAGGATGGGGTATAACAAGGTCTGTTGACCAAAAGTCGCGTGCTTTCACTTATTCTCATTTATGACCTTTCGACCTTCAAAACTTTAAATAATTCCCAGAGTAACCTTGGGAGAACCTTGGAATTCTATCACTTGAAAGAGAATGTAAAATTACATAGAGGTTTCAATTTTCGTTAGAATCGGCGGAATAGTTACGATGTTAATGCCAAATAATTCCCTGGTTAACCTTAGTAGGACTTTGGCAATTATATGATTCGAAAGAGAATGTAAAACAACATAAGTTTTCAAATTTCGTTAGAATCGGCCGAATAGTTATGATGTTATTGCCAAAACAAAATCATTCCCGGGCTAAACTTGAGAGGACTTTGGTAATTATATCATTCGAAAGAGAATGTAAAACAGCTTTAAGGTTTCAGATTTTGTTAGAATTGGCTAATTAGTTACAATGTTATTATAAAAACAAAAATAAGCAAAACGGGGACCGACCGACCATCATAGTGAGATGTAGAGTTGCCCGCGACTAGACTCACTCGCGACTAAAACTAAAGATTTGACCTACTCATTTTACAGAAAAGATTGTACTCCTTCTGCCGTAAAAGGAGGCATAATAGATTGACGTATTCACTTTACCGTTGAAGGGGCATAAAAGCATGACGTACTCATTTTACCGTAGGAAGAAACAAAAGATTTTGAGGTATCATTTTACCGTAGGAAGGGACAGAAAGGCGTGAAGTATTCCTTTTGCCGCAGGAGGGTACCGTAAGAATGGGCAGAAAAACTTGTTTTCCTTGTGCTTTAAAAATGGGTCATAAAAGCTTGACGCAGTTGTTTTGCGATATGAATTTGCCATAATAATTTCGCGTAAGAAGTAGCCTAAAAGCATGACATAATCATTTTTCGTATAAAGGGGCATAAAACTTTGAATTACGAGTACTTATTTAGCCGTGAGAAAGGATATATGCAAATATATACTCACCCTGCCGTAAGAAGGACCATGCAACTTTGACTCTACGCATTTTGACGTAGGAATAGACATAAAATCTTGTACTCATTCTACTGTACAGTGACAATAAAGCCTTTTCTCATTTGTCCGTATCAAGGGGCATAAATGCTTGTACTGTTTTTTTTGCCCTGGCAAAGGCCATTAAAGCTTTGATTACTTTTTTAGGTGAGAAGAGTTTATAAAAGCTTGTAGTCATTCTGGCATAGAAAGCGGCATAAAAACAGTTACTCATTTTGCCGTAGAAAGGGTGATAAAGCTTGACATTCTCATGTTGCCATAGGAAGGGGCATAAAGCTTGTAATCCTTTTTCCATAAAAAGAAGGTATAAATGATTGATGTATTCGCTTTGTAGTAGGAAGGTGCATAAAACTTGGCATACTAATTTCTCGATAGGAAGTGATATAAAGGCTTGTATTCATTTTGCTTTAGGAAGGGGCGTAAAAACTTGACCTAATTTTAACTTAAGAAGAGGGCATTAAAGCTTGCACATATCTTGGGTTACGAAAGGGCATAAAAGATTAACCTACTAATTTTTCAGTAGAAAACGGCATAAAAGATTGGTGTAGGTATTCTGGAGTTGGTAGTGATATAAAAGTTTGAATTACTAATTTTTCCGTAGGAAGAGGCTTAATGGTTTGATATACTCGTTGTGCAATAGGAATTAGCATTAAAGCTTTTACTTATTTTACCGTAGAGTGGCATAAGTGTTTATAATCATTTTGGAAAGGAAGGGGCATAATTAATTTATGTACTAATTTTGCTGTAAGACGGATCATAAAAGATTGACTTACTCATTTTGTGTAGGAAGAGGAATAATAAACCTTGAAGTACTCATTTTTAGTCGCGTGTGATTGTAGTCGCAGTCGCTCCCCGTTTTTTTTTTGTAATAACATTGTAACTATTCGGCCGATTCTAACGAAATTGGAAACCCTTCTGTTGTTTTCCATTCTCTTTCGGATGATATAATTGTTAAGGTCCTCCAAAGGTCAGCACGGAAACTATTTCGTTTTGGCAATAGCATCATAACTATTCGGACGATTCTAACTAAATTTGAATCCCTTATGTTATTTTACATTATCTTTTAAATGATTTAATTGCCAACATCCTCCCAAGGTTAACCCTGGAATTACTTTGTTTTGGCAATAACATTATAACTATTCGGCCGATTATAACGAAATTTGAAACCCTTATGCTGTTTTACATTCTTTTTCGAATAATATAATTATTAAGGTCCCCCAAGGTTAGCTCGGGAATTACTTTGTTTTGGCAATAACATTATAACTATTCGGCCGCTTCTAACGAAATTTGAAACCTTATGTTTTCCCATTCTCTTTCGAATGATATAATTGCTAAGGTCCCCCAAGGTTAGTCCGGAAATTATTGAAACTATTGAAGGTCGTAAATCAGAATAAGTTAGAGCACGCGACTTTTGGTCAGCAGACCTTGTTTCTTAAGAAAAGGCATAATGTTGTACTCATTTTGCCTTAGGAAGTGGCATCAAGAATCAATACATAGATTAATTAAAAGTAAATGAAAATGCTGAATTGTAAATTTCAATAAAATAATAAAGTAAGCAAGAATATAAACTTTACTCAAATTTAATGTAAAACTAAGTTTTGGATTATTTGTGAACCAAATTCCATAAGAAATCTCTAGATAAGTTGATGTAATATCTATAATATTTTTCAATCGTTCTATATTTCTATTAAAAAATTATAAATTTATGTTTAAACTATCTTCTTTGCCCGAGTTCCATTATGGGATGCTATAAGTTAAGACAATCAAACTAATGTTTAAAATTGATGAAATATAAATTTTAACTAGAAATGAAAGATGAAAAGCTAACGAAACTGGCGTCTGTATAACACATTTGAAAATTCTATGCGTTGTTTATAAATATGTATATAAATTTGAAGATCTCATAAGGTAGCACATGGAATTTGCAATTGATACAATATCCCGCAAAAAGTAACTATTTTCAAGTACTTTCGAACTTTGTTCATTTGTTCATATGAAAAATTCTTACAAGATTATATATAGTTGAAACAAAAGTTGAGCACCTATATGTTTAAGTAAGAGAAAGAGAAATAAAATTTATAAGTACCAGGTAGCTATGTTAAACCAAAAAGAGTAGAAGGAAAGGAAATAGCTATGAGCAAAAAAGAGAACCCAAAATGCATAGTCTAATAGATTATGGTAGGGTTAAGAAAGAAGAGGGTAAAGAAAGATGAAAATAGACAAAAACGAAAAAATTAAAGTAAGTAAAAATTGCAACAACAAAATTGAGATAACCTATAAACCAGATAATATAACTCAAAATAATAATAACAAAACTATGAAATGCCGTCGAGGATAATTTTGCTAAGAATTACTTCTTTTGATTATGTAATAAATTTTTCAAATTCTCGGCGAAATATTAAAATTTTCAAAGTGGCAAATGAAAGAACTTTCAAGAATACTTCTTTTAACAAAGTTATTACAATGGAATATAACTTTAACAGAATTCAAATTGACTAAGCGGTCATTATTAGACACATGGGCAAAAAAGCGGCTATTATAATCTCTTCGTTTGCATTATATTGATGTTAGTTAAGACGTAACGAGAGTTGTTTGCCTGTTTGCGAATAGTATTTATTAGGGGAACAAGAACATTTGACCCAGTAGACACCACCTATATTTTTCTGGTTTATAAACAAGTATTTTATGCTGGAGTTATACTCAGATGCAGAAGAAATGTTTATGTTTTTAACAACAACAACAAGAAGGACAGTGAAAGACTCAAAATAGGTAGAATTAGTACATTTCTAATCTTAGAAAAGTCATGATGAATATGTATGTGAGGGTATGGAACGTACATACTCACATGCTGCCAGACAATCGTGGGAACGAAAGAAATTTGTCGTTTGAGTTGACCTTCGTCTCCTCTCTCTCTCCCCCCACCTTTCCCCCAACTAGCGACAGGAAGTCGGACGAAAGAACGCATATCTCACAAAGAAGCTTAAATCTTATTTGCTTTCTTTATGATACCATGGATATTGTCCAGAAGGCGCTGCAATAAGCGAATTGTCGTGAATGGAATCTCTCTCTCGATTTACCACAATTTACGATATAAATAACATCGCCGTTTACCCCTCTACAGCAGTGTCCCAAATCTACTCGCGCAATCCTCACGTTGAACGAGAGTCGTTGCCGTAACATATCGACTATCAACGCGCCGTCGAGTGAACTTGGTCGCTGTCTCAAAGTGTTCCTGGAAGAAAATCCCGCCCCGCAGAGTCTGTGGCTAGAAGAGTACGCTCTGTTGCTCAATGTAACTTGAGTAAGAAAAGGAACATCCAAATAGTTACTGGAAGTTACTATTTGTTAGTGTCCCATCCAGTTAGGGGTGAACTAACCGGAACTGCAGCCAGCATCCCCGAACCCGTCTTATTATTCCTCCTCTCCCCGAGAACTCGTGTTAACGCCACCCGAACCACCCCGTCTGGACCTGAGTAGTCGTCTTTCCAATCCATCAATTAATGGTAATCTGTAAACCCAGTGTCCCTCTATTCTTAAATTACCTAATTAATTAACCGTGATTGATACTCCCATTGAGTCATTATAAATCTAGACGCTTAACGTCAGTGTTTAATATTTAATCCTTAATTTTGCCTGTTAACTATTGCTAATTATTACATTTGTGTGAAGTAAAGTTTATTTTGAGTACGTGTGTTTATTTGTGGCTCCTCCCTTTTGACGTACCCTTGGCAAGACTTCAATTAAGCATCCCTTCGGCTAATTTATCCAACCTGTATTATGCACCCTTAGAATTCAACAATCACAAACCTCCCCCCAGTAACAAGTGGGACTTTTATAGTGAGAATCCTCGCTACGGCACAACACGCCTCTAACCAGCTTTCGCACATTCAGTAGGAATTAAAGCCTACCTATAAATATATATATATATATATATATATATATATATATATATGATCGTAGGATTGAGTCATAGGGTCAATACAACCGACCTAAGTAAAAGCGGTGTGTCCAGATCAAGGACTAGAATAATTATTGGACCAGACTATAAGCAATTCTATGACAATGTAATCTCCGTCTCTCTGCATAGGTCTTCGATTTTTATACCTGCTTGACCCGTCATAAGCCATGTTTATATAAAGCTTGAATTCTCGATTATCTTTGAGATCAGTCATTAATTCTTTTACGCTTATCATTTTTTAAAAATTGTATGAAACGAAGAAGTACTAAAATGCGTAACTTTGTGGAGTCACCCAGGAGGATATCACAAATAACCATGTTTCTTGCACCTGTGGGATAGTAGACCTAAGAATAAGTATTGAACTCTTAAGAATTGACCGATGAGAACATTATGTAATGTTGGCGAAAGAATGATCATAAATCAAACACTAGTGGAGTGTTATAAAATCATCTTTTCTCCTGTCCCCCTTAAACTAGGTATAATGAAGTATGTTAAAGCAATGAACAAAAAAGGTGGCCGTTTTCAGTACATATGCACAAATATTTTTTCCTCAATGATGAAAAATACAGGGTGTTTGGGCTAAATTTGACGTTTTTTAAATGACCTAATATTTTAGGAACATTTTGCTGTATCTGAGAAAAATCAAACACGTCGGATAGCAAACAGAGTAAAGTTTGAGGTGAAATAAAATTATTTGACATGGAGGACTTGAAGCCATCTGAATATTAGAAAGGAGTTACTCGTATCATGATGATTCGCACTGAATATCAAATGTCCGACATCATGATTGGGTTTAATGGTCTCTTAGCACTAAAGGCTGTTAGACGTTACATGGACAGCTGCAAAGGAGAGTGCGAAACCGCAGTCAGCAGAATGAAACACAACAGGCGTTCTGACTTCGTCCGCATGCCGGAATTCTTCCAACAAGTAAAGGATATGGTGATGGAAGACCAGAGCAAGGGAATTCGGGTTTTGGCAGAGAGATGGTGTCGGATCACCACAATGAAGCTAGCCCCAAATGAGGACCTTCGCTACCACTCGTACAAGAGGCGCAAGGGAGAAATTTTACTAGTCAATATCAAGGAGAACCACTTGACTCGGGCAAAGGAGCTCCTGAACAAGCTCAAGCATCCTGCTGAGCCATAGAGGAGGGGAAACTCGTTCTTATCATTAACAAGGTGAAGAAGACCCAGAACAAGAGGTGGCTTAACTACAATCCCTGTAACGTTCCACATATCATGAATACAAAGTTTCCCTAAATTGTGATGGTCCATGGGTGTGTCCCCATTGAGGGTGATACCATGCCACCACATATGTTTGAACAGAGTCTTGGGCTCAAATCAGACGTCTATGTGGAGCTAATGGAGATTGTATTCAAATCCTGATTCGAGAGAGTAGCTACTGGAAGGCTATTCCTCCGGAGAGAATCAGAGTTGGTTGTCGAAGAATGTTTACGACTTCACCAGATCCAATTTCTTGTCTCCTAATTACCTGCGATTGTAATCCCATGGATTATTATGTGTTGGGTGCAGTTGAGAAAGACACCAACCACTCTACCTGCAACACAAAGGCACAGCTGGGGAGGGATTCTCTTATGTAAGCAGTTAAGTTTAACCCGAATATCCTGCAATAGCTGGCCTGTCTGAGGGGCCACGAAACAGAAAACTGATTAGTCTACAATTTGGAAGCTTTGTGAATAATATTGAAATATTTCTTGGGAATTTTCATAGTCTAGGTTGCAAGATGATCATTGAGCTTTACTTTCCCAACAGTCATCTTGATAAGTTTCATAATTCTAAAGGTGAAAAATGTTATAAGTAAATAGAAAGATTCCACCAAAATATAAAATATATGGAGGACCGAGACCAAAAGAATTTCGAAAGTCAGATGTTGGGAGAAATGAGTTAACCAGTAAACAGCCCCTTTCCTCGATGGTCGTTGCGAGTTTGTTGCCGTTGCTGTTCTGGAGCAGGGGCTCTGGTGGAGGCTAGCCCTTCAGCAGCTCAACGGAATTAGAAATATTCTACTGTAATCAGCGATCGGAATAGTGTAAATTCACAGGTGATTACAGCCTATCAGCCAGTCTACAGGTAAAAGTAATGTGAACTTTTCGACTCTAATCAGCGATCAGAATAAGGAAGATTCACAAGTGATTATAGTCTATCAGCCAGTCTACAGCTTCAACGTAATGGGAGATTTTCGACCGTAATCAGCCATCAGAACAGGGAATATTCACAGGTGATTATAGTCTATCAGCTAGTCTACGGGTCAAATTAATCCGAATTTCCATCTTTAATAACCCATCAGACCAGGCAACATTCACAGGTAATTAGAGTCTATCAACCACTCTAAAGGTGAATGTCGTGGGAAATTTTCGACTATAATTATCCATCAGAACAGGCAAGATTCACAGGTAATTACAGTCTATCAACCACTCTACAGCTCAACATAATGGGAAATATTCGACTGTAAATAGCCCTTGGAACAGGCAATATTTACAGGTAATTTAAGTATATCAAATAGTCTACATGTTAATATAATGGGAAAGTTGTGACTGTAATTAGCCATCAGAATAGGCAAGATTCACAGTTAATGACATTCTATCAACAGCTCTCGGAACAGGCAATATTCACAAATAATTTGAGTCTATCAACATAATGCGAAATTTTGGAAATTGTAATGATATTAAATTTTGAATCAAGAATAAGTTTCTAATTCGTAAGAAAAATCGAAAATTACAGTTTATGCATTTAAGAAAATAAGGCCAGCAAGTTTATTATAATTTGTAGGATCGCATTTTCTTCAGTTAACAAGAATAAGCTTCCTAATTTATGGTTTCAAGCAATCACTAAAAGTTTATGCAATACAATGATGGCTCTACTAGAGTAAAAAGAGCTAGAAACTTCTCTTATACTCCAATGTTTTCATGTTCTATTGCACTAGACTCTTGCTAGAACAGAGAGTATGTGAGTTAGTTTTTGTTTTTAGATTTGCGAAAGGATATTTCAATTTGGGAGAGAGCTTAGAGCAGAACAACTAAAACAAGTTCTTGAAATTGGAACTAAACAGCATCAAGAAAGACGAGAAAATTTAACTATTTTGCTACAAAAAATTGGCGCTATCTATTTAATTACTTGAAATTTATAAAATATTAAATAAGCCATTTTTATCAATTGTGTCTCGATACTTTTTAAATTCAACATTGATAAAATGTATACAAGGTATAACGTAATTAAAGTTTGTCACTTATAAAACTACTCAGATATGGACTACCTTTCATTAGGTTCTTAATAGAGGTAGACTTTATAAATTAGAAATCTTAATAATTATCTAACCCCAAATATGAAAATGAATACTTTTAATTGACTAGTTCATTTCGGCGGACATTGTTGCTACGTCCTTCTTTCCTGACTCTAAATGAGTTAGTCTTAAGTAAACATTAGCGTCTTCTTTGATTCCAAGATGAATATTCATGTCAGAGATCAGAGAGAGAGAGAGAGAGAGAGAGAGAGAGAGAGAGAGAGAGAGAGAGAAAGATGCGCGCTGCCGCGCCTTCAATGAAGAGAGAGACAACAGACACCTAGTTGACCATTTTTGTCTGCGCTAATGAAATTGCGAAATCATGAGACGCCGTGGTAGCCTGAAAGACCGCCATTGCAGAAAGCTGCGACAAGTTTGAGAGCCCAAAAGGTCCCATCTGGAGTCGGACAAAATTTCACCTTGCCGACTTAGGAACTTTCTCGTGATCGTGCTAATAGAGCGAAACTACTTCGCCTGCCGATGCATCGGACACTGGAATCCGCCCCTTTGGACGGAGGAGGGGGAACCCCCATGCGACGCCACTATAAATCCTTTAGCACCAGAGTTGGAAAGAGGCAGTATCCGCCGCCTACCCGCCCCGTCAGTATCCTCTACCGCCCCCCGTCAGTACCCGCTATTCGCGTCTCGTTCGTTAGACTCTGCACAATTCTCGCAGAACCCCATAAACTCCAGGTATTATCGCTTAATTCGCGTGAGTCTTCCCCGTACTCGTCCTACTTGCTCCTCGAATGCAACGCACCTAGTCTCGATTCGTGTTCTAACTCGAAAGCAAGATCTAATTTCATCCCGTAATAGTCATTGTCAAGAGACTATTATTTGAACTTTGCGCCAAGGAAAGGCTTACTCCCTCGGACCAAATCTCCGAGGTAACAGAAACGCGCAACTCTCCTGTGCAAGTGCCCTCTCTCTATCCCCCCCTCCCAGTTTAAGCCTCTATCGTCGACTTCGTATACGCCCAAGGTCATTCGAGCGACCCTCAGTCATTATTGTTCGTTTGTTTGTACGCCAACCGGGACGGTCGGCGCTGAGATTCGTGTACGTCTAATGTGTATATAGCTTGTTGTAAAACTCTTTTTAACCTTGTAAGAGAATATTAATTTGCATATTAATAAAGTTAGTTGGTACCCGTTTTTCTATTATCCCCGAACCTCCAAGATAGTCGACTATTTGGCCAACCTACATTCAGTTAATTTGCACTCTGCTTGTATTATGAATCTTCCACGCACATAGCCGTCATCTACTTCGGCTGAGAAACGCACACAGGGTTAACCTGACCTTATTCTACGGGAATTCACTTTCTTTATTTCATGCTTGTGAGAATTCAATCTCATGATATTTTAAATGACCGTTTTTGCCATTTCTATTATGCTATTTCCTGGCCTTTATTGATATTCATTACAGATAAGGTAACATTAAAATCTATATATTTGCACACTAGTAACAAATTAGTTTATATTTTCGTTGTATTTAAAGTGAAGGAGGGATATTAAGTTATGAGATCAATTGAAATCGAGTATTGGCCAGGAAGTTGGCACGCTAGATTTCACGCGTGGAAACCTTTCTGTTGCTTGGTGGCAAATAACCTGTTATGTTTTAACCTTACTCTTTGATGGGCCTCTTTTTCCATTTATTTTTATAGAAATTCATCACTCTTTAGCGTGACTTGATTCTTTAATTCCCTTGAACTATACCTTAGTCTTAATTCTACATAATTACTCATTATTAGTTTATTGGTTTATTCAATCAAAATTATTATATATCTCTTACGAAAAAAAATGGGAATAATTCATCGATTTATCATTGTTTTTCTAAATTTGTTTAGTATTTAAATTTCTGGTTTAAGAACATTGTTTTAATGATAAAAAGAAATAAAATAGATATTTATTTGTTGTTTATAATATAAAAAAATTCCAAAGACTGAAAAGTTGTAAAATGAAACTTTAACTCGATATAGATTAATTTATTTATCCTATACGTAAGTGAAACTTTCACAATAGACTCCCGTCCTAACACCATTGCAGGCTCGTTTGAGAAACGTCATACTACCTGCTGTGATCCACCTTGTGGTAGTCCAGGTGTGAAATCCTGCCACTGAATCACGTTGATCAATTCATGTTCTTGCGCAACCACGTGATGGCCCAGGTAAGCTAGTAGGACGCATAGTAAGTTTATGAGAGTTAATTCCTATTCCTCGATTCGATTAGTTTGGACTCCGTGACGAGTGACAAACAAAAGAGGGATACTCTGAATAAACTAAAACAAATGGAAGAATAGTTTGGATTTTATAGTTATGAATTGGGTAATTTCGTAAGGAACAAGAGACTGTCCAACGCGAAAAGAGAAGGAAAGAGAGTTAAAAAAGTTAAAATCGAGGAGGGCAAACACAAATAAAATCGAAGTGGGTAAAGAAAAGTTTGGTTAGATTAGGAACTCAGGTTGAAAATTAAGGAATCAATTACAGATTTCTGCTCCCCAAACTTAGAATAAATTACCCAACATCGGCATACCAACTTTCGGAGAGGAAGACGATATAAATACCTATTTGGCCCTATTTTCATCTGTTAGCAAACAATTGCAATGGCCTCCTGAAACGTCGAGCATCCCATTGGGTGAATTACTATAAAAACAAAAGGACTAAACGTTTATTCAACCTTGTCTGGTTAAACTCGAGCCGATTATGACTCTTTAAGAGAGGTACTACTCGCGTTCTTTAAATGTATATCTGAATTATACAGGAAGCAGTTTCGGACCCTTGGAGCGACTTCAGATGACACCTGGCGCGGTTATGGTAAAAGACCGCAACGCTTATTCAAGTTTTGTTTGAAGTACGCTGAGGTCGGAGATAACTACCGAGACCAATTCGATTTTATGATTGGAGACCAAGTCATAGATCTAGTACAGCGAACCTACGAGCGTATTTGTAAGGAGCACGATGCTCGTGGTCTTTCTCAGTTTATCAAGTTAGCTGATCAATTTCGAGAAGACCATGAAGGTACGCCAAAGAATCAGAAAGAAAATCATGTCCAACCGAATAAAAGTAACGCCCTCATCGGCGCGCACATTCCCCGCAATTCCTACATGTCCAGGAACCCAGCTAAAGATAATCTCGACATCTGCCCGGCTCGCCAAAACTGTGGCGTCACGGATATCGCGAACCAGGGGATGCAGAGATTCCAATGCCCCGAGAGCACTCAGGGCGCTTTGTGAGTCGCTATAGATCACAATCCGGCTCCGAACCGGGCACGTCGCGTAATCTCCCGTACCGAGTGGTGTATTGCCACCAGCTCGGCCGTGAAGACAGACGCAGCGCCTGGTAGAGCCCCGCTGACTTCAAACAGAGGAGGTACGGCGTGGAAGCCGACACCCTCTTAGGAATTGGAGCCATCCGTATACACTGGCACGGTTCCAGCGTGACACGATGTGGGCTCCAAAAAGGTCGAATGCAATACTCCTGGCGCAGTACAAGCTTTGGGAGCAGAGGCGTGGCGACAAATAGCCAAATGTGGTACCCTCCAGGGTGGCGTAGTGGGTAGAACCAGGGGCGCCACCGGCCCGAAAGCTATATCTACCTCTCGAAGGAGTTTCCTGGCCCTAAACGTAAAGGGCTTAGGGTATGAATGGCGTCTCTCGGCGGCATAGGCACCATCGAGATCAGCTGCGGATGCAGTGAGAGCTGTTAGGCGACTGAGGGAGGCGCCTGGCGAGTGATGCACTGCACGCGGCGCAGAGCGAGTGGCATCTCCCCAGCATCGACCAACCGGCTCTCAATGGGGGAAGTGCGGAAGGCACCGATCGCTAGGCGAAGGCGGGTGTGGTGGATCGAATCCACCTTCCGCAATAAACGCTCGGCTGTGGATGCATAAAACTCGGATCCGTAGTCGAGCTTCGAACGAACAAAGGATCGATAAAAAAGTAGGGCAGTAGCCCTATCAGCGCCCCAAGCGCTGAACGTCACGGGACGAAAAATGTCCATGGCGCGGGTACAAGAGACCCTAAGGCTGCGAATATGAGCCTCCCAGGTGAGGCGTCGGTCAAATACAAGACCAAGGAAACGATGCGACTCTACCACATCCAGGCGCACCCCATTAAGAGACAAATCTGGGTCGGGGTGAAGCCGTGGATGGCGGCAGAAGTGCACTACCCTAGTCTTGGCCAAAGAAAACCAAAACCTGTGCGCTTCGGCATAGCGAGAGACGCGGTTCAATGCCTGTTGGAGTTGACGCTCCAGAGTTGGCATCTGGGCCGTGCCAAAAGAGATCGAAAGGTCGTCTACGTAGAGCGTAGCGAGAACATCTTTAGGCAGCACCGAGGTGATGCCGTTGATGCTCAGGGCAAAGAGTGTGACACTGAGGACACTTCCATGTGGGACATCCTCTTCCTGTTCTTTTGGCCCGGAGAGGGCTCCCCCCACCCGTACGCGGAATCGACGATCTCGCAAAAATTCAGATATAAATATTGGGAAGCGTCCTCTTTCCCCCATGGTGTGGAGAGTCTCTATGATGCCTTATCGCCATGCGGTATCATAGGCCTTCTCCAGATCGAAAAACACCGTGGCGCAGTGCTGTCTACGAAAAAAAGCCTCGCAGACGGCATTTTCCAGTCGGAGCAGAGCATCCGACGTGGAGTGGAACTTGCGGAAGCCGCACTGTGCGGAAGACAGATGGCCTCCGCTGTCCAGGAAAAAGGCTAATCTAACGTTTACCAATTTCTTCATCAACTTGCACACGCAAGAGGTTAGAGAGATTGGGCGGAAACCGGTCGGAGTAGAGTGATCTCTCCCCGGTTTGCGAAAGGCGAGCACAGTAGTGATTTTGCCAGGAGTCTGGGAGAAGACCTTCCACCCAGATCCTGTTGAACAAATCTAGCCATGCCTCGCTCACCCAGGTGTCGAAGCATGGCGTACGGGACATCGTCCGGACCATGGGCGGTGTCCACGCACGAAGCGAGAGCGGAACGCAACTTACTCACAGTAAACTTGTCGTTGAAGGGTTCTCCGCCTCTGGAGGTAAAGTCCAGCCGGCGGCCTTCCGCGACATCACGACGTGCATTGAATGCTGGACGAGCAGCATCACGGCTAGAAAACGCGGAAAAAGCGGTTGCTAAGGATTTCGCCACGGACGCGTGGTCTGAGATTGCGGTCCCATTCTCCTTGAGAACGGGAGGGGGGGGTCCTGCGAGACCTTGCCCCCAATCCTTTTGACTCGCTTCCACACCTCAGCTAAAGGGTTCTTCCCGTTAAGTGAAGACACGTATGCCCGCCAAGAAGAGCGGCGGGCGTGCTTCGAAATATACCGGAACCTAGCCCTAGCCCGACGAAATTCTGCGACAGTAAAATCGTTCAGGCGGCGCTTATAGCGCATGTAGGCATAACGCTTTTGTTTGAGGGCCGTCTCACACTCGGCCGACCACCATGGGAGTGGTCGGCGTGCAAAACGGCCACCGCGCCCGTGCCAAGCACCACCGAGGTGGTCTCTCAGGCGGCAGTTGCCCTAAAAATGATATTTGAATGGAAAAGTGATCACTACCATGGAGGTCATCGACCACCCCCCAATAGAAATCAGGCTGTGCATCCGAAGAGCACAAAGATAGGTCAAGGCAAGAAAATGAAGCGGTTCTCGGACAGTGATGTTCAAACTAATCCTCGTTTAGGACACCCATCTCAAGCTCTTCGATCAGAACGGCAAGGACTTGTCCCCTGGGATTTATGGAGTAATCTCCCCAGAGAGGATTCCTGCCGTTTAGATCTCAAAGCAAGAGATAGGGCCTCGGAAAACATGCCACCACGCGGTGGAAGTCCCCCGTGTCAAAGTCAGCTGACGGTGGAATGTACGCAGAAATGATATTATACCTCCTATCCAGGTGCAGCTTTACAGCCACTGCCTGAAAGGAGGTATCTAAAGAGAAAGGAAGAACGGAGACATCATGCCGGGTGTAAACCACGCATCCCCCAGCCCGGCCATCCCGCGGTGGTGGGGTCGCAAGCCCCATATACCCCAGGAGGGCAGGCAGGGGGCACGCGCCTAGCATGGTCTCCTGCAAAAAGATAGCTAACGGGGAACGGGACGAGACGAGCCTCCACGGCTCCTCCCAGTTGGCCCGGAGACCATGGCAATTCCATTGAGGGAATATGCCCTCCAGGCCTAGCTCGGAGGAGACGCGGGGGCCCTCCTCGAACTGAAGACCCTCACGGGAATGGCAATATGCTTCCTCGTGGGCAGAACCCAGGGCAATGTGGGCCGGACAAAGCGCTGAAGGCGCTGTCGCCTTCGAGGACTTATTGGGGGAGGTTGGGCTCGCCATGCGAGTCTTTTCCTCCCTGTGCCTCAAAACCTTAGACGGGCTTTGTGGCTTCGTAGGCGGCGGGGGGATCTCTTTTCGAGGAACCACCGTCCCCGAGCCCCTCACTCCACCTCGGGGAGTGGGCGAAGGAGCCAAAGCTCCTTTTTTGCTGTCCTCCTTTCGGGGGACAGCTTTAGGAACCCCCAAGGATGGCCTAGCGACCATCTTTAGGGGTGTTTCCTCCTGTGAGTCTAACGACTCGGTGAAGGCGCGTGGCGGTTTTGCCTTACGGGAAACGGTCACGCTGGGGGAAGAGGGGGGGAGCCCTGGTTTTAGCTGGGGCTGGGTATGAACCTTTTTTGCCGCCAGCTTTACCAGGGAAGCGCCAAAGTTGGGTAGAGCACGCAGAAGGGCTCCGAAGGGGCGCGAAAACAACCGTGCTTGTTGGCCTGGATGGGCCAGGAGCAGAGGGTGCCTTTCTAACTATTGAGGCATATGACGTCCCAGGCAGAGCCGGGCGAGCCAGGACCAAGTCCTTAGCCTCGCGGAATGAGAGTCGACCCTGGCCCTGAACGGCCAGGATTTCTTTCTCAAGGAGATATGCACCACATTGCTTCGAAGAAGCGGGGTGCAGCTCTCCGCAATTGAGACACTAGGCCACACACGATTTGGACTTATCGTGTACGACCTTGGAGCAATTTACACTTACCTTGGGTGACCCCGAATTTGCACGTCTACATGAGCGATTCGTATGGCCGAAGCGGTGACAATAATAGCACCGCCGCGGAAGTAGCACGACTGCCTTCACGCTGTAGTGGTACCAACCGGCACGCACAGACTCAGGGAGCTTGTCACAGTCGAACGTGACGAAGAGTGTAGGGGTGGGTCTCGAGGCCCCTCCCTGTTTTCTCATCACACGTTCGACCTTGACCTCCCCATGGTCGGCCAGCTCTAGGGTGATGTCCTCAATAGAGTAGTCAACGAGTTCCCTCGGATAAACTACTCCTTTCAAAAGGTTCATGGTAGAGTGCGGCGTCACACTCACCGGGGTGCCATGAAGTGTCCGAATAGCACTTATCTTGGCCGCCTCGGCGGGATTCGCCGTATTCGCTAGAAGGCTGCCGTCCGAGAAACGGGTCACCTTAGGCTCTCTACCAATTGCACTAGCTAATCCTCTCCTTTGATGGATCATGTTGCCCTTGGACAACATTGTACCATCAGTGGAGCGAATAACGAGAAAGCGCTTGATGCCAGTGGGCTCGAAAACGCCAGGTAACCTCTGAATGAGGGGCCCCGATGTCATCGAGGCTCCGTCCTGTGCACTTTTGTTCTTAGTCGGGATCTCCGCAACCGGGGGGGGGGACAGATGGGCTGGATGTGCTGGTCTTAGCTTGGTCTGCTTGCCAAATTGGCAGCAGACCCATCCGTTCCCACAGCCCCCGCGGATGGAGAGGAGCCCCGAGTCTTTTTAGTCTTTTTGGTCTTTTTCGTCCTTTTCTTTTTTGGAGAGGAGGGCGGGGAATGAACCCGCTTCTCACCTCCGCCGGTAGAAGCCCCTAGGCCAGATGGACCGGCCTCAGCCAGGTCCTTCTCTGAAATGAAGAAGGTCCTGGTGGTCGCAGGGTCATCATCCGAGTAGATCCCTCCCCTCCTTGTACTGCCTCAGAATACCCAGCCGTTTGAGGAGGACCTTGCATAGGGGCGGATTCGGATTCGGTGCTGGGCGCCGAGACCGGATTCCCCCCCATGGAAGGCCCTAATGTCTGAGGCTGAGTTTCCTCAAGGACCATGTCTATCACAGAAGCGGTCTCTAGTTGGCCATCCCCTCCCAGGACATCGCAGGTCCCCTTGGCAGCGTCATGAGTCTTTTGTTGGGAGGCACAGGCTTTGATCTTGGCAAGGTTTAGTATTTTTGCCAGCAGTTCTTTTGAGGGAAGCGACCGAAGGGGCCTGGCTTCCCTCTCCCCCCTAAGGGGGTTTGCCCTACCGAGCCGCTTACACGAGGGGCGGTCGGCAATGGGCTGCCTGCTGGCTTTCTTGGCAGTCCCCTTAGAAAGAAAAGGAGGGACTGCCTCTGGGAATAGGGATGTGCCTGAAAGCACCTCCAGAGAAGGGGTGAGGGGGAGTCCCTTTCACCCGTAAGCGTAGGAGAGGAGTAAGCCTCCTCTCCGGTTAAAGAAATATGGAGGGTCCCCTGCGCAAGCACAGGTGCGGGAACCTCCATTTTTTGGTGGAGCTGCACGAGGGCGGCTCCGTTGATAAGCAAGGGGGAATTAGGGGGAGATTGTTTTTTTTATCATCATTGGGCATGGTGACCTTCTTTGTGCTACGGGACGCAATAGATCATCACCTCTTGCATTTGCCCGCACTGCAGGAGTTGCTTACAAGCCCGGCAGAGCCAGGCGCCGCTATTTAGGACCACCCCTCCCGCCTGGTGGCCTGGCAGTCCATCGGCATGGCGGCTCCACCTTAGACACGGCGTAAAAATATATAGATTGTGAAGAGCAGAGGAAAAGGGATGTGAGGAAGGTATGGGTGGGGATGAAGCAGGTTGTTAAAAAACCAACCACCCCAGACCGGAGCTCAGGGGTTAGGAAACATTGTCCCCTCCCCCTTAGCGCGGATCCGGGACGGTTGAATGAGAAGAAGATCAGCATCTACCCTGTGAAATTAGAGGCTGACCAGAGAAAGTTGTGGGAGAGGTTGTATGAAAAGCAAGGAAACAAGTGTTTTGAAGAAAGGAGAAGAGGCTAAGCTGAGGTTGGACGGGGTGCTGAGTCCCGTCAGCACGGCGGCCAGGATGGCTAATCGCCGCGCCCATTACGGGGGTATGTCCCAGGAGCGAAAGACCATGATCATCTCATACTGTCCATGTGGACATCTCGTTCAGAAATGAACGCTGCTGAAGGGCTAGCCTCCACCAGAGACCAAGCTCCAGAACAGCAACGGCAAAAAACCCGCAACGACCATCGAGGAAAGGGGCTGTTTACTGGTTAACTCATTTCTCCAAAAAAACCCTTGATAAGGTGTTGAACCAATTTTATTAGCCCGGTGTTGTGTCTGAGATCCAACAGTATTGCCGGTTATGCGAATGAAGTCAGAGCGCGCTCAAGGAGATCGTGTCAAGAATACATCGATGATCGCCCCTACAATTTCTACCACCACTTTTGATAGGCATAATAAACATAGATGAAGTCATACATCCTCCATCATTGGCTGGTAATAAGTACATCCTCACCGTCGTTGATAGCGTCATCTCATTTGTTAAGTCGGGCATAAGAACATGACTGTTTTTCTTTTGTTGAGCGATTTTCAAAGGCAAAACTCTTATTTTTAATTCTTTTGCTCTTTCTGATTTTCTTCCGTGGCTCTTAACACGTCTTTTGTCAACACGCGCGACCCTGTCAAGTAAAATCAGCGAAATAAGACTCCCGTTTAATTGACGGGTGAACATTATATTAACAAGGTGTGTTTTCCGTTTGTATTTTTTATTCGATCCTAATGGTTTATTCTGTGTTTTCGCGTATTTTAAAGTTAAACTAGTGATTAGTGCTTTCATTTAATATTAATTTCAGGTTAGAATTCTGATAAACACCCCGGTATTGTGAATTAGACCGTTTGAAAGGTGAGCCCTAAGCGTACTGTCTTTCACCCGGTCAAATACGCCGTACACAAATTCCATATGAAATTTAAAGTTTAAATTTCTTCATATTCCTTCTCAAGCAACAGTTTTATGAATTGCTGCTCGCAAATACGGTTTGAATCCCTACTTATTATCCCAAGTCGTTTTTGCGACAAATCGTTTACGTTACCGTTTTTTGTTTTTCGTACCATTTTCGGGTTATTTCTTTTTATGTTCGTCTGTACTCCAACTTAGTGTCTCGGCCTTTCAGCTCACAGAGCAAACTGCACTCTTGGTTATTCTCAGCGCTCTCTGTACTCCGTGGCCGTACTTCATTCGCCAGAGGTCAGGATTCTATCATCAGTTTAAGAAATACTCAACACTCGAGGAAACAAAAACCTGTTGAAAGAACTACGACGCACAATCGCTATTAAGCTACACTCCCAAACATTTATCCAGAATCACCTTTGCCTTAACTAGCTCAATTATTTGCTCTTACGCTTAGTTTCTGATATTGATATATATTATAATTAAATAGCCAATAAATTTTTAGTTAACTTTGAAGTAATTATTTTGGTTACGTTAAGGTAGGCTAGTTTTTCAACGTTGGGAATTATTAATTATATATTTATTAATTGATTTATTCCGGGTATAAACTTAATTAAAGTTTTGTGACGCTCTCTCGCTCTCATCACCCCCTTTGACTATGTTCAGCAGCGTGGAATTTCTGACCAAGCAAAGAGGCTCATCGATCGGAATTCTGCATAGAAAGAACCGCCATCTTCCTTAAACTTGAGAATTGGAGAAGGATATTTCAAGATATATGCTTAATTTGAAAGAAGCATAATTTCAAGGGAGAAGCATATAATTTTCATGATAAACATATTATTTCAAGGGAGAAGCATAATTTCAAGCGAAAAGCATAGATTTTTCAAGGGAGACGAATATAATTTTAAGGACCTTGCATATAATTTCATGGTAGACCATTTTAAGCGATGAAAAATTTGAAGGGATAGGTATAATGTGAAATGAGAAGCATAATTTCAAGGTAGAAGCATAATTTCAAGGGACAACCATAGATTTTCAAGGAAGACGAATATAATTTTAAGGAAGTTGCATATAATTTCAGGATAGACAATTTTAAGCGATGAAAAATTTGAAGGGATGAAAATAATTTGAAATGAGAAGCATAATTTCAAGGAAGAAGCATATAATTTTGAGGAGAAACATATAATTTCAAGGGAGAAGCATAATTTCAAGCGAAAAGCATGTATTTTCAAGGGAGAAGAATATAATTTTAAGGAACTTGCATATAATTTTATGGTAGACAATTTTAAGGGATGAAAAAATTTGAAGGGATAAGTATAATTTGAAATGACAAGCATAATTTCAAGGGAGAAGCATATAATTTTGATAAACAAATAATTTCAAGAGAGAAGCATAATTTCAAGCGAAAAGCATAGATTTTCAAGGGAGACGAATATTATTTTAAGGAACTTGCATATAATTTCATGGTAGACCATTTTAAGCGATGAAAAATTTGAAGGGATAGGTATAATGTGAAATGAGAAACATAATTTCAAGGTAGAAGCATAATTTTAAGGGACAACCATAGATTTTCAAAGAAGACGAATATAATTTTAAGGAAGTTGCATATAATTTCAGGATAGACAATTTTAAGCGATGAAAAATTTGAAGGGATGAGAATAATTTGAAATGAGAAGCATAATTTCAAGGAAGAAGCATATAATTTTGAGGAGAAACATATAATTTGAAGGGAGAAGCATAATTTCAAGCGAAAAGCATGTATTTTCAAGGGAGAAGAATATAATTTTAAGGAACTTGCATATAATTTCATGGTAGACAATTTTAAGGGATGAAAAAATTTGAAGGGATAAGTATAATTTGAAATGACAAGCATAATTTCAAGGGAGAAGCATATAATTTTGATAAACATATAATTTCAAGAGAGAAGCCTAATTTCAAGCGAAAAGCATAGATTTTCAAGGGAGACGAATATTATTTTAAGGAACTTGCATATAATTTCATGGTAGACCATTTTAAGCGATGAAAAATTTGAAGGGCTGATTATAATTTGAAATGAGAAGCATAATTTCAATAAAGCATAATTTTAATGAAGAATAATAATTTCAAGGGAGAATTATAAAATTTCAAGGAAGAATCATATAATTTCAAGGGGGTGCATATTATTTCCTGGGAAAAGTATATAATTTCAAAAGAAGAGCATATATTTTAAAGGAAGAAATATTGAATCTCAAGGGAGAAGCATATAATTTCAAGGATGAGGCACATAATTTCAAGAGGAATCCAAGGAATTTCAAGAGAGACACATACAATTTCCAGGGAGAAGCATATAATTTCAATGTAGAGAAATAATTTCACGGATAAGCATATAATTTCATGGATAAGCATAATTTCTGGGAGAAGTATAATTTTTTGGGAGAAGCATATAATTTCAGGAGACAAGCATATAATTTCAAAAGATAAACATATAATTTCAAGGGATCTAAATACATTTTTCAAGGAGAAGCATAATTTGAAATGAAACGCATAAATTTTCAAGGGAGAAGCATATAATTTCAAGGACGAGGCATATAATTTCAGAAAGAAAACAGAAAATTTCAAGAGAGACACATACAATTTCCAAGGAGAAGCATATAATTTCAAAAGATAAATATATAATTTTAAGGGATCAAAATACATTTTCAAGGGAGAAGCATAATTTGAAAAGAAAAGCATAATTTTCCAAGTGAGAACCATATAATTTCAAGGAAGAGGCATAATTTAATGGCTAAGTATAATTCTAAGGGAGAAGCATATAATTTCAAGAGAGACGCATATAATTTCATGGAGAAGCATCGAAATTCATGAGAAAGGCATAATCCTGTGATAACGATAATTTCAAGGGAGAGCATATAATTTCAGGGATAAGCATAATTTTAAGGAAGAAATATATATATATTCAGGAGGAAGCATATAACTTCAAGAGAGAAGCACACACGTTCAAAAGATAAGTACATAATTTTCAAGGGAGAAGCATAAATTCAAGCGAAAAAAATATCTTCGATGAATAAGCCTATAATTTTAAGCAAGACAAAATTTCATGACAAGCATAATTTCAAAGGAAAAGCATAATTTCAAACGATAAGGATAATTTGAAATGAGAAGTATACTTTCAATGAAGAAACATATAACTTCAAGAAGAAGCATGAAATTTCAAGAGAGAAGTGTAATTTCAAGGGAGAAACATAATGTCAAGGGAAGCGCATATGATTTACTGGGAGAAGTATATAATTTCAAAAGAGAACCATATAATTTCAAGGAAGAAGTATATAATTTCAAGGAGATGCATAGAATTTCGAGCGAAAGGCATAATTTCAATGGAGAAACATATACCTTAAGGGAGAAACAGAAAATTTCATTGGAGACTCATTTAATTTCAGGACAAGCATAACTTCAAAGCGGGAGCTCTTTTCCATTAACACAATAAAATAAGGAAAGAAAAGTGTTCTTTTTTTTCAGAATAAACATATTTCACTTGTTAAATCACTTCATTTTCTCCTTACTCTTTTATTCCACTCAATGTTTCCATTCAATTTGCTTTAGTATATTTAAAGCTACTGAATATTCTATTCCTTCTAAAAAAAATGTCTTTGGTTTTCTTGGCAAATGATGCTCTTAAAGAATACAAAAAAACTCTGTATTCAATTAAATAACCCTAAAATTCAAAGTTTGGTATCACCATAATTTTCTTTTATATTTTTTCCCTTTTTCTCCGTCTCTTTAATCTTTTATTATTCCTTACCTACCTCATCACATATTTCACCTTTATCGTGAAACCATTCCTATTGAAGTATTAAACACCGTATTGCCCTTATAAAACAGTTAAAGGCTTTTATCTTTCCCTACCAATTGCTAAAAGCCCTAACTTTTTTTTTCTTTAGCCTCTTTGCCTCACAAATTCCTTGGTTGAATTAATCATGATCGAATGATTCTTCCTTTAACTAAACAGTCTCTTTTGTTTGTCCACAGAGAACTTCAGAAGCGGTGATTAGCATTAAACACTCGAGGCCATCGTACTCTAGTTCAAAAATCTAATCAAGTGATGGAGTCTACACGCTGACTCCCAAAAATGTATACCAGCTTTAAATATAAATAACATTTTCACAAATGAAGTTATTTTGAATCTTTTAGTTTTGTTTAATGCATCAAACAAATCTATTTTATACTCTAAATTGGTTTTCAGTTAAACATCAATGTTTTTAGGTAGCATGTATTTTAATTAATTTTTACTAGAGTTTATTTGCGCACAATTTTTCAGCCAGTAAAATAACACTGCCTTACTAGCATCCAGTCTTTGGATTATGCAATGTTACACTACCAATCAAAGTAACAGAACGATTTTTCTTTCTTAAAATATTTTCAAAATACGATGAGTAGAGAAGTGAAATTTCCTTGGTGGATTAAGTCATGCATTTAATCAATTTTATGAAGAGTTCATATGATACAATCGTATATTCAAGAAATTATACTAAATAAACTAACAAAATAAAATATTAACACGTGCAAAATTAGAGAATTCACAGAATTATTAGCAAGCAAATACATTAAAAACAAAGCAAGATTTGTCAACAATGAAACTTAAAACAATCAATATGAGGTAATGAAGCCTTTGTTTTATATTACTTTGCCGCAACGGCGACCACAGGACCTCACCAGTTTCTTGCAAAATTCTGATGTTATTTTGTTCTATTCTTGCTCACTTTTCGTCCATAAATCCGTAACAGTTTACGGCTACTGGTCTCGAACTTTGTCTCCAATGATTTTCCAGAGGTTCTCAATCGGGTACAGGCCCGAGCTCTGAGCAAGCCACTTCACTTTTTCGATATCTTCTTGTTTGAAATAGTATTTTACTCGCTTTTCAGTATGGCATGATGCGTTGTCCTGCATAAATACTGCTGTCTGTTTCAGAGATGCTCGAAGTGAAGGTATAATATGTTGTTGTACATCGTTTTGGTACACATTCGCATTTATCTTCCAATTATTCGCACTAGCCGACCAACTCTTTCAGATAAAAACATCCCCCATAACATGATGCTGCCTCTTCCATGCTTGGCAGACTTTTTAACACATTTGGGATTAATTCTGTTACTTACAGAGCGTCTAACAAAGCGTCTACCATCAAATCCAACTAAATTTACATTCGTCACTAAAATGAATTCCCTCCCAATCTTCATCCTTCCAAACACATATTTGAGTCTCGCCTTCTGGTTCTTATTACTGATGATTGGTTTTGTTGCTAGAGAACGAGCTTTTAAACTATGTGCATTGAAGCGACGGGACACTGTCAAACGGCTGACTTCTTTGCTCCTATTGTTCTTAATTTTTCGATAAATTCCTGCTGTGGGCCCGAAGGGATCCTTCATAAAGAACCGCCTAATAGCTTTATCTTCTCAACAGGTGGTTATGCTGGGTCGACCGACTTTTGCAGGATATTTATATGCTTTGCTTCCAATGTATAACTTTAGAACGCGTGAACTCACATTTTTGGACCTTCCTACCTTTCTTGAAATTGCAGAAAGAGTCCTCTTCGAAATCTTCAAACCAACGTTTCTCCGCCGTTGCTCAGGAGTCACTTTCACGTAGGCTGGCATCTCTACAAAGTGAGTATGACAACAATGGTGGTTGTATGTAAAGTTCTTACCTACTAAACCAAATGTTGCCAGAGGATTTCAAGAAACTTCTAGAATGTTCCTGAAATATTCGTTCTGTTATTTTTCACGTGTCAATATTTTATTTTGCTAGTATATTTAGTATAATTTCTGGAATATATGATTGCATCATATGAAATATTCACAAACTATATTAAATGTATACACCTATATACCATCGAAATTTTCTTTGCCCAATCATCATATATTTAAAAATATTATAATAAAGGAAAATCGTGCTCCTTTTAGCTCGGTAGTGTAGCTCTTTTTTATTAAACAACATAAATTATTTGTGATTAAAAAATTGTTTCTACGATACTAACGCATAATTTATCCGGCCTAGAAGATGTCTTACTTTTTAAATTTATGAAACTCTTAATATGCAGCCGACATAAGATCAACGCCTCTTCATCGTCAAGAAATATCAAGAAACCGAAAGCTGAATGCAAGTGAAGCATTATTTCAAAAGTAATTTTCCCAGAGAGCATCCACAACTAAACGTACTATTCCAAAAAGGTTGAAAAGTTTAAAGGAAAGGGAACTATTCTCATTTTAAATAAAGGATATTCAAGACGATTAAAAACTGTAAGGAACGAAGACAACATTCAGCGTATTCGTCAGTTATTAGTAGAAACCCCTAAAGTACACGTAAGAAGAAATGGTACAGGATTTTCACAAATATCATTTCTTCGAATCATTGTTCGGTAAGACTTTCAATTCTATCTATTAGCCCGTTATTAAACACCAACTCCTTGAAAATCATTTTCCTTACCGTCTAAAACTTGCTCAATGGTTTCTCAGACATCCAGGAAGATTCATTGAACATTTGATTTATTGGAGATGAGGCTACATTCTATATAAATGGTCAAGTAAACAGACAAAGCTCCCGTCACTATGCACCAGGAAACCAACCGCCCGAAGATCATGTGTACGAAAAGAGTATCCGAAGGGAAAATTTGTCGTTGTGTGTGCCAATAGGTCTTCAATTGGTGCAATATTTATTAATGGGAACTTAAATGGTGAAACTTACCTAGAAATTTTAAATCAAGATATTCTACAATTACCTGCTGCTGCTGGAGCCAGATTTAAACGCGTTTGGTGGGTTCAAGACGGCGCTCCTGCTCAGAGAACACTGATTATTAAGAATCGCTTCCAAAAAGTATTCCAAAGGCGAATAATTGCAGTGGCCCATGAGACCGAATGACCTCCGAAAAGACCTGATTTTACCCTATATGATTTCTTTTAATGGGGTCATTTGAAGAGTGCATTTTATTTAACACCACCTCTGAATTTAGATGACTTGAGAAATCGCATCACAAATTAAATAAACATCTTAAATGACAGACCAGTTATTATCAAATGAGTGACGAGGGCGATGAAAGATAGAGCCCACGTCTGTATAAATAGAAATGGCCGCGAAGTTGAATAAGGATATACGCGTGTCATAAACAATAAAGAAACTTTTGACAGTTATTAAGGATTAATTATTTTGAGATTATTATGTTTCTATTATTAAATCAATATTATATTTAATTCAAAATACATGCTGCCTAAATACTATTGCTTTTGCCTGCAAATGTATTAATGGTGTAAAGTAGCAGTGTTTTCTAGATCGAACAAAACAAATGTTTTCCAAATATCTCAACTTATGAAAAGGTTATTTAGATTTATTAGTAGAGGACCATCTTCATCCTTGTAGAGGATTGATGGGTACATAGCTCTAGTCCAAGTATTTTGTCAAGAATTTCAGGACCCTTAGTTTTAATATTTATAATAAATACATAAAATGTTCACAAAATTTCATATACCTATAAATTCTTTCATTCGGGAATTTCGTGTCGTTTATGGAAAATCAATAAAATTCGATTTAAGAAAATTTAATTAATTTTAAAGTTAATTTTGGTGCCTTGTTGAAAAAAGTAATTAAATGGTTTTCTAGATACGTCATTAATAGTATTGAATCTATCGAGAGGCTAACTTTTTTAGGTAAATAATTAGGACTTGGGTGACCTACTAACGGAGATAACTAAACAAATGTAGGTTAGAACTTATTAACTAAACTAGGGATCATTTAGCAATGAGAACATATTGAAATTATTTATGGTTTTATTTTTTAATCTGGCATGAACGTTCCCGGTGACCTATTATATAATTACATAAATAACTATTTTCGGATTACGAATCTTGTAGAGATATAGTCAATAGATGTCATTTTTGGGGGGTTAATACCAATAAAAAAATAAATTCTCTTCGGCAACTGCAGTTTATTTCAAACTTTTCCAGAAGAGGCTGGAAATCTCCAAATAACATTTAATGTGATTAAAATAATCGAATATTGTATCGGTTCGCCGTTACCGACTAGCAAGATGACGCTCAGATTACAAAAGAGCATATACGTATTTAGAGTTTCCTTTAGTAATCTGTATATTAAAGATTATTATGTATTTATAGGTAAAAATTTATATCTTCATATAGACACTGTTGCTTCGATAGTTCCCGATTGGAAGGAAGATGGCTAAGCAGTCTAACGGCCCCTGTCTGGTGCCCCTTGTAAGATTTCCAGAGATACTGTCAAGCTAATTGTAGGAATGATGAGGAAACAGGCCAGAACTACCCACAAGGAGTTAGTTTAATATGTACCAGGGACGACTGTTATACGTCAGATGGCTTTGAACTTAAATACAATCTTGTAGAGCAAGAGAAGTGGTATGTCGAAAAGATCGCACCTAGTTCTGTCTTACGCTTAAAGGGTCATTTATATATGTGAAATAGATATTAAACTAATGTTCTTTGTTAAGATGAAACCAACCTTGAGTAATTTGACCTAATTCTCATTGTGAAAATTGATGAAGAATAAGAAAGCGTACAAAGCAAAGAACTACATCCAAACCATAAATCATTATGTTAGCAAGAATAGTGTAAGATTGTTTCCGTCCCATGGTCAATAACGACTTCATGTAAGTGATGGTAGGATGGATGGAGCCCTGTACCCCAAATTAATAGCAATAAAACGTTCCAAAACGTACCATCAATGGCACAAGATATACTTTGAAGATAATTCAATCAATATAATAAACTATATCATCCACGTTCCTCACTTCAACCCGATCCCAAAATATGTAGCGGGAAACGAAGATGCAAGTCCAGTCTTGCCAATTCAGTAATGTGAACGAACTGGAAGGAGATTGGTCAAAAATACGAACAGAAGGCTACTGAAAACTAAAGACTTCTCTGAAGCGGCTGGAGGATTTCATTGGTAACAAAATGCATATAATTAATAGATACAACTTGTTTATGAAAGTCCCCGTAAGGGGCGCGGCGATTTGCCTTCCCGGACGCCGTGCTGGCGGGACTCAGCGCCCCGTCCGGCCCCAGCTTAGCCTCTTGTCCTTTCTTTCAGCACACTTAGCCTAAATAAAGACTGTGTGTAAAAACTATTAAAAAAAAATTGTTTATGATAGTTAATCCATTTTGCTTTTTCGTTTTAAGATTATTGCTTTATATTTTTGTATATAAGTAAGAAAGAATATGTTGGAGGATTTATTTTATGTAGAAGCATTCAGTTATGTGCCTAAAGATTATATGACCACATGATGTGCTTTGTAAGGTTAAATTAGTTAGTGTGTGTGTAGGAAGATTTGGGAAACCCCAAAAGTAAGAGAAAACCTAAAGTAACATTCTGATAAATCAGAGACTGAGGGAAAAAGTACGTGAGAATGCTTTAATTAAGATAACGAAACAATCTACATGAAAATAAAGCGAATGTGGAACAAATTGAATGATTAGTTGAAACTGCAAAAGCTCTGTTTGGATGTGTTAGAAATGAAATGAGAATGCAAAAAAAAACAGAATGGTGCAGTGAATCGTGCAAAAGTAAAAGGTAATTACATAGGTTTTATAGTGCCAATAAGGATGTCATAGAGCTACTGGTGAATGCATACAACGAGACGAAAAGTAAAGATAAACGAGTAATTAAGAAAGTAGCAAATGAAGTATTTGGGATGTAGAGGAATGAAGATTTGGATGGGAAAGGGAAGTTATTCTGAAAGTAAATGAGAAATGTGAAAAAGCAGGAGACGAATAGTTGCTTTAAGATCAAAGATAAGAAGGACAGGGTACTTGTTAGCAAATATGCTGGGGGAAGTAGATAGCGAGATGAAAATGGCGAGTTGTTTTATATGGGTATGGAAGATAAAATAAATGTAAAGAGACGTTGAGATGTTAAAAACTGATAGTGATTGAGTTTTGAAATGTGTTTGATGATTGTGTTGTAAGGCAATTGAAAGTAGAAGAGGTTGATAACAGGAAGAATGTTGTCTTATTAAAGCTGTATAAGGGTAAGAATGAAAGGTTGCTTGGTGTATGGTAATATTTAGGCTGTCTGATGAAGTGGTTCATTTCCAAGACACGTCTAGCCGTGTTTTGAAGCGGACAGGGTTCTACCCTGCTCTTCGTCTGCCTTCACGGTGGGAGCCCGATTTGTAATTCTTCAGCTACTCACAAAGCGCGTTATGCGCGCCATTGCGGCATTAGAATCTCCGCATCCTCTAGTTCGGAGTATCCGTGAGGCCATTGGTGCTGGAGGTCTTCAGCATGACTAGATTATCTAATACAGGGCTTATTGCTATGTAGGGTTGCGGGAAATAAACGCGCTGACCAGTAGTCAGGCTGTCATACAGCATGAGCGACCAACCTGCGATTTTCTCTTCCTCGTTCTGACTACATGGCACGAATAATAACCTCTCTTCGCTTTGCACATCCAAGCAAATTGGAGACGGCAGGCAAGAATTCAAAGTTGCGTACCATCAGGCACCAAAATTTCCCATGGACCTGCCCCCTAATGCCTCCGCGGCACCGTGTATTTTTGCCTCCACCGAATCGTACAAACACGCCTGACGAAGGATCATCTGATGTAGTGTTCTGCTGAGCTTTTTTGCGAAGATGCTTGCATTCCCAGCCTGCACAAAGGTATATGATCCAATGTCCTATATGGGGAAGGTTATTGCGCTTGTCTATCAGGCTGTAGTGGGGCTCTGGCACATCAGACTGTGGTGTGATAGAGTCGTGGGAGGAGAGGGAGAGCCTTCCTCCATACAATTTATTCTTTTTTAATTTGTTGGTTGAGAGGTAAACTGCATCGTATCCAAACGCACAATCTAACGGGTGGGTGAAAACGATGCAGTGTACTGCGTAAACGATCGTGTGTACTGCGACGGCTATTAGATTGATATATTGGATACAGACGCTTGGTTGTCGGGGGTAACGGGGTTCTTACAGGTTTACACGATGCACTTTGAACGTGGCATATCATTGCTATGGTAACCACATAATTTGTTGGTTGTTTGTTTAGATCTTTGGCCCCTTTTTCTTATAGTTTATTGGGCTCCTTTTGGTGTTCTTTTTCTTGAATTGCTTTTTAATCATCATCATCACTAACTCTATAATTTAAGAACGGGATTTTGGGGAGTATTTGAATAATAATTTCATCTTAGTTTGGTTATGACTTATGTTTTTTTATCAAAGTTATTTCTAATAATTCTTTTATAATATCAAAAAAAAAAATGGTGAAGTTCAGCAATAAATATTAGTATCGAAATTTTGTGATTTTTTAAAACCCAAAGATTACAGATGGTGAAGTTCAGAAAATTTATTTTTATATATCTTCTTCTATAACTATATTTTAGCAACGCGATATTTTGAAAGGGGGTTAATTTAGTTTAGAATTCCTTTTTAAAATTATTATAATTGGCGAATTTCAGAAAATTTATAAAAATTTAACCATGGCTGCTTTTTTTTTAGATTTTTAATTTTAATCTTAGTAGCGAAGCGCAGGGAAAGGGGCCTAGACATTGCCTGGTATTGATATAATTTTAAAAACGGACTCAAAATAGGCGCTTTTAATTTTGTCAGTTCAAATTTTCCTCCTATTAAATCATTCGATTCCTGTCCTCCTCTCAAGTTAGTAAGTGTTCATTCATTTATTTCTTTTTAATTTTTGTTTTGTTTTCTGTTTATTTTTAGAATTTTCTTTGTTTTTCTTTGTAATTTCGCATTGTCCTCTCGGTAATTTTTTGCATTGTTTTCTTGAAAATTTACTAAACTCTAAATTTATTCATTATTACATTATCGCATTATTTTCTCTCAAATTCAATAAACTTTAAACTTATTATCAGTCATTAATACATATATCTCTTTATATATTCTAAGCTTGCTTGCTTCCATAGCTAGGTCATCACTATTCTGTGGCGAGGCTAGTTACGACATTATTAATACGAGGTGAGTCTAGTTCCCCCCAAATTAGTCTGAGGCAAGCATAGTTAGGCCACAGGTAGTCTGAGCCTAGTTATGTGATCACTATTATGAGGATAGCCTAGTTAGGCCATCAGTAGTAAGAGGCATGCCTAGTTAATTAAGTCATCATTTTTCTGAAGCGAGCCAAGATAGGCCATCACTACTCTGAGGGAAACCTATTTAGGCCAACATTAGTCTCAGGCGAGCCAAGATAGGCCATCACAAGTCTGTTAAACACGTCTAACCGGTTCCGTATCGTCCAAATTCGCTTATCTATTTCCAGTAATAGGCTAACCTACTCCTAGTTAATAGGCTAACTAGCCTAGCTAAGTCTTAGTTAATAGCCTAACTTGAATACTCCTAGTTAATAGCCTCACTATTCAAATTTAGTCCTAGTTAATATTTTCATTATTCTATACTAGCTTTAGTTACCGTAACTAGGCTATTCACTCTTGGATAATAGTCTAACTTGCCTAATCCTATTTAATAGGCTAACTATTCAATACTCTTCCTATTTAATAGTCTCACTACTCTAGCCTTGTCTTAGTTAATAGCCTAGCTAGCCTAGTCCTTATTAATAGTAAAACTAACCTAACCTAGTCTTATCTGATATATCATTAGCCTAGCATAGTCCAAGTTAACATCTAATTAGACTAGTCTAGTCCTTGTTAATATCCTAACAAGAATGCCTGGTTTTAGTTAGTAGTCTGACTAGATTAGCCTGGTTCTAGTTAATAGTGTATCTAGCTTACCGAGTCCTAGTTAAAACTCTAACTAATATAGCCTACTCTTAATTAATAGCGTATCTAGCCTAGTCCTAATTAATATCCTAACTAACATAGCCTTGTCCTAGTTAATAGTCTCACTAGCCTTGCCTAGTCCTAATAAATACTCTAACAAGACTATCCTAGCCTAGCACTAGTTAATAGTCACACTAAACTAACATTGTATTATTTAATAATCTAATTAGCCAAACCCTAGTCCTAGTTGACAGTCTAAGTAGCCTAGCTTAGTCCTAGTTAATAGCCTAAGTAGCCTTTCTTGGTCCTATTTATTAGGTTAACTAACTTATCCTAGTCCTATTTAATAGTATGATTATCATAGCTTAGCTATAGTTAATCGTCTAACTAACCTAGTCCTAATTAATAGCCTACTTAACCTATTCCTCATATTTCTCTCATTAAGAGGAGTTGTTTTGGTAGCTCAAATATCTTCTCTTTTTTAAAAAAAACATTTTATTTCGTTTGTTTACACAAATAAAATGGGAAAAGTTCACATAAACAAGTGATAACTATAATTTAATAAATTTACGTAATTAAAAAATAACAAGGCAGCAAAAGCATTATCATGACCTAATATACATAGGGAATAAGATGTGTTGGTAGGATAAATGGAATATACTCATCTCAACAAATCCGGGCAATTATAAAACGAATATAAATCAAATAAAAATACCTTCGAATTCAAAGAGTCCCTAAAACGAATGGCGTCTTGACAGGCAGAAAAGGACCTCAAAAGGGCAAACATTGAGGCTGAAATCACGAGAGAAAACAAATTCACAAAATTGAAGAACTCCATCAAGAACAAAACGAATAGTAAGGAAATGGAACTAATTAATATCGTTCAAAAGTTTCATGGGGACAAAACGAAATCTAAGGTTTTTGAAATATTTAAATCTTTTCCACATTAACCATACCTCCCCGCCTCTTTTACTAGTATTATTTAGCTTTTTAGGTTGTTCTGTTTGTCTTATCTTTCATTTTTGCCCCCCTAAGTGACACTTATTGGCTACGCTGGTTTTCATTTATTTTTAAACTTGAATCAAATTAATATTTTAATATTATAAAAAGCATTTGTAGAGTTTGATTGGTCGTTAAAACGATGTGCTTATGAGCCTTTCTTTATTAATGGCGTCTCGGAGGTCTGTCTCGTTCCCGTTCTTGGCCGATTCTGTCGAACCCGGAATGCATCAAACCCTTCCTTTCCCCAACATCCCCCGCTACTTTCTCTCGATTACTCCTATGCATATTCATGTAGCGGTTAATGCATCCGGTGTCTCCACACCCTTCGAGACAACCTTTTTAGATCCTTCTTCACCATTTTTATTGGTTTCTTGTGTTTCCTTGTCCTTTAGTTGGAGGCGTTGGTAAGAGTGAGGTCGGATATCAGTTGAGGCTAGAGATAAGAGGGAAGACTGAAGGATGTTTTCAAATATTTTCGCCAAGCTTCTCGGCTGAAGAGCAGAAAAGAAAAGTAGAAGCTGTTCTCAGATGCATAAAATTCATCAAAGGTTTTCATTCGGGTTTGTTTTTTTAGAGGAGGGTGACCGGGAGAAGCTGGGCAGATGAATTCAGAAGGGAGAGCGGCAGAACGCGGCATCAGCCTCAGGAAGATGCAAGCTGCACATTTTAAGGGCGTTGCCAGTCACGCTGAACGAAATTGCATTTTTCTTTCGAAGGGGGACTTTCTCCATATGGGGTGGTTGATCCCGTAGCCTCGGGGGAGTGGGGTGTGGAGTGAGGGGGGATCGGCGAAGATAACCTAGTGAACCATTGGGAGAAACCATGATGAATATGAATTTTACAGATTTAATCTTGGCTCCAAGAAACTATCGAACGAATGCCTCACCGCTCTGGTTGTATCGTAACGCCCACAGCATACAGGAAAGGAGCAATACTCAACATAGGAAGTCAAATCTGAGGGATTGCTGAGTGTTTATTCGTCTATATTTGTAGTTGATATAACTTATGTAAAAGATTATGAGAGCGAACAATAACCAACATTGCAAACTGATCTGAAAATGGATAGAAAGGGAGAAGAAATGAAAGCCGATTGGAGAACACAACAGGGAACTACTAAACCCCAACCGTTTAAAAGACCACTGATGATTTCTTCGTGCGATTGCATATGCGGACCTGCAAAATTCCTTGTGGAAAATCAACTACCATAACACAGGTTACATTATAAAGCATAATAGAGTTTCACATTTGAACTTGGTGACATTATGAAACCAATGTAGACAGCTGTAAAGCTGCAGCACCTCAATTTCGTCATCCGCATTTTCATTTGCGTTTAGTATGACATTTTTATTTCGTTATTTATTACTTTCGTGCCTTTCTTTCTTTTTACGCATGAGAGATACAGAGAGACTTTAACTTTGTTTTCTAGTAGGTGCAGGGCACCGATTTTCTGGTTTTCTCACGGGACTTGCACACACGTACATAGACATGTCAAGCGACCAGAGAGACTTCCGGCCTAAGATAGAAAGAGGGAGTTAATGAGAAATATATACATATATATATAAATATATATATATATATATATATATATATATATATATATATATATATATATATATATATATATATGGAGAGAGTTTTGGGGAAGAAATGGACACAAAAGGATTAACACCTCAAGTGAAGAAAAAGCAAAGATTTTATAACATCTCTGACAAGCGATATAACAATGAACAATTGGCTTATACATATACCAGGCAATGGCTTCGCCACTGGAGGGAGCTTGCGCTTCGCTCCTAAGATTAAAATTTAAAATCTGAAAAAAAGCAGCCATGGTTAAATTTGTATAAATTTTCTGAACTTCCACAATTATAATAATTTTAAAAAGGAACTCTAAATTAAATTTCCCCCCTTTCAAAATATACGTTGCTAAAATATAGTTATAGAAGAAGATATGTAAAAATACATTTTCTGAACTTCACTATTTATAATTCTTTGGGTTTTAAGAAATTCACAAATTTTCGATACTTGTATTTATTTCTGAACTTAACCATTTTGTTTTTTGAAATTAAAAGAATTATTAGAAATAACTTTGATAAAAAAAACATGTCATAACCAAACTAACATGAAATTATTATTAAAATACTATAAAAAAACCCTTCTTAAAACATAGTTAGTGACGATGAATACTCAAAAAAATCCCTTTCTTACATTATACAGTTAGTGATGATGATACTAGCAATAAGACTGCATTATTTGATAAATGTATCTCGTCTTCCGCTTTGCTACTACATTTGTCGCTTTCACTCTTGAACCTAAGATTTCGGAGTCTGTTCTCTGAATGCTCAAAGAGGCAATAACAAATGAGGACAAGACACATTCCAGGTCTTTTTCGGACGAGGTCCGGCACAGAGTTCAAGGTTATCCCGAGGTTAAAGTTAGGCTAAAGTTAAGTTAGGTTAGATTGCTGATGACTGAATTACTTATAGGCGCTACTCACGGTACAAGCCTTGAACGTCTAAACCCAACCTTAGACTAGCGATGATAGCCTTGAACGCCTAAACCCAACCTTAGACTAGCGAGGATAGCCTTGAACGCCTAAACCCATCCTTAGACTAGCGATGATAGCCTTGAATGCCTAAACCCAACCTTAGACTAGCGATGATAGCCTTGAACGCCTAAACCTAACCTTTTCCTAGCGATTACCTCAACGCCTAAACTAAACCTTTTTCCTAGCGATTACCTCAACGCCTAATTCGTTGCCGTGCCCATTCAGAAAAAGACCGCAGCTTCTTCATAGAACGTCATTCAGACTCATTCTCAATTATCTCAAATTCATTTGTACCAAATTGCATGGTGGAAATTTCTTTGTCTTTAAGTCTATTTCTAGTTCCGTTTTTGTCTTATTTAACTAAATATAATGGTAAAATATGACACAAATTATGTTAATCCCTTTATTAAAGGCTGGAATTTTATGTAAACGGTGTTTTCATGTTTGTTTGTGTGTATATATGTAGGTGTGCATTTGAGCATGTGTTCTCGAAGTTTCACGCAGTGAGCTAGTATATGGTAACCTAACGCTCAGACAATTTCACGGCAAACCTCTTCATCCATAGACAATTCCCTAATTCAAGAGATGCTAAAGATATAAACTGAGATCCAACGATAGAGTGGTAAGTCTATATCTTATGTACATTGAAATTTATCAGGCTCTAATTCTCCATCGGTAATTTATAGTGCACGTGTTCCTCGCGTGCTCTTTACAAATTATAACCTTTTATTAGTAGGTGGAGAATGATCATAATTATATAATTATGACGGATTCATTTCCCTTATTAGAACTATCACAAGTCCTTTACAATTCTTTTTGGCAATATTTAGAAGAACCATAACATAGCTTACGTTAAGCCGTTCTGCAAGATTTCATAGCACCTTTTCATCACAAACAGGTTATTTATATGTGATGAGAGGTGTGGCTACATCGTGTGCTAGCTTTGTGTGCATATTGCTCTATGAATTCACGTACATTAAACAGAAAAATGAACATGCGTTGACTTTGGAAGTTTGGGGTTCGTTTTAACGCTCATGTCGGTGCATTTAGGCAAAAGGATTTGTATCTTTTTGTTTGATTGTGAACATTTACAGGAGAGTTAGAAGAAAATTAAAAGAAACTAAGGATTTTTTAGTATTTAGGGAAATTGTGCATTGGTTGCCGTAGTAAAAGAGACAAAGCAACGTTCGCGTATAAAATATTTGAAAGGATAGATAGTTGAGGTAAAATACACAATGAGAAAAATGAAACATATACTCGTATATTGATGGCTGGGAAGAGTCAGTGCGAATAAATATTTTTAAAAACGCAGTACCAGATGTGCTTTCTCCGGACCTAGATAAGTTTTCTTTGAAGCATTCCAATAATTACCTCCGTCACACGAAGGTAACTAAATCTCATTCAGGCAGTAGAAGCAGTAGGCTGACGTGTTCAACGGACGATCACCGATCGCTTATTTTCACTTTCAATGATCCAGTCCCCGGAATGCCCTCAGATGCCATCCTACCCCCTCCGTCCTCTTCTTCTGCAGCCAGATCACGATTACCGATCGCTTATTTTCACTTTCAATGATCGCTTCTACTTTTCCGTCGTCTTCTTCAGCAGCCAGATCACGGTCACCGACCATCTACTAGCTCTTAATCCTACTTTGTCCCTAATTGAAGTATTGAAACTTGTGTGATTACAAATGGTACCTGGTTATTCAAAGTCGATTCTCAAGTCGTAGATGCTTCGCACATGATGCAATCCGTATCACTTTTATTTAGCAATTTACTAAATATTACTACAAAAAACTATTACTTTTAGAAAGTACTTTGTTACCCTCAGAAACGACTTCATTATCCTCACGTTAGTAATTACCTGCAGTTGAGAACTAAGGCCATAAGACATATCGGATCGTGAAGTCGAAACAGACCACAGATTGATTGAAGCCATTCGCTAATAAGGTAGGTTCTCCCGAATTTAAAGGCACAACCAGGCTTTACTGGTATCACCTTTTAATTGAATCATTGTTTATTTAATCAAGTTATTTAGAATCGAGCGACGGCTAATCTTGATCATATTGCCGCATGGCGTTAAAAAGAATTACTTTAGACCAGGAGTTCTCAACCTTTTTCCACCCAAAGCCTACTATAATTTCCAGAAAAACGTATACGCCACCGGAAGTTTAAAAAAAGTTAAAAAATTATAACTTTTAAAGATCTTAATCTTAATTAATGAGTAGAGTAGAGTCTAACATATTTACTGACCACAAAAGCATAAATAAATAAATAAATAAACAAAATTTCCCATTGGCCTATTTAGCTGTTCAGACGCTGCAACTAAAACAGAAAATCCGGTGTTACTCATAGATGCCAAAGACAAGGAGGTTGGAACGACTGAGCTAAAACACCTAATAAGCTAATTTTGATATCATTATATATACCTGTTGGTTACCAAGATGCCAAAGACAAGGAGGTTGGAACGACTGAGCTAAAACACCTAATGAGCTAATTTTGATATCACTATATATACCTGTTGGTTACCAAGATGCCAAAGACAAGTAGGTTGGAACGACTGAGCTAAAACACCTAATGAGCTAATTTTGATATCACTATATATACCTGTTGGTTACCAAGATGCCAAAGACAAGTAGGTTGGAACGACTGAGCTGAAACACCTAATGAGCTAATTTTGATATCACTATATATACCTGTTGGTTACCAAGATGCCAAAGACAAGTAGGTTGGAACGACTGAGCTAAAACACCTAATGAGCTAATTTTGATATCACTATATATACCTGTTTGTTACCAAGATGCCAAAGACAAGTAGGTTGGAACGACTGAGCTGAAACACCTAATGAGCTAATTTTGATATCACTATATATACCTGTTGGTTACCAAGATGCCATTTAGCAAAATTCTATATTAAAAAAAAGTTGAATGCTTGTCAAAATAATATTCTTAGATTCCACGCCTAGGTCCACGCCCACAAAAAATTCCAAGGCACCAACATTGGAAATCCTATTTTAGATTTAGTGGTGTACCTTTTTCAGGGGCAGGGGCGCTTATTTTCTAGTAGTGTGTGTGGGGGGGGAGATATCTAGTAAGGATGGTCGTGAAAGTATTTTTTCTTAGTTAATATAAAATTATAGGACATAGCAAAACAAAACCAGAAGCAGGGAGAATGGGGGAAGGCTTGTACACTAACCATTTGTATCCTGGGGATTGAGTGTTCATATATTTTTTTCTTCTTGTTGCATTTCCCCTATTTACATTTTTTATTCACCCTAAGTCCCCTTTACCCCTTTTGCTTTGTTCTTCCTCCAAATAAACATTTCAATCAACTGTTCAAATCCACCAAAGAGAGAGAGCTCAAGCATTTGGCGTTGACATTTCGGTCGGATTAACCCATGTTATATTTACTTATAAGTTGTTTATTCCCTATTTATTCGCTATCATCCCTATTTCCTGATTATTCATTTTCGTATTCCCTCGTTCTTTTTTACTGGCCGTTGCTCTTAAAAGGTTGTAGCATTTTCCACACTGATCCATTTCTGTTTTGCCGCCCAATCGCCCGTAAAGGGCACGACCATTTGCTCTCCTGGTCGCCGTGATGACGGCACCCAGTGCCCCGTCCTGCCCTAGCTTAACCTCTTCTCTTTCTTTCTTACACCCTATCTTCTTACCCTACTTCTTTACTTTCCCTAGAACCTCCCCTACATCTTTCTCTAGTCCGCCTCTAATTTCACAGGTTAGATGTCGACCAGTTTCCACTCATACAAGTATCCCGGATCGAGTCTGTTGGGAGAGGGGATAACGCCCCCTCACACCTGAGCACCAGTTTGGTGTGGTGGGTTTTTAACAACCTGCTTCTCCTACACCTTGACCTTCCTCACATTCCCTTTATCTATCTCCTCACAGTCAATCAATTTTACGCCGAGCCTAAGGTCGAGCCACTATGCTGATGGGCTGCCAGGCCGGTAGAGGGGTGGAGTGGCCTCAATTAGCGGCAGCTGGTTTTGCCGGCCCCGTATTCACCCCTAGCAGAGCGAGCTACTGCGTGGGGTGATTAGCGTTTGGATCCCGTAGAAATAATAGGGTTACCATGCCCACCGATGACGTCTATTTTAACTCCCCATCAACTCTCCCTTTATCATCATCGGAACCGCCTTCGGTCTGCTCCAACGAATAAATGGAGGTCTCAACACTACTTCCCCTCTGCTTTCGAAGGGGACCCTCCAAACCTCATTGAGTGGATAGGAGTCTTACTCGTCTCCTAGGCCTACGAGTGCAGAGGACTCCCCCTTACCCGCTTCTCTTGAGTCGCCCTTAGGCGACTCCCTCTTTCCAGCGGCAGTCCCTCCTTTTCTTTCACAGGGGACGGCCAAGAAAGAACGCAGGTGGCACAAAATTAACCACTCCCGAGCGGCTCGATAGGGTTAACCGCCTTATGGGGGCAAGGGATGGCAGGGCCCGTCAGTCATGCCCCTCTAACTTCCTACACTCGTGCGTTCAGAGTCTCCAGGGGGTCGTTGTAAGTGCTTCCCTCTCTTTTCCGACGGATGCAGGCTCGCTGGCCCACTACTTGAAAAAAGGTAACTCAAAGGGGATCAGTAATGTCTCGGGGGTATGCCACATGGAGCACCCTCCTGAAATGGACATAGTCCCTGAGTGTCCCAACCTCAGAGGGTAAAATCTTCCATGGGGTCGAACCTGGGCTTGGTGCCAAGCATGGAAGTAGAGTCCGCCCGTGTGCAAGCAACTCCTCAGACGGCTCAGGTCTCTGGTGCCTCTGTAACAACCAATAACTTCTTTACTTCAGAGAAGGATCTTGCTGATGCTGTTCCATCTGGCTCAAGGGCTTATTCAGGCAAAGGAGAAAAGAGGGTTTCAATCCCAACCCTCCTCTGCTAAAGAGAGAAGAAATCGCAAGACAAAAAAGAACAAGGGCTTCTGCCTCTCCGCAGGAGTGACGAAGACCAACCGTTCGCTGCCGTTTTGGTAAGCGACCAAGAAAAGATCGGCACGTCAAACCACCGGTGCTACACAGAGCAAAATTAGAGGTGCGCAGAGTGGAGCCTCGATTACGTCTGGGCCCCTCATTCAGAGGTTACCTGACGTTTTTGTGCCCGTTGGCTTCAAACACTTCTTCTTATTTTATTTAATGATGGCAGCATGTTGGCCAAGGGCAACATGATCCACCAGAGGAGAGCCGAAGGCGACCCGTTTCTCGGAGTCCAGCCTTTTGGCGAATGAGTCGAATCCCTTCAAGGTGGCTATGATTAGTGCCCTTCGACACTTGACGACACCGCCGACCATGGAGCGGTCAAAGTCGAACGTGCGATAAGAAAACAGGGACGGGCCTCAACAAACTTCCTTAGTCGGTGCGTACCGGTTGCTATATCTATCTGGCAAAGGCATTCGTGCCATTGCTGTGGATTGCTACTACTTCTAATGCTTCGGCTATACGAATCAAACCTGTAGACGTGCAAAGTCATAGTTACCGAAAGTCTGTGTAAGTTGCTGTAAGGCTGCACACGATAAGTCAAAATCGTGTGTAGCAAACTGTGTCAATTGCGGAAAGACCCTCCGCCCTGCTTCTTCGAAGCAATGAAATGCTTATCTCCTTGAGAAGGAAATCCTCGCCGTTCAGGCCCAGGATCGCCTTTCATTTCGCAAGGCTAAGGACTTGGTCCTGGCGCGTCCAGTGCTCCTGGCACTCTGCTCCTGGCCCTTACAAGCCTAGGAGCACGGTCGTTTTCCCGCCAATTTGGAACCCTTCTGCGGGTTATACCCACCCCGGGTGCTCCCCTGGTATAAAGGGTTCATTACCAGCCCGTTCGAAAACCAGCACTTCCCCTCTTTCCGCCAGCGTCAGCGTTTTCTGTAAGGCGAAACAGCCACACGCCTCCACTGACTCGAGCCCGTTGGCAACGAGGCAACACCCCTGAATTGGTTCTGATGCCATCTTCCGGGGTTCCTAAAGCTGCCCCCCCAAAAGGAGGAAAGCACTAAAGGAGTTTCGGCTCCTACTTCCACAAAGAGTGCTAGGCTAGGTGACTCAAAAGCGGTTGGACCTCCAAAGGAGGGGGCCCCTACTCCTCCAAAGCATCCCAGCCTGCCTAAGGTTTCTTGACAAAGGAAGGAAAATACTCGCATGGCGACCCCAACCTACCACAATAAGTCCTCGAAGGCTACAGCACCTTCAGCGCATTGTCCGGCCAATAACGCCCGGAGTTATGCATCCAGAAAGCGTACGGCCATTCCCGTGGGGGGCTTCTCTTCGAAGAGGGCTCCCGCATCTCCTCCATGCCAGGCCTGGATTGGCATATTCTTTCAATGGAATTGCCGTGGACTCTGGGCTAACTGGGAGGAGCTGCGGAGCTCGTATCGTCCTGTTCACCCTTAGCTATATTTTTGCAGGAGACCATGCTGGGTGCGTGCCCCATTCCCATCCTCCAGGAGTATAAGGGTCTACGACCCCACCAGCAGGGAAAGGGACCTGGCAGGAGGTTGCGCCATTTACACCCGGTATTATGTCTCCGTCACCTGGATAGGATGTATACTGTCTATTCTGTGTACATTCTACTGTCAGCCCACTTCGAAATGGGGGACTTCCTCCGAGCCGTCGCACGGGTACCGAGGTCCTTTCTCTTGATCTGTATATGAACGGATGAGGCTCCTCTGGGGAGACTACTCGATCAATCCCAGGGGTCAGTTCCTGGCCGATCTATCTTGGTCTATTTTTGTGCTCTCCGGATGCACAGCCTGATTTCGGGTTCGGGGTAGTCGATGACCCCCATGGTAGTAATCACTTTCCCATTTAAATATCATTTGTTGGGCCGCTGCTGCCTGAGTGCCCGCCCCGATGGTGCTTGGCGCTGTCGGGTGGTCCGAATTTCACGAAATGACTGATTTCTCTGTCTCAGTCTAAGAGTTTAGGTCAGTGGACGAGGCCAATGAGTTCTTCTCCAGTAACCTCATCACCGTGTGCCTAACTACCATTCCTAGAACGTCTGGCCGTTTTGCACGCAGACCGCTTCCTGGTAGTCAGCCGAATGTGAGGCGGACCTCAAACAGAAGCGTTATGCTTACATGTGCTATAAGCGGTGCTCGAACGATTTCACTCCCGGTCAATTTCGTCGAGCAAGGACAAAGTTATGGTATGTTTCGAAGCACGCCCGCCGCTCTTCCTGGTAGGCATACGTGTCTTCACTTAACGGAAAGACCCCTCAGGCAGAGGTCCGCGGTGAAGTCCTTAGCTATCGCTTTCTTCGCATTCTCTAGCCGGGAAATTGCCTAGCCAGCATTCAATGCGCGTCGTGATGTAGCAGAAGTCTGCTGACTGGACTTTACCTCCAGGGGCGGAGAACCCTTTAACGACAGGTTTCCAATGAGCGAGTTGCGTTCCACTCTCGCTTCGTGCGCGGAAACCGTTCCTGGTCCGGACAATGGCACGTACACCATGCTTCGACACCTGGGTGAGCGAGACATGGCTTTTCTGTTAGATTTGTTCAACAGGATCTAGGTAGAGAGTATCCTCCCCGACTCCTGGCGAATTGGTACTGTGTTCGCTTTTTTCAAACCAAGGAGAGATCACTCTACTCTGGACGGCTTCCGCCCAATTTCTCTAACCTCCTGCGTGTGGAAGTTGAGGAAGAAATTAGTAAATGTTTGATTAGCCTTTTTTCTGGATAGTGGAGGCCCTTTGTCTTCTGCAGAGTGCGGCTTCCGCAAGTTCCACTCCACGTCGAATGCTCTGCTGCTCTAACTGGAAAATGTCGGCTGCGAGGCCATCCTTCGTAGACAGCACTATGCCACGGTATTTTTAGAATGCCTATGATACCGTATGATGATACTGTTTTACGGAATACTGATAGTGAGAACCGAAAACGATAAGGACAAGCGAAATGGAAAAACCAAGTTTGACAAACTGAAGAGAACATAAACTAAAAGACAAAATAATCAGAACTACAGAACTGAAGAAACAAGGACCAACACAGACCCTAAGATCTGCTCAAGGTCAGTCCGCTTATACATAGAAGATATTAACTACCACATTCTAACGTTAGTGTATCATATTTCTTTTTTTTACATGTTTTTTTTTAATATTTCTATTCTACTGTGCACACTTATATACATGTGTACGCTTGACATGCAGGTTCAACTATCCCTCAAATTCACGAGCACGCTTTTTCGAACCAGGGAGGGGGGGAGGGGTGATAGGATAGTACTCTCGTCTCCCGCAGGCTTCGCCTGCCAGTGATGAAAATAATATACTTATAGGACAGACAGAAAAAAAAGGTGAATTCATATTCACTCCATGCAGGGAGGCGTTGCTGGCATCTTCCTATTCATCATTTCATTTTAATCCTTAACTCCTTATAATATATGACGTTTTAATCTGTGTTCCTACTACCTTAGACTTACACTATTGGAGTACTCATCAAGTCGGTTTTTGAACATATTAACTGACCTGCTTTCTACTGCACGGTTGGACAGGCTATTCCACGTTTGCGTGATTTCAAACGTGAAGTAATTTTAAGCTATAGTAGAGTTAAATCGCTGTTCACTAATTTTAAAGCCATTTTAGCGTGTGTTGGCCCTTTCGTCCATTTCGAACAATAGTCTGTAATCAATATTAGTAAATCCTTTTAAGATTTTGAATACCTCGATCAATTGTCCACGTAATCGTCTACTTTCAAGTGATAGTAGGTTTAATGAGCCGAGTCTATCTTCGTACAGTTTGTTTGGGATTTCAGGAATTAGTTTCGCAGCTCGACGTTGCACTCTTTCTAACTGCGCTATATCCTTGTTTAGGGAGGGACACCAAAATTGAACCGCGTATTCGATGTGTGGGCGCACGAGCGATTTGTATAGTGGCACGATTATATCTTTCGATTTGAAAGTAAAATTCCGAGCAATATATCCTAGCATTCGGTTTGCTTTTTTGAAAGCTTCTGCGCATTGCTTCGATACTTTAAGGTCCTCCAAGATTAAAATCCCCAGGTCTTTTTCTAAGTAAACGGTTCGAGAATTTGGTTTTTCATATGGTATTCTACGTTTAAGTTATGACATCCTAAATGCATGACCTTGCATTTACCTATGCTGAAGCCTATTTACCATTTATCCGCCCATTCCACAATTTTATTTAGGTCCCTTTGCATTTGCTCTACATCGGGTCTTGAAAGGGCTCGGTTTCCTAGTTTTATGCCAACTGCAAATTTAGAGATCCTACTAAACACTCCATTATTTAAGTCATTAATGTAAACAATAAATAATAATGGGCCTAGGACTGACCCCTGTGGTATTTCACTGATGACTGGTGCCCAGTCTGAACACGCCCCATTTACAACAACCCGCTGTGAACGATTTGATAGCCAGTTTCTAATCTATTTAAGTATGTTACCCCTCACTCCAATTGCTCTAATTTTCATCAATAGCCTTTCGTGCGAGACTGTCTCAAAGGCCTTTTTAAAGTTAAGGTAAATTATATCCCCTGCTTTAGTTTCATCGTAGATGCAAAGTATGTTATGAAAGAATTCGAGTAAATCGGTTAGGCACGAGCGCCCCCGTCTGAAGCTATGTTGGGGGTCTGAAATTAAATAATTAGTCTCACAATGGCTCACCAACCTATCTCTAATTATCGATTCCAAGAGTTTTCCAATTACAGAAGTTAGGATGAGGGGACGGAAATTAGTAGGCTTAGTTTTATCCCCTTTTTTGAATATCGGCGTAACATTTGCACGCTTGAACTAAATTGGAACTAGGCTTTCCTCAAATTCATTTTTTAGTTCTTTAAGATGGGTTGGGTACACCCCATCGGGTTCGGGTGACTTCGATTTTTTTATTTTATTGATATATGAGAGAATCTCCCTGTTGGGGAATTCAACGTGGAATTTGTTTTCCAGCACACAAGTGACGTCCATGCGCTGGAGAAGGTTCTACAATTTGGTTAGGCTTAAATTGGTAAGCCTCCCTGCCGCCCTCCATCCACAAGCGGTAGCCTCGAACTGCGTCCACCTCGGACCACCCTGTCGCGGGTTAGAATCGCCCCGACGTGAAGATTTGAGGCCATTTGAGACTAGCGCTGTTTCCCCCACCCCCACGGGGGTGAGCCTCGGATATATATAGGACTCGTCTTCCATGTGGGAGACACAGAGTTGAGGAGTCTCGCCTGGACCCACGAAGTTTTCCCTAGTTCCAAGTCAGGTGCTAACAACGAAGCAAAGTGACGGCTGTACTTTTGTGTCTTGGAATTAACCCAGCCAGTGTGGTAATTCCATTTGAAGATCGCCACCGAGCGATTTTTCCGACTCCACTCATCCACTCCTGTCGAAGCCCTCCTCGCTCCCTCCTCATTTTGAGGTGGCCGAAATACTCTCCCCTGGACCGGACGTTGCCCCCCATCCTTTGGAGAACCGTCATCACGTCAATTTCCCGCTCAGAAGCTCCGAGTGCCCTCGCCCTCACGTTTATTGCCTGAAGAAGACACCCGTGAAGCCTTACCCTGACGTCTCACCCGGAATCCTCCGTAAGCCAACCCCTCTCCTCCTTCAGCAACCCATTGGAGTTATCCTCCCCATTTGGATAGTCTCCTTCTTTAACGCATTAATCTGTAACTGCAGCGTCTGATGCATAACTCTGCAATTCCCCCCTCGTTTACGGATGTAATTTTGCCCATTAATTCTCTTATTTTATGTAAATAAAATTATATTTTTGTACATGCCTCTTTACATAACCTTGAGCTTTGCCATCGCCCAAATTTTACCTGATCTCGTAGCACTCTTTTCTCGCTGTTCCGCGCGTCGAAACTCGTGGCGTTCTGTCCCTTGTCGGTTCGCCTTTAAGTTATTGGTCCCTCCCCCATAGAAATAATATGGTATTGATATAATGTAATGTCACACCTCGACATTTTCCTTCATTTATACTTATGTTGGATAGAGTACTTTGTCTTTAAAAATTTATGTCTCCGCCTAGTGTTTCTAATTGTGTCACGTCCTCAATAGTAAAAACGCTCGAGAAGTGCTCATTTAATATTTTAGCAAATTGTTCTGGGACGTCCGTCATAACACCATATTTACCTCTGATCGGCCCTATTGAACCCTTCATGGGCTTTCTACTGTTAACGTAACTATAAAATTGTTTCGGTTCATGCTTCGATTTTATAGCAAGGTCTTTTTCATATTTCAGCTTAGCTTCTCTAATGGCCCACTTTACCAGTCTTCGAGAGTCTACGTATTTTTCCCGATTTGTTGTCGTTTCGTTTTTTCTAAACTTATGATAGTCTTTATTACGCTCCAGAATCAGGTTAATTATTAAAAGGCTAACCCACGGTGCTCTCTTTGACTTTCCATTCTATCGACGTACGTACTTAACTAACTCGGAATCAACCGTGAGCACATTTTGCTGTAAAAGAAATAAATAAATAAAAATGCTCAAATGAACAAACAAATACAAAGTCTTGAAGGCTAAGAATACAAATTATGAATGCCAAAAAGGCCAAGTAAATTTAAAAAAACAAAACGAAAGCGTTTTTTTGCACATCATCATCCTTATGGTATCTTCTCCATATATATCACTCTCTACTCCAAACCATTCCATTAACACACACACACACAATACACATTATTTCCCAATTATACTATACTCTTCTCTCACATTCACCAATTTTACTATCACAATCCCATGAAGACTCTCTACACGATTGGGGCGAGGGGACTCATCCCAATCTTTATATGTGAATTTCCGTGAGATCGTTGATTCCGCGTGATGGGAAGGGGGGGGGAGGCTCTCCGGCCTAATGGAGAAGGAAGATGGAGTCACGCAGGGAGGTGACTACAGTGTCATACTCTTTGCCTGAGCATCAACGGAATTACCTTGGTGCTGCCGGAAGATGTTCTTGCTACGCTCTACGTGGACGAGATTTTGATATCTTTTGGTGCGGCCCAGAAGCCAACTCTGGATCGTAGACTCCAACAGGCATTGAATCACGTCTCTCGCTAGGCTGAAGCGCACAGGCTTCGGTTTTCCTTGGCCAAGACTCAAGTAGTGCACTTCTGCCGCCATCTACGGCTCTACTCTGACCCATACTTTTTTCTAAATGGGGTTCACCTGGAAGTTGTAGAATAGCATCGTTTCCTTGGTCTTGTGTTTGGCAGATGCGTCCGTCACCTGGGAGGCTCATTTTGCAGCCTTAGGATCTCTTGTGCCCGCGCCATGGATATTATTCGGTCCGTGACGTTCAGCGCATGTGGCGCTGATAGGGCTACTACATTACTTTTTATCGATCCTGTGTTCGTTCGAAGCTCGACTACGGATGCGAATTTTAGGCATCAGCAGGCGAGCGTGTATTGCAAAAGTTGGACTGGATCCACTACACTGGTTTTTCCCTGGCAACCGGTGCCTTCCGCACGTCCCCCACTAAGAGCCTACTTGTTGATGCCAGTAAGATGCCACTCGTTCTGCACCGTGCACAGTGCATTATTCGCTTTGTACACGAGCTCAGTGCCTCCCTCTGTCGCCAACAGCTCACACCGCATCCACAGCTGATCTCGACGGTTCTTATGCTGTCAAGAGACACCAGTAATACCCTAAGGTCTTTGGATTTAGGGCTAAGAAACTCCTTCGAGAACTAGGTATAGCTCTCGGGCCGGTGGCGCCCCTGGTTCTGCCCAGGACGCCACCCTGGAGGGTACGACCTTTGACTATTTCTCGCCATCCCTCTGCCCCTAAAGCTTCTACAGCGCTGGGAGTATTGCGTTCGGCCTTTTTGGAGCACTTTTCGTGTCACGCTTGAACCGTTCCAGTGTATACGTATGGCTCCAAGCCCCAAGTCGGGGTCAGTTTCTACGTCGCATCCCCTCTGTTTGAAGCCAGCGGGGTTCTGCCAGGAGCTGCGTCTATCTCCACGACTGAGCTAGTTGCAAAACACCGCTCGGTATGGGAAATAACACGACGTGCCTAGTTCGGACACCTGATTGTGTGTGATCTTTAGTAGTGACTCCAAAGCGCCCCGAGTGCTCTCGAAGCATTGGAAACTCCGCATTCTTTGGCTCGCGATATCTGTGATGCCACGGTTTTGGCGAGCCGGGCGGATGTCGAGCTTATCTTCTGCTGGGTTCCTGAATTTGTAGGAATTCCGGGGAATGAGCACGCCAAAAAGTCCGAGAGGATTGGGCGACCAGACTAGCGTTTCGCTCTTCCTCACACCGATTACATGGCTTGAATACGGGCAGCTCTCCAGCCTGTTTGGCAAAAAAGATGGGAGACGATCGAGGGGAACTTAAAGTAGCATGCCATTGTGCCGCGACTGTTCCCATGTACCTACCATACAATGCCGCGACTGCTTCAGGTTGTTTTGTGCCGTCTCCGAAATGAATACACTCGCGCGGTGCACTGTCAATTGATATAGCGCTTACCTGCGCTATATTGTGAAGACTGTGTTGTCCCCCGGACTGTTCGGCACATTCTTGTTGAATGTCCTATTCCGGTTGATCTTCGCGCACGTTACCTTTCCCGGTACCACGACGAACCGGGTCGCTACCCCTTGTCCCTTGTACTCGGATCTAGTTCGTCACACATAATTGCGGCATGTACGACTTTTTGGAGGAGGCTGGCCTCCTCCGCTTTATTTGACTGTTTGTTGTAGGTTTCATGTTCATGCACTGGGGTGAGGCTGGCCTACCCCCGCCCCCGAAGCCCGCTTGCTTTTTGTTGCCTTTTTTATTTTTTATTTTTTATTGTTATTTTAGCCTTTGTCCTTTTTATCGTTGTTATTTGTTATTTATCTATTATTATTTGTTTTTTTTTTATATAACCTAGTAGTAGGCAGTGATGAGTACGGCGACTTATGCCCAAGTAGGCAGTCGCCAGATGGGTTCCTAAAATTTAAAAGAAAAAAATGCCAGCCTACTGGATCAATTTTCCCTTATAATTATTAACAAAATTTAAGATAAAGTACGAGCTGATCCTACGACTATTGAGTGACATATATCATGATAGGCTTGTTCTCTAGACCTATTTTTACCACAAAGCAACAATTAATGTGCTAAATATTACGCATTCCCTTCATTGTGCAAGCTCAAAAGCCAAAATTCTAATCTTATCCGCTACAGTTACATGGATGGCATTATAATAGTATCCCGTGATCATGGGGGAAATATGAACGAAAAGAAAACAATGACGTCACAAACCTCTCTATGAATCGAGGCTTCCGATTGGTGGAAGATCGTCGTTTTCTCTTACTTTTTTAAGGGTAAACCCATAGAACGAAAATCAATTCCTCATTTTTCTTATTATTATTAAATTATTTATACACTAATGAATACTAATAATCTTTCACTACATTAGACTTAAATTCACGAACATTTGTTAGTATTTGGAATGATTTGGGGATCGTTGGAGTTGTATTGTAGCCTCTTATGGTGGTAGAACATACATCCTCGCCACGAACGGGACGGGGTGATTGAGATGGAGACGCACCATTAAATCTTTGTCCTGTTTTTTTTATTACCGATAATTCTTATTATGTCTCATTCTCTCCCCTAAGTTTCAGCCCCCAATAGAGGGGGGGGGGAACTGCCTAGCTGGAGGGAGACAGCGCCCGATTAGTGAGAAGTTAAGGCACACCGCTTCTGTCAAGTTATAGGATGGAGTTTCAATTGGTGTCGACCTCCTAGCTGGCCTAACCTGTAGATCCCCTTGCCCCCAGCCCCACACAACCTCTAGGTTCCCATTGAAAAATAAAATACGCTTAATTTAGTGTAGATCTGGGGTAAAAAAAACCTACTATAATTTTTAACCCCCAATGATGGGGTTTTATTTCATAGCTTAGCTAATACTACATCGTTAGGTTAGGTTAGGTTAGATTTGGTTAGGTTAGGTTAATTTAGTTTATGTTATTTTAAGTTAGGTTATGTTAGTTTAGTTTAGGTTTAGGTAGATTAGGTTAGGTTAGTCTAGATTATGTTAGATTTGGCTACATTAGGTTTGGTTAGGTTAGGTTAGGTTAGATTAGATTAATTGAAAGTGTCCGGCTCCATAATGTGGGTTAATAACTTCCCCTTCTCCATGAACCTCTCGCACAGGCGGGTGCTCTAAAATCCCCCCAGCATGCAACTGCCTCCTTCCCCTCTAACTTGGTCCCTCGGGTCAGCCTCACAGGAAGCGGAGCCCCCCCTCACCTATGTTCACCTTAACGGGGCCCAAAACCACAATGTTTAGGATCAAAGGCCATCTCCCTTCTCCCTTAATCTCGAGCGGTCGGAGGGGGACGAAATGTCCTCTGCTCCCTGGAGCTAACGAGAGGGAGAGTCACCCCAATGACGTGCGGCATTTTGTGATAAGATGATAAATGGTTATTGCATCGATGGTTTCTCGTGGTTCAAATCACTTAAAAGTGCGTTTGAATCGATAAATGAGGCTTCTGCCACTAGATGGCGTCACTCAGCGTAAAATCCGATGACAGATTTGAAATCTCAAGAGTGAATAACCCTATGTCCCACGGTCATATGGATCATTTCATGGCTCTAAATCGGTACAATTATACTTTACTCCCTTTGAAAAAAAGCAACGACTAGACTTGGCGTTTCACCGCAGGTAAAAATAACAACATAGACTAACCAGATTTTTACCTGAGTACTTTAAAAATTTAACCACTTTGAATGGAACTAGTAATTTATTTTCCCCTTCTTCTTATCATAATTTAAGGATTAGGCTCTTTACTAGTCATTAAAATAATTTATAACATTAAAGAGGGGATTATGGCGCTAAATGATACCCAAGGTGTTTTTGACACGAGGACTTTATTATTTAACCGGGCAATCGCTACAAAGATTAAAATTTAAAATCTAAAAGAAAGCAGCCATGGTCAAATTTATATAAATTTTCTGAACTTCGCCAATTATAATATTTTTAAAAAGGAACTAAATTCCTCCCCTTTGTAAAATATCACGTTGATAAAATATAGTTATAGAAGAAGATATGTAAAAATAAATTTTTGAACTTCACCATTTGTAATTCTTTGGGTTTTAAAAAATTCACAAAATTTCGATACTTATATTTATTTCTGAACTTCACCACTTTGATTTTGATATTATAAAAGAATTATTAGAAATAACTTTGATAAACAAAATACATAAGTCCTAACCAAACTAAGATGAAATTATTACTCAAATACTAAAAAAAATCCCCTTCTTAAATAATAGAGATGGTGATGATGATGGTGATGATGATGATAATAACCTCTCTTTTTTCATATCATACATTTTGTTTAGAATTCATTAGTATCCTATTGCCTTTATTCATATCTTCTTCCTAATTTGGGGAATTCATATACTTATTATTTAATAACATTCATGCTATTTTTTGGCGTAAAATCGACTCCCAACCAATCACAGGTTAGGTTAGTCTAGATTATGTTAGATTTGTCTTCACCCTCTTAGAACTAGCAATAACAGAATCCAATTCAAATTAAACTAGAACCATTGGCGGTTTTGTCAGGTATGACGCCGTTAGAGAAGCAGCCCTTTAGCGAGCCTATTGAACTGTTTTAGCGTCTCTAAAATAGTCGTAAGGAACTATTATATTTATTATAACTATTATTCATCTATTTGGAACAATAGCACATAATTATCATCGCTTTTCACCCGTCTGTTTCCTTTCCCGGCAATCCATGCCATCCTGTTGGCTACCCTATAGTCCATAGTTACTAAATCCGCCCGTCTTGAACAAACACTCTATTGCTATTTCTTACCAAATTAATCTTACTAATAGCTTTGTCTTTAATTGCTATTCCCTGCGAAAGTTAATCTAAGTCATAGCTTTGTTATTTCACTTTAATATCATGCAAATGTTAATCTAAGTAATAGCTTTTTTATTTCCTTATAATCTCTTGGAAATGTTAATCTATGTAATAGCTTTGTTATTTCCTTGTAATCTCTTGCAATGTTAATTTCAGTAATAGCCTTGTTATTTCCTTTTAATCTTTTGCAATGTTAATCTAAGTAATAGCTTTGTTATTTCCTTTTAATCTCTTGCAATGTTAATCTAAATAATAGCTTTGTTATTTCCTTTTAATTTCTTGCAAGTATTAATCTAAGTAATAGCTTCGTTATTTCACTTTAATCTCTTGCAAATAATAATCTAAGTAATAGCTTCGTTATTTCACTTTAATCTCTTGAAAATAATAATCTAAGTAATAGCTTTATTATTTCCTTTTAATCTCTTGCAAATGTTAATCTAAGTAATAGCTTTGTTATTTCCTTTTAATCTCTTGCAAGTGTTAATCTGAGTAATAGCTTTGTTATTTCCTTTTAATCTCTTGCAATGTTAATCTAAATAATAGCTTTGTTATTTCCTTTTAATCTCTTGCAAGTGTTAATCTAAGTAATAGCTTCGTTATTTCACTTTAATCTCTTGCAAATAATAATCTAAGTAATAGCTTTATTATTTCCTTTTAATCTCTTGCAAATGTTAATCTAAGTAATAGCTTTGTTATTTCCTTTTAATCTCTTGCAAGTGTTAATCTAAGTAATAGCTTTATTATTTCCTTTTAATCTCTTGCAAATGTTAATCTAAGTAATAGCTTTGTTATTTCCTTTTAATCTCTTGCAAGTTTTAATCTAAGTAATAGCTTTGATATTTCCTTTTAATCTCTTGCAATGTTAATCTAAATAATAGCTTTATTATTTCCTTTTAATCTCTGGCAAGTGTTAATCTAAGTAATAGCTTCGTTATTTCACTTTAATCTCTTGCAAATAATAATCTAAGTAATAGCTTTATTATTTCCTTTTAATCTCTTGCAAATGTTAATCTAAGTAATAGCTTTATTATTTCCTTTTAATCTCTTGCAAATGTTAATCTAAGTAATAGCTTCGTTATTTCACTTTAATCTCTTGCAAATGTTAATCTAAGTAATAGCTTCATTATTTCGTTTCAATTGCATGCAAATGTTAATCTAAGTAATAGCTTTGTTATTTCCTTTTAATCGCTTGCAAGTGTTAATCTAAGTAATAGCTTTGTTATTTCCTTTTAATCTCTTGCAATGTTAATCTAAATAATAGCTTTGTTATTTCATTTTAATCTCTTGCAAGTGTTAATCTAAGTAATAGCTTCGTTATTTCACTTTAATCTCTTGCAAATAATAATCTAAGTAATAGCTTTATTATTTCCTTTTAATCTTTTGCAAATGTTAATCTAAGTAATAGCTTTGTTATTTCCTTTTAATCTCTTGCAAGTGTTAATCTAAGTAATAGCTTTATTATTTCCTTTTAATCTCTTGCAAATGTTAATTTTAATAATAGCTTTGTTATTTCCTTTTAATATCTTGCAAATGTTAATCTAAGTAATAGCTTTGTTATTTCCTTTTAATCACTTACAATGTTAATCTAAATAATAGATTTGTTATTTACTTTTAATCTTTTGCAAGTGTTAATCTAAGTAATAGCTTCGTTATTTCACTTTAATCTCTTGCAAATAATAATCTAAGTAATAGCTTTATTATTTCCTTTTAATCTCTTGCAAATGTTAATCTAAGTAATAGCTTTATTATTTCCTTTTAATCTCTTGCAAATGTTAATCTAAGTAATAGCTTCGTTATTTCACTTTAATCTCTTGCAAATAATAATCTAAGTAATAGCTTCGTTATTTCACTTTAATCTCTTGCAAATGTTAATCTAAGTAATAGCTTTATTATTTCCTTTCAATTGCATGCAAATGTTAATCTAAGTAATAGCTTTGTTATTTCCTTTTAATCGCTTGCAAGTGTTAATCTAAGTAATAGCTTTGTTATTTCCTTTTAATCTCTTGCAATGTTAATCTAAATAATAGCTTTGTTATTTCATTTTAATCTCTTGCAAGTGTTAATCTAAGTAATAGCTTCGTTATTTCACTTTAATCTCTTGCAAATAATAATCTAAGTAATAGCTTTATTATTTCCTTTTAATCTCTTGCAAATGTTAATCTAAGTAAAAGCTTTGTTATTTCCTTTTAATCTCTTGCAAGTGTTAATCTAAGTAATAGCTTTATTATTTCCTTTTAATCTCTTGCAAATGTTAATCTAAGTATTAGCTTCGTTATTTCCTTTTAATCTCTTGCAAATGTTAATCTAAGTAATAGCTTTGTTATTTCTTTTTAATCTCTTGCAATGTTAATCTAAATAATAGCTTTGTTATTTCCTTTTAATCTCTTGCAAATGTTAATCCAAGTAATAGCTTCGTTATTTCACTTTAATCTCTTGCAAATGTTAATCTAAGTAATAGCTTTATTATTTCCTTTTAATCTCTTGCAAATGTTAATCTAAGTAATAGCTTTATTATTTCCTTTTAATCTCTTTCAAATGTTAATCTAAGTAATAGCTTCGTTATTTCACTTTAATCTCTTGCAAATAATAATCTAAGTAATAGCTTCGTTATTTCACTTTAATCTCTTGAAAATAATAATCTAAGTAATAGCTTTATTATTTCCTTTTAATCTCTTGCAAATGTTAATCTAAGTAATAGCTTTGTTATTTCCTTTTAATCTCTTGCAAGTGTTAATCTAAGTAATAGCTTTGTTATTTCCTTTTAATCTCTTGCAATGTTAATCTAAATAATAGCTTTGTTATTTCTTTTTAATCTTTTGCAAGTGTTAATCTAAGTAATAGCTTCGTTATTTCACTTTAATCTCTTGCAAATAATAATCTAAGTAATAGCTTTATTATTTCCTTTTAATTTCTTGCAAATGTTAATCTAAGTAATAGCTTTGTTATTTCCTTTTAATCTCTTGCAAGTGTTAATCTAAGTAATAGCTTTATTATTTCCTTTTAATTTCTTGGAAATGTTAATCTAAGTAATAGCTTTGTTATTTCCTTTTAATCTCTTGCATATGTTAATCTAAGTAATAGCTTTTTTATTTCCTTTTAATCTCTTGCAATGTTAATCTAAATAATAGCTTTGTTATTTTCTTTTAATCTCTTGCAAGTGTTAATCTAAGTAATAGCTTCGTTATTTCACTTTAATCTCTTGCAAATAATAATCTAAGTAATAGCTTTATTATTTCCTTTTAATCTCTCGCAAATGTTAATCTAAGTAATAGTTTTATTATTTCCTTTTAATCTCTTGCAAGTGTTAATCTAAGTAATAGCTTTATTATTTCCTTTTAATCTCTTGCAAATGTTAATCTAAGTATTAGCTTCGTTATTTCCTTTTAATCTCTTGCAAATGTTAATCTAAGTAATAGCTTTGTTATTTCTTTTTAATCTCTTGCAATGTTAATCTAAATAATAGCTTTGTTATTTCCTTTTAATCTCTTGCAAATGTTAATCCAAGTAATAGCTTCGTTATTTAACTTTAATCTCTTGCAAATGTTAATCTAAGTAATAGCTTTATTATTTCCTTTTAATTGCATGCAAATGTTAATCTAAGTAATAGCTTTGTTATTTCCTTTTAATCGCTTGCAAGTGTTAATCTAAGTAATAGCTTTGTTATTTCCTTTTAATCTCTTGCAATGTTAATCTAAATAATAGCTTTGTTATTTCATTTTAATCTCTTGCAAGTGTTAATCTAAGTAATAGCTTCGTTATTTCACTTTAATCTCTTGCAAATAATAATCTAAGTAATAGCTTTATTATTTCCTTTTAATCTCTTGCAAATGTTAATCTAAGTAAAAGCTTTGTTATTTCCTTTTAATCTCTTGCAAGTGTTAATCTAAGTAATAGCTTTATTATTTCCTTTTAATCTCTTGCAAATGTTAATCTAAGTATTAGCTTCGTTATTTCCTTTTAATCTCTTGCAAATGTTAATCTAAGTAATAGCTTTGTTATTTCTTTTTAATCTCTTGCAATGTTAATCTAAATAATAGCTTTGTTATTTCCTTTTAATCTCTTGCAAATGTTAATCCAAGTAATAGCTTCGTTTTTTCACTTTAATCTCTTGCAAATGTTAATCTTAGTAATAGCTTTATTATTTCCTTTTAATCTCTTGCAAATGTTAATCTAAGTAATAGCTTTATTATTTCCTTTTAATCTCTTTCAAATGTTAATCTAAGTAATAGCTTCGTTATTTCACTTTAATCTCTTGCAAATAATAATCTAAGTAATAGCTTCGTTATTTCACTTTAATCTCTTGAAAATAATAATCTAAGTAATAGCTTTATTATTTCCTTTTAATCTCTTGCAAATGTTAATCTAAGTAATACCTTTGTTATTTCCTTTTAATCTCTTGCAAGTGTTAATCTAAGTAATAGCTTTGTTATTTCCTTTTAATCTCTTGCAATGTTAATCTAAATAATAGCTTTGTTATTTCTTTTTAATCTTTTGCAAGTGTTAATCTAAGTAATAGCTTCGTTATTTCACTTTAATCTCTTGCAAATAATAATCTAAGTAATAGCTTTATTATTTCCTTTTAATTTCTTGCAAATGTTAATCTAGGTAATAGCTTTGTTATTTCCTTTTAATCTCTTGCAAGTGTTAATCTAAGTAATAGCTTTATTATTTCCTTTTAATTTCTTGGAAATGTTAATCTAAGTAATAGCTTTGTTATTTCCTTTTAATCTCTTGCATATGTTAATCTAAGTAATAGCTTTGTTATTTCCTTTTAATCTCTTGCAAATGTTAATCTAAGTATTAGCTTCGTTATTTCCTTTTAATCTCTTGCAAATGTTAATCTAAGTAATAGCTTTGTTATTTCCTTTTAATCTTTTGCAATGTTAATCTAAATAATAGCTTTGTTATTTTCTTTTAATCTCTTGCAAATGTTAATCCAAGTAATAGCTTCGTTATTTCACTTTAATTTCTTGCAAGTGTTAATCTAAGTAATAGTTTTATTATTTCCTTTTAATCTCTTGCAAATGTTAATCTAAGTAATAGCTTTATTATTTCCTTTTAATCTCTTGCAAATGTTAATCTAAGTAATAGCTTCGTTATTTCACTGTAATCTCTTGCAAATAATAATCTAAGTAATAGCTTCGTTATTTCACTTTAATCTCTTGAAAATAATAATCTAAGTAATAGCTTTATTATTTCCTTTTAATCTCTTGCAAAAGTTAATCTAAGTAATAGCTTTGTTATTTCCTTTTAATCTCCTGCAAGTGTTAATCTAAGTAATAGCTTTGTTATTTCCTTTTAATCTCTTGCAATGTTAATCTAAATAATAGCTTTGTTATTTCTTTTTAATCTTTTGCAAGTGTTAATTTAAGTAATAGCTTCGTTATTTCACTTTAATCTCTTGCAACTAATAATCTAAGTAATAGCTTTATTATTTCCTTTTAATTTTTTGCAAATGTTAATCTAAGTAATAGCTTTATTATTTCCTTTTAATCTCTTGCAAATGTTAATCTAAGTAATAGCTTCGTTATTTCACTTTATCTCTTGCAAATAATAATCTAAGTAATAGCTTCGTTATTTCCCTCTAATCTCTTAAAAAAAATAATCTAAGTAATAGCTTTATTATTAACTTTTAATCTCTTGCAAATGTTAATCTAAGTTATAGCTTTGTTATTTCCTTTTAATCTCTAGCAAGTGTTAATCTAAGTAATAGCTTTGTTATTTTCTTTTAATCTCTTGCAATGTTAATCTAAATAATAGCTTTGTTATTTCCTTTTAATATCTTGCAAGTGTTAATCTAAGTAATTGCTTCGTTATTTCACCTTAATCTCTTGCAAACAATAATGTAAGTAATAGCTTTATTATTTCCTTTTAATCTCTTGCAAATGTTAATCTAAGTAATAGCTTTGTTATTTCCTTTTAATCTCTTGCAAATGTTAATCTAAGTAATAGCTTCGTTATTTCACTTTAATCTCTTGCAAATAATAATCTAAGTAATAGCTTTATTATTTCCTTTTAATCTCTTGCAAGTGTTAATCTAAGTAATAGCTTTATTATTTCCTTTTAATCTCTTGCAATGTTAATCTTAATAATAGTTTTGTTATTTCCTTTTAATCTCTTGCAAGTGTTAATCTAAGTAATAGCTTCGTTATTTCACTTTAATCTCTTGCAAATAATAATCTAAGTAATAGCTTTATTATTTCCTTTTAATCTCTTGCAAATGTTAATCTAAGTAATAGCTTTATTATTTCCTTTTAATCTCTTGCAAATAATAATCTAAGTAATAGCTTCGTTATTTCACTTTAATTTCTTGAAAAAAATAATCTAAGTAATAGCTTTATTATTTCCTTTTAATCTCTTGCAAATGTTAATCTAAGTAATAGCTTTGTTCTTTCCTTTTAATCTCTTGCAAGTGTTAATCTAAGTAATAGCTTTGTTATTTCCTTTTAATCTCTTGCAATGTTAATCTAAATAATAGCTTTGTTATTTCCTTTTAATCTCTTGCAAGTGTTAATCTAAGTAATAGCTTCGTTATTTCACTTTAATCTCTTGCAAATAATAATCTAAGTAATAGCTTTATTATTTCCTTTTAATCTCTTGCAAGTGTTAATCTAAGTAATAGCTTTATTATTTCCTTTTAATCTCTTGCAATGTTAATCTTAATAATAGTTTTGTTATTTCCTTTTAATCTCTTGCAAGTGTTAATCTAAGTAATAGCTTCGTTATTTCACTTTAATCTCTTGCAAATAATAATCTAAGTAATAGCTTTGTTATTTCCTTTTAATCTCTTGCGAATGTTAATCTAAGTAATATCTTTGTTTTTTCATTTTAATCTCTTGCAAATGTTAATCTAAGTATAGCTTTGTTATTTCCTTTTAATCTCTTGCAAATGTTAATCTAAGTAATAGCTTTGAAACTAGTTAGTTTTTTTCTATTTGAATCCAAATCAATTTGATCTTTTGAACCCGACGACTCTCTTAAGATGACCTGAGATTTAAATTCTTCCTGATCCTCATTGTTTTACTTTATATTTCCCATTTAGATTCTCTCTAAATTTTCTAATAATATTATTTAATAACACGAGCATATCTCTCAGGTGCCTTATACAGGTTCCCCCCCCCAAAAAAAAAACAAAACAAAACAAAAACGAGCCCTAAGTTTGGATAGGCTTCATTCCTTAATGTTTTTTCGAATTAAGAAATGAAGCCTATCGAAATTGGGGCCGGTTTGGGGGGGTCACCCTGTATAATCCGAAGAGGGATATACTGAAAAAGTGAAGTTGGCGCTCATCATAATAGCAATTGCTGGATGCTTTCGCGGTCCAAAGAGTATCCTAGATGCAGCTTTCAGAATTAATGTGGTTATTTTTTAAAGCCTGAGGGGGGTGGGGGTAATTTACGGGGTAGTACAATCTAGCGACTGCCTTCAAGTGGATCAACCGCCAAAACTACATTAGCTAATTAATCAACAAACAATAAAATAAGCACGAACAAAAACAAAAGAAAACAAATAGTCAAAACAAACAAAACGAAAAAAAAGAACAAGAATATAAGAGAAGGCTTACACCAGCGTCGGAGATGAGCCCCGCGTCCCTTCCCTGGCGTCCTTTCATACACCAAACAAGTTGCACACAATGGCAGAGGCCAACCTCCTCCACAGCTCGTATTATCCTGCAGTCGATATTGCACCAACCAGTTCCGAGTATAAGGGATATGCGAAAACGACCTCGCTCGTCCAGGTACAAAGGCATAAAACGCGCCTGAAGATCCCCAAGGCTGGGATATTCGACAAGAATATGAGGCACCAAGCAATCGTGATGAGGCAGAGCGAGGCGCCATCAGATGGCGCGGCATCCCACGAGTGTCTCCGATTGGGAGGCGGCAGAAAACGGAGACCTAGAGGCATTGGTTTTAGATCCATCGGAAGAAATACGGCATAATAGCTCGAATCTTCAAATTTCCGTCGGCTATTTATCATCTTCTTTGCTAGGCAGCCCGAAGGGCGGATCCGATTCTTTTCGTGTAGTCAGAGTCGGGGAGAGCGAAACGCTAGTCCGTTTGCCTAGTCCAAGGGGTTTGGGAACCTACGGAGTTTAGGCTGCATGTGGCATTCTAGGCAAAGACGACCTTCTGAATTAATTCAAATTTTGCAGATTAAATTGTTTTATTGCCTTCCTACATAAAGTACTTTCCAAAGTCTTTAAAGGGGTAGATAATTTTAGAATTTATATATTTTTAAGCTGATATTTAGTCATAGAAGTTAGTTATATACAAAGTAATGTACAACTTGGAGTATATCTAATTAAAATTTTCTGAATGTGGCCTTCTACAGCTAACTTAATGCTGCCTTCAACACAGGATACGTTCCGCACTCTGACCTAGTCCTAGCAAACTGTTCTGGTGCCTTAATCAGCGCGCTCATTTCCTGCAATTCTCGTATGTCCAGGAGTTCATCATAGGAAATCTCGGCATCCTGTTCGCTCGTTGCAACCTGGGTGTCAATGATGCTGCAAACTAGAGAGGGTGGAGATTTCAATGCTCTGAGATCATTCAAGCGCTCTGTGAGTTGCTATATATCAAAACCCGATCTCCAAACCTGACACGACGCACAATTTCCCGTACCGAGCAGTGTATTGCAAACATTTCGGCCATGAAACAACCTCGCCGGTTTAAAGCAGAGGGAAGGTTTGAAAGATGACTTCCTCTTCGTATTTCAGCACCAGTTTGACAGCTATATTGATGTCTCCACGGAGCTGCCTTACCCTAAACTAGGAAGGCTTAGGGTATAATTTGCGTCTTAAGACGGCATAGGCACCGTCGAGATTGGCGACTGAGGGAGACAAGAATTCTTTCTAACGGGGATGTGCAGAAACACCAGGCGCTAAACGGAGACCAGTGTGGTAGATCGAGTCCCCCCTCCGCAATTCACGCTAGGAAGCTGATGCATAAATGTTGTATGCGTTGTCTAGCTTGGATTGAACAAAGAAACGATAAAAAATAAAGGACTACCCTTTCAGCAATCCGAGTGATGAACGTCATGGAACGCGAAATATCCATGAAGTCGATACAAGAGAATCTAAGGCTGCAAATATGAGCCTCCCATGTAAGGCACAGGTCGAAAGAAAGATTAAGGAAACGGTGTGACTATACATCATCCAGACGATTTCCATTCGTTAAGACCTCGATAGCGAAAGAAGTAAACCCCCTTAGTCTTTGGCAAATATATCTGAAATACATTTGCTTCAGCATAGCGAGAGATCGGATATAGGTCCTGTTGGAGTCGACGCTCCAGAGTTGGCATATGGGTTGCACCAAAAGATAACGAAAGTTCGTCAACGTCGAGTGTAGTAAGAACACCTTGCGGCACTACCAAGGTAGTATTGTTCATGCTGAAGACATTTCCCTACAGGATATCCCTTCTTGTTCTATTGGGCAAGAGAAAGCTCCAATCGGCCACTAGATGGAATCGACGATCTTGCAAAAACTCACATATGAGAGTTAAGAGGCGTCCCCGGTCTTCCATAGTTTGGAGTGCTCCACGATACCGTATAGCCATTCGGTATCATAGGAATTTTTCACGCCGATAAATGAGGCAAAATGCTGTCCATGGATGAAGGTCTAAGATAGGATGCTCTGGTGGGTCAAATAGCACATAGGGAAATATCGCTTCTCTCAAAGTTTAGTCTCACATTCGGCCAATCACCAAGAGAGCGGACAGCGTGCAAAAGGATCAGACGTTCTAGGAATAGCAGTCTGGCCCACGGCTACGAGGGTGCCGTAAAAGAACTCATCTTACGTGAACTCGGCCAACTCCTACTCAAAATTAGTCTGTTTATCTGGAGCATACAAAGATAGATAGAGGCCAAAAAATTAAGAGTTTTTCGGGCAGTGATAGGTAAATTCATCCATATTTAGGACAGAGATCAACATTTCTTTGATCATTTCGGCAAGGACTTGTCCCCAATGGTATATCCAGGTATAATCACTTATGGGACCAGCGCCTCACTTTTGTATGGATATTCATAAGCTCCAACTATATCTTTAAAATCAAAAATAAGAACAATTACTACCTCACATACGGTTTAGATTTAAATGATTTTATTTTTTACGAACCATACTAATTTAAAAATAGAAAAAAATAAATGATCCAATTAATTATGAATTTTTTCGCATAGTTTTCAGTAAATGGGCAGAGTCGAGGTCGTCGTATTCGGCGTTGCTATAAGATTTCCATCGGTCATTAAATAAGCATGTTCTGAAAGTTCTAAGCATCTTGATTATTGGCAAAAGAACCAAAGGATAATGTCTTCCCACAATAACCATAAGCCCTATATGTCTATGGAGAGGATGATGGAAAAATACAAATGCCCCTAAGATGTTTGAAGTGCTTTGTTTTTATCTAAAAGTAATAGAATCAATTTTAACACATCTAGTACATCCACGTGTTGAGGTCCTTTTCATAATGGGTACAAATTTCACGAAAAAATGAAGTTATTTTAGAAACGCTGAATCCATATCCCCCATTACCATACATGAATTTATTTACTGCCATCATCATTCGCCATTATCCGAGAAATTGTGTGCAATGCGCCAACCTTTTATGCCTAATTAAGAACCCCTAACCATGCTTTATCCAGAACCATGATCTACCATAGCCATGGATCGCTATATGATAGAGCAAATCATCTAGTCAAGGTTAAATCTAGATTATCAGCCCCCAAACCGCTAGCACAATCCATCTCTATCTATCAACATCTTAGACAATACCTACTTATTCCTTTATCAGTTCTGATACTAAAGTATTTAATTTGCTCCCTCTGTCCTCATATATTTGATACTCACCTTTTCATAATTGTGGCACTCTAATAGCTATCTAGAAGGAGCCGCGGCACGCAAATATAAAATAATTTACGTATAAATATTTAATTACTTGGAAAGCACTTCAAAATTACCATGATTGACATTTAACCTAATGTAATCGAAATAAAACATAAACATTTGAAATAAATAAATCTTACCTTTCAAAGTTTAATGGGAATTTTGAGCTTGATAAGTATCGCATAATTCTTTAATATTTATGACGTATAATTGAGAAGGCAACTCTTATTTCTTCATTCTCTTTCTGCAATCTTTCCTTTTTCCTTGGTTTTATCTTTTACAATGCAAAGAAGAGAGTTTCAAAATACTTTCAAGTGTCAGTTGAAAACCACCGGCCTAAACATTTCTCTCTTCCAAAATCCTGGTTATTTGCCAATTTGCGCTGATTTCTCTCTGGACCCTTCATTCTCCACAAAACAGCATTCTGACGATCAAACTCTCATGCAACCCTATTGCACACTCTCACTAAAACATATGTAATTCCCACCTATACATATAGCATTCCCACTAAAACGTATGATATTCCAACTAAAACTTATGGCATTCCCAATCAAACATATGGTATTCCCGCTAAACCCTTTGACATTCTCACTAAAACACACGGCACTCCTACTAAAACATATGGTATTGTGACTATAAACCCATGGCTTTCCCACTGAAACATGTAGATTTCACACTACATATCTCGCATTCTCACTAAAACGTGGTATTCCCATAAAATATATGGCATTCAAACTTAAACCTATGGCGTCACCACTAAAAGAGGTCTACTTTCCAACAATACACATGGCATCCTTACGAAAAAATATTGTATTCCCACTTTAACATATGGCATTTCCACAAAAAGATCGCCTTCCCAACAAAGTATATGAGGTTCCAATAATGCATATGGCATCCCCACTAAATCCCATTACATTTACACAAAAAATATGGAATTTCACACCACGCATTAGATCTCTCGTAAAGTATATGGCATCCTTACTATAATCGATAACACTACCACTAAACACATGGTGTCTCCACAAAACAAATGGCATCCCCAATAAAATATATGGTTTTGTGAATAAACATAATCTATTCCCAGTAAAACATGTAGAATTCATACTATACATATGACAATCTCACTAAAACATTTTGGTATTTCCACAAGTGGTATGACATTCCCACTAAATCCTATGGCATGACCACTAAAAGAAGTGGTATTCCAACAAAATACATTGCATTATTACGAAACATATGGTATTTCCACTAAAATATAAGGCATTTCCACAAAAAATATAGTATTCCCACTAAAACATATGACATTTCCACAATAAACATGACATCCACACTAAAATCCATGAGTCTAAAAATTAAACATATCTCATTCCACAAAACACATGTCATCTCCCGTAAAACATTGGCATCACACTAAAACATCAGACATTACCACTAAAACATGTGTCATTCTCACTAAAACATATGTCATCTAATATATATTTCCGAAAATCTGTTTGTATGTATGCATGTAAATATATATATATATATATATATATATATATATATATATATATATATATGACCGCTATCAAAGGCCACTTAGAGCGACCTTAAAGGACAACAAAGGTCCCCATTGTGGGTAACTGACACAGTGAGTAACATAGGCTAGTCAGATTTAGCAAAGGTGGTGCTACCTGGTTGTTAAAATGCAAATTATTATTTGCTAAGAGCTTCAGATGCTTCAGTGCTTAAACATGCCATTTTAAGTGATATTTAAGGCCAAAAAAAGGCCTACAATCAGGCTATACAATTCCCATTTAGCTCTTGAGTCACGCAAACTCTCACTTACACAATAGACATAGATATGTATTGTTTATGTTTGTCAACCCTGTTCAGAAGTGTTTTGCCCGGCAACCCTTTGCAGCAAAACGAAAATGCTTACTTTTGAGCAAGAGACCGAGAGTACTTTTGAGCAAGAGACGGTACTCTGAGAAACACAGTTTATAAAATTACCGAACCTTCCAGATAATTCCTGAAAATTCCAAATTGATCCAAAACTTTCTATTAAAACATTCTGGAACTCTTTAGACCCTTTTATTGGAACATTCTTGATCATTCCAGGATACCCAGCAAGGCACAAGTATAAAAAGGCAGGAGGTTCTTCTCAGATCCTCAGCTTCAATTTTATCTCCAAGTGAACGACATCACCAAACCAAAAGCAAAGTGAACAGTAGAGTGAATCAGTGGCACAAGATTCCATGAGTGTTCAGTAGAGACCAGTGTTAAAGAGAAGCGAGGAAGTGGCCAACACAACCAGTCAGTGCATCACTCTCAGCCAGTGAAACTAGGTATGAGATGGGCCCTTGCAGGGAAAAGGATCAGCAAGGCCAAGGATCAATCAAAGTAAGATGCCATCTATCACTATGACCTCTTATATTTCTTTATGAGTTCCCTTCCTTCTCCATGGCCTTTCTTTCTCCTTGATTCCCCTTGTCCATGATCCCACCTATCATCATGACAATTTTCTTTCTCCATGACTCCCATCTTGCTCCATGACCCCCCTCCTATCTCCATTATCTCATTCCTTTCTCAATGACTCTTAGTTTTCTTTATGGAATCCTACTTTTCTTCATGACCTCCCAGGTTCCACATGACCTCCTTCGTTTCTTGATGACCATTCCGTTCTTTTACCCGATCAACGCGGGGTATCTCTGCTAGTTCATTATACGTCTAAACTCTTCATTTTATACTTTTTTTACTCTAACTCCTACCAATTCCTCTTCATTGAAAATTCGATAGTGCTTCTTCCACATTCAGTCACTTTCTCTTTTATTTCTTGCACACTCGTAAACGGCTTAATTGCCAAATATCACTTCATTAAACTTTTTTCACATTTGCTTTATCTATATAACCATATATATACCCTCTATCCTGCTCTCAAACAATTTCACATACTCTTTCTTCTCCGACTAATCTAACATCTTTTCGCTTTTGATCCTCCCTTCCTTTCGGCATTCCTTGCCGCCTTCCTTAAAATTTTTTATTCGCACACCACTCTGTTTAACTTTGCGAGGTACGACATTGTGTTCACAGAGGACAACATTCCCAACCGTTGCAACTTTCATATCAAATACATTCAGTATCACGATCTCTTTCAGCAAGATAAGAGCGATCATAATCTGTCACTTGATCTCTAACCTTTGCTCACCTTATGTTAATCTGAGTGAATCTAATGTGAATATTCACTAGGAAATAACTAATAAATTCTATCCATCCTAATTTTTTTTAGGTGTATCAGAAGCTAAGTCAGTCATTATCTTCTGTATTTATTCACTAATTCGTGTTTAATCTTCATTAACTGATACCGGTTCCAAAATCCATCCAGCTCTCCTAGATTATTCCAAAACCTCTCCTCAGCTTCCTTCTATTAGTGCAGGGCCTAGTTTTACATTATCAAAATTTAACTTCACCTATATAATCTTATTTATAGCCTACACACTCATATCTAACAATTATTTCATCTCACCCAATTAAATGCAAAGCCACCCTATTTTTACCCCCGTCGCCACGTAACCCATTACATACAAACTCTTCCTTTCCTTCTTTTTCGTCTCAGAGGAATTAATGCTCTGCATTTTACCTCTTTTATATACATACATACCTCGACTTCCTATTCCATCCTTTTTCTATCACATGTACCTCTAACATTACAAACACACACTTGCTTCACCCCTACTGACTACTCCTTTTTACTCATACACGATACATACATACACGATACATCTTACAAAGACTAGTAAATGGTCTCTTTCTTACTTGACACGGAATGCCTATGTCGAGTGACGGTTTCAACATTTAACATCACTACAAGAGTTTGGTTTATGGTACAAAACGCAAATTTAGTAGGTACCCTTTGGACATTCGACCATTGGACATTTAGCTAGTACCCCAAATGGATCGTTCAGTATGTAAAGAAATCAGTTCAACTTTGCTTATGGATGAAACAATTCAGCTATATATTTGATCAAACAAAAGCGTCATTAATGATAGTTTCTATCCCTCTTGGCAGAGAAATCCTTTAGAAGTAAAGACTGGATCCTTAAAAGAGGTAAAAGCAAAAATTTTAGTTTTGGGGGGATAGCAGAATGGATACTTATATTTGGGAGGTTGTTCCATTTGATCCTCATTACGAAGTGAAAATTCAAATTTTAACCGAGATTAAGGTTTTTTTTTATTATTATTTCACAACACGCATTCACTAAATATACTAAATAGACTGTTTAGCAAATTGTACAAAATAGTTATACTATCATCTACTAACAGCTAAATATTAGATTCAAAAGTTGCTCTACATTATATACTCGATTTAATTGTTCTAAACAGATGTTTTGCAGTTTCATTATTTTAATTCCGTACAGTGTAACTACTTTTACACTGTTCGTGACTTCACTTTCCAAATGAGGCTTTTGTTTGATCCAATATATAGCTGAAATGGCTCATCCATAAACAAAGTTGAACTGATTTCTTTACATACTGAACGATCCATTTGGGGTACTAGCTAAATGTCCAATAGTCGAATGTCCAAAGGGTACCTAATAAATTTGCGTTTTGTACCATAAACCAAACTCTTGTAGTGATGTTAAATGTTTACACCGTCACTCGACATAGGCATTCCGTGTCAGTAAGAAAAAGACCATTTATTAGTCTTTGTATGATGTGCTCCTGGCTAGAAGTGGTCTATTTGCATGCGACCTCTTTGTATGGAACTCCCGTGAACATTTGATTGGATCGCTTATGTCTTCGTACAGTGTAATCTCTATATTGCCTAAAACTTCCAAAGTATGTATATATATATATATATATATTATGACAGGAGAGATATGTGTAAAAGCACATAATATCGAGTGTCCCCCACCATTGGGGAGAAATCAGTGAGATTGATACAACCTTCTCGCGTGTCAGAGTGAAATGCTTACGTTAAAGTAGGACGAGTCATCTACTTACTTATGCTTATACTTAAACTACTCATACATAGATCACATAGGAACAATGTGAGAGGTCATAAGTACTAGAAGCTAGAGATAGAGACTGAATCCCGAACTGGTAATGCGACAGCGCAACCTCTGGAGCCCATTCATGCGCTAGCGACTCTTCATTTGCTTATTTATAATGATCCATCTCCAGTTCACATCTTTTACCCTCCATCTGCAAAATGAAGGGCAGAAGGAGGAAAGCCGCTTGGGCCTAGGGGAGATGAGTGACAGAGAAACAAGGAAAACCGTCTGAGCCGAGACCCGCGCAATGTTGACCAAAGGGAGCAAAAGAGAAGCGGTAAACTCGACCCACATACCATTAATGTTCTGAAAAAAAACTTCATTAACATGATATTTTATATCTGTTATGGTTGAGCAGGTGTTGAAGGAAGGCGAATAAATATGCGATTAAAAAGAATTCCATGTTATGATTTAGGCTCTGCCCTTAGTACCAATAATAAAGCTCGTGTTAAATAAAATACACAATACACAAATGCATAACAAAATAAACATTTACATTTTTTAGAGGTAAGTTAGAAATATATCTAAGTACCATTTCTATTACGGCTTTAAAATCTTTGGTTCATTTAGCAGTATTTTACTGTAAATGTGGACAAGCCATTTTAGCTTACTTAAATGCTTTGTTACAAGCATCTGCAACAAAAACATCATTTGATCTAAGTGAAATAATTGGAACTGCTACTAAATAATTACTAATGTAGGAGTGCCTTGAGAGTAAAAGAGTAAGTACTCCTTCAATGAATCTGGACTTGAAGTCTAAACCAAGATGACACAGAATATTAATTCGGGTTCTTTTTAACTCCACACTTTCATTCCCTCAAAGGTCTCGTCGCTCTGTCCATTTACATAAGTCAAGAACATCCAGGCCTCTATTGATGGAAGCTTACAAGATTTATTCTTCTTTTATAATCGCTCTACCACTACCAAAAGCTAGGATTTATCGTTTTTGTATTGAAGCCTTTATCTTTCATAATATATTATTCTCTTAGTTTCTTTTTATTCAGCTTTATCGATTTCCCTATTATCTCACTTTTTCCATAATGTCCTCAATGGCTGCTTTTGTAATGAAAATATGGTAGATTGATCACAGAAAAAGAAAAAAAAGCTACCCATGAAAGGGTGACAATAGGGTATGGGAGAAGCAATGGAGAATGAATACACTTGAAGAAAGTAAGTTACAAATTCTTAAAGAAAATGTGAGTAAGGAGAAAGTAACGAGAAAGCGAAAGTAAGAAGAGGGTAAAGTGAATTATAAGAGTAAAAAAGTAGTAAAATTTGTGAAAGAAGCAAAGAACTACGTGGATCATCTAAGCTACCTGTCTAAGAAGGAACTGTGAGGACAAATAGGGAGCTTCGTGAAGTCCTTGGACGCATTTTAGGTAAATTCATCAAAAGCAAATAGGTTCGATTCTCTGTAAAGTGTTTCTTAACTACATAAGAATATTCTCAGTGGGAAAAGGAATGGAGATAAGAATAAACAAATGACAATAAAGGCATTTAAACTGACGACGTGAGAAAGAGACCAAAAGGCGAGAAGAGATTTGGAAACAAACCTATAATCCGACCAAATTCAACCTCTGACCCCGTCCAGACTACTCATGAGCACGGAAGCAAACCATTTCGAACTCATGGATCTCACTCTCCACTTTCCCATTGTTTTTTGTAATTCCTTTTCCCCACTTTACTCACTTATTTTCCTCTTTTCTTCCTTTACTCTTTCCTTTTCCTCTTATACATGTCTACATTATTTTCTCTAAACATCATGTCTCAATTGGAGAGCAAATGTTTTCTTTTCCTTGACATGTAGTTCATCTCCTTCCCTCTTCCTTCCCTTCTTATTTGTGTCCTCTTTTAGCTGTGTCTTTCCCTCATTGGTCTTTTTCATTAAACCTAACTTTTTCTCGACACTAAAAACGGTGGCAAATATCACTGTTACGAGTGCGCAAGAAATACACTAACAAAAAACGGACGTGTGGCGAAGGACGTGAAGGAAAGCCTGTAAACGGACAAATAAGGATATAACCGCTACAAAAAACTACCTAAACTTACTCAGGGGTGTTTTTTTTTAAATGCTAGCTCCTGTGTGACTATGACTAGATATCTCCGCATACCTGCGAATGTATGCGCATTTGTGTGTAATGGAGCACTAATAAATCTCAAAATCCATGGAAATAAAAATTATATTAATTTTATTTGCAAATATTTATCTGATGCTGCCTTTTTGCGGGAAGGAAAGGAAAGGGGGCCAAGGAACGTCGAAGGAGAGCAGAATGGGGCCCGTGGATCATTTTTCCTTCGCGGATTCTTCCTTTAATTAAATCCGTTTTGAAGACTCAGCCGGAAAGAAATCTCTGCTCCCAATACCGTGCGCTCCCTTCTACCGCCCTCAATAATCCTTAAAACCAACCAACCTGGAAAATAAATATCCTCCGGACAGAGAGAAAAAACAAACCAGAGAGAGAGAGAGAGAGGGGGGGAGTAAGAGAGTTACAGGGAATGAATATCTCTTAGCAGTGGAGTCAAAGACGTGTAATAGCGGTTGTCATCTTTTTCAGTTTCTTCCAAAAAATCAACTTCAAAGAAGCATCCACAATAAAGAGTAAATCCTTCCCTCCTCCCTCAATAAGGAATTAAAAACTTTCGCTCCAAAACCTAATCCAGAAAAAAACACGTTAAACCAAGGCCGCCGAAGAGGGTTCGATCTCGAATCGAGGTCTGAGGCATCGAGCGCAATTCGACGGTCTTTTCCAGTTGATTCCACTTTACGAGGAACTGTCCGCAGCAGTCGACGCCGAGATATAATTGTCCCGTTCTCCGCTCTTGCGCGGTCGGTCGAGGGCGCCCGTGTGGCAAACCGCCCGCCTTGTCTTCTATACAGCGCGCGCGATTATAGCGGGCGGGGGGCAGGGGTGGAGAGACTGCATTTCCAACTTTCCCCCTCTTCGGCGGAAGCGAGCCAACGACGTTTTTCCGCTCACCCTTTCAATCACGCAGTTTTCAAATGGGATGGATACAGGCGTTGGTTAGCTGAGGAACTTTCTCCCTACTTGTGTAGGTATGGACTTGTGTGCTGGTGTGTGTCGGAGCTCATGTTCAGTCAAGTGAGTTAAGTTATCCCTCACGCCCCTTTACATATATTTCAATTTATGTACTGTTATATAACACCTACTAATAATTTCTGTCTTATTACGCCTTACGAATTCAACTTCAGTGTCTAACTAATTTCAATGCAATGGAAGGATACAGGAGTTGATTAACTGGAACTTTCTACTTTTGTATTATGGACTTGTGTGTGGGTGTATGTCGGATCTCATGACTCCAGCAATTGAGTTAATATCTCTCACATTCTTTTAAACATATTCCAATTTATACATTATCCTATAACAACTACTACTAATTTCTCTCTTATTACACCTTAAGAACCTTAAGAAGACAACTTCAGTGTCTAACCACCTTCACTGCAATGGATTTCATGGATTACAGCTATTGTTTCCTCCATTGATGATTGCGTAGCGTGTGCGGTCTTTGGTCATGACCAATTTCTGGTCCTGTCGAGTTGGATAGATGTGTGCCAGGACAATTTGGTCATTTTTATTGACGATAACTACAACTCTTACATTGCACCATCGCTAGGATGCTTTTCTTTCCAGTCGTCATTCGTGGTAAACAAAGAGTGACTACAGAAATCCAACAATTTCACTGGATTATAAACTTTTCACTATGATGAATATTTGTATTTATGCGTATTTTTTATAATGAGGGATGCAGGCCTAAGCTTAATGAGCAGGTTTGTATAAAACAGAATTATTTTAGATACCTTAAATCAAGCGTATATTTTGTGTTTGGTATTAACAAAGCAATTCAGGCTCCTGTACTTGAAGGGATGGCTTAGACTCTATCTTTCTTTTTTTTCACATTGATCGACTTTAGTAAACTGAAAAGCGATAAGCGACGCTTTATGCCTCTAGAACTTCGGAGAAACTGTATCAATGTCGTCAAATTAAGATTCTCTTCTCGCACAGGGCGGCAGTTGCGCCCACATTCAATAAGACCAAGTAAAGGAGAAGTAGAGAGAGAGAGAGAGTGAAAGAGAGAGAGAAAGAGAACTTGAAATGAGTTTCGCACAAAGGAATTTTCAGGATGGTAAAGTGTGAGTGAAATAATAAAATTAAAATATCAAAGGTTAAAAGCGTTGGTATATGAGATTTTCTTTCAAATACGTGTAGACATTTTTGTCGGAAAGTCCGAAAAACTGTATTATTTAAATACAGGTATCTTCTATTAATTATCATTGCCGTCTCTTGGGAATGGAAACAGTTTTCTAGTTTTGACTGGTACTTAGAAAAAAAAAATAATCATGAGTGAGAGAGAAATTTTTTTCCAAATAAAGGCTAACCATTTATACTAAATTCGCTCTGCTAATCTATATTATATACAGGAGCTGTTTCTTATAGGTTATTGTTTATCCTTTTACAGACACCTCTTCTTATGTTCTTATATGCATATAAGACTTAAAATATCTATTAAAAGTTAACCAATATATGAATATCATAAAATAATTAATATATTTTGGCAGAATTTATTATAAAGTAAATCTCGCATGAATTTTTATATCTATCTTAGTAGCTTCAACTACAAAAGGAATTTCTTTGCCATATTTTTGTGATATTTCTGCATATTTTCAGTAAGGTTGAACTAAAGGATATGGCGAAAAAAGTCACCCAACCGTTCCAACACGCTTTTGTAGAAAAGCTAAAAGTCTTTCTGAAATTTTTCTAAAATTGTCTCCTAAGTTTGGTAAAAAGTTATGTTTCTTATTTTCTCAGCTAGATTGCATTTAGTGACTTGCCTCCATTTTAGGGGGTAGGGGGCAAACATAGTGTACTATTTATTGTTAAATAAAATTGCGCTATTCCTTTACGGGTAGCGATTTTAATGATAGTGGTAGAGAGAAAGTTCTCTCTGCTCATCAGTATGAAGGTGAAAAAGGGTTGAGTATACAATGTAACTAAGCGAGGTTATAAAGGAAAAGGGTAATAATAAAGAATAATAGGTAATAAGAGAACAAGAGAAAAGGAAATATCTGAGTCGAGTATCAGCATTACATATATACAAAAGATAGTTTTAAAGAAAGGAGAAAAAATATAGGACTTTGAAGGCAGGGCAGCCAAGAATGTATAAACAATTTGTCACTTTATCATCATCATCATCATCACTAACTCTATAATTTAAGAAGTGGATTTTTTTGAGTATTTGAATAATAATTTCATCTTAGTTTGGTTATGACTTATGTTTTTTTCATCCAAGTTATTTCTGATAATTCTTTTAATAATAAAAAACAAAATGGTAAATTTCAGAAATAAATACGAGTATAAATATCAAAATTTGGGGAATTTTTAAAACCCAAAGAATTACAAATGGTGAAGTTCAGAAAATTTATTTTTATATATCTTTTTCTTATATTCTATATCTTCTCTTCTATAACTATATTTTAGCAACGTGATATTTTGAAAGGGGTGAAATTTAGTTTAGAGTTCCTTTTTAAAATTATTATTATTGGCGAAATTCAGAAAATTTTAAAAATTTAACCATGGCTGCTTTTTTTTAGATTTTAAATTTTACTCTTAATAGCGAAGCGCAAGCTACCCTCGTAGGGGGAAGTGGCGAAGCCATTGCCTGGTAAATCTATGAATCTCTTTGGAAATATGTAGCCTTGTTGGTTCTTATTTTTCCTAAAAAGAAAGTAGAAGAAATTCGATGTAAAATATATGAAAGAGTATGTTAGAAATGTGCGACGATATTCTAATGTAATCGGAGACCAGGCGATTTATTTAAGCTCAAGCCCGATTGCTGTATAGCAAAATAATGCTATAAGGATGTCATTATTAATATATACACTTAAGTGCCAATCTTCATTGGATGTATGTAAATATAATGCTCGGTAGCGCCACCGTATCTTAAGTTCCTGTAAAGTGCCAGAACTGTATAAACTCAGATCCAGCGGGAATACCGATTAGGCTGTAAGCAAGTCGAAGTGAATTAACGGAGTCGAAACTGGGGATGGTAAAGTGTGCAAGACTGATGGGCATTTCAATTATGAAGCTATGCTGGCAGTCATTTTACCTCTATCTACCGAGTCGCGTATGTACCAAGAAACCAGATGTACCGCTTACCGTGGACAGCGGCGCAGGAGTAGACCAAGGTAGCTTACTGATCATGAGCAGCGGCATCTGGCTAGAAGTATCCATGGCAACAGAGGATCAGTACTGGCTCAAATGGTATTCACATTCAATGCCGGAGCTAGGAGCAATTCGCCTTGCTATAGCAAGTGCTACATGAAACTTGCTAGCTATGCCATTATTTGGGGCCCATGTGTGTAGGAATATAAGGAAGTTAGGAATATATTTATTTGTTTTTCAAAATCAGCCAAAATCAAGTGGGGCTCTCCAACCAAAATGTTTATGAAAGGAAGTCAGTTAAAAAATGTGTTTGTAGCGCGTTGTTCTTTTTTCTATTTTACAAGCTTTTAAAGCTGTTTGGTGAAAAAGGGAATCTAAAATGAGAAAAGTTACTAATTTAGTCATAAAATGTCTAAAAGAACCAATTAGCCGACCTTAGCTGAAACCATATATGAAATGTCTTTTTACCAATTTTAACCTAATTAAATTTTCTTTAAAAAATATTTGAAAACCAGCAATGGCTTCGTCGTATCCTCCCCCGCCCCCCTACGGGGTGATTTGGCGCTTCGCTACTAAGGCTAAAATTTAAAATCTAAAAAAAGCAGCCATGGTTAAATTTTTATAAATTTTCTGAAATTCGTCAATTATAATAATTTTAAAAAGGAACTCTAAACTAAATTTCCCCCCTTTCAAAATATCACGTTGCTAAAATAGTTATAGAAGAAGATATATAAAAATAAATTTTCTGAACTTCACCATTTGTAATTCTTTGGGTTTTAAAAAGTTCACAAAATTTCCATACTTATATTTATTTCTGAACTTCACTATTTTGTTTTTTGATATTATAAAAGAATTATTAGAAATAACTTGGATAAAAAAACATAAGTCATAATCAAACTAAGATGAAATTATTATTCAAATACTCAAAAAATCCCCTTCTTAAATTATAGAGTTAGTGATGATGATGATGATGATGATGATAATGATGATGATGATGAACTTCTGTTTCATAAGATTGATTTGGCAAATTCAAGGAAAGATTAAAGCAAGAATTTAACCTCGTTAAAAAAATAAAAAGTTTTTTTTAAACCTCGACCTAGGCATGCTTCAATATCTTCTTGTACCCCCACTCCGCCCTCTAATGAAGAATCCAAGTTGCAATCCCCCGCGCTGAGATGCCGCTCCTTCGCCCTCTTCCTCACACCTTAATTGAGCTCGGTGATGCGCCGTATCCGCGGTAGATCCATCGATCCCCGATGCGAAGGACGGGCGTTCATTTGGCAGGCAGCACTTTTTCACCTCAACAGGAATTGAATTAGCTCAAGTTGGCGCCTCGCTCGAAACAAAGGCAAAGCGAGAAGACGCTTTCCAGTTAAATGCCTCAAAGCGAGTTTCTTTGTTAGCTCAAGGCCTTCCTCGAAGACTTTGGGTCACGCTGGAATCTACGTTTAAAACATATATCCCTTTGAATCCCTTCCATCTTTCATATGTTCACACCATCCTAACAACATGCTACATCGCCACATATTTGCTAAGTAATTAATAACTCTAAGTGTTTTATATGCGGTTGACTAACACAGAAATTGCTGGTATATAACATTATAGGAGTCAGTTCTATTTACATTCCTTTCTATCCATAACTAAGGCCAAAATTCATACGATACATCATGCCCCTCCACATTCTCATATACCACCCTTGCAGCATTACACGAATGTCCTGTAGCGACTAATTACAGTATATCATACCAGTTCAAGTTACCTTTGCCTGGTTCCCTACTACATAGTACTAGAATAAGTATCCGGCGTTGCTCGGAATAAAAGGTCGTGTCGCAAATAAATACAGATGCATTTTGTTTGAAATTCTTATATTGCGGCACAAAAAATATCTTTACCTGCTGATTATTATTATCATTTGTGGGGAGAAGGCAGATTCAGGAGAGTTGCGCACTCTCCCTTTCATATAAAATCTTATATAATATCATATAATATCTTATACTATAATATAATGTACTTAGAATGAGTAAACGTTTCACCGCGCACGCCCGGCATTTTACGCGCAAGCGTGAATGACCGTTAGTTATGAGCGCACAACGCTGTGGCCGTAGGAACAGATCAAGCTTCTTAAAGATACAGATTATTTTATCTATTATCTATGTTTTTAAGAGATCCTGAGGCGTCCGTGCTTGCTCCTATTCAGAATTCTGCTGATAAGACGGTGGCGCTCTGTCTTCGGTAATATTCATCGAGAAATCCAACATCATCTCTGATAAACTTTTTCATCAGCAATCTCCCCCTCATTTATTATTTTTATTTAGTATTAATTAAAACCGATTAATTATTCACATAGCATAGCAATTTTAATTTTATAGAACTACATATTGCGAGGAAGTGAAATAACGCGAATGGGCATAATTGCGGTATATTTTCTAGCTTTTTGATACAATTAATGACATCTAATTCTTGTGTGGAGACGCCTCTGATTTAAAACTCCTGTCGAGGACACATTTGGTTGACAAGCAAGAGCAATACCATTTTAAACAGGGAGATAAAAAAAGTGAGTGTGGGCGTGTTGTGGAATGGTAGAAGAAGCCATGCATCTATGACACTCGGCTTATTGTTCTATTACTAGTGTGGCAACGATAAATGAATTTTGACATGGAATGGAATAGCTCATTCTTTTTTGTTTATTTATAAAGGGCGTCTCACATCCCCTTTTTTATTTTAAAATATCTCCTTCCCTATTTTTATCCGTGTTTCTCCTTTAATTTCGAAGGAGCTTTGGATCCAATCTATCTCTCGGAGCTCCGCGTTGGAGCCACACTCGCTCAGGGATTGTGAATTGGATGTCCTGGATTCGCGATAATATTGCTAAGTTATGAAAACAAATGATTTTCGTCTCTCTCGCCGAAGACATGCTTTGTGCACTATATGATGAGGGTGGTTAGGGAGAAGGGAGCTCATTCTTTCGACCACTACACTAGGTTTGCACATAGATTTGTCTTCTTATCCGTGTTCATACATTCATTACATTGATAATCGCGCGCGTTGAGATGAGCAAATGAAATATTGGTAAATCACCCAAGAAATGGCGAGGTTTAAAAAAAGAGGAATATGAATGAATTGGTTATGAGGGAAAGAGATGGGAGTGGAAGCAAGAGAAGACCTGAAAAGAGACCATAATAGCATGTATTTGTTTCAGGGGATATACTTGCATACTCATACACTGCAAGAAATCTCTACCTAAAAATACTCTTTACTTTGTCTTCATAATCAACTTACATGACCACTTTTTTAGCGCGTCCGCAGTTTGCCTTCGCGGCCTCAATACCTGCTAGAGGATCTGCTTTTGTCTTCCACACATTTTCACATCCTCTAATTTCACCCTTTTTCACAGATTTCTCCCTACCACCTTTTGATTTCTTTGGTATTTCACTTTAAACTTAAGTAAAGACAAAATTTTGAGTTACTGTGTAGGGGTAACTTCACCTCAGCTATAGTCAACCGTATTCAATCTTTGATAGTGAAAGGCAAAATATCAATTTGAAAGTCAACCTCGATTTTTAATAAAGACCTAAACGATGGTTCAGACCTACCCTGTTTATCCTGGCTGATGGGAGGGAGGGAGTCTTTGTTATAAAATTCAAAATTTGGGGTCGGGGGATGACTTATAAATCAAGTGGTGAAAGTTAGTTTTCGATTTGGGTGAGTGATATCGCTGTTTTTAATGCAGTTCAAATTTCGTATTTACTTATGTACTGCTTCGTATAGCCCCTGAAATTTCCATATTGATAAAATGGCTATGGTGTTGGTACTTTAATTTTCTCTCACTTGAAACATCTTCTCTATATATTTTTGTATTTTCTGTTTACACCGTTCGCTTCACCCGGATTTAGTCCGAATAAGAGGGATCTGTAAAAATTCCCTGGAAAATTGGAATCAAATTAAAACAAAAAGAATTAAAATTTTTATCTTTCAAAATTAGTCCTATTGAGGTCAAACCACTTTTGCAAGCGATGATACAATTCATTTAGACCATTTCTATAAAACTGAGGATTCTGAGAGGTATACAAAGTTAAAACCCCTTTTTTTAACATAGTTGCTATTTCTTTTGTTTACTCTAACCCTGTAAAAGCTAGCTCGTTCGCTTTCCTTAATCCTGGAGTCTGATGACCTTAGCCTCTTCCGACCTTTTGTTTTTAAATCCTCAAAAGCTAAGCATATAATGCACTCGTTTTTCTTCTGTTAATGATGTTAAAAGAGTTGTTTTCACTTGGTTTAATTCTGACTCCTTAATTTTATAGACAAGGTATAAATGAATGGTATCCTTAGTTTCAAAAGTGTTTTGACCTTACTGGAACTAAATTTAAATAAGAAAACTCATACCTCTTTTTGTTTTAATTTTATTTCATTTTTCTACGAACATTTTAAATTGCCTCTCGTACAGTCACGCTACAATTTTTTACAGATACGCAATATTTACTTAATAAAGTGTCCATATTAATTAACTTTATTATTCCTATGTTTATATGGTGATATAGAAAATATTATTTTTGTTCATAATTTCATGAAGCTCAACTCCAGGTTCTTCATTGGTAGAAGGGTTGTGATAGTTCAGGACATGGGTCTAGTATTACAATGCGTTAGGTGTGCGAGCCATTATAATACTACTCCTCTCCTGGGATACAGCTTCTTTAGCTAGTAGAGAAAGCGTAAATGATTATTGTGTAAAAGTACTTGAAGCAGAAATCTCTATTCAAACAATGTAGAACACTAAGAACGATTTCTTAATCGATTAAATCTGGCCTTCTGGATTAATGTACTTAGGATTAATTAAAAGAATGATAACGCATTGTGGTGGAATAGGATCTCACTTACTGGTATGTGGAACATAAATAATAACATTATAATATCCTTATAGTGCAATCCCAAAAAGGTATCATCTGCTTTCATTGTAAACAGTGAGCAGCTTGAGTTGCCAAATAGCCCCAATCCTTAATACACCAGGCGAATGTTATTTTATATAATTTTGAAACATTTTCATTTGAGTTAATTTCACTAACTTCTTTACAAACCACTTTACTAAACTCTGGTAGTGATGGTGGCGTCGGTTCTGATCTTTAGAAAACTGAACACAGTGGGTGGATTTGATCTGCTTCAAGGTGTTCTTAGAGTACGCGTTATGTGACGTGACGCCCAGAGGGTGGAGTAACCAACACAAGGCTGTCCAATTGTCTATAGACTAAAATTTTTGTAGTTTTAGTCTCTATAGTGTGCGGGGAGACGCTTTTGGGATATACTTGAGGGATGCCGTATAAAAAACTTAAAGGATTCTTATAAATGATCTGAGGAGATGAAGATTTAAAAAAAGGGTTATTTGTATTAAATGTGTTCTCTGTCGTTTTTTTCAACATCGGAGTTCGACTGTTGCTGTTTTTCTCTCCAGTTCATCCTCTCTTCCTCTCTGTCGATGGCTTCTAAAGTTGCTGCTCCTCTAGAATAGTAACTGTCATAATTCCCCATCATTGTCTTTGGTTTCCTTATTATAGAGGACTACCACATTTCTTACGATACCATCTAAGCCCAGGTGTAGGGAGACTATAACACGTGTGCCCAAATTGTCACGCCAATATCTTTTCCGACACGCGAACTTGGTAGAGCCTAAAGGGGGTGGAATCTAAAATTCATTAGGGAGGGATTTTCGCTTTTATGAAAGGGTTTATAATGGCGATCTTTATCACTGAAAATGTTATAAAAATAAACAACTATCAAGTTAAATGAAACTCCAGAAATAAATTATATTTTATGCAGCATCACGAGACAATGGAAATAGCTTTTTATTTAAATATTTATCCGATTGTAGAATGCATCGGCACGAAGGTTGACAACCCTCGATCTAGAAAGTCCTTTAAACTCTTATGTAGTTTCTTGAGTTCCTGCTCTAAGCTTGAACTATAATTATTTAGTGACGTTCTTCCTTGCATCTGACACAACACAACCGCTCAATCTCAGCTCCATTTTAATGACGACTTCCTTAATACTTTATGTTGATACTTCTTTCACTAAACTTGAATTAGTTATGTCTTCCCAGCTGCCTTTCAAGAACTTTGGTAGACAGCCAAATTAGGCTTCTTGAGAAGCTATGAAGTGAGAAAACGAGAAACCCGAACCTTGCAATGATTAAGGAAAGGAACTCGTTCGCTTTCAATGGTCAAGAAGACGAGACCTAAATCACACATTGAGGCGAATTCTGAAGGGAAGTATTGTATAAACACCTCAGGAACACTATTTCTATAATAACTACCCTCTAAAATCCTCTTATATGAAGATAATCGTCAAGCACACAACATTCACCAATTTGTACTCTTCTCCCGCACTGTTCTCTAATGGAAAAGTGGAAAATAAAACTAAGACTAAAATTCTAAGTGGATAGATAGTAACGACATGAACGGTATTGGATATTCCAAAATAAAATAAAAAAGCAATAGAGAGACACATTTATGATTGAAATATGTAAAAACTTAGTACATTCCTTGAAGAGTTCTCACATAACTATGGAAAGGTACTCCTATAAAATATCTGAGTAGAATGAAAAGAATTTAAACCTGCGATGTTTGTTTAGGATATAATTCGGTTTAGCAAAGCTGGCTATAATGATGCTGATAAAACCAGATCATCCTTACAACTATAGTTAGAGCAGTAATTAAGATTTTTAGTCATCAAAACGTCCCTGATAATTATTCCACTGAAAATTATTCGAATTCAGCCTCCATGTAAATAGGAAGGGTTTCCCGCTCTCCCGCTCATTGGATTCGATCGCTCATTTAAACCTGACCTCATTTTCCAAAAAGCATTACTCGAGACAGGTTAGGACAAACTTGATTATAAATAAAAATTAGCTGATTTCTCCTGGGGTCTACCTCTGTTTGCGTACGGCTATAAACAATATTTATTTTTCCAATAAAACCAAAGACAAAAATTAGGAATTTCTTTCTCGTTGAACAATTTTCTCGAATCACTAAAAAATCACTTACTAACCAGGAACTCCATGGTTTAGGGCTGACCAGAACTAAAGCTAACCAGTGCTGTATTAATTCACCTTTAGTCGTCATGTCAAATGCGACTGAGTGTTAAAATTATGTGTACATTAAAAACAACTCAAACTGGGATGTGCTCATAAGATTTGACTTCTCAAATTTGTCATAGTTACCTTTGATGAAACAGTGCAAATTTATTCTCTGATAAAAATCACCACGAGATGAAAATAAGAGAATACAAGAGCAAAGGGGAAGAGAAAAAGTAAGCGGGCAGTGAGGTGGTAGTCGATATTAGAAATAGGAACTCGTAAAATTTTGAATAATTCCGTTCATAAGAAAACATGAAGTCTAAAGAAAAGATTTTTTTACAAGAAAAATACCCTGATTTTTTTAGAGTAAAGTTTATGGCAAAAAACCCGATTTGAATATTTCCAATGTTTTTTCTCAAATTTGCCTATCGTACGAGTATGATATAGTATAGAGCGATTCAATTTGAACTTTGCACCAATTTCGTACACAGGATGTTACTTGAATTAGCTTTCATTACCTAAAACGTTATTCAATACCACTTTTCTCATCAGCCTTACTCCAATTGATACAAATATGTTATTTGACCTGTTCCTAAATTTGATTTAAAATAAAACCGTACGAGAACCATCGTCTTCTGAGATACAACTGAGAAATTTAAGCCAATGAAATTAGATTTTACTCTACGCACAGGAAAGGAAACCTTACGTTCCAGGATACCAAAGGTCATAATTCAATACATTTTAAAGATTTAAGAAATGGGAACGGCTAAAGAGGATACTTTGATCCTAATAGCAGAGCGATACAAAGAATAAAATTCATTTTTAAGGCTTCTTTATCATTAGATAGCATAATTAGCATCTTTCAATCATAGAAAAGAATTATTATGGATGCTGTTGTTTATAAACCTTCCGAATGAGTCATTTTCTATTAAAATTTCAAGATCTAATCAAATGAAGAATAAAAAGTGGGTTGATTTTATGAAAGATTAACTTTCTCAAGTTAGATTAAAAAGTCAATTAAAGGAATTAGAAAAAAACGTTTCTCATTGGTGGATTCAATATTTAAGAGAGGGATTATAATTCTTACACAAATCTTCCATCAGACTAAAAAGAAGAAAGAAAGAAAATTAATATCAGCCAATTACTGAACTAATTCTTGAGCACTTGAGTTTATGAGATGAAGATTTAGAGCTGAAGATGGGATGATGTCACATGATGTTTTACAGATTCACGTATTTGTGCACATTTTCAACATACATTCTTTTGTAAGATGGTGCTTTTCAATTAACGTATATCTAACAAGAATTTGAGCTATATAATGCTTTTCCCTTAAGTATTTACCGAGTGTTTCAATGTTATCTACATAACTAATTCCACGCAGGTAATTTTTCATTATTTTGAGCTCCGACATTTTTCGGAAAGTATAGAATTGCGCTTCGTAATGTGGGAGAGTTTTGTCGAAGTTTTTGCCAAAGAAGCCCAGGAAATCTCTGAGGACTACCCTGAAATGAATGGAGTTCTGCCTAATGGTTCTCTACGAGGTCTATATTGTAGAGGATTGCAGGATCTTTCTCTGTACATTAAGACGCCCGAGAGAATATCCTCCTTCCCTCCATTTCACTCCCTGGCCCCCGTCCTACAGAGCTTTGAACCATTTCATAAATGTTAACGAACTTCATAAGCTACCACTTCTTGATTCTCGGTTAAGTTGAGGATCATTTACTATAGCCGTATTTTTGTGAGATCGTAAAAATTCGTGTATTTTACTCTGCTTTACCTCCTCTATTTTACATCTGTTTACACGCTTTTTCCTTCTCGCGTATGTTCTAGCGTGTATGTTTTTCTACCTCTGTTTACACCCTATTTCCTTCTCACGTCTGTCCTAGCATGATTGAATTTTTTACCTCTGTTTACACCTCTTTTCCTTCTTGCGTATATCCTAGCTGGAATGATTTTTCTACCTCTTTTTAAACGGTTTTTCCTTTCTCGCGTATGACCTAGCATGTATGAATTTTCTATCTTTGTTTACACGGGTTTTCCTTCTCCCTTATGTCAAGCGTGTATGGGTTTCTACCTCTGTTTACACGCCTTTTCCATTCTCGCCTATGTCCTAGCGTGTATGAATTTTCTATCTTTGTTTACACGGGTTTTCCTTCTCCCTTATGTCAAGCGTGTATGGGTTTCTACCTCTGTTTACACGCCTTTTCCATTCTCGCCTATGTCCTAGCGTGTATGAATTTTCTACTTATGTTTACACGGTTCTTCCTTCTCACGTATGTCCCAGCGTGTATAATTTTTAAACTCTGTTTACATGCTTTTTTCTTCTCACGTATGTCTTAGCGTGTATCATTTTTCTACCTTTATTTACACGATTTTTCCTTTCTCGAATATAACCTAGCGTATATGAATTTTCTACCTCTGTTTACACGCTATTTCCTTCTCGCGTATGTACTAGCATGTATGAATTTTCAACCTCTATTTACTCGTTCTTTTGTTTCTCGCCTATGTCCTACCTCTTTTAACATAGTTTTTCCTTTCTCGCGTATGTCCTAACGTGTATGGCCGTTATTCCGCTGTTTACCTGCTTTTCCCTTCTCGCATATGTCCTAGCGTTATGGCTACCTCTGTTTCTATGTGTTTTTCTTCCCACCTATGTCCTAGCGTGTATGTCTGTTATACCTCTTTTTTTACACGCTTTTTCCTTATCGCGTATGTCCTTGCGTGTATTGCTGTTCTACTTCTGTTTAACCCCTTTTTCCTTTTTTCCTTTTTGCGTATGTCCTAGCGTGTATGGCTGTTCTACCTCTGTTTACATGCTTTTTCTTCTCGCGTATGTCCTAGCGTGTATGGCTGTTTTACGTTTGTTTACATGCTTTTTCCTTCTCGACTATGTTCTAGCTTGTATGGCGGGTTGATTCGCACATGTGTTTCGGAGCGTCTAGTCACAGTCATGAATTTTGATTGAGAGGACGTTTCCGATATGCCCATAGGTTCGAAATCCCCCGACCGGAAGATAGAATAATTTATTGAATTCTATAGAGGAGGAATAGGTGGGTTCGATTCTTACGCGATGCTTAGTGACAAATTGGTTTTCGAACTCTACGCCGATATGAAGTCAGCGAGGTTAACTTAGTAGATCTTTGTACACAGGATTTGTACTTAATTTCAACTTCAAGGTTCCCAGCTTAATAAAATAATGTTAGGTTTATTTTATTCTCCGCCTTTTTTTATATGATCTTGATAATAAACTTGAAAATATAGTTGGACAGTACTTGGATTCCTTTTTTCATTTTCCTGTGGGTTATCTTTGGCAATTATTGCTTTTCATATCGGATTCAAAGTAGCGTGTAAGTCATCGTACATGTGAAATATTGCATCTCACAAGTACGAACAAGACTATAAATTTGGAAGTGAAAGAGTTATAGTTGTGCGGGGAATCTTTTCAAACAATGGAGTCTAACCGTTCTTCTGTTTACGTGACAAAGTAAACGCTAGTGGTAAACAATAATCTGCTCAAGAACATGTGAATCATCGCAATTACGTGAACATGTTTACATGCATGACAATGATCCATGTCACAACATAAAGACGTAACGCAATAATTAGATGCTGAAAATATCAACCTGGTGAACTGGCTTGCCGAGAACCGTGATAAAAACCCGATCGACAACATATCGAAGATACTCCGTGAGAAAGGTGTGGTTCAGAAACCGATGAATGCTTAAGATCGAAGACGAAGATTGGAATAAAATCACGCACGAACAATGCAACAAATTGTCAAAGTCTTGCGGCCGAAGATATGCTCAATTTATTCAGGTCAAGGGCCTCCACACTTCCTATTAATATTTTATTCAACTTGTGGTTTTCTGGTTATGGCTGCTTTTATACTGATAGTCCTCTAGTTTTGGTTGTATCGTTTCTTAGAAATACACATTACTAGTATCATAACTTTGTTTTGTGCTGTTCGGTGAAATGAAACTTGCACAGTGAGGCAAATTACAAGGGATATAATGCGAATTATTTATGAAATTAAACTAGTATTAAAACTCTAGGTTTGGGGATATTTTTCTAGGCTTAGATGGTATTCAGTGAGTTCTTTAACTTGTTTCACTCATCAGACTTTCAAACTCTTTGTTGTTGACTGATAGACCTGATAACCAATGACCGCCTTCTCTCAATTATTAGTAATGTAGTATTAAATAGTAATTATTATATTAATTATGAAATTTTTATTTGTAATTGGTTTATATTTGCCACTTTAAGAGGTGCATATTTAATGAGTCAGTCTAACCTTGTGAAACAAGTTCTGACTGACTGCTGAGATTTGGAGTCGTGGACTGAAACAAAATCGTTCAAGCTTGAGCTCAAACCATGTGAACTTTCCTTCTCCGATACAACATGTTACCAGCATTTCTCAAGAACTTATGGACTGTGCAAAGTATTATTTTGTAACAGTAGTTAAACTTTATTTTAATGAGATTATTCCGGCGGCAACAGAGGTAAATTGATAATTAATCATTTAGGTCTCCAAACACCTCTAATAAACAGTTTGATAAATTGATACCCGCATACATATCATTACCGTTGCCCTTTTCCTGATACACGATTGAGAATGTCCTATATACATAGAAAAAGCCTACTTAGAAACGTTATCAGCTATACTTACAGTATATGATTACATACATGCACACACTCGCTCATTCGTTCTCTCCCGCACTAGAACAAACTACTGTTAATACGATGCTCGATAACACCATTAGTGGTACAACCAGCATCGACGACGCCTCATCCCCAAAACAAAAGCAAACAACTTCCTCTCCGCGAAGATGATTTCCGAGGAAAGGGGAAAAAAAGGTTAGGGGGGGGGAGCTCTTGGAAAGCCTTGATAAGCATTCTCTAATTGGAAATTAATTTGGAAATATTCGGAAGGATTGCGCGAGGAGACCAACCTGTCAGAGCCACGCTGCGCTCTAATTAGCAACGTGCAAGTGAAAATGAATGCCAAAATGAATATGAAAATGAATGTGTCTGTCAAAATGGACGATAAGTAGGAAGCTCGCAAAGACAACCTCTTAAGACCGTCTTTGAGGTGGCAGAATGGGCCAAAATTGGATTTTTGCGAACGGGCGCAGAGAGCTTTCGAATCAAAGTGGATTTGGGCTATACTTATTAAGACTTTTTAGCGACTAAAATAGCGGAACTTTCCTTTGGGCGACAGAAATTTTAATCTTCCTTTTCTCAAGAAAATCTTGAAGGTTCTACGGGGACGTAGAAGGGTGAGGTTGCGGCTCACGCGATCAATCATTGATAATTTTTCTTTTCACTTTCGAGGTTAACGCTAGATTTCATTGATCATAATAAAGACTATCAACAAGATCGTATTTAATTTAATGAAATCTTTTTCACCAAATAAATGAATTTTAAGTAATAATCAAAGGAGTATTCCCAAGGCTGTATTCGGAACTAAGGGTTAAATTTTTGTATTCAGGGATATTCATTATTTCTACTTCTTATTTTTCTTTATTTATTACTGCAAATGGTCACGAATAAGTCCTGACCTTAAACCTTAAAGGATATGTTTTAATGCTCATTGAATTCTAAATAGATTAGATTTTATTTTTTAAATATTTTTTTTTTCTTCGCAGGAATTTATTCTTGAAAGTTTAGAAGCACTTCAACTTCACAATTTAGGTCAAAATTGTCTAGTTCCTTCTCAATTCCCTCATGTTTTTGAAGCAAAGATCAAAAGGAAAGCTGAAAAAAAACTTCTTTCGTTGCACATCTAAATTTCGTCATAAATATGAGATCCTACGAGTGGCAACTGAAGATACGAGGGGCGGTCAATAAGTTTGGATATAAGGAAACGAGATATGAGGAAAAGCGTTTTATAATTTTTCAATATAACTACCCTCGACTTCAATGCACTTGCGCCACTTGTCCCCGAGGCTTCGAATTCCCGACAACCGGAAATCTCCCGACTGCTGTTCAATCCACTTCTGGACGGTGAGCTGGACATCTTCATCATCCCCAAACCGGCGTCCACGCAGTGCAGCCTTGAGCTGGTGGAATAAAAAGTAGTCGCTAGGGGCCAGATATGGACTGTAAGGGGGATGGTTGAGCTCTTCGAATCCGCACTCGCGCAGGGCAGCTTGTGCAACTCTGGCCTTGTGGACTTGTGACGACGTTGAATTCGATCATGGGCCGTCAGGTTTCTAGGGACCCAACGGGCAGAGACCTTGGTCATGGCCAAATTGTCGTGGATGATGTTGATAACACTTCCATGTGATATTCCAAGTTCTCAGTCAATTTCTTCGACCTTCATCCGTCGATTTTCGAGGATCATCCTCTCCCCACGGGCCACATTGTTCTCGTTGGTCACGTCTGACGGGCGTCCTTGACGGGGTCATCTTCAAGGGACTCACGACCATGGCGGAACTCCCTATTCCGTTGAGCAATGTTTGCATAGGAATGGGCTGTGTCGGTGTACACTGCAATCATGCGTTCATGGATCTCTTTTGCATTCTTGCCTTCCTTGCTCAAAAATTTGAGCACTGCGCGGTGCTCAACCTTCTCCATTGTTGAAAAATTTGTGACTGACGATCTGCGATAAGCTACTGCTTCTCAAATAGACGAGGCAGGAGCGTGCGGCTGCAGGCCCTAACTTGTCATAACTTGTCGTAACCCCCCCACAAACAGCCACCCCCCTTCCCCTGCTTTGCCCTACCGATTCGCAAAACTTATTGACCGCCCCTTGTAAGTTATGAATCAACAAAAAATCAAACGTTCAAGACTTAAATCTCAACTTGACAAAGATTGATCCTAATTGGATCCAATAAATAATGATACTTTCTAAGCCTCACAAATACATATATAATGAGGTTCCATGGTAAGGTTTGCCTTTTATAGTTACTAATAGAAGTCAAAATAGTAACCAGAGAAAACTTGAAGTTAAACATTATGTTGTCACTGGTAGAGGCGCCATGGTTTCCCACGAATGAGAGACAGGAACAGGGTGGGCCTCGAAAAGAAAGATGTCAGTAATATCAAGGCTAAAAATAAATAACAATTTCCAAGGTCTAAAAGAAACTTCAGCACTCACTCAAGCATCCCCCCAAAAAGTAAGGGTGGAAAATAAATCAATGAAAAAGAAGAGAAATAATGGAAAAGATAAAAACCTAAGGTAGTGTTTTAATCCATACAAGCCATTCCTGTCTACAAGGTGTGATTAACGGCAAATTTTTCCTCCACCTTCGATAAAAAGTAGTACAAGAACAATTCAAGGTAGGATTTTGAAGCCGGCTGGCGCAAACCCTCTGTGGAAGGATAAACCAAATATTACAAATACACATAGAAGGATTTATGTAAGTATTAGTATAGATGAAAAGGAGTTGTATTGTGTAATTATTAAAAAATAGAGCAAAAACTATGGATAAAATTACGGCAATAAATGTTGAATGAGGTTGAGGAAGAAAAAGGGTAGGTCAGGACACATGTCTGCACTCCAAGTAAAGTATTCGGAGCAAGGTGCTTGAATGGGGGCGTATAACTCTCTTTTCATCTTGCCCTCTGTTCCGTGGGAAGATGGTTTCTCTTGAGAAAGAGAAGAGGGAGGGGGGAGTGTGTGCATATATATATATATATATATATATATATATATATATATATATATATATATATATATATATATATATCTAAGCGGGGAGAGGAAAGGAGGAAAAGAAGGAGAGGGAGATATGGAGCTATGAGGATAGGGTTAAGATGGTGTAGGGGAAAGAGGAGGAGAGAGACGTGGATAGAGAGAGAGAGAGAGAGGGCGCGGGTGGTAGGTGTATAGGTAGAGAGGGGAATGGGTGGAGAGGGAGAGAACACGCGCTCTCGTGAAATTGAGACGACCGAACAAATCTCCTTTCTTTGAGTTGCCAAATGGAAAGCAGAAAATTAAGCCGCGTTACGTCCTCACAAGTTCTTTACCACTTCAAGTATTATCCTCCTGGGGCAAGACGAGGAATCATTCATTTCATTCATCTATAAAAAATTATATTAAAAATCCACAAAGCGCATTTGGAGGATTGAGTGTGTATGAAATTTGATCAAGCTCATTGAATCTTCCATCTTTTGGGTCCTTATCGATTTCACCCCAATTGTACTTGCAAGGACCTTTGCCCTGCCTGGTTAGAAGTTGTTTCGGTAGATCCGCCTATTCGGTGGTATACCCGAGATTGATCATCGTTTTCTGAATAAACTCACTTCACAATGGTTAAAATTCTTAACTATATAAATTCTCTATTACGGAATCTGGGCTGCACTTAACTAAATATTGAATACAGTAGTTCGGAATAGAATGAAAAATAGAAATATCAAATCCAAAATGTAAATAATCCTTGGAAGGAGTTGGCAACTTAATTTCTCAAGCTTAGCTTTCGGCTGATGGCCAATGATCTCGACAAAATGGAGTTGCTGGGTTCAATCTTGTCTCCTCTAGGATGCTTCTTTTTTTATTGACTTGACATTCTCTGTGCTACATCTCCCTTTTTTAGTCTATTCACCTCAAAACGTTTCCACTAAAAGACGACTTTAAAGATCCAGATCATTTTCATCTTTTGAATCAAACACCTGACCTCCTGATTTCCAATACGAGTTAAACGTCATGGCACAATTGAATGAAGAACAACAAGTAAACCTCTGATCTCCTCATCTCCAGGACGATTCCAACTTTTTGTCAACTGAATGAAGAACAAAAGGTAAACACCTAACCTCATAATCTTCTCGAAGAGAGCTCAAACCTTACTTCAATTGAATGAAGAACAACAGAAAATGAGATAATTAGGATTACAGGGACTGAACAAAAGAATATGACTGTCGAGGAACGACACAGTATGTCCTACTGTCTAATATGGGTACATACGAAATTGAGTCAGACCGGCAAATCTCGACCCTGTACTCAGGCAGGTATGCAGCGAAGGGAAAACAATGGCCTCCCAGAAGAAGAGTGCGACTTAATTACAGGTTGGCTATTCAAAAGGGGAATTTGTTTTCCAGATTAAACTAGGGAGTTATTTAAAGAAAAACCACTACAAAAATAAGCTTCAATACAAGATAAATTATTAAATATGGAGACAAGAATAATAATGGAAATTAGCACGTAATCGTGACAATGAATATTATAGCGGGCAGGAATTAATGGAAGCTGGGCCCGGGAATTATTAATTAATTCGATGGTTTAAATAAGAGGAGTTAGTTACTAAATCTTTTCGTTATGTGATTATGGGGTCTTCTTCGTACTTGAGAGAATGAGTTGACTTACGAGGGTAGGATTCTGGTTACCTCGGATGATTGAAGGGAGCGGAAGACCAGTGGCCAGGTCTTCGTAGAACGAACTCTGGGTATGAGCGTTCAGGGAACTACAACGGTTTTTTGATTACTCCGACTTCCGGAGGAGGGAAGGGGGCGACCACAGTAGAGACTCGTCAACTGAACGGCATAGAATCGCCACGAAGACGAATGAGAAGAGGCGAAGCCAAGGACAGTCTCCCAGGACGTTTTAAAGTAGTGGTAATCTTCCTTTGAACAGAGCGGATTACGGAGAGGATCTGCTCAAGAGATCAAGATGACGAAGCTCGGTTCGACCTGGGTACTGATGCACTTGATCTGGGCGACAAAACTTCCTAACTCGCACTCTCTGATGAGAACTATGCACTTCGTCTTAAATAGGGGAGTTCGTCTGGGGGCAAGAGGAGGGGTGGCGAGACGACTGAAGTCCCAAGGGCCGCACAGGGCGAGGGGGGCGGGCAGAAGAGGGATACACCAACGGCCAGAGTGGGGGACAGTGGTCATAAATGAAATCAAACATAGCTGGTGCCAGTCAAGGCCTGAGAAAATTAAGCCACACGGCGCTTTCGAATTCATACTTCCACAATGACCAAATCTTATTTAGAAACCTATATTCTCGCCAACGGTTGGAAATAAATAAGAATCGTAATAATACATAAATTTTATCATATTCACTACAGACATACTCATTCTATGTAATTTCAAAGATGTTTCTCTTCTTCTCTCTGATCATTAGCCAAAGTTTAGGTCAAATTTTTTGAGCGCGAAAGGCTGACTAGTCGCTTAAGGTTCAAAGAGGTACTGTTTTTAATATCATGCATACCAAAAAGATGGAAAAAACTAGCTCTGAGAAGGGAAACACGATACGGTAAGCAAAAATTAGTAGCATTGGCCACATTGCAATATAAGGCATTATTTCGATAAATCACTGAACCACAGCTACTAGAGTGACTGCAGAGTAAACCAGCATCTAGCCACTCAAAATAGTTTGTCGATAGCTCAATGAAGCTGAATACCATTAAAGACATTACCAAACATTTTCTTTCTCTCGTCCTTGTTAAAAAAAGGCCTAAAATGATGCAGAGTTCACAATAAATGGACAGGGAACTATTAAAAAATTTCTGACGAATCGTCCTCCACGATTTTTTTTATTTTTCAGGACCATTTATGTATGGAGAACCTTTGACAACCTGAAAAAAATAGACAAGAGGATAAAGTGGAACCAGACACTAGACAACCTTAAAATGAAAAGAAAATTTTAACATGAGCAAATACATATTTTTTTTATGCACACTAGAAAATATAAAGATGAAAGAAACTTAGATAATGTGGAGTTTCAATTGATATTTTGAGGACTGAGAAAAAATATCTTGCGAAAATAGTTGTAATTTTGTTGACAAAAGTGTTTTGAAGAAAAGTTGCCAAGGATGGCATCCAACTTTCCAGTTTTGTCCTTAATCAGTAAAGTAATACAATCAATTTGTAAAATATGAAGTTTTTCTAGTAAATAGAGTACTTATGATAATATCTCTATACACCAAGTATTGCAGCAAATTAGGTGATATAAATTTTCGCAGGCATTTAAAGGCATGAAAAATAGTAACCCACCTTGATAGAATGATGTAACAAACGACCTGAGGTACAAAGAATCAACATTTGTTCGTCTCTTATTTCTTGACTGAACCATTATGCGTAGGATTGCTACAAAAGAATGAAAGTGGCTTATGTGGAATAATATTAAACGTTTTATCCTATGGATCAGTCCTGAGGAAAACCAATATTGCCGCGGAGAGACCACATCCACTGAAGAAATCTCTTGTGCCTTTGCTTGGTGGATATGAATGGCATAATCTATTTTAAACTCCTTAACTATCACCAAAACAGTTTGCTCTGCTTAGTTAGACTGTTTATATGCAGCACTTGAAGGACAAAAAGGCCCGCATTAATACATAGAAGAAGCGTGCTCTTTCATCCAGACAACGAACATCATATCGCAAGACATATCATAAAAAAGCTTAATAATTTTAATTCGGAACTAATGAGTATTTTTTCCCACTCACCCGACTTAGTTCCATCAAATTTCTATCCTTTTATCAATTTATCGAATCACTCAGTTTAAGAGAATGAAGATGTCAATAACAAAAGAGGTCGAAACGAGCTTAATTAAAGAATTTTTAAAATCAAAGTCAAATGGTTTTATAAACATGCTATTGAAATGTTAGTAGAGAGATCGGGACTAATCGTAGAAATTGATGGAATTTTTATTACTTAATAAATTACTAAGTATTATTTATATTTATATTACATCAAAGAGCTGTTTGATTTTTATCAATAAAATAATAAACATGAAAAATGCGGCTTTAAGTATGGGTTTAGTTAATAAATGAGAAAGGTATTTTATATGTTTTAGAACAGGACTTAAGATAGGCTGATATAGACTAGTCTGAACATCCTCCTAGATGAAACAAGACATAAATTGCCTTATTAGCTGTTTGTCTCATACAGTGCGAGTTGATTAAATGGTAACCAACGAATCCCGATTAAGGTATTTTATATGTTTTAGAACAGGACTTAAGATAGGCTGATATAGCCTAGTCTGAACATCCTCCTAGATGAAACAAGACATAAATTGCCTTATTAGCTGTTTGTCTCATACAGTGCGAGTTGATTAAATGGTAACCAACGAATCCCGATTAGCGAACATTTGGAGCAAGGACCATATATTCTTTACTACTTTCATTTGAGCAAAATATCGACGATAAGAACAATCCAAATGAATATTAGAAAATGGCAACATATCATAATAATAAAGGACATTAATATAGGCAACTCTGGATAGAAGATACCTACTGAGTCAAACATCGAATTAGTGAAAGAACAAATGAGTGATCATTACTATACGACTACTCATAGGTGGGCGCGATAACGAAAAAATGTATCACAACCGATAAATCGATAACGATAACCTTATCGGCGATGATCGATAATCGATAACTGGCGATAAATTTATCGCCAAATAAGGTGATAACCGAAAAATCGATAAATCCAAATTTATAATACAATATTGATTATTGACTATATATAGCGTTATTTTATATTACAATATTAAGAATATTTGAATAGTGTTTCTTAGTTTCTTACCTGGTGAGGCTCTCCTTCAGCTCCTCATAGGTTTTGAGGATCCTCCTCCCAGCTCGGACCTACCTATTTCTGCCTCCAAGGCACGCGCGGCTCGCCCCTGTGCTAAACTGGAACTAAAAACTGAAATTATCGATTATCGCTAGTTTGTAACCAAAAATACCGGCGATACCGATAAATCGATAACGCGGGAAAAAATAATATCAGATAACCGATAACCCAATATCGTTATCGCGATAACGCCTACCCATGCGACTACTGAAACCCATATGTAAAGACAAGTACGAAAATTTATAATATTTGAAATCAAGCTTAAACCTTATAAACATCAGTGCTTTCAGTCTCTTTCGAAAAATAAACCGTCAATAAAGATTCGACTTGCTTTTATTTCTCCTATCAATCGTTCCAAGAAGTTGTTCTTTCCTAAAAGCCCTTTAGCTTGTTGTTACGCTCAATTTTTATCCATATAAAGCTGGTAGAGAAGATTTTGTCGATTCAGGACTGCTTGTCATTTGTATTATTCGTACACTACTCGTTACGCGGTTCAGTCAGATTTTCCAAGTTTGGATTGATTTCTGTGTTTTCGTGAAGTGTTTTGTGATTCATATATCGCTTCCTTGTTCGTGAGCTGAAAAACTAAGACGGAGATACGTTCGAAAGTGGGTTTTTTCACCATGACTGATCTCAATGAAGGCTAGTTGAGGGAAAGTAAGAGGGATCTTTATTCGCCGTATGATGGTATAGTGGTGAATTTTCGTTTAATGGAAACCATTTTTCCACTATTTTTAACACATATCTTTCCTTTGCTTTCTCGTAACAGATCCCTAATTAGTCATGTCTTCCCAGTTGACATTTAAGAACTTTTGAAGAGAGTTAAATTAGGCTTCTTGAGAAGCTATGGAGTGAGAAAACGAGAAACCCGAACCTTGCAATGAATATAGAAAGGAACTAGCTCGCTTTCAATGGTCAAAAAGACGAGAGCTAAATCACACATTGAGGCGAATTCTGAAGGGAAGTACTGTACAAGCGGCTCAGGAACACTGCTTTTCTAATGACTACCCTTTAAAATCTTCTTATATAAGGATAATCGTCGAGCAAACAACATCCCTAATTTTTCCTCTTCTCCCGCACTGTTCTCTAATGGAAAAGTGGAGAATAAAACCAAGAATAAATTCTAAGTGGATAAATCGTAACAACAGGAACTGTATTTTATATTCAGAAAATAAAATATAAAAGCAATAGAGAGACACATTTATGATTGAAATGTGTAAAAACCAGGCGTGTTTCCCTGCGGACCTTGCCTGACAGGAAAAACCTGGACAGAGGTAAGGTCTTCGAGAAGATTTACGGTGAGCTAAATATTGCTCTCGTACGCCTGATCTATCTCTGCAAGGTAGGAGGAAGCCGATGCCCTCACCTTCCCGCGTGCCGCACAAGCTCTAAAGCACATCAATCTATGTAGAACCAAAAACACCGCTAAAGTACGCTCTCATAGAAGCGTAATATGTTGCCATCTCGATCCCTGGGTTGAAGGTCATACCGTGACAAATAACTTCGGAGATTCTCAGGAATCATTCGTGGGGAAAAGTAGCCAAAGTGATTAAATTTAAAGGCTACACCCACGTGTTTAAAGTAGTCTTTACGGAAACCTTGATGGCAATCAAAGCAAACGAATCTGACCTCGTCCTCTTTAATGAGTAGATTGAACGTGAGGAGTTCCTTAACCGGCAAATGTACTTCAAGGCTACAGGTACAACGAACACACCACTGATACTTGTCCAAATGCTAACACTGTAGTTTGTTCTGTATCCGCCCAACAAGGCCACGTCTGGCGTGACTGTAAAAGTGACGTCCAGAAGTGTCTCAATTGTAGTGGCCCACGTTGGACAATGGCCATGACTTCTCCGATTAAAAAAGAACAAATACAACAAACAAAAGAGAAGGGCAAAAAAATAGGAAGAGAGGAAAGTGAACGCCACCTACGCAAAGGTTGCCATGGCAACAGTCGCAAAAGGTAGTGTTGTCCCCCAAGCCTACTTTCCTGCTTATTAAAAATGAAAAAATCAACTAAATATGTGCTGCATTTACTATGCGCACATTGCTATCCTGACCCGGCCCGGCACCTTTGCGAAGGAATTAAACAACATGCTCGTGAAAAATGGCCTGTAAGAGATGTGGTTTCCGGAAAACCCTCTGTCTAATCAGGTATTGCGTGTTAACCTGCAACCTCAGCGCGAGCAGAGCGGCCAACAAGCTCCGGCCTTGAGCAATGCTCTTTCACGGGATCCTCAGTCCAGATTATGGCCGCCTGACAGAACACACAAACTAACACACAAACATAAAAAAACACTCCAGCCAAATCACGAGTCAAGCCGATAGAAGCCCCTGCTGTGAGGCCTAAATGGGTGGAGCACTCGGCCCGCCCCTCAAAGGCCTCGCAGTCACATCGACCGAGCAGGTCCTTGACTTCGTAAACTAGGAAATCTAGGTACATGTACTACTCGAGGATGCTAAGCCTCAGAGTGTATGCTGCTGAAGGGAAGCAGTTTTCGGACGAAGCAGGCCCAAAAGATGATGTCGATGGTCTAAGGACCGGACAATTGAAATGGAATTACACGGACGACACGCCAGAAGACCTGGTCTAAGAAGCTCTCTTCTGTGGACTCGTGAAGTGCTCGTCTGATACTTTTGTTGTTCTTACGGACGCTGAGTTCCGTAAGAAAAGATCCGGAAAGGGGGGGACACCACCGTCCACCCCCCTAAAGAGCAAAAATTGAGTGAGAATAGACACAAAATAACAAAATACTCCTACCCTATATTGCGAGCGTAATGTCTATTGCTAGCCGTAGATTGAATAAGACCTTACTGAAAGATGACACTAACCCAAATTGAAAATAAATAAAACCCGATAATACAACCCAAATAAATCGAAAATTACCCGAACTTGACTAACCGTAGTGACGGGGTTACCCACTCACTACAGAGGCTCGAATGCCACCTTATCATGATACAAAATAAATCCGAATACAAAAATAACAAAGCCAGAGATACTCTTTCACCAGGGACCTATCAAATTATATTACTTATACTCTTTCTTTAAACTTTTGCGGGGATACCTTTTTAACAGGGAACAAAAATATTTCAACCTCAATCTAAAATTCTTTCTTTTCTACTCGTATCTTTTTCAAAATTTTTCACCCCTATCACCCCTCTTACTATTAATCTTATTATTCTATTTTTTTCTCATCTTTATTATGTCCAATGTCTACTAGTCGATTCAGACTACATGAGGAGAGCGCAAAACTAACATTATCTACTAATCATTCTAGTCTTGGGTTTAATGTTATTGTGATAGAACGTGTTGAAGCTGCGTTTAATTTCAACTCCTACCCCGTATTATTTAAAACCACGATGCTGCCCACGTGCATCTTCGATTCGAGGCTTGGAGTCTTATCTCAGCTACCGGATGCCAATGTTTAAACAAGGAGGTTATCGTCCCCCCGTTCGCCCCCATACGCCAACCTCGCCAGATCGAGTTAGGCTTATGAACAGATAAGGCATTGTTCCCCGGCCCGGCTGTGCGTTCCCTCCAAGCTTCCACTCCATTTTCCCCCACGCCAAGGAGATGTCCTGGCTATTTATATGGAAACTTTACCACTAAGATCAGATTGGAGATCCAGATTTCCGTGCGAAACATCACCACGACCCTCTCTCCCTTTGTGCGCCAAGGGACCTTGACCTCGAGATTCACCATCACTTGTCCAGAAGGAGGACAATATTCCTTGAGTGCCAAAGGTTCGCGCCTTTCCGACGACAAGTCCCCAAGGCTTCCCCCCCCCCTGTTGTTCAAGGAGAACAGCATTAGAACAGCCATTGTTCGTTTTGAGCCCTTCGCCAAGAAACGGTTCTCATCCCCCCCCCCCTGTTGTTCAAGGAGAACAGCATTAGAACAGCCATTGTTCGTTTTGAGCCCTTCGCCAAGAAACGGTTCTCATCCCCCCCCCCCTGTTGTTCAAGGGAGAACAGCATTAGAACAGCCATTGTTCGTTTTGAGCCCTTCGCCAAGAAACGGTTCTCTTTCCCCCCTGTTGTTCAAGGGAGAACAGCATTAGAACAGCCATTGTTCGTTTTGAGCCCTTCGCCAAGAAACGGTTCTCATCCCCCCCTGTTGTTCAAAGGAGAACAACATTAGAACAGCCATTGTTCTTGAGCCCGTAGACAAGAGACGGTTCTCATTCCCCCCCCCTTTGTTCAGAAGAGAACAAAGTAGAACAGCCATTGTTCTTCAAGCCGTTCGTCGAGTAACGGTTCTCCTTTCCAAGACGCCTCGTCAGGATCCTTTTATCCCCCCCCTTCGGCTGGAGCTCGCCAGCGGACCGAATATTCCTTCAAGTACCTTCCACTGCACCCTAATGAAAAGTTACGTAAGCCAAACGTCACCTTTTGAGTATTGATCCCTTTTTGTCAATTCTATCCTGTGCTTTAAATGGTTTATCGAACCATCCCATCTCTTTAACTCGATATTTGTTTTACCTTTTTTTTAATCCTTTAAATCCTCGGATTAGCCCGAGTCTCCACGACCCTTTCCATTCTGTTTATGTCAATATTTTCCGTTTTTGTGTATTATTTATAGTTATTATTAATAAAACTCTATTTTATTAATGATAGCAATATTATTATCCTTGAGCTCAGTTCCACTTCTTAAGCATTTTGAAGATACATAATATCGGCCGCCAGACAGTAAACGCACTCTAAAGATAATTAAGGAAGTTCCCTCAACGAATAGTGTAATATATGGTATCGTCGGGAGTCATTCTACGACATATATATATATACTATTTAAATTTGGTATCAGGTGTGTAAGGTTTAACGCTATATCTTTGCAAACACTGGTCTCAGTCGAGTAAAGCATAGTGTTATTCGTTATAATAATAGAATATAGTAGTTCCCTTTTGTTTTAACGATTGCTATCCCCCTTTTTTTTTTAAACTTAAGAAGCTGGAGTAGCTCAAGGAACGGTTATAATAATTTGTTTGTGTTTTTTTTTGTGATTTTAGTCAGTGGTTATTTAGATTGAGAAACCAAGTACGAATAGGTCAGTGCCCATATTTAGGTAGGCTAATTCTATAGAGGCATAATTCTTGTTGCGAGGAATTTTAGTTGGTTGACTAGTGCGCCCCCAAGTGCAAAGATGACTCAGTTTGAATTCTTTAAAGCGCAAGGAGAATCCTTGGGACTTTCCGGAAAAGAACTAATTAAGTACATAAGAGAGGAATGGATAAGACAAGTGTACCTTCACCATCAGATTAAACTAGCTCGGATTGAAGAAAAATATCAAAGAAAAGAGGTAGAAAGAGAAAGGGAAAGAGTAATCCGACAAGAGGAACGAGAAAGAGAAATACAACGAGAGGAACGAGAAAGAAAAATACAACGAGAAGAACGAGAAAGAGAAAAACAACGAGAGGAACGAGAAAGAGAAATACAACGAGAAGAACGAGAAAGAAAAATACAACGAGAAGAACGAGAAAGAGAAAAACAACGAGAGGAACGAGAAAGAGAAATACAACGAGAAGAACGAGAAAGAAAAATACAACGAGAAGAACGAGAAAGAGAAAAACAACGAGAGGAACGAGAAAGAGAAATACAACGAGAAGAAAGAAGGAAGGATTCGCACTCCTTCCCAGGAAAGCTGACAAAGTTTCCGAGCCCCGTAAAACCCCAAAACTTCTTTCCCTAAAACCAACAACGGGACTCCAAACCTCCCGTTAAGACTTCTCCTCCATCTCTCTTCCCGAAGCGACCAACCATATGCTTCACCTGTGGTGTAGAAAACCACATGAGCTGGAATTGCCCCCAAAATTCTAGGCTTAAAAGCGGACCAGCCCACCAAGTTCACCAGATTAATGCAACCCCGGCTCCCCCGGTGGTGCAGACCCAAGCAGAAACTTCTCCCCCTCCGTCAGGCCACCAGGTAAATTTTGTTTTTGGTAAAAGTTCATCGGGAACTTTGAAATATGAGGAGGGCAGCGTGGACAGCTGCCGAGTATTGACTCTCGTCAGGGACACAGGATGTACGTGCTTCATCGTGTCCGACGAACTCCTCCCAGTGGCCTCTAACCACGAAAAATTTGCGGTGGTACATGACCAACTTGGGCGGGCGAACCGATTCCCCGTCGCTAGATGTTACCTGCAGTGTCAATATTATAATGGCTGGGCTGAAGTCATTGTAGCACCCATACAATTCTGTTCCGTACTTATAGGACAGAGCCCCCAAGTAAGTTTCGACCCTGTGTTTCAGGCCGCCCTTCCTCAAGGCCGAGATAAGAAAGAAGCCAGGAGCCCGTCCCCATCAGAACCCCGATACCGTCCGATTTCTTGGAAACCCCTAACCAGGACTTTAGGACGGAAAAAGAGGAGTGTGAATCACTAACACCCTTAGGTGATAAGGCCCCAAACAAGGACACGGAGACTGTCCCTGGACCCCAAGAAAAAAAGAACCCCCAACGCGCCCATGGAGATACCTTCGTAGAACTGGACGAAGCATCGGCGCTTGAAGAGGATTGCCCCGCGGAGTCCCTTAATGTAATCCAGACAGTGTGTATCCAACCTGATGCCGATTACCCTTCTCCTTCCCTACCAGGCGAGTCTTTAGAACCCTCTGACCTGGATAGTAACGCGCAGCTGACACCACGTCCGAAGAGTCAGCTACAAGAACTAATTAAATGGAATCACCATTTACCCGCCCTATTAGCTCTTTTCGAGCGACTGCGTAAAAATGGCCTCAGCATTGACCCCAGCAAATGCCATTTTGCCCACGAAACCATCAAATATTTGGGTTTCAAAATAGGACAAAGCAAGTTAGGTCCCTACGAGAACAAGATTAAGGCAATCGCCCACATGCCCCTCCCGATTACAAAGAAGCCATTAAGATCGTTCCTAGGATCAGCTTCTCCCTATCAGCGATTTGTTCCGAATTTCGCTGCAATTTCGGCCCCCCTATGCCCCCTTCAGGAAAATAATTTCTCCGATCGTTTACGTTGGAATGATGTCGCTGTTTCCCATTTTAATCAGCTCAAAAGTAAGTTCATTTCTGCCCCCATTTTTAAGTTGCCCAACCCGGAAAAATCCTTTGGGTTAAGACCGACGTGATCAACGAGGGCATTGGAGGTGTACTCCTTCAATACGTGGATGACAGAACGAGTCATCCAGTTGCATATGCTAGTCCTCAACTATTACCACGCGGAAAGAGATATGCCACTAGAGAAAAGATAGCTCTATCAATTATCTGGGTCATAGACAAATTCAAGCTGTACTTGATATGTAAAGAATTTCAAATAGGAACCGACCACCGTCCGTTAGCCTATATTAGGAATTTGAGACACTCAAACGGCCGCATCATGCGCTGGAGTTTACTCTTGCAAGAGTATCAGTTTAAAATAAATTAGATAAAAGGTTCCGATAACCAGGTCGCTGACGCACTCAGTAGGAATGCGTTACCGAATAGCGTAGAATAATTGTATTCATAGGATTAGTATCTCCATGTAGGTATATACCGTCTTGTACGACTTAATTTAAGATTCTTTTGTAATATAATTAATTAATGTATATGTCTGAATTTTGTAACGCTCAATGTCTAATTTTTTGTATGTCTATATATTTGTTCTTATTAATTTACGTATAAATTATTTTGTCCCGTATGTACTAAGTTTATATCATTTCATTGTTCCATGCCCTTTTTTTTTCTTCGATTAAGTTGTATTAAAGGTTATTTTCCCCTGTAATCTAAAGATCAAAATAATCATATGTATTGAGGTAATACTAGTTAGGTGCAGGAAGGTACGGTTGGTACAAGAAAACGAGTTCCCCACAACGGAGCTCTATCGTTGTCCCTTCCCTCTTTTTTTTTCGAAGTGACAACTTCCCCTGGAATGGAGGGGTGTGATAGAACGTGTTGAAGCTGCGTTTAATTTCAACTCCTACCCCGTATTATTTAAAACCACGATGCTGCCCACGTGCATCTTCGATTCGAGGCTTGGAGTCTTATCTCAGCTACCGGATGCCAATGTTTAAACAAGGAGGTTATCGTCCCCCCGTTCGCCCCCATACGCCGACCTCGCCAGATCGAGTTAGGCTTATGAACAGATAAGGCATTGTTCCCCGGCCCGGCTGTGCGTTCCCTCCAAGCTTCCACTCCATTTTCCCCCACGCCAAGGAGATGTCCTGGCTATTTATATGGAAACTTTACCACTAAGATCAGATTGGAGATCCAGATTTTCGTCGCGAAACATCACCACGACCCTCTCTCCCTTTGTGCGCCAAGGGACCTTGACCTCGAGATTCACCATCACTTGTCAGAAGGAGGACAATATTCCTTGAGTGCCAAAGGTTCGCGCCTTTCCGACGACAAGTCCCCAAGGCTTCCCCCCCTGTTGTTCAAGGAGAACAGCATTAGAACAGCCATTGTTCGTTTTGAGCCCTTCGCCAAGAAACGGTTCTCATCCCCCTGTTGTTCAAGGAGAACAGCATTAGAACAGCCATTGTTTGTTTTGAGCCCTTCGCCAAGAAACGGTTCTCATCCCCCCCCTGTTGTTCAAGGGAGAACAGCATTAGAACAGCCATTGTTCGTTTTGAGCCCTTCGCCAAGAAACGGTTCTCTTCCCCCCCTGTTGTTCAAGGGAGAACAGCATTAGAACAGCCATTGTTCGTTTTGAGCCCTTCGCCAAGAAACGGTTCTCATCCCCCCCTGTTGTTCAAAGGAGAACAACATTAGAACAGCCATTGTTCTTGAGCCCGTAGACAAGAGACGGTTCTCATTCCCCCCCCTTTGTTCAGAAGAGAACAAAGTAGAACAGCCATTGTTCTCCAAGCCGTTCGTCGAGTAACGGTTCTCCTTTCCAAGACGCCTCGTCAGGATCCTTTTATCCCCTCCCTTCGGCTGGAGCTCACCAGCGGACCGAATATTCCTTCAAGTACCTTCCACTGCACCCTAATGAAAAGTTACGTAAGCCAAACGTCACCTTTTGAGTATTGATCCCTTTTTGTCAATTCTATCCTGTGCTTTAAATGGTTTATCGAACCATCCCATCTCTTTAACTCGATATTTGTTTTACCTTTTTTTTAATCCTTTAAATCCTCGGATTAGCCCGAGTCTCCACGACCCTTTCCATTCTGTTTATGTCAATATTTTCCGTTTTTGTGTATTGTTTATAGTTATTATTAATAAAACTCTATTTTATTAATGATAGCAATATTATTATCCTTGAGCTCAGTTCCACTTCTTAAGCATTTTGAAGATACATAATATCGGCCGCCAGACAGTAAACGCACTCTAAAGATAATTAAGGAAGTTCCCTCAACGAATAGTGTAATATATGGTATCGTCGGGAGTCATTCTACGACAGTTATATATAATAACAACTGTATGTTATATAGGCGAGCAGTTTGTTTGACAGCATATTGTAATGGTGTTTTCTACATTAGTACAATATCCAATTACATGCAGTCCCATGACGAACATTGATTATTATTGTGAAAATATTGATAGCGCTCAACCTCTACATAACTCGCAACAGGAAAGTGATAGGATGTCGTTTTGTGTGGCAATAACCAAAGCTGGTACTCCGGTTTTTGGCCATAGCAAATATTAAAGCAAATTCAAGATGATGTATTAACTTTTAAGACAGTTAATTAAATTTAGAAATCGGCATATAGAAAGTTAGGACACAATAAGTGTGTACGGAGAGCTCTCCCTAGGAAAGAGAAACCAGGATAGCCCTCGTAAGCGTTTCAAGTACTATGTGAAGGCGAACACGGCCCTCGTCGGAATCGCTGTAAAATAACTGGAGAAATGTGGACAGGACAGAATCTACTGGCGTGCTCTGGTAAAGAATGCTAATAACCGCTTTGAAGAGAGTCAACGTTCATTTGTCACTGAGGCCCGAGAGAGAGGGGAGGCCGCAGCAACCGTACCTGCAGAGCATAGACAGTTACCCTACCCCTGATTTAGGGTAGTGAGACCGCATAGAGGTTTAGGTGGACGGGTGACTGACTGTAAGTTAAAGGACGAGAAGACCCACTTGGGTAGGTAAACTTAAGGTGAATTAGGTAGATAATTTTTAAGCCTTTTTCGGGAGTTATTAATTACCTCACTGCAGACGAGTTAACTTGAAGGCCATTTCCAACGTTGACTCTTTGAGAAGTAACAGAGCGATTCGTAAGTGCAAGTAAATACTGTCATGGTCAAAAGTTTTGAGGCTAATATATATTTTTATTTATTGCATTCGTTTTTAAAGTTACGTGATAGGGATAATCCATTACACTATAATTTAAGAAGGCAATTTTCTTAAGAGTTTGGATTTTTAGTTTGAAGTTTTACAAGTATCTGGATATGGAAGAAAGTTTTGAGACTATAATATCCATAAGATTATATTTTAATTTAAGGATTTTTGAAAACAAAATATAAATATTATTAACGAATGTTTGGATTTTTTTAAAACAAAAGGAATTACAGATGGTAAAGTTCGGAAACAATTAATATGATTATCGAATGCTTGGAAATTATTTAAAACAAAAAGAATTACAAATGGTGAAGTTCAGACGAGGAAGAGGTTCAAAAAGATTTTTATAAATGGTTGAAATTTAGGCAACAATTTTAAGAATTTTAAAAGGAAAGAAAAAGATTTTATTTTGTCCCTCAAATGCATTTTTAACAAAGTTTATTTTTAATATTGTCTTTGATGAATTCAATTGCTTACATAAATATTTTGGGATAAGTTTTGGTCAATATTTAAAGGGAACAAAATATATTTCTGAAGAAATAAACACAGAGAAACCACGTTTTGACATTCGCAAAAGATTTGTCGTAGAGTTCGTTATTAAAAGAAAAATGCAATTACAAAATTAAAGGAATCTGTTTCGTGTTGCATATTTTGTGAATAATCATAACAAATTAAAAACTTAAAACAAATATTACAGCTAGAAATATAAATGACAATGTACTTGAACAAAATGTTTTAAATGCCAATACTGCTTTAATAAATGAAGACGTGATAGAACGAGCTGAAATTATGCAAACCGATATTGTTACTGAATTTGAAGAAAATGAATTGAAAACATATATTGTTGTAGGTAAAAAGGAGTGTTTAAAACAGATGAAAATATACCAAGCAATATGATTAATGAGATTTTAGATGATAAAAAAATGTTCTGGATTTAATAAACCAGGACAAAAGAAAAAGCGCACAAATAATATTTGGAACTCGTTCCTCGAAGGAGGTTCGTGATGTAATGAAATAAGTAGAGATTAAACAAAAGAAGAGAAACAATTGCTTAAAAACGTGTAAAACGAAAGAAGAAAAAGGAAATGAAAGTGAAAGAAAAATCTGAAAAACGATCAAACCGACAAGAGAAAAAGGAGAAAAAGAGAAAAATTAAATCATGAAGCCTATAACAATGAAAGAATTTCTTGCCTTTAGGCCAAGTAAATTAGCATGGAACTGAAAAAAACATAGACCAAAAGTAAATTAGTAAGAGATATGTACTGGAAGACTTATTTTTAGTTAGACCAAAAACCCGTTCCAGAGCCGGATAAGCCGGTCTGCATGCAAAGCGCAAGCACTTCCTGTAAGGAGTGTCGAAGCCTCTTCTTTCTATTCATATATTTAAATTATTTCACGATTATTTAAAGGTCAGAATTTTCAAAATAATAAGAAAAATATAGCCCAAAACCCATTATATCAATCAATACAGTCAATATTTATAATGATGTCCCTTCTTTTTCATGACTGCTTCACATTTGAAACCCAATAGAGATATTTGGGGCGCTAATCAAGCTGGCAGTTGAGAGATGGAAGCCATGGCATCGTGAGCAGTTGCGGGTTCTTATTAAAAATAATTAAGAAATATCAGTCAAGATATAATAAAAAATTTCGTCTCTTGAATCTTCAGACGAATTGAAGCAGTCCTTAAAGAACAAGAGAGATGATTGTATTTATTAATAAAATGAGGTTCGGCTCAAAATATGTGTATATTTCACCTTAAAATTATGATACAAATATAGTAACACAAAATACAACGTTTGATTAGTTTATTAATTTTCTTATATGGAAAAATCTGTTGTCTCAAACATTTGGTTAAGACTGTATTTTGATTTTGAGAATGAGAGGCGATCACGTCTCATGCTAAGTCATCCTTTTTATACAACTAGTAAATACGAAGCCACTAGTAGCAAGTCTAAATGGCGAAATACTATAAATAAGTATTCACAAAGCACAATAAAGAAGTCTTGTATCGATAAGACTTTGAGACACTGAATGAAGAGCATTTAAGTGCTAGGAATCTTAATTTGATAGCAGTCGAATAATTCTCATTTTTGTATTAGATGACCTTGCCACCCCTTATTCCAGATTGTAAATGAGTAGATGTTAAAGTTCCCAAGAGCAAAGTAGAAGCTACGCGGTGTAATTTTTCGATATGTCTGCCAAACATTGCAAAATATATGGTTAGAGTAAGATAGTTTGGTTTACAAGCGATCACTATGATGCTTAAAGTTCTTTTAATGTGTATACAAAATATTTAGCTTTATACTTGTTCAAGTATGTAATGATTAACTTGAGGTGTAGTTTAAGAATATTTCGCTTAGTAAAATCATATATGATGACTTTATGGTGTGCAAAGATAGTTTATTAGCATTAAGTCATGTATAAAATGAAGAGATATCTCTCTTCGCCGTTTCAATGATTTGATTTCTTTATAACCTATAATTATTAACGGTGTCTCATCTGAATTCGAATGGTATAGGCTTCATGGCATTTCGAAAGTTCATTCACATAGCAAAAAAATAAGAATGACGCAATGATACTGCCCCGGGGGACATCATATTAAATAGGAACTCTACTGGAATTACATCCATTTAACTCAACATTTTGCTTCTGTTGGTTAAATAAGACATGATTGATTGTAGGGAAGCGCTTGTTATCCCATATATGACCATATATGACGATTAAAACTCAAACGTATTTTTAGCGGTGTCACACTTTATAAAAAGGGGTGACAAAGGGGAATTACATATATCTTTCCCAAACCGTTTGCGGTAGTGATTGAGATTTTAAATGCTTTGTAGGGGAAGAAGTGCAATCGGAATTAAAGATACTATTTAATTTCTTGAAGTATAGGAAGAAGTGCAATAAATGATAGTAGTGCAAAAGAGAAAGAGAATTACAAATGATGCTCAAATTTCTGTGCATTTAAACAAATGAGTATACCAGAGAGAAGTTAACAATGTAATAATGATTAATAGTTAAACCTGTGGAGACATACAGTGAGAAACAAAAAAATTTTGTGATTCAATTTAAAACATAGAAAACAATAAGGCTAATACGGTTGAAAGCAATGAAAATATGAAAAATACTGAACAACTTGATTTTTCTCTCCCCGGCCCTAAAAATGATAGAACATTGGACTAAGGTATTTATTCTAAACGAAAATATGGAAAACACTATAAAACTAAGTGTTTGTCCTTATAACTTTTCGAATTGCAAAGTATTTATGATCTCTTATACATCAAGTGATTCGGCATATTCTCTTACAATAGAAGGAATAGCTAAGTTAGTGAGTCTATGATTGCTCATAGTTGAGTGAATATAATTCTTTAATAATTTTAACTTAGAAAAACTGCTTTTGTAAAAATACTCTCCAGTTATTTCGGCAAGTTTGGCACCGAATTTTGAAAACAATATTTGATGGTGAACCTTTGGAGTTCTAGAGCCTTTTCCTTCATATTTGACTCATTTGAGAGAACCCAAGAAAATTCTTCAGTCTCTTTCTCTCGATCTTGACTTCTGGCCTATTGACGTCTTCCTTCTCTTCAACTTCAAATTCGAATTGTTCATCAATTAGATTGTTTGGGATGAGAAAATCATACTTTTGGATAAGAAGAGGCGGTTTCTCATATCGGTCTTTTATATTGTGAGTGACACTATCGATTGAGCATATAAATATCTTTTAGTTTCTGCTTCAATGATCTCTCTAGCATCATTTTATTTTTCCCTTGCCATTCCATTCTTATTTCTAACTCAGCGTTCCGTCTCAATGCTGTGGCCATCACAAACTCTTTTACATATTTGATTGAATTTTCAATCATGTCTTTCCTTTGATGAGCTAAGAATGCCCTAAGGGCGTCAATCTTAATTTAATTTGGGCGAATATTCAGGTTTTTAGTCTGGATCTACTCTTGTGGGTCATTTATTTCCTTGAGAAATACCAGGGGTTTTAGTCTGGATCTATTCTTGTATGTCGTTTATTTCCTTGAGAAATACCAGGGTTTTTTAGTTTGGATCTACTCTTGGGTGTCGTTGATTTCCTTGAGAAATACCAGGGTTTTTTAGTCTGGATCTATTCTTGTATGTCGTTGATTTCCTTGAGAAATACCAGGGGGTTTTAGTCTGGATCTACTCTAGTTTTTCGTGGATTTCCTTGAGAAATACCAAAGGTTTTTAGTCGAGATCTACTCTTGTTTGTCGTTGATTTCCTTGAGAAATACTAAAGGTTTTTAGTCGAGATCTACTCTTGTCACAACGCTCTCAACAAAGGACATAATGATAGTTTTGAAGCAGTGAGACACATTTTGATTGTTTCAACACATTAATATGTGTTTAAATTTTAATAATAATTAATCAATGTGGTCGCTCTCGGTGGCAAGCAGAGGCCTTTCCACTCACCACAAGCTTTTGCCGCCCTCTTCCTTGAGGGCCCAGGACGCCTTGGCCACCGCGATGTTCTCCTTTTTTTTCGAAAACACAGGCATTTTGAGCTTCGGAGAACTTTCATAGGACTTTCTTACAGTCAAACGGTTGATAACTTGAGGTTTCCCTGAACCAGGTCGATCTTTGATGTCTTATCAATTCTTAAGCCTCTCCGCGACTCTGTGGACGGTCATCGGACTGACGTTAAGCCGCTTGTCCATATCGTAAATGTTGTGGCCCGAGCACAGGAGAGCAGAGATAGCGATTTTTACACTCCTATCTCGACACAACTGCACACAATGAAAAAGACGTTTTAATGAAACGTGCTGTAAAAGTAAAACTTTAAGTTTGTTTCACGGAACCTTTTTTATATCACACAAGTAAACCTCTCGAAAGATAAGACAAAAACTAAGTGTAACATAACTTTGCAAAATCCAAAATTCCCTCAGAAACTCAAAAAACTAGCCTCTGACCTTGTCGCGATGTTTCCCTCTATTCCCATAGGCTGCTCGAATACATCAATAATTTCCTATAAAGTATTTTTATACAACACTCACTGCCTGTTCTCTTGCACTCCATCTTGTTTCAATCCATTTCTTAACACCGTGACCGTAGAGTTTTACAGGATGACGCCAAAAAAACGTGCTCTAAATTTCCATAGGCTTCATTTCTTAATTTTTTGCAAGGATTGAATGAAACTTCAGTGATAATTAGTTTATTTTGTTTAAAAGCATCATATCAAAACATGAGAATCTTTGGACTTTTCTTCTTTATCCTAGTGCACGTGTTCGAGATGACCTCCATTTAGTTCTGTGCATTTCTTGGGGTGCAGCACAAAGTTGTCCATGACGTCCTTACAAACCGACCGACTAATGGCTCGGATCATCTCCCTGCTGGCTTTACTGAGTTCCGTGATGGTTCTGGGTCTCCTTACGTACACTTTGTCTTCAAGATAGCCCAAGAGAAAGAAATCTAGGAAGCTAAGGTCTGGGCTGTGAGGTGCCCACTCAAAATCAGTCTTGAGACTGATCACACGGCTACCAAAGTTCTCTTTCAGCCAATCTCGGGACAGGTTTGAAGTGTGAGAGCTTGCACCATCTTGCTGGACCCAGAACTTCCCCATAAGCGACGGGAACAGGATCTACAGCTCCGTCTTGAAGGTTTTGAGGACCTCAGGATACCTCTCCTTGGTGACTGTCACTGTCGCGCCAGATTCCTCGGAGAAGAATGGTCCGACGATGCCTCTGGCTGAGAGTGAAATCCATACCGTGCAATTAGTGGAGTTTAGGGGCTTGGAGGCTATCTCATTTGGTCTGGAGTTCCCCCAGAATACATTTTGTCTTAGAATTTACTTTTCCTTCAAGATGCAAGTGAGCTTCATCTGAGTTTCAAAGGAGGTTAAGAAAAGTTGGGGGTCTACTGAATCTTCTCCAGTATTTTGACTGTCATAGCTTTTCTCTGCTCCTTGTCTTAGGCTGTAAGAGTCTGGATAGGACTTTACATATATTAATTACTAGTACTCTCACGCAAGTCTCACGGGATATACCGAGGGACTGAATTCGCTTGTGCACAGAACATTTTGGCCTCTGCTGAACTGACTCTTTCACCAGCTCAGCTGTACGCTTCCTGGGACATCCTAAATGGCTTGGATGGTTGTTGCTGGCTGCAGTGAGGTTCTCCACTGTTCCATAGTTTTCGAGGTGGTCCACCAAGTCCTGAATTCTGCTCTTGGGTGGGGCTTTTTCTTATTCGAACTGATGCACGAAAGTGTCCTGAACTTTCTTAAACTAGTCTGTCTTGTAGTAATGTTTGACGCAGTATATTTTTTGCTCGATCTCCCATTGTTATCTAGTTGTGTCCACAGGCGTTGCTACTATCATGTCCTGCAAAGTAAGGGTGATTAGTAAATGAATGAAGGATATATCACAAAAACTTTGTGCAGGCCCGTTTTGGGAAGTCACCCTGTATTAACAGATCCCATATATGTGTAAAAGAGAAAAAAGTATGTAAACAATTGGTCCACAGCTCGAAAAGGCGAACTTAATTTGTGGTAACAGCAGCCGCATAGAGCCCTGCTAAATTGAGAGAAAGGTTCGAACACGCAACGAATTTGGCTTTATGATTAACATCCTGTATGCGCTTCTCAAGACCATTGTGCTTGTCAGACACTTCAGCCCCATTGTTGCAAGCCTGTCTTCAGTTAGCAACATTAATCCCCTCTTCTTTAACTTTTGCTAAATTCATATTTCAAATGTAGTCCGCCGTGTTTCCTTGCTTTTTAATCAAGTCAACGAACGATTCCACCCTATTCACACTGGACACTTCAATAATAGCGATGCATCTGACTGGTTTGGTCACGGTGAGATAAATTGGGTGAGCTATCAAAGATCATTGCAAAAGCTTTTGCTGGTTTAACTTGATCAGCTATTGTTTTTTTCACATTTCTCTAAGAGCGGTAATAAACCTATTTTAATTCTAAGGCGATAGATACGGGACAGTTATCTTGTCACTCATTTTGATTCAAAGGGCGTTCTTTCAAGACGGGGTCATATTTTACAATCCAATAATTCTTCTACCAATTATGAGAAGCGAAATTTGATTTGCTCCCTTGTGCAAATACCGACAGCAGAAGCTGTAAATTGAATTCTTAGAGACAGAATAAATCATCCAAGACCAAATCATTTTTTTTCTTCCTTCCGTAAAGTTTGAAGAAAACAGTCACGAGACATCTTATTATAACCTCAGAAAATCATTATTAGGATTCTGAACAATGGAGCTACCTCGTTGTACTAAGATCATACGTGTATCATTGTCACGAACCTTCATCCATCAAGTTCACCTGCTGAGGTTCGGATTTTTCTCATATGAATATGTTGTTATGAGAAGGCACATAGACAGAAAACGTCGTTTGATATAGGTGATGAAAGATTTGAATTTTCTTCCTCTTCATCCTAATCATACTCGTGGGTATTTTGACTTTCAGATTTTGATGGAGCTTACTTTCACTTTGAGTAACCTAAAATATCTCATTATCTCGATTAACCTCGTCTACATTTACAGAAAGTTCACCTTCAGCAGTCTTATTCAGAACATCAGCACTTCGTTACATACTTGACAAAGATCCTTCATTCTGCGTCAATAATTCATCATTTTCTTTCTTTTTATTCCGATATTCAGCTCCATTTTCTCTAGCTTGTATCCGATTCATCTGTATGTATAAACACAAATTAAGAATTTTCTTGTCTTTTACGGAAAGTCTAATATTTTTCATTACATTCCAAGATCAAGTATCATAAAGCAATAAAAAAAGAATATGCCACCGGAAGAAGGGGTTTCTTCTATTCAACTTAGGGAATTTCTCAAAGGCCAGGACAGATAAGACACACGTGAGGGTTGATTTGATAATCGTCCACCAAATCTAAATGAAGGTTATTAATATATTTGTGCAATGATAAACAATGAGGGCTATGCATTACTTACTCAAAAATGTTCTATAAGATTAAGAAATTTATTATTTTTTAAATTATTATTTATACCTGTGTATAAATGGGGTAAAATACCAATTTTAACCATTTTTTCAATAATATATGTCTTTTCATAACATTTGTGTATCATTTAGTAGTAGTAAATCCTTTAATTTTAGTTGTGGCATATCAAAAAAAATCCAAAAATTTTACCAAGGGCGTACGGAGCGTGGACTTCATGGTCACGCGTGATCCGTACACAAGCACTTTTTAATAAAATGACGCTATAAATCTAAACTGGTAAACATATTTCAAAGTTCTGTATTTGGAAAAGAAAGGTATTTATGTGAGCTACCTGTTGGGCACTTTGGATTTTTGCAAACTTTAAAACTTTATTTTGGATGACCCCAAAATCACTAGCAGTACGATCTGTGTTCACCTTCCCCTACACTGATTTCACAATAATTAGTTACAACTGACAACAAACTTTAATTTTTTTCCATATTACTATATTAGATATCTTATTTATCTTATCGCACTTGGATACGATGATAATATTGATTGACCACCGTAACACTTGTGCTATCAAAGTGCACAGAATATCTCTATTAACCGCTGAGAAACGAGTTAACACGAACAACATGTGTTTGTTTAAACCAAAGTTTGCAATCAAAGCCAGATACCCGCGGTAGCGTAATTATCGTCTATGGAATAATTTATGAGAACAGAAAATATGATTTAATTGCCCTGCGTACATAAACATAGCATAAATGTTCTTCCAATACTTACCCAGCGCGTTTATTGGGATTGCTTGAAGTGACTTGAAAATGTTGCAGAATGCAGAGAAGTGAAATTTAGCACTAAAGTTCCGCCATGTTACACGCGGGATATTCTCTACAAATGTCGCACTAATACTTCGTACAGTTGTTTGCAGGGCAAGTACAAGTACAAAAGGGAGCCAACTTCAAAATCCGGTCATTTGGAACGAGGGGGAAAGTCCTTCCAATGACCTGCGGGGTTTTGTGATCAGATGAAAAATGATATTGCATTGATGGTTTCCCATGGTTCAAATCACTTACAAGTGCCTTTGAATAGATAAATGAGGCTTCTGCCACTAGATTGCGCTACCCAGCGCCAAATCCGATGGCAGATTTGAAATCTCCAGGGTGAGTAACCATATATATCCCATGGTCATAGGAGTCATTTCATGGCTCTAAATGAGTACAATTGAACTTTACACCCTTTGAAAAATAAAAGCGACGCTTTGACCAGGCGCTTCGCCGCAGATAAAAATAACCATTATAAAAAGGCACATCAAAATCATAAGAAAGTAATAAAATTATACTATTGGCAGGCCTATGCGGTCCGAAAACCACTACGCTACGCCAGTGCCCAAGGGCTTGGATATCAGCTGCTGCGATTCGACGATGTATGGACTGGATAAGATTTAATACAGCATTCTTTGTAGTTAATAAAACGACCCATTCTATGCTAAAGTAAAAAGAGGCAGAGGCCTTACGGCAACTTAAAATAAGCTTAAGATTTAATACACGATTATTTGTAGTTTATAAAAAGGCCTAGGCGATGTTAAAGTAAAAATAGACATAGGCCTTACTACAACTTCAAAAGGCTTAGTAGTTTAAAAAAAGGCCCAAACATTGCGAAAGTTAAAAGAGTCATAGGCCACGGGACAACTTAAAAGAGGTTAGGTTTTACTACACTATTTCGTGTAGTTCTAAAAATATGTGTTTGGATGTGAGGAAATCAAATCTGCCACTTTTTTGTGATTGCTAAACATTTAGCTCGGTAAATCTACGTTAAAAAAAAACACATAAATTTCTCTTAGAAAGCATTTTATTATTTTAGCTTCTCAAAATGGCAGGTAATGCTATAGACATTTAGTTTTACTGCATAAAACTTATTCTATTAATTGTAAAACATATCTTATTAATCATAAAATTCAAATCTGCTACTATTTTTGTGATTACTCAACATTTAGCTTTAAAATCTACGTTTGAAAAAAACACAAAAAACAACTTCTCTAAAATGGCAGGCTAGAAATAAACATTGATTTATATATAATTATTAATATTATAATTTCCATTTATCTCCCCCAAACAATTAAAAAAAGTCACAAACTTTAAAATAGTTTTTATCAAGCCGCTCTAAATTATATTTTAAAAAAAAATTTAAAATTCATAAGTCATGCTGCAACCTTTTACCTTCCCTCATTTATGGAATTTAGAAGGTAAAAAAATTGACACACCCAATTGGAACAGTGATTGGAAATGACTATTTTGTCTACCTATTGTATACCATAAGTCATTAATGGTCCTGCACCATCTTTGCACTTGAACAACTGATTTCCAAACTTCATAACGTGCCGCTAGCTGGGAATATTCCTGGAAGGTAAGACGTCCAGTCATGTTTGTAGGGCTTCCAAATTTCAAACAAAATAACCAATTTTAAAAGAAAACAACAACATAGAATAATTCCAATACATCACGGAACATACCCAAAGAAAAATTATAAAATTATTAAAATATAAAAATAAATTATAAGTATTTTAAAATAGGACAAGGAGTTACTTTCCAATCGCCCGTAGATCGCAGGAATATGACAGGTCTAAACACACATCCAAAGTGTATAGGGATGAGGTTCTGTTGATTGGTATGTAGTCACGCTTAGTGAAATCACCGAAATGATACACCCCTCTTCAAGTTATTGTTCCAATGACCATCATTGTATTTTGATTACATCTAGGATAATCTGAAATTACACAAGGAAGAAGGATAAATATTAAGTAGAAGAATAGACGTAGTTATATTAAATTAAAGTATATATAACAGAGCGAGTGACATAACATGGCAGAGATTAAAAAAAATGTAAATATAAAACGAACTAGTCAATGAAAAAGGCAACGGAAATACAACTTAAAATATTAAAATTAGTAAAATATAAGGGATTTGACCCAAATTTTGCTTTATTTGTGTTAGAAAATTTGAATGAAATAACAATCAGGTTAAAATTTCCCCCAACTGCAATTGTTAAAATGAAGAAATGTATATATATTCCTATCCCCCCTCCAGTTTCCTTCTTCACCATTCTTCCAGTGCAATACAAGTACACATTAACTTACACACAGACACAGAGCCCAAATCCCCCAACAGGCCTCGTCCATAGATTATAATATTCAAATTTTCTTCGAATGATCGCTGGAATTGGCACATCTCTTGCTATTCAGATTTTTCGGTTTATCCATTGCCTCAAAAAAGGCTCCCGTAACCTGGGGGAGTCAAAAACCCTTTTACCACGAACGACACCCAGGAGACGCATTAAAATTTGAAGACTCGATTCGGTTCCAACGAACCCATTTGCTTCTTGATGAAACGTCGTTTGTTTACGTACCCCTTGATGGCAAAAACTGATTCCTTATTATTGGGTGCTCGTTCCATCGAGTGTCATTCCAGCTCCGGTCGGACGGAAGATAATACTCCCGAAGAGTTGACCAATATTTCTGCATTACGGTGGTTCGTATTAAGAATAGTGTGAAATAATAGAAGATGAGAAAAAAGTTCCAAGTAAAATCATTTAACATGAAGAAAAGTGTATGTCATGAAAGAATTAACATTAAAAATGAGGTTTAAATGGAAATCCTGGATAAAAAACATGCCGAATAAGATTGCCTTGGCAAAATGAATGAATTTAAAGATCAAGAAATTACCTAAATTTTGGTCTCAGAAAGGCAAAAGCACAGAAAGCCTAAAAGTAACATGGTCAACAGACTTAAGTTGCGTGTCTTAATTATTCTGACTTATGACTTTATGACCCTATGACCTTTTACGACGTTTAAAACATTCAAAAAATGGAGGAATCCGAGCCATAGTTAGTTTTATTTTAATAATTCCCGTACTAACACTTGGGAGGACCTTAACAATTATATCACACGAAACAAAATATAAAAAAAACATAAGGGTTTAAAATTTCGTTAGAATCGGCCGAATAGTTACGATGTCATTGCCAAATAATTCTCGTACTAACCTTGGGAGGAAGGACCTTAACAATTATATCATCCGAAACAAAATATAAAACAACATAAGGGTTTCAAATTTCGTTAGAATTGGCTGAATAGTTACGATGTCATTGCCAATAATTCCCGGACTAACCTTGAGAGGAACTTGGTAATTATATCATTCGAAAGAGAATGTAAAACGACATAAGGGTTTAAAATTTCGTTAGAATCGGCCGAATAATTACCATCTTATTGCCAAAAGACTCATTGAAAAGTAAAATACTTACCATCCGACCGACCGACGACCTATGGACCGACGTAGTAACTTAGGAATATTGTCCCTACTTATGACCTTCCATCTAAAAATAAAATCCAAGGTTAATTATTACTGTAGGAAAAATCCTTATCTTTGTGCACTACATGATCATTCGTAGCGAGCCATATGTAGCAACTTTTCTTCCGGTGGTAACTGATTTTATGTGGACAGTGAAGCTGTCTGTCAATCTTCGAAAGATAAAGATTCCCTAGAATTCATCTTTAATACTTTTGATCTCTTCAAGTTCGCACTCCCTTTCTAGTATAGTAGTTAGCGCACTTACCGGGAAATCGCTGGGTCGGCAGTTTGAATCTCCGTCCGGATACTTTATAAGCTGACACTATTTACTGCCGTGATTGGGTGGTGGGGCAGGTGGGGTTTACCCTGGTTGACCTCCGAATGAGAAGCAACATATGTAGCCTGATAGGAGGACTGAAACCAGCAAACTTTAAAAACATAAGAAAAATAGCACACCAAATAAGACCCCCGCCCCGCAAACATAACCAGATTCGTAATCAAATAGAAAAGGAATTTATTGTAAAAGGATCGAGATGCCAAGAATCCAGTGACAGCTAACTTGAGTGAGCTGTCATTCAACTCTAGATGTCAACTCTCGCACTATAAAATTCTTCTCATCGCCTACAAGGTCTTAAACCTCGAGGCTCTACCTTATCTCCCGTCTGCCCTCTCCCGTCGTCAAACTCTTCGGGCACTCCGGTCTAACCTCGCTCCCCTCCTAAACACTCCTCGTTTTTTCCTCTGCTCGATGGGTGACCGTTCCTTCTCAGTTTGTGCTCCTAGATTCTGGAATGCTCTTTCTGTCGAAGCCCGATCCTTTCCCTCCCTCCCTTGCTACTTTTAAACGTCCCCTGAAGAATCATCTCTTTAGAATTGCCTTTTCTCCCCTCTAAACTTTCTCTACACTCGCTACACAACCTGCGCTCTGGGAGGGCTAACATCCCTGAAGGGCACATTATATATACCTATTATTATTATTATTATTATTTTTACTATTTAAATAATAATTTCATCTTAGTTTGGTTATGACTTATGTTTTTTTATCAAAATTATTTCTAGTGGTGAAGTTCAGAAAACTTATTTTTATATCTTTTTCTATAACTATATTTTAGCAACGTGATATTTTTAAAGGGAGAAAATTTAATTTAGAGTTCCTTTTTAAAATTATTATAATTAGCGAAGTTCAGAAAATTTCAAAAAAATTAACCATGGCTGCTTTTTTTTAGATTTTAAATTTTAATCTTAGTAGCGAAGCGCAAACTCCCCCCGTAAGGGGAAGTGGCGCAGCTATTGCCTGATTATTATTATAATTAGTAAATGGCAGCCAACTTTTCTGAAGAATATCAGGCCTCAATCATTAAATAAAATAAGAGGTAGACAAGAATGATTTCACTATTATCTCTCACTTCACTATGTTTAATTTTAATTTTAAATAATATTAATAATACAGACAAATCCCCCGGGATGTATTTACACTATGCCACTCCCAAAATATGGCAACATTCTTTGGGATCATTTATTTGACGCCTAAAAGAGGAAGAAAGGTAGAGAGAATGAGAGGGTGAGAGCATTTTTTTTTTAATTCCCCCTTACTGGCGACTTCCTTCAAGGTAATAAGTCGTCGAAATTAAAATCACAGCCCAGTGCTAGGCTATTCCAAAATTTCCAAACACCTAAACAACAGAAATAACAAAGACACAAAACAAAAACAACAAAAAAGAAGAAGGAAGACGCTCCGCCGCCGGGGATGGGGGGGGGGGGAAGACTTCCCTCCCTCGGCGAAGAAACCCACTCCTAGTACAAGGGACAAGCGATAATGACCACGCTCGTCCGTGTCTTGGGACAGGTAACGTGAGCGAAGATCACCCAGACTTGGACATTCAACAAGAATGTGCCGAAGAGTCTGGGGAACAACGCAGTCTTCACAGTAAGGCGCAGGTGAGCACTCCATCAAATGGAGGTGCGTCCATCGAATGTGACCGGTTTGGGGACGACAGAAAGCGACCTGAAGCCTTTGCAGTATCGGAAGGTAGGTCCATGGGAACAGTCGCGTCCCAATGGCACGCAACTTTAGGTTTCCCTCGGCCGTGTCTAATCTTTTAGGCAGATTATCCGGAGTGGTGCCCTGATTCCTGCCATCTAGTTGGCATGAGGAAGAATAAAACGCTAGTCTCGTCGCCCAGTCCTCGTCGCTTCTTTAGTGCGATCAAGATGTTTGCTGCACATACGCTGAGCGAAATACTCCCGCGCTGTGGAAACCTTTGGAGCAGAAGCTTGGCAACAAATTGTCAAATGTATTACTCTCCAGGGTGGCGTCCTGGGCAGATCTAGAGTCCCCCCCCCCCTTCCTTCGAGAACTGCACCAAACTCTCGAAGGAGTTTCCTCGCTCTAAACTGTAAACTAAAAAGGATTAAGGTATGACTGGCGTCTCTCGACGGCATAGACACCGTCAAGATCGGCTGCGGGTGCAGTGAGAGTCATTGGCTACTGAGGGAGGCGCCGGGCTCGCGCCTACAGGCGCGTAATTAATGGACCGTGCACGGCCAGCATCTCCCCAGCATCGACAAATAGGCACTCAACTGGGGACGTGTGGAAGGCACCGGTCGCTAGGCGAGACCGGCATAGTGGTATGAGTCCACCTTCCGCAATACATACTCGGATGCGGTTGCGTAAACTCACATCCATAATCAACCTCCGAACGAAAAAATGATCGGGAGAAAGATAAGGTAGTATCCGCATCACACCGCGATGTGATGAACGTCACGAAACGAAGAATGGCCATGGAGCCGGTACAAGAGACATCAAGGATGTGAAGATGAGCCTGCCAGGGGGCGGGGGGCTTCCGTCGAAAACAAAACCAAAGAAACGGTGGTAATCCACCACGGATGAGAGAGCAGTAGACAGACAGAGAAGAGAGAGTAAGAAGATAAAAGACTAGAGAGAGAGGGAGAGTGAGAGGGTGATAGGAAGTGCGAGAGAGAGAGAGGTAGACAGAGAAGATTGTGTAAGAGAATGAGAGGGTAAGAAAGAGGTAGAGAGACGCAAGAAATCATAACAGGATGAGATAAACGTAAAGAGAGGGAGAAAAGACGAGAGTATGAGAGAGAAGTAGATAGACAGAGAAATTCTCTCCTGTTTGGCCTCCCTATTTCTGTAATTGCCATACTTATCCCAAAGCCGCATAGCTATATCATATGTTGGTCTTGTCCCATTAATTTGTGCATTCGACCTCTACATGGCACGTTGTTTGCCTTCCTCCAACCCCGACCCCTGCTGAACGTTTACGGTCGTATTAGTGAAAATCACCTTTTGTTTCCTTTCAAGAAAAGCAAATTAATCCCATAGATGCCCGTTTTTTCCCTATTTTTAATCCAAACCGCCATTATTTTGCCAGAACCATGGATCGATTTTTCGAAGAAAAAATTAAGGCTAAAATAATAGAAAGAAACGCGAAAGCAAATGAGTGCAACACGTCTGACCCTTCTCTTTTCTATTCTCCCCTCATCTAAAACACCCTTCTTCGCTCTTAACCCTCTCTTCCTAGCTACAAATCAGAAGCTTTTTTTATTATTATTTTCTTCTTGTGGCTTATACGAGAGGAGGAATTCTACTGTCTATATACATTAATCACCTTATATCTCACTCGTACACATTTCCAGTTTTTTAATCTTTATTTCGCTCATCATCGACCGTATTGGCTTTTTGGGACGCGTTTTCGCAACTGTGATCTTGACCCTTGTGTTATCCTGGTCGACAGGCGATTTAGCTATGGGATCGAAGAGTTTTTTGATACGCCTTTCAAGTGGGCGTCGAATCTTCCTGGTATGCTGGCGCAATTTACCACATTGACTCAAAATTATGATATCTCGCAGTCGTTAATTGGAGTCATTAATTATGAATTAAAACATTAACATCGGGCCAGCTCTGCTCATAATCGATAGCAGCCATCATCTATACGGCTCTCCTGAGTATCCAGGCAGGGATAGGAAAAGGGGGAAACGAAGAAGCGAAGAGACGGTACAAGTAATAGCGGAAAGCTGTCCTGAGTAATTATTCTCCCTTTTTATATCCGGTGTAGATGGGTAGTTAATATATCAGACGAAGCGGCAGAGTTAGGTCTGTATAATCGTCTTCCTCCTCGGAAGGAAGAAGTGGCTTGGACGTTTAGAGCAAGGAGATGAAATTTGAGATTGGCTTGTTGTTAGTTGAAGCAGAATCGATGTAAATAATTTCTTTAGGATTTTATTGCAATTATTTTTATTAGAGATTTTCTGTTAAGACGTCAACGTAACGAAATATTATCTTCACTTTACAATCTTTTACCTCGTCTCTTAAATAAATATAGCACTGATTAAATCCATCTTCTTTTTATTTAAATATAAACAAAAAGAAAAGTTTGCTATACATTATTAAATATAATTATGGGTTTTGAATAATGATTGGCCAGGCAAAAATTGTAAATGCATATAATACTAGATAAAAAGAGTACTAGTGGAAAGTATGAGAGGGATCGGTAATGAATAGAGAATTCAGATCACTGAAACGATACAATTCATCGTAGCTTTCCGTAAACCAAGACAAAAAAATGAAAAAGAAAAGAATGAACAAGGATAAAAAGGAAGTAAAAGAGCTACAACAACAGTGCATATCTTTAGAAGGAGAGGGTGGAGTGAATACTGAAAAAATCCCAAGGCATGTTATTTCACACGAATCTGGAGTAAATGATACTGTCATGCAGTGGAGTTGCGGCAAATGATCTTCTCTCATATAGAACCTCGCCTGCACAAACAGCAACTGAAACTGCGCAAGATCATTTCTCTCAACTAGCTTTGACGTAAAGGGATGCGGGAACTAGGACTTGCTGGAAAGTCCTAGTTAATGCAAGAATACTAGGAGAAAGTATGAGAGAGATCGGGAAAGTATAGAGAATACAGATCACTAAAACGATGCAATTCATCGTAACTTTCCGTAAACCAAGAATTTTCAGGACAACTTTAAAATTTGAGAGATTGAATTTTATAATAATTATTTATTTGTTTTCTTTTTTCCGAACGTAATTTGCCAACTTTTAGAAGTATTGACTAAAAAAAAAGTATATATTAAACTTGCTAACCTAATTGGTTGGGAAGTTGTCATTTTTTGTGTCACACATATAGTGTGCACTTAAAACCCTTCAGAGCAGTGTTTTCCTGCGAGAAATATGGTTGCTGAATTAAGTAATGTTCTTAGGTTCTTTGTGTCGGCAAAGCAGAAATAGATCGTTTAACTCTACTATTTAATTATTCCTAAGCGCTGTTTGTGTTTGCATATTTTTGTCTCTTATATCACCATCGTGTCTGTTTCTGTCGATAATTAATTAGGTTTGGACCAATTGTGTTGAGATCCAATCATGTTTCTGAAGCGCTGTTTGAGGTGAGTGATGGAATAGATTCAATTGAAGATATGGAATTTTCGATATTGCCGACGAAAGTGCTCTTCAAGCCGTTAAAGGAAGTCAAGAGCTAATTATTGACAAAAACAGGGACAATTGTGGTATAAGAAATAAAAATGCAAATCGCAAAAAAAAAACGGAAAACGTGACTTATATATATATATATATATATATATATATATATATATATATATATATATATATATATATATATATATATATATAGTCCCTTTGGGGATTTCGTTTGTCACTCCGGCCTGGGGCCTGCTCCCAAAAGTCTCATCTGTCCCTCACTCTGAAAAGGTTGGTCGCCCCTGCGCGCGCTAATGGTTAAAACCTCTGCATTTTCATAATTTGAATACAGCCACCTCTGCTGCTTCCTATTTCTCATATAATTAATTTATAAATATCTGATAACTTCTTTAAAAATTCTTATGTTCGTATATATCCTAATGTCATATCCTTAAAAATGGGTTCCTACCCGAAACGTTGGTACCAAGAAATTGAAATATAATAATGAACCTACTAAATGCAGCGTGCTTATTTATCCTAAAAACACGTATACGCCTGGCAACGCGCGCAAACCTTCAATAATCTTAAGATATATATATATATATATATATATATATATATATATATATATATATATATATATATATATATGACCGCTAGTGAAAGTCGCGATTAGTCTTAATTTGACCCGGGGAATAACTCAGATTTGCCAAAGGTGGCGCTACCTGGTTAAGTTAGGTTAGGTTAGGTCCGAATTTTTACCCTTCCTAGTTTTCTTTAGGGGGGAGAGAAAAGTAATCGCGGTAATGAGTTGCAATTAAAACATTAGCATTGCCCGTGGTAAAATTAAGCTTTTCCAGAACAAATATGCGACTGCAATGTTTAAAATATGCGTTCATACTTATTAACAGCATGCCCGAGACTCGAATAATTTAGATATTTAGTTCAAACTTGCGCCTATCTGCTTGAGGCTCGATTTAAAGACTGTGGCAGCCATCCGCGTACTCACGTTAGCCTGCTCGCCTGCCAGCTTGCTCGCCCCTCCGCGACTACTTTAATGGGGAAATCGTTCTGTGTTAGTCTTTCATGATACACTACTCCAATAATTAAAATTAAAATAAACCTTATATTTTTTAGATAAAAATTTTAATTGCGGAATTTAATTTGTTCAAAATAGTTTTTTAGTCCGCCCGGACAACGCAATTAACTAGTTAGTTTAGATTATTAACTAGAATACGTTCGCCGAGTTAGGCTATTAACCATGAGTAGGCTACCTTATTTAGAATATTAACTAGTAGTAGGCTCAAGGAATTACGTTATTCATTATAACAGGCTACCAGTTTTAGAGTATTAACCCAGATTAGGGTCTTGGAATTAAAAGTTTAACTAGGACTACTTTACCCTATTTTGAATTATAATTGTGAGTAAGCTGGCCTAGTTACCTAATAACTATCACTAAGCTACTATATTATCAATTTAAAAATCAGTATGTTCGCTGAGTTAGACTATTAACTAGGAATCAGCAACACTAAGTAGAAATTTAACTAGGAGTAAGATCTCCAAATTAGGCTACTAGGTATAACAGGGCTACCCATTCAGAATATTTACTCGCAGTAGCCTCGCCGAGTTAAGCTATTAACTAGAACAAGTATAACCTATTTGTAATATTAATCGAAAGTAGGCTCGCCTAGTTATTCTATTAGCTAGAACTGAAATACCTCATTAAAATATTAACTATCAGTAGGTTCGACGAATTAGTCTATTAACCAGGACTAGGCTACTCTATTTAGAATATTAACTAGTATTAGGCACGTCAAGATAAGCTATTAAGTAGAACTCGGCTAGCCTATTTTGAATATTAACTAGGAGTAGTGTCATCGAGTAAATCTATTAATTATTACTAGTCTACCATATATAGAATATTAACTATTAGTATGCTCTCTTATTTAGGCTACTAACTAGAACTAGTCTAGCGTATATAGATTAATAACTAAAAATATGCTCTTTTATTTAGGCTATTAACTAGTACTAGGATACCATATTTGGAATATTAATTATCAATAGATTTGCCTTGTTAGACGATTAGCTATAATTAGGCTACCATACGTAGAAAAGTAATTAGGAATAGGCTCACCTAGTTAGGCTAGAACCTAGGACTAGATATCCCTATTTAAAATATTTACTTGGCTCATCTACTTAGTTAACTAGAACTTTAATATGAGTAGGCTTGCATAGTTAGGCTAATAACTGGGACTAGGCCACCTTATTTCGTTTTTTAATATTGGTGTAGGCTTGCCTAATGAGTATATTAAATAGGAATAAACTACTCTATTTAAAATATTAACTATCAGTAGGTTCACCAAGTTAGGCTATTAACTAGGATTAGTCTACTCTATATAGAATATTGTCTCGGAATACACTCGCCAGGTGAGGCTATTAAGTATGAACAGGCTATCCAATTTAGAATATTAACTTTCAGTACGTTCGCACACATAAGATATATGCTAGGACTAGGCTGGCATATTTAAAATATTAACTACCAGTAGGTTCGCCGAATAAGTCTATAAATTACGACTAGGCTACCTTTTTTTAATAATAACTAGGACTAGGCTCGCCTACTCATGATATTAGCTAGGATAAGCCTACCTTATTTAAAATATTAACTATCACTAGGTTCGCCGAGTTAGCTATTAAATATTGCCATTCTACCCTATATTGAATATTTTATATGAACAGGCTTGCCTGATTGGGCTATTAACTAGGACTAGGCTATCCGATTTAGAATATTAGATAGGATAAGGCTCGCTTAGTTACCCTATTACCTAGAACAAGACAAACCTTTTAGAATATTAAGTATAGGTAGGCTCGCCGAGTTAGGCTATTAACTAGTTCAAAGCTACATTATATAGTTAATTAAATATGAGTAGGCCACCATCTAGCAAAAGGCTTCCCTAGTTAGAAAATTAACTAATAGTATGCTCACCTGGTAAGGCTATAAATTTGGACTAGGTTACACTATTTAGAATATTAACTAAGATTATGCTCGCCTAGTTAGGGTATTACATATGCCTAGACTATCCTATTTAGCATATTAACTATAATTACGTTTGCATAGTACGTACGACTAAGCTAATCATCATCATCACTAACTCTATAATTTAAGAAGGGGATTTGTTTGAGTATTTAAAAAATAATTTCATCTCAGTTTGGTTATGACTTATGATTTTTATCAAAGTTATTTCTAATAATTCTTTTATAATATCAAAAACAAAATGGTGAAGTTCAGAAATAAAAAATATTAGTATCGAAATTTTGGTGATTTTTTTAAAATCCATAGAATTACAAATGGTGAAGTTCAGAAAATGTATTTAGTTTAGATTTTTTAGATTTTCAATTTTAATCTTAGTAGCGAAGCCACTTCCTGGTGTAATTAGAATATTAACTCGGAATAGCATCACCTAATTTTAGTGATTTTAAATATTTACTCTGGTTAGGCTCGCATAATTAGTTTAAAATATAGGACTAGTCCAGCCTATTTAAAATACAAATTAACAGAAGGTTCGCCGAGGTAGGATATTAACTAGGACTAGGCTAACTCTTTTAAAATATTAATCAATATTATGATCACCGAGTTATGCTATTAACTATGCCTAGTCTAATGTATTTAAAATATTAACTAACAATACGCAAGCGACGTTAGCTATTAACTAGGAAAGGTTACTCCATTTATAATAATAACTAGGAGTTCTTTCGCCTAGTTAGGCTATTAACCCGGAATTGCTTATCCTATTTATAATTTAGCTATCAGTTGGTGAGCCAAGTTAGACTATTCCTTTACCTATTACTTTAATAGCCTAACTAGGTTAAACTACTTTTAATTAATATTATAAATAAAGTAGCTTAGTACTAGTTAATAGCCTAATCTGTGAACCTAATGAAGGTTATTATTCTAAATATGGTAGCCTAGTACAGGTTAATACCATAACTTAGGTAAACGTAATGATTTTTAAATCACTAAATAGGGTATACTAGTCCCAAATAAAAGCTTAACTCGGCCAACCTACCTCTTGTTAATTTTCTCAACTGGTAACCTAGTTCTAATTAATAGTCTATCTCGGTGAACATACTGATACTTAATATTCTTATTAGGATAACCTAAATAAGGTTAATAGCCTTGCAAGCCAGTGAAAATATCTTTAAATTTTTAATTAAATAGTGTGAACTATTCCTAGATAAATCTCACCTCGAGGATCCTACTGCTAGCGAATATTAGAAATGGGGTAGTCTGGGAGTCATTAATAGAATAACTCGGCGAAGGTCCTGATTTTTAAATTTTTAATTAGTATAGCGTAGCCATAGTTAATAGCCTAGCTAGGCAAATGTACTCCTAGTTAATATTTCAAATCCGGTAGCCATTTTTACCTAATAGCCTAACTCCGTAAGCCTACTCCTTGCAAAAATTCAAATTAGGTTAGCTTAGTACTAGTTAATAACCTAATTCGGCGACCGTACAGATTTTTAAATTTCTAAATACGGTAGCCTAGTCCTAGTTAATGGAGTAAGAAGGCGAACCTAATCTTACTCAATATTCTACATATGCTACACTCTTCCTAGTTAAATGCCTAGCTAGGCAAGCCTACTCCCAGTTAATATTCTAAATAGTGTAGCTTAGTTATAGTAAATAACCTAAATATAAAACCTTCTCATTGCTAATATACTAGATAAGGTAGACTAGTACTAGTTAATAACCTAACTCAGCGAGCCTACGGCTAGTTAATATTCTAAATAGGGTAGACTAGTATTACTTAATCGCTTAACTAAGCGAGCCTACTCCTAGTTAATATTCTAAATTATGAAGCTTAGTTGTTCCTAATAGCCTAACATGCTGATAGGTAATGTTCTTAAGGTGGTAGACTAGTCCTAGTTAATATCTTAATTAGACGACCATACTCATAGTTAATATTTTAAATGGGGTAGACGAGTCCTAGTTAATAGGTTAACCCGCCGAGCATAATCCTAGTTCTCCTTAATAGCCTAACTCGGCAATCCAACTCATACTTAATATTTCAAATAGGGTAGCAAGTCCTAGTAACTAGTATGCGTGGGCGACATTATTCCGTGTTAAGTAGGACTAGCTTACCCTATTTAGAAATTGTAAAAAATACTACTTCCGCCAATTAGGCTATTAAATAGGACTAACCTAGCCCATTCGGAATATTAATTTAGAGTAGCTTCTTCGAGTTCAGTTATTAACTAGACTTATTATATTATATATAGAATATTACCTAGTAATAGGCTAGCCAAGTTACACTATTAACTATGAGTATACTACTCCATTTAGAAAATTAAATAAGGTTTATTTCACCTAGTTAGGCTATTAACTAGGACAAACGACAATATTGAGAGTAGTAAATATCTGTTAGTGCGATTAATTAGACTATTAGCTAGACCTTGTCTACCCCATTTAGACGAATAACTAGGAGTAAACTCGCCTAGTGAAGCTATTTACTAGGATTAGCAACCCTATTTAGAATATTAACTAGGAGCTGGCCCTTCGAGTTAGGCTATTAACTAGAACTAAGCTACCCCATTAAAATATTAACCAGGAGTGTGTGCGCCTAGTTTACCCAATTCAGAAAATCAACTATGAGTAGGCTCGCCTAGTTATGCTATTAACTAAGACAGAGCTAACCTATTTAAGATATTACTGATCAGTAAATTTTCCGAGTTAAGCACTTAACTAGGACTAGGCTATAATCCTTTTAAAATATTAGGTTCGCAGAGCTGGCTATGAACTAGGACTAGTCTACCCTAAGCCTAAACTACCCTATTTAGAATTTTAAGTAGCAGTACGTCGTTAGGTTAGGATATTAACCATGACTTAGGAAGATCCTTTGGTTGTATGTAGTGTAAATACGTTAAGTTATTAGTAGTGATTTTTCTCCTTAATTTCCAACCCGGTAACGCTGCTATCAATAGCTCTAGGACAGTCATTTGTTCGTTTGGTGGCTACAATAAAGTGTCTAATTACTCTAATATAAGTTTAATTACAGAAGCTCAAAGAGGACATTATAATGCAGAGCTTCAATGTTCCTTTCAGGATTCAACAAATTGTTTGTTGACTAATAATTAGGTAATTGCTAGCAATAACCCTTGTGAAATTCTTAAAGAATCCATTTCTTCTACCTTCCTTGTTAATTATAAGTAACAGCTATCGATCTTTTTCTTTGATGTGTCCCTCTCTTCGTGAGCTAGAACTAATAAAATGCATTTGTTGAATACTATATGATTTAAGTATAGATATATAAAGATGAGCTTATTTAAATTGTAGCTAAATTGTCTTAAGATCAGCAAACCTATTTTTGTTCTTTTACTAATATCCTAAGTACCTATCAGAATTACTAACTCTAATATGTTACTTTTTCATTGCTTTATCTACTATAAAACCGTTGTTCATTATAATGTTCATTGTAATTTTCTTGTAAACTCATCTGTTAATAAAAGCTTCTGAAAAGAAATAAATATTCGAAAAATATATAAAATCGTATGTGATAAAATAGAGATAAAACGCAATACAAATTTTTAAAAATTATTTCATGGATTATTAATTGGCATAAACTAAAGTCCAGACCTAAGATGCAGTTATAACAATTTACTCATCGATTACTTAAATATTTTGATATGCAAAAGAAGACAAGGAATAAAAATCACGTATCTAGATGAAAAAGATGAATATATTTAATGAAAAAGTAATCTCGAGCTTTACACCAAATCTAGTGATAACTTGATTATTACAAAAGAAATAATAATATCTTAAATAAGTCTTTTGAGTGTTAGTAACAAAAGGCCTATCAAGTAAATAAAATAATCTAAATACAGTTGCTAAATTCTCCACATAACTGATTAGATTAAAGATAGCTGGTAGTCTTTACCTTTCAACGATATCCTCATTTCATATGATTAAATCTATAATTCCTGCATGGTACAATATTAGTTCATTCTAATATATTCGCCAAATATGATTAAAAAAATGGTCGTTAACTATTTAATTAATTCAATAAGTCTTCATAACTCTATTTATTTTAATCTCTCTAAAAAAAACGAGCAACCAAGAAGAAAAATCCTCTTTTTTTTCCTCGCTTCGTGAAGGGAAGAATGGATTACACCCAGGTACTTTTCCTCCTCGCTGAGACAAGGAGACTGGTATATCTGTTCCACCACTCTAGTCTTGTTTAAGAGAGAAATATTAACACTATTTCACATGCACAAACTTTACATACAAATGTGCTCACTTGGTACAATATATAATTAAAATAAAATAAAGGGTTTCATAAAATTGTGCCGTGGTCCGATTTGAAACATTAATGAATCAGGCAATGGCTTCGCTACTTTCCCCTACGTGGGGAGCTTGCTCTTCGCTACTAAGATTAAAATTTGATATCTAAAAAAAAGCAGCCATGGTTAAACTTTTATAAATTTTCTGAACTTCGCCAATTATAATAATTTTAAAAAGAAACTCTTAACTAAATTTTCCCCCTTTCAAAATATCACGTTGCTAAAATATAGTTATAGAAGAAGATATATAAAAATAAATTTTCTGAACTTCACCATTTGTAATTTTTCGGGTTTTAAAAAATTCACAAAATTTCGATACTTATATTTATTTCTGAAATTCACCATTTTGCTTTTTGATATTATAAAAGAATTATTAGAAATAACTTTGATAAAAAACATAAGTCATAACCAAACTAAGATGAAATTATTATTCAAATACTCCCCAAAATCCCCTACTTAAATTATAGAGTTAGTGAATAATTGTGACCATTAATATTTAATTATCGACAATGTTACACCCAAATACAAGCCAAAGTTGGGTCAAAACTCTTCATCTAAACAAGGGAATATGGTCGCCTATGATTCACAATTAGGCTAATCAGGGCCATCTTCACAGCATTATAGGGCCCCGGGCAAAGCCGTGTACTGGGACCCCTTTGACAACTAATCACAGGAATAAAAATGTGTAACACAAATTTACACAATAACATTGCAGCAAATATTTATGTTTAATAGAGTCTAGACTACTGTATAGTAGTATTTATTTATTACAAGTCACTTAACATACACAGGTCAGCATGAGGCCCATATTCTCATGGGGCCCCCGGGAAAGCGCCCTTCTGGCCCATGCATTAAGACGGCCCTGGCTACACCCATAACAGTACCATAGGACACGCTTGAGATGCCGATTAAGAAATTAGATAAATCAAAAATGATATTTATAGATAGCTTTTTAGTCGTGTGCGCGCGACTATATAAGTTGCTATGTAGGTCAGTAGGTCGTCGGTAATATGGTAATCATTTGACTAAGTAGTCTTTTGGCAATAACATTGTAACTATTCAGCCGATTTAACCTGATTTTAAACCCTTATGTTGTTTTGCATTCTCTTTCGGATGATATAATGACCAAGGGCCTCCCAAGGTTAGTCCGGGAATTATTAAAAGAAAACTAATTATGTGTCGGATTGCCCCACTTGTCGAAAGTTTTGAATGTCGTCAGGTTATATGATCCTAAGGTCATAGGCAGAATAATTGAGACCATGCGACTTGGGTCTGTTGACCTTATGGGTCAGGTAACAAACCTAAAAATGTCTGCAAAGAAGTCAAACAAATCAATTCTAAAATGCTTCCTTATAGTTACTGCCAAAAGGAGGTCACCGAATGTATCTAAAATAATTTGGTTCGGACAAAATACCATCCATCTGCTCTCATTTTACGACCTTTTTTCAGTAGGAATAAGTGGGGTTAGTTTAAGATCCCAACCACGAGGATCTAGAGCATTAGTACGGGTATACCCTGGTGCCATCGGGTCTACAAGAGCTTGAATAACGTAGCAGACTTATTGTCACTACTACAACTAAAATTCAGAGGAAGAGAAAACCTTCCATGCCTCAGTAAACACAGTTCTGCTTCCTCTCGCAAACAATGCCTGGAAACGGATTTTTGGTTTTATATCATCCACTATGCTTGTTTTTTTCTATCTTCCCCACTCTTTAAGCAGATTTCTCTTTACAAAATTTATCCGTCATACAGCTCCATTGCTATTACGTTTTAAACTCGGAGAAAATATATTTTCGCAATCCGAAGCGAAATTTCTAGTCAGACCATATTTCATACATACCTATGCAAGATTTGTATTATGTTTGGCTTCATAACTAAACATGTATAATGTTTTGGGGGTTTTTGCTTGGATACAAATTGCCCCGTGCCGTCATAGCTTTAAATATATATGTATTTATGCGTATACCAAGACAAACGTCTCATAAATGCGAGCGTTAGATTCATTTGACGTCATGCAATTTCCAACAGAAGTGAAATCATTTCGGTCGTAAGATAATCTGATGCAAAATCCTATTTTGATTATAGCTGTTAGGACAATCTATTTCAGCGTCAGATCTAACAGGTTTACACAGAAGGATGTTTTCCTATGCAAATTCATACCCTTCGTGTGATACATATTCATTGCTATTTGGGTTTGAATGCTCACCTCTCTCCTCCATGACTACCATTTACCTTTCAGCCAGAGTCTTCGCTCTAACTTAGACGAGCGGGCTGTCAACCACTTCTCTCACGGTCATTAGAATAATTGCTTCCTCGTCGGAGCTGATTTCCAGTTCATTATTGGTGACAATCTAGTCTATCAAATGCAGTGTATTTGTCTCAACGTATGAATTTTGTCTAGATTGCCTCCTTGTTCCTAGTTTCAGACAGAATTCAGCCTTATTCCTGTGGCTTTAAGGACCCTACTCACTCTTGCGTTCTTCCGTGGATTACGTTTTCTTCTGCACATCTGACGTTCGTGGCATTTGTAATTGCTGGATATACTCGCTTGTTGAGAATGACAGTAGCTTTACGAAAAGTAAATAAAAAATGCTCGCCAGACTTCCTTCACTCGTGCTTCTCATTTCAGACAATATGGCAGAACATTCTCTCTCGTTCTCTTTTGTTTTAGAAGATTTTGGATAATGGAGTTGTCATTTAGACTCACTTTATAGACGCATTTTAATCCGGGCATCATCCTGATTAATACTAAGAAGTAAATCTTTACAAGTAGCATAAATGGTTTGTTTATTTGCTAAGATAAATTTAAAGACAAAAATAATAGGCCTTGAGCTTTTATAAATACATACATAGCTGTAAGGTATTTTCTCTTATTTTCTGAAAATATAGTTAAAATAATTATTTTAAAACAAATGATTCGATAAATCACGATTTTACTAAAAAATGATGAGTAGATATCAAAATATTTTTTTAAAACACATTTAGCACCATTCTTTGCATAAAGCACAAAATGATATTCGATTTCTCGCTATATCCGCTGCAAATAGCCTCATTAATATTTTTCCTTATGTAGTTAATGTTTTGTATTATTGTTTGATACATGAAATCTTTAACAAAACCCATTAGAAGGAAGTTCTTAAGGCTGAGATATGAGGATATCATCCCATATTTAATAGAGAAGCTCAATAACGGGCGTCTCCAATGAATTAGTGCAATATCATACTATAATATGATGGTTGGGTGAAGTTTATCTAGCTCCACTGCCACATAATCAGCATAGATAGTACAAAGATGAATTTATGATTTAGGAATATGATCAATCAAATAAATAGGTCGATCTTTTCATAGATAAATCAACTTTGATTTATCTATGAAAAGATCGACTATTTATTTGATTGATCATATTTCTAAATCATAAATTCATCTTTGTACTGTCTCTTTGATTTTCCTTTGTCGCATTAGGTTCTCCAAATATATTGTGTGTTTAGTTTCCTCGTGACATGAAAGATTACTTCTTCACCAAAACAAACCTGTTTGAGGAAGTTCGTATCATCAGAAATTTGTTCAGACATGCCTAATGCAAACTATTTTCTCTTGTGTTTATCATTTCTTTAAAGTGCATTTAGGATTTTTACTGTAAAAAACAATCGCAAATTATTGTGTAGTACTATACACCCGTCCGCTTAGGTTAGTAATCTTGATGTAATTTGTAGTACAACCAGTAAAAACCTCTCTTATGGAAGTTATCTTTTCATCATATGTTTCTGCTCGTCCATTCCTACCTATTTCTAGCACTGTACCTGTATTGATAAATTCATTGTGCTATTTACGAATTAACAGGCGTGGTGAGGGATCTATTCCATACTCAGTAGTTCTTTAACTTCTTTTAGTCTCTGTATTAAATTTGATTTCAAAAACACGAAAACGTATCTATCTTTTATGTGATTATTTAATAGAATTATTATTTAACAAGCTTAACCCACTTCAAACACGAGGGTACATGAAAAACATAAATGTATTGTAATTAAAGCCCTTTTGACCCTTATAATGTTACAAGGTCTTTGTTCCCACGTTGATCTGAACTCGGAAGCCCTACAGAATCCTTTTTTGAGAGCCTTGCTTTGGTTATCCCAACATATGAGTAGAGAGAGGCCTTAACCTTGACGACAACAAACGTCAGACTGAGGAAGACATCCGAAACGGCTCTTCTGTGGAGAGGTCTTCCTCTGAATTATTCGATTAGCTAGATACTTCTTTATTTCTATTCAGAGGAAGTTTGATTGAACCTAGTGATTCTGCTTTCTATTTTCATAGAATTAGAGATTCAGTAAAGCGTCAGAAGTTTAGATCAGTACGATAGAAGAAAATGACTAGAGTGGTTCTTCAGAACAGAATGCCTCCTGCTACCCCAACCAGAAAGAGATGCTCAACCTTCTGGGAAGTTCATGTAATCGAAGATATTGAACCTTTATCAAAGACTCAAGTGGTGGAAGGGCTTGAGTGCTCCAATTATTCCAAGAGCGATGCCGTCGGGAGTTTCAAACTCCTGGTAGAGTCACTCAAGGCGGTAAGGTCTTAGTTGGGATTCCAGACTAAACGCAACCAACAGAAAGACCCCAACGGCGGACCAAGCAGACATGGGCCATATAAGATTCCTATGCCTGGCTCTGGCAGAAAAGGGTAGCACTTAACGGGCAGGCGTGACAAAGGTGAGGCTTGATAGACCAAGAACCCGGCTCCCAATGCAACCAGCCTCGCCGAAACCACATGTCTCAATGTTTTGAGCCGCAGTGGACGCGTTACTGGCCAAGTGCGCGCGCGTGGCCGTCGCGCAGCCACGATCGCCTAAAACAAATTCCTAAGCGACTGGCATTCGTGTCTGTTTTATTTTCGGCCGAAAACGACATAACCTGTTCTAACTATTCGTGGTCTACAGATTGCTAAAATGACAACTCTCCAAAACATGCTGGAACAGAGGTTGATCTCGATGTTCGGTGAAAAATGACTAAGAAAAGAAACATTTTATTTAACTACTATTTAAATGTGAAACTAAATTCCGTAGATATGTTTCAGTGTATTCATAAACAATACTTAGTTTCGTTTTTTGTATATTAACGACTTTGATCATGGAATGATTAGTAAAATCTCCAAATTAGAAGCTGACATGAAACCAAGAACCCTATCACTTTTTAGATGTGATGTTGCGGAACAACAGCGTGACCTAGAGCCCTGGAGACCAGGAGACTCGGAAACCTGGAAAACAACAAACCTGAACAACTGGAGATCCGGAGACCCAGAAACCCACGGACCTGGAGACACTGGAACCCAGGGACCTGGAGACCCAGAGATCCATGGACCTCGAGAACTAGGGGCCCGGATACCCGGATACTTAAAGAACAGGATAACTGAAGAACTAGAGAACCGGAGACCCGGTGATCTGGAAACCTGGAGACCAGGAGACTCGGATACCCTGACACACGGAGATACGGAGACTTGGAGAACCAGAGACTCGGAAAACAAAGAATCAGAGACCCGGATAATCAGAACCCGGAGACTTGGTGACCAGCAGACCCAGATCCATGGAGACCTGGAGACCTACAGACCAGTGGCGTGCGGTGACTTTTGAAGATGAGGAAGCAAGCCAAGTTTTAAAAAAATAAATATTTTAATTGAAGGAAAATATGTTGTTCATTAAAATTAACTATAAAATTGTAAGCTACTTACTTTATATGGAAGGTAACGGTTAAGTTCCTTTTAATCGCTTTATGCATATTATTTAAACCATCGAATCCATTTGAGTTCCAATTTTCTACATAATTATTGAATAGTAAACATGACTAACAAAATAGCTTCTATAAGTATGCACGACTAGCTAGCCAATATGTTCTATCATATTGGCCTACTTGTATTTGCGAGTACAACACTTTGTTTTGGATGACCTATATATTGCTGGCGTAGGCCTACCTGTTTTAATAATAGTTGCTTTCATTATAAGTCATTCTAATGAACTTCCTTTTTAATCATTTTTCAATAATGCAAATGCATTTTCTCCCAACTTCATTCGCATCCATTTTGTTTTAAAGGGGGTTATCACTTAAAAAAATGAATAAACAATACGGCACACTTATTTTTGTAAACAATGCAATACCACTGCCTCGCAGCTAATGATCTCAAAGATACGAGGGGTGATTCCTGTAGGGCTGCCAGAATAGAGGGCAAATTAACAAAATGCTTAAGACACAAGAGCGTAACCATACAGAGTTTATGCTATGTAGTTGCTTTCATTATCAGAACCAGTATTTAAATATAACTTAAAAAATTGTTTAAGCTTCAAAACATAATAATATCGTAGTTACGTCATTGTGTCTCAGACATTTTCTTGCTGCAAAGATAAGTTTACACTTCCTTTTCCCAAAACAAATAGGTTATTTCTTTCTTAATTCTAACACAACGTGGAAATATCTAGTTAAAAATCATAAAACTAATGACTGTATATTATTATTAAGAAAATCAAAACATCTTCTAAACTATTCATTCCAAAAGGCAGAACTATATTTGAAATTAAGAGAAAAAGAAGAGTAGAAATCTCGACGAAAACGATGCATTTCTTCAATTGAAGTCGGCTCATCACTATCAGGGTCTAACGCCAATTCGATTAAAAGTGAACGGTACCGTATACAAGTATTGGCAAGCATAAATGTGAGAATAGAATAAAATTGATTCTGCTGTCATATTAATTATTTGGATGTGATTTCTTTTTCTTTTCCTTTTAAATCGGAGAAAGCATTGCTTCTCTTGCTTCCATTGGTTGCACGCCACTGCTACAGACCTGGAGACCTGGAATTTATTAAAAGCAAGGGTTATGCACTGAGGATGTCAAAATTTAAAAGTGGAATACAAAAATAAACGGCCAAATTATACAATCAGTTCTCTTAGAAAGGCACAGAAGGATTTTAAATTCAAGAGATATTAAAGTGTCAAATCATTGATTCGAAGCTACTAAAAAAGTAAACTGAATGGTGGGATACATTGCGTGGGGTTACTTTTAAGTCGAGAGCTCTAATTTTACCTCTATAACAAGGGCTTGTCAAATTTCATTTCGAGTACGCTTTGCAATTTGTCTCTCTTTGACTAAATTTAATAATGAGCTTATGACTAAATCGAACAATTTAAGACTACTTTTTAAACTTATTATTCTTACAATTAGGCTATTACTAGGACAACGGATCGAAATATTAAAAATCTTAGAAGAATTCACTAATATAAATTATAGATCATTACTCCAGATGAATGATAGGACAGACATTGGTCGAAACGTATTCAAATTATTAAACAAGAGCTTCAACCCAGCCATAGTTTAAAATTACTTTAGTTATAAAATCACACAAACTTGGAATAACCTACTTAAGCGAGTACTAGAAACCAAGTCAGTTAATGTAATAACAAATCAACTTGGCAATAATTTTTCGGATGTAAATATTTCCTAGTAGTAGGAACAGATGAAACAACGAATGAAAACTTAGGTGAAAGAATAAATATAATGGTAGTGGATTAGCGTATTGTTTACACTTATACTTAATGAGAAACAATAGCTGAGAGAGAGAGAGAGAGAGAGCTACTTTTTTATTTATAAGTACAGAACAAGTTTCGAAGCATCAGGCTCCATTCTTCAGCTGTACAGAAACAAAATATTACCTTACCACGTTCATTATACACAAAATAAGAGAGAGAAGAATAAATATCTTCAAACAAGAGAAAAAGAGCGACACCTACAAAAAACATGCAGTCAATATTTATAAGAAGGAGATGCCTATTCTTTGGGTTTGGGTCAGTGTTTCCCAACCTTTATTGGACTAACACACCCTTGTACACTAAATCTTTTGATATCGCCCCTTATGCCAACAGAATTTCATCGCTCTCAAGTTACAACACATTTTATTTTAAATATAAAAATTAGAAGATGAATTACGCAATATATTGTAAAAACACTGGGTACAACTTTCTTCACAAATGCAAGAAAACCTTTATATCGTCCTGTTAATGCTAGAGCTCTGTCAGTCGCGCAATATTGCTTCAACTACAGTAAAAATAGATTCACATTTAGTGTTTGTTTCAAGTTCCTTTGCAAAAAGCAGCTCTTGCTCAATTTTGTTATCTTTAATAAAGCGAACGAATCCTAAAGGTAGTGTTTCATTGCCTAGCAGTGTAGACTCATCCAATTGTAAACCAAATTGCTGAACCTTAAGTGTGTCACATAGGATTTCTTCAGTGTCTTCGGCCATTTCGTGAACTCTTCTATGAACAGTATTATTACTACAGTAAGTGCAATAGCTTTGGCAATTGTGCTTGGTAAAGGATGATGTACTACTGTACGCAAGACTTGCTCTATAGCTGGAAAAATCAGTTCTTCTTCAATTGTATTGGGCTTTCCAGACCTAACAATCATTTTGGAGATATTATATGAACAAACATGTCCATCGTCGCATTTTTGGGATCGTTTTGTTATAAAGGAGCCAATGGTTTTTCTGTTGTTAAATCTGTCTCGTAAAGTGAAAATATGATAAATTCTCTCTTTCTTTATCAGAGTGAATCTTCTTTAAAGGATCAGAAAGTCGGGATGGTTTCAGGGCTTCGTTAGAGAACACTTTCTCACAGAGAAGGTACATTGGCCGTTGGTTGTTATTAAGAGAATTAATAAATCCAAACTACAAATATTCAACACTATATTGTTTGCACTTTCGTTTTTAGGAGTTTTCAGACATTATTATGGGTAGTAAAACACGGTCACTATAATTCAAATAGATTAGTAAACGGCAAACACAGAATTAGACCACCAATAATGATTACAAGGAACACGCCTAACCTACAACTGAAATAATCGGGCACAGTAAACATAAAACTGGAAAAAGAGAAAACAGCAAAAATATGTGTCAGCAAGACGATGAATAATTTTGTATATAGTTATTAAAGTTATAAAAAATCACCATTACTACTACTTGCATTTGTTACAGTATGGATAAGTGTTATGAAAAAGATTACAACATCAAAGCTAATGTGAAAACTATTGCAAAAAAACACTAAATAATTAATGTCACGCAAAGGAACAAAACTTATCAACACAGATTAACAGCAATCCAAAACAGATGTGGACTCAAGAGAGTGTGACTGTTACGTACATGTTTTATACAAGTACAAAACGGATCAAATTTAAAGCAACAATAACAAGTGAAAGCTTTGTATACTTATTTTATACAAGTACAGATCGAACATCAAACATGTTTGGCATATTGAAGAAGTTATAGCAAACTATAAGTCAGCTATCAGAGGTTTATTAAAACGTCATCAAACAAACCTTTTCAGTAACAGTTTGCATCAAACACGTCACCGCAAACCAAATGCCGCGTGAAGAAGTATAAACAACTAGTCGTACAATACTGGTAATACAATGCGTTTAGAATATTAAGCTATGCAAATAATGCATAAAATTTTAAATTTGTAAAACAGTAAAATTTATAATTGCACTTACATAAATATCGACATTAATTTTTCATGGCCACTGGGTTGAAAGGTAATCAATTTTCACGAATTATGACTACGAGATTGCTAATTTGGTAACCCTACGCTATAACATCAACTGAGAAAACAAGCACACTAACACAAGTGATGTACCGATTACACATTTTGGCCGATGACAAAGCCGATGACGATTTATTTACAAAAGACCGATGCCGATGCCGGTGTCGATTCCGAACTTTGGTAATTTTTCAAATCATTAGGTAAAACTCAACTATTATAGTCACTTATAATGCTCTTAGGACTGTTGAGGCTTTAAGACTATAAGGGCTAATCACCTCACTTTGCAATATGATTTCCAGCCTTGCCTGCATATCAGCCTAGATCGACCAAATGATGGTCATTTAGGTTCGTCAAGCAAATTAGCGGAAAATATTCATAAATCTTTTGCACGTTATATATAATAAAAAGAAATCTTTTTCACTGCTTCAGGAATGTAAGAGATTATAAAAAGTCATAAATATTGCGATAATAACCTCAATGTGAAACATAAAACTCGTTCAATTTACGATACAAGTGCCGTTGACCACCGTTTTTCTATTATAAATTTGAATAAAATAATCGGTGAAAAAGGTGTGTGGCAACTTTCTATTTATATACTAATTGTAGGAAAGGATAAACGTACCCATCGTTTTACTTATAGTTATTTTAGTGACTCAACATTTTCTGGAATAGTCACGAACTTAGGAAATCCACTACTTTTATTCCACTTGATCTAGTTTTCTCAAGCTTTTATCCTAATCACACGAATAACATTCACTTTAATCGCTGTAAATTCTTCTAACACTTTTTTCACCAACAATTATAAGCAAAAATCATTAGAAAAAATAGTAAGTGAAAATTGATGAAACTTTTATAGTAATATGAAAATAAATGTTGGCAAGTGATGATAAAATCTCATAACCGTAGAGTGTACCAATGAGAAGAAATTAAACTTCAAACTTCAGGGAATATTTGGGGGGGAGGGGGGGTTTAACACCAAAATTATTAAGAGAAAAAATGTTAATCATGATGAAGTCTCGGTAAATCACACAAAAATATCCCGATGCAGATCAGAAAATTATATGCCCATTATGCCGGTGTCAATCACGATTGATCGGTACATCACTAACACACATCACTGGCATCCAGTAGAGTTTCTGTAGAATTCTCTAAAATTTCTGCATTTCTGTTGATTTTGGGTTTTGCATAGAATTGCAGTATTTATATAGATTTCTACAAGTCCAACAAGTAGGTATGCTATACTAATTGAGTAATATGGTTATTATAAATAAATGCCGAACGCTCGCAGTGTGAATTCAACGCCCCCAAGTGAAGCAACATCTTACAGCGTCCCCTTGTACCACAACAGCGCCCACGTTAGGAATCACTGGTTTAGGTGATATCTATTTGGCATGCGAGCGTTTTGGTAAGTGACATTCACTTTCTTATTTAAAATTATTTTATCTTCTCTTTCATTTCGTATAAAATGAATATGTTAAGGCAGAGGTAGGCAACTACGACCCGCGTAGGATTTTCATTTCATCAGCGTTTCATTTCAGAAGTCGAAAAAATATTGAAAATTAATTATTGAAAATTTAGCCAAAATCTCATCTTAAACGCGAATTCTGTCAAATTTTGAGATGCCTTTGAAATTTTAATGGTTTGCTTTCTCCAACAAATTCATTTTATGTAGGTTTAGTTTCATATTTTCGGTCATTATTTAAGTTTGGCAATATTGCATACTGCGTCAATAATTTATTGTAAATTGTGGTTCGGATTCCACATTAAGCTGTAAGTCCTTACTCTGATATAAATCTAGAAACATTTTATAGGGGTTGCAAAACTATGCAAAAATTTACCCTTTGTTAGTATGGTTCTGCAGTATATGCCAAAAATATGCACTTAACTTATATGTATTCGAAATTTGAATCTAACTGTTTAAGTTCGGCCCGCAAAGCTTTTTATAAGTTTTATTGCTGTTCGCTGCTTAAAATTATTCGTCACCTCTGTGTTGGAGCACCGACAATTCAGCGCCGACAATTCCGCGCAAGATAATTCTGCGTAAGCACAATTCCACGACTCTGCAGACAGACTCAGTCAAGAAATTTTAAGTTTAAATTTTCGTTGGTTGTTCATTTCAGACTAAGTACGAAAGAACAGAATACGAAACAAGATAACGTTGTAGGCAAGAATGAGTGTAGCTTTCAGTGTAGGAATTGCCGTGAATATAGAAAGTGTGACTTCTGTGCCATGAATAACAAAGTGTGACTAAATATAACTTCATAAAGGTTATTTTATCGGAGAAAGGGAAAATGCAAATCTTGTCGAATGGATTTTTTTAACTAACCTAACCTAACATAACCTGACTGTTGAGGTTAGCGATTGGTCCTAATGATATAAAAAAACCCTCTAAATATACTAGGCCATACGCAGCTATAAATACTATAATTTCACTGTGGACTATCTTAGGGCTATTAACTACTTAAATGAGTTTCAGAAATAAATTTTTACTTTTATCCCTTAAGTTTTTTACTCTTTAGCTTTTACTTTTTGTATTCTTAAAAACATTATTCAATAAATGGTTGTAAATTATCGATATTGCTCCGAGTACCCTTGAATTCATATCTTGACGCTGAATTGTCGTTTCGCGGAATTGTCATGCGCGGAATTGTCGGCGCTGAATTGTCCTGAGCCGAACTGTCGCCTCACGCCGTGTTAAAGAAATATTTTACTATTCTTTGTACAGCTAAAGGATGGAGCGCGATGCTCCGAAACTTGCTCTATACTTGAGAATAAAAAAGTCGCTCTTTCTCTCAGAGCCTTTGTCTCTCAATAAATAAAACGATGGCAGCGATCAGTCCGAAGTAAAGTATTTAAGCAAATGCGTCTTCTGTATTCCTTGCTGAATTTTCTAGCACTATATTGCCTTTGAACACTAGAAGACGTAGCAATGCGGGAGAGATCTTCCATATACACTCTTTAGTATGATTGGGAGCATTCTCTTAAGCTATATTAGAATCATACTAGAATCATACTTACACATGTACATTTTCTCTAATTACTCGTCACACGATGAATTTCGATCATAGTGAAAATTTAATATATTATTTGATGAGAGATCGACTCTTGGGGTTTTATTAGTTGTAAATCTACTAAATAGGAAATTTATAAATATAATTCAGTGAAATATTTAAATTTATTGGCGCTTCAAGCAGTATGTCGCATAATTTTGACAGGTTTTGTTTCAAAACAAGGTTACAAAATTGTTGAAACGGGACGTTTTCTAAGCTTAGTTAGCTTTAGAAATTTGTTTCATTTTAATTATCGATATCACACAAATATTCGTAGTAATAATTAACTATTCATTTAATTTTAACGTTATAATTAATTTTATAACCAAACGTGTGTGGGAAAATATTATTAGTTGGTACCTCAGTCCAGCAAAGCTGTAGGCAGACATGCAAGGCTATTCAAGGATGCATAAAACATTATTACTACAAATATTCCTAGTAATAATTGACTATTTTTATTTTATTTTAACGTTATAATATCTTTTATAACCAGACATACAAGCGAAAGACATATAAAGCTATTTGACGATGCATAACACATATAAAAATAAGTAAATCGTAGATAAACAATTTCTGACCGAACATTTAAAAAATGTGACATGATTAATTTTGATCATAACATAAATAAGTGAGTATTTCTAGAAAGAGTAAAATGCATGATTTTCATTGAACCACACACATAGAGATAAGTGTGTATCAGTATCCTCGTCCTAACATTAGAATTAACATCATCTTTCACGCCACTTTATAAGATGATTAACGAAAAATATGAGTCTATAAAACATGTTAAAAACAAAGAAGAATGTGTGCATTTTTTTCTTAATAAATGACTATTGTCCAAAGTAATTAAGCAATTTTAAAGGAATGGTACTTTACATTGATACTCAATAAACTCTATGTACAAAATCATTCAAAATTATTCCTCTAGTGACATTTAATGTTGTGCAAAAGCGTTTTCTGACTCTCCCTTCGCCATTCATCTCCCTCGAAGCAGCCAAACGTCTTCGCATTCTGTTGATCAATAATTTAAGACGAGCGAAGAGGCAATACGAATGAGTCATTTGAATGCAAATCTGATTAACGATTGCTAACGACTTTGCATCGTAGCTATACCTCCTTTTGCTCTTCCTCGTTCCATCATAAGCGATTTTGACAATCGCTCCAGGGTCAACGCAGTCTTGAAGACTTAATATGTAAGGGTGATTTCGTGGACGTGTACGTCTTGGAGAGGCGGTAGTAATTAGACAGTGTACACATGAAGGGAAATGTGATTGTGAGTAAGCAAACTCATCTTAATTGGAAATGATATGGAAATGAAATACAATGGGAGTTTTTACTTTCACTTCTAATTACAATAAATATTACTGTGGCATTTTAATGCTACCTTTACATGCAATTGGAAGTTCTAAGTGAGGTTTTATCTATTATTTGAATATTAATGCACTCGTGCTGTCGAAGATGAAAGTTTTTTACGAAAATTAAAATATAGCTTTCCCTCCGGAAGAATATTAAAGCCTCGCCATCACATCTAATGACGGTGAGTGACACTAAATATATATATATATATATATATATATATATATATATATATATATAACACTATCTTAACTAAAGATTTATTTCAGCCATCTTTTTTCGTGTTTCCGAATTGAGAAATTTTTATTTTATTTAACGTCTCCGTCTCATTTGTTGCCAACTTTACACAGGACTTTCTTTGGTCTAAGTATCAGAATTATAATAGATCTATCTTCCGGAAATCTATTTTTTATTATTTTTTTCTTTAAACTATCGTTTCCAATCCTCCGTATCATCGGTAAACGGAATTTCTCATGAATGTATGGGATAAAAGGTCTCATCCACATAGCCTGGGTGGCTTATATATCTCTCCTTAATTTTGATTTGCTCTGATTCACTAGTATTTAAAATCATATCAAAACTTATTATTTATTCCTATGTTTCTTCCGAAACTTAATGCCATTATTATCCAACTTATTGCATTTTAGGGGCTAAAATATACAACCAGATGGATCACAAGTAAATATTGTTCATATTGATTATTTTCGTCAACATCTCCAAGAAAATTCTTCCCTTTACTTTTATAAAAATATCCTTTTTTCATATTTTCAGTTCAGCCTAAAGATCCGTAGTGATTGCCTATGAAGTAATTATATATAATTATTAGTCTATGTTTGTAATGACTTGTATCAATTTTAGGTCAATCGTGGATATTTCTGCTCTACCAGTGTTTTTAAATCTTGCCCTATGCCAATCCAGTTATAATTTAGCTGCCTCTGTGTTTCAACTGTCTCATGGAATCTTCTTCACCTATTCTGGGAGTTGGTTTTACCCCAAGGAAAATTAGTCCTATAGTTATTTATATCATGGACCTTTTTGACATGTTCCAGAGTCGTATGATTTGTCAATAGAGTATTTTATATTAAAATATTGTTTCTACCATTAATAAGGTCAGGGAAATTGATATAATTCAGCTTTGCATTTCTTGACCTGATTTATTCCGCATTATTTTGTCCTGAACCGAGATAGGTACGGTTGTCTACGATTTAAATAGGTCTTTTTGTCTACGAAATCAAATTTTTGTTAAAGCTTGAAGTTTATATGCAATCTTGATAATTCTGTATATTTTTATAATGTGCTCTTTGATGATTTAATAGACTGTCGATTATTTTATTCGTGTTTTGTGATTACTAATATTTCTTTTGAGTCAAAGGCTTTATAATGGTCCCAAAATACCATGAGGGATTCATTCTTTTATTCAAAGGCTATTGAGGGCAGGTTGAGAGCATGAAGATAGCTGAGAACTGCTTTTCTAAACAGTTTATAGTCTCTTTTCTTACTTAATGACTTTATATTCTCATAGTAATGCCGCTCATCTATGGTTTGTAAACATATAGAAAGAAGGTCAAAGGAGTATATAATTATAAGGCTCATTTGGTCACCAGCTGTGTGTATCATAACTAATATAGCCTTGTGATCATCCTGTGAAATTTAGTTTAATTTTCCACCCTCGTTGGATAACTAAGCTTTATGTTCTCTTCAGTCTTAATGTTGTATTATAACTTTGTCTTCTAGAAAGTTTTGGTACGCTCACTTGGACAGTTTTTTATTTCATTTCTTACACACACACACACACACATATTATATATATATATATGATATATGATATTCCATTGGGCATGAAATTCTTAAACCGTTCATTAATGATGCTCGTATAAATTCTCTTCCATGTGATCTCCTTTGTGAACGTCCTAGTAATTGATAATCAATTGTTTTAGTTTGGGGGGTTTCAGTGAGAGCACTTGTGCCTGATTAAAGATCTTGGATCTCTGAGTTGTTTTTAATTTCACTGCAGTTGTAGGGTTACCACGTAGAGATCTTAAGACATTTTATTAGTTAGTGGCACAACCAGAATATAGCGCTGTGTTTGGAGCTTAGTTTAATCCGATGATGCTAAATTCGAGTCATGACCTATTCTATCGACACATTCCAGGTTGCTGAACGAGATTTTTTTTTTTTTCATTAAGGGGCTATCTGGCGACTGCCGACTTAGGCATAAGTTGCCGTAAACAAACCGCTGAACGAGAAGAGTGTGTGAAAGCATCCCTATATATTTATATATTAAGTGAAGTTAAAATAGCGGTCTAACCTTACAGAACACAGATAATCATCCCAACTCTTCTTCGGCCTTTTCTTTAAAATCGGTGACAAAGAATTCGAAATTCTTGTCTTTATTTTTCGTTCCCTTCTCCCGCCTTGCTCCAACGAAGCGATCTTCTCCTTGTTTTTCTTTTTTCATCTTGTCGACGCAATGGTCGACGAAATTTCGGTGTATGTAAATTTTCCAATTGAAAGCCCTGGAGCCAAGCTGCAATTTAGGGGCACAGCCTCATTTAGAAGTGAAAGGCGAGAGAGAGAATGGGGAAGTCGCTGTCGGGGGGGGAGAGAACGCAGACACGGCAAAGATAGATTGCTGGATTCATGAGTGTTCACCGCGAAGTAAAAAAAAAGGAAAAAAAATGTGACGAACGATGTGAATACACGCGTAAATATAGGAAAATGAAACCCGGTTACTTTAAACTACTATTAGAGAGGAAGATAAAGGGAAGACAAACGAAAATAAGGAAGGGGGGGTCGTCAGTATATGTATGACTATAGGAAATACAAAACAAATTATATTAACAATAATTACTCTCACGGAGTGAAATAAAGAAGGAAAAGAATGCCATAAAGAATTAAACGAGAAAGGAGGAGACGAAAACGAAGAAATAAGATCGTCTTGAGAAGCTTGTTGAAGATTGTCCTTCCTCAGGGCGTGAAGGAAACTCGAACATTTTAATTTATCGGTGCTTTGGGGGTCCTCCACTATTCAATTTTTGTTCGTTCTCAGTTGGGGGGATGGTTTTAGGCGGACAAATAAGGAGGAGAGGTAGAAAGAGAGGAAAGAAAGAATCAGATGGAAATCAAGGAAGAGGACATTGAGGACTTTAAATATTGCTCTTTTGGAATTAGAGAGCGGTAGTTAGGCCTCTGAACTAGGCTCTGTCTTTAATGAGCCCCATAGATGGCCAGGATATGTATGTGTGTGTCTAAGATGTGTGTATTTTGCATAAGAACATATTAAGAACAATGATACTTGAAGGCTTATAAGTCAGGAGTGAAGCAGTGTGTTTTATTCAAGATTTTTGCAAGAATATTTTAATTCACCCTCCATCAAATCATCGAACTCAAGTAATAGCTTGATTTTTTCTATTTTCGCTAATTCCTATTTTATGTTTTGTTGTAGCCAACACTCGTCTCTAAAAGACGCTTTTCGCCCATTTGTTGACAGGAAATTCCCTTCGAGCCTTTAACATTCAATTCGTTTTTAAAAATCAGATAATAAAAATTTAAATACCGAGGCTTGTGGCAAAGTTGAAGGATTTAACTTGAGATCCTGCGTCATTGAATGTTGGATGAGAAGTTCTTGGACAGAAAAATTGGCCAGAGATTCAGATGAAGTCCGAAATAATGAAGTGATAAACCTAATTATGTTTAAAAACATAGTAAAAAAAGTCAATGACTACATTCAGTAATTATTTATCAAATTACCAATGCACCTCTCATACGTAGATCTAAATATTTAACATATTCAATCAAACATTTTTTAAAAATTTATCATATTATTCATAAATCTGTATAGTAATTTGTATTATGCAAATATGTTTGAATATTTTGTTAATATGCTTTCATTCCTTAGTATTCTAATAAAGGGTGTCTAAGTAATCAAATTGCATGTTTTTTAAGATCAGAATTTAACCAATATTTCTTGCTTTTCAGCCTAAATTTATAAATTATGTGTATTTAATATTGTTTTAAATAAGTAGTGACTAAAACTAAGACAGTTACAGAAGAAGAGAGAGCACACATCTAACTTTTTCATAAGAAGAGAGAGCACAAATAATAAAACTTACAGAAGAAGAGAGAGCACAAATCCATCTTTCTCATAGCCAATGGTTGTAACAGGTATAATATGCCCCAATAAAACACACAGAAGAAGAGAGAGCACAAATCCAACTTTCTCATAGCCAATGGTTGTAACAGGTAGAATTTGCCTCAATAAAACTTACAGAAGAAGAGAGAGCACAAATCCATCTTCCTCATAGCCAAGGGTTGTAACAGTTAGAATTTGCCCCAATAAAACTTACAGATAAAAAGAGAGCACAAATCCACCTTTCTCATAGCCAATGGTTGTAACAGGTAGAATTTGACCCCAAATTAAAATGTTCTTGATATGCTGTCCAGAACACTATAAAAAGATATCAAGAGAACGAGAGCTTTGTATCAAGGAATACATGTAGCAGGAAACGTCTTACAACTCCTAAAGACAAAATCTATCATTCTGGCTTAACTACAGAATAGTAGAAAATATCTTTTGAACTACGTGAGGAATTCACTGAAGCTTCAAGTTCAAAAATACCACCCATATGATTTAGAAGGAGTCTTAAAGACCAAGGGCCAAGAGGATGGAAGGCAAGAAAACAGCCATGGATACCTGAGGCCAAGAGAAATAAATGCCTTCAGTGGGCCAAATATCCCCGAAATTGGACATATAAAACAATGGTCTAAATTTATCTGATCATATGTGAGAAAGAGTATTTTATTGTTATATTGCATTATATTATTTGAGAAGTATTTTATGTAATTCCATTTAATTATATCTCGGGGGGGAAAATTATTTTTAAAAAACAACTATTTTGTTGCAATTTTGCACAAATTCAGCACTTCTGGCACTACCTTTGTGGGGTGAAAAGTTGGAGAGGCATTTCCCTCCGGTTGCGTGATACTGTGAAGCATGGAGCTGGTTCTATCATGGCATGAGACTGTTTTTTCCCCATCTGGGTCGGTGGAGATGTTTTTCTCCCAGGGAACAATGAAGTCCACAACTTATACCAACATGTTGTTACAAGTTTTAGAGCCAGCTATCAAGTAATTGCATCCCCAAAGCTCGAAGAAATAAAGTTATATTTCAGCAGGACAATATCTCTTGCCATGCATCAATCCGCATCAAGAATTGGTTCGAAAACATGCTAATCGACTCTACGGAATCGCCCATACTTAACATAAGCAGACTTAAATCCAAAAAGAACACTTGTAGTGAGTGATTGGAAATGTAATTAGGTACCCAATAAAATATAGCTGTATGAAAAATTACGACTTAAGTGGGGAAAGATAGCATCAGAATTTCTTTTTCAAATTTTGCCAAATCCATGCCACAAACAATTCTGTGTGTAATTAAAGCAAAATGAGGGTGGGAAAATAACTATTAAATAATTAAAAATAAATATAATATATATATATATACTAGTTTGTTTACCACAAATGTCTATTCACTTTATGTGAATGATTCCATAGAGTGCTTTATACATTTGGCTAAGATTTAGGAGAAAATATGTCCTAGCGTTTCGTTATTTAGCGAATGTGATTGGGTGATGTGAGGCAATGAGGAGATGTTAGAATTTATCATATTATCAACATGTGGCAATGCGATGCGTTCTCTGGCCAATCTAATCCCTGACGACAAATTTACGATCGCGGCCATCATTTCCTGAGGGTGAACGAACCCGGCGCACACATGAGCTCAAGCATCTCTTCAGAATGATAAAAGAGGACAGCAATTCAGGTATTGAGGACAAAGACACGATCCTCGATTAGCAGAGAAATCTACAGCAAGCGAAGGGAATTGTGACCTTAGAAAGAGAGTAGACTTTGCCAAATTAGCAAACCTTTACATTACCTATGTATTTTTACATTTAATCAAGACAAGGCGAAATGTGGATAAGACTGTGAGCAAGTGGAAAAATAATGAGATAAATTACATAATTATTGAAATGAAATTTTCCTTAATTTCATAACACTTAGCAATTATTTCTTGAGTGAAAGCGATACTAGAATAATCAGGGGCGAGATTAAATTAGATCTAAAACAAAGAGGAGGATTCAAAACACAACAAAAAGAACAAACACAATAAATGTTAATTCTTAAATGAGAAAACATACCTACCAGGAGGGGGCAATAAGTTTTGCGAATCAGTAGGGAAAAACAGAGGAAGGGGGATGGCTGTTTGTGGGGGTGTTAGGACAAGTTATGAAAAGTCAGGACCTGCAGCCACACGCTCCAGCTTCGTCTATCTAAAAAGCAGTAGCTGATCGCAGATCGTCAGTCACAAATTTTTCAACAATGGAGAAAGTTAAGCACCACGCAGTGATCAAATTTTTGACTAAGGAAGGCAAGAATACAAAAGAGATCTATGAACGCATGGTTGCAGTGTACACCGACACTGCCCATTCCTATGCAACCATTGCTCGCTGGAATAGGGAGTTCCACCATGGTCGTGAGTCCCTTAAAGATGACCCCCGTCCAGGACGCCCGTTAAATGTTACCAACGAGGACAATGTGGCCTGTGTGGAGATGATGATCCTCTAAAATCGACGGGTAAAGGTCGAAGAAATCGAGCGACAACTTGGAATATCATATGGAAGTGTTATCAACATCATCCACGACAATTTGGCCATGACTAAGGTCTCTGCCCGTTGGGTCCCTAGAAACCTCACGCTTCATGATCGACTTCAACGTTGTCAAAGTCCACAAGGCACGAGTTGCACAAGCTGCCCTGCGTGAGTGCGGATTCGAGGAACTCAACCATCTCCCCTTCAGTCCAGATCTGGCCCATAGCAACTACTTTTATTTCACCAGCTCAAGGCTGTACTGCATGGTCGCCGGTTTGGGGACGATGAAGATGTCCAGCTCGCCGTCCAGGAGTGGTTTGAACTGCAGTCGGGAGATTTCTGGCTGTCGGGAATTCGAAGCCTCAGGGTCAAGTGGCGCAAGTGCATTGAAGTCGAGGGTAGTTATATTGAAAAATAATAAAACACTTTTCCTCATATTCGTTTCCTTATATCCGAATTGCAAAACTTATTGACCACCCCTCGTACTTCACTCTAGAAGGTAATTTTATAAAACTTAATGAAGGAGTAACAGAATTTTCATTAGAATAAAATAATGAATAAAATAATGTGGATTTTAGAAAACTCATTACAGATGCTTTTAGCCTTGTTTAAATTTTTCTAAATATCCTACAGGCCGTTTAAAAATACCTCTAGTAATAATGCCTAGGATTATTAAACTCTAAAAATGCCTAGGCTCTTTTTTGGTTGGCCTTTTATAAGATAAATGGTGTTTTGTTTACACATGGCCTGTCTTAAGGACAAAGTTTAAAATAGTAATGATTCATTAGTGGACCAAATTGGAACCGGAGATGAAAAGTTCTTTCTGTAGTGTAATAAACAACAAAAAATTATCATGATTGCAATCAAACCCCATTCCTTCGCTAAGCCATGTTCTTAAACAGCAAAATGCTATGTTTTGCATTTGGTGAAATGTGAAATGAGATATTCATTAGGAGCTGTTAATGGTAGACAACCAGGTACTACATACACAGCGGGGAACTAAATAATAAAAACACAGGCTAATTTCACTTGTATATTTTTTGTTAATCACTCTAATATTACCTAAATATTCGAATAAATAATAAAACTTTTTACCATTCTACTAATGAGTGAATATTATTTTAGGCTATTAGATTCATGTAGTTTTTCAGAATTTAGTGATACCTTACCATATTATGGAAGACAACGGCTGATGATGGTATGGAAAACTTCATACCGAAACTAGTTCCGGCTCAATAAGCTTTATGCTAAAAAAAAGTGGTTTCATTGTACATTTCTTCAGTCTTTCAAACTGGCCATTTGTAGGAGCTCAACAGGCTGGAACATCGGTAAAAAACAACTAAATTTGTTAATGTTTCAAGAGAAAAACAAACCTAAATTGACTAATATCAGAAGAAAGAAAACTCGATAATAGAAACCGTAGAATTCTAAAGCACAAATTGTCAAGGAATCATCGGTTGATAGAATTCAAAAGATTAAACAGCATCTAAGTCATGTTTCGACCTAGACTGTTCCTTGAGAGCTTTCCGAAACAGAATATAACTCAAAAACTGCAACTGCCGCACTTTTACTTACGTAAATCAAAATGGAAGGTATTAAAACCTGGACGATAAGAATTGGACAAGGGACCAGTGGAAGAATGTGATTATATTAGGACGAATTTTAATTATATTATTTCTATCTTCTGGCCAAATTTACATCCCGAGGACTCCTAAATATGTTTATACTCCTGATTGCCTCATACTGAGGGTAACACATGGAACTGGATCAGTGATGATTTGGGCTGCAAGGTCATGGAATGTCCTTGGTTCATTAGTAGCACTGCCTGTCCTCAATCAACAAGGAGGCCTGGGCGGTGAATAACTTCTCATCCGTCCACAGAACTGAAGGTTGCGCTTCATCAGAGAGCCGTTGAAGAAGCAGATTTTCTCTTTCGACTCTCTTTCTTTGGGGGGGGGGAAGCAGATGTTCTTTAGCTTTCTTATATAGACAAAGTTTCCAATCATCTTTCAACAATTCTGAATAGTCGGCTCACAAAACAAGTTCCCTGGCACTGCATTCTTGGATTTCGCCTTTTCCTGCCCATCGTGTTTTTGAAGATTCAGATTCTCACCGTTCGGTACAGGGTGGTTCTCACTCTTGGGATCGAACTGCCTATCTCTTTTAGCCGTTTGATTGCTTTAAAAAACCCAAGTCTGCTCAAAATGAGATTCAATATTTTGAAAGTATTGCCGACTGTCTTCCCTCTTCTACATATACAGATAACAGGCATTGGTTTCGCCACTCTCCCCTACAGGGGGAAGCAGCCATAGTTAAACTTTATAAATTTTCTAAACTTCGCCAATTAAAATAATTTTCAAAAGCAACTCTAAACGAAATTTTCCCCCTTTCAAAATATCACGTTGTTAAAATATAGTTATAGAAGATATATGAGAATAAATTTTCTGAACTTCACCATTTATAATTCTTTGGGTTTTAAAAAATTCACAAAAGTTCGATACTTATATTTTTTTCTGAACTTCACCATTTTGTTTTTTGATATTATAAAAGAATTATTAGAAACGACTTTGATAAAAAAAACATAAGTCATAACCAAACTAAGATGAAATTGTTATTCAAATACTCACAAAAATCCCCTTCTTAAATTATAGAGTTAGTGATGATGACGACAAGTGTGCTTCAGATTTTTCAGTCCTATTTGTTAGCAGATTTTTATATGAATTTACAGATTAACACAATTCAATATATCTTAAAAGAACCTGCATTAAAGTAATTTATTAAGAGGAGAGCACCTTCATTTTTTAAACTTTATACTACGTTATATTATCATATATCAAATTAAAGCTCATTAAAAGCCCTTTTATTCCTGCCAAAATCATAATATCTTACGGCGCCCTTTTTGAGATACAGGGGGTTGTTTCAGAATCGCCCCTTTCTTGAAACCTGATATCATATAAATGGCTATAGAATAAATACAAATTAGGCATTCGAACTCAATTCACGAACAAAAGATGTACTAATGATTTAGTTATCATTTGAAATCAGTTTTCTTTTGTTCAATTAAAATTTATGTTAATGGAGGACTAAAATATATATTTTTCGGACAAGGTCAACTATAAGCTTTGTTCACAGTTGGAGAGGGGAGTGGTGTTAGGTGAATAGTAAGGCTGTTCTGAATGACCTGGAATTTAGTTTAATCTATATTCGAATGGTATAGTTTTCCGTTTTGTTCACAAATCAACTTTAGAAATGTACAAAGAATTTCTACGAATGTATAAAATTTCGTATTATCATATTTTTCACTATGTTCTATTCATGTTACCAAAACAAAATATATACTATAAAAAAGTGCATAAACTTACAATAAGATGACATAAAAATCAATGGTGTATTTTTGTTTATCTTTTCACAAATTAACTTTAAATATCTAGGAAAAGTGAGTAATGAAAAAATATTGCATCCTCATAATGGTAAGTCTACATATTCAAAGTAATTAACAATAAGAAGTTTACAGTCCGTGTTTCCACCTTTTAGATAAAATTCGACGAGATGCATTAAGCTAAAGAATCGAATGCACTGAACTTAACATAGAATAAAAAATCTAGGGAAAATTAGTATTGAAAACGCCACTAAAACTAATTGACTAAAACCTAACAATTGACAGAGAACAACTGTCTGCCCTAAAGAAAAAAGAAAAGAATACAATCACCCAAGGAGAAAAGAACCTAAAGGGACAAGATTCCTTAAGATCTAAACTCATGTTCGTTTTCTTATATGTGAACACAAACTCATGTGATAAATATAATAAACAGAATGTAATTTCTTAAATTGGTTATATATTTTGCCGTAGGGAACGACAGAAGATGAGCAAAAGAAATGTAAACTGGACACCTTTCTTAATGAATAGACAAAATACATCGGAGAAATTCCCTCAATGCATACATTAATGGGGCAAACTCGAGCGTTACATTGCTAAACGACATAATCTTAATTCGCTTATTGAATGGATTTGCGTGGGTCCATAGAATAACGTAGTAAACTGTAACGTTAGACACCCTGTGGACCGTACCATTAAAAACCTTTCCCTTCCGAATCGTTTCGTGTCCTTCAGTCGATTGCCTAAAGCTATTTTCTTTACAGCAATCAAGTCATTTTAATTTTGCTGGAGATTCCATTAATGATTGCGAGTAGTTTCATTAATTTCAATGCCTTCAGAGAACGAACATAGAGTAAGAAGAACGAATATAACAAAAAGGGAAGAAGAAGAAGTTAAAAAACATAAAAAAACGACATAATATTAAGTAACGGAACAAATAGCAGTCATTAATTTAATTACGTTAATTGTCCTACCCGTCCCTTTCAATTCAGCAAGGTTACAGCGGATAATGAAATCTAAATATAGTTTAGAATGACAACTTATTCCAATCTATAAGGTACAAGAGGTCATTCTTCGTACCCTAGAAAATGCCAGAGCAGGGGTAGAACTGTGTTTTGTCACAGCCCTTCATTGGATTACTTAAACAAGAGTAATGTGTTGTATAAGGTATATCTCTCATGAACGCAACAGAAGGTTGAAATGAATCAGTCATACTGCAAAGAAAGAGAAGATAAACGGAATATTTTTTTCTTCGGAAAAATATTTTTCCTAATTGCGAAAAAATCCGGACAGAGGTGAGGATCGAACCAAGCACACTGAGGCAGCAAGGAACACTTTGATCACAGTTAAAGCTAAACTAGATTGTGTTTGCCTTGATCCTAAACCTTTCATAGATTTTTTACGCAATTAAAAAAATATTTTTAAGAAGAAAATTTATTCTGTTTATCTTCTCTTTCTTTGCAGAATGGGATATATATATATATATATATATATATGTATATATATATATATATATATATATATATATATATATATATATATATATATATATATATATATATATATATATATATATATATAGATAAATATATTAACCATATTTCAAATTTTTTAAACCCCTTAACTCATATGAGAACTATTCCATTTTCAGGGTGGAATAAATTCCCCGAAAGTAGCAGTTAAACCTTAAATTTTAAACATTTTTAATCCCCGAAAAGTATTTAAAAATCCATTTTAATTCCTCAAATTGAATCTTTTCTCCTTAAAATTCTGCCAGCCACAAATATAATAAATTAGGGCCCCTTAACGATAGTAAACGGTCATAGAAGGATTAGAAGCGAGATTTGGGCTAAATGTAGGGCGAGGTTGCTAAATAATGCTTATTATGTAGCGAGTTTGATAGGTCAAAGTTTCAACCAATGAACAGATAAGGATTTCGATCTTACACCAGGGTGGAACAAAGGTCAATATCCCTTGCTTTTGCATACATCTATTCTGTATTTTTTTTTACATAAATTACACACGCAAAATATTTATGTTTCGTATAGGGACATGTTTACCAAAGTGTGTGTAATGTGTATGCAGGTTAGACAGGATAAATGTGACTATGTTGTTTCCATTGTTGGTTCTATATTTAATGACTGAGGGGAAAATCTCGGTACTCTAGTTTACTCTGGAATGAATGCATCTATATTTTTTATTTCCATATTTCACTTCACCTAACTAGAACAGTTTCTCGCGGAACATTTTTTTTTCCAAAATATATCTTGAAATGTACTTTTTTTTTTATGTTTTAGAACTAAGTGTATTATGCTAATCCAATGGAGTCGTCAAGTTCATACTTAAAACCTCGCCTTAAACTTTTGCACTTTTATTTTTTGAAATTACCATGAAATTCTTAGAAATATACAAAAGATAGACACACACAAGCAAGACCAAGTTAGGTAACATATTGGGGACGCTTTTGGTACCCATTCGTACCATCAGGCGGGGTTGATAGCTTTATGACACGAAAGCAGTAAATTGTGCTTGCCAGGGTTGAAATGAGAAGAGGAGAAGAACAGACAGACGAAGAAGATAAATAAAAGCTGAAAAGTGGAAAAGGCCCGGAATACAAAGGAATGCTATTATATGCCTTAACAAATATGTTGGAAGATCTAAGTACCATTGTACTTAGCACCCTCCGTTTCTCTTGTTTGGGGCTAAGTGCAACTCTTCTCTTTTCTCAGGTACGTTGGATTCGCGTTCGATTTCTCCCTACGTTTTCTTCACTTCGGTTTCACATTATCGTTACCACCGTCTTCACATTTTATTCATCCAGTCTTATCATTCTCTTCACCCTCAACTTAACATTTTTTTACCTCCGTCCTAACTTTCTCTTTACCCGAACTTCACATTCTCTACACCTAGTCTTCATATTCTGTTCACTTCTTCGCATTATCTTCAACCCTTCTTTACATTCCATTGACCCCGTCTTCATATTTACTTCTCATCATCTACAGATTTACTTCACATCGTCTTCACATTCTCTTGACTCCGTCTTCACATTTACTTGATCTTATCCTCAAATTTACTTTGCCCCTCTTTACATTCTCTTCAACCCGTCTTCACATTCTCTTCACCCCGTCTTCACATTCTCATCATACCGTATCCTCATTTACTTCATGACACCTTCAGATTTACTTCACATTCTCTTCACCTTGTATTCACATTCTATTCATCCTGCCTTCACATTCTGTTCATCCCGTCTTTATATTCTCTTCACCATTTTTCACATTCTCTTCACCTCTATTCACATTCTTTTCACCCTATCTACACATTTTAACCACGTCTTCACATTATATTCACCCCGAATTCACATTCTCTTCACACCGTCTTCACATTCACTTCACCTCATCTTTACATTTCCTTCAACCTGTATTCACATTCTATTCACCCCGTTTTCACGGTCTCTTCACTTCATCTCAAATTCACTTCATATTTTCTTCAAATTTACTTACCCCCTCTTTTCTTTAACCCGTCTTCACATGCTCTTCACCCCATCCTCACATTCTCTTCACCCTGTCTTCGCAGTTTTTTCACCACGTCTTAACAATTTATAGACGGCGAGTTCACATTCTCTTCACCTCGACTTCACATTCTTATCACACCGTCTTAACATTCACCTCACCTCATCTTTAGATTTACTTCACCTTGTATGCACATTCTCTTCAACCCATGTTTTACATTCTTTTTACAACGTCTTCACTTTCTCTTCACCCGTCTTCACATTATATTCTCATTTTCAGACTTGTTTCACCTCGTCTTCACATTTTCATCACACTCTATTCATATTCACTTCACCTCATCTTCACATTCACTTCACCTCATCTTTACATTTTATTCACTCCAGCTTCACATTTTCATCACCTCGTCTTCACGTTCTATTCTCTTCGTCTTCATAATGTTTTCACTCCGTCTTTCTATCTCTTCACTCTGCCTTCTGATTGTCTTCACACCGTTTTCACATTCACTTCACTTCATCTTCACATTCACTTCACTTCATCTTTACATTCACTTCACCTCATCTTCATATTTACTTCATTTTGTATTCACATTCTCATTACACCGTCTCCACACTCACTTCACCTCATATTCACATTCACTTCATCTAATCTTCAGATTTACTTAAACTTGTATTCACATTCTCTTCACCCCATCTTCTTATTCTTTTTACCACGTCTTGACATTCTCTTCACCCTCTCTTCACATTCTCTTCACCACGTCTTCGCATTCCCTTCCCATTTTAAAATTTGCTTCACCTCGTATTCACATTCTTATCACACCGTCTTTACATTGAATTCACCACATCTTCACATTCACTTCTTCTCTTTTCATATTTAATTCATAATGTATTCATATTCTTTTCACCAAGTCTTCAAATTCTTTTTACTACGTCTTAACATTATATTCACCACATTTTCACATTCTCAACTTTAGGTTTCCTTCACTCCAGCTTCATATTTTCATCACCCCGTCTTGTCATTCTATTCGTCTCGTCTTCATAATATTTTCACCCGGTCTTGACATTCTCTTCACCCTGCCTTGTAATTTTCTTTACACCTTTCTCACATTCGCTTCACCTTCTCTTCACATTTTCTTCACCTTGTATTGACATACTCTTCACGTCGCCTTCACATTCTCTTGACCTTGTCTTTTTCATTCTCTTCACCCTTCTTCAAAGTCTCTTTACCCTGTTTTCACATTTATTGTCTTCACCGCGTCTTTGCATTCCGCTGGCTCTCGTTTTGCACCAATGACTGCTGGAGAGAAACTTCCCTTCTGTTATGATGAGTTAATGGCTCTTAATTGCTCTCCAATTTGTAGAGCTTAAGTCTCAAATCCAATATTTAGAGCTTAAGACTAAAATCCAATTTGTAGAGCTTAAGTCTCATATCCAATATTTAGAGCTTAAGTATAAAATCCAATTCTTAGAGCTTAAGTATAAAATCCAATTCTTAGAGCTTAAGTCTAAAATCCAATTTTTAGAGCTTAAGACTAAAATCCAATTTTTAGAGCTTAAGTCCTAAATCCAATTTTTAAAGCTCAAGTCTAAAACCCAATTTGTATATATATATATATACGTGTATCTTCTTTTGAACAATTGTTAAATCCACTGACAGATCCTAAATATATAAATAGAACGACTGTGGAGGATCGTAGCATTTATTATCTCGAAACCAGTTTCGGCATGGAGTTAGTCATGCCAGCCTCAGTCGAACATGACAAACTCCATGACGAAACTGGTCTCGAGATAATAAATACTACGCTCCTCCACAGTGGCTTTATTTACATATATATATATATATATATATATATATATATATATATATATATATATATATATATATATATAAGCGACTAGTTTTGAATGCGCATTAATCGATTTTCTATTAAACTTTAATCTCTCGATAGAGATTTTCAAATTTAATCCCGTGGTTAGGTCGTCCATCGCCTCTCACAAAGATATCACCTGAACTTTAAGAGGATACATCCTTTCCTTATAAATATTGCCTCCATGTTGTTTGTGAGTCACTCTTTCTCTCTTGTTTCACGTTTTATCTCTTCTCTCTTTCTCTCATTTTGTATAAAAGCAATGTGTTGTGGTACTCGTAATATTTTGTCATTCTTCGTACATATTGCTGAAGGATGGTGCTGATGCTCCCAAAGTATTACATTACTCATGAACTAATAAATTCATTAATCGCAAAGATTTTGTTTGTCATCATCATCTTCATCATCACTAACTCTATAATTTAAGAAGGGGATTTTTTTGAGTATTTGAATAATAATTTCATCTTAGTTTGGTTATGACTTGTTTTTTTATCAAAGTTATTTCTAATAATTCTTTTATATTATCAAAAAGCAAAATGGTGAAGTTCATAAATAAATATAAATATCGAAATTTTGTGAATTTTTTTAAAACTCAAAGAATTACAAATGGTGAAGTTCAGAAGATTTATTTTTATATATCTTCTTCTATAACTATATTTTAGCAACGCGATATTTTGAAAGGGGGTTAATTTAGTTTAGAGTTCCTTTTTAAAATTATTATAATTGGCGAAGTTCAGAAAATTTCTAAAAATTTAACCATGGCTGCTTTTTTTTTTAGATTTCAAATTTTAATCTTAGTAGCGAAGCGCAAGCTACGGGGGGGGTGGCGAAGCCATGGCTGGTTAAACTCATAAAACGAAAAGATAAACTTTTCAAATTTTATAATTAATAAAGACTAACTTTTGAATTGTGTATATTCTAAGTTATGACCTTACAAACTTAAGACCTTTCAAAACGTGGGTCAATCCGACGCATAATTAGTTTTCTTTTAATAATTCCCGGACTAGCAATGGGAGGCCCTTAACAATTATATCATACGAAAGCGGATGTAAAACGACATAATTCGTTTAAATTCCATTAGAATCAACAAAATAGTTATGATGTTATTGCGAAAAAGCTCATTAAAAAGTTAAATTGTTACCATCTGACCGACACACCTACCGACCGACATACTAACTAATAGAGGTGCGTATAAGCGAATAAAAATATTAATAAAATTATGTAGAATAATAGGTAGAATGAACTGTCTTAATTCATGTCGAGACAGGGGTCTCCCACGAACTAATGTCAAGGTGATATCAGAATTAATACCTCCTAAGAATACTAAAAGCATGCTGTTACACTTCTTACTCCCAATCAATGGATGTTCATAATGAACATAATTATATTAAGTTAATTTGTATGGGCTAACATAATAAATATAACTTATTAAAACTTAATTTTTTCTATCTTATCAGATCTCACATAAACCAAAGATTTTCTTTACTGCGATTACCTGGTAAGTACCCTCTGAAATACTAAAATATGACTTAGTAAGTTCCCTCTTAAATACCAACAGATTTACTACTCAGTTCCGTCTGAAATACCAACAGATAAACTGCTTAATTCCTTCTGAAGTACCAACAGATGAAGTGCTCATTTCCCTCAGAAATATCGACAGATGAAGTGCTAAGTTCCGTCTGAAATAACAACAGGTGAACTGTTCAGTTCCTTCTAAAATACCAACAGATTGGCAACTTATTTCCGTCTGAAATACCAACAGATGAATTGCTCATTTCGGTCTGAAATATCAACACATGAAGTGCTCACTTCCGTCTGAAATTGCAACAGGTCAACTGTTCAGCTCCTTCTAAAATACCAACGGATGGGACGCTTATTTCCCTTTGAAATACCAACAGATAAACGGCTAATTTCCCTCTGAAATAACAACATGTGAACTGTTCAGTTCCTTCTAAAATACCAACAGATTGGCAGCTTATTTCCGTCTGAAATACCAACAGATAAACTGCTAATTTCCTCAGAAATACCAAAAGATGAACTGCTTAGTTCCGTCTGAAATACCAACAGAAATAACGCTAGCGCGCAGTAAGGGAAGCCGCGAGAGGTTAGTTTGCGAATCAAGAATTCTTGCCATTATCCAGCGCCGAACTTGAAATTTTGCTATATCTGACACACCAAAAGAAGTTTGAACGTCACAAATTAAAAAATATCAATGTTATGAAAGTCTGTTTGTTTCCTTTTTTGAATAATTATCTTGCTGCGTGGATGGAAATTGAAAGACGCGTATGAACGTGCTCAACTTTTTTCGTTCCAAGGCATTCGTTGTAATTCAGAGGGAGAAAGCACCGAATTACACACGACTCGTCCATGAATCAAGAAAACAAATTAAAACTCCTTCGCTGAAATTGAAGTTGAACGAATTTTTATAATTCTGAAAGGGAGGAATTTACTTGAACCCGAGAAGGCAGATACAGGGTTGGGACAAAATAATAGAAACCCGTTATATATCGAATCTTATATTTTCGCCCACGTTTGGACATAAAGGAGAATTCAAATGCATCGATCTTATGTATATGCAGTACATAACCCTTATACTCGATGTAACAACCAAGAGGTTTCTTTTTTTTACATACTGTGCATTTGTATATGTCACAATGTGTGACCTTTCTGAATTCCCAAGAGGAAAAATTGTTGGAGTGTAAATAGCTGGGGCCTCGGTAACAAAAACTTCCCAGTTGTTTAACGTCTCAAGAGGAACTCCATCTAGAAGAAGGGACAATTATCTCTGTAAATTGTAACTTATGACCAGAGGCGAAACTCATTGATAAAAACTGCAGTGCATTAAAATGCATTGTATTGATAAATCACAGAACCACAGCTGCTAAAATGACTGCAGAATTAAACCAACATCTTTCCAACCCAGTATCGACTAAAACCGTTCGTCTAAAGCTCAATGAAGCTGAATACTAGGGAATGGAGGGGCCATTGCCAAAATGATGTGATGGCCACAATAATTGGGAAATAGACCAATGAGAGAATGACATCTTTCATGCCGAATCAGCCTTACGCTTTTTCTTGTTCAGGACACTTATGTAGTGAAGACGCCCAAAGAATCCTTCAATCTTGATGAGTCAGACCCCAACCGTGTAACATGAAAGCAGTTGTGTGAGAGTTCAGGCAGCTACATCGTAAATTTATATTATTTATGTAATAGTATTGAATAGTAGAATTACTTCTAAGTAGTATTTGTCAGTTAGGGAGAATAAATTCGCGTAATGGTACTACAAATGTTTCCCGAGGTGGCTCAATCTTACAGGAAGATAATGCGCCAATTAATACGGTTAACCTTGTTAAAAACTTGCGTGAAGAGCACAACAGTAGTGTGCACACCTGTATTAACCACCCACACAATCGTCAGAATTGAACCTAATCACCAGTGTTTTGGAGCAGCAAGTAAGGAAGCACTTTCCCCCACCATAATCTCTGGAACAGGTTCTGCTTCAGGATTGGATCAATATTCTCATAGCTACTGTTCTACACTTGTATTCGCCCACGTATTAAAGCAGCTCTTTCTGACAAAAGAGGACCAAATTGATATTGAATAATAAAACTAGTATTTACCATCATGTTTCCATTAGCTTGTATAATCACTCTGGATTATTAAGGAATAAAAGTTAACGTGGTAAACCAAGTCGTGTTTGCTATTTACGGGATGAAGCGTTAAAGGAATGAAAGAATCAACAGTCAACAGATCTAAGTCGCGTGTTCTAAATTATTCTGACTTATGACCCTATGACCTTACGACCTTCCAAACATTCAACAAGTGGGGCCATCCGACCCATAGTTAGTTTTCTTTTAATAATTCCCGGGCTAGTCTTGGAAGGACATTAGCAATTATATCATTAAAAGAAGAATTTAAAACAACATAAGGGTTTCAAATCTCGTTAGAATCGGCCGAATAGTTACGAGGTTATTATCAAAAAACTCATTGAAAAGTACAATGTTACCATCCAACCGACCAACTGACTCACGAACCGACAAGGTACCTTAGAGAGTCGCTTGCGAGTATATTTATCTAATATCTCTAAAGTATTTGTAACGTGGCTGGAAGTGGTATTTTTTATTCTAAAGAGGGAGGGTTTGAGCACAGATATTCGACATTATCGAGACAAATTGAGTGAAAATTCACCTTTTGTAACTTTTTTAGATTTTGACTGCCTTTATCACAGTTAAAATAACATGGAATAACAAATAAGAGCAGCATTTCGGATGGTAATTACATATGTAGGTTTCAAAAGTCCTACTTGTTTTACTGCCTGATCCAGAAGATAGATTTGCTAGAGTCAGAGAGTTGAATTCAATATTACTGTATCGAATTATAATCTATGTTTAATTATGTTATTAGATCTAAGTATTTGCCTGTTTGTATCTTATAAAAAAATTCAAATTTAACTCAAAGAATACAGTGTAAAGACGGTATTCGTTTACAATTTCAACTGCTAATTTTACGCATATTTTTTTAGCTTCGTTCTAATTTTTTTCTTCTTAAAAACAATATTTTGCTTTATTTTTTATGCAGAATAGACTATGGGGATTTAGAAACCCCATTTTGTGAAAGAAGATTTAAGTTCTTGGAATCCACGCCGTAGGATCAGTATATCACCGTTCTAGGATTACCTTCTCATTCGTTTACCTCGGACGGCCGCACTAAGTTCGATCATCGTCGTCAGAAGAAGACCTTCACCGTCATTCTCAAACATACTTATGAACTCAAAGCTATTATTAATTGAATTATTCCCTCCACTAACTTCACCAGTTTGTTTTTGAACTAGACTACCCATCCGGAGCCCATAACCTCGAGTATTAGAAGTGCTTAATTCAGTGTTTAACTCAATAATAATATTCCATTCGTTCTGTCGGATGCCATTAAGACGCAAGCATCCTAGTGAGTAATTTTCAAGTAATCCCCACGACATTTTTGTAGACTTACTTATTCAGTGCAAGATTAATTCTATTTATATTTATATACGCTATTGCTTATTTCAAAGATATGTACATTAAAGATTATTTTTGTATCTGTGTGTTTAACTATTTTGGACGATCCTTTGGCAATTATTAAGCAATCCACTCCCCTTAAATCTCAATATTACACCGATCCATCCATGATTGGCTTTTACTGAGTGGGAACACACTCAGGGGATCATCATCTTAGTTTTGATAAAAAAATACGCACCAGGGTTATTCTTATTCACCGGAAGTGGCCTCTATAGGTGTATTTGATACACTTCACCTCGGTGCGGTAATAAAATATATGTCCAAAAAGTAGGACTGAGGTTACCCACTCACTAAACCTCGACACTGATAATTGCCTCCAAAAGAGTATGGCCTGTTGATAGTAATTCAAGTTTGTATTTATTGATTTTTAATATGGATATATATATATATATATATATATATATATATATATATATATATATAGATATATAAAGGGCCTTTAAACAAGGATGCTCGAGATTTGTCAGGCGATAGTGGCCATGTTGTTAAAACGACATTTGGCAACCTCACTCTGAACTGTTCAGTAGTACTTGGCAAGTCACGAAGGAAGGTTATAGCATTGAACAGCGTGTGAAAATCATCAAATGTAATTATCAAAATCAGTGCTCCGTTCGACAAACGTTCCGCGCATTACGTGATTTCTATCCTCGCCACAATCGTCCTGCCGAGTCCACTGTTCGACGCTTGGTGGCCAAATTCGAGGCAAAAGGGTCGATCAACAATCAGTGAACACCCGTACATCGCCAAAACGCAAGGTCTGCTGAAAACAACGCTGCCGTAAATGAGAGTGTAGGAGAACTTGTCCTCTCTGCGACTTCAGTTTGGCGAATTATGCGTAGGGACTTAGGTCTGCACCTGTACAAAATCCAACTTACCCAGAAACTTAAGTTAAACAACCATATAGAACGCCGTTTGTTCGCTGATTGGGCTCTAGAGCAGTTGGAAGTTGCGCCAAATTTTCCCCAAAAGATCATCTTCAGCGAGGAGGCCCATTTTGGGATGAAGGGATTTGTGAACAAGCAAAATTGTCAGATTTTGGACGAAAACAATCCACATGAGATACACCAGCACCAATTGCATCCCAACAAAGTCACTATTTGGTGCGGATTTTCGTCTAACGGAATCAGCGGTCCCTATTTTTTGAGAACGAAGATCGGATTGCCATTGTAGGGGTGCGAAGATGTATCAGCGAAAAATTCCTTCCAAGTCAATAATATAAATAGCCCATTAAATTACCAACTCACAACGGACTTCGCCGTAGCGTGATGGCTAGAGTGCTGGCATTTGGATTCAAAGACCCACGATCGAAACTCCCAAAGTCTCCAATTATTCCGAAGAAACTTCACGAAGAAAACGGAAATCAAGGAAAGCGATTTCAAGGGCTAACTCATCAAGAATCAAGAAGAAATCATCACGTCATCAAGAATCAAGAAGCAATCATCACGTCATCAAGAAGCAAGAAGAAATCATTACGTCATCAAGAAGCAAGAAGAACTCATCACGTCTTAAAGAATCAGGAAGAAATCATCACGTGATCAAGAAAGAAGAAGTAATCATCACATCAAGATAAATGCAAGTTAATATGAAGATACATCAAGACAAGAAAAGAGTACGAAGATCAAGAACTAACCCAGCCAATAAGAATAAATGGAAGACAAATATTTCAAGGGGCAACTTCATCTAGAGAAGAAATAAATAGATTGGAATATAGAAATCCCAAGATGAAGAATAATATAGATAAACAAGGAAAGTTATAATAAATGCATCCCCCCCCCTACCATAACCATCAACGACGAGACATACAGATCGATGATAAGCAACTTTTTGTCGTCTCAACTAGATTATATGACTGATATGGATACTGACGACATGTGGTTTTAACAGGATAGCGCTACGTACCACACTGCGCACGCCGCGATAGACATTTTGCACCAGCAATTTCAGGGTAAGGTCATCTCGCGTGGCAGCGACGTCAACTGGCCACCGAGATCATGCGATTTAACGCCATTAGACTACTTCCTTTGGGGTTACCTTAAATCGCAGGTCTATGCGAATATTCCGAAAACAGTTTAGTCCTCAAAGTCAACATAAAGAACATCATCCAGCAAATTCAGCCAGATTTATGCGACAAAGTCATCGAAAATTGAGCCTCCCGAATACGTTCCACCAAGCGAAGCCACGGCGGACATTTGAACGACCTCATATTCCACACTTAATGCTATAAAATGTACTTTTAAATTTAAAATAAATTGAGGGCATATATCACACACAACTTGTTTTATTTACATTTAAAAATCAAGCTACCTTATTAAAAGACCCTTTCTATATATATATATATATATATATATATATATATATATATATATATATATATATATATATATATATATATATATATAAGACTATATCATCTAACTGTTGGACCCAAAGACTTTTAAACACTCTTGCCAATAAGTGCATTTTATCTTCACAGCTTCCGGGAAGTCGTCCTATGCGTGTCTTTATCCATAGACGTGTATATGTTATTATCTCTTCTGTAAATTTTCTATCGTTACTTCTAGAAATTATTTCCTGCCATTTTCCACCTACGTACTTGTAATCCTATTTCCAACATCTCTCAGACATGTTAGTGCTTATGTATGTATTTCATTGCTCTTGCATCCGTAGACATGTTCAAAAATTAATCCAACCTTTTTTCCTTGCTTTTTGACCATAAAAAAATGAAAATCACAACTATTTTGACCTAAGATTTTGGGAAGCATTGCAACGAGTAGTTTTAAATTGTTTCCCTTGACATAGGACAAAAGTACCAGATTCGGAATCCTTTTCTAGGGAAACACAAAAATGTATATGAGCAAAAGTTGATATATTTTAACAGAGTCAATGTATCGATCCATAGTTCTTCTAAGTTGTCTCAGTTTTTGCGTTATGATTGCGTTTAGTTGTCTTAAGTGATCAAGTTTCACGTCCAACACCTGAAATTAGAATATGTCAATCATTCTTTCTCTGTATCCAAGACCATTACAAAGCTCATTCATTATAATCATCCAAAGGCTAAAAATAAATCATCCAAAGGTATAAAAAAGCTCATTCTTTATCATCATCCAAAAGCTATACATCAATAATTCATTATCACCATCCTAAAGCCATAAAAAGGTCATTCATTAGTATAATACAAAGGTTAAATATAAATCATTCATTATCATCATCCCAAGCTATTACAAAGCTCATTCATTATCATCAGCCCAAGGCTAAACATAAATCATTCATTATCTTATCTGAAACCATAACAAAGCTATATTATTATCATTCTCTAAAGGTTATAGATAAATCATTCACTATCATCATCGAAATCCATAACAAAGCTCATTTATTATGGTCATCCAAAGGATAAATAAAAATCAATCATTATCATCATCCAAAGCAATTACAAAGATCATTCATTACCATCATCTAAAGGCTGTACCTAAATCTTTCATTATCATCATCCAAAGCCATAAGAAAGCTCATTCACTATCATCATCCAGGGGCTAAACATAAATCATTCATTATCATCATCCAAATCCATAGCAAATCTTATTCAATATCAGCATCCAAAGGTGATAAATAAATTGTCTATTATCATCCTCGAAAGCCATTACAAAAAAACATTCATTACCATCATCCAAAGGCTATACATTACTCATTCATTATCATCATCTAAAGCCATAAGAAAGCTTGTTCATTAGCACCATCCAAAGAATATACATAAATCAATGGTTCTTATTATCTTGCAATAACGAAGATCATCCAAAAGTAAGACATTAAACATTTTTTATCATCATTTAAAACAATAACAAAGATCATTCATTAGGATGATCCAAGGCTATGCATAAATCTTTCATTATCATCATCCCAAGCCATAAAAACCCATTCATTACCATTATCTAAAGGCTATAAATGAATCATTTATTATCATCATATAAAGCCATAACAAAGCTCATTAAAATTCATCATCCAGATGCTATACAAAAATCATTTAGATCATCATCTAAAGCCATAACAAAGCTCATTCATTCACATTGTCCAAATCCATAAAAAAGATCATTCATTACCATCATCCAAAAGCTATACATAATTCAATCATTGCCATTATCCAAAGCCATAAAAAGATCATTTTTTAACATCATCTAAAAGCTATACATAAAGTATTCATTATAATCATACAAATATATTAAAAATATGATTTATTACCATCATCTAGAAGTTATACATAAGGCATTCATTATCATCATCCACAGGGTATGAGAAAGATCATGCATTAACATCAACCAAATAGTATACATAAAGCATTCATTATAATCATCCAAAGCCATTACAAAGCTCATTCATTAGAGTGATCCATGGCTCTACATAAATCAATCATTCTTATTTTCTAAAGCAATAAAAAAGATCAAACATTACCATCATCTAAAGGCTATACATAAATCAATTATTCTGGTTCTATAATGTATAACAAATATCCTTCATTACAATGATCCAAGGGCTATACATAAATCAATCATTCTCATTATCCAAAGCCATAACAAAGATCATTATTACCATCATCCAAAGGATATAAAGATACCAAGCTTTCTAATTATCCAAAGACATAACAAATATCATTCATTACCAGCATCCAAAGGCTATATATAAATAGATCATTCTCATTATCAAAAGACATAAAAAGGATCATTTAATACCATCATCCAAAGGCTATACATAAATCGATCATTCTCATAATCCGAAGCCATTACGAAGATCATTCATTACCATCATCCAAACGCTATACATAAAAGTTTCATTATCAAAGCGATAGCAAAGCTCATACATTATCATCACCCAAAGGCTATTATCAACATCCAAATCCATAACAAAGCTAATGCAGTATCATCATCCAAAGGCGATATATAAATCATTTATTATCTTCCTCCAAAGCCATTAAAAAGATCATTCATTACCATCTTCCAAAGGCTATACATAAATCTTTTATAATTATTAAAGGTTTTAAGAAAGCTCGTTCATTATAAACATCCAAAAGCGATAAATAAATCATGCTCGTTATCCAAACCATAACAAAGATCATTCAATACGATCATCCAAAAGATATACATATATTATTTATTACTATCATCTAAAGCTATTAGAAAGATCATTCATTATCATCATCCAGAGGGTATAGATAAATCATTTATTATCATCATCTAAAGCCTTAAGATAGATCATTTATTACCATCATCCGAGGCTTTACATAAATTTTTCTTTATCATCATCCAAAGCCATAACAAAGCTAAGTCATTATCATCATCTAAACGCTATATATAAATAATTCATTTTGATCATCCAAATTCATAACAAAGCTCATTCATAATCATCATTCAAAGACTAAACATAAATCATTTATTATCATTATCCAAAAGCCATTACAAAGATCATGCATTACCATCATCCAAAGGCTATACATAAATCTTAAATTATCAACATCCAAAGCCATAACAAAGTTCTTTCACTATCATCATCCAAAGGCTATACATACTTCAGGTATTATCATTATCCAAAGCCATAACAAAGCTAAATCATTATCAAAATCCAAACTCTATACATAAATCATTCATTATCATCATCTAAAACCATAATAAATCTCGTTCAATATCAGCATACAAATACTGAACCTAAATAATTCATTATCATCATCCAAAACCATTACAAAGATCATGCATTACCATCATCCAAAGGCTATAAATAAATGATTCATTATCATCAAGCAAAGCCATAACAAAGCTAAATCATTATCATCAACCAGACGCTATACATAAATCATTTATTATCATCATCCAAAGCCCTAACAAAGCTCATTCATTATCATCATCCAAATAATTAATATAAATCATTCAATATCATCATCCAAAGCCATTAAAAATTTTATTCATCATTATTAGCAAAAGACTAAACATATATTATTCATTATCATCATCCAAAGCCATTACAAAGATCATGATTACCATCTTCCAAAGGATATATATAAATCTTTTATTATTATCATCCTAATCCATAACATAACTCATTCATTGTTATCATCTAAAGGCTAAAAATAAATCATTCATTATCATCATCCTAAGCCATTACTTAGATCATGAATTATCATCTTCCAAAACCATGAAAAGTCATTCAATATCATTATCCAAAGGCTATACACAAAACATTTATCGTCATCTTTCAAATCCATAACAAAGCTCATTCATTAGCATCATCCAAGAGCTGTACATTAATCACTCATTATAATCATCCAAAGCCATTACAAAGCTTATTTATTACCATCATGTAAAGGCTATACATAAATCAATCATTCTTATTATCCAAAGACATAACAAAGATCATTCATTTCAATCATCCAAAGGCTATACATAAATAAATCTTTACCATTATCTAAAGCCAAAACAAAGATCATTCATTAGCATCATTCAAAGGTTATACATTAATCAATCATTTGCATTAACCAAAGCCATACAACGATTACCATCATACAAAGGCTATATTTATTTCAATCATTTTCATTATCCAAAGTTAAAACAAAGAACATTCATTACCATCATCCAAAGGCTATACATAAATCAATCATTCTCAATTTTCAAAGCCATTTGAAAGCTCATTTAATACCATCATCCAAAGACTATACATAACTCAATAATTTGAATTAGCTAATCACTATCAAAGCTCATTCAGTACTATCATCCAAAGGGTATACATAAACCAATCGTTCTCAGTATCCCAAACCATAACAAAGTCATTCACTACAATCACCAACAGCAATATATAAATCATTTATTTCAACATCCAAAAGAATAAGAAAGCTAATTCATTATCATCATCCAAAGGCGATATATAAACCATTTATTATCATACACCAAAGCAATTACAAAGTTCATTCATTACCACTAACACGGGGCTATAAATAAATCTATCATTACCATCATCCAAAGCATAAAAACTCGTTCATTAACAACATTCAAAGGGTATACATAAACCAATCGTTCTCATTATCTCCCAAAATTAAAACATCATTAATTACCATCATCCAAAGGCGATGCATAAATCAATCATACTCATTATCCAAACCATAACAGAGATCATTCATTACGATCATACATAAGATATACTTATATTATTTACTAGTAGCATCCAAAGTTTTTAGAAAGATCATTCATTAACAGCATCCAAAGGGTATAGATAAATCATTTATTATCATTATCCAAAGCCATAACATATATAAATCTTTCATTATCATCATCTAAAGCCATAACAAAGATAAATGATTATCATCATCATAACGCTATATATAAAACATTCATTATCATCATTCAAATCAATAACAAAGTTCATTTATCATCATCATCCAAAGCAAATACAAAGATCATGCATAACCATCATCCAAAGGCTATACATAAATCTTTCATTATCGTCCAAAGCCATAACAAAGCTCATTCACTATCATTATCCTATGGCTATACATAAATCATTCATGATTATCATCCAAAGCCATAACAACGCTCATTTATTATCAGCATCCTAAGACGATACATAAATCATTTATTATCATCCTCAAAATCCATTACAAATATCAATCATCACCATCATCCAAATTCTATAGATAAATCTTTTATTATCATCATCCAAAGCAATAACTAAGCTCATTCAATATCATCGTGAAAAGGGTATACATAAATCATGCATTATCATCATCCAAAGCCATAACAAAGCTCACTCATTATCAGCATCCAAAGATTATACCTAAATCATATATTGTCCTCATCCCAAGCCATAACAAAGCTTAATCATTATCGTCATCCAAAGGCAATATATAAATCAATCATTCTCATTATGATCGCCAAAGTCATAAAAAAGCTCATTTAATTTTATCATCCAAAGGCGATACATTCATCGTTTATTATCATCCTACAAAGCCATTATAAAGAGCATTGATTACCATCATCCAAAGGCTATACATAAATCGTTCATTATCATCATCCAAAGCCCAAAATAACGCATTCATTATCATCATCCAAAGGCTATACATAAATCAATCCTTCTGATTATACAAAACCTTAAGAAAGATCATTCATTACCATCATCCAAAATCTATACATAAATATTTTTTTATTATCATCCAAAGCGATGGCAAAGATTATTCATTACTATCATCCAAAAGCGTTATATAAATCAATCATTATCATTATCCAAACTATAAGGAACATCATTCATTACCATCATCCATAAGCTATACATACATTAATTATTATTATCATCCAAAACTGTTAGAAAGATCATTTTTGTCATCATCTGAAATGCTATAAATGAATAATTTATTATTATCATCCAAAGCAATAAAAAAGATCAAAGTTTACCATCATACAAGCCTATACATAAATCCTTCATTATCATCATCCAAATCCACAACAAAGCTCATTCTTTATCATCATCCAAAGGGTTCACGTAAATCATTTATTATCATCATCTAAAGCCATAACAAAGCTCATTCATTACCATCATCCAAAGCCAGTACAAAGATCATTCATTACCATCATCCAAAGCCAGTACAAAGATCATTCATTACCATCATCCAAAGCCAGTACAAAGATCATTCATTACCATCATCCATGGATATACATAAATCATTCATTACCCTCATTCAAAGCCATAACGAAGCTCATTACTCATCATCATTCTAAAGGTAAAAGTTACTCTTTTATGATCTGCATCCAAATCCATTACAAAGATCACTCATTGCCATCGTCCAAAGGCTATATATACATCAAATGCTATAAATAAATAATTTTTTATTATCATCCAAAGCAATAACAAAGATCAATGATTACCCTCATGCAAGACGAAGCAAAAGCTTTCATTAGCATCGTCTAAAGCCATAACAAACTCATTCATTATCATCACCCAAAGGCTATACATCCATCCTTTATTATCATCATCCAAGCCATAACAAGGCTCATTCATTATCATCATCCAAAGGTTAAACATAAATTATTCATTAAAATCATACAAAGCCATAAAAAGCTCATTCATTATCATCATCCAAAGGCTAAACATAAATCTTCATTATCATCATACCAAGACATTTCAAAGATCATTTCTTACAATCATCCAAAGGCCATATATAAATCATTATTTAGCATCATCCAAAGCCATAACAAAGCTCATTCATTATCATCATCCAAAGGCAATTCATTAATCATTTGTTATGATTCTCGAAAAACATTAGAAAGATCATTCATTACCATCCTACAATGCTATAAATGAATCTTCACTTATCATTCTCCAAAGTTATAACAAAGCTAATTCATTATCCTCGTCCAAAGGCTATATATAAATCATTTATTAATATCATCCAAATCAATAACAAAGCTCATAACTATCATCAGCCAAAGGTCATAGACAAATCATTTATTATCATCATCCAAACAAATAACAATGCTCATTCAGGATCAGCATCAAAATGCTATATATAAATCAATCATTCTCATTATCATTATCCAAAACCAATATGAAAATCATTCATTATCATCATCCAAAGGCTATAAATAAATCATTTATTATCATAATCCAAAGCCATAACAAGGCTCATTCATTATCATCATCCAAAGGATTAACATAAATTATTCATTAAAATCATCCAAAGCCATAAAAAGCTAATTCATTCTCTTCATCTAAAGGCCAAACATAAATCTTCATTATCATCATTCCAAGAGAATTCAAAGATCAAGCCTTACCTTCATCCAAAGGCTATATATAAATCTTTATTTATCATCATCTTAAGTCATAAGAAATCTCATTCTTTATCATCATCTGAAGGCGATATATTAATCATTTTTTATGATCCTCGAAAGACATTAGAAAGATCCTTCATTACCAACATACAATGCTATAAATAAATCTTCAATTATCATCATCCAGAGTCATAACCAAGCTAATTCATTATCCTCATCCAAAGGTTTTACATAAATCATTTATTATTATCGTCCAAAGCAATAACAAAGCTCATTTACTATCATCACCTAAAGGTTATACACGACTCATTTATTGTCATCATCCAAAGCCATAACAAAGCTCATTTATTATCATCATCCAAAGGCTATATATAAATCAATCATTCTCATTATTATTATCTTAAGCCATTCTAATAATCATTCATTATCATCATCCAAAGGCTATACATAAATCATTTATTATACTCATCCAAAGCCATTATGAAGCTCATTCCTTACCATCATCTAAAGGCTATACATAAATCTTTCATTATCATCATCCAAACCATAACAAAGCTTATTCATTATCATCATCCAAAGGCAATACATAATTCAATCATTCGTATAATCTAAATCAACTACAAAGCTCATTTATTACTATAATCTAAAAGCTATAGATGAATCAATCATTCTCATTATCCAATGCCATAACAAAGATCATTCATTACAATTATCCAAAGGCTATACATAAATCAATCATTCTCATTATAGAAAAGCCATAAATGTTCATTCATTACCACCATCCAAAGGCTATACATAAATCAACCATTCTCTTTATCGAAATCCATAAAAAGATCATTCATATCCATCATTCAAAGGCTATAGATAAATCACTCTTTCTCATTATCTACAGCCATAAAAAAAGTACATTTACTATCTTTATTCAAAGGCTATACATAAATCGATCATTCTCATTATCTAAAGCCAGAACCAAGATCATTCATTACTATCTTCCAAGGGTCTACATAAATCAATCATTCTCATTATGCAAAGCCATAACAAAGCTCATTCGTTACTATCATCCAAAGGATATACATAAATCAATCATTCTCATTATCCAAAACCATTACAAATCTCTTTCGTTATCATCATCCAAAGGCTATAAATAAATCATTCATTCTCATTATGCAAAGCCATAAAAAGAGCATTCATTACCTTCATCGAAAGGCTATACATAAATCAATCATTCCTATTATCCAATCTATAACAAAATCATTCATTACCATCATACAAAGGCTATAAATCAATTAATCATTCTTATTATCCAAATCCATAACAAAGATTATTCATTATCATCATCCGAAGGCTATACATAAATCAATCATTCTCATTATCCAAAGACATAACCAAGTTCATTCATTATCATCACCCCAAGACATTTCAAAGTTTATTCATTACAATTATCTAAATGCTATATATAAATCTTTATTTATCATTATCCAAAGCCATAACAAAGCTCAGTCATTATCATTATCCAACGGCTATATATTAATCATTTATTATAATCCTTGAACAAAATTAGAAAGATCATTTATTATTATCATCCAAAGCCATTACAAAGCTCATGGATTATCATCATACAAAGACTATACGCAACTCATTTATTGTCATCATCCAAAGCCATAACAAAGCTCATTTATTATCATCATCCAAAGGCTATATATAAATCAATCATTCTCATTATTATTATCTTAAGCCATTCTAATAATCATTCATTATCATCATCCAAAGGCTATACATAAATCATTTATTATCATCATCCAATGTCATTAGAAAGATCATTCATTACCATAATGCAAATGCTATACATAAATCTGTCATTATCATCATCCAAACCATAACAAGCTCATTCATTACCATCATCCAATGGCTATACATTACTCACTCATTCGTATAATCTAAATCCCTTACAAAGCTCATTCATTACTATCATCCAAAGTTTATATATAATTCAATCATTCTCATTATCCAAAGCCATAACAAAGATCATTCATTGCCATCATCCAAAGACTATACATAAATCAATCATTCTCATTATCCAAATCCATAACAAAGTTTATTCATTACCATCCTCCCAAGACTATACATAAATCAATTATTCCTATTATCCAATCGCTAACCAAGATAATTTTTTAACAGCGTCTGAAAGCTATACGTAAGGCATTCATTATCATCACCCAAATACATTAAAAAGATCATGTATTACCATCAACTAAAATTTATATATACAGCATTTATTCTCATCCTCCAAAGCCATTTCAAAAATCATTTATTACCACGATCTAAATGCTATATATAAAGCATTCATTATCATCATTCAAAGCCATTACAAAGCTCATTCATTACCATCATCCAAATGCTATACATAAATCAATAATTCTCATTATGTAAAGTCATAACAAAGCTCATTCATTACCATCATCCAAAGGCTATACCTAAATCAATCATTCTTATTATCCAAAACCATTACAAAACTTTTTCATTATCATCATCCAAAAGCTATACATAAATCAATCATTCTATTTATCCAAAGACATAAAAAAGATAATTATTTACCATCATCAAAAGGCTATACATAAATCAATCATTCTCATTATCCAAATCCATAACAACGATCATTTATTACTATTATCCAAATGCTATACATAAATAAATCATTCTCATTATCCAAAGCCTTACCAAAGATAATTACTTATCATCATCCAAAGGCTATTCATAAATCAATTATTGTCATTATCCAGAGCGATAAACAAGTTCATTCATTACCACCATCCTAAGGTTATACATTTATCAATCATTCTCTTTATCCAAAGCCTTAACAAAGATCATTCATTACAATCATCCACTATACATAAATCAATCATCCTTATTATCCAAAGCCATAACAAAGATCTTTCATTACCATAATCCACTATACATAAATAAATCATCCTTATTATCCAAAGCAATAAAAAAGATCATTCATTACCATCATCCAAAAGGTTATACATAAATCAATCATTCTCATTATCCAAAGCCATATCAAAGATCATTCATTAGCACCATTCAAAGGCTATACATAAATCAATTATTATCATTATCCAAGGCCATAACAAAGATCAGCATTACCATTATACACTATACATAAATCAATCATTCTCATTATCCCAAGCCATATCAAAGATCATTCATCACCATCATTCAAAGGCTATACATAAATCAATCATTTTCACTATCCAAGGCCATAACAAAGATCATTCATTACCATCATCCACTCTACATAAATCATTTATTCTTATTATCCAACGCCATAACAAAGATCATTGATTACCATCATCCAAAGGCTATACATAAATCAATCATTCTCATTATCCAAAGCCGTAACAAAGATCATTCAGTACCATCATCCAAACTCTATACATAAATCAATCATTCTCATTATCCAAAGTCATAACAAAGATCATTCATTAACATCATCCGAAGGCTATACGTAAATCAATCATTCTCATTAATTATCCAAAGCCATAAAGAAATATCATTCATTACCATCATCCACTTAATATAAATTAATCATTCTTATTATCCAAGCCATAACAAAGCTCATTCGTTACTATCATCCAAAGGATATACATAAATCAATCATTCTCATTATCCAAAACCATTACAAATCTCTTTCGTTATCATCATCCAAAGGCTATAAATAAATCATTCATTCTCATTATGCAAAGCCATAAAAAGAGCATTCATTACCTTCATCGAAAGGCTATACATAAATCAATCATTCCTATTATCCAATCTATAACAAAATCATTCATTACCATCATACAAAGGCTATAAATCAATTAATCATTCTTATTATCCAAATCCATAACAAAGATTATTCATTATCATCATCCGAAGGCTATACATAAATCAATCATTCTCATTATCCAAAGACATAACCAAGTTCATTCATTATCATCACCCCAAGACATTTCAAAGTTTATTCATTACAATTATCTAAATGCTATATATAAATCTTTATTTATCATTATCCAAAGCCATAACAAAGCTCAGTCATTATCATTATCCAACGGCTATATATTAATCATTTATTATAATCCTTGAACAAAATTAGAAAGATCATTTATTATTATCATCCAAAGCCATTACAAAGCTCATGGATTATCATCATGCAAAGACTATACGCAACTCATTTATTGTCATCATCCAAAGCCATAACAAAGCTCATTTATTATCATCATCCAAAGGCTATATATAAATCAATCATTCTCATTATTATTATCTTAAGCCATTCTAATAATCATTCATTATCATCATCCAAAGGCTATACATAAATCATTTATTATCATCATCCAATGTCATTAGAAAGATCATTCATTACCATAATGCAAATGCTATACATAAATCTGTCATTATCATCATCCAAACCATAACAAGCTCATTCATTACCATCATCCAATGGCTATACATTACTCACTCATTCGTATAATCTAAATCCCTTACAAAGCTCATTCATTACTATCATCCAAAGTTTATATATAATTCAATCATTCTCATTATCCAAAGCCATAACAAAGATCATTCATTGCCATCATCCAAAGACTATACATAAATCAATCATTCTCATTATCCAAATCCATAACAAAGTTTATTCATTACCATCCTCCCAAGACTATACATAAATCAATTATTCCTATTATCCAATCGCTAACCAAGATAATTTTTTAACAGCGTCTGAAAGCTATGCGTAAGGCATTCATTATCATCACCCAAATACATTAAAAAGATCATTTATTACCATCAACTAAAATTTATATATACAGCATTTATTCTCATCCTCCAAAGCCATTTCAAAAATCATTTATTACCACGATCTAAATGCTATATATAAAGCATTCATTATCATCATTCAAAGCCATTACAAAGCTCATTCATTACCATCATCCAAATGCTATACATAAATCAATAATTCTCATTATGTAAAGTCATAACAAAGCTCATTCATTACCATCATCCAAAGGCTATACCTAAATCAATCATTCTTATTATCCAAAACCATTACAAAACTTTTTCATTATCATCATCCAAAAGCTATACATAAATCAATCATTCTATTTATCCAAAGACATAAAAAAGATAATTATTTACCATCATCAAAAGGCTATACATAAATCAATCATTCTCATTATCCAAATCCATAACAACGATCATTTATTACTATTATCCAAATGCTATACATAAATAAATCATTCTCATTATCCAAAGCCTTACCAAAGATAATTACTTATCATCATCCAAAGGCTATTCATAAATCAATTATTGTCATTATCCAGAGCGATAAACAAGTTCATTCATTACCACCATCCTAAGGTTATACATTTATCAATCATTCTTTTTTTCCAAAGCCTTAACAAAGATCATTCATTACCATCATCCACTATACATAAATCAATCATCCTTATTATCCAAACCTATAACAAAGATCTTTCATTACCATAATCCACTATACATAAATAAATCATCCTTATTATCCAAAGCAATAAAAAAGATCATTCATTACCATCATCCAAAAGGTTATACATAAATCAATCATTCTCATTATCCCAAGCCATATCAAAGATCATTAATTAGCACCATTCAAAGGCTATACATAAATCAATTATTATCATTATCCAAAGCCATAACAAAGATCAGCATTACCATCATACACTATACATAAATCAATCATTTTTATTATCCAAAGCCATAACAAAGATCATTCATCACCATCATTCAAAGGCTATACATAAATCAATCATTTTCACTATCCAAGGCCATAACAAAGATCATTCATTACCATCATCCACTCTACATAAATCATTTATTCTTATTATTCAACGCCATAACAAAGATCATTGATTACCATCATCCAAAGGCTATACATAAATCAATCATTCTCATTATCCAAAGCCGTAACAAAGATCATTCAGTACCATCATCCAAACTCTATACATAAATCAATCATTCTCATTATCCAAAGTCATAACAAAGATCATTCATTAACATCATCCGAAGGCTATACGTAAATCAATCATTCTCATTAATTATCCAAAGCCATAAAGAAAGATCATTCATTACCATCATCCACTTAATATAAATTAATCATTCTTATTATCCAAGCCATAACAGAGATCATTCCTTACCATCATCCAAAGGCTATACGTAAATTAATCATTCTCATTATCCAAAGTCATAACAAAGATCATTTCTTACCATCATCCAAAGGCTATACCTAAATCAATCATTCTTATTTATTATCCAAAGCCATAACAAAGATCATTCATTTCCATCATCCACTTTACATAAATCAATCATTTTTATTGTCCAAGCCATAACAAAGATCATTCATTACCATCACCCAAAGGCTATACATAAATCATTCATTCTAATTATCTAAAGCCATAACAAAGATCATTCATTACTATCATCAAAACTCTATACATAAATCAATCATTCTCTTTATCCAAAGCCATAACAAAGATCATTCATTACCTTTATTCAAAGGCTACTCAGAAATCAATCATTCTCATCATCCAATGCTATAACTAGGTTTTGGTGTTTAGGAAATCGATATTATTCCTGTAAGAAATCGGTTTCCTAAATCCCAAAATTCCCTTCATTTTGATCTCTCAGTTCTAGTTTTTAATTTATTGAACCTCCTTTTATAATACTCGTACATATATTAGGTTTGAGTCAAAGTCCATATGTTAATAATTCTGTGTGTGAGTCAATGTCCATATGTATATAAGTATATGTGGAAGTTAATGTCCATATGTATATTTCATAAGTATATATGTCACTCCATATGTCTAATAGGTTATACATTAGTTACAATGCATTTGTGTAGTTCACCACACTGGGTTCTTTATTTTATTCTAATTTGATTTCTTTTCCTTTTTTTCGATTTTTCCGATGTTGTGATGAACTAAGCAATAGAAAATGAACAACATGTCTTTTTCATGAAGGTGTTGCGTTAATTTTCTAAATATCTTTTGTTATGTTTGTGGAGAATACCTATTACCTGAAAATCGAAAAAACAACACTTGTTACCAACTTGGTATTTACTTTCTGTGACATTGTCTCAAATATAAGCATCAAAATGCTTTTGTTTTTAGTCATCTTGGTCGTTTTCCTAAAAATCTCGGAGAGTTTAGCGACGAACAAAGCGAACGATTCCATCAGGACATCAAAGAGATCAAAACTCGTTAGCAACGACCTTGCGACGCCGTGATGATAGCAGACGATTGCTGGCTTTTAAGATGAGATACCCCTGTTGCTCAACATCAACGGTGCTCAAATAAGCGTAAATTTATTCCTTGAATTTTATGACAAATATCTTTGTTAACGTGCATTTTCAATTTTTATTTATGCATGGTTTCTTTGTGTTATGCTCTCTTTATTGATTCATATTATTTGCCTTTTTGTATGAATAAAATACTTTGTTAAAGAAACAGTCGTACTTAATTCCATTAAAAATCATTAATATCAACTCATGTACAGTGTTGGAAATATTTTGACGCGCATTTTAAGCATCTAATAAAGTCAAAATTGAAATGAAAATCAGAAAACTATATCTGATAGTGAAACACTGAAGTTATTTTTGAATTTAGCAAAATCACTGAGAATTCGTTGAAATATTCCGGGCACCAGACAAGAGAGTTTTTGGTGCTTAAATATTCGAACCATACTTCAGCCTATTTTCGTTCGGTTGAAATTCCTTTTCCATGTTCACTTCAGGAGTTATTATTATCCTAATTCAGTGACTCCGCCCCCTCTTTCACGTAGACCTTGTTGAGACAAACAGTTTCTTATCTTTCTCTTTGTTTGTCGATCTTGTACAATTTGTTTCCAATTTTTTGCATGCCTGTGAAGATCATCTCTCCAACTTGTTTTTAGTCGCGTGCTCGCCACATTATAAGTTAGTCTCTTGTTTGTAGGTAGGTCGGTTGCATGGTAGCCACTTTACTTTTCAATTAGTGTTTGAAATTTGTGAAGGTCGTGAGGTCAGATAATATTTTTGTTAATTGATAATACATTTGTTAATTGAATTATTTTCAAAATTATTGAAATAATTGAGAGCACGAGACTTAGGTCCGTTGGCTCTGTTGTTCACAAGTTGCAGTATGTATTCTAAAATTTGTCAATTCTAACTGCTCTATATTCTACAGTCGTGGGCATTTTTAGATCAATAAATGTTAATATGCCTATCGTTCGTTTTAAAAATGTACGTGATAGAAATAATTATTCTAATTCATAATTAATACAGGTTTATTGAAAAGTCAGCATTTAAAAAGAAAAAATGCATCACGTCGCTGAATCCAAAATTGTGCTCTTGTCCTGTTCCTGTAAGAGGTGAGTTTCTGTCCCTGAAGCTTTGCAATTCGATTAAGTGGAGATTAAATGCAATTTTTCGTGACGTCACAATTTTTATTACCCAATCATTTTATGTACTTAACGGCATGGCCAAAGGTTTTGAAACCAATATATATTTATATTTTTAATTCGTTTTGTTTTAATTTACTTGATATAAAAATTATTCAAATATGTGCTTTATTTCAAGTTTATTAAAAAGTGAGCATTTCCAAAAAAAAAATTGCATTTCTTCATTGAATCCAAAATCGCGCTCTTGTCCTGTTCTTATAGGAGATAAGTTTCACTCCCCGGAGCTTTGCTATTCGATCAAAAGGATAATTGATGACAAATATGAGTTAAATGAATGATGTTATTTAATAATCTATTTCTTAATTTTTATGGAATATTTATAAATTCCAGAAATAACTCTTTTTAAAAAAAATCGTCCAATTATTGTTTTTCTGCACCAAAGTGTGAAACGCAAGAGAGAGTTGGTAAAGGTATTTCATCAATTTTTTGTCGGCAAGCAATAGAGGCACTCAATTTTAAATCCCGTAAATTCCGAATACAGTCAATTATAGACCTTATATTGTGAATCACTGTCATTTTGTTTTGACGAATATGCAGTAATATTACCCCTTCTAATTCTAAGGATTGGAAAGAAGCAGGTGTGAACTCTTTAACCGCGGAGACGTTTCGACAGAGCTCTCAAGTTGAGAAGGGCTGCAAAGAATCTTCATCTCACCGAGAAGAACCTTATGGGTTGGCTCCACTTATGTAGGAAAGATCAAAAATAAACTAGAAAGAATGGAGCGAAATGATATTCTATGATGAAGTTCTCTTTCGTTGGTTGAAACTTCTGGACGAGCCTTCGTTAGGGGAAGAGAAGGAGAGCGCTTTTACCAGTCCTGGAGAGTTCTTCTCATATAAGGGAACTGAAGCACTAACAATTTGACCCATGACACCTGGCATAAACTTAAAATAATACCAAAACGGGATTCATCAGCACCTTTCCCCAACAGTTCATGACCAATTTGGGATGATAGCTGCATTCTTTAGCCTTAAGACAAACCTTGTCACAAAGCAAAAGCAATAAAAAGGTTTTAGACTGAAAATAACATCGAAACTTTGGAAACTCAGGCAGGGAATTCTTCGAATTTTAACCCAATATAGAAATTGTGTCCGATAATAAAACTGGAGGTTGATAAACAGAAGCCATCCAATTGTGAGAAGTTACTGGTTCTTGATGAACTAAAATGGACCCTTATCAGTCAAGATATTATCGCAAATTTCTTCTCCAGCAGCCCAACTGGAACCATACACAACTAGAATAGTCACTGAACAGATCATAAAATGCATTGATTATTTTTCAATAAACAGTTTAGAATGTGTATACATTGTAGCTTTCTACTATAATACAGAGCTCTGGATATTAAGCACATATATATATATATATATATATATATATATATATTGATTTCCTAAGAATAATAATGATTATAAGAGAATAAAATTCTGAAATGAACCTCGACGCTGCTATTGAATGCAGGGGGTATTGTAATTATTCAAAATAATGGCCGACTCGAGCTCTTGGTCGTGTTCGTTCGCCAGTGAGTCGTGAAATGAATTCGCGAAATTAGTTTTCTTTCCATTTGTGAGCCGCGCCTTGAACCGCGCCTTGCCTCCGCGAAGACAGTGTCTGCGGCGAATGGGAATTAGCACTGCGCCGCGGCCCGAAGAAAGGGCGCGAATCTTGCGGCTAAACCGAGCGGCAACGAGTAAACCTCCATAGTTTCACCAAGAAGGGGAAAAACTCCAACAGGGAATACTAACCCCCCTCCACACACACCCACACTCTCACGTTTCCATAGTACAGAGTGGAGGGGGTGAGAGCGCGGCAGGGGTGTGGTGGTTATAGAAAATGTGTTTGGAGGGGTGGGTTATGGTGGGATTATTGATGATAGAGAGATGCACGAAGGAAACAGAGGAAGGGGGGTAGGAGGTGACGTATTCTATACACGAGAGGCGGGAATGGTTGGGAAACACATAATGAAAAGTAGAAGACTTGGAATTAAGGAAATCAAGTTGGTCGAATAAGAATGACTCTACCAATTGTTTGGTCTGTTGTCCTCTTCCCACCATACAGGGTGTTTCGATTAAATGGCAACACTAGTTATCCCTAGATAACTCCCAAGAGCCAAGTCACTGCAATTAGACCGTTTCCCCTGCCACTTAGTGCAAGATAAAAAAAATGTAAACAAATAGTGTGAGAGAGAAAGAGGACGAACACACATCCCAACGCCAATCATTAAATTAAAAGAGGGAAAAGTTGCAAGAATGAAGGATGCGACAGAGACCCACGGAACGCATATAAAACCATATATAAAAATGCCTGATGCTTCCCTCCTTTGACTTCCTCTCTGAGTATCATAAAACAGGGAAGTAATCTGCCCCTTTTTTGCCCTCTCTCGTTTCTTCCCCTCAAACAAATTTCGACGTGGCGGAAGACCCCGCACAAATCAGCATTCGGAAAGGGTTCCTTGCCGGAAGCGCCAAAGACTTTTAAGTAACGTCTCTGCAAGGGGGTAATTGCGAGCCCGCCGATTGCTAATGGCGTGTAGAGGGCCATATATAAGCAAACGGCAAGCGCGTACGCGTCTCGCCCCGCGCGGCAATCAAGCCCGCTTGGAATGGCACCCAATTTAATTGCTGAGGAAATAAAAATGGGCAGCTCAATAAAGTTTAATTCCAATTGCCTCTTTTGTCTGCTCGAGGTGGCGCCAAGGCATGATGCGATCTTTGGTATATTTGCCAGTGGAGTTTTTTTTTATCTTTAGGTTAATGGAGCTTGGCTGCGTGTCCGAGATCTCCCGCCCCCTTATGTCCCTTTCTCAGTCCTGTTTCGTCACGTTTGACGGGGTTCGAGTATAATCCCTTCGAAGCTGAGAAGGATTTGCCAAAATAAAGAGATACATCTGTTTCTCATTAGGGATTATTGTTCAATTCCTTCAATTTTACAACTGCTTTTGCGATCATACAATTTGCCTGCCAAACCTTTAACCTAATCTTTTTTCCAATCGCAGAGGAACTAGGTTCAACCTTTCTTATCCAACTCTCCTCAGCTCTTGAGTCCCCTTGATCATGATCATAAGCGATCAAATGGCACACTTTCAAGCCCGTGGCTCACAACTGAACGTTTCTGCTTCCCTTCATTTTCTGCCTTGGTTCCGAGAGATAGCATCTAAGATTTCCCTATTCTTTCTAACCATTCAACTGCCCAATGACTTCTCAAAAACCATTCTTCTCATTTTTTTAAACCATATATTTAAATTTAGCATTAAAGTGTATGAGAGTTGCGCGCCTTGGCGGTCCAGAGCGGCTAAAATGGTCTCCTCTCTGGTGAGGACGTGCTATCATCCTTCAACATACTTTTGTTTTTCCCTAAATTTCACCAAATCTCTTAATGGCTTTTAATAATTTCTGGCAGACAAATTGACGCTGGTTTCCTCTTATATTTTTATTAGTCTTTAGATTGATAGTAGTAATAATAACATTATATATAAAATGTAAAGATCAGGGACCTGTTATAAGCACGGAAGCGGGTATACTGAGAGATATAGAGATGCATTCGTCTATGCATCATTTTCAAGGTTAGATAAGGTAATATTAAAGAATAAAAAACGTAATCAAAAAATCATTCATTATCCTAATCCAAAGGCTATACATAAGTACTTCTTTCTCTTCATCCAAAGCCATTACAAAGATCATTCATTATCATCATCGATTACCATCATTACCATCATTCATTATCTTCATCTAAAGCCAATACACCCAAACAATCTAATCTAAGAATCACAACTAAAAACCTAATGATGTTTTTCGAGTAAAACTAACACGCCCAAATGACTTAGCTGAGCCTTCGTAACAGAGTAAACAATTTATCAACCTCAAACAATTCAAAGAAACATTTGGCAACTCCCATTAACCGTAGGAATCAATATAACTAATTACCATAGTATATTGGAAGTTTTATTCGGATACTAGTGTCGGATTGAGGATGCAAGTCTTTTTAATCTAGTATATAGTGTTTAATCCTAAAACCAATACACCTAAACGACCTAAACTAGGAAACAGAAAATTTCCCTAGATTCCTTTGCTACACCTTAGAGAGAGCCGCAATTTGCTTCGATAAACGTCGTGGAGCTTGCTAGTTGTTATTATTAGTAGTACTTACGCCATCGATCGTGGTATTTGCCCCCCCCCCCAAAAAAAAAAAACTGAAGTGGTCACGTTGGATTCAATTCCCAACTCCCTACTCACAATTTTGTCTCCGGACGTCAACTAGCGTTCGACAGCTGGAATCATAGATCCTGTTATTCGATTTGATGTGCTCGTTTATTTCCAATTATTCCCAGGTGAAATCCAAAGTTGTTCAGCGGAAATACTTGTCATTCACACGCGCTGAGTCTTGGGTTCGAATACTTCTGGAGGCTGTTTTTTTAATGAGGCGTGCTATTATGCGTTTTTTAACTTGTAGTAAGGCTTCCTTGTTAAACTGGATACTGTCGAATTAAAAATGGTACTTAAACTCGTGTGTGTCATTTGTATACTGTAGATTTATATGGTCAATATGCTTCTAAAACTTGACCCATCCTTCCAATATTCTCAAAGTACGACTGAGAAAGCTGCCTTAAGACATTACTGTATTAATTAATAAGGCAGTGGCAAGTGTCCCCAAATTTAATAGGCATTGGAATATAATATAAAACAATATAAGGGTTTTAAAATTTGTTTTAATCGGCCAAATAGTTACGATGTTAGTGACAAAAAACTGATTGAAAAGTAAATTGGTGACCATCCGATCGAACGACCTATGGACCGCGCAAACGTAGAAATATTCCCTTTAAAACTCACCTTTTCCGCTTAAATGCGATTCCTGCCATGATTACTTAGAGTCTATAAAAGGCGGATATGGGTACAGTTATTCGTTAACCCGTTGAAAGTTTCTGCTTTCTCATTTTCTGTGGGAAATTATTTTGGTAATTTTTATATTTTATAGTTTTGGCAGTTTTAGTTGGATTTAGAGTAAAAAGCCGTTTTCTCTAAATTACTTATAATAATGAAAGAATAAGTAACGTTAACGCTTTAGTGTTATCTTCCGTTAGATTTTTAGCAAATTAACGGATGAAAGATGAATTTTGTCCACATTAATACAAGGAAATTTGAGAGAAAAAGCGGCAGATATAAAGACGCTAATAGAAGAGAATAATCACTCAAAGCAATCAATGATTGATTGATTTATTTATTGGTTTAAAGTGGCGCGACTACATGGTCATTTTACCAGTTTTACAAAACACACTCACACACACACACACATATATATATATATATATATATATATATATATATATATATATATATATATATATATATATATGAAAATTAACCCACAAGAAAATGAAAAGATGAATCTAAGCACTTTCGAACTATATCTGCAAGTTCATTTTCCTTGAAAATGAACTTGCAAATATAGTTCGAAAGTGCTTGGATTCATCTTTTTATTTTCCTCACGTGCCACTTTGTGAGTTTTTTCATTATATATATATATATATATATATATATATATATATATATATATATATATATATATATATATGTCGAGTACCTGGTTATTAACATATTTAAGATTTAATCATAGAGAGGTTATAAGATAAGCTAAATGGAGAAAAATGTTAAATTAAAAAAATTATTCTTTTTTTTCAATAATAAAAAGGCTCCTACATACATATATAAATTACACATACATTGACTGCATTGTGATTACCACCTGTTTCAAATTTAAAACTAAATAACTAAAAATAACTAAAATATTAAAATAAGAAACAACGAAACATTCAAAAGCATCAAGGCAGCTTCTTGTTTTATCTCCGAAATCACAAGAAATCACGTAGAAAATAAAATCAAATTGCCTGAAAATTTTCAAAAGTAGTTTAAGTATAAAATAAATGAGTTCTTCTTTTGTCTCTGTCGAACAAACAGGGTCGCAACTAAAACTGTGAGATTTCAAATGGTTGTATTCCATTAACTTTTAAATCAAAAGGGATGAAATAAAAGTATTTGAATAAAAGAAAGTATAGGGCTTAGCATTTTTATAGAGTTACTGATGTTTTTTGCATTTATTGATACTAAGAGGGATATTTTTAATGACATTTTCAAAACTAGTAGCGTTGAAAGGTGTGAGGATTTCGGTAGAAACTATTCTTTCATTCGACGAAAGAAGACGTAACATCTCGGAAGAGAAGATGGCAGACGACACGGGTCTGATAATATGGCTAAGAAAAACAGAAAGATGTGTTTCTAACTTCTCAAGAAACCGATTCTTCATTCAGAGTCATGGATATTGAGTCAGTGTGTAAAGTTTCAACGTTTGTTTCGGATCGTAACATTAAAAAAAAAAATGCAGCCGAGAACATTTCATTTAGTAGTAACTGAAATTTGTACCATGTTTCAGGTTTTCAAAATAACGGTTCGTAAATCTAGTTCCGAGTCAGTCCCTAACACATAGTCTTCTTATCTTGGGAGAATGCAGTACTTTTTCAAAGTTTTCATTATTGTCACTTAGCTGACCATTTTTCACTAGACAATACAAATAAATATCGCATTATTCTTTGAATATAATAAGTTTTATTTCGAGCTCATTTTGAGCGCACATTCGTCTGTCTGAGATGATTCAAATCTTTGTTTAGAATCATCTGTTGAGCTCGTAGCACTCTGAAGTTTTTAGGACGAGCATTAATTCAATTTCAAAATTTTCTTCTGTTTTTTTTTCACAAACCTTTATCAGCAGGGACTTTAATCACTGATTTCGTGTTAGTCAATGTTTAACTCAGTAGTCAAGTTTTCCTCACAACAGAAATTTCCTTTATTGATGTTCCCTACAGTTCCATGTAGTTTCCACTTTTCAGTCAGCATTCAGATCGCTATATGAAGTTCGAAATGAAGGTATACTATTAGCAATTTATCAGTGTTTATTTATTTTTCAATTATGAACATTAGTTCGTTAATCGTTTATTGATCCGTGATGGACGAAAGATGTTACTAGACTCATAATGTCAACTGCTAAAAGTTCTTTCTTGGTTTATCTCAGCTAAAACGTCAACTGCTAAAAGTTCTTTCTTGGTTTATCTCAGCTGAAACGTCAACTGCTAAAAGTTCTTTCTTGGTTTATCTCAGCTGAAACGTCAACTGTTAAAAGTTCTTTCTTGGTTTATCTCAGCTGAAACGTCAACTGCTAAAAGTTCTTTCTTGGTTTATCTCAGCTGAAACGTCAACTGCTAAAAGTTCTTTCTTGGTTTATCTCAGCTGAAACGTCAACTGCTAAAAGTTCTTTCTTGGTTTATCTCAGCTGAAACGTTAACTGCTAAAAGTTCTTTCTTGGTTTATCTCAGCTGAAACGTCAACTGCTAAAAGTTCTTTCTTGGTTTATCTCAGCTGAAACGTCAACTGCTAAAAGTTCTTTCTTGGTTTATCTCAGCCGAAATGTTTTTCTAGGTTAGCTTAAACTACGTTAGGCCTAGTTCTAAAAAAGGATATCTTTTAAATAAATCTCCTCTTGGCAATAATAAGGATATAAATATTTGATAATGAAACAAATTTGATAATAGAATGAAATATCAATGGTAAACAATGTTTCTTATTTCTTTGATAGCGAGTAAGAGCCCTCTTGAAAATATAAAAACATTACTCGACTAAAGCTATTAAGAGGAAGGAATGTATCACATTGATTGTTTCCCTCGCTATAAGTGCCATGACCAGTGAAAAAGAAGCAAGGAACGCCCAGCGCCATTTACATGACCTGGATAGTCTATGATGACTTTGCATGTTTATGAAGACGTTTGAAACTGCTTTTCTGGGAATAAAAATAGAGGAGGGAACACATGGTCATGTGCTTCATTGACTGATCAACAGGAAGGTGAGTATGAAGATCGATTGATAAGTAATGGACGGGTTGACCGGAGCAATGTTCAGTCAACCGAAGTCAATATTCGAAGTACGAGGGGCCTTGGGATCGTCTTTTTTAGTTCTATCTGTTAGACACTACAACCTGTTTGTCTGATAGAATTTTTAATATCGATTGATCTGTATACTGAGGAATGTATTAATAGTATGGCAGAGAGCGTAAAACGTATTGTAAGCAACCTTCTAACTTTTTAAAAAACTTCAATAGAGGATATTCATGAAATTACACTTTCTTAAATCACTATATAATTTTTAGTTGCTATGTCGGGCGGTAGGCCTCGGTTGGATGGTAACCACTTTACTTTTCAATGAGTTTTTTGTCAATAACATCGTAACTATCCTGCCGATTCTATGGAAATCTGGAATTCTTTTGTTGTTTTACATTCTCTTTTGAATGATATAATTGCTAAGGTCCTCACAAGGTTAGTCTGGGAATTATTTGTCAATAACCTTGAAACTATTCGGCTGATTCTAACGAAATCTGAAACCCATATGTTGTTTTGCATTCTCCTTTAAATGATATAATTCCCAAGGTCCTCCCAAGATTAGTCCTGAAATTATTAAAAGAAAACTAACTATGGGTCGGATTGCCTCAATTTTGAAAGTTTTAAAGGTCGTAAATGGTCATAGGGTCATAAGTCAGAATAATTGAAAGCACGTGACTTAGGTCTCTTGACCTTGTGATGATATCGAATTTAATGATATAGCTACTCTTCCAAGCATAGAATCTCGCTATAAACGTGAGATATTTTTTTTGTACAAAATCTTGAATTTTAATATAGTATTTACAAATTTTACTAAAAATTATTAAAATCCCATTAAAAATTTAGGTTCATTTTCAAGAATTGGGATCAAACTTCTCTTGTGTTGCTATTCTTGCCCCGAGTAAACTTAGTTTCGCTTTTCTCGATTTGGTGAAGTTGGGTGATAGGACGGTAAAGAATGTTGTTCTTCCTCTGCTTGTGGAGCATCCACTCCCAGTGGTGGTGGAAAAAAATGAACTGGCTAGAATTTAAAACAAGGTCTACTGACCAAAATGTCACTTGATCTCACTTATTCGGATTTATGACCTTACGACCTTCAAAACCTTACGACTAACCTTAGGAGGACCTTGGAAGTTATGTCACTTGAAAGGAAATGTAAAACCACAGAAGGATTTCAAATTTCGTTAGAATCGGCCGAATAGTTACAATGTTATTAAAAAAGGTAAGAAAAGCAAAACGAGGACCGACCGACCGACGACATACTGAGATGTAGAGGCGCGCGCGACTAGCCTCGCAGACGACTACAAAATGATCAGATGGGTTTGAGAGTAAATGCCAGCACAAAAATTGAAAACGCTTTAAAACTCACACTAGTAACACTAAGGTAAACTGCAATGTACCTAGTGGTATGTGGGTAGTAGAGGGTGGCCCATAAGTCCCAGGATAATACAGTTACAGGTGTTGTACGTGCAGAGTCCTGAGACTTCTGGCCAGCCTGTATATTAAAAAATAACTACATACACTGGCTACTTACTAATCGCATACGAGAATTGAGTAAATTGAAGTAGACTTTACTACTGCAAGATATTGCGTGCCACCACGGGTGGATGAAAACAATCATGGGGCTCGACGGGCAGATAAAAACGATCATGTGTCTCTACGGGTGGATGAAAACAATCATGTGTCTCGACGGGTGGATGAAAACTATTCTGTGTCTCGACAAGCGGATGAAAACGATCCTGTGTCTCGTCTGGCGAATGAAAACGGTCTTGTGTCTCGACGGGCGGATGAAAACGATCCTGCATCTCGGCGGATGGATGAAAACAATCATGTGTCTCGACGGGTGGATGAAAACTATCCTGTGTCTCGACAGGCGGATGAAAAATATTCTATGTCTCGTCTGGCGAATGAATAGCGGTCCTGTGTCTCGACGGGCTGATGAAAATGATCCTGTCTCTCGACGGGCGAATGAAAACAATCCTGCATCTCGACGGGTGGATGAAAACGATCCTGCATCTCGGCGGATGGATGAAAACAATCATGTGTCTCGACGGGTGGATGAAAACTATCCTGTGTCTCGACAGGCGAATGAAAACGATCCTGTGTCTCGTCTGGCGAATGAAAACGGTCTTGTGTCTCGACGGGCGGATGAAAACGATCCTGCATCTCGGCGGATGGATGAAAACAATCATGTGTCTCGACGGGTGGATGAAAACTATCCTGTGTCTCGACGGGCGGATGAAAACGATCCTGTCTCTCGACGGGCGAATGAAAACAATTCTGCATCTCGACGGGTGGATGAAAACAATCATGTGTCTCAACGGGTGGATGAACACTATCCTGTGTCTCGACAGGCGGATGAAAACGATTCTGTGTCTCGTATGGCGAATGAATAACGGTCCTGTGTCTCGACAGGCGGATGAAAATTATCCTGTCTCTCGACGGGCGAATGAAAACAATCCTGCATCTCGACGGGTGGATGAAAACGATCCTGCATCTCGGCAGATAAATGAAAACAATCATGTGTCTCGACGGGTGGATGAAAACTATCCTGTGTCTCGACAGGCGGATGAAAACGATCATGTGTCTCGTCTGGCGAATGAAAACGGTCTTGTGTCTCGACGGGCGGATGAAAACGATCCTGTCTCTCGACGGGTGGATGAAAACAATCATGTGTCTCGACGGGTGGATAAAAACGATCCTGTGTTTCGACGGGCGGATGAAAACGATCCTATTACTCGACGGGCGGATAAAAACGATCCTGTGTCTCGACGGGCAGATGAAAACGATCCATTCTACTGCGATGCCGAAAGTGAAGATTAAAATATCCAATGATACAGTTTTTTTTAGGGCTGTTGGATACAGTCACTTGCCTGAAGTGAATAAGAAGCCTCATCAAGACTGTTACTATACCGCAAATGAACCTACATAAAAACATGATCTTTCTTTGCCGAATCTAAACCTCAATTAAGGCATTTGATTCATGTTGGGATTTTTTTGCAAAAACTTTATAAACACATCAAGGTGGAAAGTGAGATTTTCGGTTAACTTAGGTTCAGATCCTTAACCTAAACCAAACTTTGTAGGATTAAGTTCATTTCCTAAACTTTTAAGGAGTAGTGATGTTAAAATAGCTATATTAGGGAGAAGGATGTTAAAGTGATCCATCTAACCTATTTTTTCATTAATTCCAATAACCTTTTGATGAGATGAGTAATTTTGGGTTGTTCTTTACAGGGTAATGGTAAATGTAATGTAGCTCACAGATAAACAGAGGTTCGGAAGCAAAAGAACAAGAATGTTGTGAAAAAAACTAACACAATTCTATAAGAATTGATAGTCAAATCTTACACTTTCTGGACCAAATGTCGTCTACAACCAGCGCAATGGCAAAGTATTGAACGTAGTTGAATATTGGTACAATTCGCATCCAGTTTAATAAAGACATTTCAAATTTTTACCTCTTCCCGCTCATGCGAGACTATTGAAGTACATACAACCAGATACGTGTATGAGAAGGCTACGACATGTCACTCTTCATTGCCGCCATGCGTCTCTCCTCGGCATACGAGACCGTACAACTGATCCAGTCCACGCATCAACTCCGGCCTCAGGCGAGGAGTGTCTGATTTTACCTGATTGAAAAGAAAGGGGAGAGTCAGCAAATATCATGCATAAGTATTTACCTATACGTGCATGTGTGCATTCTCTCTCGCGCACACCAACAGGAGGAATTAGAAAACGTGGTTATATAAATCATAAAAAGCGAAAGTTGTATAAAATTTTTGCAAATTTAATTTAGCCTCGAGGCGAACAGAGCCAAAGTGAAAAGGGCGAAAAACAAAATATTTCGAATGGATATGTTGAATTCATTCGTTTTTATTTTTAATATTTGAACGCCTTTATTGAATATTTTCATTTCTACGTCTGATTAATATCAAGTTGTCACGAACGAGCTTGAAATGACAGGTTTAATAATAGTGAACCTTTCAAGCGCCGACAGATTCTCTAAATTAATTTCAATCAGCTGACAGATGTGTCAACAAATTTTTTTTTAATATTACTAACTTGACCCACGTCTCAGGTTTGATGTTGTTACCATAACATGGAGAGGACCATTATCGAAGAGCTCTCTCCTTTTCCTGCAACACTGAACTCTGATTAAAGATTGCAGGGGATCAAACACAGATTGTATATTATTCACTTAATTCAGTAATTTCTGAAAAGAGAAAGCGATTGTAATCAAGAATGGGCCGTGAGCAATTCTTTAGTCCAGTAATATTTAAAGACTCAAAAATATCAAAGCGTTAATGCTTGTCCATTAAATGCACGTTGACCCCATCGCTAGTAATTTAAGATAATTTATGAAGAATGTTGAGTGTATAAACGTGAAAAGGGACGAGAAATGAATGAGTAAAAACATAAAGAATGTAAGATCAGTAAAAGGGATAATTTAAAAATAAATTTGAATGTATAAACATTAATAGAAAGAGAAACAAATGTCTAAAAACACAAAGAGAGTAAGAACAGTAAAAGGGATAATTTAAAAAGAACGTTGCAAGTATAACGTTAATATAAAATGAACGAATGACTAAAAACAGATAAAGAGAATAATAGCAGTAAAAACGGATAATTTGAAAGAATGTTGGGTTTAGAAATTTTGCTAGAAAGAACAACGAATTAGTAAGAGCGGATAAAGAGAGTAAGAGCAGTAAAAAGAGATAATTTAAGAAGAATATTGGAAGTATAAACGTTAATAGAAAGAGAAAGGAATGAGTAAAAGCAGATAAAGAGCGTGATAGCAGTAAAAAAGGATAATTGAAAATTAATGTTAGATGTATTTACATTAATAGAGAGAGAAACAAATCAGTAAAAGCAGATAGGGACAGTAAGAACAGTAAAAAGGGATAATTTAAAAATTGTTGGGAGTATAAACGTTAATATATAAAAAAAATTGGGTAAGAACAGGAGAAGGGATAATTTAAAATAATGATGGATGTATAAACTTTAATAGAAAGAGAAATAAAGGGGTAAGAGAAATATAGGGTGAAGGAGCGATTTGAAAGTCTTCGTAAGTGTTAATGTTCAGAGTTGTGGACACTTGAGAGGAATGGATCGGAAGACTTGCAAAGAGAAGATGTGCGGTTGAATATTCTGTTTCCAATGGATGAAAGATCACGCAAATAAATGGTTTGTTTTGATCGAATAAATGTTTAAAAGAACGGAAACTGAAAGAGGGAGAAGTGGGGGATATTTTGTATGATACGGGTGCATGTGAAAGGTTTGTAAGGTAGTATCCTTGACTTTTCTATAGGAAGATGAAGTAACAAGGAGTAACAAGGAAAAGAGGTACCCTAGTTGACCTTACGATCCATTCAAATAGGGTACTTTTGAGTGAACACTTGAGCAGGTGCAGTCCTCTAAAGGGTCAGATTGACGCTCTAGAAGAGCACTCGCGCCACGCTTCAAGTCTCCAAACGGCTATTTTTCAAGACTTTGTCTAGTCTCGACTTGAAATGTTCAACAGAGTTGCTGTTGACAACTTCACTGGAAGAGCGTTTCAAGTGAAGCAGATGCTATATGTGAAAGATTTCCCACACATATCACGCTGGTAACGCTTCAGTTCAAGTTTGTAGCCGTTATTTCTTGTTCTTCTCTTGATAAGCTGGAAAATATCCCTGTAGTCTACAATGTCAATGCCCTGAAGTATTTTGAACACTTCGATAAGATAACCACGCAGTCTCCGGGTCTCTAGCGAGAACAAGTCTCTCTTTGGCGAGAGAGAGAGAGAGTAACAAGTAATAAGGAGTAACAAGGAAAAAAGGTAGCCTAGTAGCCCTTACGATCCATTCAAAGAGGGTACCTTTGAGTTAACACTTGAGTATGCGCAGTCCTCTAAAGGGTCAGATTGACGCTCTAGAAGAGCACTCGCGCCACGCTTCAAGCCTCCAAGCGGCTTTTTTTCAAGATTTTGTCTAGTCTCGGCTTGAACTGTTCAACAGAGTTGCTGTTGACAACTTCACTGGAAGTGCGTTCCAAGTGCGGCAGATGCTATACGTGAAAGATTTCCCACACATATCACGCTGGTAACAACGTGCTTAGGACTTTATTGCCATTAAAGTCCAATGCTGCTGAAACAAAAGTGGGTGGCGATGTGTTTGATTGTTTCAAGATATGTGGAATGGATTGATTTATTTTAGTAGCTTTGGTTGGAGCCGATCCTCCTTTAAGGTTTAGTGGCGTTGTTAAAGTTTAATGATAATTTGCAGCTATTCTGTGCACACATCTTTACTTTTATTTTGATTCTTTTCTCTCAATTTCTAGCCACATTACGAATGAAGGGGGGAGGTTGTCTTTTACTTTAATAAGGCATTTGTGGATCGTTGTTCGGAGTCATAGACCTTCGCAGAGCGTTGTACAGTCCTAAGAAATGACTTGATGGATTAGGTAATATCTTGAAGGAACTCATGAAGCCCTTAGAGGGGTGGAGTGAGAAGGGTGCCGAATTAATCCATTCCATTAAACATGAATTTGCTCATTACAGAATGTTGGCTTTGGGGGGTGAATAAACAACTAGAGATAAACAACGATTAAACATCTTCCCATATTTGATCCCATAGCAAGTAAATAAAGTTATATTTTTCGTGATAATGATAAAGATTCCCTTGAAAAGAAATATTTGCTTAAAAATTAATATTTGCTTAAAAAAATCATTAATTTTGTAACCTAGCTGACTCAACTCCCTTTTTGAGTCATGACAAATGTATCCGAGACTACAAGGCCAAGTTTGCTGAAATATTCTTATATATGTAAATACGAATCCCTTCTAAATGCTCTAAATAAAATAGAGTTTTTGTTTTTTAATGTAAAATGCAAACTCCCCCACCAAATGCATTGTACTTCTCACTTCATTTTTTTTATTTTTGCTTGTATATACACCCTATGTAGCTACAAAAGGGCGGGGATGGGGATGGCGACAGAACCCAATCAGGGGAACTAAACTGCCTCTCTGCTTCAGTTTATCAGTAAAATGCAACGATTCCCTCGTTTTTACGACTAAAAAATCGAATCAAATCCAAACCTGAGCGAATCAACACTAATCTCTTTAAACAAGAATCGTGAGTAATTCGTCTGGTTTTATGGTCGTTTTGAAAGTTATTGTTCTTAGGGAGAGGATTTTGGGGGCTCTTGAATCCCCTCCCAACCCCGTCTTTCTATTTGATCAGAGGACCCAATTGGCACCCGGGACTTGTACGTCCTGATCTGCTTATAAACCCGACGAAATGCTTCCATTAAGAGTTAGAAGCAATTAAAGAGCCGCTTTGGTATGCAAGGCAAGTCGAAGGCGCGAAATTGGCTGTGATTTCTTCGAGGATGCGAATCTATAGCAAAGCGATAGAAGGGATAGAAAAAGGCAATGCGATTTCGAACTAAAATCTAATTTACATTCGTTTTTATATTTATCCCACCAAATTATTTAGCCCTCTATGAAATTTGAGAAACTAGGTTTGGATGATGGTTCACTCAATAAACCTAAGTAATGATCTCGAAAATATTTGATATTAAAATTTATTTCTTAAATCAAACGTGATTTAGTAAAACTCAGAAATAATTTATTTCGTCTAAAATTAAAGTGATAGTCAAAAAACGTAATTCAAAAGTTAAGAAAAAAGAACTAATCAAATAAGAGACATAATTTAAAATCAAGAAGAATGGTCGATGGTGTTGGTATCCGAATAAGGGCTTGAAAAGCTAGGTACTGGATCCTAGAGACTATAACCAAGCTATAAAGTGAGAAATTGGCTAATAAGCTAGCGTAAGCCAATGTAAAAATTTTCTTTCTACGCACGAAGTAAATAAAGAAAATGAGTTCCTAGTACAGTATGGTAACGAGTATTTATTTAAAAGAAGATACATTCAGTAACTGTCAGATTTGTATCTTTTTAAATAGTGTAAATGAATTAGAAAATAAACATTGCACTGTCGAAAAATAAAGCAGCTTTCTGAGCTTCGGACGAAGCTCGTAAAATAGCGTAAACTGCCCATCAAACTTACTCGGATGCCAATATATCAGGAGAGAAGATTTTTTTCACTCCTCGTTCGGGTTCGGAGAACATAATTTTTCTATTGAAAGAGCCCTCTTTTTTATTGAGAAAAAGCGAGGGGAGTAGATAAATACTAATTTCTTATTCATTACTTGTATAATTACACACACACGCACACACACACAAATATATATATATATATATATATATATATATATATATATATATATATATATATATATATATATTGGCAGAACTGCGCCTTCAAGCGATTTTCGATTCTCAGGCCACCGTTCTAAACAATAGGTTACAGTATACATCAAAGGATGTGGTTTTTATATGATCAGTAGACAAAAAATAGTTGCAAGAAAGTGCTTAAAATAGTTTAAATTACAAGGTCGCCTATTCTTCATTGGTGCATTTTAGTGTTTGTCTCGACAAGTGTGTAAAATGTGGCTCAAAGCAGATGTTACTGAGTGGCAAAAAGAAGAGATTGCATTTAGGCGCGCCAAAGGCCAAACCGCCGTCTTGTGAAGGGTGTAGCGGATATTTCAAGTGTATTTACGCGAACAGTCAATTGGGTTTCTTGCAAAGCAGAAATCCCCCTTCTGCTGGAAATGGTTGAGAGACCATTCTGACGGACTGGGGCCCCCAGAGTGTTCCACAGTTTGTGACCAAAAATCGCTTCGCTTCAAGTCGCCAGAGCAGGTCCTTCAGCACCCATTCCTTAAAGAACACGCCAGAGTGAAACTGCATATAACGAACATATGAAGCAGATTGGCACGCACGAAATCTTTGCTCACTTCTGACCACAACGTTAACCTGGAATACTGGGCAATAAGACACAGAAAGTGGACCGTAGAGGACTGTAAACATATTATCTGGTCAGACTAATCACATTTCTCTCTATATAGATATGATGGCCCGCATGGTGTTCATCGTAGAATTCATGATAGCATCAATGAAGCTAGCATGGAGAGTTGAGTTTAAACAGGACGAGTCTCTGTAGTGTACTGAGGGTGTTTTATTTAAGCGAAAATGTGTACTTTAATGGAAGTAGAAAACAATTTTTACTAGTATGCCCTTATAAAGCTGATATGCGACAAGTTTTTGTCCGTTTACCCTTCATCTTAACGCGGAGCGCGATATACCAATCCCTGTATTTCAAGATGAGAACTCCCATGTTCACCGGTCTAGAACTGTGACTGACTGGAATGATGAACACTCAGAAACAATCGTGAATCTGGATTGACCCGCAAAATCACCGGATATGAACCCCATCCTAGCTGTATGAGACTATCTATAACAGCTAGTCAAACGGCGATGGTTGTCATCCTCCCAATTTGGCCGAATTGCACAATTCTTCGATGCAAAAGTGGCTGAACATGTATGTTTGCTACATCCAGAACCTTATTAAATCCATGTTAAGTCTAATTGCCAATATTATTGAGTCTCTTGGAGGTATTACACATAATTAGCTACGCTCCGGGAAAAGGTGACTAATTTTTTGTCAGGTGAGTTTATACATATATATTAAGAGATAGAGAGAGAAAGAAAGAGAAACCGAGAGAAAGAGAGTCACAAGGAAAGGTTGTACCTCAAGGGACATTTCTATCTATACCGTGGGGGTACTATTTTAGGGAGTCTTTAACCTATAGCATAAAAGAAAGCGTAGCACAGGCGAAGGCTCTCCTCTACGACTTCTCTCAACCGCTTTTGCGGGCAAAGAAAGCGAAAAAGACACCTGAGTGTGATGTGAAAAAGAAACACAATCAGGGAATTTTAATAGTATAGCTGAAACATATTTTAATTGTTTCCATAATATACAATCTATACATATTCATGGAATATATCGTCCACTCTAGATTTGAATTTTCCTACCGACGAACTATTCACCACCTCGACCGGAAGACGGTCCAATGTAGCACAGATCTTATACGAGAAGTAGTTCTTGCAAATACTAGTCTGGAACAGGGGAAAATCCAACTTTTAACCATGGTTACGGGTCTGATTTGTGTTCAGCATGAACATCCTTCTGTAGTCCACGTTTTCGACACCCCTTAAAATCTTGAAGGTCTCTATTAGCTGGCCTCGTAATCAGCGGGTCTCCAAAGAGAAAAGCCTTAATTCTTGAAGCCGACGCGGATAGCCTTTTTTCCTAAGCCATAGCTTGGACACGTTCCAGTCTATCTATGTCCTTACGTAGTGTATGGGACCAGAATTGAACGGCGTACTCCAGATCATGTCCGACTAGAGAGTTGTACATTCCTTTTTATGTAACCCATAGTCTTTTTGCCTTTTTTTCAACATCGGCACCTGCCTGGAAAACATTAGGTCACTGCTAATTTGCACACCCAAATCCTTTTCCAAGTCAGTCACCTCCAGAACTCTACCTAGCAAGTAGTAGTCTTCTGCCAAGTCTCGGACCACTCACATAACCTATGAAGGCTCTTTTGTAGGTATTCCACCCCTCTGTGTGAGCTCACGCTGACTCCTAATTTTGTATCATCCGCACACTTGGAGATCGAGAAAAGCAACCCATCATCTATATCATCTATATAGATGATGAACAAGAGTTGGCTGAACACAGAGCCCTGGGGTACCCCTCTACTCACAAGACCCCATTTTGAGGCTACCCCGTTTATTCTCACTCTCCGCGCGGACGGACTTTGCCCATCAACTTGTGGTGTGGAACTTTATCAAAGACCTTTTGAAAGTCCAGGTATACGATTTCCACAGCCCAACTACGATCGTACTCACTCAAAATACCGTGAAATAATTCTAGTAGATTTGTGAGACACGATCGGTTCCTGCGAAACCCGTTTAAAGAATTCAGGAGCAAGTTGTTTGTTTCTAGACGCTTTATTATTTTTCCTGCTCTTATGCTCCGAAACCTCTCCGATCGATAGGCGGTAGCGACTCACGCGGGGAGAACTCACTAACCCCCCTTTTTTATCATTGATTGGTCACGAGTTTTCAGAGAGAGAGAAAGCGCTCAAAATGACAGGCAAATAAGGACCCGTTCGTCTAAAACACAACTGTGCAACATGCCAGTTAGAAAAGTGGTGCGTTGACTTTCCGGAGGGCTGCTACTCAAAATGCAGCCCTGAAAGTATCTGCACTAGTTGCATATTGACGCGAGAGGTGGATAAATTAAAAGACCTCTATAGAGCCTCAGAGAAGAGAGCTAAAATCCTTGAAAGAAAGTTGGAGAAACTCGAAGCCCTTAACGCAGCTCAGATCCGATGCCTAGAAGAGGCGCCGCCCACTGACGTGTCGGAATCCTTTGGTACCCAAGCCGAGATTTCGGCATCATCTGAGGCTAAGCTAGCTGAGGCGAGAGAAAAATAGAAAAAAAAGAAAGGAAAAACGAAGAAAAAAAGAAAAAGAATAAAGTTGAAACAAATGTAGAACCAAAAATAGAAGAAAACAGATAAACAAGAAGAAAAAGAAAGATAAGAATGTGAAGAGTAAGGACGAAAAGGGAAGGCCTCTTCCACAAGGGAAAACCCCGTCTTCAGAAACCAAGTGTCCGAAGGTCACCCTCATTGGTGACTCGCAAACACGGGATCTGCAGCCGCTGCTAGCGGCCCGCCTTCACACTAGCGTGAAGGTAAGCTGCCTCTCAGGACGGGGTAACTACAACATCAGAGTAGAGACAGAGAAAGCTCAGATTTATGAGAATTCAGTTGTTGCTCTGATGGTGAGCGGCAACGACCTCTACCTCAGAGGGGGTAAGATTGGCCTCAGTGATAAGACCATCCAAACAGTGATAGGAGCCGTGGATGACATAGGGCTTAAAACCCGCAAACGAGTGGTGGTTGGAATGCTTCCGAGAAGAGGTCCATCCCGAACCGCTCACTAGCGAAACGTTGCAGTTAACAGAAGGTTGGCGGATCTCTACACGGCAGAAGGAGTCTTCTTCATGGACCCCTATCGTACCTTTATCCGTAGAGACGACCTCTACCAAAGGGATGAGGTACATCTCCCCTTTAAAGGGGAGGCTTTTCTCGCCAACATAATTCAAGATGTCGTGGAACGCACCCAAAAGGAGCGTTCGAAACAGAGTGAAAGCGGACGTGCGCCAGCACGCCCGTGTCACTCCTGGAACGACCTTCTCCGAGGTGGTCAAAAAGGGTGTGACCACGAAAACAGAGAAGCTGGGAAATGGAAGAGCGTAGGGAGTCCTACACTACGGGACTCCCTCAAATTTCGTCTTTTCAATGCGAGATCAATCAGGAATAAGTTTCTTGGGCTCCGTGGCCTCGTAGCAACAGAGGAACCTGAGATGGTGGCCATAACGTAGTCGTGGATAAAAACCTGAAGCCGAGACTTTGAAGGTGAATTCACGATTCCAAGGTACCAACTCTTCGTAAAATATAGGCCAGACAGAGAGGGTGGCGGTGTGATGTTGTATGTAAAGAATATTTTCAACTCGACGGATTGCAACATCATATCCGACCATGAACTACTTGGTGTTGACCTAGAGATAGGTCCTGCCAAATAGAGGACCCTGGTGCTTTATAAACCTCCTGCCTAACTCATTGAAAAGGACAAAGATCTGTACCAGCTACTAGGAGAACTGGTCGAAGACAGAGTGTGTATCGTCATTGGTGATTTCAACACACAAGTTGACTGGGAAACCAGAGAACCCTGTGGCGAGAACGCACCACTTCTGGAGTTCGCGAACAACGAGTTCCTTACTAAATGGGTGAGAGAGCCAACGAGAGGAAACAATATCCTCGACTTGGTTTTCACCTCTAAGGATGACATCGTTGAGGACCTCTCTGTTGGCGAAGAGCTCGGTGGCAGTGACCACCGACTAATTAGATTTGTAGTCAAAGTCCCGAAGGCAGGGCTTGCAACTAGTAAATCGAGGAAACTCGATTTTAAAGGAGCAGACTTTGCACGTCTTCGTGCTGGACTGACTGACGCAAGGCTAGAAGTGTGCGATGTTGTTGAAGACTCGTGGAACAGTTTAAAAACCACATTCATGAGTCTTCAATCGCGTTTCATCCCTCTGAAATGTCCCCGTCGGTCTTCTGTTCAACCAAAGTGGTTTAATCAAGAAATCGGCAAACTGCTAAGGAAGAAGAGAACTGTGTACCGGCAATCGAAGATCTTGGGGGACTTTGACTAAAACCAGAGGCTAGCCAGGAGAGTGAAGTCAAGCATAAGGGTGGCTAAGCGGTCTAAGGAACTTCAAGTGGCGAAACTCTGTAAAAAGAATCCCAAGGAGTTCTTTGGATATGTGAACAGCCGTAAATCAATCCTTCGAACGATTGACCCTTTGAGAAATTAGGAGGGCGCATTAAAGCACTTAGATGCAGAAAATGCTAACCTCCTCAACGAATACTTCTCTTCAGTGTTTACTGAAGAGTGTGGTCCCATCCCCCAGCCAATGGATTCCTACTTGGGGGAAAAAATGGAGGATATGGACTTCACCAAAGGGAAAATAAAAAAGAAGATCAGTGATCTAATGACAAATAAGTCACCTGGCCCCGATGGGCTTCTACCTAAAGTGTTAAAAGAAGTGCGCGATCAAGTGTCATGACACCTGAGCGCAATCTTCAACATGTCAATCCGGACCGAATGCGTTCCTAGAGACTGGCTTGAAGCGGAGGTGACTCCTATCTTCAAGAAAGGAGACCGAAGCCAACCGTCAAACTACTGACCTATCAGTCTGACTTCGATAGTCGGTAAACTCATGGAAAGCATTATGGTGAGCAAAATGACGTCGTATTTAGAGTCAAACCTGCTACTGAGGAGTTCCCAGCACGGCTCCCGAAGGCAACGGTCATGCCTGACGAACCTTGTGGAATTCTTCCACTTCGTCTTTAGTGAGCACGATCGTGACAAGGCGGTAGATGTGGTGTACTTAGACTTTCAGAAAGCCTTTGATAAGGTACCACACCACCGCCTTCTCCGGAAAGTGCGAGCGCTTGGCATAGACGGAAAAGTAGCCGGCTGGATCGAGAACTGGCTAAGTGGCAGACGGCAACGGGTGGTGGTGAATGGACAGGCTTCTGAGTGGGTGCCCGTTACTAGCGGGGTGCCTCAAGCTTCTGTCCTGTGACCACTACTATTCATCATCTACGTCAACGACATGGACCGTGACATGGTTGTCAAGATTTTCAAATTTTCCGACGATACCAAGCTTGGTATGAACGTTGCACAGGATGGAAATACTGCCCGCCTGCAGAAAGATCTTGAGAAGATTGGGGAGTGGTCGGACACGTGGCAAATGCCTTTTAACGCGTGGGGAAATGCAAAGTGATGCATATCGGCCACAGAAACCCCCAATCTCAGTATATCCTTAAGCGCATTGCTATTGAATCCACCGACACTGAGAAGAACTTGGGTGTAACAATCACTAGTGACCTCAAGTTTTCGAAACAGTGCATTGAGGCGGAGAAAAGGGCCCAAAGGATGCTAGGTTATATAAAGCGCCAGTTTGGATATCGGAACAAGGATATTGTACTGTGTTTGTACAACTCACTTGTCCGACCGCACCTGGTGTATGCCGTACAATTTTGGAGTCCTTCATTTCGTAAGGACATCGCGAGATTGGAACGCGTACAAGCCAGGGCAAACAAGCTGATTCCCTCTATCCGACATAAAAGTTATGAGGATAGACTAAGGGAATTAGATCTGTTCTCGCTGGAAACCCGTAGACTGCGTGGTCAGCTCATCGAAGTTTTCAAAATACTTCGAGGGCTCGACAATGTTGACTACCGGGATATTTTCACACTGAGTGAGAACAGAATGCGCAGTCACGGCTTCAAACTTGAACTGAAGCGTTACAACCGCAATCTGTGTGGAATTTTTTTACCTACAGTACCCGCGGTAAGTGGAACGCACTTCCAGTGGAAGTTGTCAACAGTGAATCTGTTGACCAGTTCAATTCAAGACTAGACAACGTCTTGAAAAGTGGCCGTTTAGGGACGCAAAACAATTGAGCAGCCATGTGCCTACTCGATTGCTAGTCCGAAGGTACCCTCTTTGAATGGACCGTAAGGTCTCCTAAGGTACTTTCTTTCCTTGTAACTCCTTGTAACTCCTTGTAACATTTACCCATAACGGAGGTCAAACTTGTAGGCCGGTAGTTACCCGGGTTTTCGCACTCTTCCTTCTTAAAAAAGAGAGTCATGTCCGCCGTCTGGTACCTCTCCCGTTTCTAACGATTCATTAAAGATCGCAATAAGTTGTAAAGTAACCTCACTGCTCACTTCCCGAAGCACTCTAGAGAGGAGGCTATCTGGCCTGGAGACTTGTACGAGTTAAGGTTCTTTATTCTAGCCTCCACTCCCTCATCGTTTATTATTATCTCGCTTAGGTTCTCCCCTCATTAAGATACACCCCCGGCTTCGGGGTGGGACCGTCTTCTTCCCTTGTAAACACAGAGGTGAAATAGTGGTTCAACACGTTAGCGATAGTCAGATTCGACTCTTTCAAGACGCCAACGTCATCTTTTAGAGGGCCTATGCGCTGGCGAAGTGGTTTTTACTTATATTCGTACAGGAAGAATTCCTTTGGGTTCTCTTTTCAGAGGGACGCAACTCGAAGTTCTTCGTCGCGCTTAGCTTGGCGCACCAGTGTTTTAACTGTTCTAATATTTTTTTGTGTACTGCATGAGATTTTTGTTTCTAGCACTACTTCCTTAAGTAACTTAGCTCTTTTTAGTCGCGTGCGAGGCTAGGTTCGGATGACTCTATATCTCATTATGTCAGTCGGTCCTCGTTTTGTTTTTTTTTGTTTTGGTAATAACATTGTAACTATTTGACCAATTCTAACAAAATTTGAAACACTTATGTTTTTTTTATAATCTTTCTCGAATGATATAATTTTCAAGGTCCTCCTAATGTTAGTCCAGGAATTATTGAAAGTTTTGAAGGTCGTAAGGTCATAAATCAGAATAGGTGAGAGAACGCTACTTTTGGTCAGCAAACCTTGTTTATGTTGTGAATTGCTGAGGCAATGCTCCGATTGAACCATTTAGGTTGAACAGATTTTTTATTCAATTTATCTTTTTCAAGATTTTGGACTATGCTGAAAGCAATTATTGACTAAGGCAGCTTCCCTAAAGGAGAATTAAAGCTAATTGGTATATAATTATTTGTATTTTCCTTTTGGCCTCTTTTAAAATATTTCTGTTACTTTGTCATTTTCCAATCATTGGTTACCGCACCATTTGCGAGGGATTAGTTACAAATTTATAAGGATCAAACTATCTATTACTTAATTTCTTTTAGAGAGAGAGACCGATATATATATATATATATATATATATATATATATATATATATATATATATATATATATACAGTTGTAAAAGCCCGACCTCCCTTCTTTGAGCGACCGAAAGCTATCGGCCTGTGTGGTTGGCGCGCAAACTAGCACGCATCCACCCCCAAGCTTAAACGCTTAATAACAGTACGTATGGAGAAGTGATACACAGAAACAAGAGAGTTTTCGGTCTCTCAAAGAAGGGATGTCAGCCTTTTACAACTGTATCTTCTCCATCCTTACAGACGCGGTTTCATTTGAGCGGTGGTCTTTGGAGGTGCAAGCAGAAAAAAATAAATTGTTGATATTCGTTTTCATCGATTATGTGTCCCATTAGCACACTCGGTAGAGCACTGTTCTATATAACAAGAAGTCTGAGGTTCGAGTCCTTGTCGGGCAATGTTTTTTTTTGTTTTTTTCTTGGGGTCATTTCCAGTAGCATCTCTTCTCTCTTGTTTCTGTGTATCACTTCTCCAGATATATATATATATATATATATATATATATATATATATATATATATATATATATATATATATATATATATATATATATATATATATATATACGTTCTAGTTCAAACTTGGAGACTAGTGAGTTGGAGAGCTGGATTAGCAAATATATGAAAAAGAATAAATAAATACTTGCCAATGAAGCGAATAAAGAAGTGTTCAAAGCAAACAGATATAATATCTAATTATTTTTAATAAGAGGACGTTGCTGCGGTGTTAAAAAGCCATTTGGGTTGTGTGAATATGCTTACTCCGTCCTTAGCACGCGATCATAAAATTGAACGACAAACCCTCGTTCTTTTCGCCCTAATAACAGGAGCTCGCTGATGGAACTCGAGAAGGACGACGAGGGCTAATTACACACGCGCATTAACGTAATCACCTATGAACGTATAGTTGATGTGTATTTTTTCTTTTATGTCAATTTCTATTATGTTTATTAATCCTCTTTTGAAATTTATTTTTCATGGGCATAGATACTGAAAAGTGTATTTGATGGTCATTTATCCAATTTGGTCTATTTCCAATTCCCATTCGATTAGTGTAAGTCATTTATGAGGAGGTGCAAGGTGGTAGGGAAACTACAAAGGCCTTAAACTTACTCAAGGAGATTTCCATGTTTTTATACCTATTTCCATACGTGCATTAATAGCAAAGTTTACGAATCATTGATCAAAGAATTACTGAAAAGACAAAGATGATCGCGAAAGAGATGTAATTTTGCAAGATTTCAAAAGCATTTTCAGCACATTTATGTTGTGTGAAGAAGAACTCTGCTCTCCACGCTGTGTGGTATCCGTGGAATTTTATCTTAGTGGATTAAAATGTGTTTAATGGAAGAAAACTCTCTACTAAATGTCATTCTATCAGAATGGTGCGACATTAATACCAACTCAATTAATCTTTCTTTGTGGGATAACCTAACTAAAGGATATTTTGGCTTGCCGATTTAAGATGACGAAAATTGCCAAGACGATAATAGAATCAGTTTTTATTTGTATCTTAACAAGCCCTTTTTATGTAGTCAAATAAATGGAAATGAATGAAGGGAAAAATAGAACCATAGGCGGCAAAAATGGTTACTAAAAGCTACTGGTAGAATTGGAAATAGACAGGGGTTTAGTCAACAGTGTGTCGGACATCAATTTAATTGAAAAATGCATTCAAATCTTTTTTCATATTTAAAACAACTGAGTGTAATTTTTTTCCCTTTTTTTTGTAATCCCCACATTATAATAGTATACATACAGTCATATTCCACTCATTTGCCACAGGGTAGAATAAAAGGATGCTGGAATCAGATCAGCTTCGCGCACTCAAATCGTTACTCAGCCGAGACACGATTTGTTGTGAAAATATTGAAGCTGAATTCATTAAAGTTCTTTCAATTATATTTATCAAGAAAATAAATGTATTTATGTTAGACCAATTTATTTAATGTCTTAAGTTAGACAGATGGATTAAAAGTGCATTGAATTTTTGCGCTGTCCTGCAACTGTATTTAGGGTGTTTAATTATAATGATTAAACTTTTAGTGTTTTTTTCTAATGTAACTACAACACGATTTACCAAACAACCTATAAATACAACAGGTCCATTTTGCGAAACATTCAAAATAGTAAGTTTATCGACATCAAATTATAGCCAAAACAAGGTCAACATACCTAAGTCGCGTGCTCTCAATCATTCTGACTTACGAGCTTCAAAACTTTCAAAAGTGTGGCACTCTGACCCATAGTTAGTTTTCTTTTAATAATTCCCGCACTAACCTTTAGAAGACCTGGCAATTATATCATTCAAAAGAGAATGTAAAACAACATAAGGGTTTCACCTTCTGTTAGAATTGGCTTGAATAGTTACGATGTTATTGCCAAAGAACTCATGGAAAAGCAAAATAGATACCACTCGACCGACACCCCTACGTACCAACATCGTAACTGATAGAGTTGGGTGTAAGCGACTAAAAAACATTAACAATTAAACATTTCAATAACAGAGGAACAATGGAGAGATTATCGGTGTAAGAAAGAATTAAATGATGTTATGGATGTATGCCATCTTAAATTTTCCTGAAATGACCTTTTGTCTTAAGTCTTTAATGAATTCTGGCAAATTCAAAGAAATAAATTAAAATTTCTTTCATTTTAATTTATTTCTTTGGATTTGCCAGAATTCATTGAAGATTTGAAACAAAAGGTCATTTTAGGAAAATTTAAGATGTTATACATCCATAACATCATTTAATTCTTTCTTACACCGATAATCTCTCCATTGTTCCTCTGTTATTGAAATGTTTAATTGTTAATGTTTTTAGTCGCTTACACTTAACTATATTAGTCACGATGTTGATACGTAGGTCGAAAGGTCGGTCGATCGGGTGGTATCCATTTTTCTTTTCATTGAGTTCTTTGGCAATAACATCGTAACTATTCAAGCCAATTCTAACGAAAGTTACGAGTTACGATGAGCTGACGATAGTTTAAATGAAGTTAAATATAAGAAAATTCCAGCAATTTATTGTACTAATTTCTTATTTTAAAAAAAAATTGATATTTCTTTGTGTGTTTGTGAGTTGTCATATCTTTATTCTGAGTTTTCTTGCTAGTTAGTTAATCGATTTGTATGACTGACTTCATAATTTTTCCTTGTAATCTTTAGCTTATCTCGGTTGTATTTTTATTTCCCTTGGGATTTTCTATTTTAACGCGCATGCGTCAATCTGAGGACAAAAAGTTTCGGAAACCTCTTAAATTTTAGGACATCAGATAAATGGGGGTCCTATAGTTTTTATTTACATATCGATATGAATATAACATTAAGATAAGGAGCAATAAATACAGGTCATATATTCTCAGAAGAATGAACAAGAATGAACAAGAATGAACAAGTTACAAAATTTGCGAATACGTAACATCAGTAACATATAACAGATAAGAAGATGAAGCTCTGAAAATTACAGCAACACTAAATTGATACAGAAAGCTCAGTAGCGTGTCGAGAGTCCCTTGGCAGTTAGAGAAAATTTATTCTTCGAGACATGGTCTCCACGAGGATGCGACACTTTAGGGCTGTGATTCTAGCCCTCTCCTCGATGATGTCTACCTTCAGTTGCTCATTGGAGCCTTGCTGATAATGTCTTACGGCCTCTTTCAGGTCCTGCCCGAGCTTCTTTTTTCAGTGGATTCATATCCCGAGACTGAGGTGATCACCCAGCACGATGATATTATTATTCCGAAAATAGTGTATGGTTGGCGTAGATCTATGACAAGGGCCATTGTCCTGCTGGAAAATCACATTCCAGGCATTTCTGGAGATGTCTCGGGCTAAGGGCAGCATGTAATCTCTCTGGACAGCTTGGCACTTTTTGCATTCAGTGAGACGACCCATCGCTGAACTTGAGATGCAGCACCAAAACCATTACAGAGCCCCCACCATGCTTTACTTTTACCACTATGCACTCTCAACTACACTGCTCCCATGACCTCATGTAGACTCTAACGTTGGCTGGAGTTGAGAACAACTGGAACATCGACTCTTTTACCCATAAGTCAACTACACATCGACGTCTGGTCCAGTTGCGGTGAGTACGTGCCCAAGCCAATCCACGTTGTTTCTACTAGAGGTTGATTCGTTCTCTCTTGCAGGATTTAAATGACTTCAGGCCTTGTAAAAGCAGCCTAAGACTGCTTTAACCTGGCTGCCCTCAGTCCATTCTTATTGCAACTGGACTGCGGTTTTCTTACGATTCCGAGTCTTAGGCCAAAAAAGAGCTTTCGTCACGTTGCGTACTGACCATGTGTTGTCCATAACAAGGTCGGTCTTGGATGTTTCCATTTTCCCTGATCTCTTCAACACTTCTGCAACACCGAAATGCGATCGACCAAACCTGCGGGTGATTTGTGAAGATTGCTTATCAGATTTATTCCCTCATGCCATTAGTATTTCATTATTAGATTTTCTCGAGAAGGTATATTATATTAATACGCAAATATGATCTTTTATACGGAGACATTTTGACTGTAACATACCACATACTAATACCAGAATTTCGTAATTTTCAATAGCATTTCCATTTTAGATATTAAATAAATGTTATGAGGAAGCTTGTAATTTTATTTCACTTTCCAGATGTATTTGATACATAAGTATAAATCTGTCCTCAAATACCTTAATACCTTATATATATATATATATATATATATATATATATATATATATATATATATATATATATATATATATATATATATATTATAGGGGTTGGGGCAAAATATTGAGAACATCATGTTAAATAAAAATATATATTATTTAATATTGAGTTAGTCCTCCTTTGACAACAGAAACTGCTTCAATATGTCAATGAATCGAGTCATACAAGTTTTACACGTGGCTATGGGCATTTTAAGCCTTTCCTGAAACAGAGCCTGTTCCAGTTTTGTCAGAGATAATGGTGGATGAAAGTGGTTGCTAAATTGCTCCCTCCATAGTTAAAGTGCTCGAATAGGTTGTTAATTTCTGGTAGTTGTAGGGAATAATGAAGTATTCTGGAGCACTACTAGCTTTTAACAATGTGAATTGCCGTATTATTGACGTGGAAAATGGCAGCACCAAAGGGGAAAGTGCTTGGTCCATTAGGTAAATTTGGTCCCCCGACCCTCCATTCGACAAATACTCTTTAGAAATAACGTACTATTAAGCTCCATCACGGGGCCATGAGAATTTCACGATAAGCCTGAAAAACTATCATAAAACGACCTCTATAATTCTAGGTTCGGTTGGGGCAATCGAGATCAATGGATATTTTGGGCGACCTTATGCATGAATTCGTCCTGAAAAAGGAGAAATCATCAAGGATGAAACCTCAGAGATGATGGCATCCAACCATCGGTCCAGTGTTCAGTTATTATGGTATTCGCACCATTTTAGGAGTATTTTAACATTGATGGAGGGAATAAAAGATTAGGCAATAGAAGCTCTTTTATTGTATCAAGCTGAATTGAGGTCTCATCAAACTGTTTTTGGTTGATACTTAAAGACTAAGATGTATCTACAGCTCTGTTGTCACTTTAGTAGTTATGGTACTGTGATTTATCGACACTGCATTTTAATTTACTGTTGCAAGACCACAACCATTCGCGTTCCAATTCTCCGACCTCTTTGGAAGTCAGAAACGTCACACATTTTGACGTGTACTGATGCAAAGACATTGGAAAAATGGGAACATCTTAGTTATTGCATAAAAGGGCAAATTGTCTGCAGAGCAAATGAATAAAATTTATCTGCCACCGAGATTCTTATTTATGTCCGAAAGTTACTGAAATTATAGCGTTTGAAATATCACTTTTTTTCCTTATTTTGTCCAACCTCTGAATATATCATATATATATATATATATATATATATATATATATATATATATATATATATATATATATATATATATATATATATTCATCATAGAAGGTAGGTCAAAGTAACAGTTAATATAAAAGATAAACATCGTTTTTAATGAATTTTAGTGAACTTATTCACGTATTGAGCCCAGATGTACAGCTCAAATAATATGCACATCACGTGCAAAGAAATACTGCGTTGAGGTTTCAAACTCAAGAATCACATCATGAAATATATTTCTTTCTTTCTGTAGCAAAACTGTGTTTTTCCAAACTTTTATTAATTTTACCATTTTCAAAAGAGAAATTTAGACATTTAGTGGAGGACGGCTAGCTAGCATACACAAGCTCATTTAAGGATCAACGCTTTTAGTGGTCAGTTTTTGCTATTGCCTCCCCCTCATATATATATATATATATATATATATATATATATATATATATATATATATATATATATATATATATATATATATCTATATATATATATATATATATATATATCCAAAGAGGTAGAGAGAAATACATGTAAAGACAGGAAAAAAACACAGCAGCAGGATCTATTCATTGCAAAATGAGGTTTCGACGATTAAAGATGACGGATGTCTCCGTCGAAACCTGGTTTTGCAACAATAAATCAATCCTGCTACTGTGTCTTTTTCCTGTATTTACATGTAGGTCTCTGTACTTCTTTGGATATATATATATATATATATATATATATATATATATATATATATATATATATATATATATATATATACCCTTTCTGCACGTTTTGTATTTCTTTTTCTTTCAGAAACAAAATGGTATGGAGAATTTGGGAGTAAGAATTATGATCTGGACTAAACTTAATCTTATTTTAATAACAGTAAAAATTAATTTCCAAAGTTCATTTCGAAATTCCTGCCCAAATCACTATATGCATATCAAGAGAAAATGCGTTCACGAGCCAAATCCCATCCTCATTATTTACAAAGTGAAATGTATACATCTGAAGAACAAATTATCCATATTCTCATTGTTCATTCTTCTAAGTACAATCAAGTTGAATTTGCACAATTTTTTATTACAAATATTTCTGTTCGCAATCCAAAGCCAAACATAAATCGAGCGATAATATTTAAAACTGTCCTAAACCTTGAAAATGGGATATCCGTTCGTCCACCAAATTATCTGTAGCTATCTCATTATTTTTATAGTTTTTCTTAAACCGATTTATATTCTTGCGTTTGTCATTAAAAGTTATAATCAAAGAAAACTATCAATTTTCAACTTATTAAATGCAGGATTGTGTACGCGATTTCCTAATCTCACTTTTATGATATCATAAATTTACGTTAGAACACAAAGGGCAACAAATCTAGGGGTGGAGTATATATATATATATATATATATATATATATATATATATATATATATATATAATAGTTCAGTGATGAGGCATTTTGGTGTCGATAACAGATCAATTAATCCATGAATTACGCAGTGATTGATGGGTTTGTATGGCTGGGAAATTGGATACTAAGTATATCTATGACACAGTCCTTTAATAACCTTCATAAATTACTTTTTTTGGACTGAAGGAGAGTCTGGCATTCCCCTAACGAGTCGTCTCCTCCCAGCTAATTAATTATAACAACCTCATTATAAGATTCCAAAATGATCGAAAAAATAAAAAAAACTGATCTGTCTGAAGCCAGTAAAAGGCAATAACCGAGCTTCCTTCGAATTCTGTAATAAGGCTCTTCGACGCAGATTTTATCAAAGCCCATTAATTACGGTCATATCAGGAGAATGCCTGTAAAAAGGTGACACTCCGCAGTTAACGAACGTTACTATATCAAAATATTGTACATCTACATCTAATCAGTGGACCGGATCTTTCAAACCCTGCCATGGCTCGCCCATCTAATTTATAGGTAGCCACTCCTTTATGGTAAAGTAACAGCATCATTCCGGAATCAGAAATATGGCAAAACAACAGGGAAGCTCATTTTTTGTGTTCCTTACTCCAAATTCTCCAATTAAAGCTAACGACACTGCTTAACTTTATATCCAATCAAGCTTTTATTAATTAGCACATTTGCGAGACACTTTCTTGCCCAACTAAGGGAATTTAGGAAAAGTGTATTGATGTTTCTGATGCTACCTCCTAACCCATTATTTTGACAACTTCATAGCTATAATAGACATATGATAGCAAAGAAGATTGCGATGTATCCACAATATACAAGATAAAATTAAATTAAATTATTTTTTAGAAAAGCTATTCATAATATTATTAGCAACAATAAGGATAACAACACAATAATTTAAACATAGTTAATCTTAGTTTGTAGTTACTAACTAGGAATTGAGTATATGTAGAACTGATGTTTAGAACTGATAGCCATTCATGTAGCATTTTTTTCCTCCTTGTGGACGTACTGTTTAACGCGTGACTTCCGGCGATTCTTATGCGGATGCAATGCTTCTACTTGGTTAGCTCGTATCAATATATACTTAATATAATTATTTTCTCACATTCTAGCTTTAAAATTAGGCAACATATGGGGAATGACTTTATCTAGATCTTATTTAAAAACGAGCCGTCTGTTATTATGAACTACCATATACAATGTAAAGCTAAAAGGTTCTCCGGGCAAATTCAAAATAATTGGGCACAGTATTCTCTTAGATGTATAAAATCCACTCTTATTAAGAACAAGTCTCTAAAATTCAAACTGAATTACAGAATTAATAATTAACAAAGAATCTAAGATTCAATCGTGCTTAGTTAAAAAAAAGAATGCAAAGGGTGGAAGCAGAGGTGATTTACAAGTAAAATAAGAGAGGATATGGATAAAGAATTAGTTTAACAGCTTATGTTGTATAGTTAAATCTCAAGGTAACATTTATCGATTGTATTCTTAATTTTATTTACTATAGTGCTTGCAGTGATATTGCCAAAACGTCGAGTATCATTAATAAGATAATTTAGGAATTCAAAGAAATAACAGTGGTTTAACTTAATATAGAAATATAGAAAATATCTTGGTGGTTCGCTCAAATTTTAATATGCAATAAACTGTTCTATATTATATGTTTCCATGAAAATACATATATATAACCAGTGCTCCAATAACTTGGACCGATTTTAAATGTGAGTTAAGTTTAAGGGTCTAATGTTTTTTTCTTTTTCTTTCAGATTTAACAACTACAGTCTTTGGCAATTTCAACCATGAAAAGATTAATAATCGAACAACGTGTTAAAGTTATCGAAGCCTATTACAAAAATCAACGTTCAAACAGAAACGCATTTCGGGCACTTCGCAATTTTGGGGGGCAACATATCGACAAACCGAGAGTGCAATTGAAAAAATTGTTCTTAAATTCCAACAAACTGGGTCGGTGGCAGATATGAAAATGCCATTGCGTGCTCGTTTACGCCGTTCAGCTGAAAACATTGCTGCAGTGCGCGAGTATGTGGCCGAAGATCCAGACACCTTTATTCGTCATCGCGCGCAGGAATTGAACCTCTCCACAACAACGTTACATCGAATTTTGACAAAAGATTTGTCTCTACACGCTTACAAAATTCAATTGACTCAAGAACTGAAGACTGCTGACCATTTAAAGCGCCGTGCATTCGTCAATTGGGTGCACGAGCAAAGACAAGCCGATGATGATTTTTCGCAAAAAATAATCTTTAGTGATGAAGCCCATTATCAACATGGTGGATCCGTTAATAAGCAGAATTGTCGCATTTGGGCTGATGGAAATCCCAGGAAGATTGTTGAAAAGCCACTGCATCCACAAAAGGTCACTGTCGTAGAATTCTTTCTGCTAAGAACCCTACTGACCTGACCTCTGACACCTCTTTTATTTAGTTAGTGTCGTAGAATGCCCCTCCTTTTTGTTCTATTCTAAGAGTGCTAAGAGTGTCTAATATATTGATATTATAAGAATATCTTAATGAACTGAGCCTTTACCAAACACGTCAGGATATAAAAGAAACGCCCACTAATTCACAAAATAAACTTATATTTTATCTTTAACCATTGAATACACAACCTTTATACTTTAACTACAGCAATACTCTAAATATTATTATAAACAAGAATTAATTAAATTAGTTGACCCACAAAATTAAGTTCACGTTTTCTCTAGACAAAACAATAATATTAGAATTAGGCTTACGGACTCGTGGAGTTTAAAGGGCCTCAGAAATATTTACACTTGACGCGTGTAGATGGGCGGAATTCCACGGTCGTCTTGGCGAGGGTAGCAGCTGGGGGGTCCACACGTTCTTCCGGGGGGGGGGGGATTCTTCAAGGACGAGAATCAATACGGTGCTCTATGCAACACCCAGGTAGTCGTGGTCTCTCTGGCGAGAGTGAGTTGAACTTGGTTCTTGAATCAAGCTTACTTGGAGTGCGGTGTGATCACCGAGTAACGAGCTCGAGGAGGAGCTTTTCCTTCGTTACTAATTTCCTTATGGACGAGGACTGAACTCGGGGAGGGTCTTATTCACGGGCGAGGATGACGGAGGGGGGTTTCTCTGGCGAGAATAAGTTACTTACAGTTTGGTGTGGCCACCGAATAACGGGCTCGAGGGGGAGCCTTTTCCTTCTTCTTCTTAATTCCTCAAAGACGAGGAATACCTCTGGTGTTTAATGTGCACCAGGATATGAGGAATCTCTCTGGCGAGAGTAAGTCGAACTTACCAAAGTTCACTTATTGTTTGGTTTGACAACCAGGGACTTAGCTCAAGGATGAGCTTTTTCTTAGTCCCTTAAGGTAGGTAGCCCTGCCTCTCTTGCAGGGTGCTTCTTGGTCTGGCGACACAAGTAAACTACCTCTCCAGTCTCGGTAGCTCGGTTGGGGATCCGAGGACTTCGTCACCTAGAGACTGACGTATACTACCAATCCAGTCTAGGTAGCCCGGTTGGGGATCCGAGGACTTCGTCACCTGGCCTGACGTATACTACCTCGATTTTCCTCAGAGTTCCTCATTTATACCTCGCACCCCCACTGGGGGAGTGGTAAGGGGGGGGAGCTTGAGGACGGCCCCAGGAGAGTTCTCTTCCCAAACGGTCTTTCCCACGAAGTCAAACATCTGCTCCTCGTTAGCCATCGAGGTTGGGAGAAAACCGTCTCCAATTTCTTGTTCGACGTGAAACTGGATCTCACTCTCCTGGGGGGAGATCTTTACCTTTTTGACCTTTAGGGTCTTACATGGCCCCTAGTTATGCCACCCAGTGGTCAAACTTTCGCCTCGCCGATGCCTGGGGCGGATGTCCTTGTGGTAACCACCGCCTTGGGACTGCATCACGAGTGAACGATGGGGGGGGGGTGACCTCTTTCATGGCACGGTCTGGGGCAGTGCTGCGGTCACGCGGGACCCGCCGATGCCTTCGGCCGGATGTCTTTGCGGTGACCGCCTTGGAACTGCACCAAGAGTGAACGAGGGGGGGGGGGGAAGTGACCATTCCCTTACACACCTCCCACCGAAGAAAATAATGGGGGGGGCGGGGGATGCTCCCGGGAACTCAAAACAACTTACTCAACCTAGTCGAGCTTAGCAAAGTTGTATTTCTTTGAGCCCTCCCTTACATTAAGTTTCCTTACACCTGAGCGCCCACGCGCGCGTTTACACAGGCAATGTGTCGAGCAGACCTATTCGCAATACAAATTTTACATAGAAAATTAAAAAAAAACCTTAATTCATCAATTACCCACAAAAAAAACAACAAAACAAGCTACTTCCTTACATTTCTAAGTTTTTGAGAACTTAAATCCTACCGATAAATATTAACACGTACAACAAATGAAAGCATGGTTTCACGCTCATTAGGTACTGAAATAACCCTCCATGGTTTTTCGTCTCCGCCTATAGAGCAGCTGTACATTATCGGCTCCTTTGAGGTAGCTGATCCTAAAATGGTGCTCTGTGACCATTATTCTACCGCGCCTGAGTCGGCCGTTCTGGTTATTGAGTCTATCCCAGTATGTTACTAACTGGTAGCGGTATTTCAACCTACTCGACTTACCCATCTTATGGTACTTGACTACATTTAAATTGAACATTAAGGCTAGAGCGGCCTGTTGCAGCGGGGCATAATTGATGGGAGCGTAGGTCCCATAACTCTCCTTTAACCAGGTACACGGGAAGATCGTGTCTGGGTTCGATCTTTGGGGATCGAGAAAATTTTTCCCTGCGAGGTCGTTAGTGGGCTTGGCGCTCACTACGACTTGGCGATTTAGCGGTAACTCCGTGGACGTTCCGTTCGGGGAGGAGACTACTAGGAGTAGGGGATACTCATCCGCGTCTACCATTTGACTAGTCTTACCTGGGTGCATAGCCATAGCACCTCTTTCCTCCTTCGTTGTCAACTCATTTGACTCACTTCTCTTCGCCGGTAGTTCCTCAGGTACACCTGCTCGTACCTCTACTCTACCTTCAACTTCTTCCCTGATAACCCCATTTGGCTGGGTTCTCCTCGTAGGTTCTTTCTTAGGTACTCCTGCTGGTACCTCCTTCCTACTTCCTACTTCTTCCATCGTTACCCCATTTGGCTGGGTTTCCCTCGATGGTCCTTTCTTAGGTCCAGGCCGAGCTCCAACTTCCTCGGCCTCTATGAGATTCTCGATAGGTGCTCTTTCGAGTGCGAGCAATCTTTCCTTTTCTTCTCTCTCTTCTCTTTCCGCTTGAGCACGTTCTATTTCCCTCTTCATTCTCCTTTCATCTATTTCTTTTTTAATCTTTATTCTCCTCTCTTTCGACTCTTTTTCCATCTTCATTCTCCTTTCCTCGGCTTCTTGTTCTGCTTTCGCTCTTTCGTTTTCCCGTTGAGTTCTTCTTTCTTCATCTTCCAGCTTTATCTTTAGTCTTCTTTCTTCATCTTCCATTTCTATCCTTATTCTGAATTCTTGTGCTTCTCTTTTCAACAATATTATTCTTTCGCTTGTTTTACCTCCTCTCAGCATTCTTCTTTCCTCTGTTTCTATTTTCCGCTGTATTCGGGATTCTTCACTATTCCGGTTCATCCATATTTCCATTAATTCACGTTCTCTTGTATCCTCTCTTATTATATCCTCTTTTTCTCTCTCAAACTTTATTAATTCTTGTTCTTTTTCTATATCCCAAATTCTTTCTTCTTCTACACAATCTATTCTTAATTCTGCCATGACGTAGTCATGCATTTCTGTGCCTTCAAGTCCCAGACTTTGGGCTTGTTGGTAAAATCTTTTGACTGGATCCATTTCGTGTTGGTCCGTCGATTTTTCCTTTCTGTATTTTCAGATAATTATGCCGCCACTCACCAGGTAGCGCTCAGCATAACTTACCCTTAATCCCACTACTATGCTGATTGAAATATCACTCCCGACAACAAATTTACCACTTGACCTGCCAATTACCTTTATATTGTTACCACCCCTAACTCTACCAATTTTCCTCTCGTCAATTATTCTCTTATTCCTGATCTGATATTCCTTTACGTGTTGGCTCTTTCTTAATTAGACACTGCTGGGTTCTTTCTAATAACAACCTACAAAACCTCTAGACCTGACACCACTTTAATTATATGTCGTACAATTCTTTCTGCTAAGAACCCTACTGACCTGACCTCTGACACCTCTTTTATTTAGTTAGTGTCGTAGAATGCCCCTCCTTTTTGTTCTATTCTAAGAGTGCTAAGAGTGTCTAATATATTGATATTATAAGAATATCTTAATGAACTGAGCCTTTACCAAACACGTCAGGATATAAAAGAAACGCCCACTAATTCACAAAATAAACTTATATTTTATCTTTAACCATTGAATACACAACCTTTATACTTTAACTACAGCAATACTCTAAATATTATTATAAACAAGAATTAATTAAATTAGTTGACCCACAAAATTAAGTTCACGTTTTCTCTAGACAAAACAATAATATTAGAATTAGGCTTACGGACTCGTGGAGTTTAAAGGGCCTCAGAAATATTTACACTTGACGCGTGTAGATGGGCGGAATTCCACGGTCGTCTTGGCGAGGGTAGCAGCTGGGGGGTCCACACGTTCTTCCGGGGGGGGGGGGGATTCTTCAAGGACGAGAATCAATACGGTGCTCTATGCAACACCCAGGTAGTCGTGGTCTCTCTGGCGAGAGTGAGTTGAACTTGGTTCTTGAATCAAGCTTACTTGGAGTGCGGTGTGATCACCGAGTAACGAGCTCGAGGAGGAGCTTTTCCTTCGTTACTAATTTCCTTATGGACGAGGACTGAACTCGGGGAGGGTCTTATTCACGGGCGAGGATGACGGAGGGGGGTTTCTCTGGCGAGAATAAGTTACTTACAGTTTGGTGTGGCCACCGAATAACGGGCTCGAGGGGGAGCCTTTTCCTTCTTCTTCTTAATTCCTCAAAGACGAGGAATACCTCTGGTGTTTAATGTGCACCAGGATATGAGGAATCTCTCTGGCGAGAGTAAGTCGAACTTACCAAAGTTCACTTATTGTTTGGTTTGACAACCAGGGACTTAGCTCAAGGATGAGCTTTTTCTTAGTCCCTTAAGGTAGGTAGCCCTGCCTCTCTTGCAGGGTGCTTCTTGGTCTGGCGACACAAGTAAACTACCTCTCCAGTCTCGGTAGCTCGGTTGGGGATCCGAGGACTTCGTCACCTAGAGACTGACGTATACTACCAATCCAGTCTAGGTAGCCCGGTTGGGGATCCGAGGACTTCGTCACCTGGCCTGACGTATACTACCTCGATTTTCCTCAGAGTTCCTCATTTATACCTCGCACCCCCACTGGGGGAGTGGTAAGGGGGGGGAGCTTGAGGACGGCCCCAGGAGAGTTCTCTTCCCAAACGGTCTTTCCCACGAAGTCAAACATCTGCTCCTCGTTAGCCATCGAGGTTGGGAGAAAACCGTCTCCAATTTCTTGTTCGACGTGAAACTGGATCTCACTCTCCTGGGGGGAGATCTTTACCTTTTTGACCTTTAGGGTCTTACATGGCCCCTAGTTATGCCACCCAGTGGTCAAACTTTCGCCTCGCCGATGCCTGGGGCGGATGTCCTTGTGGTAACCACCGCCTTGGGACTGCATCACGAGTGAACGATGGGGGGGGGGGTGACCTCTTTCATGGCACGGTCTGGGGCAGTGCTGCGGTCACGCGGGACCCGCCGATGCCTTCGGCCGGATGTCTTTGCGGTGACCGCCTTGGAACTGCACCAAGAGTGAACGAGGGGGGGGGGGAAGTGACCATTCCCTTACAGTCACTGTTTGGTGTGCATTTTGCTACGGAATCATTGGGCCGTATTTCTTCGGAAATGATGCCGGGAATTCTGTTACAGTGACAGGCGAGCGATACCGTGCCATGATAACCAACTTTTTATGGCCTAAAGTGAATTCTAAGGATGTCGAAGATTTGTGGTTTCAACAAGATGGCGCCACATGCTACACAGCCAATGCAACAATGGCTTTATTGAATGAGAAGTTCCCAGGTCGCATCATCTCTCGAAACAGCGAGGTCAATTGGTCGTGTGACTTGCTGCCTTTAGATTTTTTCCTTTGGGGTCATCTCAAAAGTAAGGTCTATGCCAACAAGCCAACAGCGATTCAGCAGCAGAAGGATGAGATAATAAGGGATATTGGTGAGATCGAGGAGCAACTATGCAGAGACCTCATCAAAGATTTTGACCATCGAGTGGAGGTGTGCCGCCAAAGCTTTGGCGGACATTTAGGCGATATTATTTTTCACACATAATTGCCATGACTCAAATAACATGATCCAATAGGGAATTCAATAAATTTTTACCAATAACACTGTTTTATTTACTGCTAACTTCGATCCGTCTTAATGGAATACCCTTTATATACGAGTATGTATGTGTGCAGTATATATTTGTAATTTACTTCTTATATGTCTTACTTTACTTGTAGTTGTATCAATAAATAGAGTTTAATTCATACTTATATCGTATATAATATTCCATATTTGTCCATAATACATAGCTGTAATAACATAAACTAATGACATATGTACTAAGATATAATTTCAACTTACTCTATGATTTTCCTTGAAATTATATATGCTATGGTGAATTTAAATTTATGTAAAATATATTCACCATATGGCTGTCAAGTTTGTTTTTAAAAGAGCTTAAATTGTTCTTATAAGATATCATTTGTATTATGTATGTTTATTGCATAATATTTCAATATAATAATAAAAATTTGTAATATATGTTTTACCATTTTTTTTATACGTTTTAATGTACAATTTTTCAAAATGCTTTGTGGGTTTTGTATTTTTATTGCATGATATTTTAATAGAGTAAAAAAATGTAGTATGGAGTATCCTATTGAAAACTTCCATTTGACTGCGGTTCTTTCATCCTTACATACGGTTCCCATGTATTGGGACTTTGCGAATATTTTACCCATTAATTTCAATAGAAAAGTACCCAGTGAATTTGGGCATCTGGTACATATGGATAGCTATAGTAAACAAGAAATAACACAGTATATAACGAATTTACCTTAACTCAAGGAAAGTGTGTATTAAGACAGGAAAAAGTTGTATAAGTTACTTCGTTATAAATTATATTTTACGAGAAAAAAGCAAATAGAACTCTGAAATAATAGATTTAAGCATTTGAAATGCAGGATGAACTCGAACTCGAATCGATTCGAATCCAAATCCATATTAAAAATTCGAAAAGCCGAAAAATTTGAATAAAAAAAAAAATTATAGAGAACTCGAATCGAAATCAGAATTGATATTTTAAAAAATGCCAAACTCAAATCGAAACACTCGATCGATATTCATTTCAGTTCCCAGCCCTGCAACGTCCGCAGGAAAAATGAAAAGGTGCTTCCAAGTACTTTCGAACTTCATTCAGTTCATTTTAAAGGACAACTACACGAGAAAATAATATAATAAGGGTATATATAAGCTAGTAAAAGATAAAGGACAGCCTCTAACACAAAAAAACACCAATGAGGAACTAGGAAGGCGATCCTTATCTTTTACTAGCTTATATATATCCTTATTATATTATTTTCTCGTGTAGTTATCCTTGAGAATAAACTGAATGAAGTTCGAAAGTACTTGGAAGCACCTTTTCATTTTTCCTGCGGGACATTGCATTCATATATATATATATATATATATATATATATATATATATATATATATATATATATATATATATATATATATATATATATATATATATATATATAATTAAACAGAATAGAAGACCAAGGAAAATAAGATGTCAACACGTGTTTAATAACTTATAATTCCTTTTAATGGAAGTAGTAAGCAGAATCTAATTACTAAACAAAGTTATAAGCTAAATAATCTACTAATTAGATCCCTAAATATAAGTCTGTAGTTAATCTAAACTACATAGTAACGAACCTAATAAATATCTTCCATCTTACGGTGATATTCCCTAAACCTACCTGACAAAATATGTGTTTAACAAGGTTTACTCTCCCTTTAAACACCCTTTAGTCATATTTCCTCGTTCCGATCTCTATTACTTCTTCTCCACTTCTCCTTTCTTTTCCTGAGATTTTCGATGCATTTTAATGGATCACTATACTTAAAATCTTCCTCCTTTTTTTCTCAATCTCTTGAATCGAGCTGGGGTTTCCTCCGTCTCCTTCCCGCCATGCGATACATCCATGTTAACCAATTTATTTCGTACCAAATTTCACCAAATCCTCCCCTTGAGAAGCTCCGTCTCCGGGTGCATCGGAAAACGACGGCCGTCCCGCGCAACGAGCAAAACCGGTAGCGCCGATTGAATTACGAGTCTTTTACCGCAGAATCCTGCCATCTGCCTCCACCACCCCCACCCCTACTCCCCTTCGAGTCAGACGGAATTCGAAGCGTGTCGCCGAAACTATCGTTGTGGAAGTAATCAAAGGACCCATCTTCCTCTTTAACAAACTCACCCCAGCTCTTATTTCTTTGTCATTTGCATCTATCGAAGTCAAGGAAGAAATAGGTGGGTTTCGACTGCGCGTAGGGGTGAGTTGAAGTCGTTTTATGTCTGGTAAAGAGGATTTTTATGTATTCCATTAGTTCCCGGTGTATGAGGTAAAAGAAAAACGGATTTGATTTTCTTGTTCAGTTGAAAGGCACATTCAGAACCACTAAAAACTAGAATTCATGGCTGGTAGAGGTGAATGTGGTGGGATATAGACAAAGATCAATTGATAAATAGATAAAGATGGGGGCAATTTTATCTCCCACAACATCAAGTAGGTCGGGTTAGGGCAATTGTATCTCCCAAAATATCAAGTAGGAATTGATGGGGTAATTGAACCCCTCATAACATCAAGTAGAATTGATGGGGTAATTTAATCCCCCGCAACATCAAATAGGAATTGATAGGGCAATTGAACACCCTACAACATCAAATAGGTAGTAATGGGGCAATTGATTCCAACACAACATCAAGTAGGTAGTGATGAAGAAGTATCTCCCACAATATCAAATAGATAGTGATGAGGCAGTTGTATCTCCCACAACATCACGTAGTCCCATCACCCTTTTATAGCAAATAACAACGTCTCTAGAATAAAATACGAAGCCTGCAATGAATCGTCTCCAGTATGTTCTCTCTCGTGGGAAGAGAATTCATTAGGCCACACCAAACTCAGTGAATTTAACCACGAAAACATAAACAAAGGGTGCCTGATAAACAATCAACCCCATTCTAGACGCCACCGGCTATTCTTCCTCATAAATAAACTTGACTTCTCTATGAGAAGCTCAAGGAAACACCACACTACCCTGTTGTGGCAAAGTCCCACTCTCTCTCAGCTAGATACCATACATGGTTTGTGTTATTATCTAACTAAAACTAAGTATCAAGAACCATCGAGAGCACCTTCATCACAAGGTTTGAGGCAAGGGAAGGGGGGCTATAAAGAGAATAGGAAATAATTACCTTTAAATTGTCTGGAATGTAAATAGCCCGAATAGTCTAAAGAGGAGACTACTTAAGCAACTGGTAGCAGATTGGCACGTAACTAACATACCCACTTTAAGCAGATACCTCCAAGGGCAAAGCTCGTAATGGTGCTATATCAAGACATCGAGGCGAATGGAAAATAGGAAGGAGAAGAGATTATCGCTGGAGAAAAGGAGTAGGGCAAACATAAATACACTGGAATCGGCAAGACATAAATACCCTCAATGAGCTAAACATAAATACTCTGAATTGGCAAGAAATAAATACCTTGAATGAGCCAAACATAAATACCTGGAATTAGTAAGAGATAAATATCCTGACTGGGCCAGATATATATACCCTGAATGTGACATACATACATAAATACCCGTAATCAGCCAGACATAAATACCTTGCATAGGCCAAAAATAAATACCTTGAATGGGCATGAAATAAATACCTGAATTTGTCAGACATAAATATTCTGAATAGGCAAAACATGTATTCTTTGAATGGGCAAGAAATACCCTGAATGAGCAAGGCATAAATACCCTGAATGGGCCAGGCATAAATACCCTGAATAGGCCAGAAATAAATCCTTGTATGAGGATAAGAATAGAGGAAGGGGAAGAAGTGCCATCGAGCACTGTGTGCCAAGGGTCACTCGACGATATGGCCAGATACGGTGGCCAGTTCATCAGGAGCTGCGATCATAGCCACAAGGTCATAGGGTCTTCAAAGTTTTGTGATAATTGTGAAAATGAAAGCCTGCCAATACTTATAGCAGTAGCAGTTTAAGGAGGAAGAAATAGGAAACAGTTTATTAGGTGGAGAGTGAGATTAAGGTATCCATAGTAAGTTCAAGATCTTCTGTAAGTTTGATAGAAAGTCAGTCGCTGACGAGGGACTCCGCTGACCGGATCTGAAGTTATAAGAACAGTTTGGTCCGACGTCTCAGTGCCTGGTATTCAACCGTTAGGAGGTACTTATCAGAAAAAAATACCACTCACAAGAAGCGACAGGACAGAAAGCTCATCAACAATTGAGGTTGCTGACAACTGTGGTGAGGTCACTGTCCCTTTGTCTGTGGTGGCTTGTTTTCTGTCAATTTTCAGCCACTCAGCTTTGTTCAATCGGCTGCTGCACACGAGAGATATCACGATCTTTTCCTAGACTTCAAGCTGACTCTCTTGGCTGACGACGTCCTTAAGGAATTTTTCCAACCAATTATCATCTATCATTTCTCCTCTACCAAAGTCATATCCTTTTTAATGTTGCGACTCTAACGAAAATTTTATCAGTTACTTGCACGCCTTCGCACGGCTAAGGTTTAAACCTTTAACTCATTGTTGTACGTCGTCAGCTATCAATATATCTTGGACGTGAAGCCGTTGTCTCTTCTGGTGACTTTTCCTTTGTATTCTCGCTATTAAATATTTCCGTTCGTCCTCCATTTAGAACATTTGCATGAGTTTTTACATTCAATTCAAGATGTCTTGTACTACGTTCCTGGAAGTGACAGCAATTTCAACATGGTCAACGATAAAGTACCTTATGTTTCAAATTCCATTGTTATTACAATCTATTGCTACACCTATGTCTTAAACCTATATTTTGCCGTCTGTGCAGATTATTGTTAATCTCAGACTATTTGTCATATCAATATTTTCTCTACCTTGTAGTCGGTAGTTTTATTCACAGGAATCAAATTATTTGCTCTTAATCTTTGTACAAACTAGTTTGAATTGCATAGGTATATCTATTTTATTTTAAACCCATTATGAAAACGCCAACATATTTCTATCATGATATAGATAACACTCTTGCGTTATCCCGTGGACTTTGACACGGGCTATCCAAGGAGAGTAATACAAGCAGCGACTTTCCATAATTAATTACTATCTAGAGTTAAAATGAACAGTTCGTCCCTACTCTCGAACTGACTGATACTCGCAGAGATTGTGGCGCGCGTGGCAGGACGCGATCTGCGCCAGGGTGACGGCGTAAAAAAAAGAGAGTGGAAGAGAGAGAGAAAGAGAGGTAGATAGATAGAGAGAGTGTTGGGTACGTGAAGATGACCAAATACGAAGTGTGTATCTGCCTCCAGTGCATAGTATTTTAATGCCACTACCCAGTCAGAGTCAGAACTTAACTATCTAATGAATTAAATTACTCGCTCGGATTAACGTCTTAGTTAATGCTATCAGATTTATATAAATAATTAAATTTAAAATCCAGATTGTTTTTTTAAGTTAAAACAGATATATCTAATGAAGTAAATTACTCGCTCGCATTAACGTCTTAGTTAATGCTATCAGATTTATATAAATAATTAAATTTAAAACCAAGATTGTTTTTTTAAGTTAAAACAGATCATGGTTTAAGCGCGTGCGCCAGAACTCAGAGCATACGATGTAATCAAACCGAATTTAAATTAATCTTTAGGTTCTTTATATTTTTTTGTTCTTTTGCCTTCTAACTATACTGAAAGTGATCCTAAAATTCACAGTACATAATTTACACACAAGAAATGTGCAAAAATGTACGAAAAGAGTTAACCTCGAACCTTCCAAGATTAGGTGATGAGCAGATTTTTGGATAAAAATAAATAGCTATCAAAAGCAAAGAGCTATCAAATCTGTTCTATTTCATGAGAATCTTAGCTCAAAGTTCCACTCAGAAAACTGCATAGATAAACCACTTGGGAAACTTGAAGTCAAGTTATTTAGGTTGAGGCTGATTGGTTAAATTAGTGTTAAAATGTATAAATAAAAAGAATCTAAGTTATATTGTATGATTTAAAATTACCTTAAATAAATTTAGCTTGAATTTTATTGAGTTTTCTTATCTTCCCCTGCCAAAATTGAAGATCTCCCTCTTGATTAGAGACTATTTTCTTTCTTTTTTAAATTTTCTTTTTGTTCTTCAAAAGGAGAGACAATCATTTCTACTTAATCTTGTACCTGCGTTTAAATTTGGTCGTCTCTTCCAAAAGTTTATCTTTAAAAAAGTCATTGTTGATTCTTTGATCTTTGGAAAATCATTTTCAATTATAGGCAAATATTAAGATATAATTAGTAGTATAAAGGTTAATTGAATAGTTCTTATTAATACTGATTCCTTTTTATACAAAGTCCTAAAAATCATCTCCATAAGCACGGGTGGAAACAGATTAGCGGAGATGATATCTTGTGTCTCACTTTTTCTCATTTTTATTTCAATACTGACGAAGTTCAGCCTAAATGACGATGTTGCATGACGGCATATGTATGAAAAGTGTATATTTGAGGTATTTCGTATTCATTTGTTCAATACAATCATTGTTGAACATCCTGTAAATGATCAGAGCAGGACTGCCAGAAACATATTGGTCGATGTCTACTAATCAGGTCTTCGAAGCCTTCAAAAGTGCATCTTTCTTACTGGTGGACGAGATTTAGAGCAGTGGAGTAATTACAATTTGGGACTAATTACATTTTTTATTAATTTACCTTTTATTGACAATTGTTCGGCTAAAGGTGAGCAGAGCGAAAACACCTCTTTCGATTTTAGTGAAGTTAAGAGACATCGACAGTGATTATTCAGATAGAGACACAATTCGTGTCGAATCCGCGTCTGTTGTTGATACCTTATGTTCGAACTCACGTTAAATTCTAGGTCCCCGCTGAGAAATAAAGGTCAAATTAAATGAATGCCATTTTGGTGGTAAAAACTTGCCTTTTTTATTGATAATTTGCTAGGGTGGGGTCCTCCCCGCAAAGCACTTATATTAATATTTAAATATACTTTTAAAAAAGAATTCTACGAATACCAATTAATAGCTTCTTTGAACGATTTGTTATCTAAACATAAACAAGGTCAACAGACCTAAGTCGCGTGCTCTCAATTATACTGACTTATGGCCATATTAACTTACAACCTACAACAACTTCAATAATTCCGGGACTAACTTTAGGAGGACCTTGACAATTGTAGCATTTGAAAGTGAATGTAAAACAACATAAGGTTTTCAAATTTCGAAAAAATAGGCTGAATAGTTACAGTGTTATTGCCAAATAATTCCCAGTCTAACCTTGGGATGACTTTGGCAATTATATTATTTGCAAGAGAATGTAAAACAACTTTAGAGTTTCAAATTTCGTTAGAATCGGCTCAATAGTTATGATGTTATTACTAAAAAACTAATTAAAAAGTAAAATGGAGAGGTGATGGCATCTTTTGCAGATAAGTGTGTGTAAAAGCAATTGTATGAGGTGTTTTATCATTGCGTTGCAGAATAAACATGATCAGAGTGTGTTTAATGTTTTATCTGTTCATTAGAAATTATATTACGCGTATTTTTACCATACATTATTATTCATTAAATTAAAAAGAAACATATCTTAAAATTAATGAAATCTGTATAATGAAATATGAATAGATTGATAAAAAGGAGGCAAAATTTGGTGACCATGAAAATTATATTTGAGTGTATATTTAAATATATATATATATATATATATATATATATATATATATATATATATATATATATATATTTTATATATATATATATATATATATATATATATATATATATATATATATATATATATATATATATATACAGAGGGCTGCAATTAATGTGCAACTCTATCCTGAAACCATACTTCCGACAACTCGGTGTCTCTTCGTCGACTACCGCTAATACAAAATCGTAATTCTCTTTACTTATTGAACATTATCTGAACTAAAAATTTTCCTTTAATGTGTTTGGTCATTTGGCAGCGCTTAAGTCTGAAAAAGTCAATTATTCTTTAGTGCCTATGATTTTAATGTTAGTTTGTCCTTAAAAAAATTTCTTAACTGTGATTGGCCAATTTTCTATCCCTTAGGGCATTAGGCTGGTCTGGAATTACGAAAAGCAACCTCGTAAATTCCCCAAGGCAATTATTCAGGGTTTGGCGAACACAATGAACGCTCCCTGAATACAGGCTACTTCCCTAACGGGTACAAGATGGACAAAATCATCTTTATTCCGAAGGGAAACAAGCCCCCAGACCAGGTGGCTAACTATCGCCCGATCTCTCTTCTTGAGATACAAGGAAAATTCTTCGAGAAATTATAGCAGACAGGCTACAAGCTCAACTGAGCGAGTTGGAAGCGCATAACCCCCAACAACACGGGTTTTGCAAGAAAAGGGGCACATATACCGCCCTGGCGCTACTAACAGAGAAAGTGCATATTCCCAAGCGAACGGGTGCTATGTAGACATTGTGCTGAGGGGCGTGCAAAAAGCCTTCAATAAAGTCTGGCTGGAAGGACTTTAATACAATATCCTGAACCTCCAGCTAGACATAACTTTGGAAAGGATCCGCTGTGACTTCGTTATGAACAGAAGGGACTGTCTAATGATTGATATCTACAGAGGTCCTGAATTCAAACTCAAGGCAGGTGTTCCCCAGGGAAGCTGCCTTAGCCCTCTGCTTTACCTGGTCTTCACGATCAACCTCCCAACTCCGGTTCATAGGGACACGATGTATCTGCAATTCGCAGAAAACATCACGCAAATTGTCTCATGCTCTGAGAGGAAAGCAAGGGCACAGGCAGCTCGCACGATAGCGAAAATTAACAACATCAAGCGGTACGAGAGACGATGGAAGATCAGGACCAACAGGGACAAATCCAAGATCGTTCCACTGAGCCGCGAGTTGACATGGTCCATTATCATAGATAGTAGGAGATACGGCTACTCCGCTGAAAGCACCGTTCTAGGCCTAAAGATCACCGACCATGGATAGTTGAGACACCACACGGAGAGACGGAACCTGGCAAGGAGAGAAATCTCCAAGCTATACAGGTTTAGAGATCTTAGCTCGGCCAACATCAGGGAAATATATATGATGTATGCCTGGGCTAAGCTCATCTACCCCGCAGTGGTTTCTCAAGCGGCGAGAAAATCCTGCATGAAAAGAATTCAACGTGTCCAGAACGCTGCATCTCTACTTATTAATAAAGTCAGAAGGCGTGATCGCCTTAGGCAAAGAGATTTGCACAGGCGGAAACGTTTGGAGCCCATGAATGTTGTCACCCCAAAAATTGGAAAAAAGATCTGGTCCACACTAACGAATAGTGTCATTCCGGAGCTACAGGGAACAGGCGGCAGGCTTAACATACCTGCGAGGCTACGGGCAAAAGTCTCACGCCGACGTCAGTTCCCGAGCACAAAACTATGCTCACAAGTAGACATTACACCAATATATACATAGACGAAACACAATACAACATGTAAGAATCAATGAGTATAAACAAAATTTCATCAATATATACATAAACGAAACAGCAAACAATACAATTAATACAACATATAAGAATCAATGAGTAAGTAACAACATTACATTAAAACTTTTAACACGAGGTAAATTGTTGGCAAATAGAGCTAACAAAGGCTTGAAAGCTGAATATTTACACCAAAAATAAGTAGACCAAACCATTTGAAAACAAACAATAAGAAGAACACTAAAACTAATGAAAATACAAAAACATAGGACAATAGTTAAAACAAATAATAAAAGCAAAAGTAAAAATAAATTAAAGTAAAGTGATGCCCTACCTACTAGGGCAAAATGCCCCTCCCTGCTTTAATTATTCACCCACTATATCTTCCAATATCTTCTAAAATTGAGTATATCATGATCCCTTATGTTCAAATAGAAAAACAAGCAGTGCTTATGTTTTGAACGTTAGTTTTTCCTTAAAAATTTTCCTTAAGTGAAGAAGAGAATCTTTTTCTTCGCTCGTGGGATCGAAATCTCTCTATTCGCGAGTAGAAGGAGGGGGCCTGGAGGAGGGGAGAGCCCACTACCCACTGGGGCGTCATTGGGTCGGCCATCCAGGACTGTAAGAGAGTTCCCCTCCGCACTATACGGGGGGGTGGAGGAACTAAGCCGTCGAGAACCGACGCAGTCCCCTACCGAAGAACCAAAAATAACGGAAGAAACTTCGGATGGAGTAAGAGAAACGAAGAAAGGCGCAAAAAAAAAAACGAAAAAATGGAGAAGAAGAAGAAAAAAACACATGAAAAGACAAACGAACAAAATACGTCCGACGAAGAAGAAACGCACGAAGAGGAATACACGGAGGTCCCTCTAACCGACAAGAAGGAAGTCCTCGAAAACAGTTACTTCTTAGACAGCAAGGACTTGGTCCTCAAGGTATTTGGCTCTCACCTGTGCACGCCCCAAGAGACGACCCAGAATTTTTCCTACTTGGCATTGCCAAGTGGCAATTCAAGGGGACCTTCGAGGTACCTTTTTCACCGGACGAAATAGTAGCGTTGATGTTGAATGGCACGGTGTTCATCCCACTATCGGACGTGAACGCCGTGAACACGTCCACATTCAAAGCTATAAAAAATGGGCAAAAAACGTCCGAAATAAAGTGAAAGTGCAAAATACAAGTGTATAAAATATAATGATCAGCCCAAAATGGAATTAAATAAATAATGATAAAATAATTGATAATATCAGTGATTTGGAAAAGTGTACATAGAAAGTGTGTTAATTAATTTACGAAATATATCTATTATCAAATTATCTATTGTGAATTAATCAAATAAGTGACTTAAAATTAGATAAAAAACATCAGCTGGACTGAAATAGAATTCTAAAAATGTGTTTACAACAAACGCGTAGAAATAATGTAAAATAATTAAAATAATGTGTAGTTAACGTTAGAAATATATAATAATGTGCATATATATATGTAGATTTTGAGAAATAAATATTTTAGGACTATAAATTATTAACTCTTATGAGTCAATGTGAAATTTGTATTGTATTCTTAATAAAGTGTGAACCGTGAACAAAAGATACCTCCCCAGCACCAGAATGACGGAACCTATACCAAAGAACAACTAAAAGGAAACAAGAAATTGCGAAACAATAATATTAAAAAAAAAATCTCCAAATGGGACAAATTAGAATGACAATAACAAATACAAACTAATTAAAAGATCTCGAAATGGAACAACATTAAGAAATAATAAAAAATAAACCAATTAACAAATAGAGATGGCCCATTCACCGGGCACCCACATACATATCTGACTACCACATCCTTCCTTTTCTCCCTATTACCCTCCACCCTCTCTTACCACCCCCCCCCTCCTTTTATTCTATCTTTCTCTTTCAAGATTCAAGATTCAAGGTACACGATTATTGTCTCGTAAGTCTACCGGTGGTAAAGGTCCGCCTAAGAATTGGCATGGTAAAAGAGGCTTTACTTAAGAAGACCCTTGGACAAGAGAACACCCTTTATTCATTCGTGGGAGCGAAACCTCCTTTTTTTTGCGTGCAGAAGGATGGTGCCCCAACCAGATGGAGCCCACTAACCCAGTGGGCCCCCATGGGGTCGGCCCCCCAGGACTGTAAGAGAGTTTTACTCCGCACTATACGGAGGAAGGGGAACTAAACCGTCAAGAACAGCCGTGATTGAGACGATTTACAAGCGAATCAACGTCCTCCTCATTAGACTGATTGAGACACCGAACAGCTATGCTACCATTTGCCACACAATGCAGGATGTTGAGCGGCTGGTCTCGGACGAGATGAAGGTTCACCTCCAGAAAATCTAGCTTGAGGCTAATATCCCGCAAGATATATTAGCCAAACGTACGGTTATCCTAGGCCGGTTGACCCACTCTTCACTGAAAATTCATGTGAAGAGATCAGGAACGAGATCACGGGATCACGGAAAAGCAAAAATGGGCCAAAATCTCAGAAGTAGAAAAGTTTGGCAAAGCAAACAGCATTGTCAAAATTATCTTCACAAGCATCGAGATACCACGAAGGGCAAAATATTAAGGACTAATCGATCTCTGCTACAAGTGCTTTGCAGTCGAGAAACATCTGACCAAAGACAGCAAGGCAACACAAGTGACATGTTTAAACTGCTCAACTCAAAATCCGGGCATTTCTGGAAAGACTGCACAGAAAACAAGCAAAAGTGCCTGAACTGCGGAGTGGACCACAGGGCCTTGGCCATGAGACGCTCTATCCGCGAAGAAGCCATCCACGCGAAAAGGGACAACCTGAAAAATGAAAAGGAGGCAAAGTCTAAGCAGAACTATGCAGAAGCAACGGCCCCGAGGACCAACGTCAGAACAAGTACCCCGAGGCTGGTGATGCCACAGGAGGGGAGAGAGATCATGACGATGATCATCTTCGCTCATATGGCAGACCTGGCTAACCTAGGCACTTTCTCCAGTGAGCTTAACCGTCTACTGCAGATAAACGGAATAAAGAAATAGCTCTGGTTCCCCGACAATCCAGATTCGGAGGGACTATTAAATATACACTTTACCGATCAGTCGCAACGGGAGCACCAACCAAGCAATGAGTCCCCAAAGACAACACTACTATGAAAGAACCATAATCAAACGTGACAGAAGAAACTACGGAAGAAGGGGAGGAAACTAAAAAGAGCGCGAAAAAGAAAAAGAAAAGAGGAAACAAGAAAAAGAACGCACAACAAGGAAAAAAACAACGAGCAAAATTCATTGGACAAAGAATAGGTACACAAAGAAGACTAGTTGGAAGCCTCTCTAAACGACAAGAAGGGCGTACTCGAGAGGGGCTACTTCTTCGACGGCAAGGAACTGGGCCTTAAGGCGTTTGGTTCACCCCTGCGCCCGGCCCCAAAAGAGGATCCAGAACTTCTCCTCTAAGGCATCGCCGAGCGGGAATTCAAATGGACCTTCAGGTAACCCTACTCACTTTATGAGGTATCAGCACTGTTGCTCAAGGGCACCGTGGACATACCACCATCAGACGTCCACACCCTAACTATGACTACTTTCAAGAATCTCGAAAGTGGCCAGAAAACGTCGGACATAAAGTGAATAATTATAAGTGTAAAATACAAGTGGAATATACTGATAATAAAACCAATAGTGAAATGTATAAATAATTATAATACTAATAACAAAAACAGTGAAATAAGAAAAATAATAGAGTGAGTTAAATATAAAAAAATAAAGTGAATCTAAATAGAATAAATTAAATAATTAGGCGTGCTAAAAAAATGCGAATTTAAAATAAATAATCAAAATATATAGTGTATTTTAAACAAATAATTGACTCGAAATTTAATATGTGAGTGAGTTTAATATTACCAAATTAAAGAATAAATTAAATAATAAAATGATTTCAAAGTGCAAATTTAGAATAATCAATATATATATATATATATATATATATATATATATATATATAGTCTATTTCAACAATTAAGCGACTCAAAATTCAAATTAAAATATCAAATATGAAAAATGAATAGTACAGATTTGTTGTAATAACGAAGAAACAATTAGAATAAGAATTAGAAAATCATAATGTTTACAGTATGTGTAATTTTTTTGTTTTAGGTACTAAATTTAATTCCCACTATAAATAACACAGGGGAACAATTTTAATCACATTTTCTGGTTACTTAGATTTATCTGCCAATTTTAATAATTTTTTTCATGCTGATTTCCAATATATAATCCATTTTTACTTACATGCTATAGTTATTCTGTAATTTCTATTTTCTCGTTTCTCTGAAAACTGCCCTCCGGACGAACAGAGAGGGTGCTTGTAGGAAGCAAATACTTCACAGTACATAGTAGTAAGATAGTAATAAGTGTTATTGTACAAAATATTGACATTATTGTTTCTTTTTTAAGGCCTCATGTTAGAGTGATGGCTTTGTCAAGAGGAAATTGCGTTAATGATCCAGACACCTTCTTCTACATATGTGGCTGTTACATGCTAATTCGTCAAAGGCGCAATATATCAAACTTTGTGATCCGCACCTATAAGGCATATTTTGATGTTCCTCTTGGCGATCAAGATAAGAAGTGGGCCCCACATGCTGTTTGCCATAGTTGTGTGGAACATCTTCGTGAGTGAACGAAAGGAAAGAGAAATGGTCTTCCTTTTGGAATCCCCATGGTGTGGTAAGAGCCAAAGGATCATGTATCGGACTGTTATTTCTGTCTGGTGAATACAAAAGTGTGAATCGGCACAAGATCGACTACCCCAACATTCCCTCGGCGATCCGACCAGTTCCTCATTCTGAGTCTTTACCAGTTCCGATTTTCAGTGGATATGCTTCCTCCGAGGATGAAAATGATGTACCTGATATGGACGTCCACGGAATGGATTCGAGTCTGCAGATTCATCATCAGATGCTGAACAGTTATTAGCTCTTCACTGTTTTAATTAAAAGGAGTTGAATGTCTTGATATGTGATTTAGTGCTCTCTAAGAAAGCTGCAGAACTTTTAGCCTCCAGGTTAAGTGAAAGACATATGCTTGACAGGTCGGTACGGGTATCATATTACCAAACAAGGAAGAGTACATTTGTTAAGTATTTCTCTGAGGACAAACCATTTGTATACTGCCACGATGTTCCTAGTCTATTTACCGAGTTGAGACTTAGCACTTATAGCCCTGCTTAGTGAAGACTGTTTTTGGATAGCTCCAAGCGTAGCCTCAAGTGTGTCCTTTTGCATAATGGACATGGCTTTGGTGCAGTTCCTCTGGGTCACTCTGTCTATCTGCGAGAAACTCATGATGATATAAGAATGGTCATAGATTTATTTAAGTACCATGAATACAATTGGATCATATATGTACACCTTAAGATGGTCAACTTCCTCCTTGGCCAGCAGAAGGGATGCCAAAAATTGTTAATGAGCCAATCGTAAGCCGAGAGAAGATCGTTTTTCCTCCACTTTATCTCAAACTGGGGTTGATGAAGCAGTATGTCAAGGCGTTGAGCCCTGACAATGATTGTTTTCAGTACATAGTATCGGGGTTTCCTGCTTTGTCATACGAAAAAATAAAAGCATGAGTATTTGATGGTCCCCAAATCCGAAGACTTCTGAGTGATTCTAGATTCGTGAACACCATGAATGAAAAAGAGAAGGCAGCCTGGCTCTCATTTTCTGCCGTTGTTCGTAACTTTTTGGGAAACTAAAAAGCGCATAACTACCAGGATCTGGTTACTAATATGCTTTTAACATATGGTGATCTGGGATGCAACATGAGTGTGAAGCTGCATTTCCTAAATAGTCACCTCGACCGATTCCCAGAGAATCTGAGAGCCGTGAGCGACGAACAAGGGGAACGCTTCCATCAGGATTTGATGACGATGGAAGATCGCTACCAAGGTGGGTGGGATATATACATGATGGCAGACTACTGCTTGATGATTAGAAGAGATCAGCCAGAGAAGACTTAAAAGAGAAAGAGTTACAAACACAAATTTTTGCCCGATTGAAATCAAGAAGAGGTCCTCCAGCCTGGTGTACGGACATTAATAAATTAGCATCTATTTGATTACAGTATCTGTAATCCTAATGTGTAATTCAAGTTTCTTCTCATAGGCAATAAAATGTTTGTCCCAAAAAACCTGCTTTACTATAAATAACGCAAAAGGATGATTCAAAATTACTTCAGGGCATGATGATAGGCGTGATAAAATGAAAATTATTGTATAATATTAGTTATTGATATTACGAAAAATCTGTAGCATTTAGAGATAATCTGATTTCAGATTTAAATTCAGTATGCTCGAATTAGGTAGTAAAATGTACTTTTATAAATTTACCGAATACATTGTTCCCTAGTGTAATTTTTTGAATTGTATAGTAATAAGAAACTGAATCCCAGGTCTTATTGAACCTTTATCTTCCTACTTGTACCTGTAACTTTCCCTTCTCTACTAAAATTTATTTTCCCCACTATTTACTATTTATTTACATGTATGTATTATCTCTATGTTATTCATTACTTAACAAACCTTGAACCTTAAACCTTGTACACGACTGTTTGGAATTCTTGGCAGAAGTACCTCGAAAACACATCTCACTACCTGGAAAAGCAGGCAACGGTTTAGGTAATATTTTGCCTACGCCTCTAAAAATCTGTTTTCTAATTTTAGAACTAGATCTTAAGAAAGAGAATACTATACCGGTGTCATATTCATCGTCATCATCATTTACTTATCATCATCTTTCCTTTTTCAGGGGCTCCACTTAGACAAGTGACTCCTTAAGTCCCTGGCCCACCTCCCTACGTAAACTGCCGTCAGATGAAAAAGGGGATTGCCATACATGTTTCGTACCAATTATGCAAGGCAATTGCATGGCCATAATTGGGGGCATTGGAGGAAGCTGGTTTGAGGAATAGCCCACAGCTGATAACTATGTTAGAAACTCTTCCGGAAAAGGGACGGACCCCTACCTCCGCTGTTCATCCCAGCGGGAGACCCTTCCAGGACCATAGAGGGACATACAACTGTTTCTATGGTATGTTGGGATGCGGTCACGATTAAAAACCCTCGGGGGTGAAGAGTCGTTGTTAATAAGTCCTCCATAAGGATCACACCCGGATTAATCTCACCCACCATTATCAGTCATCCAAAAGGCGTTTCTTTTTTCCATCTAAGCGGCTGGTAAGCGTGGAGGGGGAGGGGATCTCTCTTCATCCCCAAGGAAAATAAAATTATAAACACGAAAAACAAACACGCACACAGGAACAAATGAAGCCGTGTAACCACCCAAAGAATAACAAATCTTAGAAAGCAAGATTTGCACCCCCCCACCAGCGAGGCTGCAAACACACCAAAATGGTGCCCCACCCTGCCACAAGAATCCGCCCTGAGGATAATAGCTGGACAGCCAAAGCCAGATCGAGGCAAAGTATTCGAAACGGTCTTCGGAAAGCTAAGCGTGGCCTTTCCCAGACTAATCGACACCCCAGCCGGTTACGTCGAAATCTGCGAGAAAGAGGCAAATGTTGAAACGCTGACGAAAGAGATGGGGCAACGTGATAAAGGAGATAAACCTCCAGCCAAGCACTCCCCCTCAGATCCAGGCACATCGGAGTGTGATATGCAGGCAGCTCTACCCTTGGATCGGGCAACATAACAGGGAACAAATCATGGAAGAAATAACAAGAAACCAGTCGTGGGCTAAAGTCGTGGAGATAGTGAAGTTCCGTAACAAACGGGATAACACACAATACCAAAACGTTTTCAAAGTTATCTTCAGTGAGACGCGAGTAGCCCAAAAGGCTGAAGAAAGAGGACTGTTACTTTTCAATGCCAAGATCAGCGAAGAGAAAATGGAGAGGGAGGAGTTCACCCTCACCCAAAAGTATTCTTCCAGTGTTTCAAAATGGAGCACTACTTCCGCAAAGCATAACGTGTTCTAAGTGCAGTGGAAAAAGCCACAGATAGCGAGAATGCTTGGCACAAACAGAAGGGTCTCCAAACTGCGGGCTGAACCATGGGGTAATGGCCATGTCCTGTCAACCCCAAAACGAGATAATCAAAAGAAAGAAAGCTGAGAAAACGAGGAGGACTAATACCTTTTATGCCCAAACGACGAGAACAGCCTCAACCAGAACTACCAAACAGCAACAGCCAAAGACCTATCTAAAGCTGAAAAACAAGATTTTCCACGAAGATTCTTACGTGTATCTTATTTGCGCAAGTTAGCAATATTACGAACCCGGGATCCTTCGCGAAAACACTGACTCTCATGCTTACAAAGAACGGTATGTCAGAGATGTGGTTCCCGGACGACCCACCATCGGGAGACGTCCTGCAGCTGCAATTCCTGCCAAAGGGTGCACTAGAGACACCGGTGACTCCATTTTTCCAGAGGAAAAATACACAGGATATGAAAAAGCAGCGAAGGCCACGACTGAGAACAATAAATCAACCAGGAAAGACCCAAGATTGGAGTTACAAATGCACCGTGAGAAGGATTAAGCAAGCAAAAGGCAACCTCACGAGCTCATCGTCCTCAGAATCTGATGCTGATGAGGTCGAAAACAGGGCAACTAAGAGCCCCATAAGCGCAAGAACTAGGTCGAAGACTTCGAACAGTACTTACAAGTACGATGAAGAGGAGATCAACCTCAAGATAATCACAAATAAGTAGACCCCAGACCCAGAGAAGCTCTCCCCTAAGGAGATATATCAGGGAATCTGGGACAAAAGACTCAAATGGACCTACTTAGCACCAGAATTAGAATTAGACATTGAACAGGCTATTCTCGAAGGAAAGGTGAAATTGCACAAAGATTCCTGCATCACCCTAAGTGATGCAGAATACAAAAAGATCAGGAACGGCAAAGTCCACAACACTTGATTTGACTCACCAAAAAGAACAAAAACACTCAAGAACAAGAAAACAATGGAGAACATCAACAACACTTTAAAATTACTCACACTGAATGTGGATGGATGAAAAGGAAAGTCCATTCCTTACAGCATCTTCCGTAAATTGGACCCGGACATCATCCTCATGCCAGAACATGGCGTCAACACAAACACTGACACAATAAAAATACATAATTACATAGCAATACAGAAGAACCACACACAAGAAAGATTTGATGGCGCACCCATCGCGATCGGAAAAAACAAGAAGTTCAAAACGCTACCGGACTTAGACGAATCATTCTTGGCTGTCGAGATCCCGACCCTGGTTGGAGGCCTAACTATTGCGGCAGCCTACCAGCCACCCAGGCGCCAATACCTACCAATCAACAACTTTTTCACACTCTTCGGGCACATAAGGCTAGCGTTGCTAGGCGCATCGACCAAAGGGGAAGAAACCTGGAGCTACTATTTAAAAGAAATAGGTTCTGGAGAGTCGGACCAGACTTCCCAACCTATCAAACGCACTGTTTATTGACAAAACCGGAAATTGTGTTAGCAAGTACAGAATTCCTCTTCAACCTCGTCAACGCACCAGGCCCAGTGATCCCGAGTGATCATATCCCCATCATCACCACCATTTCGCTTGCGCTAATGCTCAAGCCAAGCCTGTCACACTTAGGAAATGCTACGCAAAAGCTAACTGGGAGCAGTACAGAGAAATGCTCAGCACCTGGCAGACGCAAATCTCGAAGAAATTGATGAGGAGATTGATAAGATCACTAATCTCCTCATTCAAGCTATTCAACGATGCGTCCCTAGAATCTTGTACAAAATGCTCCCACAACCTAGGTGGACGGATGAAATGAGGTAAATCGCCAGGGAACACAGGGAGACTACGAAGAAGTCGGTAGGACACGCCCAAACAGGGAAATGGCAGCCCGAATGAGACAGTTAAGCGAGGAGCTAAAAAACATAATCCCCAAGAAGCATAAAGAAGCATGGGACGATATCATAGGCAGCCTAGACAGGGAGAGAAATCCTTTAAATTTTTGGAATAGCATCCGAAAACTTAGGGGATTGCCTCCCAGGCCTAGGGCACAAATAAAATGAGGCGACAACATAATAGAGGATCCGGAATCTTTCGAAAGGAAATTCAGAAGAGATTGGAAATAGATCTTTGAATATCACGTGAGGAGGACGATGATTTCGACCAGGACTTCGAATACCAGCTACTCGAAGACCACGGAGCAATGATACATAGGACTCAGCCACACCCGCAAGTATCTAGGGAAAGAGAGATGGTTAACCACGAGCGCCCCATCACCATTGAAGAAACCATGAACACCACAAAGAACAACCTAGTAAATGCCCCACTGCAAATTATTCAGGGCATGGTGAACACCATGAACGCATCCCTGAATACAGGCTACTTCCCAAACGGGTATAAAATGGCTAAAATCATCTTTATTCCGAAAGGGAATAAGCCTCCAGACCAAGTGGCTAACTATCGCCCATTCTCTCTCCTCGAAATACCAGGCAAGATCTTTGAGAAGATTATAGTTGAAAGGCTACAATCTCAACTCGACGAGCTAGGCCGCATAAACCGCAACAACATGGGCTCCGTCCAAACAATGGCACAGAAACGGCCCTGGCGCTCCTAACAGAAAAGATCGCACATTTTAGAGCTAAGGGTCACTATGTAGACATCATGATGAAGGACGTGCAGAAGGCCTTCGACAAGGTTTGTCTAAGAGGACTCCAATACAAGATCCTGGGCCTCCATGATCGAAGAACACAAATCGCCAGATTTTGAACTCAAAGTGGGCGTTCCCCAGGGGAGCTGCCTGAGCCCTCTGCTGTACCTGGTCTACAGGATCGACCTCCCTACTCCAATACACAGGGACACGATGTATCTTCAATACGCAGATGACCGCACACAGATCGTACCCAGGAGGGTGGGGAAAACAAGGGATCAGGCGATTAACAGTATTGCAGAAATCTTTAACATCAACCAATACGAGAAAAGGTGGAAAATCCGGACAAATAGGGACAAATTTAAGATCCTCCCGCTGGGCCACAAGTCGACGTGGCCCATTTTAATAAATGGGAGGAGATATGGTTACTCCACCGAAGGCACCATCCTAGGCCTAAAAATCTCCGACCACGGATACTCGAGTCACTACCAGGAGAGGCAGAATATGGCAAAGAGAGAAATCTCTAATCTATATAGGTTTAGAAATCTTAGCTCGGCGAATATCAGGAAAATATACCTGATGTTTATCCGGGCTAAGCTCATCTACCCTGCAATAGTGACTCAAGCGGCCAGTAAGACCGCTATGAGGAGGTTCCAGCGAGTGCAGAATTCTGCATCCTTATGCATAAACAAAACCAGACAAAGAGAGTATCATCGGTAAAGGGACCTGCACCGCAGACAAAGCCTGGAGCCCATTAATCTCGTAACACAGAAACTGGCCAAAAACGTCTGGTCGACATTAGCCAATGATATCATCCCAGAGCTAAGAAGAACAAGTGGCAACATAAACATCCTTTCCAGATTGCTTGAAAAAGTCGCCCGAAATCGATTTTTCCCTAGCACTAAACTCTGGGCCGAGGAAAACAGTACAATACTTTATACATAAACAAGATAGAGTACGACACCATAAACACAACAAATATAATCACAAATAATAAAAAAAACAAACAAATAAAATCAGAACAAAACACTAGGTAAAACACTGAATTAGATCACTAAAAAAGGCTCGAAAGCTACAAAATACACGGACTAAATCAACAAAACAAGGAGACAAATACACAGAAAAATATAAAGAACACAAACAGAAACAAACCGACAAGTCAACAATAGTAAAATAGAACGTACAAAAAAATAGAAAAAAATCAGTAATTAAAAGTAAACAGATGCCCGCGATGACCCTCAAACTAGGGCAAACCCTACCCTCTTTATCATCTATCTTCTTCTACTATCCATATCTTCCACTATTGAGTACATCAGATACACGATCTTGAGAAGTAACCTATTAAGACTCTTTGCAAACCTTTTACTTCCTTTAGCCTTCAACATCTATTCTTTTTACTATCACATTCACACACGGGACTCACAGTGATACGTGGGACAGGGGTCATGATAAACTGCAAAGTTATAGTTAGAGACAAGCGACACATCGTGGTTCGAATTCCACGTTAAGCTGTACGTCTCATGACTAAATAAGTCCACTTTTGTCTCCTACTATTTTCTTCGTTGTCCTATCCTGAAATTTTCTTCTTCATCTCCCTCTCACTCTTATCCACCGTACTCACAATGCTTGGAGCCTACTTTGGCTCTAGAGAGTGTGACTATCGGGGTATACAAAAGAGTACCGGGCCTCTCCCCCTCCCTGCTTGGCCGCTCCATGAGGGCCAAGGGGGCGGGGAGAGGGTCGGAAGAGCTGTTCTTTGTCTCCCACTTCTCTTTTCATTTCATTCCATTTGTGTTCATTCCCGGAAGATGACCGGCCACGGTCGAAAGACGTCTCGGAATAAAATATGTCTTTTGCGAATGTTTTGTCTCGCCTAAAATACACAAAAAAAAAAATGGGGAAGAAAAATATAGAGAATACAAGTTAAAATCAATAACGCTGCCACTGCTATGGCCTTCAACAGTGCATGTATACAACATGGCCTCTTATATATATATATATATATATATATATATATATATATATGCTTAGGCGGTATTTTAATCTTCTTGTCAACCTTTAGTCTTTTGAATTTACCTGATTTAATGATCTTAGGTTGTATTTATCTTCACTCCTCCTAAGGTTTCCATTTCATATTAATTCATTTTGTTGATTGTTTTTTTTGCTTTTTTTGTGGGCGTTTCCTCTCTTCTCCATCATCCTTATATATATATTACAATATATATATATATATATATATATATATATATATATATATATATATATATATATATATATATATATATATATATATATATATACAGTCCGTGACCTAAAGAAAAAATGGCAAACAAAAATTTACATTTAATCCATTGCTCCAGAATAATAAATGACTTTTGGCTTTTGATAAGATTCCAGCATTGGAAATTAGTCAACATTGCCAAAGTTTGGAGGGATGCAACAATTGAAGAAGGTCTGAAGTTAGAGAGAAATACAAATATGAATGCAAAAAATGAAATAATTTCAGAAGTTGAAATGTAAGTAACGTAAATATAACACGGTTTTTTTTTCGTTTGATGCAAATTAATAACTGCCAACATTTCTGCCGCAGATCTTTCAGTGTGAGATCATCTACTGACTGTTTTTCTGAAATGAAAGAGAAACTCGTCCTAACAGCCAGGACATGTGAATTTAGTAAGCCAAAAGGAAGATAGTTATATAAAATAAATATATATGAAAATAAAACAGTTTAAGTTTAATAAAAATGGCAGGTATGATAACGACTTCAATAGCAAACCTAAACAACTTTTGAATCCTGAGATGGTACTGGCGGATGGAAAATATTCATATAAAGAACCCATGAACTTGCTAGGGTGAGAGACACGTTCGTCTTAGTACTTCTGGATATGTATATGCGTTTTATTAAAATAAATCGCGTCATTGCCATCAGTTAGATTTTTCACTTCCGCTCATGCAAAATTTGTTTGCACCCACCAAACCCCTGTATTAGTGCACGTTGGGCCCTTTCGAAACTGTACTTTCCACAAGTACGAGTGATAGAATCCTATTTCTAAGTTGGATCAGTCTGTCTTCTCGCCATAAAATAGACGTGTAACAGTTTTTGTTCACGGAAGGATCTTAGTAATACTCTCTGTTGTTGATCGTTAGCTCCTAGTGCGCTTCAAATAGTAAACTAGTAACATTCTAGTGGCAATTCGAGAGGAGAATTCTCATACTAACCCCCTCCCAATTGCTATGATTGCTTAATTATACTCACGGTATCGCTACTTGGTAAAACAAGAGGTTATGCAGAAGTGACCTAACGGGGCATGAAAGAAAGAAATCACATGAGAGATGACCTGTAGATGGTGAAGAAGTACATGTTTGATTTCAGGGTGGCAAATGTGAGGATGATATTTTGTGATTTTAAATCTTGAAGCTCATATCACATGAAGCAAAGAGAAGTGGATTGTAGCAGATGCTCGATGTTTAAGTGTAAAACCGTGCTTACTCTGATTCTGATTGTGTACACACTGGAATTCGATCTACACCGATGTAACCAACCAGCCAGAGAAGGTATGGTACTCTTCAAGTCTTTTTTAGAAGGTTAAGTGAGATGTTGAAGAAATGAGTAAAACCTACATACTTACTGTAGATGTTTCTTGTAGGTTGAGAAGGAAGCGTGAATCTAGCCTGGGAGAAACTCTTGGATGACACCGACCGATTCTTGTTTAATTAATACATCTAACGGTTAAATGTCCAAGAGGAAAGTATTTCGCTTCTTAACTAGGAAGAATTTCCTACAGATAATCTCTTCTTGACACTACCCAGCAAGTTCCGGAAGATCTATTTTGCCTGAGATGGTTTCAAAGTATGGTGAAATCGCGATTACTTTTGAATGTAGACACAATATTCATAGAAAAAAATAAATATTTTACTACCTTTTATAAATGTTAGCAAAAACTGCTATCAATCTTTTCCTCCACTTGTCATCAACATTCAATGCCTGACACAGCGTACAGATAAGAGCGGGAGCCAAAGACTCAACTAAACATAACAAAACTCCAACTTGCCAATTGTTTCCATAGCATTTCCGCAGGAATCGTTTGAAAACTTGTCTAACTTAACAAGCCATTGCGAATAAATTTCCCTTATGTTGATCGAGTTTCCTTTGTTCCCAGTGAATATAAAAAGGCAGAATGTAGCCTACATAAGAAGACGTTTCCCTAAAGCGAATCTAAATAAAGAGGCCGGAAAGGATGCATTTCCTTTGTACTTTCTCTTTGTGCGGTAAACTTTGCCGAGTGACAATGCATCTGATCGTTCTCGGATGGAATCGTTCAGAAACTCGCTTTTCTCGATTAGCAATTGCAAATCTTGCATCCAAGTCGCTCATTGCAAAGTTGGTTCCAAAGTTTCTGCGGTTGGATACAGGCGAAGAGAGGGAAAAGGCGAAGGGTGATAATTTGCCATTATAGAGTAGGGCAAGAAATAGAGAGGGATGGAGAGAGAAGAGACTCCCATTCGGGTCTTCTCTTAAGGGAAAAAGTGAATGAATTTCGATGTCTCAAATCCTTAATTGGTCTGTTACTGTGTGATTCATCCATCTACCGATTCATCCATCAATATTTATGCACCTCTCTCTCATATATATATATATATATATATATATATATATATATATGGATATGAGAAATTCACAAAGTAGCGCGTGAGTAGAGCAATAAATGCAAAAAATCACACAGGAAAATGAAACTTGTTCAGTTCATTAGCAAGGAATGATAATGAACTGAACAAGTTCGAAGGTTCTTACAGTCCGCCTTTCATTTTCCTGCGGGATTTTTTGCATATATATATATATATATATATATATATATATATATATATATATATATATATATATATATATATATATATATATATATATATATATATATATATATATATATATATATATATATATATATATATATATATATATATATATATATATATATATATATATATATATATATATATATATATATATATATATATATATATATATATATATATATATATATATATATAACTCTTTAATTTATAATGGGGATATTTTCAGTGTATTTGAATAATAATATCATCTTAGTTTGGTTATGACTTATGTTTTTTAATCAAAGTTATTTCTAATAATTCTTTTATAATATCAAAAAACAAAATGGTAAAGTTCAGAAATAAATATAAGTATCGAAATTTTGTGATTTTTTTAAAACCTAACGAATACAAATGGTGAAGTTCAGAAAATTTATTTTAATATATCTTCTTCTTCTATAACTCTATAGTTTAGCAACGTGATATTTTGAAAGGGGGGAAATTTAGTTTAGAGTTTCTTTTTAAAATTAATATAATTGGTAAAGTTCAGAAAATTTATAAAAAATTAACCATGGCTGCTTTTCTTAGATTTTAAATTTTAATCTTAGTACGGCGAAGCCATTGACTGGGACGGTAGATAAAAAAAATGACTACAATGCTGACGGTCTTTAAGAATTTGCATAAAATCTGCTAATTACTCATCGGGCCAAATAATATAAATTTGGGGAGTTTTTTGCGAAGAACTTTATTCGTTTTATACTTGCTATGTATGCGTAAAGTATCAGAATTAATATACAAGCCGCTGTTCTCTTCCTTAACAGGAAGAGCTTGGTTACACAGGCACCCCTGCGGGGTGTGGCCTACGGCCTTATTTGCTAATCTTAACCGCCTTTTTTAATCCCCTTTATAGATTCTTTATTTTAACACCCTGAACACCCTTTTCTTCTTTTTCTTCATCTTCATCTTAATCTTAATCTTCATCTTCATCTTCTTCTTCTTCTTCTTCTTCTTCTTCTTCTTCTTCTTCTTCTTCTTCTTCTTCTTCTTCTTCTTCTTCTTCTTCTTATAAAGGAATTATTAGAAATAACTTTGATAAAAAAATTAAATCTACTTAGGTGACAACGGAACTAAAAGAAAAAATCTTATTCAAACCTTAAAAAAAAAATCGTTTTTAAAATATAGAGTTATGGGTTCCCATTTCTTTATTCTTATCCTCTAAGTAAGGAATATTTTCCCTGAGACACCTTTAAGCAGCCTACAGGAGACCGCAGAGGAATTTAGGCGTAGTTTAAAAAAGAGAAATAATAATACTTTTTCTTCTGACGAAGCAGCCGCCATAAACGCCTAAGCTCCCGCCATCGTCCCTCGCCGGCGATCAGCATGCGACCGAGAACCAGCATCGCCTCATAACCATCGTCCAATTATTTCATTCGACTGTGATTAAGCAAAGAATGATGAAATGATTCCAGCAAAAAGCAAAAAACAGAAAAACAGGATAATTTTTCTTCGAAATGTTATTTCCTAATTCACAAAAATTCCGTAAAGGGGTGGGATTTGAACCATGGTCACTGAGGCAGCGAGAAACCGCTTTTATCTCAATTAAACCGTTCCTTAGACCACTTGGCTACGTGGAAGACAAAAATCTTTCGCGTTCATGCAAGATTTATACATTGTATATTCGCCGCGTGTTTACCTCAACTCTCTTTTGTCCTTTGAATTCCCTATCAATTTATCTCTCTTTCATGGTCCTGATCAACCTTGCGAAGCGTAGCATAAAAGCTTGTTTATTCCGAAGATTTTTGTCTTCAGCGTAGCCGAGTGGTCTAAGGGACGGTTTAATTGAGATCAAAGCGGTTGTTCGCTGCCTCAGTGAGCATGGTTCAAATCCCACAACTGTACGGAATTTTTGCGTATTAGAAAATAACATTTCCGAAAAAAAAATTAACCTATTTTTCTGTTTCTTACGGTTTGCTGGATATATATATATATATATATATATATATATATATATATATATATATATATATCTATATATATATATATTAATGGACACTCGTTAAACAGAAAAATAAAAATGGGGAACAATAGGCATGTAGTATTTACTTTTAAAAAATAATTAAAAAGGGAACTGGACTGAGACAATGCAAATTAAAATAAGTGAAAATACCTCACAAAAAATTTGAGACAAATCCACAAAATACTAATAATTTGAATAAGCAATTACTTATCCTCGTCAGCTACACTATATATCTAGGTTTATTTTTATCAATGCTTATTGTTATCTTAATCTTCACTCTATAATCTTAGATTCATATTTTAAAAGAGATTTTATTCTATCTCTATATCTATCTTGTTCCATTTTAGGAGGGAGTACAAGTCAATTTTAAGAGAGGTTATATCACTCTTCTACCTTGCTCTCTCGTCTGTTCATTCCATCAATATGGCGCGCAAAAAGGCCCCTCAAGTGCCACCCTTTGGGCCTTTTGATCAAGGCTTTCTTGAAAAGTTACCCAATGCCAGAAACTGGTAAAAAAAATACAAAATGTAAATAAAAGCAAAAAGAATATATATAATCCATTCCAGAGGGAAACTTTAGAGACCTCTGAAATGCCGTTTTGTCTTTGTGGTTGACAGCATTCTGTATACATTATTGAGAGAGTGTCACAGAGGAACTCGGAGCCATCCTGAAAAACGTAGTCGTATGGCAGAAATGGCTCTCCTGAGTATTAGCTCGAAACCTTTAAAGAGCTCTGGTGTTGAAAACTCATCCGAAGAGCGAAGACTGGTGATGAATATTTGATAGTCTCCTTCTTGGTATGCGGCCCCATGCAAATATAAAGCAAGCAAGGCTTGGATCATGAGTGAAAGTCTGAAAGAGATTTATGTTCCGGTCTCTTAGTCGAAACTACCAAATTTCGCTTTGGTCGATCTTACAGAAATAAAGGAATAGGATTTAGGAATTAGTATCGCAGACGGAAACTAGTTATCAATCAATGTATACACGCTACAGTGAAAATAATAATTTAAACAAGTTACCATATCTTAATTATCAAATGTATTTTTATTGTCTTTAATTTGGCAATACACAGAAGGTGGGACTCATATCTTAATAGCCAGGAGGCGGCAAGTCTTTTAGGCTTGCGTGCAAATTCCATTAAAAAGAATCAATTTCTGGTGTTGAGGGCCAAGCAACTATAATGCCCAAAGTACATAATCTAACATGGTCAACAGACTTAAGTCGATATGCCCAAAATATTGCGTTTAAAGAATTATATTAAATTTTATCATTAGGAAATATGCAATTTTAATATATATATATACTTTTTAATGTGATCATGTCCTTGCTTGAAGGAGAGGAAAAATCTGTTCACGTGCCAAGTTTGGCACACGTGCCAGAGTTTGCCGACGCATGCTTTATACAATACCCTATTAATTTCCCATAGTAGCCGCGGCTAAATACAGCAAAATCAGCTTAATGCAGATTATGCCGTTTGCCTTATTTAGATGTTTTAAATAAACACATTTTTTTCTCATTCTGTGATACTCATAGACGCCGAATGTATAATCAGGTCCTTTCCAAAATTATGAAAACTAATCTCCGCGAAGATTGACAGCTCTATACATTTTCTCCATATTTTGCAAAGGGAAAACTTTGCAAAATTAGCCAATTACCGTTACTATCCCTTATGCGAATTTCAATTTCATTAACTGTAACATACTCTTCTAAACAGTCTGTTCATGCACACCGAAGCCAGAATTTGTTTATTAAACGCATTTTCCGCCCAGGCTGAGGAGCAAACAGAGAAACACTCCACTTTCTATAAACGTCCCTCTGTTTTGATTGTAAACAGCTCTTACAAGACGGGCAGAGAAGACGGGGTTTGGGGGCAGAGGGGCAGGGAGCCAAGGAGAAGTGGCCGAGGAGTTGTGGGGGATCCGGAGGGATACCCTTAAATTCCATCCAGAAATAGGAAGTCTTGAATAAAGTGAAGGCGAACTTACAAATTAATTATTTTGGAGAATGGGGAACCAGTCTTAAAATTTTCATCTTCGTTGAATACCTAAAAAGTTAAGAGAAATAAAGGGAAGGAGACGAATGAGTAAATGGCCTATTCAAAGTTAATCCATAGCAATGCGAAATTCATTGACAGAATTTCAAATTGAAAATGTTTACTCGTTTTCAAAGAACCTGTTTGTGCATTGCATTTCACTTCCTAATCCACTCGCAGTCACACACGCGCCACCTTTATTCTACGGTATGCGTGCGCATTTGTGGAATCCTGCGCGTTTGGCGACTCGATAGAGGGCGTTGCGAGGAGTAGATGAGACTTCTTAATATAATTCCTTATATTTATGTATATATGAAAAAGGAGAAGTCAATAGAACGTTCAAAAATGAAAACAAACGAAAGGGCAGCGGGGAAAAAAATCTCAGAGGAGGCCGAAAATCAACAGAGGAGATTTTCTTCTCAACATAGACGCTACGATGAATTTGAAATCTAAATATTACCTCCTTGCGTCAAGATTGCCCACCATTCCGACTTCGTTTGTTTAAACCAAACAAACAACGCTGCTCAACAAAGTATAATGAAAAGTCATATAAACAATTTTCACAATTAATACTATAGGGTCGGTGAATTTTATGTTTAACTTATTTAATTAAATTTGCTTCTTATTTGTATTAACCTTCAAAGTTATGCTTGATAAAATATATATTTGTAAACATCTCGACGAAATATGAAGCCACTTTATAGCTATTATAACCCAAACCCCGCCCCACCCCCCCACTGCTCAATAAGAAAAATTACAATTACGATTTTTATCGTTTTGTTTGTTTTCTTCGTATAACCATGTGCACGCTTGTGTTCGCATAAATATAAACGATCACTACGTGCCTATACGCATGGAGCACTGATACTAATTATGATACAGCGCCATGGTGTTTCGCTGTTTCTTTCGTGATCATCAGTTTGCTCTCCCACAGCCACCCGCGGCCCCAAAAGAGAATCCTCAGCATTTCTTGTCTCCGCGAGCGACGAGTAAGCGAAAGGCGTCATTTTGACGTACCTTCTGAATTCATAATTAATGTTCGACGCCGAGCAAGAGAGACGGAGCTAAACCACCTTGTGCCGTATTCTGCCTTTCCTCCTCTATAACTGAGGGAAAACCTCCACTTTATTTGATCCCGAGGGACCACTTGGGGGTGTCATCGCTCGTCCTGTTTTGATGGGTTAAGTTTTTGCGCGGAAAGCATCGGTTTGGAGCGATTATTTGTCCTTCAACAATGCTCTTTGCCAGGACTTCGCTTGTAAATCAGGAGAATAGCAGTTTTAATGTTTTGCCAGGACCTCCCTTTTCACATATTTATGAGATGCTAGACCTGAACATACATTTATACTGTTATATATATATATATATATATATATATATATATATATATATATATATATATATATATATATATATATATATATATATATATATATACAAATTGTCAGGAAGGAATATAATATAATGCCTTAAGCCATCATTGATTACACACTTCGCTACAAATGCACAACTGTCCAAGCTTTTTTGTTTCCATTTTAACATGTTCAAATGCGAGCTTTTTTAAAGTGATGTTCAATCATTGGTAATTCATTCAATAACTTCCCCTTCAAATATTCGAACACAACATAAAATTGTCGTATGAATTTACTGTGCGGGGATAAGACTCGAAAGAAAGTTCGATTTTTGTTCGTTTTTTTCAGGGAGCTTTAAGGATTACCCTCATATATCATCAATTGTTTTTTAATTACCTTCTATTTAAGCTATTTTTTTACACATTCATAAACCTATTGTGTTGAAAGTAAATTAGATTAGAAAGTCATAAATGTTCTCTTGGTTAAAATAATCCATCATGATATGGCCGTTCCATCCTAAGGAGTTTATGTTACAATCTAAGGTAAGAGGTATACTTTTCAAAGCTTAATGTCTTCATTTTTTGCGATTATGTCAAATCATCTTGTATTGATTTATTTTCTGTTTGATTATGTCAAATGCTTTTATATTTATTAATGTATTCATTTGCAATTACCCCAATGCTCTTTTATTTATTAAATTTTTGCTTAGTAATTTTATCCTGGTCAGTTTACGCACGAAACCATCTTATTTTCTTTCTTTTCGCTTGTCTTAACCACCCCCTAGTAATGGGAGAAATGTTATAACAAAATCAGTTAATAGGTAAACTGCCTCCATTACTTTACCTACCCATTACAGTTACAGGCTTAGATTTCTTCCATTTTCATCGTGTCTGTTGTAGGGTGACCGTGATGAGGGCACGCCAGAAAATCGGGATACAGATCCGAGTGCAAGGATTAAATAAACAAAGTTGAGTGCGGTTGGCCTAAATAATCACTTCTTTGCGGTTCTGGGATTAAAGAAACTAGGGGTAGAAAAATAGCTTTACTACGAGGGGCGGTCAATAAGTTTTGCAATCCGGATATAAGGAAACGAGATATGAGGAAAAGTGTTTTATTATTTATTTAATATAACTACCCTCGACTTCAAAGCACTTGCGCCACTTGTCCCTGAGGCTTTGAATTCCCGACAACCAGAAATCTCCAGACTGATGTTCAATCGACTCCTGGACGGCGAGCTGGACATCTTCATCGTCCCCAAACCGGCGTCCAAACAGTGCAGCCTTGAGCTGGTGGAATAAGCAGTAGACGCTAGGGGCCAGATCTGGACTGTATGGGGTATGGCTGAGCTCCTCAAATTCGCACTCGTGCAGGGCAGCTTGTGTAGCTCTGGACTAGTGGACAGGGAAATTGTCGTGGAGGATCAGTACACCGCGTGACAACTTGCCGCGCCGCTTCTGACGGATGCACTTCTTCAACCCAGCCAGTTCCTTGGCGTAATATTGGCCTGTGGTGGTCCTTCCACGAGGCGTATAGTCCACCATCAACACTCCCTCAGAATCCCAGAAGATGGTCGCCATGTTCTTCCCGGCTGAGAGATGGGTCCAGAACTTGATGGGGATCGGAGAGCTCCTGTGCTTCCAGGCCATGCTTTCGAGCTTGGTCTCGGGATTCCAGTGATGGACCCACGTTTCATCACCTGTCCCTATACGTGACTCGAATCCACCGGGTCTTGGCTGTACAGGAGCAGCAGCTCCTCCGAACTTTGACGACGTTGAAGTTGATCATGGGGCGTGAGGTTTCTAGGGACCCAAAGGGCAGAGACCTTGGTCATGGCCAAATTGTCGTGGATGATGTTGATAACACTTCCATTAGATATTCCAAGTTTTCGCTCGATTTCTTCAAACTCCACCTGCCGATTTTCGAGGAGCATCCTCTCTACACGGGCCTCATTGTCCTCGTTGGTCACGTCTGAAGAGCATCCTGGACGGGGGTCAGTTTCAAAGGACTCACGACCATGGCGAAACTCCCTATTCCACCGAGGAATGGTTGCATAAGAAGGGGCGGTTTCGGTGTACACGGCAACCATACCTTAATGGATCTCCTTTGCATTCTTGCCTTCCTTGGTCAAATATTTAATCACTGCGCGGTGCTCAAGCTTCTCCATTGTTGAAAATTTGTGACTGACGATCTGCGATCAGCTACTGCTTCTTAAATAGACGAGGCAGGAGCGTGCGGCTGCAGGTCCGGACTTGTCATAACTTGTCCTAACACCCCCACAAACAGCCATCCCCCTTCCTCTGTTTTGCCCTACCAATTCGCAAAACTTATTGACCACCCCTCGTATATAGGAATAAAATATTAATGGCACAAGTCAATAAATGACAATAAATAAAAATGACTCGACGGGTACGAGAGTCCAAGAGAGAATGGACAGTGATTACTTCCAGAGAAAATGGCAGAGTGCAAATATCAGGGAGACTCACGTAAAGCCTAATTTACTGGAGGCTTGAATACGGCGAGTAAACGTGGCGCTGCAAAGTTCCACTTGCAAATTCCTTCTACTTTAACCTCGCTGAGAAATGAGTGAGGGAGTAATCTAGTCGTGAAGGAAGTCGATACCCGAGTGATAGATGCCTATCCGTGTCTATCTTCTGTCGCCGGGAACTCTGGCCTTAGGTACGAACAAGGCTGGTTAGAGATGACGCGCGCACCGTTGGTAGGCGGGGCACGGCGTAGAAAACTGTACGTGACTGCTAACCAAGACGGGGCTATATTGTACTAATTTCTCAAAGCTTTCATCGAAGTATTTATACTGCCTCGGCGGAAGTGGATCACCGGGGGCGTCCCAAAGTGGGACAGCGATCTCATTAGACTTGGCGCGTCAGGGGGTGGGATAGTCTCGGCGGGCCTCACAGCTTTTCGCAAAGGTCCTTGGCGCCGTGGGTCGGGCGCCGAACAGAAGGTGTGACGGCGAGAAATGGAAGCCAAACGGCTCACGCGGTCCCGCGAAATTCTCGCGGCTTCCTTGAGGCTGTCTGGCCGTATGTGTGTATCTTCTCAGGCGCCACAGGTAAACGCACCAATCACGTATTTTCGGGTCTTCCAATGCAGTTTATTGAGTATGAAGTAAGGTCAAACTCTGATGCACTCTCGTCTGAGTGTACCCCGCTCCAATATTCGTTGCCACACCTGTAGAATTGAAGCATGCTTATAAAACACCTGAGTGTACTTAGGATTATTATTTATATCCCTCGATTAAGAGTTAACTGAGATCGATTTTTGTATTCCTATTGTTGTGTTTGTAAATACGAATAATAATTTATTAATATTCAAGTTGCTTCTAACTTAAATACACATTCGTCCAAATCTGTATACTCGGTTTCAATATTCGTCACTTCACCCGTCTGATTGAAGCCTAATTATAAAATACCAAAGTATACTTAGAATTATTATTTAAAACCTTTCGTTAAGAGTTAATTGACATAGATTTCTTTTTTTTTTATTCGTCCTTTTGTGATTATAAATAAAATCCTGTTATTTGCGTTTGCGCGACAGAGAAGTTGGAATTCTTTTGTCCTATTCAGACACTTTTGTAAATAATATTCGGACATAATTTTTTTTTATTTCGTAGGATTTTACCAACATTCTAATTCTTTATTTCTCAAAGGGGACATAACACTTTAACGTGTCATCCAACCTACCGGTATCTTCTTTGGGGTCTTTTGGGAAGAGGCCGGGTTACAAATTAGGTGTTCGAGGCTATCCTAACGTTAAGGTTAGACTAAGGTTAATCTCCAGTGTTCAAGGCTAGTAGTGTGAGGATGGCCTGTAGGTTAATTCAGGTGGGGTTAGGTTAAGTTTGGTTAAATTAGGTTAATTTATGTTAGGTTTGGCTAGGTTAGGTTAGTTTATGTTAGGTTAGGTTAGTTTACGTTAGGCTTCGTTAGGTTAGTTTAGTTTATGTTAGGCTTGGTTAGGTTAAGTTAGTTTATGTTAGCTTTGGTTAGGATAGCGTTTATGCAGAAAGGGAAATATTATGTAACTTTCATTAGTATCTTCGCGTTGCCGTCTGCCCTCTATTAAACGTGAATGTAATTTTAGTATTGGATTAGGAAAAGACACTTGTTTGAAGATTTAAAATGATCCTTTGAGACAATCGTTTATTTCCTCCATGCTGTTTTTTGTGTTAAAGAGCTTAAAATGGCCAGAGAAGCCAGAGAAGCCATAACTAATTGGAATATCTTTCTGTATAAGTTTGCATCAGTTCCTTGCTCCAATACCCAACCTAACCTAATCTAACATAACCTAACCTAATCTAATTTTAGCCTAACTTTAACTTCGTGATAGCCTCGGACGCCTAACTCACTGCCGGGTCTGTTCCGAAAAAAGACCCCTACCTTGTATGGCAGCCACTGGGAAGGCGACTCGAATCTGACTCCATTTTGCCACTAACCACACTTGACGTGGTTTAACATTCAGAGTAATCCGATTCGGAGTTCCACTCAGCTAGGTAATAGTGCATACGGACGTAATATTGGTTGCAAACAAAGTTCTCGCACAACTTTTATTGACAATGATTTACGAAGAAACAATGAAGCAAAGGAAACATATTAATGAACAATGTAATCACCCTTATTTTCGAGCACCTGCTTCCACGACAAATTAGATCATAGATGCCTTTGTTGCAAAATTCAACTCGATTACTATCAAAGAATTCTCCATCTGCAGTTTTCAGTTCGTCATCATTTGCGAACGTTTCGCCATTCAAGAAGTTCTGCAGTACACAGACTAGATGGTAGTCTATTGGCACCAGGTCTGGTGAGTACGGTGAGTGAGGGAGAACTTCCTACCTAACCTCAGGAGTTTTCCACGGGTATGATTTGCAACGTGCGGTTGGGCGTTATCAATTAATTCTTGTCGTTTCTGCACAATTGCATCTGCCATCTGTTTCAGTTGTTGACTGTATAATTGAGCGTCGATAGACTGATTGCGTTCTAAGATTTCCCAGTAAATCCCTTCTTCCATATCCCACCAGACACAAACCAAAAGGTTCGTTTGATGTCGGTCGGCCTTTGCCTTAAGATGCGCAGGTTTCCCTTTGTCTGTTCAGCTTCTTTTGTTTTTCCTGTTTGAGTTTGACACCATTTCTCATCTACAGTAACCACTTTGTTCAGCCAATCAAAACCACGTTTCTTGGACTGAAGATTTATGATTTATTGTGTAGCATTGGAATCATCTTGGTCATACTCCTATACACTCTTTTTAACATTTCCAGCTTTTTTTATAAATTAGGGCACCGGAAATGCAACACAAATTCCAGATGAAGCCGAACTAACGACTTGTAGAGTGGGATTACAGTATCTTTCGATTTATATGTGAAATTTATGAATATAAATCCGAAGACATTATTTAAAGCAACAAGGGCATACTTAGAATTAGCCACCAGTAATCAAATAATCGTTATAGCTAACGCCTAAACAACCCTAGACCAAAATAATATACAAGAGAATGGTAGGCCTTCCAATTTCTTTCTCTTTCGTCCTGTTAAAAGCTTCAAAAGTGAGATGGTTGTTCATCTTAAGGAAAACCAGGCTGCTTATACAAATCTCGCATAAGTCTTATGATTATCAGTATTATTAGTAATAATTATAATAATAGGCATTCATTTATGGTGCTTTTGAAGGTTTCCACAGAACGCCTGTCTACAAACTAAAAAAAGGCAGGAAAGAAGAGAAAAGAAAAGAGGAGGAGGGGGTCATCAAAGCACGCGTAAAAGGCACAACAGAATCAAAGGGGCGTTTAACAACAGGCAGAACATTCCAAATCCTAGAAGCAAATACCCATTATGCGCGATCACCCGAAACAAACAATAATGGGGCAAAACCGGAACTTGGGGGCTTGCAAGGCCATTTATAGGTTCAGTGAGGAAGACAAGTAGGAGAGGGCCTTGGCTTTTAAGGTCTTATACGTAAGTATGAAGATTGTGGAGGTGACTCTGAATTGAATAGGTAGCCAATGCAGTTCACGAAAGGGTTGAACTAGAAAAAAATATATACAGCGTAGAAGTACAAAGGTTGAAAGGGTCTTTGAGTTGAAGCTTGAGGGCACAACGAATAGTCAGTTACAGTAATTGAGGTGGAATGTAACGAAATCATTGATGGAAACCTCCAAACTATAGAAATCAATGTGTGAGCGGATACGGCTAAGATTACAAAGGGTATTTTCAAAGATTAGCATGATGGGATTTGAGAGAGGACCTGATAATCAAGGGTAAGGTCCAGATTTTTAAAAGACCATTAAGAACCCTTAGATCCAACGAGACCATTAGATTCACCTAGGTTAAAACGGAGTAGTAGTTTTACAGCGGACAACATGCAAGGGAGTACTCATTAGTAACATATTAGTTTTGTCGTGATTGAGTTTCTGAAAGTTGGAAAGAGAGTGAGGCAGTTCTGGATGTCGTATGGTGATATAAGATTTCTAACAGTCCAGCAAACGAATCGAGTGAGGAAGATATATATTTACTTCCCTTCAGCATAGAAGTGGATTAATAGACTAATACGAGCCATAAGAATACTTGGGTGAACAAGATAAATAAAAAAAAAGGGTGAATTAAGAACTAAAGCTAATGGAAGACCGAAACGCACCTTACTGGACCTGATATTTATTCTTAATAAGAATATACCTGGTGATAGATAATAGATATGATGGGTATCAACCGAGAGACCGAGAAGCCGAATATGACTAATCACGCAGTTCTGTATTTAATTGTTTAATGTATAAATATTCGAGAATTTATAATTCTAGAGAAAAGAAAGCAGAAGTTACTACACTAAATGAATGTTGGCTGATTGAAGATAATTTAGGGTGCCCACATTGTTTATGGCAAGGATCTATTATTATTTGTTATTTGTTTTTTTTCTTCATGGAAAGCTTTACAGGAGCTGCCAAGTGTAGGCCATGAATGGTCTTTTGCAGTCTCCTTCTTTTCTTATGTTCTTATGTTATCACTAAAATACAATATATATATATATATATATATATATATATATATATATATATATATATATATATATATATATATATATATATGTATGAAAAAACTCACAAAGTGGCACGTGAGGAAAGCAATAATATGAAAATTAACTTACAGGAAAATGAAAAGATGAATCCAGACAATTTCGAACTGTATTTGCATGTTCATTTTCAAGGAATAGCATGAAAATGGAGAAGACAACCTTTTCATTTCCCTGTGAGTTAATTTTCATATATATATATATATATATATATATATATATATATATATATATATATATATATATATATATATATATATATATATATATATATATATATATTTATATATATATATACATATATATATATATATATATATATATATATATATATATATATATATATATATATATATATATATATATATATATATATATATATATATATATATATATATAAATATGCATTCATTATTTGGACTACCTGTCACGGTCATTTAGGATTTTATTATGAAAAAGGAATAACAAGCTAATATATGGAACACAACTTCATGATTTATTTGAATTTATGATCCAAGCTTTATCGCTGGTGCAAATTTCTTTAGAGAAGCGTCTATTCAGCGCTCCTTGTCCTACCATCTTAGTATGACTAACGAGCTATGGTATAGCAGTCTCATTTGTCTTAAATCTATTTTACTATTTGTTTTTATAATTCTCTTTCTTTGTGTCTTTATCTAACTTTAATTGGCAAAGACGTGGCAGTTTTCCCTTTAGCTACTTCTAGCTATAGTTAGTAGGTTCTCTCGAGCGTTGTTTCTCTCTATGGTAAAAAATGTGGGCATTTTAAATTCGAGACATAAATCGGAATTTTCTTTGGTTTAAGATGGTGATTCATGCAACAATTTCGGTTTAAGATGGTCATTTATTCCACAACATTGGTTTTAGATGGTCAATTATACCACAAGTTTGGTTTAAAATGATCATTTATACAAAAAATTCGGTTTATGATGGTCATTTATACCACATCGTTGGTTTTAGATGGTCAATTATACCACAAGTTTGGTTTAAGATGGTCACTCATACAAAAAATTTGGTTTAAGGTGGTCATTTATACCACAGCTTTGGTTTAAGATAGTCAGGCATACCATAGTTTGTGTGAAAGTGAGGTAAGTGTGGCTTTGCGTGAAGTTAAAAACTCATATCATCGTCTTCTTCGGTAATCATGTATTGGAAAAGAGATGCACGGCATGCAAGATTCGTGTTCTCTCCCGCTCAATGCCAGAAGGTGGCTCAGAGGCCATTCATCTTCTACTCATTTTCACTTCTCCCCCTTCACTCTCACTACATATCTCCCCTTAAAAACTTTCGGCCGAAATGCTCTCGTTGGTTTTCGCTTCTTAGTCTTTAGTAACAATAATGATACTCCCAATTCAATCATAACAATTTGGTTATTTTTTCGCCCCCCTCCCCCGGTCTTCAATACGACGGAGTGAACATCAAGAGAATTGTCAACCCTGAAAGTGAACTTGTGTGTGGAGGGAAAGAACACAGCTCTAAATCCCTGAGGTGAACGGACACAGAGCAACTCTTTCCGAGCTCTTATTTTGGCCTCCAGTCCTCGTTATTTGGCCGAACTCTGTCGAATTCTTCCTGCCTTTTTTTCCACTATCTCTACCACATATGTGGGCTGTTTTATTGCCACTTTCCCCCTCAAAAGTCAGTTTGGAATTAACCTTTGTCCCACTTACTCCGGTTTCTTCCATCTCCCTTGCCTTTAATGTAATACGCCTCGTAATAAAGCTCGACTTGCTTCGCTCTCTTATTGGGCTCCAATATGGCGTCTAATAACGCACGCCGTAGCATCGTTGCGGTCATGGGCCTATTGTGAATCACCTTACTTTATTTGACCTGGTATTGATAGAACTGTTCATAATACAATCAAAAATGTTTTACATTTTATATAATTCTAACCGATTCCTTCTTTCGTATAAATACCTAATTATGTCCTACAAGTTAACGAAGGGTCCAAAAGCGTTGCTGAAATATACTGCAGCCTCTGCAATGCCGACCCGACTCAAATTGAGTTTCCTTTGGACGATTAACCATGTTTATTTTGACTTAACTTAACTGTTAATTATAATCATTGTTGCTACTTTAGCTGGAATAATATTATAGTGTCGAAACATTTCCTCTTAAAAATTCCGGCGAAGAGGAACGAGTCTACGACCTGTTAATGGCCCGAAATCTGAATCCACCGAGGGGCATGATTAGCTCTACCCCACTCACCGACTACCTTAATTCCATTCTTATGACAATTAAATGATATCATATGGGATATACATCTATCATCTTTACTTTAAATAATAATAATGTTCACTGAGTATGCGTTGGTATGTTCTAGGGAGGAAGGACAAGGATGTAAGAGTGATATGAACGGAAGCCACCTTGAGCTTCCCCTATTGCTTGACTGCAGGCCTAGAAATGATTCAAGGTTAGGATAATTCCAAGGCTGAATAAGCATAATAACAAGAGTTTAAATATCTTATTGTATCAGTGTCTTCTTTCCTGAGCCACAAGACTCCAAGCAGCCATCTTATAGATCGTTGCCAAATACACTTGTATTCCATAAATCCTGTTACACTCGTTACCACGCTCTCAACAAAAGACTTAATGACAGCTTTGATGCAGTTAGATACGTTTTTATTGTTTGAACACATACATATGTGTTTAAATTGTAATATAAATCAATGTAGCCGCAGTCGACGCGAGCACAATCTCCATCTGAGACCTGAAAGACAAGCACATGTAGCGGACGAAGTCCTTCCTCCTGCTGGCCTACACGCGGTTGAGGAGGAGTTCAGTTCATTGACGTTGCTGTGGCAGACCAGGCAGGCCTTGTCCTCGACATGCACCCACACGCTGCAGTCGACCAGAAGATCATATTCGACTCCAACCACTCTTGCACGCTCTTGGCTGAGTGGGCCGGGACACCATCCTGCTGAAAGACATATTCCGCCTTCTTCGTGATCTTTCTCAACCAGGGCAGAAATTTTGTGGCCAAGATCCCCGTGTAATCGGCTGCGGTGATTCTGTAACAGGCCGCGAGCCACACCGTCTGCATCTTCTCTCTATTTTAATCCACGACGCAGATAAAGATCACAGAGGCCTGGTGCTTGGGTGGGGACACGATTCGATCCTCAGAGATATCCTGGCCCAAGCTTAATATGCGGTTGTTCTGCTTGTGGATATTTTTGATCAGAAAAACTGAAAATTCGATTGCCATGACTGCAAGTCATTGAGAAGGCGACGACAGCGCCCCTGACTTTGTTCTCGCATACGGTCGGTGAGCAGAGGCCTTTCCCCGCACCTCAAGTACTTGCCGCTCACATCCTTGACGGCCTGGACACCGTGGCCACCGAGATGTTCTTCTTCAGGAGAGGCATTTTGATCTTCGAAGCTTTTTCGAAGGCTTTTCTCAGAGCCAAACGGTTGATCACTTGAGGTCTGCCTGAAACAAGTCAATATTTGATGTGTTCCTCGTTCTTGATATTCTCCGCGATGTAGTGGACGGTGATCGGGCTGACGTTGAGCCGCTTGGCGATGGCGGACTTGCGGGCTGCGCGCAGGAGAGCAGATATCCCGATTCTTTTCACTTGCATCTCGTCATAGGATTTAGTGACTGCCGTGTATCATTAAAACACGTTTTAATGATACATGCTGGAAAAATAAAACTTTAAGTTTGTTTGTCAGAACCTTTTCTACCACATACGTAAACATCTCGAAAGATCACAAAACCGAGTGTAACATAACTTTTCCAAAACCCGGTAATGCACAATTCTCTGTTTATTTTGGTGAAAATCTTTTTCTCACATGTTTCCCATAGAACCAAGCTCTCTTGTTTCTTTCAAAACACGCTTTTTCTGACACCTAACACTGCCATACATCCCCTCATTAAGCTTCTATTTTGCCACTAACATCTCAAAATGTATTTTCCACAATGACTTCTCCAATCTATTTATTTTTCCTTCCTTATTTATCTCACAGTCAAGAAAATTCTTAATTTGTTCATTCGTAATATTTTTCTATCTATAATTTTACCTCGCCAATCATTTATACCATTAAAATTAATAAATGTCTTGAGAGCACTTTCACACTTTATACACAACTTCACGTTCAACTTCAGCTTCAACCGTTTCCTTACTATTTAGTGGCGAAGTTATGAACTTCGCTATGTAATATCATAGAATGGTAGAAGACTTCATTTGTGAACCTAATTTTGACAAATCTTTTTCACATTTAAGTCCCCAAATTTATCCCAATATAAACGAATCACATTGATGAAACCTATCAATTTGGTTTCAAATCAGGTCACTCCACAGAAAGCGCCCTTCTCAATGTGTCCGATTGCTTACGAAGAGCCGCGGACAGGGGTTGTGTATCCATCCTCATTCTACTCGACCTCTCCTCTGCCTTCGATACTATTGACCATACCGTCCTACTTGATCGTCTCCACTCTTTCCTCGGCATATCAGTCACCGTGCTTGACTGGTTCCGCTCTTACCTCTCGTCTCGTACCCAATACGTTGGGATTGACGACGTTTCATCCGACTCTACCCCCATTTGCTTTGGAGTGCCACAAGGCTCTGTCCTTGGTCCTCTACTATTTCGTATCTACCTTCTCCCTCTTAGTTCCCTTCTCCGTAATCTCGGTCTATCCTTCCACCTCGCTCTATGCTGATGACACTCAAATTTTCGTTTCCTCATCCCCCACGTTTCTCGCCTACTCTATCACTGACCTCCTGGCTGCCTACTCCTCCATTTCTGACTGGCTCTCTACCAACTTCCTCAAGCTTAATCACTCCAAAACTGAGTTCCTCCTCGTCGGCACCCCTGCTCTTGTCAAAAAATCTAAATCTCTCTTTCCCTCGCTTACTCTGGGCGGTAATACTATCATTTTATCTGACTGCGTTAGGAATCTGGGTGTTGTTTTTGAGGAGCATCTCTCCTTTAAGCCTCATATCCACAATGTCAGCAAATCTTCTCTATGTTTCCTTCGTAACTTCTCTCGCATTCGCTCTCACTTTGATCGCCAAAGTCTTGAGACTGCTGTTCATGCCTTCATCACCTCACGCCTTGACTACTGTAACTCTCTGCTTGTGAATCTGCCATCCTCCTTTCTCCGCCCCCTCCAACTTGTACAGAACTATGCCGCCCGGCTTCTCCTCCGTCGCCCTCCCGTCTCTCTCTCGAAACCCTTGGTGCATGAACTGCACTGGCTCCCTGTAAGATGCCGTACTCACTTCAAGATACTTCTCTTCTCATTTAAGACCTAAACAACAAGGCCCCGTCTTACTTCTCTTCTGCCCTCTCGCCACGCCATGTCCCTCGGTCCCTTCGGTCATCACATGCACCTCTTTTGAATATTTCTCGTTCATCCCTCTGCTCAATGGGGGACTGCTCCTTCTCAATCTGCGCCCCTAAGTTGTGGAATGCTCTTCCTGCTGAAATCAGGTCTTCTCCCTCTCTTACCACATTTAAGCGTCTCCTGAAAAGGCATCTTTTCAGTATTGCCTTCTTTCCCTCTTGAATTTCCATTGAATTTTCATTTTCATCTCAGCACAACGTGCGCTCTGGGAAGGCCTCAGGCCTTGAAGTGCGCATTACAAAAGACTTATTATTATTATTATTATTATTATTTTAACGTTTTAAAATTATCTCACCGAGAAGAAGAAAGTTTACCCATACATTCCCCCTATTAGAGAACGACTTGATATAGCAATTTTTTCAGCTACCACACCCTACCACTCTTCTAAAATACTGAAATTCATTTCCACAATCTGACACCAGCTCATCACATCCCAACAATTCTACTGTCAAATCTTTCTTTTGCAACAGTCAAGCCTTCCATACTAATTGAGTTCTATTTTTCTTCCATCATACCAACCATGCACACATTAAAAACCATTACATCACACTTCATCACCTAATTCAGCGCTCGTCAGGAGTTACCACAAATGAGCGTTGCATCTGATACACTCACATAAGTAGCCGATCACAACACGTTTCTCTTTCATACCTATACCTTTTTCATACCTCACATCACTCTTCCTTTTACTTAACCCACAGATGGGGTCTCCCCACCCAAACTCCGTGGCACCCTCCCACCTCTTGAGCTTAACGAGTCCCTTGTTCATTCTCGGTAGGCAAAACACAATACCCTTCATACACCGGCCCTCCTAAAACGGATCAATTTGTGGTGCCCACGGGCTTGCCAGTGGTTATCTTGCTGATCTTGATGTGGGTATCATTATCCGGTCGTGAAATCCCGTCCATATTTGAAAAGTGAGTGCACCTATCAAACACTCCACACCTCTCTACTCTTCTTAATATAATTTATAAATTCTTCCTCATTTTCAACGACCAAAAACGCACCCTCATACACTCCACAGTTTTCCCCCGTAGTCTTCTTTAAACAAGTGGCACACAAACATAACCTGCTGTTCCCCCTGTCTATCTGGTGTTCCTCGGATCTTTCTCCCTTTATCCTGTAATACACTGCTCCAATCATACTTACTCTGTTGTTACTCTCATTTCACCACTACCTATTTAAAGTGGATTAATTCCGATGATAGATGTTCATGTAAAGTGTACTCAGAAGTGCTCTTAAATGCTCACAAATTCTCAGAAGAGCTCAAAACTGCTTATAAGAGCTCAAAAGTTCTCAGTAGTGCTTAGAGGTGCTTTACAGTGTTAAAAGTTATCCGAAACCCTCCAAAGTGCTCAGAAGTGTTTAAAAGTGCTCTGAAGTGCCAATAAGAGCTCATAAGTGCTTAGAAGCGCTTAGAAGAGCTCAGTAGTGCTTGTAATTGTCCCGAAGTGCTCACAGGTACTCAGAAGTACAAAAGATGAGTAAGATGCTACTCTATGCAGAGAAATATATGAGTACAAAGAGTGAAAACTATTCGGCTAAGATACAGTGTGCAGAGTGAGAAAGTGACCTTGCGTGGTGCTCAGATAATTCTGTAGACTAAAATGTTAAGGTAGGGCGTGGTAGTGTCAGGTTCGATGCATAAATAATATTTGGCATCCAATGATCTGTCCCTGTAATACTCTGAGGGAAGGATTCAGTGCATGGTTTCTGTACTAGTGAGAAAACATTTAAACACTACATTACACTCAGTGCTCTTAGCTATCATATTATAGTAATTATTCGAAGTCTTAGTAAATGTATTAAGTTATTTTCTTCTCTTAAGTGACGCTCCAATCCCTGTATCATCTGTGGCGACTTCGGAGGAACTGGAGACTGACAAAACAGGCCCGACTCGAGAAGTCTAAGGAGCCATCTCAAGTCGCTAATGGGAGAAGAAATAGAACTCCCGCCCCTTCTATCTTCTTGTACCTCAGGTGAGGTAGAACTAAAAAGAACTTTATTTCATCTTACTGATCCTCACCCTATTAATTAATAGGACGGGGTGAAAATTAAAATATCCTGTAGTTTTCGAGTTATTTTTTTATTATTAATGTAGTCTACAGTGTATAATGAATAAAAAATGAGACTATACATTTCCTAAGACCAATTAAAAAAGAAATTAAAGAGTGGATTTGGGGCAACAGGAAAAATGTGGTATTACAAATAAATGATAAACATACAGGAGGACAAAAAGGAAATTTCTCGACTATAAAATTCACCATCTTCACCTTCAGTTCAGCAAGCTAAAACAGCTCTAAACTAATTCACTCCAAATTAGTCTACCCGCTATCCAAAAACTGAGTAGAGGAAAGTTTCTTAAACTTACTAAATAAGAACATAAGGCTTTCAAATAATGCCAATCTAAGTGATTCCAAACTTTCAAATGGTAAAAAAGCAGATGACCCAAATCGATTAAATAAACAAAATAAAATTAATAAAATCGTTTCAAGGAAAGAAATCAAATGATTTAAAACGTTCAAAGCACTAAAACCAAATGATTTGAAACGTTCAAATTACACAAAACCAAATGATTCCAAAAGTTAAATGACAAAAACAAGTGACTCGAGACGTTCAACTAACAAAAAAGCAAATGACCAAAGTCATTCAAATAACACATAACCAAATGATCAAAATCGTCCAAAAGAAACAAACCAATTGACCAAAAATTATCAAATGACTAAAAAACAAATGACTCAAAACGTTCAAATAACACAGAACCAAATTTCACAAAACGTTCGAAAGATACAAAACTAAATGTCCCAAAACGTTCAAATAACACACAACCAAATTTCACAAAACGTTCGAAAGATACAAAACTAAATGTACCAAAACGTTCATATGAAAGAAAATTGAATAACCAAGTCGTTCAATTGATACAAAAACGAATGCCCAAAACGTTAAATAAGATAACTAAATGACCCAAAACGTTTAAATGAAACAAAACGAAATGACTAAAATCTTTCAAATGATACAAAAACAAATGACCCGAAACGTTAAATGATAAAACCAAGCGACGTTCAAATAACACAAAAGAAAATGACCAAAATCGTCCAAATAGAACAAAATCAAATGACCACATCCTTCAAATGAAATAAACGAAGTGACTTAAAACGTCCAAATGACTAAAAATCTACTGACCCAAAACGTTCGATGACTAAAAATCTACTGACCCAAAACGTTCATATAACACAAACTCAAATTTTCAAAAACATTAGAAGGACACAAAACCAAATGACCCAAAACATTCAAATGACACAAAATGAAATGACCAAAATCGTTCAAATGATACAAAAGCAAATGAACCTAAACTTTAAATGACAAAACCAAGTGACCCAAGACGTTCAAATAACACAAAAGCAAATGCCACAAATCGTTTAAATAAAACGAAACCAAATAACCAAAATCGTTTGAATAAAATAAACCAAGTGCTTCAAAACGTTCAAATGAGTACAAATCAAATGGCCCAAAACGTTCAAATAACACAAACCCAAATCCTCAAAACGTTCGAAAAACACAAAACCAATGACCCAAATCGGTCAAATAAAACAAAACTAAATTACCAAAATCGTTCGAAACCGACGAGCCAAGTGACCCAAAACGTTCAAATGACTAAAAACCAAATGACCCAAATGTTCACATAGCACAAACCCAATTTACCCAAAACGTTCGCAAGACACAAAATCAAATGACGCAAAACGTTCAAATGCCACAACACAAAATGAACAAAATGGTTCAAATGATACAAAACCAGATGACCAAAACCGTTAATGGACAAAACCAAGTGACCCATGATGTTTAAATAAAAAAAGCAAATGACCTAAATCGTTCAAATAAACAAAAGCAAATGGCCAAACGTTCAAATGATTAAAACCCAAACGCCATAAAACGTTCAAATAACACAACCCCAAATTACCCAGAGCATTCGAAATAAACAAAATCTCATGACCAAAACGTTCAAATGACACATAACGAAATGACCTAAAATCGTTCGAATGATACAAAACCAAATGACCTTAAACTTTGAATGACAAAACCTAGTGACCCAAGACGTTCTAATAACACCAAAGTAAATGCCCCAAATCGTTCAAATAAAACAAAATCAAATGACCACATCGTTCAAATGAAATAAACGAAGTGACCCAAAACGTTCAAATGACTAAAATACAAATGACCCATAACGTTCAAATAACATAACCCCAAATTACCCAAAACGTTCGTAAGACACAACACCAAATGACCCAAAACATTCAAATGACAAAAAGAAATTATCAAAATAGCTCATATTATACAAAACCAAGTGACCCAAGACGTTCAAATAACACAAAAGCTAATGACCCAACCGGTCAAATAAAACAAAACTAAATGACCAAAATTGTTCAAAAGCGACAAGCCAAGTAACCCAAAACGTTCAAATAACTAAAACCAAATGACCCCAAAGGTTCACATAACACAAACCCAAATTACCCAAAACGTTCGCAAGACACAAAATCAAATGACGCAAAACGTTCAAATATCACAAAACGAAATGAACAAAATCGTTCAAATGATACAAAACCAAATGACCAAAAGGTTTAATGAACAAAACCAAGTGACCCAAGATGTTTAAATAATATTTTTGCAAATGGCCCAAATCGTCAAAATAAAAAAATGCGAATGACCAAAATCTTTAAAAAGAAACAAACCAAGTGACCTCAAACGTTCAAATGATTAAACCCAAACGCCCTAAAACGTTCAAATAACACAACCCCAAATTACCCAAAACGTTCGAAATAAACAAAACCTCATGACCCAAAGCGTTCAAATGACACAACGAAATGACAAAAATAGTTCAAATGATACAAAACCAAATGACCAAAAACAATAAATGACACAACCAAGTGACCCAAGACGTTCAAATAACACAAAAGAAAATGACCCAAATCGTTGAAATAAATTAAAAACAAATGACCAAAATCGTTACATAACAAAACCAAGTGACCCAAAACGTTCAAATAACACAGGAGCAAATGACCAAAATTGTTCAAATGAAACAAACTAAGTGATACAAAACGTTAAAATGACTAAAATATAATGACCCATAACGTTCAAATAACATAACCCCAAATTACACAAAACGCTCGAAAGACACAAAAGCAAATGACCCAAAACGCTCAAATGACACAAAATGAAATGACCAAAATTGTTCATATTATACATAACTAAATGACCCTAAACATCAAATGACAAAACCAAGTGACCCAAGACGTTCAAATAACACAAAAGCAAATGACCAAAATCGTTGAAATAAAACAAATGCAAACGACCAAAATCATTTAAATGAAACAAACCAAGTGACCCAAAACGTTCAAATGACTTAAAACTTTTAAAAGACAAAACCAAACGACCCAAAATGTTCAAATGGCACAAAACGAAATGAGCAAATTTGTTCAAAGGATAAAAACCAAATGACCCAAAACGTTAGATGACTAAGCCAAATGACCAAGAACGTTCAAATGACACAAAACGAAATTACTAAAATCGTTCAAATGATACAAAAACAAATCACCGAAATCTTTCAAATGAAACAAACCAATTAACCCAAAACGTTCAAAGGACTATAAACCAAATGACCCAAAACGTTCAGACAACACATCCTCAAATTACCCAAAACGTTCTAAAGACACATAACCTAATGACGCAAAACGTCCAAATGACACAAAATGAAATGACCAAAATCGTTCGAATGATTCAAAACCAAATGACCAAACACATTAAATGACAAAACCAAATAACCAAAGAGCGTTAAATGACAAAACCGAGTGACCCAAGACGTTCAAAAAACACAAAAGCTAATTACCAAAATCGATCAAATAAAACAAAACCAAATGACCAAAATCGTTCAAATGACTTAAAGCAAAATGAGCCAAAACGCCCAAATGACACAAAACTAAGTGACCAAAATCGTTCAAATGATACAAAGCCAAATGATCCAAAACGTTTAATGACAAAACCAAGTGACCAAAGACGTTCAAATGGCACAAAAAATGACCAAAGATCGTTCAAATGACAACAAACTAACAAATGACATAAAAATTATAAAAAAACGTTCAAATAACACAAAACGTTCGAATAGCACAACACTAAATGATACAAAAAAAAAATATATATATATAACAAAATGTTCAAATGTCACAAAAACAGATGACACATCAAATAATCAACAAACGTTCAAATAACTCATATAACAGAGAACCAAATAATCCAAAACATTCAAAGGACACAAAACCACATAACACTAACAGTTCAAATGACACCAAATCAAATAGCAGAAAACGTTTAAATGACACAAAACCAAATAACATACACGTTCAATGTACGTAAAACAAAATGGCAAAATCTTAAAATGAAACAAAACGTTCATATAACACAAAAACAAATGATAAAAATTTTAAAATGACCAAAATGAACAACAAGAAATAAATATAAAGATCCGAAATCTGGAATTCAAACAATTTGTTCATATTTTGACAACAGGAAATTTTTTATCTTCGAGATACCGGATCCACTTAAAATTTTGAGTCTTTGAATTTATAACCATTATATTAAATCTAAGTGTTTTATTGCAATTTCTCCTCGGGAAATCATGTCCTATGGAAGATTTTGCGCTTCCAAGTTATTAAACAATATATCGCGTGTATATAGTAAGGGGCTCAATCGCCCTCGTAACCCGCACCCCTTTCTCTTCCTTCGTTTGCTCGGCGAAGGAATAACACGAGATACGATGCCTCGATACATCAATTAAATTTGAAGGCGTCCCTTCTCCTCACATAAATGAAAATCTTTCCAATCAGGAGCGGAGTTGAGGCTTCCAACCGCAGTCGTAAATGGGTGATGCTCCGAGACAGGCTAGAAACCCTCACTCAGGCTATTTTCAGCCGTTTGTTCGCCCCCTTTCCCATATACCTTGCTCTATCCTAGTGGAATCCTTTTAATTAATAAGGCGATATTATTTCTTATTTTATGGCAGCAATAAAAGCACGTTATTAAAATCTATTGATTTTTCCATTGGCCATATTTAGACTATGAAAGCGACAAGAATGCTTTCGAAACGTACGACGGATATACTCAGCTGTAATGAGCATAGTTATGGCCATTAAATTGCTTTCAATAAGGGAATAAAAAGTATATTAAATTTCTGTTGAGCTTAAAACTTTCATTGTCGTTGTGACTTTGGTATTTGTGTTTAACACTGATCCCTTATGAATTATAGTTATGATTTTGCAATAACTCTTTTCATATACGTATCTGGTGTAGGAAACAAAAGTTGAAGAATTGAAGTTTAAGTATTATTTCTTTGTTGACTTTACTTATCCACATTATATTTTTTAACCTTATTTCAGAGATCTGAAGTGACGATCCATTAGATCAGCGTAAATCACCCGATTTTGGGGGTAAAGCTTACACAAATCTAATCATGTTTCTTTATATTATTTTCTTTATATCTCATCTACTAATAGCTACATATTGACTATGATATTTCTATCAGCAGAATGAGAGAGTCAGATACTTATTCATATTCTTTTACTTATCAATTATTTCGTTATTTGGCCAAGGTGTGTATTTGTTAACGAGAAGGGGCAATTGGCAATACTCCTTTACAATACTCCTTTATATTTGATCTAAAATAGTTACATATTCACTATGATATTTCTATCAGCAGAATAAGGGAGTCAAAGATACCTATTTATATTCTTTTATTATCAATTATTTCGTTATTTGACTAACGTGTGTACTTGCTATCGACTAGTGGTAATGCTCCTTCACAATAATAAATCTACTTCTGATTAATGTTGGTAACTCACTCAACCTAGCGTAATTATCATTTACCGTTCCAAAAGATACCAAAGATCCCAGCCAGATATCATGTTTCTCAATGTAAATTACGAGATGTGCAATAGATAGTTGTAGCAGGTAGACAGAGTTTATTGCGCTCCTTGGGGTCATTTATTGTCAACCGATCCTCTGCAAAGTTGAAAAATTCGTTCAGGTCCCCCATCTCAACCGATCCTCTGGTAGGTTGAACACTTCGTTCAGGTCTCCCATCTCAACCGATCCTCAGCTAGGTTGAACACTTCGTTCGGGTCCCCAGCCTCAACCGATTCTCTGCTAGGTTGAACACTTTGTTCAAGTCCCCCATCTCAACCGATCCTCTGCTAGGTTAAACACTTCGTTCAGGACTCCCATCTCAACCGATCCTCAGCTAGGTTGAACACTTCGTTCAGGTTCCCCAACCTCAACCTATCCTCTGCTAGGTTGAACACCTCGTTCAGGTCGCCTATCTCAACCGATCCTCTGCTAGGTTAAGCACTTCGTTCAGGTCCCGCATATCAACCGATCCTCTGCTAGGTTGAACACTTCGATCGAGTCCCCCATCTCAAGCAAACCGCTGCTAGGTTGAACACTTTGTTCAGGTCCCCCATCTCAACCGATCCTCTGCTAGGTTAAACATTTCGTTAAGGTCCCCCATCTCAACCGACCCTCTGCTAGGTTGAACACTTCGTTCAGGTCCCCTATCTCAAACGATCCTCTGCTAGGTTGAACACTTCGTTCAGGTCCCCTATCTCAAACGATCCTCTGCTAGGTTGAACACTTCGTTCAGGTCCCCCATATCAACCGATCCTTTGCTCGGTTGAACACTTCGTTCAGGTCCCGGATCTCAAGCGATCCTCTGCTAGGTTGAACACTTCGTTCAGGTCCCCCATCTCAAACGATCCTCTACTAGGTTGAACACTTTGTTTAGGTCCCCCATCTCAACAGATCCTCTGCTAGGTTAAACAGCTTGTTCAGGTCTCCAATCTCAAGCGATCCTCTGCTAGGTTGAACACTTCGTTCAGGTTCCCCATCTCAACTGATCCTCTGCTAGGTTAAACACTTCATTCAGGTTCCACATGTTAACCGATCCTTTGCAAGGTTGAACACTTCGTTCAGGTCCCATCTCTCAACATATCCTCTGCTAGGTTGAACACTTTGTTCGGGTCCCCCATCTTAACCGATCCTCTGCTAGGTTGAACACTTCGTTCAGGTCCCACATCTCAACCGATCCTCTACCTGTTTAAAAACTTCGTTCAGGTCCCCAATGTCAACTAATCTTCTGCTAGGTTGAAAACTTCGTTCAGGTCTCCCATATCAACCGATCCTCTGCTAGGTTGAACACTTCGTTCAACTCTCCCATCTCAACCGATCCTCTGCCTAGTTGAACAGTTCGTTCAGGTCGCCCCATCTTAACCGATCCTCTGCTAGGTTTAACACCTCGTTCAGTTCCCCCATCTCGACGGATCATCTGCTAGGTTGAACACTTTGTTCAGGGTCCCATCTAGACCGATCCTCTGCTAGGTTGAACACTTCGTTCAGGTCACCAATCTCAAGCGATCCTCTGCTAGGTTGAACACTTCGTTCAGGTTCCCCATCTCAACCGATCCTCTGCTAGGTTGAACACTTCATTCAGGCCCTCCATCTCAACCAATCCTCTGCGAGGTTGAACACTTCGTTCAGGTCCCCCATTTTAACCGATCCTCTGCTAGGTTGAACACTTCGTTCAGGTCACTCATTTCAACCGATCATCTGCTAGGTTGAACATTTCGTTCCGGTCCTCTATCTTTACCGATCCTCTACTAGGATAAACACTTCGTTCAAGTCCCCCATCTCAAAAGATCTTCTGCTAGGTTAAACACTTCGTTCAGGTCCCCCATCTCAACCGATCGTCTGCTAGGTTGAAAACTTCGTTTAGGCCCCCTATTTCAACCGATCCTCTGCTAGGTTAAACACTTCGTTCAGGTTCCCCATCTCAACTGATCCTCTGCTAGGTTGAACACTTCGTTCAGGTCCCCAATAACAACCAATCCTCTGCTAGGTTGAACACATCGTTCAGGTCCCCACTCTCAACCGATCCTCTGCTATGTTGAACACTTCGTTCAGGTCCCCCATCTCAAGCAATCCTCTGCTAGGTTGAACACTTTGTTTAGGTCCACCTTCCCAACAGATCCTCTGCTAGGTTGAACAGCTTGTTCAGGTCCCTAATCTCAAGCGATCCTCTGCTAGGTTGAACACTTCGTTCAGGTTCCCCATCTCAACCGATCCTCTGCTAGGTTGAACACTTCATTCAGGTCCCTCATCTCAACCGATCCTCTGCTAGGTTGAACACTTCGTTTAGGTCCCATATCTCAACCTATACTCTGCCTGGTTGAACACTTTGTTTGGGCGCCCCATCTTAACCGATCCTCTGCTAGGTTGAACACTTCGTTTAGGTCTCACATATTAACAGATCCTCTGCTTGTTTGAACACTGCGTTCAGGTCCCTAATCTCAACTGATCTTATGCTAGGTTGAACACTTCGTTCAAGTCCCCCATCTCAACCGATCCTCTGCAAGGTTGAACACTTCTTTCAGGTCTCCCATCTCAACCGATCCTCTGCCTAGTTGAACACTTTGTTCAGGTCGCCCCATCTTAACCGATCCTCTTCTAGGTTTAACACCTCGTTCAGGTCCCCCATCTCAACCAATCCTCTGCTAGGTTGAACACTTTGTTCAGGTCCCCTATCTCAACCGATCTTCTGCTAGGTTGAACACTACGTTCAAGTCCCCAATCTCAAGCGATCCTCTGCTAGGTTGAACACTTCGTTCAGGTACCCCATCTCAACCGATCCTCTGCTAGGCTAACCACTTCGTTCAGGCCCCCCATCTTAACTGATCCTCTGCTAGGTTGAACACTTCGTTCAGGTCCCCTATCTCAACCGATTCTCTGCTAGGTTGAAAACTTCGTTCAGGTCCGCCATAATAACCTATCCTCTGCTAGGTTGAACACTTCATTCAGGTCCCTAATCTCAAACGATCCTCTGCTAAGTGGAACACTTCGTTTAGGTCCCCCATATCAACCGATCCTCTGCTAGGGTGAACACTTCGTTCAGGTCGCCAATCTCAACCGATCCTCTGCTAGGTTGAACACTTTGTTCAGGTCCTCCATCTTAACCGATCCTCTGCTATGTTGAACATTTTGTTCAGGTCCCCGATCTCAACAGATCATCTGCTAGGTTGAACAGCTTGTTCAGGTCCCCAATCTCAAGCGACCCTCTTCTAGGTTTAACACTTTGTTCAGGTTCCCGATCTTAACCGATCCTCTGATATGTTTGAACACTTCATTCAGGTCCCCCATCTCAACCAATCCTCGGCTAGGTTGAACACTTCGTTCATGTTCCATATCTCAACCTATCCTCTGCAAGGTTGAACACTTTGTTCGGGTCTACCCTCTCAACCGATCCTCTGCTAGGTTGAACACTTCGTTTAGGTCTCACATCTTAATCGAAACTCTGCCTGTTTGAACACTTCGTTTAGGTCCCCAATCTCAACATATCTTCTTCTAGGTTGAACACTTCGTTCAGGTCCCCCATATCAACCGATCCTCTGCTAGGTTAATCACTTCGTTCAGGTCTCCCATCTCAACCGATCCTCTGCCTAGTTGAACACTTCGTTCAGGTCTCCCATCTTAACCGATCCTCTGCTAGGTTGAACACTTTGTTCAGGTCCTTCATCTCAACGGATCCTCTGCTAGGTTGAACACTTCGTTCAGGTCCCCCATCTCAACTGATCCTCTGCTAGGTTGAACACTTCGTTCAGGTTCCCTATCTCAACCTATCTTCTGCTAGGTTAAACACGTCGTTTAGGCCCCCCATCTCAACCGATTATCTGCTAGGTTGAACAGTTAGTTCCGGTCCCCCATCTTAACCGATCCTTTGCTAGGTTGAACACTTCGTTTAGGTCCCACATCTCAACTGATTGTCTGCCTGTTTGAAAACTTCGTTCAGGTCCCCAATCTCAACTGATCTTCTGCTAGGTTGAACAATTCGTTCAGGTACCCCATATCACCTAATCCTCTGCTAGGTTGAACACCTTGTTCAGGTCTCGTATCTCAACCGATCCTCAGCTAGGTTGAACACTTCGTTCAGGTCACCCCATCTCAACCGATCCTCTGCTAGGTTAAACACCTAGTTCAGGTCCCCTATCTCAACCGATCCTCTGCTAGGTTGAACACTTCGTTCAGGTCCCCCATATTAACCGATCCTCTGCAAGGTTGAATACTTTGTTCAGGTCCTCCATCTCAACCGATCCTCTGCTAGGTTGAACACTTCTTTCAGGTCTTTCATCTCAACCGATCCTCTGCTAGGTTGAACACTTCGTTCAGGTCCCATATTTTAACCGATCCTCTGCTAGGTTGAACACTTCGTTCAGGTCCCCCATTTCAACCGATTCTGTGCTAGATTGAACTCTTCGTTCAGGTCCTGATCTCAACCGATCCTCTGCTAGGTTGAACACTTCGTTCAGGGTTCCCATCTCAACCGATCCTCTGCTAGGTTAAACACTTTTTTCAGGTCTCCCATCTTAACCGATCCTCTGCTAGGTTGGAAACCATGTTCAGTTCTCCCATCTCAACTGATCCTCTGCCTAGGTTGAACACTTCGTTCAGATCCCCTATCTTAACCTATCCTCTGCTATGTTAAACAATTCGTTCAGGTCCTCCATCTTAACCGATCTTCTGCTAGGTTGAACACCTCGTTCAGGTCCTCCATATTAACCGATCCTCTGCTAGGTTGAACACTTCGTTCAGGTCCCCCATCTCAACCGATCCTCAATTTATTAATACTTTATATTTTGTTCTAAATTGGAAAAAAATAGTTGGGAGATGGAAATGAACATTTCTACTTTCCTGCACGGGACTATCTCACTTCGTAGGTCAGTCGGTCGGAAGGTAACCATTTTCTTTTTAATTAGTTTTGGAAAATTTTGACGTTCGTATGGTCAGATTATTTGTTTGTTAATTGATAATACGTTTGTTAATTGTTTTTCTTCTAAATTATAGAAATAATTCAGAGCACGCGACTTAGGTCTGGTAACCTTGTTTAGTGTCAGAATAATATATCGTACACTTATCAACAACTACTTTGAAATTGAGCAATCCCTGGGAAATCCTGGTTTCTTGGTACCTATATGAATTATGATGGTTATAACGATTCAAATTATATTTGTCATAGATGGCAAGAAACTTGTTGCCTTCCTTTGACAGTAAAGTTTTGCCAGAGGTTAAACAACACCCATATCCTATGGTTAACCAACACCCATAGCCTATGGTTAACCAACATCCATATACTATGGTTAGCCAACACCCATATCCTATTGTTAACCAACACCCATATTTTTTCGTTAACGAACACCCATATCCTATGGTTAATTAACATCCATATCCTATGGTTAACCAACACTTATATCGTATGGTTAACCAACACCCATATCTTATAGTTAACTATCACCCATATCGTATGGTTAATCCACACCCATCTCCTATGGTAAACCAACACCCATATTCTATGGTTAACCAACACTCATATCTTAGGGTTAACCAACACCCATATCCTATGTTTAACCATCACCCATATCCTACGGTTAACCAACACCAATATCGTATGGTTGATCAACACCCATCTCCTATGATTAACCAACACCCATATCCTATGGTTAATCAACACTCATATCCTATGGTTAACCAACACCCATATCCTATGGTTAACCAACACCCATATCCTATGGTTAACCAACACCCATATCCTATGGTTAACCAACACATATATCCTTTGGTTAACTAACACCCATATCCTATGGTTAACCAACACCCATATCCTGTGGTTAACCAACAACCATATCCTATGGTTAACCAACACCCATAACCTATGGTTAACCAACACCAATATCCTTTGGTTAACTAACACCCATATCCTATTGTTAACCAACATCCATATCCTTTGGTTAACCAACACCCATATCCTATGGTTAACCAACACCCAAAACCTATGGTTAACCAACACCCATATCGTTTCATTACCGATCACTCTATACATTAGGATAAATCAAAAGCTCTATTTAATTTCGCAATCACATAAATTTTTATTTTGTCTTTCCACGTTTCATGATGGCGTTGAACTTCGCTCTTCTGAATGTAAAACTTTTCTGCAGCTTTATATATCTTTCTTATCCCTTTTCTTTTGTCCTATTTTCCTTATTCTTTGTTTGAGGATTGACTATTCTCCCTAAACTTTGAAAAATTCTAAGTGGGCCAAATATTCGAAGACGAAGAGGTGGTAAAAAAGAAGAGGTCAAAATAAGGCCAGGGAGGAACAACGTTAGAATCGGCCGAATAGCTACAGTGTTATTGCCAAGAAAACTAATTAGTAAAATGGCTACCATCCAACCGACCGACCTACGAACCGACATAGTAACCTATAGAGTGGCGTCCACGCGACTAAAAATGGCAAATATAGCAAAAAGGGATTTGTACAAGGGCGACCTTAAGATTAAAAAGGACTGACTCTTCTACACACCAATGAATAGTTAACTCACATGGAAAAGGTGTACATATAGATCGATGACTCTTATACCCAAATGAAAGTGGCAACATGCCATATTCATCGTCCCCCACCCGGGACGCTGACATTTTATGGAAACGGAGACAGGTTCAGGGTAGTACCCGATCACCCCAGTCCTAACCACCCAGGCAACCAAAATGGCTATGTAACATCCATACATTTGCATCTTCTATAACTTCACTCCTTTATCAGTATCCCATATCACTTGGAAAAGTGAAGGACTTTGTTATGGCATCTTTACAATCCCTACGTCCTTTTAGTTCATCCCTGACCTTTATTTTGCATGAGTTCGTTCCTTTTGTACCACTGATTAGGTATGGCGGCGGTCCTCCGACAGCTGTCTGGTCGCACGACTCGAACAACCGATTCGTCTGAATCCCCACACGCGAGCAACCACTAATCTCGTACGTCTCGCCTATGAACTTAACTACCATACACACATTTGTGTAGGTGCATTGCTATATACTTGACGTACAAAAACTCCCTATTGAGCAACCTATAACCAGAACAATGGTGAAAATACTTAGAAGAAAGGTCAACGACGTCACTGTTACGGATTTGACAGGTGATTTGGAAGCCTTTCTCCTATTCTTCCAAGTGTCATTCGTCGTCCCTTACGAAACCGTTTCATCGCGATTCCAAAGACGAGAAAGCTCCGACTCACGAGATCGTCAGCGATAGCAAGAATCACGATCTTGTCGAGTGGAAATGACAACCGAAAGAGAAGTCGGTTTGAACAGAGAGAGAGAGAGAGAGAGAAAGCGAGTGAGAGAGATAGAGAGAGAGAGAAGCAGAGGGAGAGAGAGAAAGAATGAGAAAGAAACATAGAATGAGTAGAGAAACAGAGAATGAAAAAGAGAAACAGAGAATGAAAAAGCGAAACAGAGAATGACAGAGACAACAGAGAATGGGAGAGGACAGAGAATGGGAGAGAAACAGAAAATGAGAGAGAGCAACAGAGAATGAGAAAAATAGCGAACGAGAGAGAGAGAAACAGAATGATAGAGAGAGAGAGAAGGAGAGAAAGAATCAGAAAGTAAGAGAGAGAAAGAGGGAATAAGCGAAAAACAGAGAATGTAAGAGAGATAAACAAGAGAATGAGAGAGAAACAGAGAATGAGCGAGAGAAAGAGAGATTGAGCGAGAGAAACAGTCATAACCAACATATTGGCAGTGGTACTAAGAATGGTACCAAATTATTCCCTACCTGTAACTCCTATGAGCATCTATAGCTCTCGGGATGGGTATATAATTATCTATACCCGCTCAAAGGTATGCAAGGCTCCGTGGTTCTGGGTACCTGGAGCCACAGTGTAAATTTGACTCTTACCGGCAAATGGGTTGGATATACGCCCGGTGCCCTTTGGGAAACCTGTTATCCCCTTGTTTAAGCCCAGAATGCAAAGCCATCCCTCAAAAATTTCCTCCTCAAGTTAATATCCAGCCAGAAGTCATTCACTTATATCTCTTTTAAAGGAAAGTCATCAAACAAAGGAAACTTATCGATAACATTTTGTTTATCCTTTCAAATGTTCTAGAAACAGGAATGATATAGTTAAATAATTCTAAAGTAATTAAGGCTAACAAAAAAATTGCATCTGCTATAGGTTTTGTCCCTTACTATATATAGGAGGAATTTAATAAATATATATATATATATATATATATATATATATATATATATATATATATATATATATATATATATGTGTGTGTGTGTGTGTGTGTGTTAATATAAATCGCTTTATAGGAGAATAACATCTATTAGCGAGACTAGTTTCGGTTTGAAGTTTGCCATTACAGCTTCGGTCGTATACTAAAAGAAGACAGACATTCACACATAAATATCTCGAAGGAAGAGAGACAGACAGAGACAGATATATCCTTTATAACCAGCATTCCTGGCATGCGTCGAAACTAATTGTTTAATTCAGAATTGGAAATATGTATTATTTTTTTAGGATTTCACACTAATTTACAGTTTTAATCATAAGAAATCTTGATTTAGTATGATTTACTTTATAAGAACAGAGAAAAGGAGTGTTAATTCCTGTACCCATGGACATACTTGAGCATCTATTGGGCCAAAGCTATTGCTATCCATCGTTTGTCTTCGGTGCACCATCGGAGAACGAAGCACTCTGCCAAACTTATGTAATATAAGGTCAACAAAATATTACATAGGTAATAAAAAAAGGAAATATAATCATTTTTAATTTCTAAAGAAAAACATATATTCAGGATAGTAGTTTCCATCTTTATTTTCAGTGCTCTCTCATTGTCAAGCTTGGCACTAATGACTTTCTTGACGAATTCGTTTGGCTTGGATAAAATATAGGATTCTATATCTTTTTTTCAAATTCATACCTGCGTAAACTTTGCTAATTCAATCGTTGTAATGACTTAAATAAATAGTAATCATTTGGTACAAGGTCCGATTAATACAGAGGATGTGGAACAACTTTACAACCTGTATTTTTTATCTTGGGTCAAACGCGTCTTACGTCGGCGTTCATTATCTTGAAGTATTGGGACATCCTTTATGTTGACCAGTGAAATCCAGTTTTGTTCAAGATCTTCATTTAATCGTTGCAGTAAATAACACTGCTCATCTGTCTTAGCAAATATGTCTAAAAATGCCTCTTGGACACTCGAGCTAATAGAGATTAAGCAATATTTACACCTTGTAACGTTGTCTTTCAGACAGTTCATGTGGTCTCCAAACACCAATTTTGTTTGCTAAAAATGCCTTGACCTTCTAGAGCTATCTCTGAACAACTTACCGAACATTTATTACAATTTAAACAAATGTATGAATCATTTTATATGGCCGCGAAATGTGCTTTTCCAACGATTTTGCCTTCCCAACTCATGTTTCAGTAAATGAAAGCCAAGATGGATCATCTTATAATGAAAAAAACTTTAGCCCTACCATCAGTTATCAATTATTCAGACCCAGGAGTGACCATAGACTACTCTCAAATCTATTTTGTGGATAATTCATAATTAAAAACAGGGGCGGGGGCTTATTTAGAGACGGTTTTTTGATGCCCAAAAATCCAAAGAAGTGTTTTTTAAATTAAAATAACTTCACTAAATGTATAGGAGCAGCCCTCACAAGTTGACGAATCAGTATCCATTATGTTAACTGATTTAGATGCAATTCATATTTAATTTTTCTCAAAAAAGGAGGGTTTTAGTTTACAGAGTGTTTTCCCTTGGGTCAAACTGGATCATGAAGGGCTTGGAACGAGAAAAACTAGTGATTACAGCTTGGAACGATATCTTCCCTTTTGATTGAGGCTTAGAACGATAATATCTTCCATTTTGATTCAGGTTCAAAAAGATATTAGCTGGCCTTTTCATTGAGGTATAGAATGATATATTCTCCCCTTTTGTTTGAAGCATAGAACAATATTATCTTCCGTTTTGATTGACGCTTAGAAAGATATTATCTTTCCTTTGTATTGATGTTAGAAAGATTCTATCATCCCTTTTTATTGATGGTTAGAACGATAATATCTTATCTTTTAATTGACGCTTGAAAGGATATTATCTTGCTTTTTTATTGATTCTTAGGACGATATTATCCTCTCTTTTATTTGACGCTTACAACGATATTATCTTGACCTTTGAGTAACGCATCTAACAATATTATCTTCTCTTTTAATTGACGCTTAGAAGCATATTATCTTCCATTTTGATTGACGCTTAGAACGATAATATCTTCCATTCTGATTCAGGTTTAGAAAGATATTAGCTGTCCTTTTGATTGAGGTATAGAACGATATTATCTTCCCTTTTATTTGACGCATAGAACAATATTATCTTCCGTTTTGATTGACTCTTAGAAAGATATTATCTTTCCTTTAGATTGATGTTAGAACGATGTTATCCTTCCTTTTAAAAGGATGCTTAAAACGATAATATCTTCCCTTTTGATTGACGCTTGAAAGGATATTATCTTCCTTTTTGATTGAAGCTTAGGACGATATTATCTTCTATTTTATTTGACGCTTACAAGGATATTATCTTCACCTTTCATTGACGCATCTAGCTATATTATCTCCCCTTTTTATTGACGCTTAGAAGGATATTATATTCCATTTTGATTGACGCTTAGAACAATAATATCGTTGCTTATAATTGACGCTTAGAGCGCTAATATATTCACTTTTGTTTGACGTTTAGAACGATATTATCTTCTCTTTTGATTCAGGTTTAGAAAGATATTATATGTCCTTTTGATTGAGGCTTAGAACGATATTATCTTCCCTTTTGCTTGACGCTTAGAACGATGATATATCGTGAAGATGCATTTGTCTAAGTTTTGGCAGCTTGTTTCAAGCTAATTTGAGGTTGTTAATTAACAAATAACTGAAAATTGCGTTGGGTTGGCCGGTCATTTACCGAAAATTTATCGCTAAACAAAATAAATCACTTGTAAATCAAACATACAAACAAGTTTAACGAAGTTAATCATCATTGAAAGAAACATTTACTTGTCGGCTCTCTTTCTACCACTCTCTTACCCTTGATGGATCCACTTGTCCCTAAGAGAGGAGATATTGTATGTATTGGGTGCCTGTGTGAGGTTTGGTCAGTCTATAATAAGGTGTTTGATGTTTTCTTGGCTTTGGTTACACCTGGCACATGTTGGAGTCGGGGAAAGGTTTATTCTTGGTTTGAATTGAGTAGAGTGGCGTGGCCTGTAGAGTATAGTGGGCAGGTAAACTGGTTCCTAAAAGGGGATAAAATGCATGTAGTGCGAGCTTGCGTGGTTTGGCCAATCTAAGAGTGCGCGTTCAATGTTTTCTGAGTTCTGGTTGCATTAGGTGCTTTTGGCTGTCGGGGCAGGTTTCTTCTGTGTTTTTGTTAAGTGTAGTGGAGTTCCTGTTGTAGTATAGTGGAGTGGCTTAATCTGAGCTGAGATATGATTAGTATGTGTCATGGGCAAAAATCTCATTTGAAACTCCAGGAAAAATCAATTAGAATCTGTGCTCTGTTAGTAAACGGCCACATTGAAAAAGAAACTAAGAAAAATTAGTCATCTATCGAATTGATTTCCGATAGAAGATAGAAATTGATAATAAAATATATCCATAACAAGTTTTTAAACGTCAGAAGAAATATCTTAAAATTTGTAAACAGCAAAGAACAAATAGTAATTGGTCGAAGGATATAATAGAGTTGTATTATCATAATCAATAGAATGGAAAGGTTTAAATAATGTTAAAAAAAATATTTCATTAGAGTAAACAGTATGAAATTCCAAAGGAGAAGGTGCACTCAACGGTCTCCTCGTTCATCAGATCTTAGGCTTTCAGTTTATATTTTGAGGGTATGCTAAAGAACAAGGTGTACTCAATGGTTGTCTCCTCGTTCACGAGATCTTAGGCCTTTTAGTTTCTTTTTTCGGGGGTATGCTAAAGAACAAGGTGTATCAATGGTCTCCTCGTTCACCAGATCTTAGGCCTTTACTTACTTTTTGGGGGGGGTTTGCTGAAGAACAAGGTGTACTCAATGGTTGTCTCCTCGTTCACCATGCCTTGCACGACTTGAGTTCTTTATCTGGGGTATGCTAAAGGAGAATGTTCACCAGACCTTGCTTACCTCCCTAGACTTCTTTTTTTCTGGTATGCTAAAGAAGAACTTTATTCTCAATGAAAATTAGAGATATCAGACACCTGAATGAACAGCGCATCATAAATAAATGTGCTCAAATTGACAGAAATCTAGAGTTAATGCATCGTGTTCATGTGAATCTCACCCTGGTCTTTTTTACCGGGTGTCCCTAAAGTGTGGACACAGGTAATATCAGATTGGTCTCCTCATTCGCCAGACTTTATCCTCCTTCACTTATTTTTCTGAGGATGCTAAAGGATCAGGTGTACCCAGTGAAAAGCTAAAGATTGGAGACACTTGAGTGAACAGCGGATCATAAATAAATACGCTCAAATTGACAGAAATTTGGAGATAATGCATCGGGTACATCGGGTAAATCTCGCATTAAACTTTGCATCGCAAATGATGGAAATCACATTGAAGATGTTATTTATTAAGATTTCATTTAACTAAAATGAGGTTCAATTTTTTTTTTAGTGGAAATATGCATTTTTCCTATTTCCAGGCATTAGATAAACCCCATATATATGGAATACGGGGATAATGAAAATACATTTAACTCAGTGCAACGCTTCCAGTGCAACAGATCCAGGTAAGAATCATGGTCCTTTAAGTTCTATTCAGTCGTGAAATGATTACGCGGAGGTGTGAAGCGATCGATGATTCTCTTCTCAAAGAGAATCATCCGGTTGGAAGCAAATTGAAAAAGTTCATCTTAGATATTGCCCCCCCCCCCACCCACCATCTCCACTTCACATGCTAAGATATCGGTATATATGGTTTAATTCAAGAACAATTTCGTTGAAAGCGCAGTCAGAGTATGAATCAAACAGAGATGAAAATAATGAGGAACAAACTTAAAATACAGAAGCCGTTTTTATCTGCGGCGAAGCATTTAGAGCTATGAAGTGACCCACAGGACCAAGAGACATATGGTTCTTCACCCTATCAATTTCACATATGTCATCGGATTTGGGGCTGAGTGGCGCCATCTAGTGGCAGAAGCCTCATTTAGCCATTCAAAGGCACTTGTAAGTGATTTAAACCATCGAAAACCATCAATGCAATTAACATTTATCATCATATTAAAAATGCCCTAGGTCATTGGAAGGACTTTTCCTCGTGTTAAAAAAATCGCCTCCTTCTACCACAATTGGAAACCAAATGCAAAAGAACATAAAAATAGAGCAACTTTTAAAAATAGATCCGTTTTTAATGAAATGATTGTCCTACAATGGAGCTGATGCCATGCAGGACCACCATGTTTAACTGGATTGAATCGAAATTACATATTATAGACGTCCGTATATAATTTCTATCTGTCAATCATATTTTTTACAGTAAGTTTCACGGGACGGCCTAAATTGCTGTTTCACTAATACGTTCACACCAAAATACATAATATAAATCTACTTCTCTACTACATTATTAGAAACAGTAAAAAATATCGTATTCTTATAGACAGTGAATTTTAATTCATAGGAGGGTCTTTTGTTTGTCATTTCGACAAAATAATCCCTCTCTTTTGGCTAGTTTGAAAATTCATCAATTATAGGAAGAATTTTGGACGAAGTAATCGAATAACAAGAATCACAGAATACTTCAAGCTTAATAGTCTTTTTAAAGGGGTGGAAGCCATCAAATAAATTTAAATACAGATCGCTTCAAAGTTTATGTCTTTTTCAATCGAATTCAATGGATAACAAGAATTATCGATCGATTCAAGTTTATACATAGGTCTCTATTTTAGTCGAATCCATTAAATAACAGGAAATACAGCTCTTTAAACCCTTAGATGTTTTTTTCGTATAATCAATCGAAAAACAAGAATTTTAGATTTATTCAAGGTTTAAAAGTATTTGATTTGGTCGAAGCCATCGGACAATAAGAATTACAGTTTACTTCATGCTTTAGAAGACATTTTTTGCCCGAAGCATCGAAGAATAAGAAATACAGATCAAGCTGTAGAATTTTTTTTGTCGAAGTCATCAAAAAACAAGAATTAGAGATCACTTTAAGCTTTATAAGTCTTTTTATGGTCGAAGCCATCGAATAAAAAGAATTACACAAAATAAACCTATAAAACTTTTATTATGCTGGAATCCATCAAATAACAAGAAATTTAGATGGATTAAAGAGTTAGAAGTATTTAATTTGGTCGAAGCCTTCGAAGAAGCAGAATTAGGTCCACTTCAAGCTTTAGAAGTCTTCTTTGGTCGAAGCCATTGAATAAGAATTTCCGATTATTTCAAGCTTCAGATCTTTTGGGGGATGAAACCATCGAATAAAAAGAAATATCATTACGTCAAGATTTTAAAGCCTTTTCTTTCGAAGCCGTTGAATAACAAGAAATATGATCACGTCAAGCTTTTAAAGTCTTTTCTTTCGAAGCCATCGAATAACAAGAATTACACATCACTCGGGCTTAGAAATCTTTTGTAGTAAGTCTTTGCCATCAAATTGCAGGAATACAGATCGATTCAAACTATATAATTCTATCTTTTGATCGATTCCATCGAATACCAAGAATTAGAGATCGATACATGCTCTAGAAGTCCTTTTATGTCGAAGAATAACAAGAATTAAGAGTCCTTTCACTTTTAGAAATCTTCGGGGGGGGGGGGTCGATGTAATCGAATAACAAAAATTACCGATCACTTAAATCTTTAGAATTTTTATTCATTAAAAAATCATTTGCAAACAAACCATGGAGGTTGCAGCGAGAGTCCTGCAACCTCCAATCATCACGCTTGGTTTTGCACACACAAAAATCTTTTCAGATGATCAAATGGTCGTATATATATATATATATATATATATATATATATATATATATATATATATATATATATATATATATATATACACAACATTTAAAAATTAGGTATGTCATATCTATAATAAGGTTGCGGAGTTGAGGAGTACACGTAGGCTCGATGTCATATCAATTGAGCGCAACAAAAGAAACGAGATTTTTGTCTCTTGCCGCTGTGACGGTGCCATGAATCAGCCGCGTCCGACGCTTCCAAGCGCTCCGTTCCGTGGCCTCTGTCCAACCCATTGTGTCCGATGACAGATCGCTGCATTCAAAAAACAAACCCCATCTCGCCTCACAAAGGCACCAACTTCTCTTTCGTGATGGACCATTACTATACATATGTAGATACATGAACCCATCTATCTATCTATCTTTATATATATCTATATATATATATATATATATATATATATTTCTATTGAGAGAGATAGAGAGAGAGGGAAGGAGGGAAGGAGGTAGTGGCGTAAAATGAGAGGAAGATGGAGAGGGAGAGTGAGCGAGAGTGAGTAGTAGGAGCTATGGAAAGAGAAGTAGTAGAAGTTAGGGAGATATGGAAAAGGAGAAAGAGAGAGAGAAAAAAGTAGATTATGGGAGGAAGAATGAGATAGGGAGATGGAGAGGTAGAATGAAATGGGAAGGTGGATATGAGAAGGGCAACGGGAGATGGGAAGACAAGGAAAGAGAAAGTTAGGGAGAGAGAAATGGAGATAGGTAGATAACTGATAGAGATGAAGATATGGGGAGGAAGAAGGAGAAGGAGAGAGGGAGGAGGAGGAGGAGGAGGAGAGAGAGAGAGAAAAAGAGAGAGAGAAAAGGATAAGAAGAGTGAGATGCAAGGGAAGAAAGTGAGAGGAAAAGGAGATAAGAAGAGTAATAAGGAGAGGGAGAAGGAGAAAGGAAATGGAATAATATATGGAGATGGGGATAGAGTGAGTAGGAGAGAAGGAAATAGGTAGAGGAAAATGAAAGAGAGAGAATAAGAGATAAGGTATAAGGAGATGTGAAATGAAAGACAAAGAGGGAGAGAGGGGGATAGGGAGTATTAACGAGATAGAATTAGTGTGAGAATGAGAGAGGAAGAAGGAGTGAGGGAGAAATAGAGAGGGAGATAAGGAAACGTAGAAGGAGAGAGCGGGATATGGGAATGAGATGGCGAGAGAGAATCAGATAGAGAGATTCGGAGAGGATAATGAGAGAGGGAGATGTAAATAGGGAAAAGTAGAAGGAAAGAAAGAGATGTAGAGAATGATACTGATTATGATAGAATGAGGTCGGGAGAAGTAGAGGGAGATTGAAAATGAGCAAGAGATACGAAGATGAAGGAGATAGGTAGATAGGGAGAGTCACAAGGAGAGAAGGAAAGGGAGTTATGGAGATGGAGAAGGACAGAATAAGAGAAGGATATAGGAATTTTGAGACGGAGATAGTCAGCAGGAGAGCGAGATAATGAAAGAAAGAGGGAGATAATGAGACAGATAGAGATAAGGATAGAAATTATGGCATAGGAAGAGGGAGACATGTAGAGGTAGTTATGAGGAGGGAGGCGGAGATAGGGAAAGAGGGAGAGGGAGAGAGGGAAAGAGAAAACCTTTCTTTGTATGTTTCAGAAATGTGTTTAAATGTGTGTTTCAGAAATGTGTTTAAAAATGTGTTTCACAAATGTGTTTAAATGTGTGTTTCAGAAATAGAGACCATCATTTTTTAAAGATTTATTTTTAGAAACAAAATGATGTCCTTTGATGCATTTAAATAGTTAATCTAGTATTTAGTAGACATCCTCTGCACAGATTTCTATGATGTAATTCTTTATCGTACTAATGAGTTCAGAAAATATCTCTGTTGGAAATTCGGCCTATGGCTGCTTCTTTTTAGATTTTAAGTTTTAGTCTTAGTAGCGAAGCGCAAGCTCCCCCCATAGGGTGAAGTGGCGAAGCCATTGCCTGGTTTGTTTTAAAATTTAACGTGATAGTAATAATTATTATAATATTTCAATTATTACAGATTACTTAAAACTCAGTATTTCAAAATAATGGAACAAACTGTAAGTTCCTTCTCTGAATCCAAGATAAGAAAAATTATTTTTTTATAAACATTGATTCTTGAATACGTAAAGATAATGGGGCATGGATGGCCTTTAGGGAGTAAAGTGCGCTCGCTGAAGGCGAGATTCTGTTCTCATATGGGAATTAGCCACCGGACCGGCTCTTTCTAAGAAAGATGTTTCACCGGTTCAGCTACATTCTATCCCATGTAAAACTGATGTATCCAATGAAGATTTCAAAATCTTAAAAACTATCTCTGACCCATTTTCCTTACGTATTCAAGAATCAATGTTTATATTTTTTTCTCGCACTCTAAATTCTGTTTCTTCTTCCCACCCACTACTTCTCTGAAATAAACCAACCCCCTAATTTATTTTTCCTTCCTATATCCGTCACATTTTCTGCGCCAGTCTTCGTTTAACAACTGTTCGCCAAAGGTTAGTGTTTTTTTCCCTAAATTTTTTCCAGTGTTATCTATATTTTTTATTGTTAAATTTCACTATCTATTGAATATCTAACTTTGAAACAACATTTCTTTAACCTGTACAATTCTGCATTCCCCACCCCCCGCCCATATTACAAGTCCTACCTATCTACTACAACCTCCCAAAGCTTTTTGAATTGTTTTGAAAGTTTAAATTATTAACGTATAGTATTAGTCTTTCATTAATTTTGGTAAATTTTTGCATGTCCAGAAGATGGGTGAAACATTTACCCGAAACGTTGTGCAATCAAGTAAACTAAATGAATTTCCCGTTTATCGTCATATCTTTCATCCTGCAAACTATATGTATGTATATATATATATATATATATATATATATATATATATATATATATATTAAAATATATATTAAAATATATATCAGAACAATTGTTAAATCCAATAACAGATTCCAAATATGTAAATAAGACCACTGTGGAGGAGCGTAGTATTTATTATCTCGAGACCAGTTTCGTCATGGAGTTTGTCATGCCAGCCTCAGTCGACTGAGGCTGGCATGAAAAAGTCCATGCCGAAACTGATGTTGAGATAATAAATACTACGTTTCCCCACGGTGGTTTTATATATATATATATATATATATATATATATATATATATATATATATATATATATATATATATATATATATATATGCGCTATGAGTATGTATGAATGTGGGTATATTTGTAAATAAGTTCTTTATGCAGGCCATATTTATTTCTTCGCAATGTGCGGCATTGCCTATTCTCTTCGACAGTACAACGCAAGGAACGCGAATGGCCACAATGATCATGTCTAGCAATTTTCTCGTACGTTATTCACGAAGTGATGAGGTGTCCGTGTTCCCCCAAGGGTCATTTACACAGGAAAAGAGTTCAGTTCCTTTGCTTTTAAACGCAGCGGGAGATCTTCTCTCTGTAGGCGAAAATATTTCTCTTCCGACAACTCCAGGTGGACGATCGCACGATTCTGCTTCATCCCCACAAAGCTATAAATGGGGAAAAAAAAATCATCTCTTTTATTTTTTTTACTTTTCGTGACCGTTCGTTTTGATTAAGATTATCTTCAGCGTTTGTGCATAGAACAGTAAATGCAGTTCTCATTTTTTTGTAATGATATCTAATAAATTTTATCCTATTTCTTTCTATTTTCAATTCAATTTCATTTTAACGCCTACCACAAGATCAACCTAGACTCATGTCACTTTAATAGCTATATTTTATAGGGAGATCTTGAATACTAGATTTCTAGTTTTTAATAACGACGGATAAGGTTAGTATATGGTCGCTACGTTGATGAGAGAAGGTAAGTCATTGTGAGAATTTTGATTAGACATAAATTACCTTAGTAATGTGTCATTCTCTGTTACATATCTTGTGAACTTCAGAATCAAATCGTTATAACGTATCACCTTCGGCCAGTGGACAAAAGATGCCATTTGCGGAAGGATCGAGTACAGTGCCAGACCACTGAGGACCGGGTGGTAAGTCTTTGAAATGGTGAAATGTCACGCGAGGTGTGGCACCTTCCTTTAGACACGGTGACGTCACGCGGGGCTCCCACCGCGTTTATAGACGAATTATTTATCGTTAATGGAATCGAGAAGAGAGTGCCTCGATAGGTGGAATAGCCTTACAAACGAACGAGTGCCATTTTCGTATCATAAAGCCTGGTAAAAGGAATTAAGGTATGGTAGCAGAAAGGGAGGTCTAAGATAATATGAAGGAGAAAGGGGAAGTAGCAATGGGCTAATGAGTACTCGTGATCTCATGCTATGCGACCGTTCCAGTTCACTTAATCTAATAAACATTTTCGCCTCTAATAGAGGGAGGTATTAAGGAGGTAGTAATGCTTATTTCTTCCGTTCCTAACGATACGCATGAACGATTCCTTTACCAACCTCCATTAGAACAATGGATTATTTTTTTTCTATTCATAACTTCAGTGTTAATCATTTTCAGGGGGAGTTTTTGTAATATAGAAGTACCGTTGAAGAGATATTCCATTATTTGTACTTGAGTGGAACGCTTTTTGTATTAGTGTCAAGTTTTGAAAAGAACGGCCAGTTTTAACTCATTTTGTTTTCATTTAAAAAAGTCGGTGATAATCTTTTTCTGGGCCATTTTTTAAATGTGAAAGTAATGTTGGTATAGATTTTCAAGTAGTTTTTTTTTCATATTCGTAGCAAGTTATGAGAAGAATGGAAGGTTTCAACTCATGTTGGGAGATAGGTCGTTTTTGTTTCATTCAAGAATCTCGGTGATTATCATATTCCGGGCTATTTTTACCTGCGGCGATGCGCCAGGTTTCGGCGTGGCTTTTTTTTTCAAAAGGAGTAAAGTTCAATTGTATACATTTACAGCTATAAAATGACGAATATAACCATGGAAAATATGATTATTCCCCCTGGAGATTTCAAATCAACCATCGCATTTGACGTTGAGTGGCGCCATCTAGTGGCAGAAGCCTCATTTATCCATTCAAAGGCACTTGTAAGTGATTTGAACCATGGGAAACCATCAATGCAATAACCATTTATTATCTTATCACAAAACACCACAAGTCATTGGAGAGACTTTCCCTCTTGTTGTAATGTAGAGGTACTGTTCGTATAGATTTTCTAGTATTTTTTATATTCCTAGCAAGTTTTGAGAAGAATGGAAAGTTTCAACTCATGTTGGGAGATAGGTCATTTATATTTCATTCAAGTTTGTTGCTGATATATAATTATCATATTTTGAACCATTTTTGTAATATGGAGGTACAGTTCGTACAGATGTTAGAGTATTTTTACTTGAGTAGAACAGGATTTTTTTATATTACTAGCAAGTTTGGAAAGGAATAGCTAGTTCTAACCCATATTGTGGCATAGGTCATTTTTGTTTAATTCAAGAACGTCAGTGCTAAATATATTCTTGTCCATTTTTCTGAGATAGAGGTACTGTACATCGAGATGTTCCAGTATTTATACCTAGAGGAACATCTTATGAGTTGTAATTTTTGAAAATAATGGCCAGTTTTAACTCGTATTTGGAGATAGGTCATTTTGTCTTATTTTTATTGCACGTGACGCAGAGGGGAAGTTATCATAAACCGGAGGATCTTTATCTAAATTCCAGTCATTAAATTTTAATCATAGAAAAAAAGGTTTGGAACTCTCGCCATTGTAATTTTTGATGATCCTTGTTAGTAGATATTTATAAAGGGGGTTTCACAAAATAGAGATACAAATTCTGTAGAATGTAAAAGGAAAATTGTATTTTGATATGAATTATAACTTATTTTAGAGAGTTGTCATTGAATTAAGAACAACTTCTATTGTTCTTAGATTAGTCTATCAAAATTTTGGTAAAGGAAATCTTTTAATACCATATGTTAGAATTTAAAAGATAAAATATTTCCAAAAATCTTAAGCTTTCGATGATATTAATATATATTCTAAGTCGGTGGTACTCTTCAACTTGTTTAGTAAATTAGTCAGTAATATTACTTGTACTGTGTACATATTTTAGAAAAATTTTAGACCCACGTATACCATATTTTGTAAACAAAAATACAACAAAACCTGGATATGGGGCAACTCTGCAAAGATGAGCAACTGAAATTTTTTTTTCTGGAGAACAGATCGCAAGAAGTTGATTTCCTGCGTGATAACTCCACTCTGTTGGAAAATGGTTGATATTGATGTTTATGCAAGTGAAACATCTATTAAGGAAGTCCTAAACCATAATTCATCCCCGAGAACCAATTGTCTTGATAAAAAAAATCTCCTGACTTTATTCATTCATATAATCAGTAGACCCTAGTAACAAAAAAATTGAATACTCATTTGATCAATAATCTTCTATTAATTCATCATCCATTCATTAAGTTCATATAAAATTTATACATCTAAGAAAAGGTTTAGAAAAAAAAGAGCTCCACTGTTCAATCATTCCTAGCTACGGTTTAATTAGCTTAACTTTCAGTTACCCGTATACAATCCTTGTCAAAACACATCGGTCCTGATTTGCCCGTGTCCTCTCTTCTTGGATCTTACTTATCCTTGGGGTTTGTGTGTAGTCCTGACATTTGATGCTGTTGTCAAAACAGGAGGATTTTTTCAGTAATTATGCTCAAAATATCTTAATAATCTGACTACTTAAACAATAAAATAAATCATCCATAATTTCATTTCAAAATACAGACTCTCAACCAAGGCTTTGCTGGGTTAAATAACAGCCATTGGAGTGAATATTAATGAACAGTCATAGGAGTTAATATAAATGAAGTCATTGGAGTGGATTTTAATGAACAGTCATTGGAGTGAATTTTAATGAAAAGTTATTGGAGTGACTTTTAAAGAAAAGTCATTGGAGTGGATTTTAATGAACAGTCATTGGAGTGAATTTTAATAAACAGTCATTGGAGTGAATTTTAATTACCAGAGCATTGCTTTATTTAATAAACAGTCATTGGAGTAAATTTTAATGAACAGTAATTGGAATAAATTTAATGAACAGTCATTAGAGTGAATTTTAATGAAAAGTCATTAGAGTAAATTTCAATGAAGAGTCATTGGAGTGGATTTTAATGAACAGTCATTGGAGTAAATTTCAATGAAGAGTCATTGGAGTGGATGTTAATGAACAGTCATTGGAGGGAATTTTAATTACCAGAGCTTTGCTTGATTTAATAAAAAGTCATTGGAGTAAATTTTAATGAACAGTCATTAGAATGATTTTAATGAACAGACATTAGAGTGAATTTTAATGAAAAGTCATTGGAGTAAATTTCAATGAAGAGTCAGTAGGGGGGATTTTAATGAACAGTCATTGGAGTAACTTTCAATCAAGAGTCATTGGAGTGGATGGTAATGAACAGTCATTGGAGTGAATTTTAATGAAAAATCATTGGAGTAAATTTTAATGACAATGGATTTTCTTTATTTAATAAAGAGTCATTCGAGGAAATTTTAATGACCATAGCTTTGCTTAAATTAATAAACAGTAATTGGAGTGAATTTTAATGACCATCATTAGAGTGAATTTTAAGGAACATTCATTAGAGTAAAATTTAATGAACAGTCATTGGAGTAAATTTTAATGACTAGTGATTGGAAGGAATTTTAATGAACAGTCATTGGAGTAGATTTTAATGAACAGTCATTGGAATGGATATTAATGAACAGTCATTGGAGTGAATTTTAATTAAAAGTCATTGGAGTGAATTTTAAAGAAGAGTCATTGGAGTGGATTTTAATGAACAGTCATTGGAATGGATATTAATGAAGAGTCATTGGAGTGAATGTTAATAAACAGTCATTGAAGTAAATTTTAATGAAAAATCATTAGAGTGAATTTTAATGACAATGGTTTTCTTTATTTAATGAACAGTCATTCGAGTGAATTTTAATGACCATAGCTTTGTTTAATTTAATAAACAGTAATTGGAGTGAAATTTAATGACCATCATTAGAGTGAATTTTAAGGAACAATCATTGGAGTGTTTTTTAATGAAGATTCATTGGAGTGAATGTTAATGAAAAGTCATTAAAGTGAATTTTAATGAAGTCATTAAGGTGAATTTTAATAAATAGTCATTGGAGCGACTTTTAATGACCATGGCTTTGCTTCATTTAATGAACAGTCATTGAAGAAAATTTTAATGAAGATTCTTTGGAGTGAATTTTAATGAACAGTCATTGGAGTGGATTTTAATGAACAGTCATTGGAGTGAATTTTAATGAACAGTCATTGGAGTTAATTTTAATTACCAGAGCTTTGCTTCATTTTATAAACAGTCATTGGGGTAAATTTTAATGAACAGTCTTTAATGATTTCAATAAACAGTCATTGGGTTTGAATTTTAATGAAAAGTCATTGGAGTAAATTTCAATGAAGAGTTATTGTAGTGGATTTTAATGAACTGTCACTGGAGTAAATTTCAATGAAGAGTCATTGGAGTGAATTTTAATGAAAAATCATTGGAGTGAATTTTAATGACAATGTCTTCTGTTTCTTTAATTAACAGTCATTGGAGTAAATTTTAATGACCATAGCTTTGCGTAATTTAATAAACTGTAATTGGAGTGAATTTTAATGACCATCATTAGAGTGAATTTTAAGGAACAGTCATTTGAGTGAAATTTAATGAACAGTCATTGGAGTGAATTTTAATGACCAGTGATTGGAAGGAATTTTAATGAACAGTCATTGCAGTAGATTTTAATGAACAGTCATTGGAGTGAATTTTAATTAATAATCATTGGAGTGAATGTAAATGACCTTGGCTTTGCTTAATTTAATGAACATTCATTGGGGTGAATTTTAATTAATAGTCATTGGAGTGAATGTAAATGACCGTGGCTTTGCTTAATTTAATGAACATTCATTGCAGTGAATTTTAATGACCAGTGATTGTAAGTAATTTTAATGAAGTCATTGGAGTGGATTTTAATGAAGAGTGATTGGAGTGAATTTTAATGAAAATGGCTTTTCTTCATTTAATGAACCGTCATTGGAGTGAATTTTGATGACCATAGCTTTGCTAAATTTAATAAACAGTAATTGGAGTGAATTTTAATTACCATCATTAGAGTTAATTTTAATGCACACTCTTTGGAGTAAATTTTAATGAACAATGATTTGAAGGAATTTTACTGAACAGTCATTGGAGTGGATTTTAATGAACATTAATTGGATTGAATTTTATTGAACAGTCATTGGAGTAAATTTTAATGACCGTGGCTTTGTTTCATTTAATGAACAGTCATTGGGGTGAATTTTAATGAACAGTCATTGGTGTGAAATTTAATTAACAGTTTTTGAAGTAAATTTTAATGAACAGTCATTGGAGTGACTTCTAATTACCATGCCTTTGCTTCATTTAATGAACAGTCATTGTAGTGAATTTTAATGTAGTCATTGGAGTGAATTTTAATGAAGAGTTATTGGAGTGAATTTTAATGAAGAATTATTGCAGTGAATTTTAATGAAGAGTCATTGGAGTGGATTTTAATGAACTTTCTTTAGGGTGAATTTTACTGAACATTTATCGGATTGGTTTTTAATGAACAGTCATTGGAGTGAATTTTAATAAACAGTCATTGGAGTAATTATAATGAACAGACATTGATGGAATTATAATGAACAGTCATTGGAGTGGATTTTATTGAAAACTTATTTTATTGAATTTTCATAAACAGTCATTCGAGTGAGTTTTAATAATCATAGCTTTGCTTAATTTAATGAACAGTAATTGGAGTGAATTTTAATGACCATCATTAGAGTGAATTTTAAAGGACAGTTATTGGAGTGAAATTGAATGAACAGTCATTAGAGTTAATTTTAATGAAGAGTCATTGGAGTGTATTTTAATGAACAATCATTTGAGTAAACTTTTATGAAAAATCGTTGGAGTGAATTTTAATGACAATGGCTTTGCTTCATTTATTAAAAATCCATTGCAGTGAATTTTTATGACTCTCATTGCAGTGAATTTTAATGAACAGTAATTGGGGTGAATTTAATGAATACTCATTGGAGTGAATTTTAATTGCCTTGTGTCTGCTTTATTTAATGAACAATCATTGCAATGAATTTTAAAGAACAGTCATTGAAGTGGATTTTAATGAACAGCTATTGTAGTGAATTTTAATGAACAGTCATTGGATTGGATTTTAATGAACAGTCATTAGAGATAATTTTAATGAAAAGTCATTGGAGTGAATTTTAATGAAAAGTCATTGGAGTGGATTTTAATGAACAGTCATTGCAGTTAATTTCTATGAAATTCATTGTTGTGAATTTTAATAACAATGGCTTTACTTCATTTAATTAACAGTCATTTGAGTTTATTTTAATGAGAGTCATTAGACTGAATTTTGATAAAGAATCATTGGAATGAATTTTAATGAAGAGTCATTGGATTGGATTTTAATGAAGAGTCATTTGATTGGATTTTAATGAACAGTCATTCGAGTGAATTTTAATGAACACTCATTAGAGTTAATTTTAATGGAGTCATTGGAATGGATTTTAATGAACATTCATTAGAGGGAATTTTTATGAAAAATCGTTAGAGTGAATTTTAATGACCAGTCATTCGAGTAAATTTTAATGAAGAGTCATTTATTTTATTCTAAGGAAGAGTCATTGGAGTGAATTTTAGTTTCCATTCATTGGAGTGGATTTTAACTAACAGTCATTGAAGTTGACTTTAATGAACGGTCATTGGAGTGAATTTTAGTGAACAATCATTGGAGTGGATTTTAGTGAAGGGTCTGTGGAGTGAATTTTCATGAACATTCATTGGAGTGAATTTTAATGACCATTTGCTTCATTTAATGAAGAGTCATTGGAGTGAAATTTACTGACTCTCATTGGAGTGAATTTTAATGAACAGTTATTAAAGTGAATTTTAATTACCATGGCTTTGCTTCATTTAATGAAGACATTGTACTAAATTTTAATGAACAGTCAGTGGAGTGGATTTTAATGAACAGTCATTGGAGTGAATTTTAATGAACTTTCATTGGAGTGATTTTTAATGAACATTCATTCTTGTGAATTTTAATGAACAGTCATTTGAGTGAATTTTAATAACCATGGCTTCGCTTCATTTAATGAACAGTCATTGGAGTAGATATTAATCAACAGTCATTGGAGTGAATATATTCTGAAGCTTTCGGAAAAGAAACCACGTCGAACTCCCCTCTAATTTGTCATCCTTTGTTGTACATCAGCCTTCCTCAAGGCCTTGCGTTTGCTTATTACTGGCCCTATTATTTAGCAATGGCATTATTTTATTGCGCCTTTTTATATCTATTTGGCCGCTTTTCTTATTAATTTATTATATCGTATCCATTTTTTCTCCATTTCCTATATTTTTACCTATCTTTGAATCCTCTACTGCTTTTACCCATATTTCTTTGAACATCATTAAATGTCTTGATTTGGAAACGACGAGGAATTAATTTAGTCCTCACTTAAGATTATATGCCTTGTATAATTAGGTTGAAGTTTTCCATTACCGTAAATACATAATGAACTATAATTTGTTTTGCTATAAAAAAAAACCAGTCACATCCTTATCATTTTATTTGTGATTCATCACCTTAGATATCGCCATTACAGAAATTCCTTGGCAACATCGATTTAAGGATAAGATTTTGAACCCATTGTTATGCCTCTCTCTCCTTTTTAGGTTCTTCCTTCGGGTGTCAAAGAGAGTTTTTTTGACTTCCTGCCAAACTAATCAGATTTGATCCCTCATACATCGAGGGACTAAGATGTGTCTGAACGGGGAAAGCGCGCGCAATTCCTTAGGGATGGCGCGGAAACAATTGTATTGTGTCAAAATTTATCCCAAATCCTTCCAGATTAAAGTTTATGGAAGTCGAGATCGAATTAAGGAGTGAATGTTTGGATTTCTATATTGTAAAGGGATATTGCGAATGGAATTTTAGATTAGCAGTTTAAAAAGAATTGGAATATATGTTTCTTAGAATTTGTGCTTCAATTCCATTTTATTTTGATTTTGTTTTTATTTATACATTTTTATAATTTATGTTTGATCTTTAATTTTCGAACAGGGTGCTTCGACGCTTCAATCCTTTGGCTGATATCCACTTCTGTGACGCTTTGGTTGTTGTTTTGATGGCAAAATAAGGCAAGGATATGAAACTAGCCAAACTTCGCTTTCGTAGTCGTAAAGGTTTGTTCTGCTCGCCTCGTTCTTATTACAATGCCTTGTGCCATGGCTAAAAATAGCTGCCTGCTTTACATAATTTACTATTCTGAGATTAATTTCAACTCTGTTTCCTCTGTTAGCATTTATTCTTTTTTTTAGCACAAAATTTAAAAGAGTACAAGGGTCTACGTACTCTTACATTACAGATTATTTTATATGGTTACTGATTATTAATTTCCCTATCCCTTTGCTTCATCTCAATCTGCTCCTTTTTTGTCTTTCAGTTTTCTTTTATGCCTTTATTAAGGTTATTTTGTTTCGTTTACTCCAAATCAAACGGTTAAAACTCCAGCTTCTTCTTAAGAGAAAACACGACTCACTTAAACCTAAATTCTTCATATAATTTAGCTCAATTTTCAAAAATCAATAAACATGGCCAATTTTAATTGTTTTTACTCTTTCAGTAAATAGAAAAATAAATGAAACAAGAAAATAATAAAAGAACTAATCCTGTTGAAATATTTAATCTAATAGGCCTAGCATTTACTCAATATCGTATCCGTCTACACTTTCGGGCTTATTTTCAAAGCAATCGGATTTTAAATGCTATTGATAAACATTATGCGCTAAAATACTTTTGGTGATATTTAATAGCAAACGCTGTTTTGGGCCTACATGAAAGTAGGACGGCTGGATAATGAAAGAGAACTTTTCCTCGCAATTCACGGAAAGCCTAACTAGTGTTAATATTAAGCCTGGAAATTAAGACAGACACTAGTATCTAATTAATCAGTAGGACTAGAAGCAGTCCTTGCGGTTATTCAGATGTTAGAAAGACTTAATTCATATCAGGTACTCTTCTTATATACTTACATAAGATTGGCAATGGTACCAAACATGAGAAAACGAATTTATTATGAATTCTCTGACGATAACTACCACCAAGGAGTGAAAGTACACTTTTTTCTTCCAATCTGTTACGAATAGAAACTATTTTTTTAGCCAAAGTATGAGATAACAGTAGGAGGAGTGATAAACACTCAAAACAAATCAATATTTCTTTTCGTTTGGTGGAATTTGTTAAACACCATTGATTTTGAAATAATTTAAACATAATTACAAAGCAAATATTTTGCGTAGATAGCACTCAATTAGAAGTCATATCTGCGCTTCGCTTCCTCCTTCAGTGAACTCTCCTTTGAGGCAAACTGTGAATGGTTTCGGAACAGTTTCGTTCACCTGGGACTCTAGCACTTCGAGTATGCGTAGTATTAGCATAGTGTACTTGTTGGTGATTCACTGTTCAGTATTAGCGTAGTGTACACGTTGATGGTTCAATGAAAATGCGAGTTGTTTTTTTTATAAGAGCGTTTTTACTTTAATACAAGCACTAGGTTTGGAGCATCATGTTCCACTCTTCAACTTTACAAGAATTAAGAAAGTTCAACCTTGTTAATTAAGGAATTTCTTGGGCTAAACTTTGCCAGTGTTCATTTGAAAGAGAAAGCGTGATGATGGAGAACGGATATCTAGGATAAAAAAGATTCTCTTAAAAAACAGCTTTCATTTACATTTCACTGAGTGTATTCTTTTAGAGTTGCATCTTTGCTCTATTTTTACTTTCCTTAATTCCATCATCTACTTTGAGAACCCCTGTTCAAGGTATTTCTGGCTAAAAATACTATCCGTGATCTTTTTAGTCTTTAAAATATAAAAAAGACTTAAAATAGCCGGTGGATTTTTTTTTTCTTTGCCTTCTTTCGTACTGCCCTTTCGTACATTGGATAACATTCCAAACGGGTTCTCTTCATTTCTTCATTTACAGGCTGCTTCTAGGGTGGGGGAAGGGGGGTGTAGCGTACGAGAAGTGCAAGCGAGCGGCTTAAAAGCTTCACTTGGATGAAGCTTTTTTGAGACTCAAGATGGCCGAGTAGATTCGCCGCTGGCGAACAGTGGTCCAGCGACGCGGGAAACTGTTCGCAACTCGCCGAAGCTACTTTCATGCAGTATTTTTTCTTTGCCCTCTTTCCTACTCCCCTCTATCTACACCCCTACCGTCCTCAGAACAGACCTTTCTTCCCGTACATTTACTCCAAACGGGCCCTCTGTCATCTCCACCTCTTCATTGTCCACGATGCCCAAAACCTCGAGACCCCTATCGCTCCCTCCGGGTAGCCAGGTCCTGAAATTCTACTTGAACGCTAATCTCTCCTTTTCGATTCTCTTCATTTCACTTTTTCACTGTAGTCAACTGTAAATTCCGTCGCTTAGGGGCACGATTACCAGTTCTTTTCTAACTACCTTATAGCTGCGGTTGCTATAGCAATAGGTAGGAACCATGACACTACATCGGACACACCTAGGGTATGTTCTTCATCCAGCGTACCTCCACGGGTGGGTTAACGATCAAGTAGAATGCGTTGTAGAGTTGCTTTTCATACCCGTTTGTCTATCTCTTGTTACACGCTACGCATCTGCACTAATCTGGATTCAGTGGCTGTAAGCCAATTTCTAAGCCGTTCGTAGACTATTTGTTTGTTCTATATCCTTACCCATTCCTCTTCTTCTTATGAACTACAACCTGATCTCACGCATTCACTTCGTATCCGGCAACCACTCATTGTTCAAACATTATTATACATTGCATCCTTCAGCATCTCTATGCTTCGGAGCAGCAGTTCTTCCTTGGACTTCTCAATATAGCCTTCGAGTAATTTTCAATCAACGTATCGCAAGACAATTGTTATGGACAGCCCCATCTCGAACTCTGACCCTCCAAAGATTTCGCTTAAATCGTCTGATACCCATGACTTTCTTTGCCCAAAAGATCATGGAAGGAAGGGTGGTCTCACACCTTTCTTTCCATGCTGAGTCTTTTTGATCTTGAATGCCCAGCAAGCTTCTTTAACTTCTCTAGTGTGATTAACTCTCTTCTTTATTTATGACATCCAGGAGGAATTCTCGGGTCCTATTGTTATTCTTCTGGTCTTTAGGAAAATTCATAAAGCAGAAAATATTATCGGCTGTCTGTCTATTCCTCCTACAGGGTGCCCCACAAAAATACAGGAAATTTTAAATGTACATTATGTATTTTAAAAACCTAAAATCTTGCTTAAACTCATTCAAAGGACGACTAGAAGTTAGCTATACCCTCTACGTAGTTGTGCCCTTGCCCACGGAAATCATTTTGAACACCGCATCTAACATTTGTGTTTTTGTTTGGTTTTAACAATGTTTACCACAATTAAATAAACTGTTCTAAATTTCCTGGGTTGTTTTGTGGGGCATCCTCTAGTTGATTGACACTCACTCCGTCTGGGTCGCCATACTTTAGCAAGTTCCGCACTATCGATCTCCACTTTTTCATCCTCTACTTACACAACTGACCTGCGATAGACCACTCCCCTACCTCGAACGGGTAAGAGGTTCAACTGGATATTATTGCAGGTCTTTATTGAGATAGCTTCAAGAGATTCTTTATTTTCTTCCCTAAATCCTCCTCTGGTCTTTTTAGTAATTATCAACGAATTATCATCTCATCCGTCCATATTACAGATGTCTCTAACCCACCGAAGAAATTATTAAAGTTCCTAAGCGTAATTTTCAATCAAAGGCTCTTGAGAGAGATTCACATGCTGCTCACTTTATCCTTAACATCTTAAGTCATGTATCCCACAAACATGTATCCTCCTTTATCCTTCGACTCTACGTCTCCTTTATTGAATCTAGAGCCATGGCTTATACTGAACATCTTCAGCCATTTGGTCATTTCCCACTATTAGTGTGAGGTGCAAAGACTACTGCATTTTCGGATCAAAAGACCCTTCTATGCATAAAATGCGGGTTATTTTATTGTCTTTTAGCAACTGTCCGTATCTCCAATATTTTTGGCCTTTTCCAATGGCCCCTCCATGCAGACCACTAGAAACCTTCAGTTGCAGTGTCTCGGCTCATCACGGCCCCGCCCATTTCCATTGACTTTCATTAACTATTTCTCCTTCACGCGTGTCTCTCGGTCAATACTGAACCTTAGAAGAGTGTGTAATTACATATTAACGGTTGACCGCTACCCAAAGATCGTCTCTTGAACTTAATTTTCAGCCATGTCGCGCCCATTCTCAGGAGACAGTTATCTTACCAATGGCTTCCATAATGTCCACAGGTCATCTGATGCTTGTGCTTTGGAGAGAGCATTTCAGTAGCATTCCTTCTTTCCTAATCACCCAAGAAATTCCTTAAACATGGTGGAAAAATAAACCACTGTTTGCCTTCTCTTCAGATTTTGTAAATTACACAAATCAACAAAGTACCATCTCAATGTTTCGGTAATCACAATATTAACTTATGATCACAAAAATTCCTTGGCTCTTACATGCCCATGCGGCTCGTCCAAAAAGACATTGCCTTTCGTTGGTTCTCCCCGATATTCAGGAGCTTTCCCTTAGAGTTAATGACACAGACCTTCCCGTCCCCGTTTTTTCTTGAGCTCCTGTCGAGGGGTGAGCCTCTATAGGCAAAGGCTAGGAGAAGGAAACTCCGATATCGAACCAAACCCTGCCAAGTCCTCAACGGCAGAAGAAGCGAACGAATTTTTAATCAAACTCAACGGCTGTGAATGCGGAAGAAGGCTGCAACAAGTCTGTTAGCTCCGATCATCTCGGTTTATCCCTGCCATTGGACCCAGCTGAAGGCTTGTGAAGTATATGTGCTTACTGAATGTGTAGCAGTATGTACACTCTAAGCAAACTCGCGCATAGGCGTCTTCATAAAGGTCTGACGACGACGATTGATTAGTAAAACAATTCCCAAATTTCTCTTCTTCAACCTTTCATCGATCCCGCTCTAGGCTTTGATATTTCGTTTTCCCTGGGCCAAACCTGACTAATCCTTGGAACCTTTCTATCCCCCCACTAGCATGACAGTTTTCCAATTTCCTTTCAAATACCTACTATATTCCACTCTTTATAACTATGTTTTTGCTTTTCTTTCTTCCTCTCTCGAGTTGGTAGACAGTTTTATTCTCAGTCACGCGCGCTGTCTATTAAATATATGTAGCTGCGTAAGAAAACTTTCACCATATGGAAAAGATGCTATAAAAGAAAGCATGATTGGATACTAAGCTCCTTTCCGTCATTTAACATTCCTTCTCTTTTTAGCTTCAAACATTGAAAAATTGAAGTCATTGTTAACGTTTTCGTCTCTTTTCACATTTTTGCGAATAGTCTCGCTATATCCATTTTCTCATTGCCCAACCATTCCTCGGATGTATAATAATAATAATATTAATAGCCATTTATGTATGGCGCTCTTCAAAGCTTCGGCACACCAGCGATAACCTGCCTACCAATTACTATGGTTCTCAATGGATGGAAAAAGTTTAGCATTGAAGACATGTTCGAAGATATGTAGTGTTTGATAACTTATATATAAAAAGTAATAATACTAAGAGAGGTTTCAATTGGTGCCCTTCAGGACTTCGAAGCCTTCGGATGGCGCCCATATATAGACTATGAAAAGGCCGGAAAGAAGAGTTGAATTCTCAGAGCCCGCTTGAAATCTCCCGGGGAGGAAAGGGTAGAGTAATCCAGCAGTCAGAGCATCCCACAGCTTAGCAGCAACGGTAAAGAAGTCACGATCACCCATAAAGCAAAGATGAGTGCGAGAACCGAAAGCAAGAAGGCTCTTCCCGACCTAAGGATCCTTCGTTATCCAGACACAGCCAGTGTGTAAAAGATGTAAGGGAGATTTAGCGGCGTTTAGGAGTTTAAATGTGAGAAGGAGAACTTTAAAAGTAATTCGAAATTTAATAGATAACAAGTGAAGTTCGCGGAGCAGGTGTGTGGCACGAGAGAACCGTCTTCGACGAAGGAGAACTCGAACCGCAAAGTTCTGATCAAGTTGAAGGGGAGAAATTATAGTGTTTTAGGCTCCAGTCAGAAGAGAGTTACAGTAATCGAAATGAAAGGTAAGAAAGGTAAGAAAGATGTTCCGGTCAAAGAATGACCGGATACGACTGAGGTTACGGGAAAAGCAGAGAGATAATTTGCTGATATTGGCAACATGCGATTCGAAATCGAGTTGAATGTCAAAGGAAACACCCAGGTCTCTAAAGTTTTTAGAGAACGCGATAGGGGAAACTCCTAGATTGAGAGAGTTGGCTACATTTTTACAGTTAGCAACATCTGCCATAGGGGTCAACAAAGAAACCTCAGTTTTGTCATGGTTGAGTTTGAGGAGGTTATCCGATAGCCATTCAGTAATCATGTCATTTGTGGATAAAAAATTGGTGAGGGTCACTTCAAACGAGATTGTGGGGGACAAAAAAGGTATTTCCTTGTCATCAGCATAGAAATGGAATATTGGACATAGACGACGCAGAAAGCCAAGATGAAGGATGTAGATATGAAAAAGAAGTTTGCCAAAGAGAGAAACATGAGGAACACCGTAGGATACACCAGCTGGCCGAGAGACTTTACCCCCGATGCGGACAGAATAGCTACGAGATCACAGATAAGAGAGAAATCCATTTAGAGCAGTTCCAGAGACACCCAAGAAATCACGAATCCAGTTGAGAAAGGAGAGAGTGGTCAAGTGTGTCAAATACTACCGGGAGATCGAAAAGGACCAGAATTGAAAACATCCCAGCGGCGGCCCCGCACTGAAGTTAGAGAGTCACATGTTATAGACTGGATTCAGAGCTCTGACCTGCAATGAGGCACGATTGGAATGTTTAGTCGATTCTGCAGAAGTACATGTATTCAGTGATGCTGGCAGCTACTGCCTTCTCAAGAGCCTTGGAAAGGAAAGGAAGTTGAGAGATTGCACGGTAACTTAAAGGATTATTTGGGTCAAGCTTTTATTTATTTAAGTTCAGACGGATAGCAGCATGTTTAAATTCAGAAGTTACCTTACTTAACGACAGGAAAGCGTTGAAGATACCCAGTATGTGTGATAAGTTCAGACTGAAAGCAGCATGTTTAAATTCAGAAGTTACTTTACCTAGCAACAGAAAGGGGTTGAAGATACCCAGTATGTGTGATAGGAGGACAGATAAGAAATGAAAATATAGACTGGGTGGGAAATTGTCAAGTGATGAGCAGGTTTTTTTTCGATGGGCGAAGTATTGCGGTGAGCTCTTCAGGAAAAGCTGTGGTGACAGAGCTCAGAGGTGGGGTAAAGAAGGATGGGGGGGTACAATGTGACAGCGAGCAGCTCAAGGCGGAATCTCAGAGAGAATATTGAGTACATATTCAGAGCAAAGGTTCAAAAGGTGAATGGCAAGTTTGGGTTAGGAATTTCGGGTAGCCAGGGAGACAAAAGACGAGCGAGGAGGTTGAAAAGTTCACGAAAATTTTGTTTGTTTTCGTCAAAGATTGTATGGGTATAGGCCTGACCTGAGGGTCGCAGGAGGGCTATGCATGCATGATCTTTAAGGGAATAGGCGAGAGAAGCTTGTTTCGTTATCATGCCTCTGGAACGGGCGGAATGAAGGCGCCTCTTACATGTTCTTCTATGTGTTTTCAACCTTAACGATAGTGTGATCTGCCAGATGAGACAGGAAGAAGTATAGCAGAAGTGTCTAGGCAGGAGGATAGTGACTTCGAAAAGGAAGGTAGGGCTAGGTTGAGGCTAGAATAGGCGGGGGCAGTTGGGCACAGGTTCAATGGAAGAGAATGTACGGTGGTTTGACCGTGCAAGACGACCAGTAGGGAGGTATGTTTGAGAAGCTTGAGTTAAACGGAATTGAATAATAAAGTGATCAGAGATAGCAATTGAAGGGTCCGTGTTAGAGAGTTGGTAAACTAGGTATTGGCAGAAAACGTGATCAATAATGTTGTCGTGGGTGAGAGTGGGTAAAGTGAGGAATTGGGAGAGAGAAAAAAAAGTTCGAAGAATTCAAGGAGCCGATGATGTAAAGTGGTATTTTGGGCGATAATGAAGTCACCAAGTACCACCACGATGGCGGGAAGTTTGAGAAAGCGATATTAAGGAGATCATCCAGTTCGTCAAGGAAAAAATCTGATGGGTGACCAGTTGGTCTGTAGATGTTTTCTGAATTTGAGCGAAGGGCTTATGCCAAGAATAGCAAGAACTACTCTTCGAAAGTGTCGAGCTAGATAGTTCATGGGTTGAATAAGGTGTAAGGGCAGCTCATGAAATATCGGGACTGCAGGTGAGCTGGAGCTTCAAAGTTTTGAAAAAGTTTAAATGTTCAGAGATTTAAAGTATAGAATTAACCGAGAATGGCGTTAAATTACTAAAGCCAGGTGGTAATGAAAGGATGAGTGGGAATCTCGACACCATTGTGGTTAAAGAGGGAGCCAATGAAAATAAGATTGCGGAGAAAGTTGAGACAGGATTTAGTGACATTAGAAACCTGGGCATTAATAAATGATAGTCTATCCAAATTACAACTAGATATTTAAGAGTGCAAGAGATGTGACCTGGAAAGCCAACTAGGTTAAGATAAGGAGCTATATAGTTTTACAGCGACGTGCGATAGCGTATAACTCCTGATGTGATTTGACTTACAACGGAGTGATAGACACGAACGAAGGCAGTCAAGGACGGTTTCAGAGGTACCTAAGAACTAACTCGCAAACAATTTGAAGAATAGTCTGCTCTACATGAATAAAGGCTAATGAGAGAACTAAAGGTATCATAATGGAAAGCATCTAGCATCAGAGGCTTAAAGAAGGCGATCGTATGTTGTGTCCAGCATTGAAGCCAGACTGGAAGATCCTAACAATGTTGGAGCAGGATATGTGATCAAGTCTCTTGGATAGAATAACCTTTTACTGACATTTAAGAAGAATGAGAGTTGATATAATATACGACATCTTATTGGGGTCTAAGGATTCAAGTTAGAATATTTGAGGATTGGGACAGCAAAGGCGGTTGTGTAATCAAATTGTACAACATTAGATGTCAGAGAGGTTTTTAAAGCTGCCAGTGAGGTTATAAATAATAATACTGAGAAACTGACGGTAGAGATTTGGAAGGAAGGATTTAGATAAGAACAGGGTATTTTCTTAGAAAGAATGGGGGTAGTTAATTTTTCAGGAATTATATTTGGCGCGAGAAGTAAATTATGTAGAGAAGGGTTTAAGTGTGAGATGCCAGAGATCGTGTAATAGCCTCGAATGGGATCCTAGATAGAAATTGAACTATATTTTCATAGAAGAAGTCAAAGAATTTCTGCATATAGGATGGAGTTCAGGTGATCCCTCTTCTTCTCTAGTTGAAAGATTGTGAACGTTTGTGCAACAGACAAGCTTTGCAGTTTTGTTAAATGTGTTCTCTGATGTTGATAAATACTAAATCAATTTATATTTTATCATAGTTGGCATAGCTGTTGCGTAAATTAAGTCAAAACCTTATTGATATTTAACATCAAACAGGTATAATCCACTGTTGATTTTTAATATTTACACAGAGTAATTTGATAGTATATAGGTGGTAGGTTGTTGAAAAACCCTATACCATAATGCTTGCTGTTGAAGACGATTAGCAATAAAGCTCTAAAATAGTTCGTATATATATGGTATAAGGATGATTGATAAGTAGTTTGTAGATATATTTTTATCTCTTATGGTGCAGTAGATTCCCAACTAGTATAGTGGTTAGCACCTTGCCCGGCAATCGTTGGGTCGGCAAAACGAATCTACGTCCGGATTCTTTTTAAACTGACACTATTTACTGGGGAGGTTACTTCCGTGACTGAGTATCATGGTGGGGACGGGTAGGTAGAGCTCGTAGGCATGACAGGCAATCCACCTAAAAAAATAGGATTTCAAAGCCTGGAGAAGGAGAAATGGGCCCCCCCACTCCAGTATCGGGCCTAGTCAACTATCGATGCTACAATATAAGGAAATCAAAAACAATTCCTTGGACAGTCAATCAAAAAGAGGGCACTCGAAGACCTTTGCCTCAGTGGAAAAATCCCTGGGAATCGGGTCATCGAAGCTCAGCGAAAAACCTTCCTCGAGAATGTTGACATCGCCACGAACACGCGACGGAAACAAGCGAAGGACAGAGAAGAAAGGAAGCTCACCATAAGTTCGTCAAACGCCGCATCGGCGAAGGCACTAAGAAGAAGGTGTAGTAGAATTATTCTGACGTGACAGTACTTGGATTTGTGCTTTTTATTAACCATTCGTTGAAGACGCAAGATGGCTTATTTACAATTTTTTTCCAGCATCTTTTCCTCAAAGGGGGGCCTGTGTGAAATGTTATAGCTGGTATAGGGAGGAGCCGGAAGTCTTTACAACACCGGTGTCCCCAAAAGAAACTGGTTTTCTCTCTCACTGATCATTTTATGCACCTATTTTAAATCTCTAATATATTTTTCTCTTTTTCATTCTTCTTGTATCTTATTTTACTCCAAAGGGGGTTTAACAGGGTTAAATTACCCTGGTGAAAGGGAAATGTGAAAGAGTAGCGTACTCTTACCCTCCTAGTGCCCCAAGACCACTAGTACTCTTTCTTGGCTCGGGGTTTGCACCTCTCTTAAAATTCCTACTATCTCTGTAACACTTCCCAGCGTCTTCTATCCACCCTAAAAGGAGTGGATTGTATAAGAGAATTAATAACCCCATTACAACTGAAACCTAGGAAAACAGCACACTCTTAGGGTCCGAGTACCAGCAGTCGTGTGCCCTCCTGCCTCCAATGAGCGCAAGAGGACCTGCCGGCCATATATCTTTCAATATTTTCACATTGCCTTCCTTCACTATCTTATTTACAGAGCTTTTATTTTTTATTGCGATTAAAATTTCGAAAAAAAATCACCAGCGTCTTTGAAAAGGTTCTGGTTCCTAGTTTTCAACCCAAGTGGTTTTGGAAATTTTCATTTAGTTAAGTAGTGTCTCAATTTCTCACTTGGGAAAAGTGGATCCATTATTGAAAGTGGAGGTGAGAATGTGATCTCGGATGTTTTTATTACTTTATACAGTCGCTTAAAATATTCGTTTGTTCGTCAAACTATTTTCTCGTAGGTATTTGGTGAATGTTTCTTTGTCCAATAACACGCATGTATGATTTTACTGGTCGATTTTAGCTCATTTTAATCATTTTTCGTCTTAAATATATATGTCTCTCAACACGGCGCCTATAATATCATCTCCAAGTGTATATACCCTAGACTTGTCTACTTTTTGCTAAGGTGAAACTCCTTTCTTACACGCTCTCTTGTAAATACACTTTTTACTGTAAATGAGGTATTCCTCTGTTATCGTAAACTGATTTTTTCTCATTGACCAATGTAGAGCAATGAAATTGGCATTTGCCTTGCATTTCCTCTCAAAATTATCAGTGTAACAAAATTGGTAAACCCCCCAAATAAATTTATACAGCCTATTGCAAATGTAAATTATGTGTACTTTTCTCCAGACTGTCAACAGCATTTACCCTTAATCGAAGTCTACCTTAGAGCTACTGAACGTCTACTCGTATCATATGATACTTCCTCCGTCAGAAATTGGTGTACAAGAGAATGCATATTGGAGCCGATTGCCTTTCCTTTTTCCTGACGTGGGACTTTTCCACAGAAAGATGGCTTAAAAAACTCTCACTCGTTTTTTTAAAATTTACCTAATATTATTAGGTACCTCCATAGAGGAACAAACCTTTAACATTGGGAACTCCTAAAAGAGACTGGGGGAGGTGATCGATTACATACTATTTAAATGCAAATTTTTCATTAAGGACATTTTGGATGTGAACTTTTCAACACAGTTATTGACTAAGATTAGTCAAGAGCAAAATCAAAATATATCTAGAATGACAGAAACCTAAAATTCAGGTTAAAGAGAACTAATACATTCAAACTAAATAACCAAATTAAAATACATACCTTCCAAATTACACTAGCGAACATTTTTAATAAACTTAATGCTCATGTGACAGAATACACATTAAAAAATCCAGTATTTTTATAATATAAAAAATACGTTCATTCGGAAAAGTAGTTAGCTTTTATTATTATTTTAAACCTCATGATAGCGACACTTTGTATCTTCACGTCATTCGTGGCCCATTTATTCTGGCACTCCAGAGAGGCAGATTATTGTAATTTTCACATCTCTCTCACTACCACCATCACTCCACGCTAAGTAAAGGCCATAACATCAACCTCCAAGAAGCTTTCCATCCATTCGAGCTGCGAGCAACCTCACTTGAGGCAACCAAGAAGAATTCTAACCAAAGGCCTTGTTAATAAAGATAAATTTTAAGTGCGTGTACTTAACCAACGGCTCCATTGATGACCCCGTGAGCCGCTCATTTTCAATCTTTTCCTTAATATAGGAGTAACCTTTTTCATTTATGTTGAACCGTAATGATTTAAATAAATGATAATCACATAGTGCAAGGTCAAAGCAATATTGAGGATGAAGAACAAGTTCCCAACCTAACGTATTCATTTATTCTTGGGCCAAACGCGCCACGTATGGGGGTGCATTGTCATTGCTGAGGACAACCTTTCAGTTAACTAGTGAAACACGCATTTGTTCATCAGTAAAGGCAATTTATGTTCAAGAGCTTAGGTTAAAATGTAGCGTGCGAGAAATTCAGGTGAGCGTCTTAAATGCTTTGCTTGAATGAGTCTCTTTTGGGACTCAAGATGGCCGAGTGGTTTAAGGCTCTCACTAGCGTTAGGTTGTCTAGCGACGCGGGAAGCGCGTTCTAAACACGTTTCGCTACTTTTCTTTCTTTATTTTTCTTTGCCCTCTTTCCTACTCTAAGCTATCTACCAAAGGTTGCAATGTTGAGCATATAGCACTTGCCACTCACTATACATCAAACAACAACTTAAGAGGAACTCTCATCATTATATAAGTGTCTAAGGAGGATGGGGTTACAAATAACCTCAATAAGGCTAAAAGTGAGCGTCTTTCTGATATAGTAGCATGTATGTTTATAAAATATTAAAGGAAATTTAGGATTGCAACGGTGTGATTGAGTGCTGTCTTTGTGTTTCCTTCTAAAAAAGTGAAAGAGTAGATTTAAAGAACTCTATGCCCATTAATATCTTCGTGAAATAAAGAAAATTTAAAAATTCATAACAAAAGGGTAACACAAACACTCGATTGAAATGAACGACCAGAAGATGAAGGTGCCAGAAGTAACTATAGTACTGACGAGCATCTGCAGGGTGTTGTTCATTATTTATTGCAAATAACAAATAAATATGAAATACTTCTCTTCATGTATTTCTTAGACTAAAAATCGTTTGACTTAGTAAATGCAAATTTAATTCCAAGACGATGACATAAACATGGAATTAACAAAGTGCATTTAGACCTTATTTACGTGTACTCGTGCAACCTCGCCAATTTGGTTTTAGTCCTTTATTGAAATTAAAAACAAGGAGTCAGACCTGGATTTTCCTGCCCCAAATTGTTCGGAATAGGTCTTTGGTAGGATATTATTTTAATAACTATCCTTAATTCGAAATAAAAGTCCCGAAATAAATAAAAAAAATGAAGCTTTTCCCTTCCAAGAGAAATCACACGTTGTGAAAACTGGTACTTGAAAAATAATGCCGCCCTTCCTATTTCTTCAAAGATAACTCGCTCTAAAAAATATACAACGGCGGTGAAATGAGCCTTTTCATTCTTACCTCGGTAGAGGTCCGGTTGGAGTCACTCGTGGCTAATACTAGCTCGTTTCAGCTCCTTATTGTTTGGAGCCAGTCGCAAGCAATTCATTCCAACTGGCGCGGAACCATTGCCATAAAATTGTATAGTTGTTATTTTGACCACCGTAGTGTTGTTCAGGCCTTCGGCTTAAAATTTTAGTAAAGTTCTGGAAAGCTGGTTATACAGGGTGTCCGAAAAATTAGTATGTAATGGAAATAAATAGTCCCGCCAGGATCACGGTGAATAAAGTGCAACTCTTAGGGGGTCTACAGGAGGTTCATTTTACTAACATTTAAGACACCCTGTATTTTAAAAAGCGGAGCGGATGATTCACTGGTTTCCAAATTGGATCTCTTGTAAACCCTTTTAAGAAGTGCAGTTTATTCACCATGATTCGGGCGAGAGTGTTGATTTCCAGTGCATTGTAACTTTTATTACACCCTGTATATATTTTCACTTTGGCAAGAGAAAGAAATTGGTTACTTAGGACATAGGTATGTTTCATTCTCTTTCATAGGTCAGTACCCATGTTGGTCGCGGTAGGTTAGCAAAGTTTAAGCTCGATATATTCCCTTAAGGAAGGATAATTATTCTACAAGCTGGTCCAAAAAGTCTTGTCACCGCGTCCAAATATTGTTTTAATTTTCTATTTCAAGCAAAGTTTTAATTTTATATTTCAGAGAACCGAAATTCTTGTCACCCTTTGTTAATATTGTTAGTATTGTGCCACGAAAATGATGGTGTTCATACAGATCTTCTCGGATGTGTGAGTGTCAATGAAATTGAATACACTAAAACCAGTCCATGTGTTTGATATTATTATAGTGCTCTTATTACTTCACGGTATGTGGTGACAAGACGTTTGGACCACTCTGTACATAATAATATATGGCTAAATATGGAATTCTCAGTCACATTGTTAATTAGAATCACATCATACTGTATATATCATTTTGAATGGATTTTTTATTTCAGAATTAAAATATTAAACTATTCATAATTAATGACTCCCAAGAAAACTTATACAAATATTTAAAAAATAATGGTAAATTAACTTCTATTAAAGAACAAAAAAAATACACAAATAGATTAAACAAACACAATTAAACTAACAAAAAAGGAAAATATTAATTGAAGGGGTAGAAAAGAGAAATCTGATGTCATAAATTTGCTAATCCATTCAAACCGAATCGATCCTAGCCTAACCTAACCTAAACTAACCTAACCTAACTAAAACTAACCTAATATATCCGAACATAACCAAACCTAACATAACCTAGCCTAACCAATATTATCTTAACCTAATTTAATCTTAAGTAGCAATTTTACTTTATCTTTTTATCTTAATCTTATTATAAGTTATTATTACCTATTAAAAAAATTCAATCATAAGTAATCACCGCCCAAAAGATCAATTATAGATAATGACCTTTAATATAGGTTGGATGTCGTCTGTCTAGGACTGATCCAAAATATGATATGGACATTTTATATTATTCAATATTAAAGAAAATATGATTGACTTAATTAGCAGTCGGGCGCGGGGGTCTTTGGTAGGACTGAAATTAACAATCACGGCATAAAAACAATGAACATTAAATCGCCTAACGACCTCTGACAATCGCATTGAATTCCAACCTTATGCTAGGTTTCCAAATTGTGTATACTACTAGCTGATTCAACAAAGTTTGCTGACCAAAAAGTCGCGTGCTCTAACTTATTCCGATTTATGAACTTACGCACTTCCAAACTTTCAATAATTCCCGGACTAACCTTGGGAGAACCTTGTCAATTCCATCATTCGAAAGATAATGTAAAACAACATAAGGGTTTCAAATACATTAAAATCAGCCTAATAGTTATGATGTTATTGTCAAAACAAAATATCCCGGGCTAACCTTGGGAGGACCATACGAATTATATCATTCGAAAGAGAATATAAAACATTAGGATTTCAAATTTCGTTAGAATCGCGGAATAGTTATGATGTTATTCCTAAAACAAAAAATGGCAAAACGGGGACCGACATACCGACTGACCGATAAAGTGAGATGTAGAGTCGCCTGCGACTCTAAAGTAGGGAGTGGTGGGGTCGAATCCTCCCATTTCGACATAATTACTTAAGGATTCGAAGTCAAATACGGTCGCCGTATGTTGTTAGGCACTCCAATGTTCACTGCTTTTATGCCGTGCTCCGCCCCTTCGAGGAGGAGTTATAAAAAGAGTAATTAAATTTCCTTGAAGTGGGTGACCGTGTATTCCATATTTACCTATCGAGTTACGTGTTTATGTTTAATACGTTTGATTAATTTTCATATTAAGATTTTGAGCGTCATGCTGGCTTCAAACGCTTTCTGATTATTTGTTCCATTGATGGCAGCATGTTGGCCAAGGAAAACATGATCCATCAGAGGAGAGCATTTGCTAGCGCGATTGCTAGAGAGTTGAAGGTGCTGCGTTTCCTAGATGGGAGCCTTCTGTCAAATGCGTCAAATTCCTCTAAGACGGCCATGATTAGTGACCTTCAGACACTTAATGGCTCGCTGGAGAGTGTGACACCGCACTCCACCATCAACTTCGTGAAAAGAGTGGTTTATTCTAGTGAACCCATGGACTACTGCATAGATGGCATCACCTTAAAGATGGCCGTCCATGCAGCGGAAAAAGTTGAATCTGTGATGCGAAAACAGGGAAGGGCCTGTAGATCCACACCTACACTTGTCTTCATGTTCGACCATGACAGGGTCCCTGAGTCGGTGCGTGCCAGTTTCTATCGCTACCGCGTGAAGGCATTCGTGTCACTTCTATGGAGGTGCTACTACTGCGGCCGCTTCGACCATATGAATCGCTCATGTATACGTGCAAAGTCAAGTTTACCCGATGGCTTTTTAATTTGATCCAAAGCTGCAAGGGATAAATCTCTATCGTGTATGGCCAAATGTGTCAATTGCACTGAGTTGCACAATGCCTTGATCGAAGCAATGTTGTGCTATCTCTTGGACAAGGAAATCCTGGCCGTTTAGGCTACGGGATGTCTCTCATTTTGCGTGGATAAGGACTTGATCCTGGCCTGCCCTGCGCTGCCTGGGACGTTTTATCCCTCAATTTGAAAAATGCACTTTCTCCTCCAGGCCCGTCCAGGCCTAGGAGCATGGTCATTTCCGCGCCTATTCAGAACCATTCTGCCGATTCTACTCACTACGGGGTTTTCCCTAGTAGAGCTGGTTTCACAAAAGGTTCACAACCAGCGTCGGCTAAACCCGGGCTCCCCGCTTTCACCCAGCGTGAACTTTTCATATAAGGCAAAATAGCCACGCGCATCCACCGAGTGGTTATAATCACAGGAGGCAACACCTCTGAAAGTGGTCGTGATGCCGTTTTCCTGGCTTCCTAAAGCTGCTCCCCGAAATGCGGACATCATCAAAGGAGCTTAAGCTACTACGCCCCTACTCAAGTCTGTAATGAGAAGGTTTCGAGGCGGATGGGATTATATGACTTTCATAGCGAGCCCAACCTACCCTGATAAGTCTTCGAAGGCAAGAGCGTCTTTAGTGCCTTGTTCTGCCAACAACACCCGAAGGTTTGCTTCTGGAAAGCGTACAGACAATCCCGTGAAGGTCTACTCTTCAAAGAAGGCCCCCGCTTCTCCTCCAAGCTAGGCCTGGAGGGCACATTACTTCAATAGAATTGTCGCAGAATCCGGGCCAACTGGGAGGAGCTGCGGAGGCTTGTCTCCTCCCGTTTCCTTAGCTATCTTATTGCAGGGGACTATAATGGGCACTTACGCCTTGCCCAGCCTCCCAAGATATAAGGGTTTTGTGACCTCAGCACCAGATGATGGGGGCTGGGCAAGGGTATGACCACCTGATTGACGAGGTGGAGATAAGGTCCTGAATATAGATGAGTTTACGCATCACTGCCAGAAAACCGCTTCATTTTTCTGTCTGAGTGCACGGCCTGATTTTGGGTGGGATCGATAACCTCCCTGGGAGTGATCATTTTCCCATCTAAATATAATTTTCTGTACCTCTGCCGTCTGACCCCCTCGCCTCCACACACACCTCATTGGTGGTGCTTGACACGGGTACCGTGAGCCGCATGTTACGAAATGACTCATATCTCAGTCTCAGTCGATGGGTTTATCTGAGTAGATAGGGCCGCTAAGATCTTCGTTAACTTAATTGACGTGGAATTAACTACCATTTTAGAAAGTCTGTCTGTTTTGCACCCTGATCGCTTCTCTGGTGGTCAGCCGAGCGTGAGATGGCCCCCAAACAGAGTCGTTATGCCAACATGTTACATAAGCGTCGCCCGAACTATTTCACTGTCGTCAAATTTCGTTGAGCGAGGGCTAGATTCCTTTATTTTTCGGAGCACATCCGCTTTTCTTAATAGCGGGCATACTTGTCTTCACTTAACATGAAGACCATTCTAACAAAGGTGTGGAAGCGAGTCCAAACTATTTGGGGAGGGTTCTCGCAGGACCCCCTTTCTGTTCTCCAGGATAATGAGATCGCATTCTCGGATCCCGCGACCGTAGCGAAGTTCTTCGCTCCCCCTTTCTCTGAATTCTCTAGCCAGGATGCTGCTCCGCCAGCATTCGATGTACGTCGTGATGTCGCTGAAGGCCACAGATTGGACTTTAGCATCTATCGCTATGCCGAACCGCACAGGTTTCCTAACCTGCCGGCATCCACAGCTCTATTCCGACCCGGACTAATTCCTAAATGGGGTTCTCCTGGATGTTTTTTATTTGCACCGTTTCCTTGGTCTTATTAGTCGCGTGCACGCGGCTCAATAAGTTACTATGTCTGTCGGTCGGATAGTAACCATTTTACATTCTTCTTTTCAATAGTATTGAAATAATTGAGAGCACGCAACTTATGTCTGTGGACCTTGTTTTTGACTGACGCCTCACCTTGGAGGTTCATATTTAGGCAGCAAAACGGTCTTTTGTACCCGCGTCATGTACAGTCTTCGCTCCGTCTCGTTCAGCACCTAGGGTACCGATAGGGTTACAGCCCTATGTTCTCTCTATCCTTGGTTCGTTTTAAGTTTGGAATGGATGCGAGTTTTATGCATCCGCAGTCTATCGTGTATTGTGGAAGGTAGACTCAATCCACCGCACCGGTCTCCACCTTGCGACCAGTGCCTTCTGCAAGTCCTTGTTTAAGAACCTAATTATCGATTCTTGGAAGATGCCACTCGCTCTGCACCATGCACAGTGAATTATTCGCCGGTACCTGCGAGCACAACGCTTCTTACAGTAGCCAACGGCTCTCACTGCATCCACAACGATCTCGCGGTGCTCTTGCCGTAGAGAGACGCTAAACCCTTTGGGTTTAGGGCTTGAAAAATCCTTCGAGGGCTCGGTATAGTTCTCGGGCCGGTGGCACCCCTGGTTCTGCCAATGACGCCACTTAAGAGAGTACCACCTTTGACTATTTGTCGCCACGCGTCTGCTCCAAAAGCGCGGGGAGTATTGCGTTCTTCCTTTTTGGAGCATAATTTGTGTCACGCTAGAACCGTACCAGTGTATACGGATGGCTCCAAGTTACAAGAGGGAAGGGGGCACGCCTTTTCCCCTCTGTTTAAAGCCAGCGGGGCTCTACCAGGCATTACTTCTGTCTTCACGGCAGAGCTGGTTGCAATACACAGCTATGTATGGAAAATAACGCGTAGTGCCCGGTTTCGAGACCGCATTTTGATCTATAGCGTTTCAAAAAGCGCCTTGAGTGCTCTCGGTGCATTGGAATCTCTGCATTTTCTGGTTCGCGATATCCGTGACGTGATGGTTTTTGGCGAGCTGGGTGGAGGTCAAGATTATCTTCTGCTGGGTTCTTGAACATGTAGGAATCGCGGGGAATGAGGGCACCAGAGAGTCCATGAGGATTAGGCGACCAGAGCAGCGTTTTTCTCTTCTCCCGACCAATTACTTGGCATGGATACAGGCAGCTCTCCGGGATGCTTGGCAAAGAAGATGGGAGACGGTCGAGACGAACTTAAAGTTACGTGCCATTGCGCCGCGATTAGCCTCATAAAATCTCCACCCCCATGCCACCATGGCTTCAGGGCGCTTTAAGTCGTCTTCCCGATACCCGTTCCTGTATCGGGAAGAGCGGGGTTGCTAGTAGCGCTTTTCCCTTATACTCGAGACTATTTGTATTCACAGATAATGGGCTATCTGACTTTATGGAGAAGGCCTTCCTTCTCCATTTTATTGGACGATCTTTGTTGTAGGTCGCCTGCTCCTGCGTGGAGGGAGGCGGGCGTCCCCATCCGCAGATGCTGGAGCGTGATTCCTTCTTCATTTTGCATTATTGCATGTTTTTTTTTATTGATTGTTTGGCTTTTTTATATTTTTGTCAAATAGTTTTTACCTCTTTTTTATAGTCAGCCTAGTGTAGGCAGTAACATGATTACGGCGACTCTTATTCCTAGTGGGCAGTCATCAGATAGGCTCTAGAAAAAATATTTAAAAGACAACTTGATAAAATAAAACAATTGGTATTGACAAGCAAATAACCCGCAGAAGGAACGAAAAGAGTGTTGTTTATTTCTTTCTCTCAAAAAAAATCTTGACGATATGAATTCAGAAAGACATCTTTGCATCCAAGCAAACTCTAGAATACTCTTTATTATTGGGCCAGTAACTTCAGAGGATCATTTTCCCCCCTAGAAGTGGTTTTATAATATCGTATCAAGTAAAGTTAACCCCTCTCAGATCATGCTAGAAGAGATAATCCCTCCCTCAAATTAGTAAGTAAAGATAATCCATCCTAAATTATTGACGATATCAATTCAGGAAGACACCTTTGCATCCAGGCAAACTCTCGAGTGCTCTATATTATTGAGCCAGTAACTTTTAAGGAACGTTTCCCCCCTAAAAGTGGTTTCATAATATCGGATCAACTAAAGTTAACCCCTCTCAGATCAGGCTAGGAGAGGTAATCCATCCCTCAAATTAGGAAATAAAGATAATCTATATTAAATTCTTAAGGAAATTTATTCAGAGACATCGATGCATCCAAGCAAACTCTCGAGTGCTCTATATTATTGGGCCACTAACTTCAGAGGATCTTTTCCACCCTAAAAGTGGATTAATAATATTGTATAAACTAAAGTTAACCACTCTTAGATCATACTAAAAGAGATAATCTCTCCCCCAAATTAGCAAGTAAAGATAATCCATCCAAAATTCTTAAAGATATGAATTCAGAAAGACATCTTTGCATCCAAGCACAACCTGCAGTGCTCTTTATTATTGGGCCAGTAACTTCACAGGATCCCCCCCCCACCCTAAAGATGGTTGCATAATATCGAATCAACTAAAGTTAACCTTCTCAGATCATGCTAGAAGAGGTAATCCCTTCCTCAAACTAGCAAGTAAAGATAATCCATCTTAAATTCTTGAAGATATGAATTCAGAAAAACATCTTTGTATCCAAGCAAACTTTCGAATGCTCTTTATTATTGGGCCACTATCTTCAGAGGATCCCCGCCCCCCTAAAAGTGGTTGTATAATATCAGATCAACTAGAGTTAACCCTTCTCAGATCATGCTAGAAGAGGTAATCCCTCCCCCAAACTAGGAAGTAAAGATTATCCATCTTAAATTATTGAAGATATGAATTCAGAAAGACATCTTTGCATCCAAGCAAACTATCGAGTGCTCATTATTATTAGACCACTAACTTCAGAGGATCTTTTCCATCCTAAAAGTGTTGTCATAATAACGTATAAACTAAAGTTAACCACTCTCAGATTATACTAAAAGAGATAATCCCTCCCCCAAATTAGCAAGTAAAGATGAACCATCTTAAATTCTTGAAGATATGAATTCAGAAAGACATCTTTGCATCGAAGCAAACTCTTGAATGCTTTTTATTATTGGGGCACTAACATCATAAGATTTCCTCCCCCCCCCCCGATCAAAAAGCGGTTGCATGATATTGAATCAATTAAAGTTATCCCTCACAGATCATGATAGAAGAGGTAATCCCTTAATCAAATTATTAAGTAAAGATAATCCATCTTAAATTCTTGAAGATATGAATTCAGAAAGACATCTTTGCATCCAAGCAAACTCTCGAGTTTTTTTTTATTTTAGGGCCACTAACTTCAAAAGATATTTTCCTCCCTAAAGGTGGTGTCATAATATCGGATCAGCTAAAGATAACCCCTCTCAGTTCATGCTAGAAGAGGCAATCCCTCCCCAAATTAGCAAGTAAAGATAATTCACCCTAATTTCTTGAAGATATGAATTGAGAAAGACATTTTTGGATCCAAGCAAACTCTCGAGTGCTCTTTATTATTAGGCCATTAACTTCACTCGATCTTTTACATCCTAAAAGTGGTTTCATAATATCGTATCAACTAAAGTTTACCCTCTCAGATAATACTAGAAAAGATAATATATCACCTGAATTAGCAAGTAAAGATAATCCATCATAAATTCTTGGAGATATAAATTCAGAAAGACATCATTGCATCTAAGCAAACTCTCGAATGCTCTTTATTATTGGGGCACTAACTTCCAAAGATCTACACCAACCCACCTAAAAGTGGTTGCATAATAGCAGATCAACTAAAGTTAACTTTTCTCATATCAAGCTATAAGAGGTCATCCCTCCCTCAAATTAGCAAGTAAAGATAATTCATCTTAAATTCTTAACGATATGAATTCAGAAGGACATCTTTGCATCCAAGCAAACTCTCGAGTGCTCTTTATTATTAGACCACTAACTTCAGAGGATCTTTCGACCCCTAAAATTGGTTTCAACTAAAGTTAACACTTTACAGATCAGGCTAAAGAGGTAATCCATCCCCAAAATTCGGAAGTAAAGATAAGCAATCTTAAATTCTTGTAGATATAAATTCAGAAAGATATCTTTGCATCCAGGGCAAACTCTCGAGTGCTCTTTATTATTGGGCTACTAACTTCAGAGGATCTTTCCCACCTAAAAGTGGTTTCATAATATCGTATCAACTAAAGTTAACCCCTCATATATCATACTAGATGAGATAATCTATCCCCGAAATTAGCAATTAAAGATAATCCATCCTAAATTCTTGAAGATATGAATTCAGAAAGACATCATGGCATCCAAACAAATTCTCGAATGCTGTTTATTTTGGGGACACTATCTTCAGAAGATCTTTTCCTCCCTAAAGATGGTGTCATAATATCGGATCAGATTAAGATAACCCCTCTAACGGCAAGCTAGAAGAGGTAATCCCTCCCCAAATTAGCAAGTAAAGATAATCCACCCTAATTTCTTGAAGATATGAATTAAGAAAGACATTTTTGCATCCAAGCAAACTCTCGAGTGCTCTTTAATATTGGGCCACTAAATTCACTGGATCTTTTCCCCTCTAAAAGTAGTTTCATAATATTGTATCAACTAAAGTTAACCCGTCTCAGATCATACTAAAAAAAAAAGCCCTTTCCTAAATTAGCAAGTAAAGATAATCCAGCCTAAATTCTTGAAGATATAAAGTCAAAAAGATATCTTTGCATCTAAGCAAACTTTCGACTGCTCTTTATTATTGGGTCCCTACCTTCAGATGATCTCTCCCCACCCACCTAAAGTGGTTGCATAATATCGGATCAACTAAAGTTAACTCTTCTCAGATCATGCTAGAAGAGGTAATCTTTTCTTCAATATAGCAAGTAAAGATAATGCATCCTAAATTCTTTAAGATATGAATTCAGAAAGACATCTTTGCATCCAAGCAAACTCTTGAATGCTCTTTATTATTGGGCCACTAACTTTAGAGGATCTCCCACCCCTCTAAAAGTTGTTTCATAATTTTGGATCAACTAAAGATAAACCCCTCTCAGGTCATACTTATCTAGGTAATCCCTCTCTAAATTTGCAAATAAAGATAATCCTTCCTAAATTCTTAAGATATGAATTCAGGAAGACACCTTTGCATCCAAGCAAACTCTCGAGGGCTGTTTATTATTGGACCTCTAACTTCACAGGATCTTTTCCCCCTTAAAAGTGGTTTCATAATTTCGTATTAACTAAAGTTAACCCCTCACAGATCATACTAGAAGAGATAATCCCTCCCCCAAATTAGCAAGTAAAGATAATCCATCCTAAATTCTTGAAGATATGAATTCAGAAAGACATCTTTGTACCCAAGCAAACTCTCGAATGATCTTTATTTGGGGCCACTAACTGCAGAGGATCCGCCCCCCAGCCTCCCTAAAGGTGATTGTATAATATCAGATTAACTAAATCTAACGCTTCTAAGATCATGCTAGAAGAGGTAATCCCTCTTCCAAATTTGCAAGTAAAGATAATCCATCCTAAATTATTGAAGATATGAATTCAGAAAGACATCTTTTCATCCAAGCACACTCTCGAGTGCTCTTTATCATTTGTCCAGTAACTTCAGATACCTCCCCTCCCCCCTAAAAATGGTTGCATTAAATCGGATCAACTTAAGTAAACCGTTCTCAGATCATACTAGAAGAGATAATCCCTCCTCCAAATTAGCAATTAAAGATAATCCATCCTAAATTCTTAAAGATATGAATTCAGAAAGACATCTTTGTATCCAAGCAAACTCACTCTCCAATGATCTTTATTTTGGGGCCACTAACTTCAGAGGATCACCCCACGCCCCCTAAAAGTGGTTGTATAATATCGGATCAACTAAAGTTAATCCTTTTCAGATCATGCTAGAAGAGGTTATCCCTCCCCAAAATTAGGAAGTAGAGATAATCCATCCTAAATTCTTGAATATATGAATTCAGAAAGACATCTTTGCATCCGTGCAAAGTCTCGAATGCTCTTTATTATTGGAGCACTAAGTTTAGAAGATCTTTCCCCTCCCCCCTTAGAAGGGGGTGCATAATATTGCATCAATGAAAGTTATCTCTCTTAGATCATGCTAGACGAGGTAATCCCTCCCGCAAAGCAGCAATAAAGATATTCCACCCTAATTTCTTGATGATAAGAATTCAGAAAGATATTTTTTGATCCAAGCAAACTCTCGAGTGCTCTTTAATACTGGGCCACTAAATTCAATGGATATTTTTCCCCCTAAAAGTAGTTTCATAATATCGTATCAACTAAATTTAACCCGTCTCAGATCATACAGGAAAAGATAAGCCCGCTCCTAAATTAGCAAGTAAAGATAATCCATCCTAAATTCTTGAAGATATGAATTCAGAAAGACATATTTGTATCCAAACAAACTCTCGAATGCTCTTTATTATTGGGGCACTAACTTTGGATAATGTTCCCCTCCCCCCTAAATGTTGTTGCATAATATCGGATTAACTAAAGATAATCCATCCTAGGCCACACTATGAATATAATCATAATATCACTCCCAAAATTTACCAACTAAAGATAATCCAGCCTAGGTTATACTAGTCAAGATAATCCTCTACAGATCACACTAGTAAAGGTAATTCCTCTCCAAAATTACTAAACCAAAATAATCACTACCAAAATCTACTAATTAAAGATAATCCCTTTCCAAAATTTACCAAGTATAGATAATACCTCCCTAAAATTGACCAAGTAAAGATAATCCCTCTCCCAAAATGAACAAGTAATGCTAATCCCTTTCTAAAATGTACCAAGTAAAGATAATCCCACCCCCAAATTGATCAAGTAAAGATAATTCATCCCAGAAAGTAAAGTGAAGTAGTCTGACATAAAGATAAAAAATTAAAGAATCTTATTATTAACATTATTATTAATCTTATTATTAATATTAATTAATTAAATTTTGCTTAATTATATATTTAAAATAAATTCATGATTAACGGTACAATGGGCATAGCCAAGGACATCTTCTATCTTTCGATGATCTTTCCATTGGTCATTGTGTACATGGTTGTTTTGGAGACGTCGAAGAATTACCAATTCCGAATTTTCCCTAAACGTGTGTGTGTTTTTTTTAGGAGCCCATCTTGGGACTGCCTATGTAGGGCATAAGTGGCCTTACGTACCACAGCCTACTACTACGTAGGTTATATTACAGAACAAATAATATATAAATAACAAATAACACGATAAAAAGTAAAAAGGCTAAAAAAACAGCAAAAAAAGAAGTCAAAGCTAAAGGCAACAAGGAAGCGGGCTACGATGTCATGGGTAGGCTCGTCTCCTCCCTGCGCAGGAACATGCGTCCTATAACAAACACTTAAATTAAGTGGAGGAAGACAGCCTCATCCAAAAAGTTGTATAGTCCGCAAGTCTGTGTGCACGAACGAGTCCCGAGTACAAGGGACAAATGGTAGCGACCTCGCTCGTCCCGGTATCGGGACAGGTAACATGCGCGAAGATCACCAAGACTGACAATATTCAACCAGATTGAGTCGAGCAATCTGGGGAACAACGCAGTCGTCGCAATAAGGTGGACGCGAGCGCTCCATAAAATGGCAGTGCATCCCGCAAGTGTGTCCAATTCGGAGATGACAGAAAGCAACCTTAGGCCATCGCGGCATTATGGGGTAGGTCCATGGAAACAGTCGGGGAGCAATGGTACGCAACTTTAGGTTCCCCAGCCCGAAGAGCTGCAAATATTCCAGCCATGTAATCGGTGGGGGGAAGAGCGAAACGCTGGTCTGGTCTCTCACTCCATGCGTACTCGTTGGCGACCTCAACGGTGCGCTTATTCCCCGCAATTCCAACATGTCCAGGAATCCAGCGAAAGATAATCTCGACCTCGGTCCGGCTCGCCAAAACCGTGGCGTCATGGATATCGCAAACCGGGGGAAGTGGCGATTCCAATGCCCCCAGAGCACTCAGAGCGCTTTGTGAGTCGCTATAAATCATAACCGGGCACGTCGCGTTATATCCCATACCGAGAGGTGTATTGCAACCAGCTCGGTCGTGAGGAAAGAGACAGTGCCTGGCAGAGCCCCGCTGACTTCAAACAGAGGAAACCGACCCCCTCTTGGGACTTGGAGTTATCCGTATACACTGTTACGATTCCAGCGTGACACAAGGTGTGCTGCAAAAAGGCCGAACGCAATTTTCCTGAGGCCTCCTCATCTCCTCCCAGTTAGCCCGTAGTCCGAGACAATTCAATTGAAGGAATATGCAGTCCAGATCTAGCTTGCAGGAGATGCAAGGGCCCTCTTCGCAGAGAAAACCCTCACAAGAATGGCACTATTTTTTCTGGAGGCAGAACTCCAGGCGCTGTTGACTGGACAATGTGCTGAAGGCACTGTCGCCTTCAAGAACTTATCAGGGGAGGTTGGGCTCCCCATGCGAGTTTTTTCCTCCCTCCGCCTCGAAACCTTAGGCATGCGGGGCGGCTTCGGAGGCGGAGGTCCCTCTTTTGGAGGATCAACCGTCTTCGAGCCACCCAGCCTAGGACTTGGTGTGGGCGTTTTAGCCGAAGCTCCTTCAGTGCTTTCCTGTTTTCGAGGGGCAGCTTTACAGACCTCAGAAGATGGCCTCACGTCCAACTTCATGGGTGTTGCCTCCCGTGAGTCTAACGACTCGTTAGAAGCGCGCGGCCGTTTCGCCTTACGGGAAACGGTGACGCTGGGGGAAGGGAAGAGCCCTGGTTTGAGCCGGAACTAGGTGTGAACCCTTTGTCATGCAAGCTGTACCAGGGGACCACCCGGGGTGAGTAGAACCCGCAAAAACGTTCCGAATGGGCGTGGAAACGACCGTGCTCGTAGGCCCGGAGTGGCCTAGAGCAGAGGGTATCTTTCTTAACATTTAGGCATAAGACGTTTCAAGCAGCGCCGGGTGCGCCAGAACCAAGTCCTTATCTTCGCGAAATGAGAAAGGTCCTGGGCCTGAACGGCCAGGATTTCTTTCTCAAGGAGATACGCACCACTTTGCTCCGAAGATGCGGGAAGCAGCTCTATGCATTTGACACACTTGGCCACAAATGATTTGGATTTATCATGTGCGGCCTTAGAACAACTTTCATATTCTTCGGGTAACCCCCACTTTGCACGTCTACAGGAGCGATTCATATAGCCCAAGTGGTGGCAGTAGTAGCACCTCAGTGGCTAGTGGCATGAATGCCTTCACGCGGTAGCAATATCAACCGGCACTTACCGACTCAGAGATCCGGTGACAGTCGAACATGATAAAGAGTGTAGAGGTTAGTCTCGGGGCCTCTCAATGTTTTCTCATCATACGTTTGACCTTGACCGCCCCATGGTCAGCCAGCTCTAATTTGATGTCATCTATAGAGTAGCCCAAGAGTTCCCTCGCATAAACTACTCCTTTCACAATGTTTATGTTAGAGCGCGGCGTCACACTCTTCGGGGTGCCATCAAGTGTCCGAAGAGCACCAAGTTTGGTGTCCTCGGAGGGATCCGATGCATTCGTCAGAAGGCTCCCGTCCGAAAAACGGGTCACATTCGGCTCTCTACCAATCAGGCTAGATAGTGCTCTTTTGTTATGGAACATGTTGCCTTTGTCCAACATACTGCTATCAATGGAGCAAATAAACCGAAAGCGTTTGAAGCCAGCGGGTTAAAAAAACACTAGGTAGTCTCCCAATGAGGGGCCCAACATAATCCAGGCTCCGCTCAGCACACATGCATTTTTGGTCTTAGCCTGGGATGCCTCACTCGGGGGAGCACCGGGACCGGACGTCCCGATCTTTGCTTGGTCACTTGCCGAAACGACAGCATACCCTTTTGTCCCCGTGGCTCCCGCGTAGGGAGAAGAAACCTTTAGTCTTTTTTGTCTTGCGGTTTTTCTTTATAGGAGAGGAGGGTGCGGAATGAACCCGCTTCGCTCCTCCGCCAGAAGGAGCCCTTAGGCCAGATGAACCACACTTAGCAAGATCTTTCTCCGAGATATAAGAAGGTCATTGCTGTCAAAGGGTTACCAGCCCGGGAAGGTGGTCCCTCCTCTCCTTGTGGATCCTCGGGGCCCCGAGCCGTCTGTGGAGAAGCTTGCACAGGGGCAAACTCGGGTTATGTACTTGGCACTGAGCCTAAGTTTGACCCGCATGTAAGATTCTACCGTCTGGGGTTAGGTCACCTCAGGGACCATGTCCATCTCAGGGAGGTGCCTCCATGTGGCCATCCATCCAAGACATCACGGATCTCATTGAAGGAATTTTTTTTCTCGTCTTGGGCCAGCGAACCGGCATCTGTCGGAAAGAGAGGAGGGCAGGTACACTGAGCCCCTGCAAACTAGTCACGCATGCAAGCAGGATATTAGGGGACATGGGTCAACGTGCCCTGTCATCCCTTACTCCCCTAAGGGGGTTGGCCTTACTTAAGCCGCTCCCACCGGTAGTGGTTAATCATGGTCCCCTTGCCTGCTTAATTTGCTGTCCCTTGGGAAAGTAAAGGGGGGACCTCCGCTGATAAGAAAGAGTCGCCCAAGGGCACATCCTGAGAAGGGGTTAGGGGGAGTCCCCTGCCCCCGTAGGCTTAGGAGAGGAGTAAGCCTCTTCTCCGGTCAGAGGAGTCTGGAGAGTTTATTGAGAAAGAAAAGTGGGGGGAGGGTACCTCCTTTTCTGCCGTGGAGCTGCCCGAGGGCAGCTCCGATGATGTTAAAGAGGAAGTGCAAAGGTTATTTGTAAGATTCTCATCAATGGGTATGGTAACCCTATTATTTGCACGGGACACAAACGCTAATCACCCCACGCAGTAACCCGCTCTGCGAGGGGTGAACACGATGCCAGCAGAACCAGCTGTCGCCATTCAGAACCACACCTCCCACCCAGTGGCCAGGCAGCCCTTCGGCATGGCGGCTCCACCTTGTGTTTGGCGTAAAATTGATAGACAATGAAAGGAAAGAGAAAGGGTATGTGAGGAAGGTGAGGGTGGGGGTGAAGCAGGATGTTAAAAACCCATCACCCCATACCGGAGTTCAGGGGTGAGGGGGCGTTGTCCCCCTCACACCTCAGCCCCGATCTGAGATGGTTGGCTGAAAGGAAGCTGGTAGGCGTCTACCCTGCGAAATTAAAGGCCGAGGAGGGAAAGTTGTGGGAGAGGTTGTATGGAAAGTGATGAAGCAGGGTAAGAAGACAGGGTGTCAGAAAGGAGAAAAGGCTAATCTGGGGCACGAGTGTGGGGTGCACGTTACTGATGATGCTTTGGTTATGGCTAAACCAACCGTCATCAAATTGCACAATTTTACCCGGGGCCCATCACGTTTAATGGGGTTCTCATTAAAACTGGTTTGTACAAATTTCACGGAAAAAGCTAAACATGCGAATCACTCTTGAAAGGTTTAATGATGTCACAACCTCCGATTCAGACATTTTACCGATACAATTTTACCTTATGACGTCAAATTATACCCAGAAAAGATGATCCCTCTCAAAAATTATCAAATTAAGATAATCTTTCCAGGCATGAAAAGAGAGGGATTATCTTGACCTTGTCCATAATATCCGTAGACTGAGCAATCCACATTTTAAGGATGTGTTCCTGCAGACAGACCACTGCAGTAGATATAAACCCATCATTATTCAGAGCCATTTAGCGTCCCAAATTGATGTATTGTGCTTAATACTACACAAATTGGTCTAGAGGAGGGTGGGGGGCGTGGCAGTGAAGCTGGTTTAACCAACTTTGTGGCAAAAAGGTATTGATTAAAGTCTTAAAGTATCCAGCAAACCATCTTGAAAACTAGTCACCAAATTCGTATATATCAAATAAGTTCTTATACCTTCTAGAAAGGTGAGCTTTTTGGGGGACCCCTGACTCCTCTTGGAATGAGAAGAAACCCTGAAACTAAGTAAACTGCTTTTAGATACTCAGGGCCTACTGATATTTACAACATCCGCAAGGTCTTCCCGGTTCTGCTCCTCCCTGATCCATCTCCAATCTCATCTCATTTAATGTATTTTAGGTTATTATATAAGAAATGTTTTAAGACCAGCGTTTCACCCATCTCCAGTCTAGACGCTAGTGGTTAGTTGTAGTTTACTATGCAAAATGAACAGATACCACCACGCTGTTATTCTAATTCAACCACCTTGTTAGTGAAATTAATATCTAAGCTTTGACTTTACGTTGCTGAGTTGTTTAATGTCGGATTTAAAAGCTTCCATGAGATTGCGTCTGCGCAAACAGAAGATATCAAGCAGGTCACACTACGGAATTATGGCCATCAATGTTTGATATTATTTAAACTACTTTCCTTTGGGAATCAAGGCAATCTGGAAAGCCAATGAAAAGCCCCCCAAAGAAATGAAATAATAAAATTCAATACGTTGTGCTCAGCATCTGCCATTCCCTTCTGGAACCAAGTTCAAATTTTTTAATCAGGTTTGCAACAAAGAAGGTTTACCATCAATATTCTCGTGTCATTAACTAGCGACCGCCTCAGGGATTTCGCTTCTAGATTACGCTACTGTGAAGTGAGCGAAAATTGGCACCCTTTCCCGAACAGACGCTCGAAGTGAAAAGGAAAAACGCCTTCTGAGATGAGTTAACATAACATTCTTTCTATGGTATTTCCCGGCTGGATCTTTTTCTTCATAAAACTTTTAATTATCTTCCAGCTTCCTAGGATTACAAATAATTACGACACAAAGAAACAAAAAGGATAGTCGATATACAACCCATTTCTAATTGTATCATGTGTAGCTGGATTTAGTTGGTCTAAATTAAACCAAAATGAACGAAAAATGTCGAAACGGAATAGCCCGCGTTGCTTCTAGGCTGAGGAAAGGCTAATTCAATATATCAAGGAGAGTCTCGCATACATTACAGCCAAAGTAAATATAGGAGTTGATTAGCCTACTTTTATGTTTATTTTTAACAGAAACTTTGTTGGCATATTAATATCCACGCGGTTGTTACCCCGAAATTCTTCCATCTTTTATTACTGAAGAACTTAAAGATCTACGCGAAAAACGCTCAAACTCTTCCTTGTTTAGAGTTGAAGCAAAAAGACACTAATTTGAAGAGATGCTTTTCAATGGAAGTTTTCATTCAAAGTCAAATAAAGCGAATTCAAGTCACAAGGAATGGAACGAGATGGAATTTTTTAATTTTTCTCATTATACATATTAGATTTAAATAATATGAGGGGGTCAATGTTGAGTAAGATCTGAAGATTATGTTTATTATTAATATTAGTATCAAAAAATATTTGCCCTTGAATTTTGCCAGAATAATGGGTATTGAGAGGTGAAACCCTTTAAACCGACTAATTTATCTGGTATAGATTTAATTTGGAGGGGGGTTAATGTTGGATTTATGCCCCCCTTCGAATTTTGTGGGCGTTTTATTATAAATATCTGTATTTTAAAAAAATACGCAAATGCTAATTATTGTGGGCAAATTTCTAAGTATGATATTATGGCAAAAAATAGATTGGTCGCTATCTTGGGAGCCACATTGTGAATTTTGAATCACAATATAGTGTTATATTATCATTTTGAAGGTATTTTTTTCTGAATTAAAATATGATATGGGCATTTCATATTAATCAGTCTTAAAGAAAATATAATTAATTCAAATAGCATTAAGGGGGGGAGGCCTATATGTCTGAAATCAAGGAACGCGGTAGAAAAACGAGAGGCCTAACGACATTTAGCAATCGCCATTTGAATTCGAATTATTAGGCATATTAGGGAGTTTTTTTAAATTGAGAGGAGTGGGGGTGGGTACAACCCATCACAATTAAGTGGGGGTATTTGGGCAAAGCTACCCATTTCGAGATTACCTTAAAAATGATATACAATACAATATTCTGTGATTGCAATAGCCTAACAAAGAAAGCCAAACAAAAAACACTTTTCTGGAATTTGCCCAAGAAGAAACGTCTACAATAAAAAAGCAATTGTTTATATAAATATATATATATATATATATATATATATATATATATATATATATATATATATATATATATATATATATATATATATATATATATATATATATATATATATATATATATATATATGAATTGTCCTCAAAATCAAGTGCGGCTAGACCCAACATTAACGTTTTTATTGCATGGATTTGTTTCTGAAAGTTATTAATGCCCCCCCTCCTCTGTACAAACTCTACTCACCTCCACTTATTTTTTTTTTTAATCCTATGCCATGGACGATGTCAGAAGCTTCAATCTTCTTCTACAATATAATTTGATAAAGTTGCCTTAATCATTCTCACTCATGCTCATCCTCACGATTGTTTATGTGTCGTTGCCATGCTACTTATTCTCGTTTGCCTGTGTCCCACATAGTGTTAGATTTAACATGGGAAACTATGCAGTAGAGGGTCCACGAACCTCGGCACCAGAATCTATGCCCAAATAACTTCAGCACATTTTCACTTCCTCTTTGTTCAATACTATAGGGATTTCTCATTTCAAACTTTTACCTTCTCAGTTTTGGGCAACGACAAAAGTTTGATTACCCCTTGAGACAAGCATTCCATCGAAAATGGTAAATAATAGGGTTTTATTTGGGATCAAAGGGGCAGTTTGATTACCACTTGACACAACCATTCAAATGAAATGGTAAAAAATAGGCTTTTATTTGGGATCATACAGGTAGTTTGATTACCCCTTGACACATCCATTCAAAGGAATTGGTTAATAGTAGGCCTTTATTTGCGATCAAACCCGTAGTTGATTACCCCTTGACGCAACCATTCAAAGGAAATGGTAAATAATAGGCCTGGATTTGGGATCAAAGGCATAGTTTGATCACCCCTTGACACAACTATTCAAAGGAAATGGTAAATAATAGGCCTGGATTTGGGATCACAGGCATAGTTTGATCACCCCTTAACACAACCATCCCAAGGAAATGGTAAATAATAGGCCTTTATTTGCGATCAAACAGGTAGTTTGATTACCCCTTGACACAACCATTCAAAGGAATTTGTTAATAATAAGCCTTTATTTGCGATCAAACGCGTAGTTGATTACCCCTTGACACAACCATTCAAAGGAAATGGTAACTAATAGGCCTTTATTTGCGATCAAACGAATAGTTTGATTACCTCGTGACACAACCATTCAAAGGAAATGGTAAATAATAGGCCTAGATTTGGGATCAAACGCGTAATTTGATTACCAATCGACACAACCATTCAAAGGAAATTGTAAATAATAGGTCAGTAAATGAGATCAAACGGGTAGCCTGATTACCCATTGACACAAGCATTCAAAGAAAATGTAAAATAATAGGCATGGATTTGGGATCAAGCGCGTTGTTTGATTACCCGTTGACACAACCCTCCAAATAAAATGGTAAATAATAGGACTTAATTGGGATCAAACTGGCAGTTTGATTACCCATTGACACAACGATTCAAAGGAAATGGTAAATAATAGGCCTTTATTTACGATCAAACTGGCAGTTTGATTACCCCTTAACACAACCATTCAATGGAAATGGTAAATAATAGGCCTGGATTGGGGATCAAACGCGTAATTTGTTTAGCCCTTGACACAATAATTAAAGGGAAATGGTAAATAATAGACCTTTATTTGTGATCAAATGCGTAGTTTGATTACCCCTTGGCACAACCATTCATAGGAAATGTTAAATAATAGGCCTTTATTTGGGATCAAGCGGGAACTTTGATTACCCCTTGACACAACCATTCAAATGAAATGGTTAATAATAGGCCTTTATTTAGGATCAAGCGGGAACTTTGATTACCCCTTGACACAACCATTCAAATGAAATGGTAAATAATAGTCCTCTATTTGTGATCAAACGCGTTGTTGATTACTACTTGACATAATCATTCAAAGAAAATCGTAAATAATAGTCCTTTAATTAGGATCAAACGGGCAGTTTGATTTTCCCCTGACACAACCATTCAAAAGAATTTGTTAATAATAGGCCTTTATTTGCGATCAAACGCGTAGTTGATTACCCCTTGACACAACCATTCAAAGGAAATGGTATCTAATAGGCCTTTATTTGCGATCAAACGGATAGTTTGATTACCTCGTGACACAACCATTCAAAGGAAATGGTGAATAATAGACCTTTATTTGTGATCAAATGCGTAGTTTGATTACCCCTTGGCACAACCATTCATAGGAAATGTTAAATAATAGGCCTTTATTTGGGATCAAGCGGGAACTTTGATTACCCCTTGACACAACCATTCAAATGAAATAGTTAATAATAGGCCTTTATTTAGGATCAAGCGGGAACTTTGATTACCCCTTGACACAACCATTCAAATGAAATGGTAAATAATAGTCCTCTATTTGCGATCAAACCCGTAGTTGATTACCCCTTGACACAACCATTCAAAGGAAATGGTAAATAATAGTCCTGGATTTGGGATCAAGCGCATAGTTTGATCACCCCTTGACACAACCATTCAAAAGAAATGGTAAATAATAAGCCTTTATTTGGATTCAAACCAGTAGTTTGATTAACCCGTGATAAAACGATCCTAAGGAAGGGTAAATAATAGGCCTTTATTTGTGATCAAATGCGTAGTTTGATTACCTCTTGACACAACCATTCAAAGGAAATGGTAAATAATAGGCCTTTATTTGGGATCAAGCTGGAACTTTGATTACCCCTTGACACAACCATTCAAAGGAAATGGTAAATAATAGGACTTTATTTGGGATCAAACGCGTGGTTGATTACCCCTTCACACAACCATTCAAAGGAAATGGTAAATAATAGTCCTTTATTTGCGATCAAACCAGCAGTTTGATTACCCCTTGACACACCATTAAAAAAATGGTAAATAATAGGCCTGTATTTGGGATCAAACGCGTAATACCTTCGAAGGACTCTAAAACATCTTACCGGTTATTAATTATTAACCTTAATTGAGGAATGTATTTTGGTAACTAAACAGGTCAATAGACCTAGGTCGCGTGCTCTCACTTATTCAGACTTATAACCTTAGGATACTATCACCTCACGTCCTCCTAAACTTTCACCATTGAGGCAATTCGATCCATAGTTATTTTTATTTTAATAAATCCCGCACTAACCTTTGGAGGACTTTGGTAATTATATCATTCGAAAGAGAATGTAAAACAACATATGGGTTTCAAATTTCGTTATAATTAGCCGACTAGTTACTATGTTTCGTCCAAAAAAAAACAAAAAAAATGAAAAATAAAATAGTTACCATCCGCCCCCTCAACCATCGACATAGTATCTTATAGAGTCGTTTCCACGCGACAAAAGAGAAGACTCAGCCCTGAAGAAACAATCACCCTAAATTTGAACTTAAAACGCGATTGTTTTTTTTTTTTTGAAAGAAAAGCACCTTTAGCATAAATAGGTCAAAAGAGAGTACACATTGTAGATAAAATGTAACATTAGTATTAATTAAGCTAACGATTTAGCTAAAATAAGGACATTATTGTTTCGGATTAATTAGTCTGCGTACTCACTAGAGTCGGTGAAATGCTCACCATCACTCTAAGTCTAGAGCCAATTTTCCATTTGTCCATCATTCAACCCTATCACCGCCTTAGGCGAGGTGGATCATCTCGATAATGGATAAGGGATTGGTTGCGATGCAAGCATCTATTTGACCCGAGGCCTAATCGATACCAACCTAGCGTAATTATTAAAACGAGTCGGCGCATTTACCGACCAAGTCGCTTCTTCTCGTCAGCGACGCTCTCCATTATCATTAATTAACTCCACAATACAGTACCGTAATCACAAAAGCGAGAAAAATCCATTACCGGAGGCGAATAGCCTTCTGTTTTCACGAGAACAAAACTAATCCTTTAAAGCAATTCCAGACTCTCGACGTGGGAGGATGGAAAAATATGCCAAGAGAGATTTCTCTTCAATATTTCACGGGCTGGGCTGTGTACGGGGAAAATAGGAGCTTGAGCTCGTTTCAAAAAGAATCTCGAGGAAAGGGTTCATCCTATCCATCAAATATTACTCCATTAATAATTGGCTCAGAAATCAAATTCTCCATTCCATTAGCCGTCCCTCGAAATGTATGGCGAGGTGGGGAAGCAAAATATATAAATTAGACGAAAGGGTAAAAATCAAAGGAAGAAAACGCCCATAAATAAGATTAAAGATGGGGTTGCTATTAACATATTTAAAATGCAAATGGAGAGTATATGTGAAAATAAATTTCAGTTTTCGTCGATCAAAAACATTAGGGGAAATAAATTGTGTGCTTAGTTTCTAATCATTTTCTTTGTTTTAGGCCTACAAGTCGTCTCTTTCGGTTGTTTAAAGCTATGGGAGTCTACGAAGAGATCCAAATCTTTCCTCAAACCTGTTCGTGTTAACTTTAAATATGGTTACTTGACTTTAGCGATTTGAGTTAATAACCCATTCATCAGCTACTATTGCATTATTCCTTTTATGATTTTCGTTTTCACCCTGTTCACTCCTCCCCCCTCATGTTTTTCTCTCGCTAATTAACTTACCCTTATATCAATGGACATATTTAAAGGCAATTTCCCTCCGAGATAACAAAACGTTGGCCTTTGCATTTCTTGATATTAAAAATCTGGTTCTATGCAAGACTAAGACGAACTTTCAAGCACCTTTAGGATCGCCTGGAAGTAGCCACCTCTAAACCCACATCTGGAGATGAGCCATTCGTCTTTTTCACCTGTGTGCGCTGTTTCTTAAGTTAGAAACACGTTTTGGTTCTATTGATAACTAGCCGAAAGTTACAGACAGGTTTTGGTTTCATTGGTATACAAGTATAACCGCAAGTTAGAGACAGGTTTTGGTTTTAATGGTAACTAGCCGAAATTCCCGACCAACGGCGGGCCAATAATTTTCTCAAAACGCTACCGCAACCTGTCAAGAGTTAGAGACAGGTTTTGGTTTTATTGGTTACTAGCCGAAAGTTAGAGACAGATTTTGGTTTTATTAGTAATTAGCCAAAATTCCCGACCAACAGCGGGCTAATAATTTTCTCTAAACGCTACCTGCCAAATAGCTCTCTCCCTTCTTCCCGTCCCACCGTCTTCTCTCTTTTCCTCTCCCTCTCTATCCGTCTCTCCTTCTCTCTCTCTCTTAAGTAGAGGGAGAAGTGACGCCCCCTTGTCACGGGAAGAGAGCTTGTGTATACCCTTGACTTTTCGAGGTATGTCGGCGGGGGTACCTCTTCTGGGTACCCCTGGTAGGGCTTACCTTGTCGATTTGGTCGGAAAAGAGGTTCCAGACTAAGTGCGTCATTCCTTCCTTTTTCTAGTCTATCCTTCTCCTTTTTTACTTTTATTCTATCTCTCCCACGTATACAAAAAGAAAAAAACAAAACAAAAAAGAGCCTACTCCTATCATGTCACTCTTACCCTTTTTTCCCCTCTATCTACATATAAGGATCTGGCAGCTACCTCATGCCTCAGAAGAGAGGCTTTGGAACCTCTAAAAACAACGCCAATCGACGCTCACTGGTTGCGAGAGACTAGGACTAGAGGTGTCCTAGGCGTTGGGGCATGATGAATGGGATGAGGATAGTGCCTCGTTAACCTCTTCCCTGGCGTGTAATTATTTACCATTCCCAGTGACCGTTGACGGGTTCCTCTGGTAGCATGGTCCGAGGTGACGGCCCTTTGTTCCCAGGTTGGTTGCTAGGCCAATAAAAAGCCTTGGGTCGAGTCTCTTGGTGTGGCGGGATATCCATTGAACGCTGCTCTGAGATCCCGAGATCTTAGCCGTCGTGAAGGGAACTAGTAGGAGTTTAGTACGGGGCATGCTCCGTTGTTCACCTGGTGAGAAATCGATGGCCTCTTCGGGGACCGTCAGTGCTGCTTGGCTGGGAGCCACGGCACGCCGAGGTTTGACGACTCGGTCGGACGAACAGCAGCACATTGAGCACGCCTTCTGAAAGATCCTAAAAGTTTCCAAAGGATAGGCGGGAGCGACTCACGCGGGGCGAAATCGCGCCCCCCCCCCACCTCCTTTTTACTATTGATTGGTCACAAAGTTTTGAGAGAGAGAAAGTGTTCAAAATGACCGACAAGAAAGAACCAGGATCACTCAAATACACGTGCGCAATATGCCAGATAGATAAGTGGTGCGTGGACTTTCCGGAGGGGTGCATTCAAAAGGCCACCCGGCGGAGGGGGTCTCGTTTCTGGACCCTTACCGCACCATTTACGGTCGAAACGACCTCTACCAAAGGGACGGAGTACACCTTCTATTCAAGGGAAAGGCTGTACTCTGTAACTTAATCCAGGATGTCGTAGAGCGGACGCAGAGGAGCGTCCGACCTAGAGTGAAGGCGGACGTAAGGCAGTATGCCCGTGTCACTCCTGGAACGACGTTCTTAGATGCGGAAAAGAGGGATACTGACACACAAAAGAAGCCGGGAAACGGAAGAGCGTAGGGAGTCCTACACTGGGGGACTTCCTCAAAGTTCTTCTGTTCAATGCGAGGTCACTCAGGAATAAGTGTCTTGAGCTCCGTGGCCTCGTAGCAATACAGGAACCTGAGATGGTGGCCACAACGAATGAAAACCTCAAGCCGAGATTTAGAAGGTGAATTCACGATTCCCGGTTACCAGCTCTTCCTGAAAGATAGGCCAGACAGAGAGGGTGGCGGTGTGACGTTGTATGTCAAAGATACTCTCAACTTGACGGATTGCAACATCGTATTCGACCATGAACTACTAGGTGTTGACCTAGAGATGAGTCCTGCCAAATACAGGACCCTAGTGCTTTATAGACCTCCTGTCCAACTCGTTGAAAAGGACAGAGATCTGTACCAGCTACTAGGAGAACTTGTCGAAGCCAGAGTGTGTATCATCATGGGGGATTTCAACACACAAGTTGACTGGGAAACCAGAGAACCCTGTGGCGAGAATGCACTACTCCTGGAGTTCGCGAACAACGAGTTCCTCACTCAATGGTTGAGAGAGCCAACGAGAGGAGATAATATCCTCGACTTGGTTTTTAACCCATGAGTATGACATCGTTGAGGACCTCTCTGTTGGAGAAGAGCTCGGTGGCAGTGACCACCGACTAATTAGATTTGTAGTCAAAGTCCCCAAGGCAGAGCCTGCAACTAGTAAATCGAGGAAACTTGATTTGAGAAGAGCAGACTTTGCAGGTCTATGCGCTGGACTGACTGACGCGAGGCTAGGAGAGTGCGAGGCTGTTAAAGACTCGTGGAACAGTTTCAAAACCCCATTCATGAGTCTTCAATCACGTTTTATCCCTCTGAAATGCCCCTGTCGGCCTTCTGTTCAACCAAAGTGGTTTAATCGAGAAATCGGTCAACTGCTTAGGGAGAAGAGAACTGTGTACTGGCAATCGAAGATCTCGGGTGACTTTGACGAAGAGTATAAAATGTGTGTAACTCCATAATGGAATCTTGTTCGGTGCGAATCCTATTGGTCACTCTGTGCATTTAAAAAAGAAGCATGAACACATAAGATCTGTATTAGATTTACTTAAATATGATGAACACAAATGGATCATATGTGTGGATCTGAAAATGGTAATTTTTTTACTTGGCCAACAAGGAGGCTATGCAAAATATCCGTGTTTCCGGGGCTTATAGGACAGCCAAGCCAAGGACAAACATTGGGAACAGAAACTCTGGCTACTTAGAGAAAGTTTGACTGTTGGAGAGAAGAATATTATACACCAACCACTTGTTGAGCGAGAGAAAATCATCTTCCCACCCCTTCATATTAAACAAGGGCTGAGGAAACAATTTGTGAAAGCTCTTAATGTGGAGGGTGACTGTTTCAAGTTATATGTACAATATTTCCTGGCTTAATTTATGATAAAAGAAAGGCTGAAGTTTTTGATGGGCCACAAATCAGAAAGTTAATGGAAAACCAAAACTTCTCGAATTCGATGACCGAGATAGAAAAGGAGCATGGGATTCATTTGTGGCTGTTATGAAAGGATTTCTTGGAAACAAAAGGGCTGCTAACTACAATGATTTGGTGGAGACATTACTTAATAGCTTTCATCGTTTAGGCTGCAACATGAACATAAAGGTTCATTTCCTCAAGAGCCATCTTGATAAATTTCTTGCTAATCTTGGCAACGTGAGTGATGAACACGGAGAGCGTTTTCATCAAGATATCAAGATTATGGAGGAGAGATATCAAGGCCAATGGAACACAAACATGATGGCAGACTACTATTGGAGTATTCAACGAGACTGTGTAGACATCAAACTCTGCAGACACTCCCACAAGCGAAAATTTATTCTATGAATGTATGGGTATGTGTACGATTGCTTGTGTTTTCTCCATTATATTAGAAAAATAACATTTAGGTGATGTTATCTTACAATGCATTTATCCTTTCAAATTCTGTTGACATTTTAAGTTATGGTTTGAAGTTATAACACTTAGGAAACTATTTTTAACGAGTAAATACATGCAGTACGTCGTAAAATATGAATATGCTGTAGGATGAAAACCTGATCTGTTGCAAAAAATGGAGGCCATATTTGAAATCAGCACGCCCAAATTAGTTAAAAACAATGACAAAACAAGTCAGCAAAAAGTGTGTTGACCAGTCTAATTTTAAGAAGATAACATTATAAACGTTTAAATTTGATTTTTTCCCAATGTAAACAATTCATGCAACCTCGCTTTCTTCGTTTGCAAATCCACAACGATGGGTGAATTCCACAACTCATTAAAACTACTTAAACACCGAAATAGACCACGAAATCTGATGATCTAACGAAAACGAGATCTATCAAGTTTGTTGTTTCACCCATTACATAATATTTACATTTATTGGATTCTGAAGCTGATTGTGTTACAGTGTGTAACACCGTAATTCATCAATAGTATTAGTTATAGTGAATTCAACGTTATATGTGAGGGCGCGGGACCCTAGACCATGGCCTACTCGGCCTAGAACTAAAAACCACCCCTGAAACCATGTCAAAAATTGATTTTACACAAACCTCTGAAGGACATCTGCTCTCGGTACCGAAACTGTTCGTACCCAAGGAATTACGTGATGCCACACATCTGTAAGGAGCTGCTTATGGGTCCGTAGGACAAGGAGCAGCGGGGCTCCCACTCGTATATGTATATATATATATATATATATATATATATATATATATATATATATATATATATATATATATTATCTCACCCCCACCCGCATTTTCCTCTGCAGAGAGGGAAAAAAATATCTGAGGAATTTAAAAGAACTGCTCGTATGGCTGAGAGGACTCAACCGAAAAAGAGGGTTTTATTGTGTGCACTTTTTATTCCTTTTCAAGAACATCACCCTGTACTACTATAACATAATGCCAGACTTATTATACTATGCAATATGCTCTAGGGAGGTTTTCTATATCGACCTTATATATAGTAATCATCATCATCAGTAATTCCTCGCCTAATTTTAATATATCACCCGGCCTCTTAAAACTGGACCCTGTTATTAAAAGGCTTATTTATAACGAAATTGAACATTTTAAATCTTAGTCCTTTGATTTATTAATTCAGTTATGTTTCCATCATTTATTTTTATGTATACATAATTAGGTGTGTATGTATTTATCTCAGTGACCTAAATGTCTACATTCTGTGCTCACAGTTGGAATAGCCGGAAGTAGACCTTATCTATTTGGTTTTATACGGCATATCTGTCTTTGATAATATTTCTCTATTTTATGCCCTTTCGTTGTACATGGGCGGGGCATTACTCTGCTGTCTCTCTCATATATATATATATATATATATATATATATATATATATATATATATATATATATATATATATATATATATATATATACCAGCTTTGTAAAATTTTCTTTATTCATTGATAATGAAATAAACAAGTTCGAAAGTACTTGGAATCCGGCTTTAATTTTCCTGTGGGATTTTTTTTGCATATATATATATATATATATATATATATATATATATATATATATATATATATATATATATATTCAGTTCCATAGAATTCCTATATATTTGAACTCTCTCCGTATTTCAAGCGGGGTTCTGTCCCTCGACGAATATGTCTCCTGACGAGAAAATGGAAGCCCCGCAATTTTAATTTTCACCTCTCGCGAATTAGTCTCGACCCCTTTTTTTGCATTTCCAATTCGCTATCAGAATTTCCACTTTTGGGGACCTTAATGCCACAATCGACGAATCATAATTTTTTCATCAATTTTTGGTTAGCAATTCGGGCGTGTGTCTGGATTCCTGATGGAAACAGCGTTGCGTCAGGGAGACAATTATCATAATGAGGGAGATAATATGACACTAACGCTAGCAATAAAGGTGATGTCGTATCGACTTTTTAGGCAGGGAGCTCTGGTAAAATATTACTTTACCTATTGCTTCCATACGAAAGAGGAAGAGATAAATAGAGGTGAGAACCATAGAGTTGCCTATGAGGGGATGAGGGAGCTGGTTGTATAAGTTCATCCTGGCATTTTTAAATTAGATCACGTTCTAATCAATATGGCCTCAATATGACAAATGAAAACGAAATGAGATTTTTTCCCAAGTTTCCCTTCATATTTTTCCTTCTCCCTCTTCCTTATTATGAGACCCATCAATGAGGCAAAACTCTCGTAAATCAAGGGAAAAAAATCAGAATTCAGCGTCATTAAATTCCTCATTTCTGCTCTAATGTTGATAGAGAGATGTTTTGTGGATGATGGAATTAAAGAGTGGAATAGATTAAGGACAAACTTGATTGATTTGAGGACTGTGCTTCCGAGGCAGAGCCGTCCCAGTTGGCTTCCCAATCTTACTTATGGTTTAATGACAGACGTTCATGAGGTAATTAAGTAGCATCTGAGCAAAGATTTGCTAATTACGCGTCACACGCTGTTTCATCAGGGAGGTGCCTTTTTTTTGCCTCTCTCATCACATAAATGGTTCGACTTCATTCGACCGAAATCTAAAACAGTCCAGGAGGGTTTGAATCATCGAATTCAGGTTTACGAAGCGCGGGCGTTCGCTGCCATGATGTTCAAAAGGAGACGCAACCTGAACTCAGTTCTACAGGAAAAGACATACTATATACAAATGACCAGGTGTCCTTTACACTTCTTCTCCTCCACACTCGGGTACTAGGTAACAAATTAATTAGAAAGTATCTAGTGTAAACCTGTGGTAGTCGTATTATTTAAACGAGGCATAATAGCACGCTCGAATCGAGTTCAGGTTTCGTTTTGTTCATTATGGCTTAGTGGTAACGCTCGCGTTTCGCTCGTCTGAGGTGATTGGTTCGACTCTGTTGGGGCTGATTTTTCATATATAAAATTAATTCCCTAAAAGGACTAATTTTCTTTACATTTATTATAGCGGTTACTTATTTTAATGACTATTTCAATTTATATATATATATATAGATCTCTGTTTGTTTTTTCGCTGGGTTAAGCCGTCGAGGGTGTAGCTGTGTGCTTAATCTGAATCTGATATTTGTTTGTCCATTATAATCAAAGGAACAACTTTTAGTCGAAAAATGGCTAGAAAATGACCAGATGAGCCTGTAAACAAAAAAAATAATCATCAATTTTTTTCGACCTCTTTCAATTGAACCATTCCTTTTTGTTCTCCTACGTGTAGTGTGAAGGCATCTGGACATAAAACAATGTCTGTGCAAAGAGATCTTGCTTGACAGAGTTTGAAGAAAGGAAATTAGGATGGTGTCCTTTGTTGCCTGCGCGACTTGAGTAGTATTGTCTTCGGTGATGTAGAGCCTTCGGCAAAGACGAAGAATATTATCTACAAAGCACTGTTGTATAATAATTGGTTGAATAATAATAATTTGTAAAAATATTAGGATTACAACCTGTATCTTGTTTATGAATTGTCTTCAATTTTTACCCGGGCAACGCCGGGTACATCTGCTAGTATATAATAAAACTATTTTACCTTTTTTTTTACATTCATTTATGTATTTAAATCCTCTGTCATAAGTCTCGATCAAATTTTGATCTATTAATATAATTTTCGGGGAAGATTAGACGCAGACATTGCAATTCCATGGACAAGATTCTTGCAGTAAGTAGCTCTAACTTCAGATAATTGTTCTTTAATTATTCATAAAATCTCTCACCCGTCGGCCAGGTTTGAGCCTAGAAGAGAGCCATAAAAATAGAAAGATGCCTATCGTGTCCCTCATGCTAAACGCCAGAGAGCAAAGAATTTCCATTTGCATGTACAAGAGACCCTAAGAGTAAGAATATGTGCCTTCCAGGTGAGGCGTTGGTCAAATACTAGACCAAGGATTCAATGAGGATCTACCGACTGTTAGAAAAACCTATTTAAGAACAGTTTCGTATTGGATGATGCCCACGCCGAAAGCAAAACTGCATGACCTTGGTCTTAGGCAAAATTAATCTGGAAACCCGTGTTTTAAATCATTTTGACTGATATGGTTTATAACCTGCTGGAGACAATGCTTCACTGTAGACATCCGAAGTGCCCCAATAGAGATAGAAATGTCTTCTACGTAGAGCTTGGCAAGAAAATCTTCCTGTAACCTCGAGGTAATACAGATGCCTAACAAGGGAAAAAAAGAGTGATGCTGAGGACACCATATCGCGATAATTCGCCCTCCTCATACAGGCGAGATAGAGCTCTTCCTACTCGTACTCTAATGGACCATCACGTAAGAACTAAAAAAAAAAAACATTGAAAGGCGTACCCTAGCTTCTATACAATAAAGGGCATGCATGTTATCGTGTTACCACACGATTTCATAGGCTTTCTCGAATTTAAAAAAGACTAATCGTGACAAAATGCTCCTTGGGAGGAAAGCTTTGTTCATAGCAGTGTAAAGACAGAGAAAAACATATGATATTTAGTGGAACTTCCCATGGTCGCACTCTGGCGAAAAAAGTTAACTTTTGCTATCCAGCAAAGAATCCATTCTAACATTTACTAATTTCTCCATCAAATTGCACAGGTCAAGAGTTTAGAGAAAATGGACATAAACCAGCCAAGTTAGAAGTATTTCACCGATGCTTTCAAAAATCAAATACAAAAGCCATTTGCCAAGAATCTGGGAAACTACTCTCAAAATCATTTTGAACAAAGTTAAAAGCAAAGCCAAGCTTCACCGAGGTTATGATGGATGGCCTACAAGATAAGGTTTGGATTGAAGCTGTTAGTCATCTAAGCAACGATAGTGAAACCCAACTGGCTCTACGAGAAAAGGTCATTGAATGGTTTACTCCTCTAGAGGTTAAGTCCTGTCGTCATCAGTGACCGTATGCCTTGCTTGGAATGCTTTTAAAACATCATCTCATTTAGAAAATATTGAGAAAGCTGTCGCAAACGAATCCAGCACAGACACAAATTCCAAGATGGTGGTATCGTCTTCCTCGTTAATAGGAGTGTTTTGTAATGAACTTACGCCAAATACTTTGGACATGCTTCCACACCTCTGCAATCGAGCTTTTCTTATTAAGTGAATAGAAGTATGCCTACCATGAGGGGCGGTGCAAGTGATTTATGGAACAAAGAACTCACATCTGGGATTTATTGTGCATACGCCAGGCCGCCCTTCCTTCTGTGTTTGGGAGACTCGTACAAACCATGTATCCAGGGAAGGGTGATACATAGGGAACGCGCCTAAAGGTAAACAGCAAAAGCTGAACCTCTGCAACTGCTTCCAAATTTTCTGGATCCTTTTCCTTCAAATCTCTGCCCCGAATCTGTCTACGGCCTTTCTAGTAATGGTATTTTCTTATAGAATCCTGATAGTCTGTTCCAAATAAATGTCTAGTTCCTTAATCCAATTCAGGAGCGCAACCCCTACGAGTAAGCAACCATCAATTTTTATCTTTTCCTTTTCGCATGCTAGCAGTGAAAGAGCTAAGGTAAAATTCTACAGAGCTCAATGGATGGTAGCCAACTTGTAAGGTTGGCACTCCTGAATAGGGTTGAGGAACTATAAATTTACTCGGGATTCTTGGAATCTTCAGAAAAATACCATTCCTGGAAATACCGTAGACAGCTTCGGGGCAAAGCTTTGAAGGAAAAGGACCGCTGAACACCCTGAAAGCTCACTCACTTTTGGTTTGTTATTAAAGAAGTTACTGCTTGGTGCCCAAACCTTCTCGTTCTCCTGCCTCTAAGTCATCCAAAAAGGAGGAAGTGAGAAAAGTACTTTTTAAACCGTTCATAGGAAATAATGAGGAAATGGTTAAGAACCGCTAGAGTAATTAAAAATATGTGGAAATCATCATGGACGCATTGCTGGGAGAGCACACAATCCTAGAGATGTTAACCGCAGTAGAATTGCCTATCCTATAGATGGCATTCTCTGGTACTTCAAAGGATTCAAATTGGCTCAAGCCCCCTATCGAGTGGAATCTCTATTTTTGTTTCTAAGGAGCGTGTCGTGGTATGACATTATATTATGGACAATGGCAAAGCTCAAGGTTATTTAAAGAGTCATGTACAAAAATATAATTTTATTTATACAAAAATAATGAGAGAATTGATGGGTACAATTACCTCAGAGAATTAACGGGCAAAATCACTTCAGTAAATGAAAGGGGAATTGTAGTTCTAAATTAGGCTATGAATTTAGAACTTAAGGTATTCCAGGAGGAGACTATCAAAACGGAGGGGGGGATTAACTCAATTGGGTTACTGAAGGGAAAAGAGGGGTTGGCTTACGGATGTCTTCTGCACGCGAGGTGAGTCCATTCGGAACTTCTGAGTGGGAGGTTAGAGTGATGATGGTTCTCCAAAAACAAGGGTTTAGGGTAACTTCCGGTCCAGGGGAGAGTATTTCGGCTACCCGAAATGAGGAGAGCTTCGACAGCAGTTGATGAGAGAAGTCAGGAAAATCACTCGGGGGCGATCGTTCAGTGGAATTACCTCCTGGCTGGGGCTAATTCCAAATACACAAAATAGTCCAGCTGTCACTTTGCTTTGTTGCTAGCGCTTGACTTGGAACCATGGGGAAATCTTCTGGGTTCTGGCGAGACTTCTCAACTCTGTGTCTGCTCATGGGATTCGAACACTATTTATGTCCAAGGCTTTCCCCGAGGCGGGTTAGCGTGAAACAGCTCTACTCTCGAATGGCCTCGCATCTTCTTGCAGAGGCTATTCTAGTCCGCGTAAAGGTGAATCGTGGGGGACGCGGTTCCAGGCTACCGCTTGTGGAAGGGAGGGAGGGGGGGTAGGCTTACCAATTTCAGGCCTAACCGGGCCTTCTGTAGCGCGTGGAAGTTCCGTCTGCTCAACAGATTCCACGTGGGGTTCCCTCACAGAGCCCCATAGGCAACAGAGAGGAGCGATCTCCGAACATAGAGGGAGCTCTTTAGAGGTGGGCACACAGAGAGAAGATAGTAAATTCTTTTATCGAGGGAACTCGGTCAATTGGAACCCCACTCACATCTCCATATAGGACAATTTGCTTCTCGGGATGCAAACGCTCAAACCCGGTCTCGAGAGCCCGATCCGAAACGGACGGGAAGGTGGGCAGTTAAACAAGCTTGGCACCAATGGAAACCCCATTACGCTCCGCAATATGGAGCTACATCTGGAATTAGCCGTAAATGGATAACTATAAAAAACAAGGTCTGCTGACCAAAAAGTTACGTGATCCCACTTATTTTGATTTATGACCTTACGACCTTCAAAACTTTCAATAATTCAAAGACTAACCTTAGGAGGACTTTGGCAATTATATCATTCGAAAGAGAATGTAAAACAACATAAGGGTTTTTAATTTCGCTAGAATCGGCTGAATAGTTACAATGTTATTACAAAAAAAAACGGGGACCGACCGACCGACGACATAGTAAGATGTAGAATCTCCCGCGATTAATGAGATTTAGACACTAGAAGTGGAAATTGGTTGTAAAGAAAAGAGGCTAATTAAATAAGCCCCCCCCTCCTCCAACCGAATCTATGGTGGAGAAAATAAACTCGTCCCCCTCCCTGCTCCGAGCAGGAATGAATGGACGAAAGCTGGTCGGCAACTACCCTGCGAAATTATCTACCAGCCCCCCAAATAGGTAAGTGGGGATTTTACCAAAAGTGTGGTAGAATAGGATAAATAGAGAAGTCTTGAGAAAATCAAATCCAGGGAGTTTCATGCAAGATTGACTCAAAGTGGGCACTGGATCCTGGATGACACCCTAGTCATTCATGAGGCGAGGGTAGAACTTTCCTCACAGAGTACGCTCATGCAAAGTCAATCAGGTGATACTTGAACTTTATTCCCTAACTTACCAACCCTTTGTTAATAATTTTTCCACAAATGGTCGCATCTTTTATATGGGAGTTGCAGATATTAACAATTTCCTTGAACAAAAAATGCATAAAAGAATATACGATGATATACCATGCCGACGCAACAGCAATTCCATATAATTCCATCAAAATTCTGTTATCCATTCACTTTTTATGGAAAAACTATTTTACCATTTTTAATTACACAAAAACATTCAATTCCCAGATACTTGAAACTAACTGCGATCAAATAAAATATTTCGGGTTCTTTAGGAATGGTTATAACTAATATACTAACATCGGGTCTATTTGTTCGTTTGTTTATGTGTACATCTACCTGAAATCAAAATGGAACTGAATTGTAGTCGTAGGAACTTTCGTTCATTCGTTTATGTGTACAACCTCATGAAATTAAGATTGATCTGATGCGCCAATGCAACAATCTGAGCTATTCTAGCTCTATGCGTTCCTCTGTGGAGCGACGGTTGCTGAATGTCGGCACAGCTTCAAAAATTAAATGTCCCATCTGCCTGGCACCGACTATCATGCACCGATTGAATTTCGATAATTCATGTCGCCTTGCCATAAGCTGCCTAGCAGGTGTTCACATCTACCCACGAGTTGTTAAACCATAACTGCTACAAATCTGCAAATTTCTAGGTCGTCACGATATGTTAGCGCTGCCCGTCATTATTCTTATTCCAAGACTTTTTATCCCTCAATGTATATACAAAGGTAACATTATGAAAACAAACAAGGAAGCCATAAAATTATCACTTAGGTAAGGATGGAAATAAGAGAGAAGGTTTAAAATGTCGTAATTCCTATAATAAATTAGTGTAGGGGAAAGGAACTTTCAAATGAAGACAAGTAGAACACAAATTAAAACAAAAACACGATCTACCCAATAAACATCTCGATAAATGACAAAATAAAACCCTTAACCGTAGATATCCGTTGGAGGGGACAAAAATTTTATTTTAAAGGAGAAATGTTTAATTTGAATAATATACGAACGGAAAGGTTTCAGCAATCGATGTAATACCTATGATGTACGTCCATTCGAAAATATATATGCATGTATGTTATTGTAGATGATTTACGGTTTCTTAGCTTGCAATGATAGAAAAATTCATATTTTCCTGCTTTTGAAAAGGGAAGGCTTTTTCTGGTGACTCACTCCCAACTCAATGGGAAGAAATCTCTCTAGTATCGCCTTACAACCTAAACCAAAGGTTGGGAATTTTCGCAATAGAGACTCATATGAATATTCGTAATACCTAAATTTTTAACGAAGCCTCGAACTTCATGACATTTAAAACAATCGCCAATGTCTGAAGCTATCCGATCAGGTGTACAGAATCTTTCTATCTGCACCTGAATAGGGCAATTTATGATTGTTTTGATTTCTCCTTTTATGGGCTTTCATCTATTTTGAATATCTACCAACCATAAGGAAGATATATTTGAAACTGACTTACATGGCTTTTGAGATGGAAACGGTACGTTATATTTTCATTAAATTGCACATTTAGCGTTTGGTATGTATGGTCATAGCTGTCATTTTTCTATGGGCGTGTGTGAACTCCTTGACATTCAATACATTACTGTTCCAGTGTAACAACATCCTTTTTCATGTCAAAATTGACGTATTGCTAAGTGATAAGAAGTCGTACATTTAACTCCCGAATGAGAAAAACTATTAATTAAATCATAGAACTTTTTAATAAAAGAATATGTTAAAGGTGGGTGAATTATTCATTGTAACATGTCAACCAAAAAATGTACATCAGAATATAGCAGACTGTGACAATTTTTAAAGAATTTGGTAATTCTAAAGAAGTTTAATTTGTGTACATTTCGCTGGCTCTGGAACCATGTACACTTAATTGACTGTGGGTATGTAAAAATTAAGAGAGGAAAAGGAAGTTACATTTTGACGTCGTTTGGAAGAGGATCGCTACCCGGGGGCGAAGGCAGGTATGTGTGAATGATTACCATTCGAAAGGTAATAGAAGAATAACGGGATCTTTGTCCCTTGAGGGGTGAAGGCTAAAACCCTTGAGATTATTTAGTTATTGAACCATAAATTTCAGCTCTAGGTAGAGCACCTTCCCCCTTTCTCAGACCTTGGCGTCGAGATATCAAAGACGGATTCTGATTGAAAGTAGAGATATAGGCTGTCATGAAGCGAGCGATTTTGAAGACGGTGGAAAGTATATTTGAGAGATCTGTGATGAGATCAGATTATATCAAGTTGTCAAGAAACTGATGCTGCTAATTTGTGACAGGTTTTTCAAAATTAAAAATGCTTAGGCGACTTTTAAGCTACTAGTATTTTTAGGTCACATAAACTGTCTGAACGACAGTTTTTACAACGTGTGAATATTGCTTCATGGTTTATTGGTTCGAAGTGCTCGTGAGCCATTTCAGGAGAGAATTGGTACGGGAGTTAAAAAGTTGATCTTTACTCACATATGAGATAGATCTCAATAACCAGCAGTTAGGTTTACTTTTTTAATTTTTAGGAAAAACCAATGAAAGGAGTCCCCACAGAAGGTTTGTAAGGAGAGCTAGAGTGAAAATGTTTGGAAGGTCGCTATACATCCTCTTACAGGCATTGAGACAGGATGGACTCAATCTTCCCAACGGTAGCTGAAGCCTAAGAGAGAGGTTAAAATGGAAATTGCCCTAAGGTCCAAAATTAATGGTTAATATAGGGCCACAGAGAGAAGGGAAGCATCCTAGCATCATATTTAGAGTCACTCAGGGTAGCTGTATCAATTATTGGCCATTAAATCTTTAGAGAAAATACAAGAATACTTCTGACAGTTTGTGACTCCTGATGCGAGAAGATTAGGCCCCCGAGAGGTACGAAAGCTTAGCTACCTCTTCAGTTGTGACATACTTTTATGCTTAACACGCAAATTATTCAATGAATTCAAATTACAAGTTTAAACTTAAGGAATTGAAATGTGAGCAAAGAACATATGAAGCAGGCAGAAAATAGTGATAACTAAGGACAATGTAAAAAAGAGATAAGAACACAAAGGTCAGGGATAAATAGATTTAAAGATGGAAGTTTCTGATGTGGTAATAGGTACTCGTTTTGGTCGAATAAATGGCCAAAAATTGATTATAGAAATCCTAAAATAGATAAATTTATTCGAAGGGATACCTAGATGTGAGATGTTGAGGTTAGTTCAATGGCAGAAATATAGGAGACTCGAACCTTAGACCAAGATCATTTGGTAACCTCTTAGGCAGTCATTTGGTAACCGCGGAAAAAAGTAAATAGACACCATCATTTTTAGTCGGGTGCACGAGATTTTATAAGTTACTATGTCGGTTCGTAGGTCGTCGCTCGAGTGGTAACCAATTTACTTTTCAATGAGTTTTTTGCCAATAACATCGTAACTTTTCGGTCGATTTCAACGAAAGTTTAAAGCCCTTTGTTGTTTGACATACCCTTTCGAATTATATAGTTACCAAGGTCTTCCCAATTTTAGTTCGGGAATTATTAAAAGAAAACTAACTATGGGTTGGATTGCCTCATTTATTGAAAGTTTTGAAGGTCGTAAGGTCATAGGTCAGAATTAATGAGAGCACGCGAATTAGGTATGTTGACTTGTTTAAAACCGATTTATTTCAGGAAACAAAATATTCTCTTTGATGCATTTAAATACTTAATCTAAAATTTAGTAGACACGGCTTGTACAGTTTGCAGTGCATTAACCCTGTAGAATTTCTGCCCAGGCTGCATACATGGACAAATCGGGCGTTTATGTTAGGTTTCGTGGCATTTGTTTTGCTCTATTCTGTCAAATATGCCTCAAAGGTGTTTAATGAGGTTCATATCAAGAAAAGACTTGGCCAAGGAACTCTTCTGATCTCGTCTTTATAAGGAGAAGTCATTTCAGAATAATTTAGACCTATTTTTCCAAGTTTATGATAGGTGTCAATACAGGATAAAACTGTGAAAATTACAGCAACATTAAACTTATAAAGGAGGCATAGTGGCGTGTGAAGACTTCCTTGCTAGTAATGAGATCGTTAATTCTTCGAGCTATGCTTTACAAGAAGCTATGATACATGAGGTGTGCGATGTTGGCTCACTCCTCTGTAAAAATGGCTTCAGTTGCTCATTGGAAGGGGCCTCTTTCAGGTCAGTCCTACCAGAAGTACTCCAGTTGATTCATATCCGAAAACTGAGCTGGCTAGTCTATTATGGTGATATTAATGTTCCAGAACCACTATAAGATGGAAGCAGACATTGGCATTGTCCGGCTGGATAATCATAACTCGGGCATTTCTGGAGGTCTCGGGCTGAGGGCAACATGGAATCTCTCAGGACAACTTGGTACTTCTCAGAATTCATGATTCCATTATTTGCGGTGAGACGACCCACCTCTGAACTTGACATGTACCTTCATGCCATAACACAGTGCCCACCAGGATTTACTTTTGGCACTATGCACGCTTGATTACACGTATTCCCTGGCCTACTGTTGTCTCTAACTTTGCCTGGCGTTGATAACTGGAACGTGGACTCGTCAGATCATAAGACACGTATCCAATGACGCATGATCTGGTCGTAGGGTGCCCAAGGTCATCGGCTTTGATCCTGCTTAAAGTGTGACAGCGACTTATGGTAGGCTTTACATGACGTCATGACCTGACGTATGCATTAACCTGTCTACCCTATGTCCATTAGTGTTGCAGCTGGACTGCAGTTTATTTGTGGTCCCGAAGGTTCATGCGATGCAGAGACCTATCGTTACGTCGCGTACTGACCCGGGGTCTTCCTGAAGAATGATAGTCATCGATTTTCCCACTTTCTCGGATTCTCTTAAACGCTTCTGAAACACCTAAATGTGATCCGCCGTCCCTCCGGGTGATTTGTCGATAGCTGAGACACTTCTCGTGCAGCATGCGTATCAGACCTCTTCCTCCGCAGTATATTAAGCGTTTTCGCTATTATCCTATCATTATCAGAACCTTTTAACTTGGAATGCCATATTTATTAACTATTATTGAAGTGTTATATGAATAACATACCTCATACTGATACCAGGATTTCAAACATTTCATTACCATTGCTATTTTTTATATTTAAAATAAGGTTTTAAGGAAGCTTGCACTTTTGTTTTGCTCTCCATATATACTGGACACATGTTTACAAACATACACTAACATATTCATAGACATACCCAAGGATTAAAAAGAATTCCAGGTGTCCAAATACTTTTGGCCACAGCTTTATTTAAGCTTACCAAACAAAATATTAGTCGCGTGATGTGGTTGAATATATTTTAAAGTACAAGGGGCTTGTGGTTGAAATTAAATGAAGAAGATCGTGAGGTTACTACGTGTGAAGTGTGTGGTGAGATTCCTAGATTTTGCAATGGTGGTACGGTGAGGTGCTTCTCTCCTACTCTGAGTGCATAATGAAGCGCAAAGATGCTACTAAATGGCAAATATGAGTAATTGCATTTGGGTTCATTAACGGCCATTTTGTGAAGTATGTAGCAGGATTTGTATGAGTGTCTACGCGTACGGTCATACTAGTGTATCTGCAATGGCAATAATCCCGGTCTACAGGAAATTCCTACCAGAATTGTAGCCGAAAGACGGCAGAACTGGGCATTGCGGCAACGAGTTGCGACTTTGCCGCACTATGAATTTCGAAGTCGCAAAGTCGAAAGTCTCAAACATTTTGAAAAACTCGGAGTAAGCAAAGTCGCATCGCCAATTTTCCGTGACTTTTGCTGCGACTTTGAATACGAACAAAGATGACTTTTTGAAAGAAATTGCCGCCGCTGTTTTAAGCCAGTTTTAAAGCCCGATTTAGCTAAAAGTGTCAAATTTGAGTTGTTACAGCTAAATTTTTACCTGATTTTTAACTTTCCTTTTGCAATATATTAAATTCTTCACATTATATGAGACTAACGTTACATTAAAATACCTAAATGTACCCCAAAAGGTTTGTCACTCTGAATTGATAAAGGCGAGCCTGGAGGAGCAGAGCCAGAATGGCGCCCTGGTGTATGCCAGACCCCTGGTGCAGGCCTTTCTCAAAGGCTATGAAAAGAGGTTTTACCACCTCTTTGAGAATGGAGACCTCCTTATGGCAACAGCCGTCACCCTCAACCTTACTCCCAAGGCCCTGAAGAGTATTGCCCTTGACAAGGTGGAGGATATCAGGGACACGATCACCAGGGAGCTAAGGGCCGCCATCAAGCCCAGAAAGGAGGAGCAGCAGCAGCAGTGTTAGCCTGGTCAGCCAGAAGTTAAGGAACCCGTGGACTTGGACGCCCGCCTCTTCAATAAGTTGTTTGCTAGAGGCCCGGCCAACCAGCAGCCCTCTAAAGGCGAGCTGACCTGGCTCTTCTTCCCCTACCAGCACAGGGAGGTGTGGGTGGACTGACTTATTCATTAAGTACAATACCCTCCCTCCCCTGCTCTGCAGCTGTGGAGAGGCTATTCAGCACAACCAGGGACGTCCTCAGGGCCAAGAGGTCGTCCTTGGTTGAGGTCAACCTTGAGGAGCTTGTGTTCCTCAAAGGGAAAATGGACCTTCTGGAGGAGAAGATGGGCCAGCAGGACATGGAAGATGAGGAGGATAACATGTAGGTATTAGTTTATGCTGTGTTTTAATTAAAAAATTAAAAAATAATAAATATGTGTTTTTATGCCTTATCAAAGCATGTTTCTGTTATCGCACTAAAATTTACTTTGTAATTTAGCGGAGTCGCACCGGGGAAAAAAAAGTCGCAGTCGCAAAGTCACAAGTCACATTGGGGAGCCCAAAAATAGAGTCGCCAAGTCACAGTCGTACCCGATCCGGCGTCAAAGTCGAAAAATTAAAGTCGCACCTGAAAAAATTGAAATCGCGCCCAGCTATGGAAAGACGATACTGACGGGCTGGGACCGCGGTTTCTGGCTAAAAATCGCTTCGCTTCAAGGCAGAATTTGCTGTAAGACATTAATACCGGTCCCTTGGCACCTATTACTGACGGAACACTTCGCAGGGAACTGAATAGCATGACCATATGGATCAGATGGCACGCAAGAGGCCTTTAGTTTCCTGTCTTCACAAAGTTACCCAGCTACAGTGGGCGAGAAGACTCAAACAGACGACTGCGGAGGGCTAGAAACGCATCTGGTCAGACGAATCACGTTTCTATCTCTATATGAATGATGCTCGGCATCAGGTTCATCGTAGTCCTCATGAAGCTTTCAAGAATGACTGCGTGTAGGGTACAGTTTATGCTGGAGGAGGCTCTATGATGACTGGAGGTGTTTTCATTATGTGTAAATGGGTCCTATGGTTGAGATGAAAATATATTTGGACCAGTATGCCAATATCCAGCTGCTAGATGACAAAGTTTTGCCTATTGCCCGTCATTTTAACGCGCAATGCAATATACTAATCCTATTATTGCATCACGACAACTCCTGCATTCACCGAGCTAAATCTGTGACTAACGGGAATGATGAACATTCAGAAAAAAAATCACTCATCTGGATGGACCCGAAAATACCGGATTTATACCTCAACGTAAACTTATGGGACTACCTCAAACAGATGGTCAAACTTCAGGAAAACCATCCTTCCACCTTTTCCGAATTGCACAATTCTTTGATGCAAGATAGGATGGTCATTGAAGCCTCGTACATCCAGAACCATATCCATAATAGCATTTTTCACAATTATTGCAACCAATAGAATATATTGGTTGCAATAATTGTGAAAAAATGCTATTATGGACAGACAGGTAAAGAATTGAATGTTAGAGTTAAACAGCACCAAACTAATGTTTGTAACCTTTGTAAACAATCTGCATTATTTTTACATATCTATAGTCAGGATCATACTATTAATTGGAATAGTGCTAAACCTATTATTAAATGTACAAACTACATTTCAAGAAATATTTGGGAGTGTATCTTATTAATACTTTCCCAAATTTTAATATTAGCCCTGGATTGTTTAGCCTAGATCCTATCATATCTAATTATATTAAATCACAAATTAAAGTGTTTAAAGAATTTGTACCCCCTAGTTAGGGTTTTGATGCAGGTAACCGTATTAACCCCCCTCCCACTCCTTACTATTTAAGACATTGTCTGTCCTTACCTACGTTATTCCATGAAGAGGTCTTTAAGAAGAAAGACGAAAGCGCTCGGAATCGTTTTACCATTTTCCTTGTGGGTGTTATTTATCATATATATATATATATATATATATATATATATATATATATATATATATCGAAAGAAACTTAGGAACAAGTGTCTTGCGTACGAATCGACTCTAAATTCGGGATTCAGGATTCAATGTTAAATTTGTGTAGGGCAAGGAGAAAAAAAAGTTTTACTAATGTTAAAAGATTACTCACTTTTAATAAAACACATAAATTATATAATCCTAATTATGAAACAATTTTAGTGACTGATAGTTCAAGTTACGGTACTGCGGACGTCCTTATGCAAAGAAAAGATGTCAAACAGAATGGCCAACTGTACAATTTAATTCGCGTACATTAGATGATACTGAACGTAACTACTCTAATATCGAACGTGAAGCACTTAGTGAGTTTTAGGGATTTGATCCATTTAAAAAGGTTCTTCTTGGTATTAAATTTTTAATTAGAAATCACCAACTGTTCTTATTTATACATGAGCTCATGATTCTGGCGTGTCATTAACAGGCAGGCTAAAACGGTGCACTCTCAAATTGTTTCTGTATTGATATCAACAGGAATAATAAAAGATTGTTGACAATAGCACTAACGATTGTCTAAACCAACCTCCTCTTCCAGCATCTGTAAATGAATGTGATCCTTACGAACTAATATTTGCGGCGGAATAACTAATTGGAAAATCAATTGCATACGATGAGATACAAGAAACTGATATGGATAAGATTTGTCCTGAACTAAAGAAGTAGATTATGGTTAAATAATAATGCCAATTTGTTACAATACAAGCATCCTTTAATGTACGCGAAGAATATTGTATGGGTAACTATTCTAAATTGACACCTTTTCTTTGAATACGCAAGCACCCTATTAATTCCAAAATCATGGCGCTAGATGATTTTGAATCAATTTGCCGATGACCACTCTGTAATTTGTAGCATTAAAGCTATTGCATGAACGTTAATTTGGTATCGAGACATTGATAAATATATTGAATTGTTAGTTAAGCGTTGTTCTCTGTGCCAGTCGGTACAACCAAGACCCGCTAAAGATAAAGATGTTAAATGGCCTATCCCTCCACGCCATGGTCCCGTATTCTTATTTACCATTTCTTCTTTGAGGACAAGAATCTGTCTGAGGACAAGAATCTGTCTAATTGCAGTAGACGCGCTGTCTAAATACATAGAAAAAGAAATGGTAGGGTATAACGGGGTAAGCAAGACCATAGACGCATTGCCTACAATATTCAGTCATAAAGAATTGAGTGATACGATGGTGTCTGAAAATGCTAGTTGTTTCACCTCAAAGCAAATTAAAGACTTTGTTAAGACTAACGCCGTTTACCACGTCACGCCGCCGCCTTACTGACCATTAACGAATGGTGAAGCAGAGAGGGGAGTGAGGGGGATCAAGGACCAGCTAAAAAGCAATTAAGTTTAGCTTCATTCAAAATACCTGGTCTATGTAAGACATTATTTTATTAGTAATCTGTTCCTCAATCTGTCACAAAGATTTCTTTCTCGGTCAATCTTAATAACAGAAGTTTGTTACTGTAAAAGACCGTGTTAATCCTGGATTTCGTACAAACTCTGCGACCTCAAAATATAAACCTCAGTTCGAGGGTGGAGGCAAAATGTTATCATTAAATTTGCGAGATAGTCTTAAGTAGAAGAACGTAACCGTGGTTCATAAATTAACAATAGATGTTTACAACGTACATATTCATGAATTTTATGCAGTATAGAAGCAAAAACATTGTAACCAGCTGTAATTAACATCAGAACAGAAGCAAGCCTCGATTACGGATGATCATAAAAATGTGCCAAACTAGCAACATATGTGGTTTTCAATCTGTCTGGCTTTGTGGAAGTGGTGAGTATGTCAGTATGAGAGATAGTGGTGTATTAGAATAGTGGGGTTTGGGAATAGTGGTGAAATAAGGAAGTCTGAGGGTTGCAAGATTTGCAAAGGTGCCTGGAGACCAGGCTAATCTCTTTCATTATTTGTTTTGTTTGTTTTATTATTGTTATTTTTTATATATGTATATATATATATATATGTAGACAAGTATGTATGCATATATATTATTATAAGGCGTTCAAACCTTTGGATTCTTGTACTATTTTTGCTTTTTTAATGTTAACTTGACGTTTAGTTTGGTTGTTTAGATTAATTTGATGGGTTTTTTTGTTTCTTCATCAATTCTTACGTGTGTCTTATTTTGTTTTATAAATGTTTTGTTATATTCATCTTTGGTTGTTTAGTATTTGTGTTTTGTGTGTTCTGTGATTCGTACTTACCTATTTTATTTATTTTTCTTCAACGTTGTCTTCACTAGGTTGTTGTGGTCTTCTTTGGTCTTGAGATAAAATCGGTTTGGTTCGTCATTATCGGTTGCTTTTCATCATCGGTTTTGGTCGATAGTTTATTCCTATGCAAAAAATGGGACAATTGTGTCTCCAAGCTTGCTGACGCTGCTTGCGAATCTTGCACGACTGGGACCTTGTTGGTTTTCTTCGATGAGTACTCTAATTTCCTCGTTGCTATACATTGTAATTTGGGACCTTCATCCCGAGTACATTGCACTCGTTTGTGTAGGGATAACGCGTATCCCCCACTCTCACATCTTGTATTTTTCTTCTTCCTAATGGGACGATCTTGAATTTGTTGCCATTAGTTCGGATTTTCTATTTTGATTCATAAGAGTTGATTTTTATCATTTCCTCGGCAGTCATTCGAGCTTGCCAAGGCGCCTTTCTATATCCACTAACTATGATTTGACTTATGTCATCGGCGAACTGGATATTCAGGCTAGAGGGGTGGGTTGGCTCTGGTATGTCGGCTGTATATATCAAGTATAAGGTTGGACTGAGGCACCCGCCTTAAGGCAATCCTGCCTGTAGATTAAAGACGGGACCGTCCGTGCACCCTATACTGATGTAGGCCGACCTCTCCATGACATAAGCACAGATGATTTTTTCAAGTTTCAAGCTTAAACCCAGCTGGAGGATCTTATATTGCATCCCCCTTAGCCATACTTTATCGAATGCCTTCGACACGTCCCTTCATACTATGTCGATATAGCTCCTGTTTTTCTTCGCTTGAGCAATCTTTTCCGTGATGACATTAATTGCCATCTCGGTGCTTCTCTTATTTCTGAAGCCGTATTGCTATTCGTTGTAGAACGAATTTTCCTCCAAATTCAGGATTTTCTCTAACAGTTTTCCCTCACTTTCCAGAAGGGAAATTGGGCGATAACTCTCTTTCCTCCTAGTTCGCTTTTCAGGTTTGGCTATAAAGATAATTTTGGCCGTTTTTTATGCGTCGGGAAAGTAGCCTACATTTAGGTAGGCATTAAAGATGTTGATTAAAACTTCCCGCACGCATCTTGGTGCTTTGACGAAGTTTAACTTTGTCAAACCTGACCGTCCTGGAGCTTTTTGCTTAAAGGAGTAGAGCGCGCTTTCTGGTTCTTCTAGCGTCACTCTTTCTTCTTCTCCTTCCTCCCTGTTCACTTGGTGGTTAGGATGCGTCTTCTCAATGATCTCATTCAGCTCGTCTATAATCTGATTTTCAAAATCTATGTCGAAGTGTTCATTTTCTTCTTCACTGATTCTGAAAATCTGTTCAATCCTACATCTTGTCCTCTTATATAGTGCAGTCAGATATATTTGTAAATTCATCCAATGCGCTTTGTCCTAATGGTTTGCCTATGTAAGGTAGTATTGAAAATGTTCATAACTATCGGGATTATGTCCCTTGCTTGAGGCGCTCAACAAGAGTAAGAAAACTTGTTGTTCGTTATGTTACTCATTAAAACAATTTCTTTCAAGGATGGGAAATTGTTATAGATTATATTTACTGTATTATGTATTTACATAAGTTTCCGATCCCGTTTTCTTTAATTGCACGTTAAACAGTCCCGTTTTCTACGCGGAAGCTGTTAGGCTTAGGGTAATAGCGGCAGTTACACTGTACCCACACTCGAATAAAGTAAGGGTTCGGATTATTAATATCCAGTGGCATATAACTACCACTTGCTGATAGCTCTTGCTAGCCGAGTGGATACGGCGTTGGTCTGCTAACGTCGCGGTACCGGGTTCGATCCTGGCAAGAGCAGACACAAACGTCAATGCGCGTAAAGATCTGGCTACTATTGCTCAGCCTTTACTAGGGAGGATAGATCTTACACTTCTCATCATATACACAACACTGCTTTCCTTCCTATCCCGTCTTCACAGCACAACACACACACTCTCTGTTTCAAGAACTCCTACCCATGGGTATCTATAGCCACATACCTCTGACGCGTAACAAGTCGGACTTTCGATCAGCCTGGATAGAGACAGGTTGGCGAACTATTATTATTATTACTACCTCACTTGGGGAATATGGTACGCGATGTACATTACTAAAAGTGTGTGAAGCAGTTCATAGTTTGGCGGATCTCTGCTGACCCATAACACATATTACAACATATCGTAAGTAAAGTGACTCAAAAGAGGACCCTGCAGAAAGTGAGGATATGAAATCCAGTCAATTGCCGCAGCATCGTGTCAAACTCCAGTGCTAACCAGTAATAAAATCACTGAGCTCAAACTTTAATAAATTAATTTGATTTAAGCCTTTTACTACTGGTATAATAGAAGTTTTCCTCCATCTTGGATAAGAAGCTACCGTTTTCTCTCGCCAGACGACCTATTCACGGCAATTTCTTCAATATATATTTTTAGCCGCAAATTTCTGCCATCGTCAAAGACGTTTGATGACCTGGACACGGTAAAGTCTCTCCTCATTAATGTTCATTTATTGTCTTTCTTGAAAAGCACATCGGAAAATCACATCAACATCATCAACGTTGGAATACCGTTCATGTGTTTTTAATTATATGACCATTGTGGGACGTTGCGATTATTAGCTAACTAAGTGTTATTTTTAAACAATTTTTGGTTGTTTACGATAAGTTGCGATTAATGGCTTTTCGTTAAATTAATTTGTTCCTCGCATATGACGAGTTTTGTTTGTTTCAATCTTAAACTCTTCTCCTCCAAGTGTTTATTCATTTATTTCATATTTTATTTAGTTCTTCAATTTTAATATATTGGAATTGAACTATAAATGACCTTCCTTCACATTCCTTTCACGGTTTATCGTTATAGTTGTGAAATAATTTCACATAAGGTTTTTGAACGTATTTTAATGCAATTTAATCAGCCAGAAGAATGATGTAACCTTTGAATTTCCTCGTAATGTAGAGATGTTTGTTGATTAACTTCCAGAAAATCATTTTTCTTCGGTGTTTATTTTAGTTCGTTTATTTCGTGAAGGGGATGTGGTTTGTAATAGGCATATTTTGTGTGCCGTGTAGATAGTTAAATAGCATCTTGTATACCTCGTTATCTGAAATTGGATGGCATGGGATAGGTTAGTTTGTAGGGTCATTTCAGTCATCATTTGGGGGGGAGTAGGGGGGTTAAATTGAAGGTATAAGCTTTGAGGATTGTGTCGAACGTGTGATTAAATGAATAATATCCTGCGTGTAGCATTTCTTTGGAATTAGATGATGAATTTCAATTGAAAGGATGTGGATAATCGGATACTTATTTTTTTCTGTTTTCTTGTTGTAATGATGAGGAATTTAGGCTAACTGGTATACGGAGAGTTTGTCATTTACATGTGCACAGGTCGTGATTAGTGTGAGCAGAATTTCAAATCATCTAATATTAATGGTTGTAAAGTCGCATTTAAGTGAATATCGCTGGACTTGGCCAAATCTGAGTTGTACTAAGATGAACGTAAACTAGAGTGGTATACGCTTCTTGAGATCATTCGAGGGTTTATTAGAAATAAGCTAGAAAGACTACAACTTCAGCAAATATGATGACTAGGAGCTGGATCTAACGATTTATGTCCACTGTGAGACATTTCGAGGAAACAAAAATCTACCGATTTTTAAAGCGGCCGAAAATCTTGGGAAATTTTATATTGCTGAGGAATGTAAAGATGTCAGTCAAGGGATATTTTTTTTCATCCACATCGAAACGTTTTAGAAGAGAAATTTTGAGCGTTGGCTGGCAAACATGAACAACGCCTTCTTTGGAACAATAAAACACCTGTTTCTGGAGTAAAGTAATGATTGAGATTATCGCAGGTTCTTTCCCGGGGAAAAATCCCTGGCAGAGCATTTTATGTGGTCCAAAGCTCATCCCCTCCTGGAATATAAGTCTAATAAAGAGGGAGAATTCAATATAGAGTTTGTAAGGCGTGGTCCTGGAAGCAAAGAGGAAGGGTTGACCTTCCGTGCTCAGACCAGGGAAGTTTGGATAGAAAATAGTAGGCGAAAAATTAGCCACAGGTCACGAAAAAAACGGCAAGAGCCATAAAGAGTCAAATAGGAGGGTAAATGGGACTAAGGAAATGTCGATACAAAATAATACCTGGGTAGTTTTAATCTAATATACTTTGATACTACGGCGGGTAGTTGTACCAGTAAACGATGCGTTTCCTCCAGGTTCTAGAGACAAAAGCTTAAAAGGAGTAGCCCCCTGTTATGGTCCAAAGCTCGACGCTCTTAGCTTGATAAGGGTGGCAAAAAAGGTAGAACGTTCTTGGCTGGTCCTTATGAATAGTACTTTTCTATAGATACATTATACATAGAAATTACTATTCTTATATTTTCTGCTATTTTTTAATGTTTTTAATTAATAATTCTTCAGTTACCGCATTTATAGTATACGTTGGGACTAATAATATTGTCTCTAGAACTAAGAACTTGCACGGTACAACCTGATACCAAAGAAACATAAGGATAGAAGTTAATTTTGCTCATTTTTAAGTATAATTGTGTGTACGGGATAAAAGGGTGTGTAAATAGATAGGGAAAATAGGCAAGGGGTGAAAAGAGAAAGTAGTGTGGAAGATTTGCAAAGAGATGCTAGAGCCTAGTGATCAGGCCTATCGCTTTAAAATTGTTTATTTTCTTTATGTTTCCTCTGTTGTTTTCGTTAGAGTTTATATTATAATGGCGTTCAAACCATTTGTCTTATATACAAATTAATGTTCTTTGGTATGTAGTGTGCATTTTCTGTTGTTTTTATAAATTATTTTCACTTTAAGAGTAGTGCTTAGTTTGTTTGTTACTGTTTCTATGTAGTGCGTGTATTTTTGTGCTTTTAGTTTCTTCTTTTTTCTGAAATCTTCATCGTGGCTATTAGGTCTCTTTTGGTGCTTTGATGGTCAGTAATTGATGGGTTTCCTTATTCTTGCTATCGTAGTCTTTTTTGATTTGATTTTGTCGTAATTTAGGGCAAAAAACAATCCTTTTCATGCATAGAACGGCACTTCGTTTCCGCCAGCCAGTAGGCTAGCGCAGCTGGGAAATCTGGCAAGAATTGGAGCTCTTCTGTTACGGTTAATCATTCGAATGATTTCGTAATTCAATTCCTGACTAACCAGCTCCTGTATATTCCTTGTCCGTTCTTCGATGACAATGTTAATGGGACTTAGCCCCGCCTCCCAGTGCCTTTCTTCTTGGCGTCTTCTTTCTCACCTGCGTGTACCCATGATTAGGTTCACGCAATTGTTCTGCACCGCTTGTAGTTTCCTCTTTTGTGTCTTCGAGACACACGAGAAGGCGGAAGCGAAATAGAGCAACATAGATCTTACAAGTGCATTGTAGATCTTTCTTTTGTTGCTTTCACGGAGATTTCTTGGCATATACAGAGTTCTGACTGTAGCTGAGACCTTGGAGATTCTATCTTCGACGTGCTTCCGGTATCCGGTTGAGGTAATCCTCATTCCGAGTACATTGCACTCCATGGTGTATGGATAGCGTGTATCCCCCACCCTGACATTTGCTAGTAGCCTCCTACCGATGGGAACTACTTTGAACTTTTCGAGGTTCGTTCAAATTTTCCATTGTGCCTGGTAGATGTTTAGTCTCTTTCAACTTCTGCTGCTGTCATACGAGCTTGCATAGGTGCGTTCCTCCATGAACAAGTGATTATCTGGCTGAAATCATCGGCGAATTGAACATTGAGGCAAGAGGGGTTCACAGGGGCCAAGACATCTGCGGTGTAAATCGAGTAGAGAGGGGGGGACAGACACCCCCTGCGGGAGGCCCGCAATGAGCGGAAACTTCGGTCTGTCCGTAGACCCTATACAAAAAGTACGCCGTTCTGTCCATGACATAGTCACAGAGTTCTTTCTAAGTTTTCACATAGGCCCAGCCGTAAGATCTTATACTGCATTCCCCTCTGCCATACCTTATCAAACGCCTTTGACACATCTTGAAAAACAATGTCCACGTAACTCCTTTCCTGTTTGGCTTGGGCTAACTTTTCCATGGTGACATTTATTGTCATCTATGTACTTTGCTTTTTTTCTAAACCTGAAATAATATGGGTTGTAGAGGCAGTTCTCTTCCAGGTGGGATACCAGCCTTTGGTTGAGGATCTTCTCGAAGAGCTTCCCGCCAAATTCCATGAGTGAAATCGAGCGGTAATTCTCCTCCAAACTCAGGTCTTTACCATGCTTCGGCAAGAAGATAATTTTTTTCCGTTTTGTAAGCATCTTGGAAGTATCCCGTGTTCAGACAGGCGTTGAATATTCTTCTTAATCCTTCTATGATATTAGCTGGTGCCTTTTCGGATTTCAATTTTGTAAGGCCCGATTGACCTGGGGCTTTCAGTCGGAATGAACGATGTACGCCGAGTAGCTCTTCTTCGGTAATCTCAGCGTCTCCGTCGCGCTGTCTGTCCACCTGGTGGTGAGGGTGAGTCCTATGTATTTGTTAGTTTAGCTCGTCTATGATGTTGCTTTCGAACTCTATGTAGTAGTCTTCGTTTTCTTCTTCAGTTATAACTTCGGAATATGCCTTCTATGTTTTCCTCTTCTGTCTCTGTTTCTGTCTTCTTTAATAGCTCAATCTTCTCACTCCTACCAATCAATCCTTTGAGGCGTCTGATTTTATTTCACAATTCTGTGGGCAACGCTTCGTGATCGAAACCATCGATCGCCTCCATTGTTGTTAAAGGATCAACTGGTTCAGTTCTTCCTTGATTTCCTTGCATCTTTGGATTGAGTCGTATGGTGCATTCCTGATTTAAATTTCATACAGTACTCTCAGTTCACGATAGAGTTTCTTTATGTATTCAGTCCATCTGTAAGATGAGATGGACTTATACTGGGCTTTAGGGATACAAGCATTATCCGCGTTGATAAGATGGTTATTGAGGTCTTCGAGTGCCTCGTCGATCTCCTCGAGGATTACCTCCATCAAGATGGGTAGATGGTATCTCTCGAGGAGGCGCGCGTACCGTTTCCAGTTTGCTCTCCTGTAGTCCTTTCTGACTGAGGCTGGGACTTGTATAGAGTTCCTGTTGATACTAAGCAGGATCTCTATATGGTCACTACATGGAATCTCGATTGGTCCCATGTAGTAATTAAACGGCAGCTGTCGATTAGCCAAACATATGTGCGGCTTTGTGGCACACCCTCTTCTGAAGAAGGTGGGTATGTCGGGGCCTATCCGCTGAACAATGTTTTTATCCAACAGAAGCTCCAGGCTTCTTTCTATTCCATTGTGTCTTCTGTAGCCGGACGCCTGGCATCAGTCGTTTAGGTCTCCAATTAATATAGGGGGGGCTCTCCTGCCAAATAGGCCAGTGAGAGAGTGTATCGGTCAGCATCTCTCGTTGGCGGCTGGTACTCGGTGGCAAGAACCAGCTTTCCTACGTCGAGCTTGTATTTGATCCATTTTTTGTTAGCAATAGTGGCACCGTCGTACCGTTCTTGCGTATAGTTTGTGACTAACACGTCGTAATTCCAGATCTTCATTTCGGAATTACGAGTGTCAATCCCGTGTTCTAAAATCAGTATGATGTCTGCATCACTATCTCTGAACAATTTTACATAGTGTCCTTTTTACCGGCGCTTCCTCTTGTTCTTCTTCCTTTTGGCCTGCGGGGCAGCTTTACTGTGCCCAGGCCTTTCGCTCTTCAGCGGAGGACTCAGAATTTTGGACTTTCTCTTGTGCGAGTGCATGGGCCCTCGTCACTATCCTAAAAGGTAGGTCCTTCCTCATATTCTTGCTCTTGTTCTTCTACTTGTTCGTATCTTACCCTCCCTTAAATTCTTTCAATGAAGGAGCTTCGAATATAACCTCCAATCTAGATTTAATGTTGGTGTTATTCCTGATGACGAACTCCTTGAATGCCTTGGAGCACTCGGGGTCCGCGGGCACGATGATGGAAGGTAGTTTATTCGCCTTTAGCAAAGCATTCAGTACCTGGTTGTAACAGTCAGGTTTAACTACGTTAGCAACATTTGCATGAGTAATGCATATAAGAATCTGTGCGCTAAGATCTCCTGAGATGTCTAGTTGCGTCGGCGTCGTTCGCGTCACTTCGTTTTTCTTCGCTGCACTCGCGCATGTTTTCTCTTTCGCTTTCTTCTACTCATCTTCTTCCCTTTTTATAATTTCCCGGCGCTTCGGGCAATTTAGAGCCATGGTTCGATGATCTCCCTTGTAGTTTAGGCACTTGTTCATTGTGCTCTCAGACTTGTCGTGTCTATGGCCTTCTGTGGCGCATTCGCTGCCCCACAGTTAATCTTTGACCGGGTAGGTCGTAGTGGTATGCGATTCCAGCTTGTAGCATAAAAAGCACATTTGTATACTACTGAATTTCTCTTGTTGGATATTCTTTCATGGTATCCTCATATTGAAAACCAGGAGCCCGTCCGTCGTTGCTTTCCGTGCCATATCGGTGGTCGAGAAGGTAATCTTAAACACGTGGGTGTGTTCGCGGAACTTAATGATTTCACGAACTTTAGCCCATTGATTACTCCTCATAATCTCTTCTTTAAGGTCTTCTGTCGAATTCTTGCCGACCCAACTCTCCACTTTGCGGCAGATCACGCTTCGGTTTGCTGCCATTTGACGGGGTCTTAGCTTCTAGTCTAATGACCCCGTATTTTAGCTCCTTCTTCCGATAGGAGCCGGTTTACATCATTTGTTTCGGCGCAGATTGCGATGAACCCGGACGGCACCTCGATAAAGTTTAACTAAGGCAACCTTTAGTTCGAGTTAGAGGCTCTCGCAAAGTTTCCGTTTCTCGAGGGCCTTCATTCCGTGGATGGCCCTGAGGAGGACCCTCTTAGTCATGGTCTTCATGGTCTTCGACGTCCTTCTAATATCTCCTCTTGTATTAATTTTCTTTCTGAAAACAAAGTTTAATTATCGTGTTTTTGGTGTATGAATAGAGTGGTAACGGTTAATGTAGGTGGGTACGAAAACGTGAGATTAGCGCTCCCGTCCATTTTCAAGTTAATGCCTCGCTCAGATGCTGCCAGGATGATTGGTGATGGATGGATGGATGGGATGGATCTTGAGTGGTGACCTCAAGAGGAATGAATCATGGTGGACTTGATGGCAATAGCGGCAGAATCAACGACCGCTAAAGTTTTGCCACCACCTCTCGGGTACTTGCGCCATAACCGCATCCAACTACATAGATACGGGTGTTACTTCCCTTTATGAGGCTGGCCGGGTTCCCCGGGCGATGAAGATCTCCCCTCCGTCTGAGATTCGCAATTAAGCCCCAGTATGGAGAAAATTTCTGACTTATGCTAATCCTCAAACCAGTTTTCACATAAGCCCTTAATTATGTCAGTCCAAGTGGCAGGCAGATATCCAAGTGAATGGCAGACATCCGAGCAGGTTCCCACGCATGACGATGGATGGGAACAGTGAGGTGCTTAAGCCCTCATTGAATTACGAATCCTCGGTGAAATAAATGGTATTATCTTTCTGAAGGGTGAAGCAAAATTCACGAAGAGACTTGCAGAATAGGCTCTTTACTATGTAGGTAGTGCTCAAAGTCGGTTATCAATCAAGTAAAAATGCTTTATCCGTAAAGTAATCAGCAGTGCATAGAAATCGTATATTCGGCCCTCAGGATAGAAGGGAGCATGTTGATTTTACAGTTATACTGCCGATATTTAACGTAAGAGTAGCTTTTCGGTTGAAATGGATCTTATATTAGGAAGGGTTTGGAAGTTCTTTCTCTTGGGTAGGGATCTTATTTTGCAAACTTCTGGGATGAATTCACCTGGAACGGACTTCAGATAAACTCTGTAGATGGAAGGGGGATGGACGGTTGCTAAAGAGTGCTTCAATAGTGGTTTTTCAAAGTCCACACCTATCTTCAGTACAGAGGTAGTTTAATTGTAATTAAATAATTTATCAACGTAGATACAATTAGCAATAAAAGATAGAAGTATTTAATTATATTAAAAAAGACAAAGTAAAGTATATGAATAGAGATATAATAACTGATCTTTTAACTAATAATATCGAGATAAATCGCATCGATATCAATATTGCTGTTTTATATAGTCGGATTAGAATATTAAATGATATATTCCCTTTTATTTACATTTGACGTAAGGCAAAGAACAACAGTTAGATGCAGCGAATTTAATTCGCCGGGAGTAGATTTTGAAGAAGCAAGTGAAGTCCGTCCTGTCAAATCGGGGCAAAACGCTCGACGAATTCATCACAGAAGTGGCAAAAGACGTGAGGCAACTGAAGGCAGTCATAAACTTCGCAAGTCACACACACACAAAAAGTAAAATCTCTTCTTCTCCTTCTCCCCCTCCACTGCATCCCTCATCCCTAAACCCACTTCCTTTCGCTCTCTCTCTCTCTCTCTCTCTCTCTCTCTCTCTCTCTCTCTCTCTCTCTCTCTATATATATATATATATATATATATATATATATATATATATATGTGGGAGATTTTTTTTTTTTTTTTTAAGAGCTCATCTGGCGACTGCCTACTTGGTATATATGGGAGAACCTGGAGTGTTCGTACGATGGGAGGATTCGGACAACTCCACTCACTCAATAATAAATATGACTCAAGCGTTGACTCTTGCTGGTCAAACCACTATAGAACGATATCAAGAGACTAAGAGCTTTGTATCAAGGAAAAGAAGTCGCAGAAAACGTCTTACAATATTTAGAGAACACATCTATTATTCGGGCTTCATTACAGAACGGCAAAAAAATGTTCTTCTGAACTTGCTGAGGAGTTGATTGAAACTTTATGTTCAAAAATATCACCTAAAACATTTTGAAGAAGACCTAAAGATCAAAGGCTAAAAGGATGCCAAGCGAGAAAAAGCTTTGGATATCTGAGGTCAACAGAAAAAAAACCCGTCTCCGGTGGGCCAAAGATCACTAATATTGGACTGATAAAAATAATTTTCAGGTATGTAAGAAAAACTATTGTATTGTTTTACCTGTAATTTATGAAAAGTGATTTGACATCAAAACTTACAAAATACTGATTATGTGTGAATTTCTGTTTTAGGATATCCTTTTGAAATTCATAAGAGTTAATTGCAGTAAATTTATTACCTTTAATGGCAAATTTTTCTGCAAGTGAGAATTTAATTTTTTTAACATTTACGATGTAACTTTTGGTGGATCTTGTGTAAGGTGTAGCTCATCCATTTTTATCATATTTAATAAATTTTTTATGATTCTTTAGTTATCAATTGAGCAATTTATATGAAATAAATCGCATGCAGCATTTACTTTGGAAATGAGTTATTGATAATTTTCATGAAAAATGTGGATGAAGGAGGATTCGTCCTGTTGTGTCCGGATCCTCCTGATACTAATAAAATTAAAAAATGTATGCTTTGCATTAAATATAGATAAAAGTAAATGCTATTCCACTGAGTGTCTATATTTATACTAGCCTATGCACTTATAAATAAGTGTAACGAAAGGTAATATGTTTTTTTTCTTCAGATGAAGAAGAATTCCCTGATGAATTTGAAAGCTCTACAGTCGTGAGCCACTATGTTGAAAAATCACCTTGGGAAGATGATTTTGTCTTGATTGAGTTGGAGACAAAGAAGAAAGTCAAGGTTTGTTATGTAGGCAAACTGCAAAATAATGAAGATGATAACGGGGATTTCAATGTAGCATATCTACGACTATCTCAAAACTGTGGCACAGGAAACACATTCAGATTTCCTGATATTCAGGACGAGTCTGTGGTAAATAAGCAACACATTTTGGGAATGCTTCCTAGTCCTCATACTCAGGAAACTAAAAGTTCTTCTGGCTTATATAAATTTGGAGTTTCATTTCAAAATTAAACTATGAGATAAGCCTCATGGTTTCTGTTCTGAAATTGCAACATGAATGTGGAAAAAGATTCTTTCCTTTTTTTTTTTTACTTAATACGAATGTAAAAAAATATATATTTTCTTATTTTTTATGGCAATAAACATTTCTGCCTTACTCCCAGTTATTATTTCCTTCTAAGTAAAACATTAGGCCTTCTAAAATTAGAATGTTACATATGGATGGACCCTCCCATCTGAATGTGTGGGTCCACCCGTCTCCTCGGGAGCATCTGCACAATATTTTAATAATTTTGTGGAAATCATCATTTCCTTATTTATTGATATAGGACTACATCCTTATTGCACAAGTTAGAGAAAGGGTGATAGAATATACGAATTAAAAAATAAGTCATGAAATTTTATTTATAGTATTATTTCAATTGAAATTATTTATTTGAAAATCGTACGGACCCTCCCGGTTCTCCCATATATATATATATATATATATATATATATATATATATATATATACAGTAAACCCTCGATATAATGAACCTCAATATAACGAATTTCGGATATAACGAACCGAAGTTCGTTAAATCCGATGTAGTCCACTTAACTTCAATAATAATATTAGTAATTACATACGTATTACATATCTATGCAATACAGTCTTTATATATATATTTACGGATACAGATTAACGAACGAACCATCGTTATTTCCATCGCTTTTAACGACCATCGGTTTAACGAACTTTCGGCTTTAACGAACGACCCCCCGCCCCATACATTTCGTTATATCGAGGGTTTACTGTATATATATATAATTAGGTAAGAGGCCATGTGGTATACATGCACTGTTGAAGTCCACAGCAGTAGTAGCGTTATTGATTTTAACTTGTATTCTCTTTATTTTTCTTACAAGTTTTTTGTCTGGGTCTTTTTGAGGTTTGTGTTCTCTTCTTTGGGTGTTTGTGATGATAAGCATCGCTTTGTTCGGAATCTTTTGTATTTTCGTAATGTGGGTCTCGGCGCTCGCGTTCAGCGGTACCGGTGGAGACAAGAGCCTCGAGCGATGCACGCATTGAATATCTTGAGTTTATTTGAGGGATTTAAGTCACGGAACCTATAAAATTCCCTCAAATCTCTCTTGCTATTTGCTGTATGACTCGTGTAGACCCTGGTGGTGATTTTGAGCCCCAGAACCGTCCCTTGCATGCAGTAGGGGATTCGTCCCCCGTCTACATGTATATCCTTGAAGGTCTTGCGAAACATGGGGATTATTTTGAATTTTGAGGCATTGGTTGATATCTTCCATCTCCTCTTAAAAGAGTTGATGTTAGCCGTATTTCTCGCTATAAATTTCCTGTGAACATAAGCGACGGTACAAGTTTGCGATATATCGTCAGCGAACTATACGTATATCGTCCCCGCAGAGAGAGATTGTGGTACGTCACGTGTATAAATGTTGTATAAAAGGGACTGAGACAGCCCTTTTGAGGGACCCATGCTTCGACTTCGAATTCGGGGCATCCATGTTCTCTGATTTGTATGTATACTCTCCTTTCCATTATGTAGTCGTAAAAAATCCTCTCAAGAATGTGGTTCTTAAATTGTAGGCGTCTCAAGAATGGGGATCTTAAATTGTAGGCTTCTCTTCCAGAAAAGCTTTTTTGACATCGCGGAGCACCGGGTCAGCATGGCTTTTGTCTACTTTGATCTTCGCAAGCTTTTCAGTAACGACGGCTAGTGCCGTCTCAGTCCCTCTTTTCCTTCTGAAGACGTGTTGCTGCTCGTTATGCTAGTTGGCTTCATCGAAAAATGAGTTGACTCTGTTAGCCAATATCTTTTAGAAAACTTTGCCAGCAAATTCTAAGAGAGATATCGGTTGAAAGCTGCCAGGGCAGTCCGGGGGCTTCCCCAGTTTTGGTATGAAAATCATCTTGACCACTTTCCACTGGTCGGGGAAATAGCCCGTTTTCAGACCGGCGTTCATAATGTTGAGTAGGCCACTCACTCCAAACGTTAGGCGGGGTCTGGATGAAATTCTCGCGGGTCAACCCTGTAATACCCGGGGCTCTTCGACTCTGTTAGCCAATATCTTCTTGAAGACTTTGCCGGCAAATTCTAAGAAATATATCGGTCAAAAGCTGGCAGGTCAGTCCGGGGGCTTCTCCGCTTTAGAGATGAAAATCATCTTGGCCAATTTCCATTGGTCGGGGAAATAGCCTGTGTTCAGAGCGGCGTTCATAATGTTGAGTAGGCCAATCCAAACGTTAGGCGGGGCCTGGATGAAACTTTCGCGGGTCAGCCACGTAATACCCGGGGCTCTTGGACGAAAGGATTTTAGAATAACAGAGAGTTTTAGGGCAGTTATTTTACTGCCATAACCCTTCATCAATCTTTCCTGCGACACACAATGGTAAGAAGAGGTTTTGTGGATTTGTGTGTTTAACTGTTGTATTACGTCTGCTCCGAATTCGAGGGCGTAATGTTCATTTTTTCAGGGGTTATTTTGAAGATTGAAAACCAAAAAATTCTAAAGTTTTTTTTAAACTCTCCTGTCTCAGTAATTGTTTGGCTGTTGTGTTTAATTGTGAATTTTGTATATGGACGTTTTCGTATAAGACGTTTAACCTTCTGCCAGAATGTGTGTGAGTCTTTTTCTATGTCGAGTCTGTCTATTAGTCTGTCCCATAGTAGTATTTGCTGGTCCGAAATAGTTATTTTTTACTTCGACAAAAACCCGTGCTGGGGTGGGATTCGAACCAAGTACACTGCGGCAGCGAGCAACCACTCTGATCTCAATAAAAGTGAGCTTTTAACCACTCTTCCGCCTAACCAAGTGGTAAAAGGCTCACTATTATTGAGATCAAAGCGGTTGAACGTCGTTTCAGTGTTCTTGGTTCTAATCCCACCCCAGCACGGGTTTTTTTTAGAAGTAGGAAATAACTATTTCCAAAGAAAAAATTATTCCGTTTTCTCTTTTTTGTAGTGTGTTTGATTATTTTATCATTCTCTTGCGCTCATGATATATATATATATATATATATATATATATATATATATATATATATATTGTGATAGAAAGGTCTGAGGCCGCTAAAATTCCACCGCTATCACATGTTGTTTAGAAACACGTTGCTACCCACGTGCATCTTCGCGTCGAAGCGGGCGCCTGATCACCACCTGAGTCGATATTAAACCAAAGAGGTTTCCCCCCCCCGTTTCGCCCCATGCGTCGATCTCGCCAGCTTGAGTTAGGCTTATGGGCAGATAAGGTATGTTCTCAGGCGCAGCTGGGCATTCCCTCGAAGCCCCCACTTCATTGTCCCCTACGCCAAGGAGATGGCTCGACTATTTATATGGAAACTTTACCGATTAGAGCAGATCAGATCCAGATTATCTTCGCGAGACATCACGCCGATCCGGTCTCACTTTGTGCACCAGGGGCCCTCTACCTCGAGATCCACTATTTTGTCCAGAAGAAGACAATATCCCTTGAGTTCCAAAGTTCGAGCCTTCAAGACGCCAAGTCCACAAGGCCCCCCTTGTTGTTCAGAAAGAGAACAACGTTAGAACAGCCATTGTTCTTTGAGCCCGTTGAGAAGAGACGGTTCTCACTCTCCCCCCCTGTTGTTCAGAAAGAGAACAACATTAGAACAGCCATTGTTCTTTGAGCCCGTTGACAAGAGACGGTTCTCACCCTCCTCCCCTGTTGTTTAGAAAGAGAACAACGTTAGAACAGCCATTGTTCTTTGAGCCCGTAGACAAGAGATGGTTCTCACCCCCCCCTTGTTGTTCAGAAGAGAACAACTTAGAACAGCTATTGTTCTTCAATCCCGTTCGTCAAGAAACGGTTCTCATTCCCAAGACGTCACGTCAGGATCATTTAATCCTCCCCCTTCGGCTGGAACTCGCCAGCGGACCGAAGATTCCTTCGCATCGCCTTCCTCTGCACAACAACTTGTAATTACGTAAGCTGAACATTACCTTTGAGTATTTAACCTTTTCGTCAACCCTACCCTGTGCTTTGAATGGTTTAGCGAACCATCCCATCCCTTTAATTTTTATTTGTTTACCTTTTTAAATCTCTCCCAAATCTTAATCCTCGGATTAGCCAAATCCCACGACCCTTTCCATTCTCTGTTTATGTAAACATTTTCCGTTTTGTGTGTTGTTGATAGTTTAATTAATAAAACTCTATTTTATTAATGATAGTCATATTATTATCCTTGAGCTCAGTTCCACTTCTTAAGCATATTGAAGATAAATAATATCGGTCAACCAGATAACCACGCACTCGAAATATAATTGAATTGTTCCCTTAACGAATAGTCATATCTGGTATATCGTCGAGAGTCCATTTTACGATATATATATATATATATATATATATATATATATATATATATATATATATATATATATATATATGTGTGTGTGTGTGTGTGCAATCCACTCCCCTGAGACAGAGCTTTTCCTGTATCTCTATGCCTCGAATCTGCTAACATCTTTAACTCGCGAGCAATAATAAAGTGTATCTAGTGTCATCTCAAGCTAAGAGGAACTATTAAAACGAAATAGGCTCAGCATCGAACTACGAGCCTAATCCTAAAATTACCCTGGAGCTAAATGACCATCCAGGCAATGTTGCTAAATTCTCAAATGAAATTATTTCTAATGTACTGACCACAAGAGAATATAATTTTACTACAATCCCTGATGTAATTAGTTTTGATAAAGAATATACTCTTTCACATATCAATATAAACCGAAACGAAATAAGTGTTTCTAAAAAAAAATAATAATTTCCAAAGCGCAATGTTACTTAGGAAATCTATGTAATTACTCTGGATGTATTGAAAGTGAACTAGAATAAAGAGTAACATTTTAATAAATCCATTGATGAAGGAGTAGTTTCAAGCGAGTGTGATGAGAGAAATGTGACTGATTTTTTGTTAAATATATCAAAATTAAATAAGGCAGATTTCCTTAACTTCTCTTGTTGTCAAGCTATTAGCTTCTATTATTATAATCTGAATCAGGTGAAAATATATCTACAACAATTCCGACGTAGAGCGACGAAATCGAATCCAGTATTTCCAAATTTCCTTTCAAGAGCAAACCTTACTTTGGCTGCTCTGCAATTCAGTCTTTAAAATACTAAAAGGTTGTACAATTATCAATTATGAGTTGTTATTTAGGTTTGATAATGTAGTGTCTAGCACAAATAACTGTTTCGACCTTATTAATAAAACATTTAACGATGATATAATACCGAATTCTCATACAAAATTTCCTATATATTGAATAAATTTCTCATTGCTAGTCGTTAAAAGCATCTCAGTTTATATAATTATTAATTAGGAATAAAATTGATAAAACTGTTCACCATTTTTTTTCGAAATCTCAGATGCATAAGATCTTTTTACTTATTCTTACTGCTTTTAACCTGCTAAATTCAAATCTGAAAACGGTTTAGATCTACATGCTCTAGTTTTCATGCAATTTTAAGTTTTTAATTCTAGCCATTTGTGGTCAAATTAATTACTTAAACGTTTATGTTATCAACAGAGATATTAAAATTGTTTTGTTTTTCTTTCAAATCTAATCATGGCTACAAGGAGACGCCAATGTGTTAACAAACCGGACGCTTTCTGTCACATTTGTGGATATTTCACGTTTAGTCGTCAAAGGCGTAATATAACATCATTTGTGAGGCGCACTTATAAAGCGTACTTTGGACTTACTCTTGGTGACCAGGACAAGAAATGGGCCCCGCATGTTGTGTGTCATAAATGCGAATCAATGCTGCGTGACTGGTCAAAAGGGAAACGTAAGGGTTTACATTTTGGAATTTCCATGACCTGGCGAGAACCGACAGACCACACAACTGACTGCTATTTTTGTCTGGTCAATACAAAGGGTATTGGCAAGAAAAACAGATTCCAAATCTCATATCCTAGAATCCTCTCAGCAATCCGACCTACTCTGCACTCTTATGAGCTCCCAATCCCAGTTTTTAAAGGATTTCTTCCATCTGAAGATGTAGTTAGTGACCAAAAGCAAGATACTGCTGATAAAAGTCAATAAATACTTTCATAATCCTGCGATCCTTCTTATGAGACCCCGGAGTCATTAACTTCATAACATTTTAGCCAGCCAAAGCTGAAATGAAATGAAATGAATCAGCTGAGCCATACAACTAAAGTTTCATACTTGGGAAATCGGGAGCAGGTTTTTGTACCATTTTTTAGAGATGAGAATAACTTTGTTTATTGTCGAAATATCTAAGGTCTTTTCCAGGAATTAGGGATGGCAGTATACAATCCAAACAACTGGCGATTATTCCTAGATAGTTCTAAGCGCAGCTTGAAGTGTGTTCTACTTCATAATGGCACTGCCTATGCAGCTGTTCTAATTCGAAATTTTGTGTATTTACAAGAGGAACATAATGACAGTAAAACTGTTATTGACCTACTAAAATACTCGTACCACGGGCACAACTGGACAATTTGTGTGTACCTCAAAATGGTTAATTTCCTCCTAGGTCAACAAAGAGGACTTGCTAAGTATTCCTACTATTTTTGCATGTGGCACAGCCAAGCTCGATAAAAGCACTGGAACGAGAAGAAGTGGCCCATACGTAAAACTCTGGAGGCAGGAATGCCAAATATTGTCAACGATCCAATCGTCAGTCGAGAAAAGACCATTTTTCCTCCGCTCCATATCAAGCTGGGTTTAATGAAGCAGTTTGTAAAGGCATTGAATAGTGACAGTGAATGCTTCCAACACATATATTCTTTCCTCCCTGGTTTGTCCTTCGAGAAGATCAAGGCAGGTGTTTTTGATGGACCACAGATTCGTGCACTAGCAGGTGATCAAGAATTTTCCAGGAAGATGAACGACAAGGGAAGGACTGCATGGCTTTCATTTGTGGCGGTGATGGTAAACTTTCTCGGTTATAAAAAGACTGACAACATTCGTAGCTAATATGTTGTCAGCTTTTCGCGATCTTGGATGTAACATGAGTGTCAAACTCCATTACCTGTACAGTCATCTTGATAGATTCCATGAGAACCTAGGATCAGTAAGTGACAAGCAAGACGAGCAGTTCCATCAGGACCTCAACACCATGGAAGAGCGTCACCAAGGGAGATGGGGCAAACATATGATGGCAGATTACTACTGGAGCATTAAACGAGAATGCCCTGAGACAGACCACAAACGCAAGACCTACAAGCGGAAATTCATGCCTAAGTAGACTGCAATTGAACTTTTCTTCCTCGTAGTAACAAATGTCTTATCTACCAATCAGTTTTATATGAACTATAACCATTGTTTATTTGGGAAAGTGTTTCAAATCGTGATATTGAATAGATTTATACTGCCTTGCACTTCTTTATTTTTTATTACCCAGCTATATTAAAGAGATTTATATCATATTTCATCACATATTTTTCCTGATAGACTACGACGTCAATGTGATGATGACGAAATTCTGAGATTTTCAAATACCTTGATTGCAAAAAAGTAGAGAGCATTGCGGAATAAACTAACTTCAGATCTGAAAATAGCGCAAGAAATTAGGTAATACCAAGTGTTTGATATCAATGCAACATTATCATATCAATTTGATATAAACTATAAAATCGTATAATTAATATATAATTTACAGGAGGTGGCGGGGAATTTGCCGCCATTGGCAACTCTGAATTCCCCGCATGCGTGTAGTCTGGCATCGGTTCTCTCTTCTTCCTAGAATCGTAAACACAGTTGTGCATCGTATGTGAAAGAAACAATGCGATAGCTGAATTCAATCATCCCAAAACAATTGGAAAAGGCAAGTTGTGCTGGTTGGTATTCATTCGTGGATATCCAGTGCAAAAATCTTCAAGTGATTCTGTGTCAATCTGGAGACGATACACAGGATCCGGAAAGATTTGGATCATTTAGGCTGTGATTTCGAAGTTACGGCGGCTTGGAAACCTCACTCTAAGCGTTCTGATATGAAAATAACCCCATAATTTGTCGCAGAGATCCAGGTCATTAGTCAAAACGATTCCTGGAAGTCAATGAGGCCCATAGCCAGGATAAAGGAAGGTCAGAGTCTCTTATCAGGCAGGCAGTGTATGAGGACCTCCGACACTACACATACAAGATGAGACAGAGCCAGCTTCTGTCGTAGAAGTTGAAGCACAAACGAAAAGAATGAGCTGCGAATAGACTGAAGCATCTCCTCAAGCCTTGAATGCTTTGGTTCTTCTCAGACAAGAACAAATTCTGCCAAAGCCAGGTGATAAACTCCAAATTCTGCCAGAGCCAGGAGGTAAACTCTAAATTCTGCCAGAGCCAGGTGGTAAACTCCAAAATTGATCGAGACAGGTGGTAAACTCCAAATTCTACCAGAGCCAGATGATAAACTCGCATAACAACCGCTGGCTTGGTGTGTCCCCTAAAAAGAGTGTCATGAAGAGTAAGTTCATGGTCAACATGATGTTGTTTAGGAGTGTCAGTAGCGAGACCCACGTTATGTCACTTTTTCTATTTACGGAGGGCTACATATACTGCCTTAGAAATTACTTTTGCCCTGGATTTAGGTGGGGACTGCTGAAAGGCCATACGTAGGGCAGGAGGACACTCCACCATGCTACAAGAGAACAGTTTCCACCGAATTAAAGAGGAAGACCGCCGAGAAAGGATGCAGCAGATTCCAAAGACGACTGGAGGACGTGATTGAGACCGACGACGACTTCATTGACTAAAAGAATACTACAATGATACAAGTCTTTAAAATGTGACTTTGGTAAGTATATCTGTATAAATGAACTGTGTTAATATCTTATATATAGAATTTAGGCGACAAATTTTCAACTGCACCCTGTCTATCGTCTTTTCCGTCCATTCAGTTTTACTTTCTTTTAGTTTACTTTCTTGGGATTGCCTCAAGTGGTTCTTAGGGCCTTTACTTGTCTGTAATTGTGTAAAATATCATTTTTACTTCCGCATATTTTATCATTTGCGAAAGCCCATGTGTCATAAAGCCAAGAAAAGGATTTTACTGTCGAAAAAAATGAGGCGCTTAAGGGAAAACCACATTAATTTTTTAAACTTTTACTACGTTAGATATATAAAATTAAAGCTCATTAAAAGCCCTTTTATTCCTGCAAAAATCCTAATAACTTACTGCGTCGTTTTTGAGATACAGGGGGTTCTTTCAGAACCCCCCCCGCTTTGAAACCTGATATCATATTAATGGCTAGAGAATTACTAAAATTTGAGCATTCGAACTTAATTCACGAGCAAATGATGCACAAATGATTTAGTTAACATTTGAAATCAAGTTTCTTTAGTTCCATGTAAATTTGTGTTAATGGTGGACTAAAACATATATTTTTCGGACAAGGTCAACTATAGGTTTTGTTCTCAGTTTGAAAAGGGGTTGTTAGCTGAATAGTAGTGGTGTTCTGAATGTCCCGGAATTTAGTTCAATCTATATTTGAATGATGCAAAAAATATAAACCAGTTCTCAGGTTCCTGTTTTTTTTAGCAAATATTTAAAATCACATGGTATAGTTTTGCGTTTTGTTCACAAATCAACTTTAAACATCTACGGAGAATTTCCAGAATGTATAAAACTTGGCATTATCATAATTTACACTATGTTCTATTCATGTTTCTAAAACAAAATATATTCTATAAAAAAGTGAATAGAATTTGCAATAAAATGATATAAAACCTAATGGTGTAGTTTCGTTTTGTTTTTCACAAATTAACTTTAAATATCTAAGAAATATTTTTCACGAATGTATACAATTTTGCATTATCTTTTCACTATGTTCTATTTATGTTACTAAAACAATAATTAAACCATAAAAAAGTGCATAAAATTTTCAATCAAATGATATACAAAACCAAAAAATGCGAATTTTGAACGAAAGAATTTGGAAAGTTACTAATGAACAAATGTGTTATCCCCTTAATGCTAAAACGATTACAAAGTCGTATCTGCGTAAGAAATAGGTGTAAGGAATTTGTAATGAAGCCCTCTTAAGAGAATAAGTAATATTTTGTTAATTAACATTATAAACTTCTTTTATTATATATATATATATGTGTATATATATATATATATATATATATATATATATATATATATATATATATATATATATATATATATATATATATATATATATATATATATATATATTTATATATATATATATATATATATATATATATATATATATATATATATATATATATATATATATATATCAAGTAAGTTGCCTTTTTATAACCTACAAACTGACCTAATAATATCTTACTTTAAGATTTCAGAAATTACTTACATTTATATTGGTGGAATTTTAATTATTTGTAGTTAGAATTAGGTTATAAGATGATTGCCTGGAAACGGATATCTGAAACTTTCCAAGGGAATTTCTTTTTATTGGACTTTGAAAGGAATATTAAAATTAGCAGATGTTTTAAAGACTAATGGCAGCTAGAGTCGGGAACTCTTCAACTTAAGCACAAAAACATCACTAAGAGATTAGAGATAAGGCAATTTCCATTCGATGAGAGGAGTAACAACAAGGAGTAACAACAAGGAAAGAAGGTACCCTAGGAGACCTTACGGTCCATTCAAAGAGGGTACCTTTGGAATAGCAATTGAGCGGGCACAAGGCTGCTCAATTGTTTTGCGTCCCTAAACGGCCACTTTTCAAGACTTTGTCTAGTCTTGACTTGAAATGGTCAACAGATTCACTGTTGACAACTTCCACTGGAAGTGCGTTCACATACCGCAGATACTGTAAGTGAAAAAATTTCCACACAGATTGCGGTTGTAACGCTTCAGTTCAAGTTTGAAGCCGTGATTGCGCGTTCTGTTCTCACTCAGTGTGAAAATATCCCGATAGTCAACATTGTCGAACCCTCGAAGTATTTTGAAAACTTCGATGAGCTGACCACGCTGTCTACGGGTTTCCAGCGAGAACAGATCTAATTCCCTTAGTCTATCCTCATAACTTTTATGTCGGATAGAGGGAATCAACTTGGTTGCCCTGGCTTGTACGCGTTCCAATCTCGCGATGTCTTTTCGCAATGAAGGACTCCAAAATTGTACGGCATACTCCAGGTGCGGTCGGACAAGTGAGTTGTACAGGCACAGTACAATCTCCTGGTTCCGATAACCAAACTGGCGCTTAATATAGCCTAGCATCCTTTGGGCCTTTTTCTCCGCCTCAATGCACTGTTTTGAGAACTTGAGGTCACTAGTAATAGTAACACCCAAGTCCTTCTCAGTGTCACTCGATTCAAGAGCAGCGCCCTTAAGGATATACTGAGATTGGGGGTTTCTGTGGCCGATATGCATCACTTTGCATTTCCCCACGTTAAAAGGCATTTGCCACGTGTCCGACCACTCCCCAATCTTCCCAAGATCTTCCTGCAGGCGGGCAGTATTTCCATCCTTTGCAAAGTTCATACCAAGCTTGGTATCGTCGGCAAATTTGGAAATCTTGGCAACCATGTCACGGTCCATGTCGTTGACGTAGATGATGAATAGTAGTGGTCCATTTACCACCACCCGTTGCCGTCTGCCACTTAGCCGTGCTGGGAACTCCTCAGTAGCAGATTTGACTCTAAATACGACGTCATTTTGTCCACCATCATGCTTTCCATGAGTTTACCGACTATCGAAGTCAGACTGATAGGTCGGTAGTTCGACGGTTGGCTACGGTCTCCTTTCTTGAAGATCGGAGTCACCTCCGCCTCACGCCAGTCTCTAGGAACGCATTTGGTCCGGATTGACATGTTAAAGATAGCGCACAGATATCGTGATACTTCATCGCACACTTCGTTCAACACTTTAGGTAGAAACCCGTCCGGTCCAGGGGACTTATTCGTCTTTAGGTCAGCGATCTTTTCCTTTATTTCTCCTTCGGTGAAGTCTATTGCCTCCAGCTTTTCCCCCGAGTAGGAATCCGTCGGAGGGGGAATGGGACCACACTCTTCAGTAAACACTGAAGAGAAGTAGTCGTTGAGGAGGTTGGCATTTTCTGCATCTGAATGCTTTAATGTCCCCTCCTCATTCCTCAAAGGGCCAATCGTTCGACGGATTTGTTTACGGCTGCTCACATATCCAAAAAACTCCTTGCGATTCTCTTTACAGAGTCTCGCCACTCGGAGTTCCTCAGACCGCTTAGCCGCCCTTATACTGGACTTCACTCTCCTGGCTAGCCTCCGGTATTCGTCAAAGTCACCCGAGATCTTCGATTGCCGGTACACATTTCTCTTCTCCCTAAGCAGTTGCCTGATTTCTCGATTAAACCACTTTGGTTGAACAGAAGACCGATGGGGTCATTTCAGAGGAATAAAACGCGATTGAAGACTCATGAATGTGGTTTTGAAACTGTTCCAACAGTCTTCAACAGCATCGCAATACGGGCAATACTGCTTCAAGTAACATGAAAACATCCTTTGTTCTTCATCTCTTACATTATTACTAGTTCAATAAGAAATTCTTCCGATTACTAGAACTATCAGATTATCGATTAAAAAATTTCACAATGATTTTGGAGATGTAAAGACTTGTTTAACAGGTAAATTAATGGTCATGGGGATAGGGAGAAGCAAAAAGACTTCATTAGTCGATGCTCAGGAAAGATTAAACGGTTCTAAGGAAAGCTGAAGAATTGACCGAAGAAGAAACTACGATCATTTGTCATCAATTTCGTAAGACAGGCTTCTTTCTTTCGGATCCTAGTTCTTATGCGATAATGACAGCTGATTACAAAATGTGTTAAATCATTTTTTCTTCCAATTAACGAAATAAACAAGTTCTATAATCTAGCGACCGATATAAGTTTACAATAGCTCTTTTGTAGGAACAGAAAATGTGTTTCTTGTACTCTTGGAACATCTTTTTCGAAACGTTTGGAATTTTCCAGATGTACACTAGTTCATTTTAATTCGATTAAATCAATATGTGTCCATTAATGAATAACGCAACTTTTTCTTTCTTACAGGAGAGGAAAAGGAGTAAGGGATGTCCGTTCTTGTAGTAAGAAATCAATTTTCAAATAATAGTGTCTTTGGGCAAATTTAAACTACTATGCATATGGAAATGAAAAGAAAAAGAAATGGTTTTGTTTATATTTCCGAACTGCACCCTTTTTCATGTTTTTTCTTTATTATTAGGCAACTACAGTTTAATGCGTTCCAATCAGAGAGAACTCTACAAAATTTATCTTATCAACAGCTATGTATGTCCATAAAATAGAAATTTCAGTAAGTTAGGCAGATATTCATGAATGTCTCTCAATCGGCGCTTTTAAATTCAGTGAAAGTAGTTTTTTTTAGAGTGAAAAGGACGCTTAGGTTTTATAATAGCAAATAGGGCTAACATCCTTCAGAAATAGTAAATAGAAATAGCAAAATGCATATATTGTTTGAATGATAGTGTGTTATAGCTTAAACAAAATTAATGACCTCGTTGGTTTTGACTCTCCTTCCAACGATGAAAGATATTTCAAATTCACGGAGTTCAGTTAACTTTGGCAAAGAAAACTTTCCCAATGTTAACTTTATGGATTTTAAAGAGTAATTTCTGTACCAAAAAACTTACAAACATACTCTTAAAATTGTATTTTTATTGAGGTTGTATGTAATGATAACGTTGCTGCAAATATATTAGTGAACCTCTAGTTATTTCTGTTTACTTCCCTTTAGGATAGCTCAAATGTTAGTTGCCTCCCAAATCGTATTTTGCTTCCTAAGTTTAATTAAAATCATTTTTACCTTAACAGTTGGTTTATATGGAAACCAGACAATGGTTTCGCTACTGGGATTAAGATTTAAAATCTGAAAAAAAGCAGCCATGGTTAAATTTTTAGAAATTTTCTGAACTTCCTCAACTAAACTTCCTCTAAACTAAATTTTCCCCTCTTTCAAAATATCACGTTGCTAAAATATAGTTATAGAAGATATATAAATTAAATTTTCTGAACTTCACCATTTGTAATTCTTTGGGTTTTAAAAAATTTACAAACTTTCGATACTTATATTTATTTCTGAACTTCACCATTTTGTTTTTTAATATTATAAAAGAATTATTAGAAATATCTTTGATAAAAAAAAACAAGTAATTTGTCCACTAAGGAAAAAAAACATTTGTTAATTTTTCACCCATCTTCAAAAATCCCGTTATACAATTATATGCAGAGTCAGTGAAAAGGTTTCTGATAACATGATAATAATTTCGATAATTTATGACAAGTCGATGACGAATCGACACCGAAAGAGTAAAATCAGGAATTCCAAATTGTAACAAAAAATAATGATGGAAAAATAAAATTAATGGACAAACTAACTCACAAAAAACGAAAATGCCAACATAAATTAATGAAACCTATATTTGTTTAAGAGGTAAACTGTAAAAAAGTATTCTTCGACCCCTAAATATATTTAAAGATTATTAAACATCGACAAAATTAAATTTAACAAATCCCTGTCCTCTGATCTGGTCAAGATACACCGTCTAAAATATCTTAAACACAGTATGGCTTATTTTCTAAGAGTAATGTTTCTTAAAGCTCTTAAAGAGTCTTTTGCATTGAAAAATTACAAAATAATTACTAGTATGTCTGTTTAGGTATGTTAATTTAAGGGATTGAAAGGTTAAATTAAAAATAGTGTAATTTTCTATCAATGTATTTGTTTTATGCGTACAAAACAATATCCTGGCATAAAAAATACTTCATAATAACTTTTACTTACAACAAAGAGGGATTTAAATTTTGAGGGAGGGGATTTATTACATAACCATGGTAACCAATATGTTACCATTTTAAGTTTCAAATCATTTATAAGCTTCTACTCTGTAGTCTATCAAAAGGTAGACTACATACCTTTTTGGATTTGGTTTCTTGTTAGCGGTAGTTGACTCGTTATTTGTGCTGCGATGTAACCTTCTTGCCTTTCTTAGCTGTAAATATGTTTTGCAGCTTATGTGACCATTTTAACACATCTCACTACACTTTGAATGTGAGAAACACACTTATGCACCTTCAGTGGATTTTCTTTAAAGGCTCTCAAATCTCGGCCAGGTAAATATATTATCAATTGTGGTTCCAAGACTTCCGAACTCATAACAAGTAATTAGGATAATTTAATTTTTATTGAACTTTATTGAGGGCAGTTTTCTTGAACGAAAGGAGCAGTCTCCCGACTGGTCACAATTTAATGAGCTTCCTCGATTGTTGGAATTAATTTCTACACCTTAGGTTTTTAAATTTGGACATTGACTAGAAACCATTGATTGCAAAACAGCTTATGATCAAATATTTCAAGTGGACCTTCTCAGCACAGGAAAAAAGAGGTCCCTTAGTTCATTCTTTTGTTTCATTGATAGCTTCAAATGAAACAAAAGGTGATTTGGCCCTTCTATCAACATTGAATTGAGCTTTACCTTCACCCAATAAGGAAGATAAATTCGAATCCTTAATTCAATAATTAACCTCATTTTGCCATTCAATTTGTGTGTATACCCAAATCTTGCAGAAGTGAAAAGATCTAGTTAACCAACAGCCCCGATCTCCAAGAGAGTCAATAACTAAGGCATCTCTCTCGAGCTAGTTACTTGAGTGATACGATAAGCGTAAGGTTGATCTGCACTGTCTTGATAACTCCTTCCGACAACACCGGAAGAGGAGGCCAACTTCGACCTTTGTAAAGATTGTATTTAATTTCAAGTGTGTTACATCATCCAGCATGTTGCCAAGGAGACTTGACTACATGTTACTTTTTCTAGAGCCATCAACTCATGGATGAGATGGCGAAGAGGTAGTTCGCTAGTATGTAAATTAAAAACTTTTTTTCCAATTTTTCTCTAAACTAAAATAGGTAATTGATGGAGGTTAAGGTTATTTTAATTCATTTTAGTTTGCTGATATTAAGTAAAAGCATACAGAGGGCACAAGGACTTTTACAACTAATTTTGATTTTTAACATGTTGAGGAAATTGATAGACCCTAATGCAGGCGATTAAGAAAGGAGATACATAATTATCATGCTTATACAAACCCATCAGCCAGGCTTTTCTACTCGGAATAGTTTAAAACCTTAATAATGGTAATTAATATTGTTTTCAGAAGTATTACTCGTTTCCTGAAAAGAAAAACCCTGAATTGTTCCATGAATACGATTCTCAGAAACCGTTTGATTTCATTGACCTAGATTTATTACCAGATTTTCTTACACTTGCACATAAATCATTACAAAAGAAAATTGTTACACATGGCTTTTAGTTGAAATTGCTTAAATAACTACCAATCAACATCAATAGACCCATAGAGCCATCATCAAAATCTTAAATAATTCTTTACTTAGAGAAAGGTGTAATTTACACCAATTGTGTTGGAAAATAAAGATTTGTTCAACATGTATAGATCATTGCTGAAGAGACTGACAAACTAGAAAAGTTTGAATGTAATTTCTTGCAAAGGGCAGAAGTGTGGAATGTTTTGGTTATTTTGATAAAAAAAAGTTGTGCGGGCGTAAACTAATAAATGACTATTTTTTTCTTAATTAGGTTTTAACAATGATAAATACGATTGTAAATATAATTAGAATTATAATTTATGAATATCATTTTTTAATATGATTTGAATAAATATTTTATGTTATAAGTAATCAAAATATGCGTAAGATATGCTATGAATGAGATCAAGGCATCTATACAGTGTATGTCGAAAAAAGTTAGACCTTAGGCGTGCATATTTTACATGGCACGAAAGAGCGATCAGAGAGCTAACTTCTCAAAACACTTGATTCCAGTTTCAAGAACTTACCCGTAAAGACTGAAACTCGTGACCCCATAGCCCAAATGGCTTAGTGGAGAGATCGCGAACGCCATTAGGATTAGGAAGAAGGCGTGTAGGAAGTGGAAAGTGAGAATCAAAGGACAAGACTCTAGGCAGATAGGTTAATGCCTCAAAGTAAAAGGATTGATTAGGAAGATCAAGCGTGACAAAAAAGTTCGCGTTGCGTGTGCAACGAGAACCTCACTAAGTTCTTTGAGTACGTTAACAGTCAAAAGCCATCTCAGCTCTGAAGCGTTGTAGGCTCACTTAAAGACGGTATTGGTTTGTTAAAATATTTGAACCTTCACAATGCCAACGTTCTTAATGGGTAACTTTTCTCGTTTATAAGAAAATAAGTGACAGTGTGATACCGAGAGAGAGAGAGAGAGACTTTCCGATTAGGAAAATAAACTGGAAAATACCAGGACTCACCAGGGTGAAGTAGCAGTCAGGCTGGTACAGTTAAGCCCGTACAAATTAGCTGTTCCTTACGTTTTCTTACAACGAGTCATGCAAGAGGTCAGGGAAGAGGTGGCACTCCACCTATCCGTGATCTTCAATGTGTTCTTAGACAAATATGTATATTGTTCCCATGGACTTGTGGATGGTGGATGGCCCTCTGATCTATATACAAGAAAGGTGAGTGAATCTGTCCGGGCATCGAAGAACCAATGAGCCTAAGTTCAGTAGTAAGAAAGGTGTTAGAAAAACAAGTTAGATATAGGAGCACAGAGCAGCTTGATTCTAAAAATCTAATGAACGCTACCCAGTTGGGTTTCATTGGAAAGGGTCGATCTTTAATAATTTAATGGTTTTTACACAACATGATGGGAGAGTACAACCGTTATCAGGAGTGGAGTACTTTAATTAGAAAAAGCGTTTGGTAAAGTTCACCATTAGAAGTTTTTGACTGAAGTACGAGTGCTGGGTGTTAATGGAAAGATTAGTGACTAGATTGATAACTGGTTGTATGGATTGCGGTAGATTGTGATGATCAATAGCTAGGAGTTAGCGAAATTTCTTGGCTTGTTAATAGGCCGTCTTGTATCCATCATCTATATCAATAATATAGACAATTGGTTATTTAGCCAAATAAACAAGTTTGCAGGCGACACAAAGGTAAGTAGGAGTGTAGCTTCAACGGAAAGTATTCGACGTCTGACCTGCGCCGGATAGTGGAGTGGTCCTACACGTGGTAGATGAATTTTTACTTAAGGTTTTGCATGCTCAATATGCAAACTTACAGTCAAAATAATCTCCATGAGGGCAGATTCTAGTTGCCAACCTAGAGATAAACTTAGGTGTGTTGATTAGCAGTAAGGTAAAGTTCTCTATACAGCGAGTTGTAGATAAGAAGAGAGCTAAGCGAATGAAAGATTATATTTAGAATCAGTTTAGTTTTCAAAACAAGAAGATTCCGCTATCCTTGATTCGTTCATTGGTGCGAACACACTTAGAGTACTTGGTTCGATTTTGGTCACCTAGCCTTCGGAAAGAAAATACATCCAAATGGCTGGGAAAGGTGCAAACCAGTATCACGAAACTGATCGCGAGGATTAAGCCTACAGACTATCAAACACTACTAGAAGAGTTCAGTCCTTTATCTTTACAGTCTAGGAAACTATAAAGTCAACTGATAAAGGTGTTAAAAAGTTTAGAGGATTCAAAAATATTGGTCACAAGACGTTAACCCTCAGCGAGATTGAGACTTAGAACCATAGTTGGAAGTTCAACTCCAGCTCTTCAGGTTGTATTGAACTACATTGATGAGCGACTGATTAACATCTATATATGTAACAGCTACCTGCAAATATAGTCAATAATTCCAGCGTTAAGTAATTTCAGGCTAGAATTCACTGAACGTTTATTAGTGTGCAAAAAACTGCATACATATATGTTACTATTATTTAAGTATAGTTTTTGTATCAGAAATCGTTGTTGTGACCTTTTTCTCACCTTCAAGTAATTATTCTCCTTTTCCGTGTTCACTGAGGCGGGTGGAAGACTTGGGTGGGAAGAGCCTTCATCTGTTCTATGCTTTTTCTCAAGTTGAGCGTTATGGCTTTCTTAAAATAGTACTTCCTGGGTAGAGATAACAATGTCTTTTGAGATTTACTATTTTTGTAAATCAAATTATGTTAAAGTTTAGAAATCCAAACACGAGCAAAGATGTCGTCGCTCCTTGTTTAGTAACTTCTAAAATTACCAACAAAGTGCACGAATTTATCTAAAGAAATATTAATGAAAAAATAAAGAATATAGTCACGCTTCTTCAGAAGTTATGGTTCATCCACATGGCGTAGCCACCTACCGCCGACAATTTCATGATGGTGACATCTCGCAACCTTACGCTGTTCGAGGCCTACGTAATCCGGACGCGCGGTAAAGGCACATAACTGTCATTCACACAACACTCTCGCTGCCACCTTCATTCCACGCCAAGTGCCAGCCATCACATCAACCTACAAGAAGCTCTCCATCCACGCAAACCCAAGTCCCCTGACTTGAGGAGACCAAGAATAATTCCAACCTGACATTGTTAATAAATAATATTAATTGTGAGCCTGTTTGCATAACCAACCGTTTCACACATTTGGAATTTGTTGCCCATATTTGGGAAAAGTTTTCATGCTGGAATGATTTAACCAGTGCACACCAAAATGATACTTGATTTAAAGCACAAATCATATGAAAACGAGACTTAAGGTATTCTACTTACTATCACAATGAACAAGACAACCGAATTGAGATAATTAAAAAGTTTAGAGGTTTCAAAATATGGGACATTTTAAATTGTAATCTCCTCTTTGAAGGAAACAAAAAAACTCGATAAATACCAATTGTCACAAACTTCGTTCACCAATATTCAAAACCGAAATCACGAAGATTTTTTCTTCAAATTAGGTAAACTACTAGAATGGTCTTCTCATAATGGTTGTCAACTGTAATTAAGTGATTGGCTTAATAAATCACTTGGGTAAACATTTCAAAGGATTAAACATGAAAAGAAAATGTGGCTTGGTCTTATTATGCCACCTGTACTTTTAGTTTCATCATCATCATCACTAACTCTATAATTTAAGAAGTGGATTTTTTATAGTATTTGAGTAATAATTTCATCTTAGTTTAGTTATGACTTATGTTTATTTATCAAAGTTAATTCTGATAATTCTTTTATAATATCAAAAGATAAAATAGTGAAGTTCAGAAATAAAGATAAGTATCGAAATTTTGTGAATTTTTTTAAAACCCAAAGAATTACAAATGAAGAAGTTCAGAAAATTTATTTTTATATATCTTCTTCTATAACTCTATATTTTAGCAACGTGATATTTTGAAAGGATGGAAATTTAGTTTAGAGTTCCTCTTTAAAATTATTATAATTGGCTAAGTTCACAAAATTTATAAAAATTTAACCATGGCCACTTTTTTTAGATTTTAAATTTTAATCTTTGTAACGAACCAGGCAATTGGCGAAGCCATTGCCTGCTTTCTTATATTCTTCAAATCAAGAACGAAATCGATTCCATTTGATAGTGTAACAAGATCCCTGTATCAGAAGATTTGATACAAGGATAGATAAATATATACGAAATAAATATGATGTGAGCTAATGAATGAATGGATATTTTGAAATGGGATAGGCATGTCGAATGAAAGGACGCAGGAACATGGCCAACCTAGGACAAGTTGATTAAACTCTTCTTATTGCATGTGTGCGAGTAATTGGTATGGATGCTGATTCATAGAGTTGATTGGGGAATAATCTTGGGGCTTTGAGAGGATTTGACTCCTTTTGACTCTTCTTTTTATCCACCTCGTCTCAGTTTCTTCTCACCTATTTACTCTTTTTTTCTATCCACATCGCCTCATTTTATCAGCACGTATTGCCTCTTCTTTTTATCCATCTCGAGTCAATTTCTCCGTACCTCTTGACTCTTCATGACTTTTTATCATCGACCTCGACTCAGCATCTCCTCACAACTTTACTCATGTTGACTTCTCCTTTTAGCTACCTCGACTCTGCTTCTCCGCTCCCCTTAAATTTTTTTTATTATTGTTTTTATCTATATCAAATCACGTTCTCCGCACCTATTGTCTCTGCTTCATTCCTCTTTTTATCACCCTCTACTCAGTTTCCTTCACCTCATGACATTTCTTTTTATCTACCTCGTCTTATTTTTCCCTCACCTATTGGCTCTTCTTCACGCTTTTTTTATCCACCTTCACTCAGTTTGCGCAGTTCTCAAATATTCTTATTATCCACCTCCACTAATTTTAACCGCAATTCTTGACTGATCTGTTTATACACCTCGACTTTGTTTCTCCACACCTCTTTACTCCTTTTGACTCTTCTTTTATCCATCTAGTCTCTGTTTTTTTTTGCAGATATACTCTTCTTCGCTCTCATTTTTATCCATCTCGATTCAGTTTCTTCGTACCTCTTGATTCTTCCTGACTCTATTTTAATCCACCTTGTATCAGTTTCTCCACACCTCTTTACCCTTCTTTTTATCCACCTAGACTAGGTTTCTCCCAACCTCTACACTCTTCTTTTTATCCACATCGATCATTTCCAAGGCACCTATTGACTCTTCTTCACTTTTCTTATTATCCACAAACAACCCTCCGCGACTCTTGATTTTTCTTTTATGCATCTCTACCCATTTTAGCCACACCTCTTGATTCTTCGTTTTATCCATCTCGATTCAGTTTCTCCAAACCTCTTGACTCTTCGTTTTATCCATCTCGATTCAGTTTCTCCAAACCTCTTGACACTTCTTTTTATCCATCTCGATTCAGTTTCTCCAAACCTCTTGACACTTCTTTTTATCCATCTCGATTCAGTTTCTCCAAACCTCTTGACTTTTCGTTTTATCCATCTCGATTCAGTTTCTACAAACCTTTTGACTCTTCGTTCTATCCATTTCGATTCAGTTTCTCCAAAACTTTTGACTCATCTTGACTCTTCGCGATATTCACCTCGACACAGTTTTTCCGTGCCTCTTCACTCTCTTATCTGTTTTTTTTTTATCCACCTCGAATGAGTTTCTCCGCACTTCTCGATTCTGCTTTGTATCCTCCTCGACTCAATTTAAGCGCACCTCTTGACTCTTCTTCATTATTCCTTTTATTTACTTCGACTCATCTCTTATTACTGTTCCCCATGCTGTGATCGCTAGTTCATGTTCTACGCTACAGAATGAGAGTAAATGTTTGATTTTTGCCTTCTTCTGTTTCATACATTGCCGCATACCTGCTCATCAGAGGGAGAGTGAAGTTTAACCCTTTAAAAATATGACTTCACTTATTGTACACTGAGATTATTACATGATTATCATCTAGAAAGTGAGTGGAATATCGGTAGTATTATAGGACTCTTTTTATTAAGTAGGTAGGCCTCTGGCACCAAATTAGAGGATTTAAAAGGCCCAGCGAAGAACTCCACAAATGGACGCTCGGTGGATTTATTCATTAAACTCAATTCATTCCTTTAATAGCGTCACGGAATCCCGTGTACTCGTTTAAGTCCTACACATTGACCGAAAAGAACTTGAGACGTTTCCGCTTACCCCTTTAGTATGCTAGTTTAAGAATAAAGTTATTTCTTTGCCGCATCCTTTCGAAGTCCTTTACTTACACCGATCGCGAAAACACCTTCAGTAAACACAGACTATCTAATCTCAAGCCTTCGGTCAAACGAACCCCTTCCGCGCCGAAGCCTACAACAAGAACGTAAGGGACCTCCTATAATCTGACACTAACCCCCCCCCCCATAGTATCACTGCTATAAAATGTTTTAAACGATTTTAGTAAAGCTATTGCTGAATTTAAAGTGTCCGGAAGCGATAAAAGTGATATTGCCTTTGTAATCAAAGGAAAAGACTATGGGGGGCTGAGGACCAGTAAGGACCCTTCGTTTCTCAACTTGCAACCGTTCCCTAGTAGACATAAAACTTTGTGGAACCTATAATAACCCAATAAACTTCATTATAGACAGTATATCAAAATTATCGATTAGGCTAAAAGAATTAAATAGTAAAGAAGTGACTGGATGTAGAAAGGAATACGAGAGTGATTCATTCAGAACCCCAACTCAAACGACAACGAAGTAAATCATCAGAACCTTATCCATTTACCCGTCATAATATTGTGTTATATCCCTCCAAATCCCTCATCTGGTGATGCCGTTTCCAATTCCATCCATCATCCACAACTGCTCCATCCTTCCTCTTCCATCCATCACTATCGTCTTGTGTCGAGAGAAACGACAGAAATTTCCATCACGCTGCCAAACACTTCTCTCTCATCGCAGTCACCTGCCGCCCTGAGACAAATGTTGAAATCTGTCACCTCCCTCATTTTGCGTCTCTGGGGAAATTGAAATGCCACCCACTGGCGAAGGAATTATTCAAGATCTGTCGTTTCTCACCCAAGATTCATCGAATTTGCCAATTCTAATCAAGGTTTTGTCTTGAGAATAAACACGGATATACTTGTAATGATGAGGTCTCAATAAGAACGGACATTCGGTTTTATTATTATTATTTATATATATAATATATATATATATATATATATATATATATATATATATATATATATATATATATATATATATATATATGATTAGGGTAGTAGTAGTTCGTCAACCTGCTTTTATCCAGGAAATCCCCCACCCGATAATTAAATTAACATAAAGGTCAGTATGACGATTGCCGGCGATCCCAAGGGTACCAGGGGATGGTTCTCTTTGGAGCGAGGTGCCAGGAAGTATTATGCTTTGACACCAAACAGCGTTCAGGTTGAACCTTCATCACCACGTGGCAGAGGGACTTGTTCCGTGTCAAAGGTATGTAGATATAGATACCCACCAGCAGGATTCCTTGGAACAGAGTGTATGTGTCCTGTGCTACGAAGACGAGAGAGGAAAGAAAGCAGTGTTGTAATTGGCCCTGTCTGTGATGAGAAGTGTAAGATTGAATATGTTGCATGTTCATAAATAAACGTTCCATACAATTTGGTATATATGGAAATGTTAAATGAAACAGTGAAATTAGATTTTAGGTACCAGGAATTAGCCGGAGAGTAGTACAAAATAAGGATCTAGTAATATTTGAGTCTATTAATTAAAAATATTATAATTAAATGATACGTTGCACCTCAAACGATAATGAGATTATAATAATGTGCGTTTGTGTGTTTGTTGATAATGAATGGTAATTTGTTATCAAAGTTGCAAAATGTAATACGAAAATATTAATATCGTTCGAGAGTGTTCGAAAAAGTAATCTCAAACGTTGCACACTTTTCCAGGGCTGGATTTATCACCAAAAGAAAAAAGACAAAGTAAAGCAAACGAAGGAATTTTCTTTTCATCCAAACTTTATTACTCTCTCATTTGATAAAAATAAAACCTTATAAATTTACTCTCTTCATTTTTGACGAAGTCGCAAAATTCCAATATCTTCTTCCAAGGCAGAATTCAAAGAGTGAATTCGTCACTAATATTATTAATCAAATACGGATCAAAAGGTTTCGTCTTTTTCATCTTTTCATTTTGCACTTAGAGGTTTTTTTTTTTTTTTACCCTCTCTGCATTTCCATACGTCTCTTCATTATTAGGTCTTTCGGTGTACTGGTGTAGCGTCAAACTTTATGAAAGTTCTATTTTCAGTCAGAACAGCTCATTTTATTTCACTCCGGGTGTCTTCTTCGTGATGGATTTGTCTCCACGGCCATCCGAGAAGCGGAGAAAGAACGGATAATTATCCACTCTGTCTTGTTCTTACTAAACCATAGTTCGGGAGATAGAAGAGAAATTAGGGATTTCTAAGGAAGGTGTTTGCAGTTATTATCGATTGGCCTATTGTTAGGTGATACTATTTTAAAGCATTGCATAAATTCTGAATTGATTATTTTGTCTAAATAGGCCTGCATTTGGATCAGTCGCCGGAAATTTTAAGGCTGAAAGATGGCATAGGGTGATATTTTTCGCTAAATGAAATAGGTGGTCGATATTATCTGGTTCAGGCTTATATCGTGCAATTCTGAATTCTTTTGCGTCCCCCCACCCGATTCTACGTGCGCAATGGGTGTTTAGGCTGAGTCTTTGACTCCTGCTCTCACATAAATACGGGGTAAGTAGGCGAGATGAAAAACTGAGAATGCTTTGTCGGAAAATTTATGATTTTAATCAATTTTTGAGGGAAGCTTCACTCAAATTCTAATTTTTGGTTAAGTCGGCTCCAATATTAAAATTGAACCGTTTCAACTCTGTCGAGTACAAAAGAGTCCAATGAAATACGAGTTAATAAGTTGGTTAGAAGGTTTATACCATTAAGAGTAGGGAAGTTTGCAATATATGTCCAGTACAATGAAAACACCCAGATGGAATCCAGTGGTTATTTATTGCAATCGAAAAGCAGAAAAAAAGAAGCTGGAACAGAGTTTTCGTCACATAACCAATTGAAGATATAAATCATAACATCTAGTTCGTCACGAGAAATTGGTCAATCTTTAGAGGTAGCAGCTACTGTCATGTGTACTAATAGGGCTTGAGTTAATTATTAATGCTGCTTAATTTTTGACTTACAGCAACGTTTACTATAAATGAACTTTATAGTTGATTCATATTTGCTCTCTATCGTAGTACTCATCTCAGAACTCGGGCAGTGACCTCAGTCTCACAGTCTATTAATTTACCATTTGATGGGGAAATTTTAAATCCTATTAAAAATTAATGAAATTGAAAATTCAGTAAAGAGTGCAAGCATTTAAGTTTTCAGACGTCAGCACAAATTACCCAATACATGTCTATTGCTTTACTATTATAACGTAATGACAAAGAAACACGCTAGAAATAATAGTTATGCCTTTATTGCCAGAGTTTCCTCCTGAAAGTATTTAGGACCATCAGAATATTCGTGCTCGATCTGAAGTTTTTCCTCTTTGTGCGAGAAGGGGTACAGTTAAGTTTAGTTACAACCGGATTTCATTTTCAGCCTCAGAAAGATACTGGTATCATAAATAAAAACTGCATCTTCTCAGCTAAATTAATTTAGGACGGAGCATTTAGAAACTGATTACTTCCAAAGCTCCAATCAACTTGAGCAACGCTGCCGCCTACACAGAATACAAACGCCACGTTAATATATCATTAAACGCACATGAGTGTTGAATCAATCTTGAGCTAATGCCCATTAATTAATTTGATATCCCCCTTAAGTTAAAAATGCTAATGGTTAATCCTTAGAAAATTAAGCTGGTATATTTTTATATAGTATAATTTGCATTTGTAGAGTAAGATTTAATCAAGAGTTAATTAATATTATTATATAAATATTGGAAGGGAATTTGAGAGATGAAAATAATCAGTACAGTATTATTGCATACATAATGGATTATATTAATTGAGCAGCAGCAATAAATATCCTTTAACTGAAGAAGCAGACATGGCGATCATTAGAAATGATATTGAATCTTTTTCGGAACGGGGTCGGTAACGAATTAGGCATTCGAGGGTAAGATTTGGCCTAGGTAAGGCTAATAAGTTCAAGGCTCGTAGTGTAAGTAGAGACTCTAGGTTAGGTCAGGTTAGGTTAGGTTAATTTAGTTTAAGTGAGTTATGTTAGGTTAGGTTAGATTTGGTTAAGTTAAGTTAGTTTAGGTTTGGTCTGGTTAGTTTAGGTTAGGTTAGGTTTAGGGGCGAAGAACTGGCGCAAACTTCTCGCAGAAAACTTTTCCAATCGGTTATGGTGTCTTTTTAACACACACACACACACACACGAAAAAAAACAACAAGAAACATTAGTTAGCCTACCTTTGCAAAAGGCCAAATTAAAATAAAGGATTGATTCCTCTAACCAAGTGTCCTTTCGCAATCTAACACGCTTATTACAGCTTCAACGGCAACCCTATCAGGCAAATGAAAGTTCCAGAATCTGTTTTCTTTTTTTCGAAATGTCCTTCCTAACGTAACCCAACCTAAACTAACTTAACCTAACCTAACCTGACCTGAACTAAGGTTGTACTTATACTACGAGCCTCGAACGCCATAGCCTATCTTTAATCTTGCGATAGCCTCGAACGAAGAATTCGCTGCCGGGTCCGTTCCCCAAAAGACCCAAGTTATTTAAGTTGATTTGATCGAGTGGCATGAAACTATATTTTTAGAACGTTTAACGCCCTCTTTCACCCAGTGATGGGTCTAAAGGGCGCGAAATACAGGAAGTTTCAAAAGAAGTGCAAAATACGACCCGAGAGAGGACCACTTTACCTTTGGGCACTCGACTCAGGAGGGCGCGACACTCCTACAGGTTTCAGTTGTAGTAGGGGTTTTGCCCCTCTGTGCCACCTGCCACTTGCGGGAGGGGGGGAGTTTTTCGTGTCGGTAAGTGAATTTTTGTATTTTTTTGTCTCGCTAAGTGAAATTTTGTAGTTTTTCGTCTCGCTAAGCGAAATTTTGTAGTTTTTCGATTCGATAAGCGAAACATTATAGTTTTTCGATTCGCTACGTGAAAACTTGTAGTCTTTCCTCTTTCTTAGTTCAATTTTGTAGTTTTTCTTTTCAGTAAGTGAATTTTTGTAGTTTTTTTTCTCTCAGTGAAATTTTGTAGTTTTTCGTCATGCTTCCCAGCTTCCCAAGCCAACCCACCCTATCCAGTATGTGTCGTATCATACTAGTTTCATGGGCTGGAAAACATTATAAAAAAAAACCTATCTAAGAGTCTAGCCAGTTCTGCCTTCAACTAAATTGTACCTTTCCATCCGTCCCTTAAAATAAGTCTCTCATTTGCTCCTTTCTTCCGCCCCTGATAAAAAAATCCCAAACTTCTCAAGCCATAATTTAAACGAGAATTCGCAGACGAATCCCGGAAGCGAGTGAAGGATTGTATACTCACAAATTGTGACAACTCCCGACCTTTATTAGGGCAGGAATAGAACGGCGTCCCTTATAATTGAGTTCTAAATCTTAAATTCACTATGTCAAAGTGAATTATAAAAGCAACCAAGCTGAATTGTATTGTGAAGAATGATTTTGTGGATAAATTCATTTTGTGTTCATAATTTGTAACTTGTCGATAACCTTTATATTACCCGAAATACTAGCAAAGAAACATGTCAATTACCAGTATAGTTTAGTATACGAGTGTTAGGTTCGTGCAACCCCTTGATAATTATGTGCCAACCGCACCATGTCAAAGTTACGGGTATAGTTATATATAACATTAAAAGTATGAAAGACAAGGGTATCTCCTACCAACGCATTTACTCCATCAGAAGCTAAGAAAGAAGAGGGAATATAAAATAACACAACTATAAAAGGGACAAGAAGAAAAAAAAGGAGAGATGAAGCTAAATGTGATGACTATTCGGGCCACGTCCAATGACTGGGGAAGACACCCCCTTCATAAGATCTGTCATCCACTGCAGAAGTTGACAAATAGCGAAATGAACAGAGTTGAGCCTCTCTTTGGATCACAATCAATGAGGCCATTGAAATCGAAACATCAATAAAGAAGTTATTCGCATAAATAATAGGGCTGAATTAAATAGTAGAGGTCCAGAGATGAAATTTCTGTCAATATATCTACAGCAAGAAGATAAAAGTACAAGGTGTTTGAGGAGATATGATAGCGGGTCTTTGAGAACATATACTAGTAGTTATTTGGGGAGAGATACGACAAGGTCTCAAAGGTGGAATAAAGCAACGTCTTTCTGGAAATATACTACCGGGTCTTTGAAGAAATATGCTACCAGGTGTTTGATGAGTTATCATACAAGGACTTTGAGGAGACACTAGGAAGCCATTAGGGAGATATAAAATGAGGTGATATATTACCAGGTTTTTAAAGGAGATATATTACTAGGTCTCGACATATCCTCGTGGGCGAGAAGGGACAACCTTCACTCGTGGACGAAAAACGAACGAGTTTACCTCTGGGACAAAAATGAACGACCTTTCTTCGCGGACAAAAAGAACGACCTTTAATGGCTGACGAAAAAGAATGACCTTTCTTCGCGATGAAAAAGAACGACCTTTCCTCGTGAAAGAAAAGGAACGACTTTTCCTTACGAAAGAAAAGGGACGACATTTTCTTGCGGACGAAGAAGGACGACATTTCCTCACGGACAAAAAAGAATATTTCCATGCGAACGAAATGGAATGATCTTTCCTCGGGGACGAAAAGGAACGACATTTCCTCGCGGAAGAAAAAGAACATTTCCTCGCGGGAGAAAAGGAACGACCTTTCCTCGCGGACGAAGAAGAACGAAATCCTCGAGATGAAAAGGAAACACCTTTCCTCGCGGAAAAAAAAGAACGACCTTTTCCTCACGGACGAAAAGGAGCGACCTTTCATCGCGGAAGAAATACAACATTTCTTCGCGGACGAAAAGGAACTACCTTTCCTCGTGGACGAAAAGGAACGACATTTCCTCGCGGACAAAAAGGAACGACCTTTCCTCGCCATCGAAAAGGAACGACCTTTCCTTGCAAACGAAAAGGAACGACCTTTCCTCGCCATCGCAAAGGACCTTTTCTTGCGGAAAAGGAACAATCATTTATTGCAGTCGAAAAGGAACGACCTTTCCTCGCGGTCAAATTATTCAATTTATAACTTCTCTTTAAGACTTCGATCGGTACCAGACAGTCACTTGCTCGGTCGCAACGAGAAACGTCTCCTAGGCACTGACATCTACAAGTATGCGTGCGTGCCTCCTGGTCCTAGTGACCGTGGGGTGATCAGTCTCGAGTATGGACAGAACACATGACAGCTTCGAGACAGTTACGCGTCCGTCAACCACTCCAAATAGTTTCCTCTCTATACTACTCTTGCTGTATATGTATTCTAACTTCCCCCAACTCTACCACTTCTCTCTATGTATTTTTCCTCTCAACTTTCGTGCTAAAGATGCCCTCGTTAGTTTTCGCTTCCGTTTTATCACAATAATAAAATAACACCCCTTACATTAACAACATTACGCTATGTAATGTTTCATCATACTGTAATTCCTTAGGTGAAAATTCATTAAGCAACGATTCGTTGTCAGAAATCGCCATGTGAAAATTCGTTAAGCGAAAATTCTCTAGTGAAAATTCGTTGCGAAAATTTGTCAAATGAAAATTCGTTGTCAAATACGGGAAAATTCGCTATGAAAATTCAATGTTATTATTCTTTAGGTGAAAATTTGTTACTAAAATTTGTCGAGCAAAAATTCATTACGCGAAAATTCGTTAGTAAAACATTACGCTATGTAATGTTTCATCATACTGTAATTCCTTAGGTGAAAATTCATTAAGCAACGATTCGTTGTCAGAAATCGCCATGTGAAAATTCGTTAAGCGAAAATTCTCTAGTGAAAATTCGTTGCGAAAATTTGTCAAATGAAAATTCGTTGTCAAATACGGGAAAATTCGCTATGAAAATTCAATGTTCTTATTCTTTAGGTGAAAATTTGTTACTAAAATTTGTCAAGCAAAAATTCGTTACGCGAAAATTCGTTAGTAAAAATTCATTAAGTAAACATTTTTTTAATAAAAATTCCTTAAGTGAAAATTTACTGTGAAATTCCTGAAAATTCGGTTTGAAAATTCAATCAGTGAAAATATTTTAAGCAAAAATTCGTTAGAGAAAATCCCTTAAAGTGAAAATTCCTCAAATGAAAATTCTTTGTCGAATTCGTTGTAAAAATTCAATAAGTTAAAAGTCCTTATGTGAAAATTCGTTAAGCAAAAATTCGATACATGAATATTTTTTAATACAAACTTATTAAGTGAAAATTCGTTAAGTAAAAATCTTATAAACCAAATCTCCTTAAGTGAAAACTTGTTCATTGAAAATTCGTTGTGAATATTAAATAAGTGAAAAGCGAGCTTAAGCAAAATATCATTAAGTGAAAATTCGTAGTGACAAATCGTTAGGTGAAAATTCGATCCTGTCAAAATTCCTTAACTGAAATGCCTAAAGTGAAAATTCGTTAGGCAAAAATTCGTTAGTGAAAATTCGTGAAAATTCAATAAGAAAAAATTCTTTAAGCAATGATTCGTTGTTAAAATTTGCTAAATGAAAATCCATTGGGAAAATTCGTTGTATATAATATTCGTGAAATTAGTTAAGTTAAAATTAGCTAGGTGAAAATTCGTTGTGAAAATTCAATAAGTGAAAATTACCTTAATGAAATTTTCTTAAAATAAATTTGTTAAGTGAAAATTCAAGGGAAATTCGTGAAATTTTGTACTTTTTGGTGACGCCTAGGGAAATTTTATAGTTTTCGTCTCACTAAATGAAATTTTGTAGTTTGTCGTCACGCAAAGTGAAACTTTGTAGTTGTTTTCGTCTCGCTAAATGAAATTTTGTAGTTTGTTCTCAAATGAAATTTTGTAATTTCTTTCGTATCGCTAAGTGAAATTTTGTAGTTTTTCGTCCCCCCGACATTAAAATATTTCCCTAAGAGTTTTTTTATGGTGGGGAAAGGGGCTATTGGATCCTAAGTGAATTTCGTTATAAGATTCATTTGTTATGAGGAACCACTGTATCTTAATTAGGAGTTCCAAAATCTCAAGATCAGTGTGCGGCACTCTACGATAATCAATAACTGCCATTTTCTCCGTCTATAAAGCGATCTCGGTTCTGGAGCCCCCAAATCAAATTTTCGATGCAAGCGCCCGCGCGCAGAGCGTAATTTCGCCCGCCTGAAAATTAATCACGGTAAAATACTCCCATCACCGATCTATCGCTATGCTAAGCGCCTAATTGGCTAATCCCAATTTCAATATCGTTTCGTGTTTGACATTTATGGGAAATTATTTGATATAATAATCATTTCCTCGCTCCCCTTCTGTCTTTCCATTACTCCCGTCCTGTCCTTCCTTCTTAGACAGTGTCCGTAGCTCAATTACATACCGATGACCGGATAGGCTTATTGAAAGTGACAGTGGGCCCGTCTATGGCCGCGCGAGTTTCCTCAATTTGGAACTTATGTCAGGGAGGAAAATGAGCGAATATAGTGTGCGATGAGGAAGAAGGAGCCTTTTGATGTTGTTCTTCGGTCGGTTTGTTGTCAGTGGGTGGTCGCTTCTGATATAAATAAATATGACCAGTATGATTGAAGCTGATTTTTGTATATATCAAACGTCTTTGCTACTCGCTACACATTCCTCAAAGAGTAAAAAAAAGAGGATAATTTTCAATGACATATCTACCCACATACGAACACGCGTGTATTCTAGGTCGGTGCAGGAGATGGACCGCGCTTTATCGATAACCTATCTGAAATTGCAACAAAAGGAAACCACACGTCCTGAGTTCCATTAATCCATTACCGGTCGGTTTCTCCATTAGTGCCAAGGAGAGCTTTTTGGTGGCACTCTCGTTCCTCCCACTCGTCGTTCCGACGAGTTAAGATTCGGTCTTGGCCATCAAGACAATTGCAACTTCCAAATGTCCAAGAATGGACCCTCAGGATGAAAATGGGTTTGTCGGAGATGTCTCACGCGGTCTTTCGACTGACCGCCCGCACTCAGGTTGTCATAGCGGCTCCTTCCAAGCCCCCTTCCCCCTCCATCCCCTCAATTCAGAGGGTAATCGAGAAAGGGAAATTCTCAGGGGAGAACGGCAGCTGAAGGAACGTCGGAGAAACAAGCTCCGCCCACCTAATTTTACATTTTTTTCATAAACCTCTTTTTATAACATTCTTGGTTCTCGATAATTTTAAGCGCTTACTTTGAAATCAATTTAATATTAAATCAAGATCGGCCAATTTTCAATTGTGCAAAAACGCAATAAACTCCGCATCCAACTTCCTAATTAGTGACTTTTCGCTACCATTGGAGATGGTATAGGTGTTCGTATATCTGAATCGAGCTTCAAAAAGACGGCCTTGTTTCACGAGGGCTAGAATCGCCGAGTCCTGTAGCTCAGAATTCCTCGTCTTTTCTCGGCAATCCTAATATACACTAATAATAGATTTTTTTATATGGCGCCGTTCAAGACTTTGAAGCCCTCCAGGGCGTCCGTCCATCGACTAGTAAAAGCCTGACAGAAAAGGTAGGTTTACAGAGCCCGCTTCGAAGCGCTAGGCGAGGAAAAGGAGTGTATGAGAGCAGGCAAACGGTCCCATGTCTTAGGGGCAAATACAGAAAAGGCACGACCGTCCATGCAGTAGAGTGCTAAAAATCGAAAGCAGGATGGTACTTCCCGAGGGAAGGGTTCTTTGTTGTCCGGAAACAACCAATGTGGAGGAGAGGTAAGGGGCGAGTTGCAATGTTTAGGATTTTAAATGTGAGAAGAAAGACTTTAAAAGTAATTCGAAATTTAATAGACAAACTTATTTGTTTACTTCCTGTAAGCAAGTAAGGTTGGACAACCAGTGCAGTTCACGGGACAGGGGTGTGGCACTAAAGATCCGTCCGGAGAAGAAATCGAGCAGCAAAGTTCTGGACAGGTTGAAGGGGACGAAATGTAGTGTTGGAGACTCCAATCAGAAGAGATTTACAGACATCAAGTCGACACGCATCAAAGGCATGGATGGCTATCTCGAAACTGTTTCCGTCAAAGTGGGACTGTGCCACTGTGGTTACCGAGAAAACAAAGAAATGATTCGAAATCGAGTTAAATCTTAAAGGAATGCCCAGGTTTCTAACGTTGTCAGAGAACGTGTTCGGAGAGGATAGCGGAGGCAAATAGATCGAGAGAGGGGGCTATATTTTTACAGCGAGCGACATCTGTCGAGGTACATATCAAAACAAACTCAGGTTTGTTATGATTGAGATTTAGGAAGTTGACCTCTTGTTTCTGAGGGACAGTTTCTACTGTATTTACTGAAAACTGTGAGCGAGAAAAGAGGGGTGGAATTTTGTGGTTTTTCAGTTTAACAACCCAATAACTTCGTTCTACCCCCATTAAATGGGCTACGATGGCTCAGTTGAATGGAAATACCACTTCCGATAAAATCGAAGTTTGTGATAATTGGTCGGATGGAGTTCAAATTCGGGTTGCTATGTCTGCGACTGCCATATAAATACCCCTGCTTATGATCTCGCGTTAAACTCTAAAACGTCACTGAGAAATACAAGGTTTTCGAAATAATGGACATTGGGAATCAACCCCTTCCCGTTTCTCCCTTTACTATCTACCCCGTTATCAGAGGCAAATCTACTTTTTTATTAAAATGTAAAGAATTTCATATTATGGTAGGGTCAAGAATAAATTACCAATCGGATGTGGTCCGTTTATTGTTCACGTTTCGCGCACAGAGTTTCTTCAGGGCAGGGCTTCCCATTAACTGCGGCGAAGCGAGCAGGTTTATGGGTCATGAAAATCTCGCGTTGTGTTCATCTTCTGCCCGCAACCAGCTGCTAGCTCAATGTAGCCAGCTAAAACCAATGCTACCAAAGTAATTGAGGTCACTGAGTTCAAATATGATATAAGTTGACCACCAGGTGGTGCTACCTAGTGGCTAGAGGTGCTAAATCGGCAATTTCCGCCGCAGGTTCACTAAATCATGTCCCTCTAGTTTCTTATCACTGTTCTTCGAGCGAAACGTGAAGAATATATATTCTCCATTCGGGCGACTGCCTTCAAGGGCATAAGTCGCAGTTCTAACTTATTACTAGGCTATTTTAAAATTTGCAGAGGGAAAAAATCAAGAACAAAACAACAACAAAATAAAAAAAAAGCCCCGAACAAGAAGGAAGCATGTTCCGACGACGGGCAAAGGCCCGTACGTGAGCAATCAAACGGACTACACAGTCAATTGATTCATCCTATTCTGTCCTAAAATGTTCGAGAACACAGAACTACAATTTCACATCAACACATCATTTGATCCTAACCTTTGCCCAATTATTCAGTAGTCCAAAAGTCCGTGTGCAATTGAAACAATCGCACAGCTAAGAAATGTGTAAATAGGGATTTATAAATGGATCGCTGTACCGTTAATGATAGTTGTTATGGTGACGATTGAGAACTAAAATGAGACAAAAACACAAAAATCAAGAATGTAAAGAATATATTTAAGTATCGTTATGAGTAGGATCGTTAAGAAGAGGAAACGTACACCCTGTTTAATATGTGATGGCTCTTCCCCTTTTGTATATCCCGCGTGGAGGGTATTTGGAGTCATGTAAGTGAGTATTTTGAAAATAAAAGATTTATGAGAGTACTTGGTATCTGTTCAGAGTGTATCAGTGAGATTGAGAGTCCCAAGTCTCTGTTCAGAGTATATGAGTGAAAGTGAGAGTCATATTTCACTGTTCAGAATATAAAAGTGAGATTGATAGTCCTATGTTTCTTGTTTATTTTATTAAATAAACGGGACTGGTTTCGGAAGTAACCTGACCTCATCATCAAACTTTAAATGAGTTAAGACTCCATAGTAAGGCTCATTATTTTAAGACTTAAAGATGGAAACAATACCCCCAAAACTAGTCTCTTCATAACAAAATACTATCCTAAAAAATGAACGCCATTTTCTCATTATAAATTTAACCTCCAATTGAATAAATTGAAGTATTTTTACATTAATATATGTATATATATATATATATATATATATATATATATATATATATATACACGAGGGGCGGTCAATAAGTTTTGCGAATCGGTAGGGCAAAACAGAGAAAGGGGGATGGCTCTTTGTGGGGGTGTTAGGACAAGTTATGGCAAGACAGGACATGCAGCCTCACGCTTCTGCCTCGTCTATTTAAGAAACAGTATCTGATCGCAGATCGTGAGTCACAATTTTTTCAACAATGGAGAAGGTTGAGCACCGCGCAGTGATCAAATTTTGACCAAGGAAGGCAAGAATGCAAAAGAGATCCATGAACACATGGTTGCAGTGTACACCGACACCGCCCCTTTCTATGCAACCATTGCTCGCTGGAATAGGGAGTTACGCCATGAATGTTGAGTCCCTTGAAGATGATCCCGGTCCAGGACGCTCGTTAGACGTGACCAACGAGTACAATGTGGCCCGTGTGTAGAGGATGATCCTCACAAATCGACGGGTGAAGGTCGAAGAAATCAAACAACAACTTGGAATATCACATGGAAGTGTTATCAACATCATCCACGACAATTTGGCCATGACCAAGATCTCTGCCCGTTGGGTCCCTAGAAACCTAACGCCCCATAATCGACTTCAACGTCGTCAAAGTGCACAAGGCCAGAGTTGCACAAGCTGCCCTGCGCGAGTGCGGATTCGAGGAGCTCAACCATCCCCCCCGACAGTTCAGATCTGGCCCCTAGCGACTACTTTTTATTCCGCCAGCTCTAGGCTGCACTGCGTGGACGCCGGTTTGGGGACGATAAAGATGTCCAGTTCGCCGTCCAGGAGTGGGTTGAACAGCAGTTGGGAGATTTCTGGTTGTCGGGAATTCGAAGCTTCAGGGACAAGTGGCGCAAGTGCATTGAAGTCGAGGGTAATTATATTGAAAAATAATAAAACACTTTTCCTCATATCTCGTTTACTTATATCCGAATTGCAAAAACTTATTGACCCCTCCTCGTATTTATATATTTGTTTCTTAATTCTTCAATGGTTTTAGGGCCTACCTGTATTTGGAGGTATTTGAAAGTGACTTAATCCTCGTCGATGCGTCGATCTTGCCTTTGAGATTCGATAGCGCGTCGTTATTCCTGAAAAGGGACAGGTTGGAATAAACAGAATCAAGCATGTACACGTCACCATAAGAATCCATGTTTAAATCACGGGTGGAATAACTAGTTCGATTATTACACCAGGGACAAGTTCGTACAAAAATCACCCCAAAATACGAAATTGAACTATCTCGCGGGGTTAATAAAGTGGGGCTCTCGTTATCCACTGGATAAGTGGATGGATTTCAACCTTCGAGTAGGAAACTACCGCCACTCACGGCGAGGCCCCGCATCTTTCATATTCACTTTCATCCGCACATCATCACCACTGAGATTAATCATTAAAACGCGCTGTCTCTGTTTCCCCAATCTCACACATACAACATATCTCTCTTCTCTTTATAGGGGTATCCAAAAGAATTTTAATTCCACCCTCCACTGACGTGTAGTGGATGGCTCTCCTTTGGGCCATGCTGGTTAGTAGAAATTATAGCGCTACCATGTGTCCTTCCCTTTCCCCCTTATATGGCATTGATGTCTGGTGACATCTGGCTTGTTAAGGATTGTCAGTGTTATCTTTATATGAGTTTCATTATACGGTGGGGGACACCCACATAAATGAAAGGTGTGGTGTAAAAAAATGGGAAGCAAAGTGTGTTATGGTAGATACACGGCAGTAGATGAGTGAGTAATTTCTATTTCGATTCACTACTGGGCTCCAAAATTATTTGGCAAGGGTTGGGTGTGCATAAGTGAGATTGAGATTACTATGTCTCTGTTGGAAGCGTATTAGTGAGAGTGGGACTCGTATGTCTCTGCTTAGAGTGTATCAGTGAGATTGAGAATCCTATGCCCTTGTTATGAGTATATGATTGAGTCTTATGTCTCTGTTCATAGTGTTTCAGTGAGATTGAGAATCATAAGTCTCTAGTCAGAGTATATGAGTGAGAGTTCTATATCTATGTTCATAGTGTATCAGTGAGAGTGAGAATCCTACATGTTTCTCTTTTTAGATTCTATGTCGTGAAAGAAATTTACCTATGCATTTACCTATGCAGGAAAAACAGCCTTAAATTTGATCTCGAGATCAACTGAGAATAAAAAAACAATTATTCATTGGTATGTTTATTAAAATACTGAGAATAAAAAACAATATTCATTGGAATGTTTATTAAAATACAAAAAGTTCATGGAAAAGTAATACATACCAATGCGTCTTTTCATTTCGCCCTACTTCCAGTATTATGTGTATGTGCTGCAAGCTACAGAAGAGGAAGGGAGATTTTGTCTTCAATTTTGACTTTGCTCAAGAAACACAAACTCTGTAACTAGAATCTGAGTCATTTAGGGCACTTTAGTAACCCTTGCTTTGTCGCTCTAGACCAAATTTCTTTGCAAATGCTTCAGCCAAGTTTATTTTAAAACCACGAATTCACGATATTGTCTCCAAAATACGTTGTTCTTGAACAGCCAAAGACGGGTTTCCGCTGTTTATTGAACGAAATGCAAATTCCTTGAATGAATCTGAAGATATGTGAAATTTGTATATGTATGTACACTGCAGCCTTCGTGTGTGAGAATATCTGCGCATGTGTGTTTAAAGCATTTGAAATCGGTCTGCCGCTTGGTTGTTAAATCTGTAAAACGTTCAAATTAGACTCAAACCTTTTAAAATTTCAAAGCTAAAATCCAATCAATGGGTTTTTTTTTAAAGTCAAAGCAACAATATATGGGGAGAAAAATATCTTCCCGTTCTCCCCTTTTTCCCCTACATTAATTCTCTTGCCTTCGTTTGGTTGTAAAACTCATTACCCAAAATCTTGACCCCAGGACATTAATCAATATTGCATTTTTGTCGCAAGTTGGCGTAAGTTTTGCAATATTCCTCGAGGGTGCCGGCTGAATATGGGCGCCTGATTATTTGCTTTTAATGTTCAGGGGAACCAAAATATTGCTAATTAGTTTGAAAGGGATAATAACTTACGTTCAAGAGCAAATTAAAAAAAAATTAAGTGGTTGGTTTTTATATTTTATTTTTTTACTTAGCTGGGGATTGTGAGGCATTATTAACCTTTGATGTGAGGGAATGGTGCCTAATCTATGTATTTAAAGACCATCTTGTTACCTTTTACATAAAGGCCTGTATTTGAGTAGCAAGTTGAAAGTAGTTTAATGGGTTAAATAAATGGTATACCTCTAATGAAGGTTGGAAATATTCCTCTGTACGTTATGGTTTGCAACTACAATTTTTTTTATTAACACAATGTTAATCATTATTGTATTTTCAAAGGAATCTCTTTTAACCGAAGAAAGTTCATCTCATTTTTTTTCTTAATAATTTTAAAGCACAAATTGCTAAATTAATTTGCATAATGAAACAGCATTATATTTGGCTTATTTATGAACCCCATTTGTTATGACCCTATCCTATTCACGTTGTGAGTTCGGAAAGCTTTTATTTTCCAAGGGATTCGATCCCCGTATCTTGCCACACATGGGAAATCAACTTTAACGATGGAGGCTTAAGTTAAGAGGAAAAACTGGGACAGAAAAGTGAAGATAAATCAAGCGTTTCAAGTTCAGCCTCTTTTACAGAGAGATTTGTCTTCTATCAACTATTAATTTGCTCTTTTACAGAGGGATTTGTCTTCTATCCACTATTGATTTACTCTTTACGTAGGGATTTGTCTTATATTCACTATTAATTTGCTCTTTACGGAGGGATTTGTCTTCGATGTAATATTAATTTGCTGTTTTACAGAGGGATTTGTCTTCTATCCACTATAGATTTTCTCTTTTGCAGAGGAATTTGTCTTCGACCCAATATTAATTTGCTGTTTTACCGAGGGATTTTTCTTTTAACCACTATAGATTTTCCCTTTTGCAGAGGGATTTGTCTTCGATCCAATATTAATTTGCTCTTTTACAGAGGGATTTTTCTTCTATCCACTATAGATTTTCTCTTTTGCAGAGGGATTTGTCTTTGATCCAACATTAATTTGCTCTTTTAAAGAGGGATTTGTCTTCTATCCACTATTGATTTTCTCTTTTTCAGAGGGATTTGTCTTCGATCCAATATTAATTTTCTCTTTTAAAGAGGGATTTGTCTTCTATCCACTATTGATTTGCTCTTTTAAAGAGGGATTTGTCTTCTATCCACTATTAATTTGCTCTTTTACGGAGAGATTTTTCTTCTATCCACTATTGATTTGCTCTTTTACAGAGGGTTTTGTCTTCTATCCACGAAAGCTTTGTTCTTTTACAGAGGATTTTGTCTTTAATTTAATCGGGTTATTCTTGTGAGCACTTACATGGTCTTTTTTCAGAGGAATATTTCAAAAGACTCCCAGAACTAGCGTGCTGTAGCAGTCTTAGCATGTGAGATCGGAGTGTAACAGAGCCCCCACGACTCAGTGGTAAGACCTATTTAAATATAAATAGACCAATAAAAGACCCCCAGAGGTAAGCTAAATTCCAGGGGGTAATACCCTGAGAAAATGGAGCTTCTCGGTCAAATCCTAAGGACAATGGGAGTTTCCAATCCTCCTCCAGCGGAAATGGTGATACTTCTATTATAGCCGAGCGAGAAGAGTACTCTCATACCATCGTCCAGCGAAAGGTACTCTGTCCTCTTCTTCAGAAGCTAGAATGTGGCTTTCCTATCATATAATACAAATGATGGTGTTATCTTATAATCCCGAGAGTATGGGGCATCTTCCCCACTTGTTTTGATCCACTTTACTGAATAAACGCCACTCTCTGTATGTAGTTTCGCTACACTATAGAAGAAAGTTACAACGATCCATCTTGCTGCAAGATCGATACACTTTGTTACCAGAAATACGACCCATTTTATCCTCTTACCACATTTCCCCTTCAAATTTTTAGCGACGAGGGTCTGCAAGATATTTTAAGTGCATTAAACGATATCAAAAGGCAAGAATCTTCCCTTTAGAAATCTTAAGTCGTCTGTCCTCTTCCGTCCGAGACGTTTCACCGTCAATTCGTTAAACATAGCCGGACGACCTTTCCACGGCAAAATCTCACATTTCTAATCTCACGCTATTTTGGTTCGTTATCAAATTTCATTCGTTTTTTATCTTACTTATATTGTCTCATTTTGAGGGGGGGTCTCCTAAATGATTGCCGATTACATTGCGAGCCCCGATAGTGTCCGATTCCGAGTTTGATCTCATTAGCATCGCGCCTAAAGAGCCTCTTTATCATATATTAGCATAGGTTCGCTGCTTTACTCAGGATACAAACTCTTGTGGCAAATAAATACAGATGCATATTGATTGAAATTCTTATAATACGGCACAAAAATATCTTGGGTTGCTTATTATTATTATTTGTGAGGTGAAGTTGCGCACTCTCCCTATCATATACTATATAATATCATATAATACAGTTACGAGTAAACGTTTCATCCAACGCGCCCGGCAGCTTACGCGCACGAGTAAATGACCGTTAATTATGAGTGAACAACGTTGTGCCGCAGGGACAAATCGAGTATCTTATAAATACAGATTGGATGAAATCTACAATATGTATATACCAGGCAATGGCTTCGCCACTGCCCCCTACGCGGGGAGCTTGCGCTTCGCGACTAAGATTAAAATTTAAAATCTAAAAAAAAGCAGCCATGGTTAAATTTTTATAAATTTTCTGAACTTCGCCAATTATAATAATTTTACAAAGGAATTCTAAACTAAATTTCCCCCCCCTTTCAAAATATCACGTTGCTAAAATATAGTTATAGAAAAAGATATATAAAAATCAATTTTCTGAACTTCACCATTTGTAATTCTTTGATTAAGCATTGGCTATGGTGGGCGATAACGCGCTCTGTTTCCTCTCGCAGATGCACGTGGGTAGCATGTGTTTCTAACATGTGATAGCGGCTGAATTTAAGCGGCCTCAGACCGTTCTATCACAGTGATGATGATGATAATCAATCATAAATAATCGATTTCCTGCATATATTTAAAAATTCATAATTGTATAATTTCAAAAGGTTGATCTCCAGTGTCTCCTGGGCGTTTTTTCTTCTCTGCTACATTTTCCTACTTTTCACTACTATAACTATTTATTTTTACATATTTGTGAAACCATTGTATATTCTTTCTATAATGGATCGCGATAGCTTTCATTTGTTCTCAGCTATTCACTATAAGATTCTGTACTTCGCTATCGAGCTTGTTTTCCCCCGGGCATCTTATTGCATTTATCAATTAATCTCTTTGGTGTTTATTATTTCCCTTATTAAAGTCCTCTTATTCTCCTATGCCTATTTTATGTTCTACTTATTAAATTAAACACCCAACTCTATGGTCTCTTTTTCTCCTGAGATAGAGCAAATCAGATGTTACCGATTGCCCCTTCTACATTAATTTCAATACATTCCTCTTCCTAAATTGGCGTTAGAAGTACCCCAAAATGAATTTATTAATAAAATACTTAATTATGACTTTACTTTATTTGTATTTTGAAGAATATGTGTAGGAGATAGAAAGAAGGGAGTAAAGCTTGTCTTCCACGTCATAGAACAAGTTACAATTGAATATTTAAATTTAAATGAAGAACAATCTTCCTACATGTGTGAATTAAGTATAACTGTGTTTAAAGAATTTAAAGTATTCAAATTATTTTTTTGTTGTGCTTTTAGATGAACATTGTGTGTGATTTTTTTTTTATTATTAACATACACTCCATAGTGGAATCCAAATTCCTATCCCTCAGCCAATCCACGCATTCTCACCTTGTTTATGGAGAATTTTTATTTGTTTTTTTCCCTCTATAATTAATCAACAATACTGTCTCTTTTGTTAATTTAGGTCATAAAGTATAGTATGCATAATGAAAGCAAACATTTTCCGTTCGTAAGTTACAATACATTTTTATGGCATATATATATATATATATATATATATATATATATATATCAAAGTAGCGCAAGAGAATGATGAAAATGAATCCATTAGACCACATAGAAGGAGAAAACGGAATAATTTTTCCTTGCAGTAATATTTTTATTACCTTTTTTCGAAAAAATCCGTGCAGGGAAGCGATTCGAACCAGGCACACTGAGGTAGCAAGCACCGCTACGCAGAAAACCCTGAGTAGCATAGTGCACTAAAGGCATACTTTTAACTGTGATCAAAGCGGTGCTCGCTGCCTCAGTGTGCCTGGTTCGAATCGCTTCCCTGCACGGATTTTTTCGAAAAAAGGTAATAAAAATATTACTGCAAGGAAAAATTATTCCGTTTTCTCCTTCTATGTGGTCTAATGGATTAATTTTCATCATTCTCTCGCGCTACTTTGATATATATATATATATATATATATATATATATATATATATATATATATATATATATATATATATATAAACACTTCAAGCGCTGGAGGGTAATAATTAAACGAAGAGGGAAGGGAAAGGTGCGGCTGTTCTATTTCGTTAATGTACATTTTCAAGCCTCGTCCTGATAATTATCTAATTGAATGACTGTGCATGTGAGGTGTTTTTCGCCTGTTATAAACACAGCAAAGTCGTTGGTTGCGTTTGACCTGTCGTAAAATGAAGTTTATACTTAAACCGATGAATTATTTATGACTTTTTTTTGTGAAAATTAGAAGTTACATTTACCAATTAGTTTCTCGGTGTTTAGAGCATTTTTGTTGATTTTCCATTGACACTTTTTTTTTATTATTGCAGTTTTGTTATTGAGATAGCATGTCATTCGAATGTTTAATCATAGCTATCCTTATGACTGGCATTGTTTAGCACTGGCACGTATTTTTATCACAGTTTGTCATTGTTCCTTAATTATCGCAATTATTCAATGACAATGTGATATTTGACTTCTTTCGAAATGGCACTTTATTGCTTTTCCACCCCCCCTATCCATTTTCTCGGCTCGTTTTTTTTATTTGCACCATTATTTACACCTTTGGTTAAAGGATGTTATGGAAGAGGCAAATATCGAATACACTTTAATCCATTAGTACTTACGCACCTGAACTAAGCCCTAATTCAATGGAAACCTCAATTTTAGCCCAGATAAACCGGTTAATCGCCGGATTGAAACCCGATTCAGGTGGAATTGCCGGTATCTGCTAAATCCTTAGACCCGTGGTTCGATTTCCTCGGTAAATGGTAGGCCCAAACCAAGAGATAAAAGTGCAGAGTAGTGGTCCACCCTTCTCCAATTTTTTTTTTGTGGTACATCAGATGTAACTTTTTAGGCGTCGGAGAATAAGAAGTTAACAAGGTCATAAGACCTAAATCGCGTATTGTCAATTATTCTGACTTATGAACTTATAACCTTCCGACCTTCAAAACTTTCAATAATTCTCGGACTAACCTTGGAAGGACCTTAGAAATTATATCATTTGGAGGAATATGTAAAACAACATGAAGGTTCCAAATTTCGTTATAATCGGCCGAATTGTTACAATGTTATAACCCCCTCAAAAAGACTCATTGAAAAGTAAAATAGGTACCATCTGATCGACCGCCATACTAACTTATAGATTCGCGTACACGCGACTAAAAAAGCAAATAGGTTCACTCGAGCGCAGTCTTATTCAATTAATATTCATATGCGAAGGGAAAACGGAAAAGATTAAAATTATCTGAAAAACAAGAAATTGACGCATCTTTAATAAATATTCCAAGGCTGAGCGATTAATACCAAATAGAAAAATGTGTAAGAGGCGATTTTTAAAGGCCGCGAGCATCCACATAATCAAAACAAAGGACACAAAGAATCGAACGGAAACAAACTCTTAGCGTCAAAGAAGCTGCCGCTAGCGTACATTCAATAAAATCGTCCCCTTCGATATGAAGTCAAAAAAATACACATAATTAGTAGTCGAAAAAAAAATGCTTCGGTTGTTCAAGGGTTGCCAGGGAATCGTCTTCAGTCCACATTAGAATATTTCTCTTGTCATGGAATAACAATATTATTTCTGGATGGAATTCGCCTTTTTTTCAGCTTTCATACCACTTCATGCGGACACTCGTATCCACCTTGGAGACAGTTCAATAACATAGAAAAATACTTTGTTATTTTCGAAATAATTCAACCGTAAGATAGTTTGATGGATTTCTGGATTGAAGTCTTATATCAGTGAGACAAGTAGATGGAATTGTGATGGTGATAGAGAGAATTGTATAGATACACGAACGGATTGGAGCAGAAAATGTTAGAAATAGATATAAGGTAGTCTGGAATGAAAGATAATGTCATACCTTGTTATTTTCCGTGGATGAAATGGAAAAGATGAAGACATGAAGTTTATGTAGAAAAGACTTATTATGTTAGGTAAAAGTTGTGACATTTTAAGAATTTCAGCTAAGGAATTGCGAAATAAAAGAAAGGGAAATATAAAAAATAGAAAACACTTATGCTAGATAATAGCAAACCTGCAAAGACTGAAATGGAATATGTCCACATCTCTCTCCTTAAAATACAGGGCTATGGTTTATCATTGCTAGTTTTTCTGCCTTCTTCACTATCCAATGAACCTTTTGTTTTAATTAATTACCTATAAATAATAATGGGTAAAGAATACGGGATAGAAAGAATTGAGAAACTAACCTTCTATTCTTTCTATACGCCTGCAACAGGATTTGGGACGCAAATTAGGTCTTTCCCTAATTGGCTTTAGTTGCCATGACTACCAGTGCCCAGGGGTCTCGTCAGATCATTATTTCATCCCACAATCTAAAAGGCTCAAATCCTGGTCCATAACAATTTATTTCCAGATACATTTATTACACATGATTATCCTCGGTTAGGTCTATGGCATAGATAAGTATAGTGACCTCAAGAAGTCATGTCGCATTTTGCATTGAATTTCGTTCAGAAAATGACAACTTAATATATTAATTGATGATAAATGGTGTGTTTTGAGATATATTTAGATATGAATACAGTATATAGGACATTTACTAATAAAATAAATTAAATTTAGGAAAAATCTTTACGTTATTATGGTATTTAAACCAGTAGTATCGAAACATTTTGACACAGTTTTGTTTCAAAGACCTTTAAAACAGTGTTGCCAAATTTTATAAATGTGCCCTTTTGCTAGCTTAGTTAGCTTTATATATTTATTTCATTTTTAAACCTGGATATCACAAAAATATTCGTAGTAACACTTTAGTTTTTTTATTTTTATCGCTATAATGAATTTTTCCCATCCATCATAATATTAGTAGTTTGCAACATCGCAAACCAAAGCCAGCGGCAGTAATGCAAGGCTATTCGTGGATTTATAAAGCATATAGATATAATTATATTAGAATTAACATACGTGCCTTGTCTGACACATCTGACGTGACTATGTACTTGGGAAAACTACATATTCTCGCACCCAGCACCTTCTTGTAGTTATCCATTTTAACTAGTCTCATTCATGAAGTTTCTTTCTTTGAAACGACACTATCACTGAGATGCACAGTTCTAAGGTTTTGAAGTTCATTTGAACATTTCGGTATCACGTTATCGATGTAAATATTAGAGTAATTCATGCCTACACTTTCGAATTCTAATGCCCATACTCTTTCTGTCATTACATTTAAAACTTCCCATTTGCTCACAATGGCAAACGTTTCAGTCAAAGACCAGTTGATTCACACATTTTGGCAACAACTACTTTTCATCTCCAATATCTTGTGGTGTATGTGATGTAGTTTTTGTCTCTGATTTCTAAATAAATATCTTGGTTTTTTTTTTGTAACACGTCCACTTTCTACGATAAGCTGAAAGCTACAATGTTAAGTTTTATCCTTTTAGTCCTTAATGCTAAAAGCAATATAAGTAATGGAGGTAAGTGTTTATGTACGTGCTTCTAGTGACTCTTCTAGAATTTTCAAGAAATTCGTGAGAAGAATGTTTGAAAATGCTCTACCATGTAGCCAAAAGAGTGTAAATGTGTGATTTTAAATGGCTGTCATTCTTAGTTAGTGACCCCTCGTTTCTATCTCAACAACGGTTCGTTGTAAAAGATATGAAAAAAATATCTACCTCTACTATAGAGCTACCATGAACACCGCCCACACGAGAAAGCATTAAAGTCATTTATCAATAAAAATGTCACACGTTTTTTCCTTAATTCCAAATTATCCTTCATCATTAATTACAAAAACAAAAAAAAAAACCCTCATGAACAACAGTTGTATACTTGACTCTAATGCTGTGCAGGGTGTAACTGAAATTTACAAAGATAACACTGGTCTGCGTCAAAAATGTACCTTGGATTTTATGTAGTGTTTCTCAATAAAATTGACCTTCTAAATCCGAATCTGGAATCGGCCTTTCTCTACAGGTCCAATTTTTGCGATACAGGGGGTGATAATAATTTTATAGTTTATACATGTCCTATATTATATCAAAATTCAATAGTTTTTGCACTAATGTATTCACAGAAAAATTTGTGTACATTTTAAGTAATTATGTTAATAAGTTTATATTTTTGCAGGTTAGAAATTGCTTAGCATTATAATAATGATAAGAATAATAATAATAGTGGTTGAGTTAAAAATGAAGAGAAAACGTAAGAATAGCTCCGGCAGATTTTGCTATGTTTGCGGCAAAGTGACTTTTTCCGAGCAACAATGTACAATCTTTCCTGTATTTAAATCTTTGTATCCTGCATATTTTGGAGTAAGGCTAGGAGATCAAGCTAAAAGTTTTGCACCACATATATGCTTCAAGGGATGCTACATAAGTTTAAAACGCTAGAGTCAGGGCTAACAGAAGTCTCTTTCTTTTGGTGTTCCCATGGTGTGGAGAGAGGGCAAGGACCACACTACGGACTGCTATTTTTGCATGAAAAATCTTAAAGGTGAGCATTGTATCAAGTATTTAAGCTTTCTGTATTATACTGGCTTCTGAAAATGTCATTATCATGCATAGACTTAGTATAAAATTAAAAACTAACATAGTTCACTTCAGCATGAACATATCTTTTACTAAACATTTATGTACTATCTGCAACTCCAAATCAATTCCTTTATGCAATATGCAATTATATTTTCCACAGGTATAAATAAGAAGAATAAACATAATGTGGCATATCCGGATGTTACTTCTGCCATCAAACCTTTCCCCCCTAAACATATAGAGGTCCATGAAGAGATTAATATGGAAGTTGATCAAGATTATGACACATCTGAGTTTCATCAGGTTTCCACACATGATATGGTCGCAAGACCGTTCACTCAAGTTCAGTTAAATGACCTAACCATGGATCTGGGGCTTTCAAAGGAGAATGCACAACTTCTTGGCTCTAAACTTCGTGAAAGTAATCTTCTCACTATAGAAACAACATTTTGGGGGGGTACAGAAATAGAGAACAGGAGTTTCGAAGCTATTTCTTACAGCATTCTTCCAGCTCTTTAGTATACTGCGCCAATATTAAAGGACTTGTTGAGACCCTTGGAATTCTCTACAACCCATTAGAATGGAGACTTTTCATAGATTCCTCCAGTAGAAGTTTAAAAGCTGTGTTACTGAATATTGGTAACAAGATAGCTTCCGTTCCTATAGGCCATTCAATCCAACTTACTGAAAGTTATAAAAATATGGAAGTTTTTCTGGATGAAATAAATTACTCTACCCACAATTGTGATGACTTAAAGGTAAAATCATTTTACACTTGTTAATACTTGTTAATTTTTATATACACCTTTTGGTCAACTTACATTTACAAGAATGCAAATCTGGAAATCATGAGTCATTTTTAAGTTATATTTTTTGTTGAAGTGTGTCTCTATAGGTTAATGCATCCTTTTGGGTTAATGGGTAATTTATCCTAATTGAGAAGGTATAGAACATAACTCAATAAGCTCAAAATAAGATGTACATATATCCAATTAGTTACAATACAATGATTTAATGCATCGGCATACAGGATTTTTCAGTACATATTCATATTCTTATCGTTTTAGGAAATATGGCTTTGAATTTGTTTTTAGAAATATTACACTTTAAATTTACATATCCTACTAAATTTCTTTTCAGGTAGTGTCTTTTATACTTGGGATGCTACACGAAGCATTCCTGTTTCCTATGTTTATGGGACCGTCATGCAGATAGTACGCACTATGAGAAGAAGGTTTGGCCTCCACGAGAAGCATTTAGAATTAGATCAAACAAGGTGATAGCTGAATATTTAGTGCCTCCTCACAAAATACTGCTTACTCCACTGCATATAAAGCTTAGGAAATGAAAAATTATGCCAAAAGTTTTGATGGACCTCAGATCAAGAACTTGATGAGAGATCAGCAGTTTAAGGCATCAATGACAGACATAGAAAAAGATGCTTGGAAAGCTTTCAAAGCTCTAGTAAACAATTTTCTAGGCAATAAAAGAAGACCAGAATATATTGCCCTGGTCAATCAGCACCTAACAAGTTTCAAACATTTGAGAGCTCGAATGTCTATAAAGATACACTTTTTACAGTCCCATCTGGATTATTTTCCCGACAACTGCAAGGATTAGAGTGAAGAACAGGAAAAAGATTCCACTAGGACATAAAAACAATGGAATCCAGATACCAGGGTAAATTGGACGTAAACAGGCTTGCTGACTACTGTTGGTGTTTGAAGCGTGATGCAACAGATGAAAGGCACAAACGAAAATCGTCAAGGGCGTCTTTTGTTGGAAATTAAAATTATTTTCTTAATTATGTTGCATTCTTTAATTTTTTGTTTTATTAAAAGGATTATTATTTCCATACGTTTATTCCTGTTTCTAACAACAACAATGTATTATTAGATAGAGAAAGGTTTTGGAATTTTTTTTCAGGAAAAATGAGGTAATCTCAATGAAAATGGTGTCTGCTGTACTGAGAAAATCTGACCTGATTGAACAAAAATACACTCATTTTTGAGCTCAAGAGGTTTTGATTCATTAAGAAACCACAAAGAAATCCTGAGGAACATAAAATCTTTTCTCAAACGCAGCCCTGTATAATAATTATGTTTCCTGTGACTCTGAAAACCGCGATACCCGGTACTACTCTTTCAAGGCGTCTGACAGTACACCTACACCTTGATGCTTTCAAGTGGTACACTCAGATAGTCTATGGGATTGAATTCAAGTGAGAAATACTGAATGGCTATACAACCATCTTACGACGAGAGAACGACCACATTCGGCAACTATAGATGGAAGCCGTCTGCCTATTTCAAGTAAAGCTGAATATGAATATCTAGATCATGCCGGAACCAGTTGCTCCTACGACCAGAACACTCATCACTCATTCTCTGAATGCAGCGTCCACGATCGGCATTTTGAGCACATACCTTCTAAAATGAGATAAAAAGGAAAGTTGAGGGAAAGATAAAGATCGGCAGAGCTCTCCAGCCCATACTCTAACCTGGAACTCATCGAAGTAGCCAGTGCGGAGTGATGACAGAGGGTGACCGATACTTCCCTTTAGGCCTCCAAACCTTGTCCAATTAGAGCGTCACTTCGTCCAGAGCTGAAGGATTCCGGGAAGGGGGACTGAGTATAGGGAAAGAAGGGTTCAATATAGAACAGATAGAAGAAAAGTAAGAGGCACAGAAGATTACCCAGGCATCAATTAAACCTACAGTTCACTGTGGGATCGAAACTACGAGGTGTATCCTTTCATCTACTTTACATTTACCTTTATTTGGGTCCCTGTTCCTCTTGCCTTCTGTCGGTTCAGTTAATGTGACTTGATAGTGAAATTTGGGAGGATGAGATTAAAAGAAGTAAAGAGTATGCATAAGTTTACTAGATTGCCTGGAGGTCAGGTTAATCTTACCATGGAAATGGTCAGGGAAAAGCTAAACATTCAAGATTCGACTGCGACGAAACTACATAGAGCCAAACACATGGTCAACGATCTGACACCATCAAACTGCCGGAATTTGATACTAAAATCCAGATCACCAACAAGACCCAAGAAAGTCGATGCATGTGATTGCAAGGAAAAAGGTGTGTATGAAAAGTTCATCAGGCTGTTGGTGCGTAAGAACATTTGCTACTTTTCAAACAAGATGATAAAAGGACATTTTTTGTTCAAGGTGATGCAGGAAAAGCGACTAAACCACAAGAAGAATTAAGTAAAAAAAGTTGAAACACTCGTTGGAGCCAGAGATACTGTAATTCTTTTCCGATGAGAAGAATTTCTGTCGAGATCAGAAGATCAATTCCTAAAACAACAGGTAGCTTGATGTTACATCCACGAACGTTCTCAAAGTCATGCATATGAAATTACCAGCGACAACCATGACCCTTGTAATTGTCAGCAGTGATGGTGGCGTCATACTATCCCTCTTCTTCAATGAGGATCTTAGGCTGAACAGCGACGATTATATCCATGTTCTGAGCGAGGTGGTGAAGCCCAAGATCGACTAGGTAGCTACAGAGTGGCTTTACGTGTGTCAGCAAACTCTGCGCCCTGCCAAACCAGCCGGAAGACCCAGACATGGCTGTCAGAGAATTCTTCTATTACACAACACCTGAAATTTGGCCTGCTATGTCACCTGACCTCAATCCCTTCGTCTTTTTTTGTGTGGGGCGCGTTGGAACGAGAGAACAACAAATAAAACTATAACACAAAAGGTGAGCTAAGGGCCAGAATTACCGGGCCTTTTCAGGGACTAAAACGAGAGAGAGGGACGAAAGCCTGTGCATGGTTCCGAGATCGCCTTTAGCCTATCATTTAGGCCACAGGTGGTTTCATCAAGTGAGGACGACATAACATGTCAAGAAAGAAACTGACCCAAATTTCACTAATATATCTCAAAAAATAAAACACTCTTGCGAGAGTCATCATAGCAACGAATACCTTCCCTTCCATAGATAGTCATAGGCAAACTTTTCTGTCTGAGCAGCAGATTCGCAGCGTCTTCTGATAGTATCTAGATGCCAAATCATGCCATTTCATTCGAAACAAAATGAACATGAAGGATGACTGTCTATTCTATTTATTGAGACGAATATATTTAAAAGAAACTAATAATTGTAGTTCTCTATAAACCGCCTATGTATTATTGATAATTCAGTTGAATATTGACAAGTGAATGTATGGTTTCCAGTTGATAACTTGATATGTCGAAACTGGGAGGCCGGAGGAAGAACCCAAAATTCATTTGTGTCGGCTAAAGCCACTTTCCCTTTTTGTTGAGTTGTTCAATGACAAAAGAAGAACTGTTAAAGGCTTTTCAAACAGCTTCGAAGAATTGCACTTCGCTACCAGGGATAATTCAAGCACTCATGGAGGCGTTTCAGCATGGCATTCTACCGACGATTGTTAAAAATATGTTTAGACTTTGTAAGTTTTAATAATTGTTCAAATAATCCTAAGTGATATTGAAGAGCTTCGTACGAAACTATTTGAAATAGTTATCTTAAACGATATATGTAGTTATTAAAAAAATATTGGGCTAGGGACTCTGCCGTTTTGATTTTCAAGGAAAAATGCCTTTATCCCATTAGTGAAGCGGCAGATGACAGACAAGTCAGACATGAAATCTTTGATGGTCGTGGAATGTCCAAGGATGTTTACGTGCACGATGTAGAAGCAACTATCAGTGGCTGTGAATTAGGTGATGGAGGCTTAATGTTGAGTTGTAATTTGATTTTTGATAAAATGCAATTGCTGGCTCAATCTCGTATATCTATTCTCATATTTTAAAAACGAATCGGTTTGATAGTGGCTTTACTATGTAGCGTGCACCCAAGTAAACTAAATTATAAATCTGCTCGAGTAGAAGCTTACGCAATGAAAAGAGAAGATACTCGTAAGGTCTAACTATGTCAAATGATTGATATGCTTGAAGAGAGAAGAGTGATCTTGTCTAATTTAAGGGGAGTTGATATGTAGCTTGCACCAACGTCAAATCCTTATCTGAGAAATGAGTAATTCTTTTGGGAGAGTGGTTCATGTTGTTTGAGCGGAACACTCCCAAGATTGCTTTTCCTCGGTTATCTACAAGTTCTCTAAGAACAAGGATTTGTAGGAGACTCAATTATGGACAGGCCTCCAAACAATTGCGACATAAACCCAATACAAAACTTACGGACCATCCTGGAGAGAGATGTTTACGGAAATGGCAAGAAATTAACAACAAAATGACCTAATAGAAGCCACCCAAGATGTCGCTGAGAATGTTTCTGCTGATTGCAGGCCAATTTGACATCATTAGTAGAGAGTAGAATTTAGTTTGAAGTTAATCTCACACTCCACGTACAGTCCTGATCTAGACATATCCGACCTTTTTAGCCTCATGTGGACGCGACGCTATATCTTACGATTTCGGTCCGTAAGTGTTTCGGTTGGATGGTAGCTATTGGGTTGAGGAATAATGTTGCGGTTTTATCAAATTTATTCATTACCATTAACAACTTTAGAAAAACTTAATTTTTAATTGATAACAATAGGCAATTTAATCAATAATGTATTCTCGGTTGTTATTTACGATTTCTTCTCAACGTTCAACTAGTTTTTCAATGCCTCTGCAATGAAAATCTCTGGATTTTGACTAGAAGAATTCGTCTAACCAGGTTCTTGATTCAAAATCAGTATTGAACGAAACGCCGCGCAAATTTTTGGAGAGCGATCGGAAGAGATGGAAATCCGATGGAGCCAAGTCTGGCAAATATGGAGAATGCGGCAGGATTTCCCAATTAAGCGTTTGGATGGCGTCTTTTGTCATATTGACAATGTGAGGACGAGCATTGTCGTGTTGCAAAAGGAATCTATAACGTAGATGAGGTCGCTTTTCACGAATAGCTTCGGTGAGTCGATACATTTGTTGAACGTAGAGTTCTGCATTGACAATCTCGTTGTTTGCAAGGAGTTCATAAAGAATGATGCCTTCACAATGCCATCATACACACAGCATCGTCTTTCGTGGATGAAGTCTTTGCTTTAATCGCGGAAGTATTTTTTTATTGGGGCTAAGCCATTGTTTTCGATGGTTCATGTTGACATAAACACACCACTTTTCGTCGCCAGTGATAGTGCGGTAAAGAAATCTGTCCTTTTATCCACGAGTAGCCTTGTCACGAGCAAGCAAACCTGCGGCAATCGTGGAGCATTGAAGTTTGTTGCTTTCGCTCAAAGCGTGCGGAACCCATGCACCGAGTTTTTTAACTTTCCCCATCGAATGAAGGTGATTCCCTACAGTTTTCTAATCACACGCCAATTGTACAGCCAGTTCTCTAGTCGATTGATGAGGATTTTCATGAAGAAGGTCGTTCAATCGATCTTCATCCAACTTAATGGGGAGACCAGAACGTTCTTCGTGATTAAGATTGAAATGACTGTTTTTGAAACGTGAAAACCACTATTGAGCTGTCCTTTCTGATAAAGCATTGTCTACGTACACAGCACAAATATCGCGACGAGCTTTGGCTGCGCTTGCATTGTTCCCGTCTCGATTGAAAATAAATAACAACAAGTGTCGAAATTGCGCCTTTCTTTCAACTTGACATTCCATTTTTAGGGTACAGAACAAAAATTAAATTAACACAACATTTAAATAAACGGCAATGACTTATTACTCAACTTCAAGACGTAGCCTAAGCAAAAGACTAATAGTCTACGCTGTTAAGAGACGTAGCTTAACCTTTGCAACTTTTGCTCTCATTGTTTATTATTTTTTCTTAATATTTGCACAAATCACGTCAACAAAACTTAAATCAACACAACATTTAAAAAAACGCAAGAACTTATTCTTCAACCTAATATTCTACTTTTAATGAGTTTTATGGCAATGACATCATAACTATTCGGCCGATTCTAACGAAGTTTGAAACCCTTATGTTGTTTTACATTCTCCTTCGAATAATATAATTACAAATGTGCTGCCAAGGTTAGTTCAGGATTTATTCAACGAAAACTAACTATGGGTCAGATTCCCCTACATGTTGAAAGTTTTGAAGAACTTAAGGTCATAAGTCAAAATAAATGAGAGCACGCGACTTAGATCTGTTGACCTTGTTTAGTTGCAAAACCTTTAAAAATGAAGGATATGGACTTGTTTAACTCCTGTTGATTATGTTAAAAGAGATATTTTAACTTTATTCAATTTATAAAGTCTTTAGTATTATAAAAAAAGTTTAAATGGATGGTATCATCGCTTTGCGAGTGTTTTGACCTCAATGGAACTTATATTGGACAATAAATTCTTCTTTTTGTTTCCATTTTATTTCATTTTACTACGAACATTTTGAAGACCCTTCGTACTAAGACCCTAAAACGATGGGAATCAATACCATGGTATTTGAAATGAAATATTGGTTTAAGCTTGTGAAAGGTGCCAAAGGCCGACATTCTTAGCTTGTCTTTTATTATAGTATTTTCTAAGTTTACCTTTTCTACCGTGGAATTATCTACTTTACCCCCTTTAAATTGTTTTAATAACTAAAATAGAGTATTTTTTTGTACAAATCATATTATTTACCGTTTGCTTTTACATCATGTAGCTAGAGTTGAAATTGGAAATTATGTAATGGTATAAACAAAATGATAAAACCGACCAAAGATTCGTAATTTGCACCGAAAATTGGTCTTAAAAAATCAGCATTAAAGCATCGATGAGGGAAATAGTAGAGTATTTTTCATCGTTTTCAACAAATGAAGTTACATTATCTAATGTTTATCCCGACCTTGCATGCCAGTTTTAGGCATAATTATTTCATTTTACCTTCCATAAACAAAAAAATGTCAGAATATCATTTACGTTGATAAATCACACACCAAGATTCATAGTAAACTACTCAGCTCCACATCCATTCTTACGCAGACAATTCTCTCTACAAGGAAGATCCTAACTCTTCATAATGAAAGATCACACAAGATTATGACCTTCATTATTTCTAAAAAAGAGAGGTAATTGATTTAGCTAACTATGAAAATCTGCCAAAATGGAGAAAGAATAAATGAATAAACAGGTAAGACCTGGAAGAAAGTAGATGAATAGAAGGAATAGTGATAAATATGAGAGAAGCTGCAGACGAAAATTCGCCTATATATTTTTCATACTCTGTTCTGGTAATAGTATTAGATTATGTATAAGATGAATAAATAGAATTTGAGGAAAACAAGTTGTATTAACTGGTGTTATTTTTCCTCGCAAAAGGCAGGTAGAGGAACTCAGGATTCTGAAATAGGACTAGATTTTCAGTAAGGAGAGACCAACACAGCAGCGGAACAACCGATCAGGCGCCGAACGACTGAATTAAAAATAAGTATCATAGTATTTAACTTTACTCACACCGGTTTCACTAGACAAATGTTCGCAAGCTGGTTTCACATGACTTCAAGTGTTCGCAAGCCGGTTTCATCTCACTTCAAGTGTTTGCAAGCTGGTTTCACTTTACTTCAAGTGTTTGCAAGCCGGGTTGACTTGACTTCAAGTGTTCGCAAGCCGGTTTCACTTGACTTTAAGTGTTCGGACGCAAGTTCCACTTGACCTTAAGTGTTCGCAAGCCGGTTTCACTTGACTTCAAGTGTTCACACGCAAGTTTCACTTGATTTCAAGTGTTTTCAAGCCAGTTTCACTTGACTTCAAGTGTTCCCAAGCCGGTTTCACTTGACTTCAAGTGTTCACACGCAAGTTTCACTTGATTTCAAGTGCTCGCAAGCCAGTTTCACTTGACTTTAAGTGTTCACACGCAAGTTTCACTTGATTTCAAGTGTTCGCAAGCCGGTTTCACTTGACTTCAAGTGTTCGCACGCAAGTTTCACTTGACTTCAAGTGTTCGCAAGTCGGATTCACTATACTTTAAGTGTTCGCTTTCCAAACATTCCTTAAGTTGTAGTCCTCTAACAACAACAAATGCTCCTCACCGCTAACAATATCACCGGTTGAATAATGGTGATGCCAGTTACAAATTGTCGATTCTCAGAGTTTGAAATTTGTTCGCCCTAACAAATGATTAAGTTGTCAAGTGAAAATAAGCTCAGAGTAAAATTTCTAATTTTAAACGGTTCTTTATTTAGGATATTTCCGGGAGAGTGGGGTCATTTACGAAACATTTGAGCCATTTCCATTATAGCAATTTCTTCCTTCTGTATTCCTTCGTTCCCTGTGCAATAGACTCACCCACAGAATAGTATAAACAAAAATAATTAAGGGGGTGACGTTTCCCAATAGTCGCACTAACATTTGAAAAATTCATGACAATTTTCCTAACACGGGAGACGATATTATATTTTATAATTATGCCTATAAAATATACAAATGAAACTTTGTAATTTACAAAAACATTATTTCATTTAGTAAATAAATTTAAACGTTATTTAGGTTTGCAAATGGGAGCGCAACTTTTGAATTATGGACTTCGCTGACAATTCAGCGCAAGGCAGACCATTTGCGCAAAAAAATTATAAGCACAATTAATTCTACCTAATGGCTTTATAAGTAATTTCTAAAATATATTTTTTTCAAGGATTACGTGAAGGTCATGATGCACAGTTAGCTGTACTAGTTGACCATTTGAAGTAAATAACGTTTGATTAAGTTTATATTATCTAAAAAAGGTAGAAAGCAGTTATTGATTAATTGCCATTACTATAGCTTAGTAGGAGCAGGTACGAAGAGAGTTGTGAAGGTGAAAACTAGCTATGATTCAGGTGGCAGAAGATGGGAGTGAAGACGGAGACAGGTTATGTGCATGCAGCCTATAATGCATACTGATAAAATAGGGAACTGAGATAAATGATAGGAAATAGGATTAGGGCAGTATATGGGGAGCAATGAGCGAAGGAAAATCTGAAATGGCAGATACTGGAGAAAGGGCACAGTTTGGAGAAGAGGGATTGTCGAATAAGTCCATGTGTACGGGAATATATGTACATAGGCTCTAAGGTAGGCTAAGCAAGGCAACAACTGTTATTGTTCTAAGAATGCGATTTGAATAGTTAGCTGCAGCTGCGTGACCAAAGAATATTTCAAACACAACAATAAAAATTGATTTTAATACACACTAAATAAAAGGCACAAAATAAATATGGATATATATAGGTACATGAATAAGACGGAATTAGGTTCCGAATACTAATTGGATAACCAGGGTTATTAAATGGTTATAATAGGAGATTTGGGGCAGTTAGCGATTTAGTTCCTTTGAACCTCGAGAGAAAAGCGGGGCGAACTTGGGAGGGAGGTCTTGGTGACCTTGATTACTCACGGGTGTAGCTGGGAACCCGAAGGGGGTGGTGCTACTTTCTCCATACTCAGATCGAGCGAGATGCGGGCCTCTTGTCCTCAAGAGGTCACCGGACGAACTTCGAAGGGGGGGAGGGACTTCTCCAAACTCGGATCAAGCGACCTATCGGGCCTCTTGTCCTCAAGAGGTCACCGGTCGAACATCGAAAGGGGGGGGGCGGAGATGACTTCTCCAAACTCAGATTGAACGAGCTATTGGGCCTCTTGTCCTCGAGAGGTCACAAGAAGAGAGAGAGCCATAAAAGTTGTCCGAGGCAAACTTACAAAATAAATGAGTAATCTCCCGAGCCGGGGAAGGGGGGGGGGTAGCTTTCAATTTCAGCATCATGCCTTGGTGTGAATTTCCCAGTGACCTGGCGGCAAGTCCAAATAGGGTGAAGTCGGAGGGGTGTGGGGGGGGGGGGGAAGTAACGGCTCGCTTTCTCTCTCGAAGTAATATCTTTTAGGAGGTGGGGAAATACTACTATTTTAGTGGATCTCTCTACACTTCTCCCTATCCAAAGACATTTTACAGCAGAGAACACTTTGGAGCGAAAAAAATGTCTACAACTAATTTCATGAAGAGGGGAACTTATAAAGCTACAATTTTAACGTTTACCAACAGAGAAAAGGAAACATATAACGTGATGTTAAGTTTTTCAGCAGCCCTAAATGTACCAGTCTCTTACCCTTTGTATTTTATACATTTTGTAGAACTACAGCTTTATGATTCCAAAGTTGCCTATGGGAGTGAAAATAAGACAGTTACACCCGCGAAACCCAGAGTATCTGCTCAGAAAATTTGCAGTAATCTTAAACCTCTTCCTACTTTTCTATTTGCCTAATAAGACCATATTCAGACTTAATGGGACTTATCTCAATCTACCCTTCGGTCTTTTGTCTGTATTCTTTTACCTTCGCGTGAGTAGCAAAGATTCCAGTTGGATAGCATAACGTTCTCATTCGTATAGCGATCTAATAAGCCATAATATGTACTCCTGAACTACAAGGGCGTCCGTAGTCTCGTGACCCTTACGGAAAAGTAATAACAACAAAAGAGGAACCATGTAATAACATCGAACACATGTTCTTGTTTATTCACTTTCAATAGAGGGCCAAATTACTAATATCCTACGTGCTCTTGACTGAATGCAAACGATCATCTGCCCATAAACTTGCAATCAGCTTCTCTTTCAAATTTTAGGAGGCCGGGTCAGCCTTCAGAAATAGAAAATTAAAACAATATTAACAGGCGGTGACAAGGCTTTCAAAACCACTCTGTACATTGGTCCTTTTAATTTACCCTATTGACAAATATGGAACATTTGCAACTATTTAAATAAAAGCCTCCTTATAAACACGACCACCGCCATTATCATTGGTGGTGATTCATCGCGTGACATTAGAGTACATATGGAAATAATATTACTGTAAGAGTCGACAGCAAATTACTAGATATTATACATCATTTCTCAAAAGTGGTTGGGTGTGTTCAGATGGGAGTGGAGAGGGCTAGAGTGAGGTAGCTTGGGAATTATAAGACTGAACAATATCACTCGAAAGTGCTACCTTATCTCTGATTTCACATCCACGGGTGATTAATAAATAATCTGTTATTCGGATAATGTCAGTTCACTATATCAAATACCATTTAAGGGATATGGTAGTTTGCTATCCACTCTCTGACGTTCCATCGTGGTCTTTCCTCTGGTAAATATTGTAATTAAGTTACCACATGACCTCTGGAGGACTCATCTACTCATTCTTGTCCTCTGACTCACATATGTAGTGACAAGAAGAAGGTAACAAACATATTACATGAAGATAAGCTGCCCTAAGATTCCATGGGGTGGCTTATCATCAGGGTAGGAAAGATGGCGTGATTTATCTGCAGGGTAGAAAAGTTGGGGTGTTTTATTTTCAGGAGAGAAAAGGTTGATTAGCTTCTCTTCAGGGGAGAAAATTTGAGGTGGCTTATCTTCAGGAGAGAAAAGGTGGATTGGCTTCTCATACGAAGAGAAAAGTTGGAGGGGCTTATCTTCAGGAGAGAAAAGGTGGATTGGCTTCTCATAAGGGGAGAAAAGTTGAGGTAGCTTATCTTCAGGAGAGAAAAGGTGGATTGAATTCTCTTCAAGGAAGAAAAGTTGATGTGGCTTATCTTCAGGCGAGAAAAGTTGGGGTGGCTTATCTACAGGGATGAAAAGTTGGGGTGGCTTATCTTCAGGAGAGAAAAGGTGGATTGGCTTTTCTTCAGGGGCTAAAAGTTGAGTTGGCTTATCTTCAGGTGATAAATCGTGGATTTGATTTCCTCGAGGCGAGAAAATTTGGAGTGAATTATTTTCAGTTCAGAAAAGGTGACTTGGCTACTCTTTAGGGAGAAAAGGTGGAGTGGTTTATCTTCATATAAGAAAAGTTGGGATGGCTTCTCTTCAGGGAAGAAAAGTTGGGGTGGCTTATCAGCAGGAGAGAAAAGGTGGATTGGCGTTCCCTCAGGGGAAAAAAGTTGGGGTCGCTTATCTTCAAAGGAGAAAAGTTAAATTGGCTTCTCTTCAGGGGAGAAAAGTTGGGAGGCTCATCTTCAGGAGAGAAAATGTGGATTGGCGTTTCTTAAGGGAAGAAAAGTTGAGTTGGCTTATCTTTAGGATATAAAACTTGGATTTGATTCTCTTCATTGGAGAAAATTTTGAGTAACGTATTTTCAGGTCAGAAAAGGTGGATTGGCTACTCTTCAGGGAAGAAAAGGAGGAGTAGTTTGTCTTCATATGAGAAAAGTTAAGGTGGTTTCTCTTTAGGGGAGAAAAGTTGTGGTGGCTTATCTTAAGGCGATAAAAGGTGGATTTGCTTCTCTTCGGGAGAAGAAAGTTGGGGTGTCTTATCTTCAGTAAATAAAAGGAGGATTGTTTTCGCTTTAGGTGAGAAAAGTTGGGGTGGCTTATCTTCAGGTGAGAAAAGCTGCGGTGGCTTATCTTCAGGAGAGAAAAGGTGGATTGGCTTTCCTTCAGGGTAAAAAAGGTTGGGGAGGCTTATCTTCAGAAGCAAAAAATTGGGGTGGCTTATCTTCAGGGGAGACAAGTTAGGGTGTCTTATCTTCAGGAGAGAAAAGGTGGATTGGCCTTTCTTCTGAAAAAGAAAGCTGGGTGTGGCTTATCTTTATGAGAGAAAAGGTGATTTGGCTTCTCTCCAAGGGAAAAGGTTTGGCTGGCCTATCTTCATGGGAAAAAAGTTGGGGTAGCATATCATCAGGAGAGAAAAGGTGGATTGGTTTCTTTTAAGGGAAGAAAAGTTGGGTTGGCTTATCTTCGCGAGAGAAAAGGTGAATTAGCTTCTCTTCAGCGGGAAAAATTTGGGCTGGCTTATCTTCAGGGGAGAAAAATTGGGGTGGCTTATCTTCAAGAGAGAAAAGGTGGATTGGCTTTTTTTCATGGTAAAAAGTTGGGGAGGCTTATCTTCTGGAATAAAAAGGTGGATTGACATTTCTTCAGTAGAGAAAAGTTGGGGTGTCTTATCTTCAGGAGATAAAACGTGGATTGGATTCTCTTCAGGGGAGAAAAGTTGGAGTGGCTTATTTTTAAGTCAGAAAAGGTGGAGTGGCTTCTCTTCAGAGGAGAAAAGTTGGATTGTCTTATCTTCAGATGAGAAAAGTTGGGGTGGCTTCTCTTCATGGGAGAAAAGTTGGGGTGGCCTATTTTCAAGAGATACAAGGTGGATTTGCTTCTCTTTGGGGAAAGAAAGTTAGGTAGGCTTATCTTCAGTAAATAAAAGGAGGATTGTCTTCGCTTCAGGTGAGAAAAGTTTGGGTGGCTTATCTTCACGACTTGAAAGGTGGATTGGCTTTCCTTCAGGGAAAAAAGTTGCGGTTTCTTATCTTCAGAAGAAAGAAATTGGGTGGCTTATCTTTAGGTTAGAAAAGTTGCGGTGGCTTATCTTCAGGAAAGAGAGGTTTGATTGGCACATCTTCACCAAAGAAAACTTGGCGTGTCTTATCTTCAGGAGATAAAAGGTGGATTGGTTTCTCTTCAGGGGAGAAAAGTTGGGAGGCTTATCTTTAGGTCAGAAAAGGTAGATTTGTTTCTCTTCAGGATTGAACAGTTGTATTGGCTTATCTTCATCTTAGAAAAGTTGGGGTGGCTTATCTTCAGGGGAGAAAAGTTGGGGTGTCTTATCTTCGAGAGAGAAAAGATGGATTGGCCTTTCTTCAGGGGAACAAAGTTGGGGTTGGCTTATCTTCATGAGAGAAAAGTTGGTTTGGCTTCGCTTCAGGGGAGAAAGGTTGGGGTGGCTTATCTTCATGTGAGAAATGTTGGGGTGGCTTATCTTCATTAGAGAAAAGGTGGATTTGCTTCTTTTCAGAAGAAAAATGTTGGGGTGGTTTTCTTCAGAAGTAAAAATGTGGATTGGTTTCTCTCTAGCGGAAAAAAAGCTTGGATGGCTTATCTTCAGACGAGAAAATGTGGATTGGCTTCTCTTCAGGCGAGAAAAGTTGGAGGGGCTTATCTTCAGGGGAGAAAAGTTGGGGTGGTTTATCTTCCTGGATGAACAGTTGTGTTTTTATCTCAAGGGAGAAAGGTTGTAGTGACTTATCTTCAGGGGAGAACTGTTGAGGTGTCTTATATTCAGGTGAGAATGATTGATGTGGCTTATATTCAGCAGAGAAAGTTTGTGTGACTTATCTTCCTGGAAGAACAGTTGGTATGCCCTATCTTCGGTGCCAAAAGTTAGGGGGGGATTATCTTTAATAAGATGCTCCTTACATTATTAATATATCTACTCTCTTTTACTCTAATTCCATTAAGAATCGATGTTTTTACTTGCTTCCATTTTATACTCGGTAATATTTCCTGACTGTGGAGGGCCTTTTTTATAAAAACTTGTTCACCTCTTCTACCAATCAAGTAAATAACTCTTTTCTCTTCACTACCAATCCCTCATACATCTTTCTTCTCTGTAAATACTATAACAGACTCGTAGCAGTTTATTGTCTTAGGAAAAGAATCGATATTGTTTAGTACTTTCTTATTTTTATTTTCCGAAATATTTTTGTATCACCCTCGTATAAAGTCTTCGCCTAGTTTTCCTCTGGAGACCTTAAGTCGCAGCACTGTTGAGAGAAGCAAAAATCAATTAGATTCACATAATTTTATGGTAAAGTGTAAACATTGAAATTTTAGACTCATTACACCGATGATATTTAGTTCCTCTTGTTTTATGCTAATGTCTGTTTTTTAAAACAACTTTGCGCGAAATTTGTTTTGAAAGTTTATGTCTGAATTTATTATTTAGCCTTTTTAGTTTCGTTACCGTAATATTTGTACTCTCTATTCTTTTACTTTTACCTATTTAAACTTTTACTTCAGTTTTATCTCTCTCACATTTAGCAGAAATCTTCTTAGCGGTTTGAGATCTATTGTGAGAGATCAACACTTAAAAGCAATAAAATTGACTTAGAAAACAATAATATTGACTGAAAGAGTTTAACTGAATATTACTTTATCAATTATTTTGATGCTTTTGTGACTGACACGGGTAAGATATAACAAACTTAAGATACTACTACTGAGAAATGAAAAAAATAAAATAAAACAAGAAAATATGGAAAGACAATAGTGTTAATAGACTAGCCTTCTCAGGGGATGGCGGACGCTTCTTAAAGAAAGGCTGGTCATAAGATTCAGGAAAGACCATAGGAATTAAAGAGTTCCACATCTTAGCTATAAATGGTATGTATTATTTATTAACTAATAAGTTTGTTATCAAAATCAAGTAAATAAAGCACCCCGCCCCCTATTTTTTTATATTTTCGCCTTGATTTCCATGGTCATTTTTCCTGCTTCTTTCCTCTCGACTTTTATGAGTTCCTATCCACATCTTACAATGTGTATGTAAATAAAGTAGGTACAGATGTGGATTCGCGAATGCCAATTTGTTTCTTGAATCTTATTTCCAATCTCTATTTCTGGCAGGTTTTAATATTTACTAAAGCTATCTGATACTCTGATATTGACCTCATTTATTGTAATTATTAGCAGTCATCATACAGCTGCTACATAGCTGAAGTTCTATTCCTGGAAATGATTAAATAGTCACTCATAAATGAGTAGAAAAATTCTTTGTTAGAGCTTTAGCTAAATAATTCAATATAGTATCAAAAGGGATGGTATACAGGCCTTTAGTAATATCAAGTTTACAATAAAATATTAACCCAAACCTTCCAAACGAAGAGTTAAATTTGTCTCTCTTTCCCGCTCTCTTCCCTAACCCACAAACCCATTTAAAATCAAATTCATCGCAATTATGAAATCTTTGTTTCTTCCTCACGCGGCTGTAATCTACTTTGAAGCATTCGTCTCTCCGATCGACTGCAAAATAATAAAGAAGAACTTCCTTGCCTCCTTTCTCCACCCTATTCATAGCATTCATATCTTCCTTGTCTTGCGCGTCGCCTCCTTTCGCTTCCTCTCGTTAAGCGTAACTCCTCGTTCTTCCCTCCTCCGAGCTCATCCTTGGTGCCTTCAACTTGAGCAACAAAGAATAATTATGAACCGGCCCGGCGGTTCCCAGCGCAAAAGCACCCCTCTATATCCCACAATAAAGACTCAAATTCAGTAATCGTTTGGGGCATCGCGACTCCACGATAGTGTAAGCATCGTTCGGAGATTTCACCAAGTGCAAAATTTACATCCTTAATTAACTTTGAATTGATTTTGATTAAATCACAGATTTGGGGGAACACATTGGAGCGGGGGACGAAAGATACAAACTTAATAAGCAAAACGACAAAGGAAGAAAGAAACATCCCAAAATTCAAGCAACAAAAGCCAACAAACGCAGATATTTTGTTATTTTGCGACCCGAATTTACACATTGTCTTTGTATAAATTTTTGAAAGTTTTCAAATTTATCTCTTGTTAATTTGCTCCAATTTGAAGAACCAGTTAACTTTGTGGTTGTAAATACCTCATTAATGTACTTCTAAACCACTCTTTAAATCTATAATAAAACCATTTTATTATCTTATAAATAGTTTATTTCATTCCAATTTTCAGAAAATATACAAAACTCAATTATTTTTAGGGATAAATAATTTTTATTACCATCATTTAATATCATAGGTTTTAGCCGAAAATTATTTTATTGGTGGATTAAAATTTCAAATAAATTCTTACATTGAAATTTTAATTGAAAGCTCTCAGAAGAATTTAAATATTCTTTTCATAATATTCCTCCCCCCCCCAAACATTTAACTCAGTTTATTTTCATTAAATGCACTTGCTATCTATGTTCCCGTTACACAGCTGTATTCTGGGCAACCATATTGCAGCTGACATCTCCAGGACTGCATGACCTCCATTCTCCAATGTCCAGAGGTAGGCCTCCAACTAGATATCTCCCAGAAGATTTCCCTTCTTCTTCCCCTCAAAATTTCACGAATTTCCACTTGCAAGCATTTTGTCGGAGATGCCCTCGTTGGTTTGGTGTTTTAGTGTAAATAATAATAATCTCAGTAGGCCAACGAAGACGCCATTAAATCCCAGACGGATTTTTTTTCACTTCGATAACATTAGTTTAGAGATATTCATTCATACCTTTGTCACCTCGTGCCGCGACTGTTGCAGCACCCCACCTACCAGCGCCCTTGCTTCCTCTACAATTTACCCTCTGCACCTCATGCAGAACGTTGCAGTTCGCATTCTGCTCCAGCAACGTCACATCTTCCAGGCAACAAATGTTTCGGAGTTTTTATTGGCCCTCAATCAGTTCCACCATCACCTTCAAGCTCCTCCATTTCTTGCTTATAAGGTCTTGAATACTCCCCCTCCCACACATCTCATGCTCTCTCTCTCTCTCTTTCTCTCTCTCTCTCTCTCTCTCTCTCTCTATATATATATAATATATATATATATATATATATATATATATATATATATATATATATATATATATATATATATATATATATATATATATATATATAAGTGGCAAACCAATTGATGGACGCAAACTTCAAGCGAAGTATAAACAGGATGACCAGGACAGAGTCGTAAATGCCTCGCAACATTTATACTGATAATGTTTCGAGGCATTGACGGCTCTGTCCTGGTCATCTTGTATATATATATATATATATATATATATATATAAGACTAAACCCGCGAGAGCACTGCGATCAAGCGCCCCCCCTTGTCTGCAAGCTCATAGTAGCAGTCTCCACCTCATAGAAACCGCACTTCTTCGGTCTGTGCTCCGAGAATGTGGAATGCCCTACTCTCCAGAATCGATTCCTGCTCCTCCAGTGGTGCCTTCAACAGTGCTTTGAAGACAGCCTGGCGCTTTTCAAGCCCGTGACCTTTAATAGCGAGGTATAAAAACCTATATACTTCCTTGAGGCACCAACAAACAAATACTTCTTCTCCGAAACTTCAATGAATGAATAGAATCAACCCCCTAAAACTGAAAATAATATTCAAGACATCCATTCTACAAACTATTCAACTCAGTCTTATCCTCAGTCCTTAATTAAAGGCCTTAAGGATTGAAGATAGGAACGGGTTGAGTGAGATCGAGGCAATCGTTCGTCCATATTTTATTCAGTTACGGAGATTTTGCCATATTTGCATTTGGGTGGATTTTCTCTAACCTCCCAAAAAGTATTGGCGGCTCCTTAGAAATTCGTTTTCAATTGAAAACTGGAGGAAATGAGGAAGACCAATGAGCGGTATTATTATTATTTTTATTTCAAGAGAAGAAAGAGGGCATCTCACAGAAGAAAGTTTGTAAGGAAAATATAGAAAGTGGTAAGATTGGAGAAGTGAAAATGTGTGAAGTATATATATATATATATATATATATATATATATATATATATATATATATATATATATATATATATATATATATACGAGGGGCGGTCAATAAGTTTTGCAATTCGGATATAAGGAAACGAGATATGAGGAAAAGTGTTTTATTATTTTTCAATATAACTACCCTCAACTTCAATGCACTTGCGCCACTTGTCCCTGAGGCTTCGAATTCCCGACAACCAGAAATCTCCCGACTGCTGTTCAATCCACTCCTGGACCGCGAGTTAGACATCTTCATCGTCCCCAAACCGGCGTCCACGCAGTGCAGCATTGAACTAGCAGAATAAAAAGTAGTCGCGAGGGGCCAGATCTGAACTGTAGGGGGGATGGTTGAGCTCATCGAATCCGCACTCGCGCAGAGCAGCTTGTGCAACTCTGTCCTTGTGGACTTTGACGACGTTGAAGTCGATCATGGGGCGTGAGGTTTCTAGGGACCCAACGGGCAGAGAGAGAGACCTTGGCCATGGCCAAATTGTCGTGGATGATGTTGATAACACTTCCATGTGATATTCCAAGTTCTCGCTCGATTTCTTCGACCTTCACCCGTCGATTTTCGAGAATCATCCTCTCCACACGGGCCACATTGTTCTCGTTGGTCACGTCTGACTGGCGTCTTGGACGGGGGTCATCTTCAAGGGACTCATGACCATGGCGGAACTCCCTATCCCAGCGAACAATGGTTGCATAGGAAGGGGTGGTGTCGGTGTACACTGCAACCATGCGTTCATGGATTTTGTTTGCATTCTTGCCTTCCTTGGTCAAATATTTGATCACTGCGCGGTGCTCAACCTTCTCCATTGTTGAAAAATTTGTGACTAGCGATCTTCAATTAGCTACTGATTCTTAAATAGACGAGGCCGGAGCGTGCGGCTGCAGGTCCTAACTTGTCATAACTTGTCCTAACCCCCCCTCCCAAACAGCCATCCCCCTTCCTCTGTTTTGCCCTGCCGATTCGCAAAACTTATTGACTGCCCCTCGTGTGTATATATATATATATATATATATATATATAGGAAAATGAGATGATGAATCCAAGCACTTTTGAAATATATTTGCAAGTTGATTTTCACGGAATAGCTTGAAAATGGAGAAGACAACCTTATATAGGGTTGTCTTCTCCATTTTCAAGCTATTCCTTGAAAATGAACTTGCAAATATAGTTAGAAAGTGATTGGATTCATCTTTTCATTTTTCTGTGGGTTAATTTTCATAAAAAAAAATATATATATATATATATATATATATATATATATATATATATATATTAGGACAGAGAGAGAACCTTCCTGTATAACGTTAGGGACCAACGGGCACGCAAACAAACAACGAGGACCTTTAACACTCTGGAGAAAGAACGAGGAAAGTGACATAACAAATATGATAAAAATCCATGTCAACTTTCAAAACGAGCGTCCTTGGGAGGTAAACAAACCTTCTGAGCAATTTTGTACCGAAAACTAGATTTGGGGGGCATGTAAAAAAAAAAATTACTCAGCAATTTTTTAGAAAGGGCGAAAGGCCTTGGGTGTAAACAAACTTACTATGCAAGTTGTACAGAAATTGAGCGCTCTTGGGATGTAAACAAACCTTTTGAGCAATCTTGTACCGAAAACTAGATTTGGGGGGCATGGAAAAAAAACTTACTGAGCAATTTTTTATCAAGAGCGAGAGGCCTTGGATGTAAACAAACTTACTATGCAAGTTGTACAGAAAATGAGTGCTCTTGGTATGTAAAGAAATCTCTTGAGCAATTTCGTATAGAAAATTAAAGGTCTCTGGCTGTAAACAAACCTCGTGAACAATTTTGTACAGAAAACGAGAGGTTTGGGGCTGTAAGAAAATTTACTAGGCAATTTGCATAAAAAATAGAGGTCTTGTAATGCAAACAGACATCTTGAGCAAAGTTGAATGGAAATGAAGAGATATTGTGGTATTAACAAACATTCTTAGCAACTTTGTCTAGAAAGCGAACGCTCTTGAGATATAAACAAACCTCGTAAGCAATTTTGTACAGAAAACGAAAAGTTAAGAGCTGTAAACAAACCTCGTTAGCATTTTTGTACAGAAAACAAGTAGCCATGAGGTTTTATAACGACCCACCCAAGCAATTTTGCACAGAAAAGGAGAGATCTTGGGGTGTAAACAAACTCAGTGAACAATTTTGTACAGAAAAGGAGAGATCTTTGGGGTGTAAACAAACATCCTGAGCAATTTTGTGCAGAAAACACGAGAAATCAAACGTTTAAATTTGCACCTTATACCTTATAAGCTCAATAAAGGAGACGGAAATTTCCAAGTTATTTATTACGAACATAAATGAGCGATATTTTGTATAGAATTGTAGCCGCTTTAAAATATACATCCTATATATATATATATTTTTATGATATCCGGCGAATTATTATTTTCTAATTTAAGAGATTTATTTGTTAAGGTATTACTAAAAAGAAATTGAAGCTACGGTTGTGGGTATGTGGGATAGGAAAATACTGTTAACCTCCCCCTCACGATAGTCTCAGGTTTATCATGGTAACTATCCTACAGCTGATATCCTGATGATTGAGTACTCTCCCGGCGCCATCACCAGCAAGTGCGTGTCCTCCCTACCACAATACCTGGAGGAAGATGGTGGGCAGAGAAGACAGAGTCCCAGAGCGAATATTAACTATCTTTTGGGAGAAAAAGACACAGAAGGGTAATGGGGATATGGGATAGGAGTTTAGGGTAGCCCGTGAGGACACTGGAGTGAAGAGACTGTAACCATCTTACCTCACCTCACAATCTTACTTCCATCACCCCAGTCCTCCCTGAAAAGTTCGCCTCAAAAGAACCTTGCTCTGCTCTTGTCATTTTTTCATCAAGTCTCTATCTTCAGTAACTACCTGTCGTCCTACCACAACGACTGGGTATCTAAGTGAGGTGCCTTCCTACTATAAACATGCTGCTGTCCTTCCGATCTTAAAGGAAAAAATCTTGATTGTAATAATCTTTCAAACTATCGTCCTATCTCTCAACTTCCGTTCCTATCCAAGGCTAATGGATAGGAACAGAACACAGGTTCTCCTCCAACATCGACGAAAACTTCCAGTCCGCTGCCTCCAAGGCAGATAGCTCTAAGACGACACGAGCGTGTTGGAGAAACAAAGTGGGCGGAACCTGCGAGAAAAGGCAGGACGAAGGAGAGGGGGAGTGTCTAGGCAGGGGGAAAGTGACTGCGAACAGGGACTGAGGGATAGGTGAAGGTTAGAAGAGGGGGAAACAGTGAGACTATCCGGGAGATTCGAGGCGAGATCCCGAGACAGCACCCCAGGGTCAATGGAGGAGAGTATGCGGTCTGACCGTGCGGCAGGACCATTAGGAAGGTTGGTTGTGAAGGTAGAGTTAAAGTGAATTGAATAATAAAATGATCACAGATAACTTTTGAGATATCCCTGACAGAGTTGCTGAACTAGGTATTGAGAGAAAACGAGATCACTAATGTTGCCGTGGGTGTGAGTGGGAAAATTGATGAATATGAAGAGAGAAAAAAGTTCGAATGCTTCAACAATTCTTTGATTTGAGGTGGTGTTTTGGGATATTGAAGTCGCCAATACCACCACGATGGAGGAGGATTTTTAGAAGTGACATTGAGAAGATCACCTAGTTCTTCAAAGAAGAGATCTGAGGGGTGACGACGCGGTCTGTACATGTTTATAACTGAGCGAGGATCTAAGGCCATGAGTAGCAAAAACTACATTGAAAGTGTCGAGGAATGGGTCGATTAGTGTGAATGCGAATCAGAGAAATTCAGCAGCAATAATATTGGACCGACTGTTTTTCTTGGTAGTTCCACAATGGTGTAAGAAAGTGTATCTGGTATGTGTAGCGACCGCGAAAATCTAGTTAGTCGAAGGCCATTCCCGCCTCACTGATGCAGAATACCTCAATCTTATCCCATATAATTTTGTCAGAGATATAATCTGTCTCTTTTTAACACAACGCAAGCAATTTAAGGACGCCAAGTGGGGATAGTAGTCGCTGTAAATGTGTCAGGCAAGTGGGGAGAGGTGTGGAGTGCAGTCAGAGTTAAAAATGTAACGCAGCGAGCGCCTCAAGAAGTAAGCTCTATGAGTTATTGCAGAGGGTTGAGGACATCCAACTTTCTGTAAATTGAACGAGGCTTCAGGTTGAGGTTTCTACGCGTGAGGGACGGAGGGCGGTCAATCCAATCATTAAGTACCAGATATTTGGTAGGGAAGCCGGCCTGGGAGACTCAGCGGACTGCGTAAAAACATTCATTTATCTGGTATGCGTGGATTAGCATAAAAAAAGTTTAGATAATTCTAGCTCTCAATATCGGTTGTTTACATTAACGGGGCTGCTTCAAACCGAATGATTTTCAGGATAGAATTGAAAGATATTAAAAATACACATAAATTCCAACATATTGCTTCTCACTTCGTTCAAATCACTAAATACACAGGTGTTTGCACTTTGGTTGATCTATTATTATTTTCATGAAAGTAAATCTACCTATTGCGACCCCCAACACCTAAACTTAACTCGTTGCTTCAATCCAGCAGAAAAGAAGGTGATGATACTCACAGATAAATTGGGACGCGAGAAGTTCAGAGTTAGACCACGTTATTATGTTTGTTACGTCATTTAATCTTTCAATTTTCTCAAATTAGTAGAATATTTTGGTTTCTCAATCAAAATTATTAAGTAACCAATCATATTTATTGAATAGAGCCTTAATGTAAAATTGTTAAGACCATGAGTCTATCTGCAAAAGATAAATTAACTCTCTTCTTTACTTTTTGAGCACCGAGTATACTTAAATTTGCTACAGCCAGGATTATTAACATCCCAAGGTCAATATGACGCAACTTAACCTTGACAAAACTAAATAGGATGGTGTGAGTGTGTGTGTGTGTGGGGGGGGGGGGGATTTCAAATTGCTTTGAAAGACAACATACAATAAGCACAGGCACAAAAGATACCAAATAAATAAAGTGAAAAGCGTACCCTAGCTTTTTTTTACAGACCTATTGTTGGCGGAACAAGAAAGACTCAATTATCCCCCCCCCCTTCTTTGAATGTTACATCCAAATGAAGTAATTTGCAATTAAAGCCCAATCGTGATGGTCGTAACAAAAACTCATTGGGCTCTAACGCCAAATATGTGGTTCGTTTTGAAAATTAAAGTGAGTTAATAATGGATAGAATTTTGCCTAATTAACGGTCAAAACGATAGTTTTGAAAAGAAATAAACATGCTTGTACCATTTATTGCTTGGTTCTTCTTTTTCAAACGCGGGTTAATTGAAAGTCGTTGACTTATTCCTTTCATAAACTAATATCCTTTTCGCGAGTGTAGTTTCATGATGACGTATTTTCATTGTGGTTCCACAATTTTACCCAGCGTTTTAAAAGTTATGTTATAATAATAATAATCATAAGGATGATATTAATGATATGAAGGCCCGATTTGGCGTGGGTGGTTTTGTGCTCTATAGAACAAAAAAGGGTAACACTGGATGGTAGAATTTAGTGTGATGATGGGCGTTTACCATAGTTGTGAGAAAGATTATTATTATAGGTGATTTGAGCGTAGCCATGAGCACAAAAAATGTGGCGTGTAAGATTAAATTTGTTATTTTGAAGAGAGGAAGAATTAAGGATGACAGATAGGTAATGGGAAAATTAGAAAGGCTATTTAGATAAGTGAGAAATGGAAGAGTAATGGAAGCAGTTTGCGAACGGAAAAGAGAGGTAAAGATGATGACGTCAGAACAAATTCAAAGAAGTGTGAGAGATAAAATAACGCAAAGGATGTTTGGGGAGTGTTTTAGAACTGGATAAAGAAAATAGTGTTAAATGAGAGAATGATATGAAATGGGTAGAGTAAAGGCTGTATTTGGGTGAGCTAAAACAGGAAAGATGAAGTAAAGGGTGACCCAAAAGTTACTTGGCATATTTAAAAATTAATAACACAAAAAATAATTAATTTATATTAGTGTGTGATATATAAAATGAAACAGAAGATCTTGATGTTTTATTATTTAAAAACAATATCATTCAAGTATTCTCCATTATTGTGAAAATAAAGGCAGATTCTTTGCACTACGAGGGGCGATCAATAAGTTTTGCAATTCGGTTATAAGGAAACGAGATATGAGGAAAAGTGTTTTATTATTTTTCAATATAACTACCTTCGACTTCAATGCGCTTGCGCCACTTGTCCCTGAGGCTTCGAATTCCCGACAATCAGAAATCTCCCGACTGCTGTTCAATCCACTCCTGGACGGCGAGCTGGACATCTTCATCGTCCCCAAACCGGCGTCCACGCAGTGCAGCCTTGAGCTGGCGGAATAAAAAGTAGTCGCTAGGGGCCAGATCTGAACTGTCGGGGGGATGGTTGAGCTCCTTGAATCCGCACTCGTGCAGGGCAGCTTGTGCAACTCTGGCCTTGTGGACTTTGACGACGGTGAAGTCGATCATGGGGCGTGAGGTTTCTAGGGACCCAACGGGCAGAGACCTTGGTCATGGCCAAATTGTCGTGGATGATGTTGATAACACTTCCATGTGATATTCCAAGTTCTCGCTCAATTTCTTCGACCTTCACCCGTCGATTTGCGAGGATCATCCTCTCTCCACGGGCCACATTGTCCTCGTTGATCACGTCTGACGGGCGTCCTGGACCGGGGTCATCTTCAAGGGACTCACGAGCATGGCGGAACTCCTTATTCCAGCGAGCAATGGTTGCATAGAAAGGGGCGGTGTCGGTGTACACTGCAACCATGCGTCTATTGATCTCTTTTGCATTCTTGCCTTCCTTGGTCAAATATTTGATCACTGCACGGTGCTCAACCTTCTCCATTGTTGAAAAATTTGTCACTGACGATCTGCGATCAGCTACTGCTTTTTAAATAGACGAGGCAGGAGCGTGTGGCTGCAGGTCCTGACTTGTCATAACTTGTCCTAACACCCCCACAAACAGCCATCCCCCTTCCTCTGTTTTGCTCTACCGATTCGCAAAACTTATTGACAACCCCTCGTATATTTTTAAGTGACTTCCAAAACATCAGAAGTGATTTTGTCCATTTTTCTACGATGTTTTGTTTCAACTCTTGGAGATTATTATGTTTATTTACGTATCCCTTTATATTAAAGTATCCACAAAGGGAAAAACTTGGGGATAAGAGCAGGTGATCGTGGTAGCCAAGAAACATCACCTAAAAATTTAATTAACCGACCAGGGAAGGCCGTTCTTAATGTTTCCATAGTCTCGCCACATCATGTTGAAACCACATATCCTGTATATCCAAATCTAACCACTTCTGGCAATAAATAATCTTTTATCATTTCTTTGCAAGTATTTCATGATACTATCACTATTTATTCAGTCAGCATCCTCGAAGAAGTAGGAACCAATGGTGCTCGAACTGATTATGCTGCGCCAGACCATAACTGTGCATGATGAGGCTCCTCGTGAATTATCATGGGGTTTTCAGCACACCCGAATCTGTAATTTTGTTTATTAACGTATCCAGTAATGTGAAAAGTCGGATCATTTCCTGGTCCCCAAAATGCGTGAGCAATGTTTCTTCTTTTTTGATAGTCTGAAATATTATATTGTTGAGGTATTTAAATTTTGTATGGATGAAGTTACAATCCTTTTGTTAGGATGCGTGGCAATGATGATAGAGAAATTCCTAATTGATTGAAACGTATCCTAGTTGACATTTGCAGTTATTGTTGATCATGGGTTAACACACGCTGAAGGACAAATGGATTTCGCACTGATCTTGGTCTACCAGAGCGTTGTCACAATTAATGCTCGCTGTTTTTGCTCTATCTTGACATTATGGTTTAATAACACTTGACAACAAGGAAAGAAAACGGAAAATGAGAATAACCATTTCTGGGGGTATTTTGGGGGTAAATCACAAATAAAACATCAGTCTCTTTCGGCGACCCTCCAGTTTCTGGTAAATTACGATCTTACTTACTGTCGTGGTATTCGTGAGCGGATACCTTCGCTGCAGAGAATGCAGTCTACTACATTGCAGGCGGCCAGATAGATAGACCAGCTGCAAAAAGTGAAGATTTAAATACCACGTTTCATTCAAGGTTATTGAAAGATTAAAAACAAAAAAACTTTAATTACACTAATAATGTTAATTATGGAAATGTCTACAAAGGCAAATGAATGGGAGAATAATGTCGCTCGCAATGAAATAATAAATCAAATACTAATCAGTTTAACGGGGATCAAAATATCGGACTTGGTCAGACAGGAAAAATGTTGGTAAACACTGGGAAGTCCAATTAAAGGGTGGGGAGGAAGATATCAAGTGGCGAAGACAAAAGGGAGATTATTGGTGAGAGGAGCGATTCTTACGAGGCGAGCTAGTCTTGTAGCTCGAGGGGCGTTGTACTCTTGACGGATGGTAGGAATTACCTGGGGCACGAGTGAAGTAATTTCCAGGCTGGGTAAGAAACTCTCGAATAGGGATGAATAATCTCAGACGATTGGACGAGGTTTCCTTGACGGGATAAGAAGAGTGGTTCGCGCAATTCTCCAAAGAAAAAGTCGTTTCACAAATTTGTCGATTGACTGTGGCCAACCTTACGGCAATCTGTCTAGCCGACGAGACCTAACTCCGAGGTTTGAATCTAGACGAGTGGCTGTATCTTCGCGCAAGGGCGGTGGTACTCTTTGGCGAGTAATGGTTGATCTTAGATTAAATACCCCGCTGGCTTCCTCACTAGAAAGCCTCCAGGCATTTCAGTCTCTTGGGAGTAACCATTGGCACCAGTCTCTTTAGGCCCAGGCTAGATAAGACCACCCAGGAAGCTTCTTCTCGGTTCGACTCTGGCCTTCAGGCGGGGGAGGGTCGGTAAAATGCGTCTCAGCGGGCGATAGGCCGACTGATCAAACACAGTTGTTACCAGCCGCTTTGAAGTTTCCCCATGCGAGAATAGTTCTTTCTCCTTGCGTTTAGAGATCTAGCTTAGGGTTCATCTCCTCACACTCCTCTCTTGCGGAAGATACTCTATTCTTGGAGCCAAAGGGAGAGAAAAGGGCATCCCTGAACTTTGGAATGGAGTCGTGCTCGTAGGGTATCATGATGAAAAGGGAATTCCTAACCTACTTCGAACAGGGGTACACATGTATGACTATCCGACCAAACCGATACAAGTAATAAAAAAATATTTATTATACAAACAAAAAATTTACTTAAACAAATAAACACGCAAATTGTAGTGGAACGGAAACGACAAAACATTATATGATATACAAATACGGAGAATTACACCCCCCATCCAAAAAAGAAAAATACTTAAGCGTCAAATGTTATACATAGAGTGAGGAAATATAACAACAGATTTGAGGCTTATAACGCGAGTACGCAGACTCAGCGACCAAATTTTATGTACAAAGTGAGAATAATAATATAGGACTAAGTATTCCTACTTTAGCTGGGGGAGAAGGGTCCTCTACGGGGTTTCTACTGAGACTATCTTCTAGGGCATTGGCGCTTCCTTTAATATAGAGAGTTCGAAATTGATATTCTTAGAGGAGCAAGCTCCATCTCACCAAACGTCCATTTTGACTTTTAGAGTTCTTTAGATAGGCTAGGTGAAAGTGATCAATTTCTCCAATAAATTCCTTTCCTATTAAATACATGCGAAATCTATGTACACTCCAAACAATCGCGAGAGCTTCGCGTTCAATAACCGAATAATTCTTTTCTAGCGCCAGGAGCTTTTGGCTTAGTACACACCCGATGCCATCATTACTGGCGCCGGTTCGTATGCCAAAAGGTTTGTTTGGGTTTGGGAGCCTTAAGATGGTGGCGGACGCAAGCTGGTCTTTCAACTTATGAAAATGTGCGGTAGCTTTGGGATTCCAGACAAGGGGATCAAGTGACTTCTTATTAAGCAAAGAGCAAAGGGGAGCAGCGAGTGAGGCAAAATTTGGAACGAATCACCGGTTAAAAGACGTAGATCCCATGAAAGAACGTAACTGTTTCTTCGTACGCGGGAGGGGCGCTGCTATGGCCTTTATCTTTTCTTCTTGGAACGCAATTTGATTCTCTCCGACTTTGAATCTTAAATATATAATTGTGCCGTGCGCAAAGTGGCACTTACTGGGCCTTACAATGAGTCCGTGCTCACGGAGCCTACTTAAGAGGGATTGGAGGAAGATCAGATGTTGATCCCAAGTGTGTGGGGCAACTTAAATGTCGTTGAAGTAGAACGAGACATTATGCAACACGTCCAGTATTCGACGCAGCATACGGTTATACGAGGGGCGGTCAATAAGTTTTGCGAATCGGTAGAGCAAAACAGAGGAAGAAGAATGGCTGTTTGTGGGGGTGTTAGGACAAGTTATGACAAGTCAGGATCTGCAGCCACACACTCCTGCCTCGTCTATTTAAAAAGCAGTAGCTGATCGCAGATCGTCAGTCACAAATTTTTCAACAATGGAGAGGGTTGAGCACCGCGCAGTGATCAAATTTTTGACCAAGGAAGGCAAGAATGCAAAAGAAATCCATGAACGCATGGTTGCAGTGTACACCGACACCGCCCCTTCCTATGCAACCATTGCTTACTGGAATAGGGAGTTCCGCCATGGTCGTGAGTTCCTTGAAGATGACCCCCGTCCAGGACGCCCGTCAGACATGATCAACGAGGACAATAGGGCCTGTGTGGAGAGGATGATCCTCGAAAATCGACGGGTGAAGGTCGAAAAAATCGAGCGAGAACTTGGAATATCACATGGAAGTGTTATTGACATCATCCACGTCAATTTGGCCATGACATAGGTCTCTGCCCGTTGGGTCCCTAGAAACCTCAACGTCATCAAAGTTCGGAGGAGCTGCTGCTCCTCTACAACCAAGACCCGGCGGAATTTGAGTCACGCTTAGTAACAGGTGATTGAACGTGGGTCAATCACTGGGATCCCGAGACCAAGCTCGAAAGCATGGCCTGGAAGCACACGGACTCTCCGACCCCCTTTAAGTTCCGGACCCTACCCTCAGCCGTGAAGATCATGGCCACCATCTTCTGGGATTCTGAGGGAGTGTTGATGGTGGACTATGCGTCTCGTAGAAGGACCATTACAGGCCAATATTACGCCAAGGAACTGGCCGGGTTAAAGAAGTACATCCGTTAAGCGGCGCGGTAAGTTGACACGCGGTGTCCGGCTCCTCCACGACAATGCCCCTGTCCACAAGGCTAGAGTTGCCTAAGTTGCCGTGCGCGAGTGCGGATTCCGGGAGCTCAACCATCCCCCCTACAGTCCAGATCTGGCCCCTAGCGACTACTTTTTATTTCGCCAGTTCAAGGCTGCACTGCGTGGACGCCGGTTTGGGGACGATAAAGATGTCCAGCTCGCCCTCCAGGAGTGGATTGAACAGCAGTCGGGATATTTCTGGTTGTCGGGAATTCGAAGCCCCAGGGACAAATAGCGCACGTGCATTAAAGTCAAAGGTAGTTATATTGAAAAATAATAAAACACTTTTCCTCATATCTTGTTTCCTTATATCCGAATTGCCAAACTTTTTGACCGCCCCTCGTAGTTACTTCAAGCAGTAATCAGTCTGAATGGAAGGCGCCAAAATTGCATAAGTCCTTTTTCGGTTGGGAAAGCGGTATATTTCTGGGCATTTTTTCTTCAGGAAGATTTGGTAATAGGCCTTACATAGTTCTATTTCCGAATTAATATTTGGCCTCTACGATTAGGTGTAAAATTTGGTCTATCTGGTGAAGAGCTTTAGCGTTGAAAACGGTCACAGCGTTTAGCTTCCGAAAATCGACACAATACGGAAAGACTGATCAGGTTTTTAGACCATAACGATGTGGGAGCAGTAATCCGAATTAGAAGGTTCTATGATTCACAAATTTAACAGATTTTCCACTTCGACGTTGGAAGCCTGAAGCAAATGGATTGGAAGAGGATAATGTTTTGATCGAATGGGCTCTTGGGTGGTGAGTGTGATCCAGTGCTCGAAGTGGATCAAGCAATCAGGTTTTTCCAAAAACATGTCTGGGAATTTATTTAACACGCCTAATAATTGTCTCTTCTGGGAGGATACCAGCCATGGATCCGCATCTAATACAGGGGCGGAATTTTCCGGGGAGCCTGGTAAAGAGGGGAGAGGATAATAATTATCCTGTTTAACACACACGGTTTGGACTACGTTAAGAGAGTCGGAGGGGTAAGAGGCATTCATCACTGTCTCTTCATCAAGAGCGACTATATTATTAATACAGGCGCGGCGGTGATATCTCTTTAACATGTTCACGTGGAACAGCTTATCGCCGAAGGAGGTTTTAATGATATAATTCACGGGGCCACAAGCCTCGAGGACGGGGAAAATACCCTTCCATTAATTGAGGAGCTTTTTCGTCTCCGAGGCAAAAGAAGGAGTACTTCATCGCCAGGCCTAAATCGTCTTTCTTTTGACTTGACGTCAAAGTAGTTGCGATATTTTTCTAAATTTAGATCGGCATTCTTGTAGTCTATGTCGGCACACTCTTCTACACGATTGCAGAGGTCCGATAAATAAGAGTAGGATGATTTTATTTCTTCATCCATGCGGGGGTGGCAAATAGCTCGTTAAGGAATAGCATGGGGCCTCTTACATTTCGGCCAAAGAGGAGCTCAAATGTTGCAAATCCTAGGATACGATAAGGGATTTTCCTGCAAGCGAAGAGGGCAGCGGGCAGGTACCGATGAGGTACCGGGGCTGAGCATGACACACCTTCTTTAATACGGCTTTTAAGTTACCGTAAAATTGTTTACAAATCCCATTCACTGAATGGTAAAATGATGTTGTAAATAGGAACTTAGTCATGAGAAGCTTGCCGACGTATTCCATTAATTCTGAGGTGAATTGCCTACCTCTTTAGGACAAGATCTTCTTCAGGATACCGACGCGGGAGAAAATAGAGATCAGGTTCTTTGCACAGGCAACGCAATCTATTTTCTTGAGGGGGACCGCTTAGAGGAATCGCGTAGCGAAATCTACTAGGGTTAATACGTAAGAGTGTCTTTCGCTGAACGGGGGGTGTATCGGGCCGATTAAATCAATGGCCACTCTGAAAAAGGCTCAGAAATTATTGAAGTCTTCTGGAGGGGGGCAGGTCACATACGCTTTTTTGCGGCAGTCTTCTGGCAGCGCCGGACCAAAAGAAATATCTAAATATTTTTTGACCCTTTTGTTATAGCTGAAATGACCAACCCACAGACCATCATGGGCGAAATTGAGAACTTGGGGGACGCAAGATTGGGAGATACACGAGGTATGAATAGCGGGGTTGATCCCATCCCAGCAGGAGCGGTAAAGTAGGCCTTCCTTAATGAGGTAGGAAATCTCTCTTTGTCAGCAGGCAGAGCCTAGCTCGTGACTCCTCGCTTTTTCCTAAAGGGGCAGGAGAGTTACGCACTCTTTTTGGGCTGGCACAAAGGCTTCGTTGCGTAGGGCTACGAATTATTGGTCAGGGGGGACCTCTAGGAGAACGGGAGGCGCAGAATTATTTTGAGCCTGGTCCACCAGTTTAGAGGTTATTTTGGTGATCTGGCCTACCAACCGGGCACAAAATTTGATCGGGGCAGCAAATATCTCAGCCCATCCAGTAAAATAGTAGTATTCCAGATAGGACCGGACGACGGGGAATCGGTTCGCTGGTCCAAGGTCGTTTTGCGCTACAGCATGCTTAGTATAGTCAGGACCTACTGGGGGAAGTAATATCTCGGAAACTACTATACAAGTACAGCTAGTTTCCCTCACTATGGTGCATACTCTATATCTATTTACAGATCCATATTCGAACTGAAATCTTATTGAAAAGGAAGTTCACCTGGTGTCCCGGGGTACTATTCGTTGAGAGAGTTGAGGGAAATTTGGGGTGAGAAGGCAGGAAAATTGGAGCAGCATTGATTTGATGGATTTGGTGGTTGGGAGTAGATCTTAATTTTGAATTGGCGGTGGCAGTTATATTTCACGTGGCCCTCCACACCACACGAAAAACAGGAAAGTCAAAAAAGGGGAAGTCGAAATGAGGGGGTTGATATATCTCGACTCAGCTGGGGGGTGGTTCTTCGGTTTGGGGGGAACGGAAATCTTCACAAAATTGGAAGCGTTCTTCGGGGGGAACCGGGAGTTATTATTCTTACGTTTGGGAGACGGAGGATGGGATTTCTTGGGGTCATTTGGGTACAGATTATAGCTGGCCGCGTACACATCTGCCCCCTCGATACATTCTTTGAAAGTAGTGCATCGCCTATCTTTCACGAATACGAAGATTTCTGGGGGCAGCGCTTCCATCAACTGGTCCCTAAGGAAGAAATCTACGAGGGACTCGTATTCAAGGGTAATTTGTGCGGAATATAGCCCGAAATTAAAACCTTGTTGGAGAGTGAACCCAAACTGACGGAACGTCTGTCCAGGTTGGATTCTGGCGTGACGCGCTTTTGATCTGTGGAATTCGGGGTTCATTTTGACTGCCGATAGAAGTTCTAATTTAAGGGTGGAGTAGTCTATCGTTGCTTCGGCGTGAAGTGAAATAAAAATCTCTCTGAGTTGCCTATTGAGGGGTGAGAGCAACCTAGAGACACCATCTGCTTCGATATCCCAGTGGTTGACCCCAAATATGTTCTCGAAATGTTTGGTATATGCACATAAGTCCTCACCATCTTTGAATCCTGGCAATTTGACCGAGGCGGGTTGAGGGCCTTCGTTTCTAGAACTGACATAAAGGGCTTCTATTTGGTTGCCGAACCCTTTTCCACTCTTGCATTTCTCTCCCTCTCTGTTCCTTTTTTTTCCATTTCATGCTCTTTTTCCTTTCTTCTTGCTCTCATTTCCTTTCTTCCATTACTCTCTTCCTATCTTCCAATTCTCTCTCTCGTTTTTCTGCTCTTTCGTTTCTTTCTTTTTCTTAGATATAGGACATTAAATCCTTGCTGGAGAGGCCTAAAGGTTCTCCTTGGCTCTTGAAGCGTTCAAAGGAAGTCATCTACTTTTGCGTGAAAACTCGTTTTAGCCGCTTGACGCGAAAGGAACCTGCGATTACGTTCGTGGGGCTCTTTCGAAAGCAAAATTACAATAAAATTACCTAACAATATCCTATCCTTTACTCCCCAAAAAACACCCTCAATTAATCCCTATATCACGCACAGGGTTCAAAATTTATAATCCTGCTTTGGATTAATCTGATTTCAGGAGATGCTCGTCTCCGCAACGGATACTAAATTCCGTTTTCAAGTATACGCACAATTTCAATAACAAAAAAAAAATCGTTCTCCTATCTTAAAATAACTTGAATGTACCTGCCACTCAGAAAGTCAATAATGACTGGAGGAGGAAGAGAACCTTTAAAGTTTTTTAAACCAAAGAAACAATTAAAAAAACTTTACCTGACACCAGATTTTTAATATATATATATATATATATATATATAAATATATATATATATATATCGTAGTATTCGGGAGCGGATACCTTCGCTGCAGAGAATGCAGTCTACTTCATTGCAAGCGGCCGGATAGATAGACCAGCTGCATGGGGTTAATAAGAGTTGAGGACGTGAGGAAATTAATGGCTGGCCAAAGTGAAGATTTAAATACCACGTTTCATTTAAGGTTATTGAAAGATTGAAAACAAAAATAAACTTTAATTGCACTAATAATGCTAATTATGGAAATGTCTACAGAGGCAAATGAATGGGAGAATAATGTCGCTCGCAATGAAATAATAAATCAAATACTAATCAGTTTAACGGGGATCAAAATATTGGACTTGGTCAGACAGGAAAAATGTTGGTAAACACTGGGAAGTCCAATTAAAGGGTGGGAAGGAGGATATCAAGTGGCGAAGACAAAAGGGGGATTATCCTCGAAAAAGTGGTAAAAGGGTTTTACCTTTACGGCTTGACTCTTGGTGAGAGGAGTGATTCTTACGAGGCGAACTAGTCTTGTGGCTCGAAGGGCGTTGTTCTTCTGACGGGGGGGGAGGGGGAGGAGGAATTATCTGGGGTACGAGTAAGGTAATTTCCAGGCTGGGTGAGAAACTCTCGAATAAGGATGAATAATCTCAGACGAGGGGGCTTGGTCTCCTTGACGGGATGAGAACAGTGGTTCGCGCAATTCTCCAAAGAAAAAGTCGTTTCACGAATTTGACGACAAATCTGTCTAGCCAACGAGACTTAACTTCGAGGTTCGACTCTAGACGAGGGGTTGTATCTTCGCGAAAGGGCTGGCTGTACTCTCTGACGAGTAATGTTTGATCTTAAATTAAATACCCCGCTGGCTTCCTCGCTAGAAAGCCTCCAGGCATGGCAGTCTCCTGGGACTAACCATTGGCGCCAGTCTCTTTAGGCTCAGACGAGATAAGACGACCGAGGAAGCTTCTTCTCGGTTCGACTCTGGCCTCCAGGTAAGAGAGGGTCGAAAAAATGCGTTGCAGCGGGGGGTAGGCCGACTGATCAAACGCAGGTGTTACCATCCGCTTCGAAGTTTTCCCACGCAAGAATAGTTCTTTCTCCTTGAGTTTAGAGATCTAGCTTAGGCCCACGTGGTCTCTGCTTGAAGTAGAGCTCAATGTCGACCTTAGGGTTCGTTCTCTCACGCCTACGTTAAATACACTAATCGTTCAGTAGGGATTAAATGCAAACAAGATTGTGCCGAAACTGACAACTCTAAAAGTTATAAACGGATTTGATATAATTTTAATGGGATGTTCCTAGGGTATTTGCCAACCTAACCTATGGAATTTACGAAATTATACTCATTATCGTTTTAGTTATATGGGTCCAAATCCGTGGTAACTCTTATGTAACGCTCGATAATTATGTAACACTATAAGTGCTTCCTATTTTTATTTTTCTATTTAATATTTGTTGCTATTACCATTCATATTATTTTCCACATACTAGTGTTTTTTCTTTACAGGAGACGGACCTAAAATGCCTAGATAATACGAAAAATTCTCCAGCCAGTTTCCGTTATATATGTGTATCAGTTACATTAAGACAATACATTAAACAGTTCACTCAACATGTAAAGAAACTCTATGAGCTGTACTTTGGACGTAAAAAGGGTGACCAGGACAAACGCTGGGCACCTCATATATGTTGTGTCAAGTGTGCCACTTCTCATTCTGCCTGGGTGAAAGGTAAATGGCCTGGCATCATGTTGGGTGTACTAATAGTCTAGAGGGAACTAGAGGAACATTCAACTGATTGTTACTTCTGCTTAACAGATATTAAAGGTGGGTAATCAATGTTTCTTCTTTCCTAGTCTTTAATATATTCTCAAGAGATGTATCAATTAAAAAGATTACAGTACGACTATGCTGTACTTCCACTATTTCTGCACGTGATCACAGACGGGAATATCAATTCTTAGCCTGATTTTATTTTATGTCACTGCAGGTTGCCACAGAAAAGGCTATTTTCCAAGTTTGACATTCAATTGTTATTTCTGTACCAGAGACGCCCTTTGAACTACCAAGCAATGACACGAGCAACTCAGATGATTCAGAATATCAAGATACACTATATGTGGCACATCTTGAATCTGACAAGAAACCACACCTCATCACCCGACCGAAACTCATTGATCTAGCTCGTGATCTAACACTTACTAAGCAACAGAGTGAACTCCTGGCTTCACGTCTGCAAATGGAACCTGTTTGATGAACCTGCTTAAATTACAGTGTTTACGAAGCGTTATGTAGATCTACAGTAATTATTAACTTTGGAAATAACTTGACTTATTGTAATGATATCAGAAGAGGCCTATTTAATGCCCTTGAGCTGACCTATGAGCCAAATGAGTACAGTTCATTCATATATGCATCCCTTTACGGGATAAAATCGGTTCTGTTGCACATTGAAAATACCATGCCTTCAGTTCCAGTTGCCCAATCAGTCATTTTAAGAGAGACATATGAGAACCATGCTTTTATTCTAGACCTCATAAGTTACAAGGAGCATAACTGGCTGATTTGTGCAGACTTTAAAGTACTAGCTCTACTAATGGGCTGCAAACTGGATACACCAAGTTTATGTGCTTCCTTTGCAAGTAGGATAGTAGGGACACATCATAATATTATGTACGCTCAAAATGGTCACTTTGGGAATCTATGACGCCTGGATGTCATAATGAAATTTATGAAACACTAGTTAAGAAGGATAAAATCACTTTACCACCCCTGCATAAAAAACTAGGCCTAATGAAGCAATTTGCCAAAACACTGCAAGATAACTAGCCATGTTTCCAGTACCTCAAAAAGATCTTGCCTAGAATAAGTGATGGCAAGATTAAAAAAGGCATATACGTAGACCCTCAGATTCGTCAACTAATAGCTGCTGAGGACTTCGAGGTGACAATGGATGAAACAGAGCTATCGGCTTGGAATGCATTCAAAGATGTATGGAAAGGACTGCTGGGAAAGTACCAAAGGGCTTAGCGAGAGCAGATAGTGAAGAGCCTAATAAAGTGGTACCAAGATCTTGAATGCAATATGTCACTGAAGATACACTTTCTTCATTCTAATCTCTTATTCTTCCTAGATAATGCAGTAGATTTTAGTGATGAACATGAAGAGAGGTTCCATCGAAATATAGCGTCAATGGAAAACTGGTATGAGAAAAAATGGAATCCTGCTATGATAGCTGACTTCTGCTGGAATCTGAAGCGTGACACACCTGAGACGTCTTACAAACGAAGAAGTAAATACTAAAATGTAGGTAAATACATTATATTATGCTAACAAACATGCTAATTCATTATATATTTATGAACTAATTACAATGGGCACATTTAATCTGATTTTGGGAGAGAAATAGATTTATGATATCGTGGAAATCGGTATCAATTTCATAATTATTAAATCGGCAATTTCCAAGAAAATGTTACGTGATGGGAAATTTTTTGTTATCAAATTCGAATTCAGCAAACTCAACTTCATAGTAAAATGCACATGAAATATATGTATATTTTTTTCTTGACACTGAAATTTGTTGTACAGTGTAATTAGTTGGATATTATTGTGTATTATATTATTTATTTGAAAATAATGAAGAACATATGAAGGTTATTGTATTTTAATAACAAAACTTCAAGATCTACTTTTTCTTTTTTATTTATCTTTCACTTTTATAATTTAATTATGTCATGTGTTATTAATTTTTTAAAATGTAGATTCATTTTTGGGCCACCCTTTATATTCCACCCTTTTAGGTGGATGCTATGAAACTGGGAGAGGAAGAGAAATGAAGGTCTTATTAATGTCGTTTCATATTGTAGAGGTCCATGTTAGGGATATGCCGATGAATGAATAGGAGAGGAAGAGAAAAGTGTGAAGCGAGTGATAATTTAATTTAAGAAAGCAGAAACTGCAGCTTTAGAAATAGATTTGAATGCTGGTTAGGATGGGAATAGTTGAGATTTCTTAGATGTGGGCACCGGTCCTTAAATTCTGCAATCAGTTAATAACAAAGTTACTTTTTGGTAACAGATTAACGAACTAGTTACTTTTTACTCTAACGGTTCCAGTAACTGAGATAATACTTCTTCCCTGATATTTCACTCTTTTTTTTCTCCTTTACTATGGTAGTTGGCTACTTTTAATTTTGATGGGCTTCACTTGTATCAAGCTTGTCCGCTTGACTTGTGAACAGCCAATTACGTCGCTGTTAAAAATGAAACATACACTAATAGCGAACGCTATTGAAAGCTTTGATAGCCCACAGCCACTAGCGTTCTCCGATTTACGTTGAAAGCTGACTTCCATTTCATTTTCCTGTCTACTTCTGAATTTTCCTTAACAACAGTAATATCGTTTCTGTATTATCAAACCTAACCTTCTTGAGTTTTCCTTGAAGGTGTTCTACAATAACAATGTCTAGCCAAGAACACGACGTGTTTTCCTGATTGCTAGGGGTTAAGAACACCAACGATCAAGCCAAAGAGACAGAGAAACTGCCCACTCACCCATACTCCCATTTGGCGTAATACATCGCTCTTGAGTAATAGAAGGAGGAAAATGCCGTCTTCTTATGTGTGTTGGTTGGTTGAAAGTAGTCATGTTCAAGGAATAAATGAAGCTATGCTGAACTTGAAGGTGCATGGCAGGAAGAAACATCATTCGGAATTCATCAATTAAGAGAGTGCAACGTAGTTGTCCACGAAGTGGTATAAAGGTCCCGTCCTAGAATATGTATGCATAGATGTTTTAGGAATTTAAACTTTGTTGATTTATTACTGCAGTTGCTTAATTAATTTTTACAGGTTTTTAGCGTTAATTTTAGTGTAGTTCGCAGTAACCCAAATACTTAAACAAAATAAAGTGTGAAAGAGTTTGATTTGCACCAACGACACGCGTTTGAACTTTAAGTACGACGCCTTCAACTTGCTTAAGGATTTATTTCTTTGGTGGACGGTAGGAGGCAGCAGGACATTGTAGAAATAGGTCATGATGCAGGTGAAGCTTTAGCCAGGCCTACATCACCTACGTCAAAGAGTTCAAGTCAGTCATGTTCTCTGTCGACTAGGGTTTGCTTATCTTTCAGAAGGAGAGTCCTACGTATGTCGAGTGTCTTCTCTATACTCTGGCTTCACCCTGAGGACACTGAGAGAGACGAAAAATCAAGCGCTCCAATGCTGCCAGCTGCTGTTGGATGTTGAAGGAAATCGATATGAGGGTTGGAGCCTTCTTCAGAGCCCTATATTTAAATAGAGACGCCACCTTCCACCCAAAGTTTTGATTCATCTTGTTTTAGCAGTACGACGCCAGCCAGGTCAGTAACATTAAGAAGGCCTTGAATACAGCTAGTCAGACGTAAATGAGGGAGGTGTCCGAAGACGCTAACACAGTCAGTAGCACCAGTCAGATGGATGACAACGAAGAACAGTAAAAGCAGTAATAATGGCCATCTGGGAAGTTTTTGCCGCATTAACCAGAAAGTTTCATACCGAGAAACAGATGACCTTCGCCTTTCTACTAATCAACTTAGCTAAAGCTATCATCCGGTGGAAAAGGATACCTTTCATAAATATGTTTCCATCAGTCAAGCGAATAGTTAAGCGTTTGAAGCTAGCGGGCTCGTAAACGCCAGGTTGCCTCTCAATTAGGGGCCCCGTCGGAATCAAAACCACTCAAACCACTTGTATCTTTCGTTTTGATCTAGATATCCCCCCCTCCCGGTCCGAGGGCGTTTCGTAGCGGCCGGAGGAACGTAAAAAATCCTGACCTAGCTACCTGCAGAAATGGTTATGCCCAGCCTGTCCTCGTAACTCCTGGAATGGGATGAACCCTGCTCATCTTAGTCCATCTTCTGTATTCTTCTTTTTAGGAGAGGATGTCGGCGAATGCGTTGGTTTTTCCCTACCTGCGGAAAGGAGAACCGAGGCTGGACGAGCCTGCCTCAGACATTTCCTCCGAAATGGGGAGGTACATGGCTGTAATGGGTATCCAACTTGGCCAATACCACTGGAGGAGGCAGTATACGCCTTTATTTCCACTCGTTGAGGATACCAGACCAAATACTACCCATAACGTGGGAGGCAAATCGGAGTGGCTGCCCTGCCTTGGTGACTGGCCAAGGAGAATTCGGGGTCAGCACAAGGAGAGGGCGGGGCCACCACGCCTGACATGTAAACAGAGAAGAATGCAAACGCGAGTCCAAAAACGCAGAAATTAGAAGATAGGGTCAATAAAAGGGGGATAAATAAACGGCCAGTCGTAGTATAAAGAGCGCATACAAGGACAGGGAAAACTCACCACTTTCCCCAGAACTGGACCAAATGTGGTGGTTTCTCCTGTGGTCGAGTCTTCCCTAGTGAACAGTCGGGCTGGGAGGAACTCCTCCTCCACTAAATGCAGCAGTCGAACGATGGTACCTCAATGCGGCGGCCTGGAAAGAGGAGGTCGTGTTTATTTTCCAGGTTTCAGTTGTAGCGGTGCATTTTGCCCCCCAGGTACATTATCTACCCTTTTGTAGGTAAAGAAAGTTAAGAGAGTAGATGCATAGAAAAATTGGATGGATATAAGTACAAGGGAGGGGGGCGACCATTATTAAAGCCCTCAAGTCAACCACTGATTAGGGCTTTCCTTATTTTCCCTCTACACAGAGTAATCCCCTGCGTGGCCGATGTAGCGAACGGATTTATTCATTCTTATATCCCTCTCGAATCACATGATTAAATAGGAGAGTGCTAAAGCACATAGGCAATCTATTAAGGATGTTTTCAGAGACATTATTAAATGTGTTAGTATCAGGTTGGAGCGGAAGAAATGTCCGATTTTATGGTATACATTAAAAATGAAAAAAAACATGACTTTGAAAATATTTAATAATAAACATAAATTCTATTACTTTCTAGAGCCTCATTCCATTTGACAACCAGCTTATAAATGCCAGGTTTGTAAAATTCTTTATGTTTTGATGCCAAATATGAATGAAACTCGTTTTTAACCTCTTCTCTTGCTGCCGGCCTAAGACCATCGAAATGGTTCCGTAATCCCCTAAACAAGTGATAATCAGGAGTAAGATCAGGAGAATGAGGAGGATGAAGTAATATATCAATCTCTGAGGATGGGCATTAGCGTGATGGAGGATGACACGCATTCTGTCGACTCTTAGAGTCACTTTTGGCCTAAAGTGGCATTCAAACGACAGAGTTGATTGCAATAGAGATAAGCATTAATGATTTGATTTTTATCTTATAGTTCGTAATGGACAATTCCTTCAATATCCCGACTTGATCTTTTATGGATGAAGTCCTCCTCTCGGTTTGGAGAAATTCTGCTAACTCGAGTGATCCAAGAACGGCGGCGTTTAACGTTATAATAAAAGATCCCCTTCTTATCACCAGTAACAAGCCTGCCCCAAAATGGTGCCTGAAGGTGTCGTGAAAGCAATGACTTACAGCAGGCAAACCGCTGTGGAAGATTCACCCTGGACAGTTTGTGTTGTAACCATTTCCCAATCACTGGAACCTTTTCAATCCTTTTCAGTTGGCGGAGGACAGTCGTGTGGGTTCGGTTAAAATGTTCCTAGAGCTCCCTAGAAGTTGTAACATAATTTATTGTAACAACAGCTTCCAACTCTTTGGAATCAAATTCTTTGGAACGACCTTCTTTTTGGTGGTACTTTGAGACTGAAATCCCTATTTCGGAAAATGGAAAACCATTTCCGGCAACTTCTATCATTTACTCCATCATCCCCACAAGTGCTTTGAGTGGATTTGGCCGCTCTACTTGCATTCACACCTTCAGAAAACTAAGAGCAAAATATGTTTAATGTGTTATTTAGATCAGATGAACATAGTGGCGAATATCGAAGAGGATTATGAACAATATTTTCATAATTTGAAAGAATAAGGTATAAATTACTCTTTGTAACATTCCTGAAGGATAAGAAATGCCAATACTTTAATAAATACCATCTAAAACTTTATTCTATAAAATCGCACATTATATTCGATGTAACGTGATATTATGCAGTCTCTATGGGTCATTTATATGGAACCTGTTTGATCTCGACCAATATTTTAATGACAATAAAATAACAAGAAACTTTATACATAGAGGCGAAAGCGCTTAGAATCATAGTTTTTCCTTTTCATAAGCGTTAGATTGACCGATATACCTATATATATATATATATATATATATCATCACTAACTCTGTAATTTAAGAAGGGGAAATTTTTGATTATTTGAATAATAATTGCATCTTAGTTTGGTTATGACTTATGTTTTTTAATCAAAGTTATTTCTAATAATTCTTTTATAATATCGAAAAACAAAATGGTGAAGTTCAGAAATAAATATAAGTATCCAAATTTTGTGAATTTTTAAAACCCAAAGAATTACAAATGGTGAATTTCAGAAAATTTATTTTTATATATCTTCTTCTACAATTATATTTTAGCAACGTGATATTTAGAAAGAGCGGAAATTTAGTTTAGAGTTCCTTTTTTAAATTATTATAATTGGCGAAGTTCAGAAAATTTATAAAAATTTAACCATGGCTGCTTTTTTTTAGATTTTAAATTTTAATCTTAGTAGCGAAGCGCAAAAAACTCACAAAGTAGCACGAGAGGAAAGCAATAATATGAAAATTAACACACAGGAAAATGAAAAGATGAAGCCAAGCACTTTCGAACTATATTTGTAAGTTCATTTTCAAGGAATAGCATGAAAATAGAGAAGACAACCTTATATAGGGTACAAAGATACGAATGGAACGCCCATCACATAGTATAAACCAATGGAAAAAACACAAAAACAAGACATCAAAATACCAAGAAAAAAAACAATAGGCAACTAATAACAGACATGTGCATCCCTTAAATGATATACACACAACAACGGTATGAATGGTATATGAATGGAATGTGGTTGGAATATATATATATATATATATATATATATATATATATATATATATAATAACAAAACAATTATTATACCTCACCCTTCTTCATTGTTTCTTGCTCTCCATTTCTTTAGTCGTGTTTCTACAACTTGTGTGACCGGTAAGATTCCAATTTGTTAGAAAATCAAATTAGAAATGAAATTTTGTGCACTTAGCTGTTCATAAATTTGCTCCTCCGCCCCCTCTTCCTAAAATAAAAAAAATTAAACATTCTAATCAGTTAATAGATTCAATACTAAATTAATTTAAGTCTTTATGTAGCGAAATCAAACATTGAAACATTCTAATGAGTTAATAGATTCAATACTAATTAATTAAATCCTTATGTATCTAAAATAAAACATTGAAATATTCTAATCAGTTAAAAGATTTAATATTAAATTAATTTAAATTTTGATGTATCTAAAATTAATTTTGAAAGGCTCTAATCACCTATAGATTTAATATTAAATTAATTTAAAACCTTATTTATCTAAAACTCAAACATTGAAAGATTCCACTCATTTATTAGCTTCAATATTAAATTAATTTAAAACCTTATTTTATCTAAAATTAAACATTGAAAGATTCTAATAAGTTAATCAGTCATTAGATTTAATATTAAATTCATTTAAAACCTTATTCATTTAAAATTAAACATTGAGCGATTCTAATTAGTTATTGGATTCAATTCTAAATTAATTTAAATCCTTATTATCTAAATTCAAACATTTAAATATTCTAATCGTTTAATAGATTCAATACTAAATAAATTTAAATCTTTTGATACCTAAGCTAAAATACTGAAATATTCTAATCGGTTTATAGATTCAATAGTAAATTAATTTAAATCCTTAGGTACCTAAACTAAAACATTAAAACATTCTAGTCATTTAAATGATTCACTGCTAAATTAATTTAAATCCTTATGTAACAAAAATATAATTATAATCTAAAATACAAAACGGAGACGAAACTATGACTTCAGCTCGGCATCATCTGTTCTGAGCTGAATGAATCTTCGAATAAATTCGTCCATCGATCTCCGCAGCCGTAATTAATATCTCAAAAGTGACATGAGGGCCTCGCCCACCTTATTCCTTACCCTCCCATCCAACTTCAACCAGATTTTACCTACCTAAACACACCTCTAAACCCCAACGTCTCTGTATGTACGTGTTTACATGGGCATACCCGCCCGGACACCAGTAAAAACACCTGACTACATCTGTTTCGAATGATTGATTTCATTCACATCCGTCAAACGACGTCTTTTCCCATGGGGCTTGCCTCGTAATTATTATAGCTGTGTGGTCCCTCCCTCTGACACACCGCGGGCGTTGTCCATTGGTAACTGGGTTCGGTTCCATCTTTGTACTTAACTTTGGGGTTCCTATCCGTATTTGTGAGTATTGGGGTCTTTACTCGAATTTGCCCTTGGATATTCTGAGATGCGCTGTACAACGCTGCCATTCAGGGATAGTAAATTTTGCTCTGCCGCCCATAATAATATTCAATCTTTTAAACAATTTATATCCTCTTTCTTCATTTATCACCTCCTTACCCTGTCCTAATCGAAAGAATTATACTAGTGATCTTTAACTTGTCGCTAATTAAGAAGAGAACTTTATGATGTGAAATTCGGGAACAAGTCGGTAAAAAGAGGAGTTTATGATGTGAAATTAGGGAACAAGTCAGTAAGAAGAGGAGTTCATTATGTGAAATTGAGGAACAAGTCGGTAATGAGAGGAGTTTCTGATGTGAAATTGAGTAACAAGTGGGTAAAAAGAGGAGTTTATGATGTGAAATTGAGGTACAAGTCGGTAAGAAGAGGAGTTTATGATGTTGAATTGGGAAACAAGTCGGTAAGAAGAGTTTATGATGTGATGTGAGGTTGTAACGGAAAGTGTCATGATGTAGCCAGAACACGCATACAGAATGTCCTAAGAGTTGGAAAGTCGTGTAAAGTTGGGGGGATTATGCGAATGAGACTGTAAGAGTGAGAGAAAAAGGCTGAGTGGTGAGTATGTAGAATATATTTTCATAGTAGTTGTATATGGGAGTGGTTTGAGACTGAAGCGCCATTTCGGAGTGGATGTATGATGGAGGACGTTGATGTGCACCTATACTAATTTATAGAAACGTGGTTTATGATGTTGATGAAAACTTTTATGGAATAATGTTCTAACAGCATTTCATGCACGCTATTTCTATTTTGTCTATCCAATGTCTGAAATATACCTTCTCTCTCTTCCACGCAAAAATCTTGACACACATTTTGATCTTTCAATTGTGTAGTCGGGTATAGAAGAACGTAGTGGCATTGGGTCAATGAAGAAACCGTCCTGGCCAAAATACCTCCAAATTAAGAAAATATTTCTTTCATAACGACACACTATCGAGGTCATATGTTTCCAAGGTAACTGAGAGTTTGAATGGAAGGGTACCTAACGAGAGTCAGTGCTGAATCCTGTGCTTCCACGCTGCATTCTCCATGTCACTGCAGGTTCTTTCATGCAGTGAGGATATCCCATGAATGGAGCCCACTTTTTATTTTTTTAGTTCCTGGACTCAGTACAAAATTTTCCTGGGCCGCTTAATGCACCCTTCCACCCGAATAATTCAGGGGTGATCAGTTTTTGAATGCAGTCCTTTTTATCCCTAACTTTTTACTACTATTTTTAACTTAATTATTTTTATTACTGTATTTATCGATTCTTACCTCGTTGTTTTTCCATACCAGCTAAGAAACACAGACATATCGGTCATCGACCTTAGCCCATGACTCTTGTCAATGTTGTATTTGATTCTGAGAACTCTACTTTCTCTAAGAATGGGCAAATTTTGGAACTGTTCCTTTAAATACTTAAACCTAATAAAGATAGATTTTTTTTTCTTAAGAGCTCATCTGGCGACTACCCACTTGGGCATTAGTCGCCGTATTAAAACTGGTCTAGTTCTAGGCTACTTTAAAATAAAATTAAAGAAACGAAAAAAACACACCCCAAATGGGGGAAAGGAAGCAAGCTCCTGCGTCGGGGGGAGGGCCCCCCGGCGCAGGAGCGTGCAACCTAAAGGAAAAAAACAAAACACAAATGCAAAAAACAAAACAAAACAAAAAAAAAACCCTGCTTAAATTAATAAAGATAGAAAGTAGCAAAGTATCCAGTTCTCTTTCTATATTTTTTCTATAATTAAGTAACCTTAACCTTTGCACTATATCTATGGTTTCCTTGTGTTATCAGATGAGAGGATCTAAGGAGTGTTATTGTTATCAAATTTATGAATGCAGTATTAAGGTATATTAATTTAAACCCATAGATTAAAAGGGGGGTTTCTTCCCCTTTCTTGTGCTGGAAATTAATGAATGCTGAGCAGAACACGCATACAGCCCATTTGTGCATCATTTCCTGTATTATATTGCAAACATGAGGCAGTATATTCATCTGACAGACGAGAAAACATGCAATATGTACATTATATCTTTATTTCGTGTAATATCATAAAGAAACAAGATGTTCCCCACTAGATTTTCCCAGCTAAAACTTGGATTATGTACTCGTAAAGTCGAGCACATGAATATTCAGATGTATGTTTGTGTCTTCATTGGGTAGACTTTTGAAAGAGCCTGAAGTTTGAAACCGGAGAGGAGGAGGGATTTCAAAGGTAAGATTCTCTGTTTGTGAATCAGGCTGAAATAGACAATGAGGATTTCTTTTCTTCTTGTCCTGGCTCCTCTCCAAAACAGCTCACTGTTGAAGAAAGTTCTTTAGTGAGAGATCAAGGTTAACTTGCAAATCTTACCCTGGAGTTAATGGATGAATTTGATAAAATATAACCTCTATTCCCAGCATCCACTCACATGCAAAGTACAAGAAACACCTGTACTGCTGGAACGAACCTTTTGTTTTGAATAGAAATTGATGAACTCGCAATATTTGTTCGTATTGTAAGACCATCATTTTGCAACTTTTTTTTGTTTTATCTGGAAAATATTGAAGTCCTACATTCGAATTTTTATTTAATAAATTAGATATCATCAGAACCAAAATATTATTTATCTTTCATTAATCATTGTGAACAAAATCTAATCGGAAATTACCTGAAAAAAGGGATAAAATATAAGAATTTGACGATGTCTGGAAAGAGTTGCGTCGCAAGTTTCAGAAGAGCCTAGAAACTAAATATATCCCATTAGCATTCATAGCATCAAGCACTAAGCTGCCAAGAACAGGATTTGTTTTCCTAATTAGTACAGCATCTCTTTACTATGTAGGCAAGCACAATCATTAAAACAATATCAGGTACAAAGTTAATTATGAACGCAGCATTGTCCCCGAAATTAATGGTTTTAGTTCTATAGTGTCGAATACCTCTTATACGGAACTTGTACTACTGCTATTTAAGTCTTAAAGAGTCGCAATTGTCACCTAGTTTTTCTTCAAACAGCGTCAGCCTTTGTCCATTAGAAAACGGGTTTCGAACACATATCGACTGTCTGTGCTGCCCATCTCTCCCGGCAATCCCTAAAAACGAGCTAGACGGTCCCACATCACGGGTTCGATTTGGCCATCGACGGACAGATGATCGATTCGAGACCTTCGGTCCTTCGATCTGGTTAATTACAACTGAGAACAGAACGCGGCTGAGAGTGGAGGGGCAAAATGAGAAAGGCTGAAGTCGTGATGCGTTTTTGAGGCGAGAGTAGAAAATAAAGGCTCAAAAAGAATGAGCTTTGTTTCGGGCCATTATCAAGAGCTCTCTCCCTGCGGGTGGGAAAGGGAAGGAAGTTCTGATGAGAAGCAGGAATTGAGGGAAAGGCTTCTTCTCAATCAAATATTTAGAGGATTTTTGTTATACTTATATACGCAATGGTATCTCCTTTTTTTAACAAGATCCGTTGTTGGATAACTGAATACACATTGATTCTCCTACTCTACACTGTCTCTCTAAGATATACAACTATCTATAATTTATTATACAGGGTGTCTCATCATTCACCTTACTTAACCCACGTTGACTTCTTTTTCTGGGGTGCTAAAGAAGAACTTTGTACTCAATGAAAATAAAAGATCCGAGACACTTGATGGAACAGCGCATCACAAATGAATGTGCTCAAATTGACGAAATATGGAGTTAATGCAGCGGATTCATCGGACAAATATCGCAAAGTGCACATTGAACTTTGCATCGCAAATGGTGCAAATCATATTGAAGATATTGTTTATTAAGATTTTAATTAAATAAAATTGTGTTCGAATTAAATAAAATCTCGTCTAAATGTCTTACTGAAAATACGTTTATTGCCAATGTGTCCAGACTTTAGGAACACCGTGTAGAGATTTTTAAAATTTACATGATTATTCACGGTAATTTGGCCATGGTACGTGGTTGGCTGGTGCTGATATGAATGGTAAAGATATCTTAATGTTCGAGTGGGTGGCGACTGTTACGGGTAGAATTAAGGAATCTGGGCATAGAATTTTTAATTAATAAGATAGAGGGTAAAAGCATTACTTTAAATTGCATTATTATTATAAGAGAGATTTTAAAATAAAAGGAGTTAGTAACTAATTTTAAATTTGAAAATAGTAGGGGAATAATTGATTAAAAGACCAGGCAATCGCTTCGCTACTAAGATTAAAATTTAAAATCTAAAAAAGCAGCCATGGTTAAATTTTTATAAATTTTCTAAACTTCACCAATTGTAATTCTTTGGGTTTTAAAAATTTCACAAAATTTCGATACTTATATTTATTTCGAAACTTCACCATTTTGTTTTTGATATTATAAAATAATTATTAGAAATAACTTCGCCAAAAAAATAAGTCATAACCAAACTAAGATGAAATTATTATTCAAATACTCAAAAAAATCCCCTTCTTAAATTATAGAGTTAGTGATGATGATTATTTTTTCAAAAACATCGTGGTAATGCAGTAAAACTTCAAAATATATCTGATTGTATTACTAAATTTATTTGATGATGATAGAATGTGGAGCATGTTTTGTCTCATGTTTGCTTTCAATCTCGTAGCCCGTCGATGTCAGACTACTAGGAATAATATTATCAATATATGTTGGTTGATAGTTTAAAGGCATCAAGTCTCCAAGCTCGTAGGACTTTGGAGATTATTTTAAAATGAGCAGCAATTTTCATAATTATCTATCATTGATTATAATTAAAATGTTCAAGGGTCATTCAATCTTGGCATGCTCCTATTTAATAAATTTTCCCCTACAATTAAACGTGTTTAGTTCAAATTGCTCTGATGTGAAATATTTCTTTATAAAAAGTGATGTCTCTGTTTTGGAGTGATTTTGCCAGATTACAAAAGGAATCAACTTTTCATCTAAAGATTTGGTGTCCAGGAGGCAGATCCAGGATTTTTGAAGGGGGGGGGGCGGAGTTGTTCTATTTGGCGAATATATCAATCGTAGCAAGTAGACGAGCAAAGCGAGCCCTCGCAGCTTTGGGAGACTTAGGGGACTGCAAGCTCCCCTTTAATTTTTTTCTAAAGTTCTAAGGTATAAATTGTCAAGATATATTGCTATACAAATGACATAAATCCTAAATTTACACCTACTGCCCATATTCTTTAGCTGATTGGAATATATTTTTAGACTTAAAGGGGGTTAAAACCCTCGACTTCCCCTTTGTAACCACCCATGGTTTCAGTACTCTCAAACCAACTATACTAAGCTCCTGCTTCTATTTACAGTTCTGAAGAAGTCATGGAGCGGATTGCAGTTTATTTCATTTGTCATAAATGATTATGAAGAAGATTTTGTAGTATTTTTTTAACTGTATAAAAAGATGAGCAAACCCTCCAACCCGTATGCTCATACAGAACAAGTTTCGGCTAACGCCATCATAAAATATATATACACAGAGTGAACAAACAATGAAAAGAAATAAAAAGTATAAACATTAAGAAAAATGGAAACTTTACAAAATTGACTTGATTAGAGTATAAATTAGGGCGGATAGAGAAACTAAAAAATCCCTAATAAAAGGTCTTGATTGTTTTTAGATTGGGGCAAAGTTTAATAAATGTTTTTTCGAAGTTTTGATTGTCCTGAAATATTATAATCACCAACAATCCCAGTAAGAATAGCCTTAGCGATACGTCTTTAGTTATATATAATTTTTGTTCTGATAAAATCAACCATTTGATCAGTTTTGCATGTACACAAATAGACTACATGTGTACATATTGACTGTATGTGAGCGAACCACTTCTATTATTTAAATGGGATTTCCTAGTTCTCTTAATGAAGTGGGCAGTTTCTAATAAATAGGTCTAATTTTTTTTCAAAATCTTTACAAAGGATTCGAAAACCCCTAAAGTTCGGTTTGCGGAATGAGACACGATCAGAGGTTCTTTTTATTATTATTAGATTATTGAACGTTATCTTTATGTCGTTATTATTAACGTATGTCTTTAAGAGAGTGAGAGAAGGAGCCTACGAAAAATCTCGATTTAAATTCATATTTCTTTGAATTTTGACCACAATAAATGTTTCATCTTGCTTTAGAATGGAGCAAGTTAATGAAATAAACATACTTAAGGTCTTTAATTTTGAATATATAATTAATTTCATGTGTAAGAAGAAAAATGAGGTCATATTTTCAATATGGATAGTAAAATAAAGAACGTACAGATTTCTTAGCAGATTTATCGTGGCGAGAATTAGTGTATACAAATATTCATTTGAATTTCCAAGCAAACGCTAAGTGTGTGTTCAAAAATAGGCCAAATCTTTGATACAAAATTTTCTCACGTGTTAATACATTGCAATACCCAAACTAAAACAAAATAAAAGGATAGGTATAAAAATGAGAGATATTTTTAATTATTCTTAATCCTTTATGAATGATGAATAAAAAAATACAGAAAAAATCAAGTTATTTTCGGTACAAAATTCAATATTAAACAGAAATGAATATTCGCCCTTTTTTAGTAGCAAACATCAAATCTAAACTAGAAAAAGAAATACTGTGGACCTTTTATTTAATTAGCATTAATGAGACTTCTTCTGCTGCCTCACTGATGGCACATAATTTATAACAGTCTGTATAGCATTCAGTTGCCATATAAAAGAAGTTGGAGGTACATTTTACGGTGAGTGTATGGCTTCGCGTGCCGGTAAGAAGTCGTTGTCGTGCCACGTTTGGCACGCGTATCAACGGTTGCCCCATCCTGCAATAGCTTATTTATAATGTTGATTCCTAAGTATAAACGTACAAGGAATTCCAGCGATCATTTTCCATTCTAACCTTTTGATACACGAATTAGACTATATACATAAAATATAATAACCCTTAAATCCAAAAAATATTAAGAGTCAAAATGGCTTGAAATTGAGATTCCACGTGGCAACTTAGGTTGTTAAGGGGTTAAATGTTTGTTGTAAAATTTTGAGTAAATTCTGAAAACATGAGGCGGTTATTAGGGAAAAATTAGCCACCTTACTGCATCGGGCACCCCAGGCAGACGTTCCTCAGCTAATCCTAGCAAGTTACACTATCTAATAGACCAATCTACAGCAATAAGAGAAACTGCACACTATTGATGTTTACCGTAGGATATAGCGTGCCGCCATGGATGGGGAAAAATGATCCCGTGTACTACCCCGGTGAAAGTTTTAGATAGTCACTTTCTAGGATTAGATGAAAGGCGTCATCCAGGTGAGCTCTAGGCAAGTATGAATCTAGCTAATTATTGCTATACTAACTGCATGACTTTAGTACGTTGGATTATTAGATGCGGCGTAGCAAAACAGGTCTATAGGTCATGCAAATCTCGTGTTGTGTTCATCTTCTGTCCGCAACGAGTCGCTGGTTCAATGTAGCCAGCTAAAACCAATGATACCAAAGGTAATTGAGGTCACTGAGGAGTTCAAATATGATATAAGGTGACTACCAGGTGGCGCCACCTAGTGGATAGAGAAGCTAAATTGGCTATTTTAGCCGCAGGTCCACTAAATCATGTCCCTCTAGTGGTATTATAGATGGTTAGCTTTATCTTTTTATTTTAATTATAAATGTCATCATTTATCTACTCACAGATCTGAAGATTATCTTATATTAAAGGACGGAGGGATCACTTTTAAATTATGACATATTCTGGTATTTTAAAGAACGTTGGGAATTCATTAATTTTCAATTTTCTTCAGATATGGATACTACTCAGTGATTACCTAGTGTTCAGTAACAAATAGGCATTTTATGGTCGCTTATTTGATAAAGAGAATAGATTGGGAAGTTTACAGACTCCTTTCACATATTTCCAAATTATCGCTGCAGCAAACCACTTAGTATTTCCGCCAAAATTTCATGGTTGTAAATTGGGGTACCGGCTTTGCCTTTCAAAGGTTCCGTTATAAGATGAATACCAGTAAGGGGTTTAGCGATCAAATTAAGGTTATGCCTCATCTTTAATGTAATGGAAGGTTTTGTTGGCTATTTGGACTTCAAAAATGGAAAACTCTACGTTTCATTGGGATGAAAATTCAAAACTCTTCGCAAAATGGGATGGGATGAAAATTTCAACGTCGGGCTGATACCTGAAACCTGCGTTGTTCTTGAAATAAATTAATCCACGAATTTTTTATGTTTTTTTAAATACCCTATTTTAGAGTTATGCAGATTTGGAGTTCTACATACTTGGAAACATGTAATAATAAATCCATTAATATTTTATCATTCTAAACATTTTCGATTAATTGAATTAATTGGTACTGAGATTGCTTTTGTGTATCACGAAATATTTTGGCGTTGTCCTCAATTACATGTGTCACATTAAATTAAATTCGTCCTTTTGACAAAGATCCACTTGCCTAAAACTTTGAATTAAATCTATTTAGCAATCAAACATGATGATTTATTGTTGGTAATGAAAGTTTCGCCAAATGCATGGGTTTGAAGGGATCAGTTGAAACGCTAGTACGGTTTTCCAGACTAAAGGAAAGACTAATGATGTAAGGTTTCAAATATTTGAACATTCAATCAGAAATAATAGATGGCAAAGGCGATTTTCAGTGAAAATATTTCTATACTTTATTCCAATCCCTCTAAACGTTTTAGAGAATTAAATAGTTTTAAGAGCTTTAGAATAAATTGCTTTTTTAATATTTTATTCTCCCTTTGCTCTTTGATCCCGGAATATACCTATTCAGCAAAATGACAACTCGCAATGGTAGGCTCATCAAAGGAAAGATTCAATTTTTGTTCAATTAGATTTAGCAACAAAGAAACACTAAAATTAGGCAGATTTAAAAAAAAAAGTGTAGTTGCAATCTCTTTCCTATCTTTGTTCTGCCTAGATGGATTTTTCTATAAAGAAATGAAACTCAAAACAGCACTGAAGATTGTTTTATTGTAGAAGGTGTTTTTTTCATTACCAACAATAAATCTTGTACTCATTGATAAATAGATTTAATTCAAAGTGTTACACAATTCGATCTTTGTCAAAAGGAAAGATTGAATTCAATGTTTCATGATACACAAAAACAACTTGAGTACAAATTCGAGCAACTAATCCAAAAGGTTTAGAATGATAAAATATTGGTGGATTTATTATAAAATGTTTCCAAGAACGTTTCTACACATTCGTTTAGTTTTTACGTTGCAGTAAAGGTTTTCCATAGAAGTAAATAGACTCCATTAATATTATCATTTTTATTATTTTATGAGCTATTGTCAATACTCAGAGACAATAGTGAACCTTTAATTATATTTAACGACCAAAACACGACCTTTTACAACCAATTCTGCCCCAAAAATCGCATAACACAGCCATTTCTTTTCCTGAAATTTTAACTGGGTTCTCTATCGAAGTTGATACTTGAACTTCTTTCTGGAGTTTTGTAGCATCCCATCTCGGCCCTAATTATAGTGTTAACGACATTTAATATTGAGATATTTAAATGTGCACTTCTTTACACTATTCTTCTATCTGTTTACATTCATAATTTATCTGTTTTACCTCTCCTCTTTATTTCAATAGACATAAATGCCCTGTTTGCTTCTGCCTGTTTCTACTCTTTTCCTGATTTTGTTCAGATTACCAATATATCTACCATTCTACTGAAAATGGATGGATTTGTTAATGATGACTTAATCCCAGATTCCATTATCAAAATAAATATATTAATTGAAGCTAAAAGCAAGTGTGGCGGGACGGGTCCTTAGCATCTCTGTTGGATCTGCTCTTCTATGGCTTCTCATAGACGAGAGAGAAATGGGATGTAGCCAAAGGAACGAAAGAATTGGGAGCAAGATATGGGGCGCAGAAAGATACACATGCAGCCCCCCCCCCCTCAAAAAAAAGAGAAATCCGTTTGACATCAGCAGATGAATATTTCAAGGAAAAATTGGAGTACCTTTGTAATTTTGTAATAAATATACCACATTCAATTTGGACGTCCCACAGCGCATGCACTAATAAGACGAAATCACTAGAAAAAATGTGTTTTCTCAACTGATACTGATGTGAAAATCAGAGTACTGTGTATTGAATGCCTACATCGTCCTTCTGAGAGCCAATCACATGATATTTCTTGTACTATGGAGTAAGTCTTAGTTTAAAGAAGTGAAGAGAAGCCATAACAATTCAGGAATCGATACCTTAGTATGACTAACAACCAAGAAGAAATCGAGTTTGTTCACCTCTGATCTTGGAAGCTACACAGGAAAATAGAGTTATTAACTTACAAACTGTATTAGAATATATAAACTAAACCTTTTGATGAATTCCAAATTGGAAAGCACGGGGTAGGGACTAATCCATCAGAACGATCTTATCAATGAATCATCATTGATTCGCTTCGTTTGGGTTATCCATTATCCGCATTTGCTTCGAAGAGGATGAAAAAAGGCCAGAGTCAATTTGGTTTAATTACAGAGGCGGAGAGAAATGAGTGAGCGATTTGGCTTCATCTCTGAAAGAAGCTTTTGAAGGAAATAAGTTGTTAATGTTTAAATTTTAAGATGTTCCCTTTTGAATGAGTTATTACTAAAAATTATAATGAATTGGTTGAAGGAACTTCGTTGTTATTTTCTTTTGAGTGAAATGCATTTATATATATATATATATATATATATATATATATATATATATATATATATATATATATATATATATATATATTCGGGTGCCTTGACATAAATTTCAGATATCAAGTATTTTAAGCAACCAATAATGAAAGGGCTTAGTTATGTAAGAGGTCAATTGCTTACGGTTAAAGTATTATCTGCTGCTGTCCAGAAAGTTCAGCAGTGTTACTTACGGCTTCTTACGTTTTGATGGCCTAAGTTGTCTACTTGAGCTGCCTACTGTCCACACATTTTTATATTTAAGTTTACGACTTGTTTTCAACCATGTTTTTAACGAATATAAATGACCTTGATTTTTAGTCGCGGTCGGTCCGTAAGTCGGTAGGTCGGATTAGAGCCATTTTACTTTTCAATGAGTTATTTGGCAATAACATCGTAACTATTCTCCCGATTCTAACAAAATTTAAAACCCATATGTTGTTTCACATTCACTTTTCAATAATATAGCTGCCAAAGTCCTCCTAATGTTAGTCCTGGAATTATTAAAATAAAACTAATTAGTGATCGGATTGCTCCACTTATTGAAAGTTTTGAAGGTCGTAAGGTCATATGGGCATAAGCATAGGTGAGCGTTATCGCGATAAATTATCGGTTGTCAGATTTTTTTCCGCGTTAGCGATTCATCGGTATCGCCGATACTTTGGGTTCCAAACTAGCGATAATCGATAATTTCAGTTTTTGGTTCCAGTTTAGCACAGGGGCGAGCTACGCGTGCCTTAGAGGCAGAAATAGGTAGGTCCGAGCTGGGAGGGTGATCCTCAAAACCTATGAGGAGCTGAAGGAGAGCCTCACCAGATAAGAAACTAAGAAATAATATTCAAATATTCTTACTATTGTATTATAAAATAACGCTATATATAGTCAATAATCAATATTGTATTATAATTTTGGATTTATCGATTTATCGGTTATCACCTTATCGTGCGATAAATTTATTGCCATTTATCGATTATCGATCATCGCCGATAAGGTTATCGTTATCGATTTATCGGTTATCATGATACATTTTTTTCGTTATCGCGCCCACCTATGGTCATAAGGTCGTAAGTCAGAATAATTGAGAGCACGCGACTTAGATCTGTTAACCTTGTTTTTTCGATTGCTAGAAAATTATTAACTAATTTTTCTTCTCTTGGTCGTATGAGTCTTCCACCTGAACGTTAATGGACAGTCGTGATTATTTAACGTATTTGGTTATTTATTCCAAGCCACAAATTATGCGTAACGTTTTGGACACACGTCATGGATGTGACGAGCCTTAATTTCGGTCTCTCTCGTCGTCGAATCTATTCACCCCTAACGATGAGCGGACCGAGATGGCGGCAGGCAGGATATTCATAAAAAGAATATTAATAGAGTTGACAAACGAGAAAAAATACAAATTTATAAATTGTTACTTATTTTACGACAAAAGTTTGTCACCAACGAATATTTCAAGGAAAATTTGCAGTAACTTGTTAGTTTTGTAGGAAATATCTCACATTCAATTTGGACCTTCCCAAAGCGCAGGCACCAATAAGGCGAAATCACTAGAAAAAAAAGGGTGTTTTATCAACTCAATTTACTGTCCAAGTTGCTGCTATAATTTAGAACGAAATGATGCAAGCAGGATTTTATGACGTAGGATTAGTGGTCTCTACCTATATTCCTCCCACGATGCCAATGGTGGCCCTGGCCATTCGTAGCCAATGAATCCGACCCGCCCTCCCTACCCAAGATCAAGAGCAAAGCTGATGACAGAGTTTATAAAAGGATCTCATCTCATTTCTGTGCCTCCTTCTTCCTCCCTTATCCATACTTCCTGCATCTTTTTTTTATTTAATTTCTACGAGTCGCATTAAAACTGTCAAAATATCAAATGCGTATGGCCTTCGTATGTAGATTAGCTCACGGTCGTCATACAGAGAGACCGCTCTGAATTTTAATCATCATTAAAACACTAGGGAGGCTATCTCCACAGAAAGATGGAGAATGAGGGTATTTTCTCGCTTAGGAAAAAAAGTAAGGGGAGGGAGGTTCTTGGTTCCCCTCTCGCAGTAAGAAGCAGAATGGGAGGGTCGGGGGAAGGGATGGTGAAGAGAGTAGGAGGAATGGATATAAAATATAAAGAACGGATGTTAAAGGGATATAACTTATAGCATTTGACTTATATTAGGTGAAAGATCTGCATTTGAATTTTGCTCTAAAAGTTCAGATCAGGAGATCGTAAAGAGAGAATTATTCGGATCACATAACGCTCTCACGAGAGCGAATACTTACCAATTTTTGCCGGGACATTAATGGAGCGAGGGGAGGATTCGTCCATTGTAATTATCCGGGACATAATTTATTTAAATGTATGTGAAATATAGCTAATATGCTAGATCGTATAATGCAGCAGTAAACAGTCGGAATGCACTCTTTTCGCGGCTTCATGTCGCCGGCCTTATAACAGGAAATGACATATCATTAATGTAGATTATGTAATAATAAGTGACAAATGGGACTTGTATTAAAAATTGAAGATATATTTCCGCAACCATGTCACATAGTTAAAATCTACATGACATTTTATTATTCGCAATATTATTCTGTTAGAATTATTAACGCTGTGGTGAATAACTATGGGTTTTTTCTCTTCGGTATTTTCAAATTTCAGAATGTTGATTTTGTAATTATGTAGTAAAGCCAATTAAATGGGAAACGCACCAACAACCCAAATCCTCTGTAATATGCAATGAAAACGCTTAATCCTAAGCCCCGTCCGTCAATGATCAATGCTTTTGGCTACATAGCAGACCTAAAACATAAAGGCAAAGGTTATAAAAGTATAAAGGCAATGTTTATAGTAATATTTTCAAAAATATCTTTTTGATATTGTATTTTCATATCCATAGAAAGTCCAAAACGTTTTTTAGAATCCACACATACGTACAATAAATAAAAGAAATGTTAGGCAGGAAATAATCTTTAAGAGGAATACGATAAAATACTTTCTACCTTCATCTATATTTAACATTCACCATTTTTTTTCTACCTACGCCTGTCAGCCACCAACGGAAACAAGGAGAGGAAGAAGGGTCGCTTAGTTTCAGCCTCTTTCCCTATCCCCCAAATTAGAAAGAGGCTGAGTTTTTAACCCACGTGAAAAGCCTTCTAATGTCCAAAAGGTCCCCTGATACCCCAAACTTCCTCTAATTTCAAAGACGTCGTCTAAAACCCAAAATGTCTTCTAATGTCCAAAGCGTTTTATGATACCCAAAACGTCCACTAATGTATAAAACATCCTCTGAAAACCAAAACGTCCTTAAATCTCCAAAACGTTCTGTGATACCTAAAACGTCCTCTAATGTCCAAAACGTCCTCTGATACCCAAAACGTCATCTAATGTCAAAAAAGTTCTCTAATGTCCAAACCGTCCTCTGATAACCAAAACGTCCTTTAATTCACAAGATTAACTCTGATAGCCCAAATTTCTTATAATTCCCCAAACAGCCTCTGGTAGCCTAAAGGTCCCCTAAAGTACACAACGATAGGTGATACCCAAAACGTCCTCTAATGTCCAAAATGTCAAATTATACCCAAAACGATCTCTAATCCTAAAAACGTCCTCTAATGTGAAAAGGGAACTCTAATCCACAAACCTTCTCTAATGTCCAAAACTTCATCTGATACCCCAAACCTCCACTAATGTCTAAAACGTCCTATAATGTCCAAAATGTCTTCTGATATGCAAAACGTCCTTTAATACCCAAACCTCATCTAATAGCCTAAATTTCCTATAATGCACAAAACAATCTCCGACAACCCAAATGTCCTCTAATGTCCATAACGTCATCTGATACCCAAAACGTCTTCTAATATCTAAAACGGCCTCTGATACCCTATACGTCCTCTAATGTCGAAAATGTCCAATGATACCGAAAATGTTCTCTAATGTCCAAAATATCATCTTATACACAAATTGTCCTATAATGAGCAAAATGCACTCTGATACACAAAACCTCCTCTAATGTCCAAAACTATATCTGATACTCAAAACATCATTTAATGTCCAAAACGTCTCTGATACCAAAACTTCCTATTATGTTAAAAATGATATCTGATACCCAAAACGTCCTATAATGTCGTACACGTCCTTTGATACCCAAAACGTCTTCTAATGTCCAAAGCGTTCTTAGATATCCAAAACGTCTTCCAATGTGCAAAACGGCCGCTGATACCCAAAACGTCCTCTAATGTCGAAAATTTCCTCTGATACTAAAAACGTTATTTAATATACAAAACGTCCTCTGGTACCCAAAACGTTATGTAATATCCAAAACGTCCACTGATACACAAAGCATCATCTAAGGTCCGAAACGGCCCCTGATACCCAAAACGTCCTCTACTTTCCTAAATGTGATGTGATACGCAAAACGTCTTATAATGTCCAAAACGTACTCTGATACCCCGAATGTCCTCTAATGTCTAAAATATCCTCTGATATCAAAACGTCCTCTGATACCCAAAATGTCCTCAAATTTCCAAAACGTTATATGATATCCAAAACGTCCTATAATGCCCCAAAAAAGCTCTGATAGCACAAATGACTTCTAATATGCATAAAGTCATCTGAGATCCCGAACATCATCTAATATACAAAACCTCCTATGATACCAAGAACGTTTTATAATTTCCAAAACGTCCTCTGATACACAAAAGGTCCTCTAATGTACAAAATGTCCTCTGATACCCAAATCATACTCTAATCCCCAAAATGTCCCCTGATAGCACAAATTTCTTCTAATGCCCAAAACAACCACCGATACTCCAAATGTCCTCCAATGTCCATAACCTACTCCAATACCCCAAACGTCCTATAATGTCCAAAATGTCCTCTGGTACCTAAAACCTCTTCTAATGTCCAAAACGTTATCTAATACCTAAAACGCCTTCAAATGTCCAAAATGTCATCTGATACCCAAAGCGTCCTATAATGTCCAAAATGTCCTTTGATACCCAAAACCTCCTCTAATGGCCCAAACGTTCTCTGATAAACAGAACCTACTGTAATGTCAAAAAACTTCGTCTGATAGCGAAAACCTCCTCTAATGTACAAAACGTCCTATGAGAAGCAAAATCGTCCTTTAATGCCCAAAACTTCCTCTAATAATCCAAATTTTGTATAATACCCAAAACAACCTCTGATAGCATAAATGACCTCTAATGTCGATGTCGTTGTATTACATTACATTATATCAATATCATATTATATCTATGAGGGAGGGACCAATAACTTGAAAGCGAACCGACAAAAGGGACGGAAAACTACGAGTTTAGACGGGCTGAAAGAAAGAGAGTGCAACGAGGTCAGGTAATTTATGGACAATGGCAAAGCTCAAGGTTATTTAAAGAGGCATTACAAAAATATAATTTTATTTACACAAAAGTAATGAGAGAATTGATGGGTAAAATTACCTCAGAGAATTAACGGGCAAAATCACTTCAGTAAATGAAAGGGGGAATTGTAGTTATTAATCAGGCTATGAATTTAGAACTTACGGTATTCCAGGAGGAGATTATTCAAATGGAGGAGGGGGGATTAACTCTATTGAGTTACTGGAGGGGGAAGAGGGGTTGGCTTACGGATGTCTTTGGCACGTGAGGTGAGGCCGTTCGGAACTTCTGAGCGGGAGGTTGGAGTGATGACGGTTCTCGCAAAACAAGGGGGGGGGGGAAATTCCGGTCCAGGGGAGAGTATTTCGGCTACCCGAAATGAGGAGAGCTTCGACAGGAGGTGATGAGAGAAGTCGGGAAAATCACTCGGGGGCAATCGTTCAGTGGAATTACCTCCTGACTGGGGCTAATTCCAAATACACAAAATAGTCCAGCTGTCACTTTGCTTTGTTGCTAGCACTTGACTTGGAACCATGGAGAATCTTCTGGGGTCTGGGCGAGACTTCTCAACTCTGTGTCTACTCATATGAGTCGAACACTATTTATGTCCGAGGCTCTTCCCGAGGGGGGTTAGCGGGAAACAGCTCTACTCTCAAATGGCCTCGAATCTTCTTGCAGAGGCTATTCTAGTCAGCGTAAAGGTGAATCGTGGGCGACGCGGTTCGAGGCTACCGCTCGTGGAAGGGATAGGGGGGTAGGCTTACCAATTTGGGCCTATCGGGCCTTCTGAAGCACGTGGAAGTTCCGTCTGCTCAGGAGAGTCCACGTGGGGTTCCATCACAGTCGAAAACGTCCTCTGATACTCAAAACGTTTTATGATTTCCAAAACGTTGTCTGATACCTAAAAGGTCTACTAATGCCCAAAACGTTCTTTGATATCTAAAACGTCCCGTAATATGCCAAACGGCCTCTCATACCCAAAACGTCCTCTAATATCCAAAATGTCATTTGATACTCCAAATATACTCTAATGTCCAAATGTCTTTTGTTAACAAAAACCTCCTCTAATGTCCTAAACGTCATTTAATGCCTAAAACTTCCTATGATAGCACGAATTTCCTATAATGCCCATAACAATCTCTGAATGCATAAATGTCCTCTAATGTCCATAACTTCCTCTGCTACCCAAAACGTCCTATAATGTCAAAAATGTCATCTGATACCTATAAGGTCATCTAATGTACAAAGGGTCATTTGATACCCAAAACCTCCTATAAATCACGAAAAGGTCGGCTGAGACCCAAAACGTCCCCGAATGTCCAAAACCTCATCTGGTAACCAAAACGTTATTTGATGTCCAAAACGTCCTCTGATACCCTAGCGTCCTCTAATATCTAAAGCGGCCCATCATTCACCCAACGTCCTCTAATGTCCTAAATGTCTTCTGATACCCAAAACCTCCTTTAATGTCCAAAACCTGATCTAATGTCCAAAACGTCCTCTGATAACTAAAACGTCCTATAATGTCCAAAATGTCCTCTGATACCCCAAACTTCCGATAATGATCAAAATATCCCTTGATATCCAAAACAAGCTCCAATGTACAAAACGGCCTCTGATACACAAAACGTCCTCTAATCTCAAAAGTGTCCTCTGATACTCAAAACGTCCTTTAATTTCCTAAATGTCGAATGAAACCCCAAACGTGCTATACTGTCCAAAACGTCCTCTGCTACCCCAAACTTCTTATAATGTTCAAAATGTCATCTGATATCAAACGACTTTTAATGTAAAAAACGTCCTTTAATACTCATAACGTCCTCAATTGTTCAAACGACCTCTGATATCCAAAACCTCCTATAATAACCAAAACTGCTACTGATTGCTCAAATTTTCTATAATGCTCAAAACAAGCTCTGATAGCCAAAATGTCCTCTAATGTCCACAACGTACTCTGATAGCTAAAACGTTCTCTAATGTCCAAAACGTCCTCTAATGTCAAAAAAGGTCTCTAATGTTTAAAACATCCTCTGACAACTAAAACGTCCTTTAATGAACAAAATTTACTTTGATAGCCTAAATTTCCCATAATGCCCAAAACAGCCTCTGATACCCTAAAGGTACGCACATCTCCACAACGTCCCCTGATACTTAAAACGTCCTATAATCTCCAAAATGTCATCTGATACACAAAACGTCCTATAATGTCCAAAACGTTCTCTGATACCCAAAACGTCTTCTAATTTCCAAAACGTCGTCTAATGTCCAAAACGTCAGGTGATACCCAAAACGTCCTCTAATGTCCATAACGTCATCTTATAACCAAAATGTCTTCTAATATCCAAAACGGCCTCTGACAGACAAAACTTCTCTAATTTTCAAAATGTCATCTGATACCTAAAGCCTCGTATAATGACTAAAACGCTCTCTGATACCCAGAACATCCTCTAATGTCCAAAATTTCCTCTGATACCAAAAACGTACTCTAATGTCCAAAACGTCATCTGGTACCCAAAACGTTATGTAATGTTCAAAACGTCCGCTGATACACAAAGCATCCTCTAAAATCCAAAACGGCCTCTGATACCCGAAACGTCCTCTAATGTCCAAACTGTCATCTGATACTTAAAGCGTAAGATAATGACCAAAACGCCCTCTGACACCCAAAACATCCTCTAATGTCCAGAAATTTCCTCTGATACACAAAACTTTCTATAATGTTTAAAATGTCATCTGATACCCAAAACCTCCTCTAATGTCGAAAACGTCCTCTGATACCCAAAACGACTTCTAATGTCTAAAACGTTCTTTGATATCTAAAACTTCCTTCAATGTCCAAAACGGCCTCTGATACCTAAAATGTCCTATAATGTCCAAACTGTCCTATGAAAGTAAAATGGTCCCCTAATGTCCAAAACATCCTCTAGTAGCCCAAAACGTTATGTCAAAAAAGTCCGCTAATACACAAAGCATCCTCTAATGTCCAAAACCAGACTTGATACCCCATACATCCACTACTTTCCTAAATGTCGTGTGATGCCCAAAACGTGATATAATGGCCAAAACGTCCAATGATACCCCATTCGTCCTCCAATGTCAAAAATATCCCCCTATACTACAACGTCCTATAATTTCCAAAACGCCCAATGATACTTAAAATGTCGTCAAATGCCCAAAACGTCCTCTGATATCCAAAACATCCTATAATGCCCCAAACTGCCTATGATAGCTCGAGTTTCCTGTAATGCCCAAAACAAGTTTTGATACTCAAAATGTCCTTCAATGTCCATAACCTCCTCTGATACCCAAAACGACCTATAATGTCCAAAATGTCCTCTGATACCCAAAACGTCCTATAAGGTCGGAAACGTCCTCTGATACCTAAAACGTCTTCTAATGTCCAAAACTTTCTCTGATATCCAAAACGTCCTCCAATGTCCAAAACGAGCTTTGATACCCAAAACGTCCTCCAATGTCCAAAATGTCCTCTGATACAATAAAACTGCTTTTAATCTCCAAAACATCCTCTAGTAACCAAAACGTTATGTAATGTCCAAAATGTCCGCTGATACACAAAGCATCCTCTAATGTCCAAAACCACCCCTGATACCCAAATCGTCCTCTACTTTCCTAAATGTCGTGGGATACTTACAACGTGCTATAATTGCCAAAAGTTCCTTTGATACTACAACGTCCTATAATGTCCAAAACGTCTAATGATACCTACAATGTCTTCAAATGTCCAAAACGTCCTCTGATATCTCAAACGTCCTATAATGCCCCAAACTGCCTATGATAGCTCAAGTTTACCATAATACCCAAAACAATCTCTGATACTCCAAATGTTTTCCAATGTCCTTAACCTCCTCTGATACCTTAAACGTCATATAATGTTCAAAACGTCCTCTGATACCCAAAAGGTCATGTAGTGTCTAAAACATCCTCTAAAACGTACTATAATTTCCAAAATGTCATCTGATACCCAAAATGTCCATTAATTTCCAAAATGTTATCTAATACCCAAAACGTCCTTTAAAGTACAAAATATACTCTGATACCGCAAACGTGCTCTAATATCAAAAACGCCCCCCGATAGCCAAACCGTCCTATAATTTCCAAAACGTCCTCTGATAACCGAAACTTCCTTTAATGCCCCCAAATTCATCTGATAGCCCAAATTTCCTATAATGCCCAAAACAACCTCTTATAGCTTAAATGTTCTCTAATGTCCATAAATTCTTCCGATACCCAAAGTGTCCTATAATGTCCAAAATGTCCTCTGATACTCAAAACGTCCTCTAATGTCCCAAACGTTCTCTGATACGCAAAACGTCATCTAATGTCCAAAACAGCATCTCATACCCAAAACCTCCTCTAATGTGCAAAACATGCTTTGTTACGCAAAACCTCCTTTAATGTCCAAAACGTCCTCTAATGTCCAAAACCTTCTCTAATGACTAAAACGTCCTCTGATAAGCAAAAACGTTCTTTAATGCCCAAAACTTCCTTTAATAGCCCTGATTTCCTATAATGCCCAAAACAACCTCTGATAGCATAAATGCCCTATAATGTCTAAAATTTACTCTGATACCCAAAACGTCCTCTAATGTCCAAAACGTTCTCTGATACCCAAAACCTCTTCTAATCTTCAAAACGGCCTCTGATACCCAAAACGTCCTTTAATGTCCAAAATGTCCTCTGATACTAAAAACGTACCATAATGGCTAAAACGTTCTCTGGTAGCCTAAACGTTATGTAATGTCCAAAACATCTTTTGATAACAAAACGTCCTTTAATGCCCAAAATTTCCTCTGATACCTCAAATTTCCTATAATGCCCCAAACAACCTCTGATACCCAAAACGTCGTCTAATATACAAAATTTCCTCTGCTACCCAAAACGTCCTCTAATATCCAAAACATCCCCTGATACACAAAGCGTCCCTTATGTCCAAAACTGCCCCTGATACACAAAATGTCCTCTGATACTCAAAACTTCCTCAAATGTCTAAAACGTCCTCTGATATCTAAAACGTCCGCTAATGCCCCAAACTTCCTCTGATAGCCCAAATGTTATATAATGCCGAAAACAATCTCTGATAAATAATAATAATAATAATAATGTCGTAGAATAGGCTCCCGACGATATACTATATATAACTATTCGTTGAGGGATTATTCTATATTTCGAGTGCGTGGTAATCAGATGACCGAGGTTAGTTGAAAAAGGAGGGGGAGGGGCTGGAGAGGCATATTTATCTTCAATATACTTAAGAAGTGGAACGGAGCACAAGGATAAATAATATGGCTACCATTAATAAAATATAGTTTTATTAATTAAACTATCAAACAACACACGGAAAATGTTTACATAAACGGGGATTGAAAATGGGAGAAACACAGGAAATGAAAAAGGGTATGGGAATATCTGACTAATTTGAGGATTAAAATTTGGAGAGATTTAAAACGGCAAACAAACAAAAAGTAGGAAAGGTTCGCTAAACCATTTAAAGCACAGAGTTGCGTTGATAAAAGGTTAAATGATTAAAGGTAATGCTTAGCTTACGTAATTACAAGGTTGTCGTGCAGAGGAATGCGATGGGAAACAATCTTCGGTCCAACTGGCGATTTCCAGGAGAAAGGGTTCTTCGGGGGGTTGTCCTTAACGAGGGGGGAAGGATTGTCTTCGAGGAGTGAGAGCGAAGTGGGGCTTGGAAGTACAACCGATCCTTGTGATGGGATATCGGAGATGTTCTAGATGAACAATGGAAGTTATTGCTGTAACCAAGCGTTCTCTTGAAGAACGTTAAAAAAGGGGGAATTAAATTATCCTGACGTGATGTCTATGGAACGAGAACCGTTTTTTGACAAACGGGCTTAAAGAACAATGGCTGTTCTAATGGCGTTCTCTTCCTGAACAACAGGGGATGGGGGTGGGGGTGAGAACCGTTTCTTGTCGAATGGGCTCAAAGAACAATGGCTCTTCTAAAGTTGTTCTCCTTCTGAACAACAGGGGGGCCTTGTTGACTTGGCGTCTCGAAGGGCACGAACCTTGGAAATCAAGGGATATTGTCCTCTTCTGGACAATAAGGGGGTTAGTTCCTAGGTGCACAAGGGAGACCAGATCGGCTTGATGCCTGGCGAAGATAATCTGGATCTGCTTCAATTGGGAAAAGCTATGTTATAAATAGCCAGAGCCAGCCTTTTGTCGTAGGGGAAAATAGGGGTGGGGGACTTCGATGGAATGTCCTGGTGGCGCCTGGGAAAATATCTTATCTGCCCATAAGCCTAATTCAATCTGGCAAGATCGACGCATGGAGGCGAACGGAGGAGTGAACCTCTTTGATTAAACATTGGCTATAATGGCGATAACGCGCCTTCTACTTCCTCTCGCAGGATACACATGGGAGAGCATGTGTTTCAACATGTGATAGGGGCTGAAGCAATGCGGCCTCAGACCGTTCTATCACAAATAATAATAATAGGTATTTATAATGTGCCCCTCAAGCCTGTTAGCCCTCACAGAGCACAGGTTGTGTAGCGATCGTAGAGAAAGTTTAGAGGGGAGAGAAGGAGATTCTGAAGAGATGAGTCTGTAGGAAACGTATAAAAGTAGCAAGGGAGGGAGAAGATCGGACTACGACAGGAAGAGCATCCCAAAGTCAAGGAGCACAAACTGAGAAGAAAGAGTCACCCATTGAGCAAAGGACAGAACGAGGAATGTTCAGGATGGGAGCGAGGTTAGACCGGAGTGCCTGAGGAGATTGACGACGGGAGAGGGCAGACGAGAGATAAGGTGGGGACTCGAGGTTTAGGACCTTGTAGGTGATGAGAAGAATTTTATAGTAGGTACGTAAGCAAATAGGCAACCAGTGTAGCTCTTGAAACAGAGGCATCGAAGGAAAGAACCGGGCACGGCGAAGGAAGAGTCGGGCAGCATAGTTCTGAACTAGTTGTAGGGGGCGAAGTGACGAATAAGGAAGATTCACTAGAAGAGTGTCGTCAGCATAGAGGTGGAAGGACGGGCCCAAATCACGAAGAAGGGAACCAAGAGGTAGTAAGTAGATGTGAAAGAGGAGCGCACCAAGGACTGAGCCCTAAGGCACCCCAAAATGAATGGGCGCGGGCTCGGAGGAGAGGTTATCGAGCGCGACCGACAGAGTGCGGGGGGAGAGGTATGAGCGGAACTAATCAAGTGCAGTGCGCGAGAGACCAAGGAAAGTGTGAAGACGATCAAGGAGGACAGTGTGGTCGATGGTGTTGAAAGTAGAGGAGAGGTCTAGGAGGACTAGAATGGACGTACAACCCCTATCAACTGTTTTACGTAAACCGTCTGAAACATTAAGAAGAGAGGTTTCAGCAGAGTGCTTCGCTTTGAACCCTGATTGGTACATTTAATCGATATTGCAGTTAGAAATATGGTCATTAAGAAGAGAGATAACCATTCTCTCGATGACTTTAGAAAGGAATGGAAGCTGTGAGATAGGGAGATAGCTAGATGGTTAAGAGGGGTTAAGGTGTGTTTTTTACGGATAGGATGAATTGAGGCATGTTTAAAGCAAGATGAAACCAACCTTGTGGCAAGTGAAGTGTTAATAAGATGAAGAATCAATGGGAGGACAGCAGGGAGAATTTGGTGGGAAAGTTTGGGCGGAGAGACGTCCTTAGGGGATACAGATTTTTTAAAGCATGAGATCAGGGCAGTTACTTCCTCCGAGGACGCCCGAGTGAGGACGTTAAGCGGCAATGAGGTATGGTCAGGTAGAACAGCATGGGCTTGTCCAGACGACTGGGGTAGTATGGCGCGAAGGTTAATAACTTTATCAGAGAAAAATTTAGAAATAGTGGAGGAGTCGATCGGATGAGAGGTGGGGGAAATGGGGCTAGGCGAGGAAAGACGACATAGGAGACGAAAGTTAGCGTGAATGAGCCTCACGCGCTGATTTTAATTTGGAAGAATAAGTCGAAGTAGCAAGGTAAAAGGCAAATGAGAGGAAGTTCGTGTCCTGCCCACGGGAGCGTGCTTTACGAAGGGCACGTAAGACTTCCTTGAAAGAAAGAGTTCCATGGCGAATCAAGGGGCGCGGTGATGGCGGTTTGAAGAAGGAGTGATAAGTGAGGCGTGCACGTCAAGGCAGGCGAGTAATGATTGTTGTAGTGAGCTTAAGGTTTGGTTAGGTGAAGCAGTAGTATCAATAGGAGGTAGGGAAAAAACAACACCGTTAAAGAGAGTAGTAGTGTCAATTGACGATAGTCACCGGAAAGGAGTAGGATCTCGGGACGAGCGAGTAGGTAGGTGACAGGGAAAATATAATTTAAAATTGACCAAGAAGTGGTCGGAAATCGAATTAGAAAGGTCAGTTACTGTTAGATTAGATATACGAGTATGGAGGTTCAAGATGACTAAGTTAAGGATATTACCATGCATATGTGTTGGGGATGACACATGTGTAAGAGAGAAGAGGTCGATGGTGTCAATTAATGCGCGAAAAGTCTCATTGTGGCTAGGAAGATTGAAGTCACCGAGAATAAGGAGAGAACCAGTAGAGGATAGGTCGGGCAGTAGGTTACTGAACTCCTCAAGAAATAAGGCCTGAGATGAGCTGGGAGGGAGGTAAAGAACCACAATAATCAGAGCGGGCACGGCACGTGAGACAGCAATGAGAGCCTCAAATGAGGCTAGAGGGGGGTTTTGGGGGAGAAGATTCAGGGAGAAGGATGATTTGGAAATCAGTGCAACTCCACCTCCACGATGGTTCAGAGGAACATGCAGGAAAGAAAGATACCCGAAACATCTTTTAATGTTCAAAACGTCCTCTGATACCCAAAACGTCCTCTAAAGTCTTAAATGTCCTCTGATACCCCAAACGCCCTCTAATGTTCAAAACGACCACTGATACCCAAAAGCGTCCTATAATGTCCAAAACGTTCGCTAATACCCCAAACGTCCTCTAATGTACAAAACGTCCTCTGATAGCTCAAATTCCTCTTATGTTAAAACGTCGGATTATATGTAGATTACGGGCCTCAACCTTGTTTGGGATCCTTATTCAACATTAGGGGATGTTTGGGATCCGTACTCTACATTAGGGGATGTTTGGGGTCCGTATTCTACATTAGGGGATGTTTGGGATGCGTATTCTACATTATGGGATGTTTGAGATCCGTATTCTACATTAGGGGATGTTTGAGGTCCGTATTCTACATTAAGAGATATTTTGGATCCGTATTCTACATTAAGGGATGTTTGAGGTCCGTATTCTACATTAGGAGATGTTTGGGATCCGTATTCTACATTAGGGGATGTTTGGGGACCGTATTCTCCATATGGCCTTTTTAATTAGGTTTTTATAGCTTCCCTTTTAAATTTCAATATTTGAAAGGTTCTTCACCGAAATAAAATATTCTTCAATTGTTTTCTAATATATATATTTTTTTTAGCTTTTAAATTTTAATCAGTCATTTTCAAAGGAATATTTGAAGTAATAAACTCATCCCCTAAAAAATATATTTATTAATACATTTTTCATTTTTGTAATACCATTAGTTCAAAATATTCTCTTAATTAAACTTATAGTAAATATGACCTTTTATAATAACCTTTCAATTAATCAAAAGACAGCTTTTTTATATTAATGAGTGTAAGAAAAACTAGAAAACTAACCTAACTATTCAGTTAAATTAAAAAAATATATATTGAAGTTTGATTTATAAATTTTAGTTGTTTTGTATTCTTCATTTGGGCAAGAATGGGGTCTTTAATCTACATATGGCCAAAGTTGGGGTCAGTAATATACATAGGGCCAAAGTTGGGGCCAGTAGTATACATTGGGCCAAAGTTGGGCTACTTATTCTCCATATAGGTTACTTGGGGTCCATAATCTACATATGATCCAAAACCTACTCTGGAACCCAAAACATCCTCTAATGTCCAAATCGTTCTCTGATACCCAAAACGTCCTCTAATGTTCAAAATGTCCTTTGATCCACAAATCGTCATATAATGTCCAAAACGTCCTCTGTTCCGCAAAACGTCCTATAATGTCCAAAATGTTTTCTGATACCCAAAACGTACTCTGATATCTAAAACTTCCTCTGATATTCAAAACATTCTTCGATACCTAAAACTTCCTCTAATGTCCAAAACGTCCTCTGATAACCACAACGTTCTCTAATGCACAAAACCTCCTCTGATAGCCCAAATTTCATATAATGCCCAAAACAACCTCTGATAGCCTAAATGTACTTTAATGTCTATAACTTCCTCTGATACCCGCAAAGTCCTCGAATGTCCAAATTGTCCTCTGGTACCCAAAATGTCCTCGGATATTAAAAACGTCCTCTAATGTCCAAAACATTCCCTGATATCCAAAACGTCCTCTAATTCCCAAAATGTTCTCTGAAACCCCAAAACCTCCTCTAATGTTCAAAATGTCATCTGATATCCAAAACGTCATATAATGCCCAAAACCTCTTCTGATAGCCTAAATTTTCTATAATGCCCAAAACAACCTCTGATAGCCCAAATGTCTGCTAATGTCCATAACGTCCTCTCATACTCAAAATGTCCTATAATATCCAAAACGTTCTCTAATATCTAAAACGTCCTCTGATACCCAAAATTTCCTCCAATGCTCAAAACATCCTTTGATGCCCAAAAGTCCTCTAATCTCCAAAACGTCCTCCGATATTCCAAACATCATCTAATGTCCAAAATGTCCTATGATACCCAAAACATCCTCTAATACCTAAAACGTCCTCAAAATGTACAAAATGTCCTTTGATAACCCAAATCTCATGTAATGTCCAAAACGTGTATGATACCTAAAGCGTCCTCTAATACTCAAAACATCCTCTGATATCCAAAACGTCCTCTAATCTCCGAAATGTCCTCTGATGCCCAAAACATCATCTTATGTCTAAAAAACCGGTTCTAAAAAACAAAGTGATCGAAAAAAAAACACGAGATAAATAGGTTTAAACAAATCAAATTTACAAACGTCTTATGAACGACTCAATTTACATCCTTTGAAAGGACTCAAATTTACAAACATCTTTTAAATTACTCAAATTTACAAACGACCTTTAAATTACTCAAATTTACCAAAGATTTTTAAACAACTTAAATTTACAAACGTCGTTTAAATTATTTAAATTTACGAACCTCTTTCAAACGACTCAATATTACAAACGTCGTTTAAACGGGTGAAATTTAATTTAAAAATCATTTTTAAACGACTAATATTTACAAATGTCTTTTAAATGACTGATTTACAAAAGCCTTTTAAACGTTTCAAATTTACAAACGTCTTTTAAACAGATAAAACCTAAAAAGCCTTTTAAAAGATTAAAATTTACTAACGTCTTTTAAATTACTTAAATTTACAAAATTCTTTAAGTCGACTCAAATTTACTGACGTCTTTTAAACGATTCAAATTTACAAACTTCGCTTAAATGACTCACATTTACAAACATTGTTAAACGACTCAACTTTATAAACGTCGCTTAAATGACTCAAATTTTAAAACATTGTTAAACGACTAACATTTACAAACGTCTTTTTAAAGATTCAAATTTACAAACGTCTTTTAAACGACTCAAATTTACAAAGGAGCAAGAATCTTCACAGTCTGAATAAAACCTCTAAATCTTATCACAATAAGATGGAAGAAAAAGACAAAAGAAGGGATAAAGGAAAGGAGAGGGAGAGAATACTGAAAAATAGGGAAAAAGAGAATAAAGAAATATGAAAAATTTGATTATACATGAGCAAATAAGATAGAAGAGAGACAAAGGGAGGAATGAAAAAAGGAGAGCAAGAGAAAAAGAAACAAAGAAAGACTAAATAAATATGAAAAACGAGATAATACATGACCAAATAAGAGAGAAGAGAGACAATGGGGGGAATGAAGAAAAGGAGAGGGATAGAATAGAACCCCAAAACGAAAGAGAGGCTAAATAAATCCGACATAAGAAGAGCAACAGAGGAAAAAATAATAAAAAAGAGATGGAGAGATTAGAGAAAAAGGAAGAATGAGGGAATACAGAAATATGAAAAATAAGATTATACATAGTTAAAATTTTAAAATAGGAATAAATCTGAGTTACCATATGAACAATTTTATTTAGCATCATTTTATATATTTGCGGTAATTACAAAAATTCCGGGAAAAGGATCAAAATTATGAAAGCAATCGATGAAACAACATTCATCTTCTCCCCAAAATCTTGTGAATGGTAAATGAATTTAGCCGACTTCGAATTGATGACATTTTCTATTGGGTTGAGGAATAAGTTCTTGCAGTTTTATCAAATTTATTCATTACCATTAACAATTTTAGAAAAACTTCATTTTTAATTGATAACAATAGGCAATTTAATCAATAATGTATTCTCCATTGTTATTTACGACTTCATCCCAACGTTCAACTAGTTTGTCGATGTCTCTGCAATAGAAATCTCTGGATTTTAACTCGAAGAATTTGTCTAACCAGGTTCTTAATTCCACATCAGTATTGAACGAAATGCCGCGCAAATTGTTGGAGAGAGATCGGAACCGGTGGAAATTCGATGGAGCCAAGGCTGTCGAATATGGAGGATGCTGCAGGATTTCCCAATTAAGCGTTTGGATGGCGTCTTTTGTTATATTGGCAATGTGAGGACGAGCATTGTCGTGTTGCAGAAGGAATCTATAACGTGGATGAGGTCGCTTTTCACGAATAGCTTCGGCGAGTCGATACATTTGTTGAACGTAGAGTTCTGCATTGACGAATCTCGTTGTTCGCAAGGATCTCATAAATAATGATGCCTTCACAATCCCACCACACACACAGCATCGTCTTTCGTCGATGAATTCCTTGCTTTAATCGCCGAAGTGGTTTTTTATTGGGGCTAAACCATTGTTTCGATGATTCATGTTGACATAAACACACCACTTTTCGTCGCCAGTGATGATGCGGTGAAGAAATTTTTCCTTATATCCACGAGTAGCCTTGTGACGAGCAGCAAACCTGTGGCGATCGTGGAGCGGTAAAGTTTGTTGCTTTCGCTCAAAGTGTGCGGAACCCATACACCGAGTTTTTGAACTTACCCCATCAAATGAAAGTGATTCACTACAGTTTTCTGATCACACGTCAATTGTACAGCTAATTCTCTAGTCGGTTGATAAGGATTTTCATGAAGAAGGTCGTTCAATCGATCTTCATCCAACTTAATGGGACGACCAGAACGTTCTTCGTCATTAAGATTGAAATGACCGTTTATGAAACGTGAAACCTACCATTGAGCTGTCCTTTCTGATAAAGCATTTTCTCCGTACACAACACAAATATCGGGACGAGCTTTGGCTGCATTTGCATTGTTCCCGTCTCGATTGAAAATGAATAACAACAAGTGTCGAAATTGCGCCTTTCTTTCAACTTGACATTCCATTTTGAGGGTACAGAACAAAAATTAAATTAACACAACTTTTAAATAAACCGCAATGAATACGAGGGGTGGTCAATAAGTTTTGCAATTCGGATATAAGGAAACGAGATATGAGGAAAAGTGTTTTATTATTTTTCAATATAACTACCCTCGACTTCAATACACTTGCGCCACTTGTCCCTGAGGCTTCGAATTCCCGACAAACAGAAATCTCCCGACTGCTGTTCAATCCACTCCTGGACGGCGAGCTGGACATCTTCATCGTCCCCAAACCGGCGTCCACGCAGTGCAGCCTTGAGCTGGCGGAATAAAAAGTAGTCGCTGGGGGCCAGATCTGGACTTTAGGGAGGATGGTTGAGCTTCTCAAATCCGAACTCGCGCAGGGCAGCTTGTGCAACTCTGGCCTTTTGGACTTTGACGACGTTGAAGTCAATCATGTGGCGTGATTTTCTAGGGACCCAACGGGCAGAAACCTTGGTCATGGCCAAATTGTCGTGGATGATGTTGATAACACTTCCATATGATATTCCAAGTTCTCGCTCGAATTCTTCGACCTTCACCCGTCGATTTTCGAGAATCATCCTCTCCACACGGGCCATATTGTCCTCGTTGGTCACGCCTGACAGGCGTCCTGAACGAGAGGCATCTTCAAGGGACTCACGACCATGGCGGAACTCCCTATTCCAGCGAATAATGGTTGCATAGGAAGGGGCGGTGTCGGTGTACACTGCAACCATGCGTTCATAGATCTCTTTTGCATTCTTGCCTTCCTTGGTCAAAAATTTGATCACTGCGCGGTGCTCAACCTTCTCCATTGTTGAAAAATTTGTGACTGACGATCTGCGATCAGCTAATGCTTCTTAAATAGACGAAGCAGGAGCGTGCGGTTGCAGGTCCTGACTTGTCATAACTTGTCCTAACACCCCCACAAACAGCCATCCCCCTTCCTCTGTTTTGCCCTGCCGATTCGCTAAACTTGTTGACCGTCCCTCATATTACTCAACTTCAAGACGTAGCCTAAGCAAAAGCCTAATAGTCTACGCTCTTAAGAGACGTAGCCTAATCTTTACAAATTTTGCTCTCATTATTTATTATTGTTTCTTAATATGTGCACAAATCACGTCAACAAAACTTAAATCAACACAACGTTAAAAAAACGCTAGAACTTATTCCTCAACCTAATATATCCCTAAGGCAGCAATGGCCTCGCCACTTCCCTTTACGGGGGGAGCTTGCGCTTCGCTACTAAGATTAATTTTTCTGAACTTCACCATTTGTAATTCTTTGGGTTTTAAAAGAATTCACAAAATTTCGATTCCCTATATTTATTTCTGAACTTCACCATTTTGTCTTTTGATATTATAAAAGAATTATTAGAAATAACTTTGTTAAAAAAACATAAGTCATAACCAAACTAAGATGAAATTATTATTTAAATACTCAAAAAATTCCCCTTCTTAAATTATAGAGTTAGTGATGATGATGATGACTAATACTAAAAAAATCTCCTTCTTAAATTATAGAGTTAGTGATAAACAAAGAAGGCATTTTTGTATTCTCTCCTTTACGGATGCGGAGTCAAACAAACAATGATATTTTTTTCATCCTAAATTTGTTTTTATTCTAAACAAATTAAACAGAATAAACGCCACTTTATTTACCAATTATTATGAACAGGCATTATATACATAGTCGAGTCATGCTTAAAAGTAATAAGGGTATTGAAATATTTCAAGAGGGACGTTAAACAAAAGAAAATTCATCTGAAAAGTTAAAGGTGAATAATTTTAGAATTTTATATGCCCCCTGCTCCCCATTATATGTTTTATAGGCTCTATATCTGATCATTAAGTTAAGTGGCTCATAACATACGGTAGCTCGAGTACCACTGATACCAGTGAGGATGTTCACCTTCAAGTAGTATTTCTAAAGTGAGAAGGCATAGCGGTACTACGCTTTTCCAATAGATTTTTCCTATCATTATTTTATCACATGACTTTGCTATTACCGACTATGTTTTATTCGATAATTTTCCAAGCTTGCTTCAGTTTTTCTTTTAGATGGTTGCTAAAACATTTTCTGTGATCGGACAAATTTACTCCTAGATATTTGATATCTACAACTTCTATTCCGTTTACTTCATCAGGTTTTTCTTTACAGTTGTAAACCATACAGAAGATTTTTCTGGTATTAACTTCCAGTCTACTTTCTTTTGATACTCTTATCAGTATTTTAATTAACTGTCTCATTGTACTGACAGAGTTAGCTATAGCAAGACCATCCTCGGCAAAGAAATGAGCCGGAATTTAGAAATCTTCGTTTCTGAATCCCAACTCTTTTTCGTAGTTTTTTTTTTAGAATGATGTTTAGAAGCCTTATAAATATCTGAGGTGAGCCTGTACATCCCGTTCTAATGTCACTAGTTACCTCCACATCATATATTTTTGAGTTGTTGTTATATAAACTAGTTTCATCCCCTAAGTATAGCCTACTTATGATGTCAATTACTTTAGGGTCACACTTGTAGTATTTAAGTGCTTGTTTAACTGAACTTCTTTTAACAGTATCAGAGGCCTTGGCAAAATCTACGGCTGTTATGACCAGCATCTTTTCATTCTATAGCTTTCACCAATGGAGTAGTTTAATATCAATACATTGTCTTCTAATCTTCTGCTCTTTGTGAAACCTGCCTACAGTTCATTTATTGCTCAATATAGCTCTAGGTTTTGTATTATTTTGCTCTTTAATAGGCTCATGAATAGTTTATACCCCACATTGGTAGTGCTATTGGTCTGAATTCGCTGACTTTTGGTTTACCTTTTTTTGGTAATAGTACCGTTTGGGATTTTTCCAAGCAATTGGTGTTGCAGTTGTTTGGATCATCTTGTATGTACTTAACAGTTGGGTATCCAAACAAGTTTCGTTTTCTCCTAACCATTTTACTATCTCAGCTTTGATACCATCTGGTTCTAGCTGTTTCCCATTTTTCAGTTTTCTTATGTGTTGTTGAAGTTGTATGGTGTAAAACTGTTAAGCGTCATGGGCCCTATGTTATCTCAAACAATCCTACCCCTTATTGCGTCAAAATGTTCTCTTACTGTTGCTTGAATAATGGTTCGATCTAATTCACTTCTATCATATTGTAGAACACTTACATTTGGGCCATTTACTATACTTTCCCTCACTGCATTGAAATGTTCTAGCAGATGTGAGAAATTCACATCATCTCTCCTCTCATATTCTACCCTGGCTATTCTGTTAGGAGCTTGGTGACATCTTTCATATAGCAAAGAAAGTAAATGATGTGAACTAAATACGCTGGAATCATTCCTAAATGATACGAAAGAAGAAGATTAAAAAAAATAAAGGCGCAGAGGTTAGGAGGGAGAAATTGGCACACTGACTCGAGTAACGTGGAAAAAGACGTTTATTTAATGACCTCCCGGTCTCTCCCATATAGGAGGGGTGATTTGGAGTTTTACATGGGATCAGGTAAATACCTGTATCTATATTAGGTGATTCAGGTTTAGTGGACCGAAATGATTTTTTAATAGTTGAGGGATATTTGAAGGTGGTTAAGTTGGGAGATACTACGGGGTCATATCCTTTGAGCAAGGGGGAATATGGAAGGGCTAAGCAATTCTTTTTACATACAGGTTTTTTCTTTTGAGAACGGTAGAATATTACCCTAGCTTTAGATAGGCTTTCATTAAATAAACGTATTTATGAACATAAATGGGATATTCGTAGAGTAAGCGATGCTTCTAGTATTTTCACCCATGTGAAAAACACCAACCACATAATTTATTTCTCGAGTGCCCAAATAATTTACCAATGTAACGATTTTAATAAAAGAAAAATTATCGAATCTAAATTAATCAAAGAAATCCCAAACTCTAATCTGTCCGAAGGTCAACACAACTGTAGCCGCTGTGTCGACCTCATTTTAAAAAATATTGTTAATCACCTAAAACTAACACCTCCTGATTAATGTCAGTTGCCGGTTTCTGTATATTTTAGTATTTCTGTTTTCTTTGTCAATGTCTCTCAGTTAACGGCTGATGATGGTATGGAAAACTTCATACCGAAACTAGTTCTGGTTCAATAAACTTCGTGCTCAAAACGTGGTTTCATTGTACATATATATATATATATATATATATATATATATATATATATATATATATATATATATATATATATATATTATATATATATATAGCTTTGGGGATAATAGGCGTGATCGCTTGGCAACGTTTGGTTCTGCATCACAACACGATGGTAATATGAAGAGGAAACATATGTACCATTGGATTATTACCATGCTTGATTGGGGGTTTGTATAACTCATAGTATTTAATGAGGATTGATCTACTGCAGAGCTTGTTGAAATTGAAAAGATGAGCAATTACTGATAGAATACTGTTACGTCCACAAAGCGTGAATGTTGGGGTCAAGAAAAAGATTGTAATTTGGCAGGAGAGGAATGTTACTCTCATGTTGTTGTTGTTGTTGTTGTAGATCATCGCATGTAACGGAGAGCTGAGATCACTAAGCTTGTTTCGACCGGGAACCTTGTTCCGATGGTGGGGTACATAACGTTCAAGTACTGAGAGTTGGGAAACAGAGATGCGACATCTTTTGTTTATGTTCCCTCAAGAAGTTTCCCTAAATATCATTCTCCTAGCAAATAGGTTCACAACCGTGTGCCTGGTTTCCCTATTATCAGTGGTAAGAGAAGATGCCACTTTGAAGAATGAGAGAGTTACACTATACAGTGGGAGACTTGCGCAATCCACCTGGAAAAGATGCTTGATTAGGGAGGGATGAAGATTTATGAGATCCGGTAGAAGAGATATGCGCACCTGATGCTGAGCGTCCTTTGAAGCTGTCTCGTAACGTGTCGACAGTGGCCAATCTTTGTGAGAGATTTGCGAGCTCTGATAGGGAACAATGATTTTTCTATCCACTTTCTGAAGTGCTGTAAGGGATTCTTTGTAAAGTCAATTGCAAGGTGGATTAGGATCAACAATGAAGCCTCACAAATTAGTTTCATATAAATCCTATGAATTCTTGAGATGAGCACTAAAATAATTATGCACATACAAATAATCTAATAAGTGTATAGCAGTCTTCATAAATAAGAATCACTCGTTGTGTAAATAATATATAACGTATAGCTTTCGTCCATTGAAATGATAAGATAAAAGTGCATTAAAGACGGAATAAGTTCAACAATGAAGCCTCACAACTGAGTATCATGTGAATCCTATAAAGGCTTGTAAAAGGCACATAAATCAAACATTGAAATAATATACCAGACTGTAATAATGAATTAATGTAAGACAAAGAAAATACTTGTAAATAATGTAAAATTACAATTTAATATTCTATGTATCAATTTAAAGTAGAATATTTTAAAATAAGGTAAGTGAAGTCGTTGTGCTCCCACGCGAAAGTACAAACATACATACATACATTAGGAAACAGGTGCAGCCGAGAGTCTGAGTGTAGAGATAAACAGAGCCGGTGGAAACAGCTGTTCTCACGGAATCTGATTTCACGAAACAAGCTCCGCCTAGAAGTCTTAGAGGAGAACAAACTCACATTCCCTTTGATCCGATAAGCTCCGCTCCGCGTTCAGATGATGGAAGCGGAGCTACGTCCACTTAATTGGCGTTAGTATAAATAAGCGGACAGAAACATACAACAACCTCAATATTGTTAGTATAATTATTAGTATCACAAGTCAGTATCTCGCCCTCAATCCGTCTGTCTATGGTCCCAACAACCTGACACAGAAGGAGACTTACAGGAAACACTGAGTTCTTAACACTGATCGTCAGCCAAAGATTTGAGCACACAAACGAACCACGGAAAACTCAACAATTTCACTTGCCGGAACTGAGGTAGCCTTAAGCCAAGATTAAAGCCTACAAAACCGCTATTTTTCTTTCGAGTCCTTCCTTCTTCTAAGCATCAACCAGGTTACGATTCAAACCCAGCCTGCAAGCGGATTACCAAAAAGAACACTTTGGAGTGAGACTAAACTCGACTGTAAAGTTGCCTTACCCACTCTATCAAATAAATTGGATCATTCACCGGAACCCCTATCCCTTAATGATGGAAGTCACCCTTTCCAATTGTGGGCTTCGAGAATTCCCGGCTGTTTGAGAAATTTCTCCCTTTGGCGACCTAATGTAAGGGCAACTTCTATATAGCCTCTTGTGTGAGAGCTGCAATTGAGAGCTCGTAAGGCAACCATAGAGAGTTGCTTAAGTGGAGTCTCCGCGGCTAGCTTATCAAGTGATTTTGAATGTGAGGAGGAAGGTTCTGAATGAAGAATTCCATTAGAAACTCGAGGTTTACACTATCTTTTAGTGTCTCCTCAATTTCTTAGGAGCTACTCAAAGGAAACGATGGGATAGCTAAGTGAAACCAGCCAAAAGTTCCAATTTTTCAATCCGTGATTGAGTGAAGGCTTAAAAAATGGCAGCTTGGAGGGATTGATAGCTTAAATTTGTGTGGTTTCTTAGAATGGACGGAATTCGTTTAATTACTGCGTGTGGCAGTGCCTGCACCAGGGACTTGAGTTTCTGGGTCTTACCTGTTACTCTCTCCAAGGAGAAGAGTAGCTTGATTTGGGTGGACTACGAGTTGGGCGAGGCAGACTGAATGAAATCGGATAAGAAAATAGCACACGTTGTGCTTACCAAGATAGGAATATTGTGGCGATCCATTGTTGTTGCGATTCAGTTCTTTAGAGTTGTCTTTGCAAAGTTCTTCCTGCGTGAGGGAAATTAGATTAACAACCTGGGTGAATAGTGCGTGGGAAATTTGAGTGTAACACCGGGTAAATCTTACATGAAAATATTTATGTCACTCAAGAGTTATCAACTTGTAGTTAAGGAGTGGCTGAATTTTTGTAGCTTGTGTGAAAGTAACTCTTGGGCCACGTTCTCTGTTCCTCTCCCTTTCCAATTCTCCTTTTCCACTTTTTTTATTCTTTTGACCCAAGTGCTTTACAGCTTATCTACTATAAATTAATCAAAGTTCCCCCTTTTCCATACAGATTGAAAAAAATTAAATCTTTGCAACAACCGTTTAATAACAATATTAAATATGACTACTTTATAAATAATTTGATACAACTTTACAAATAATTTAACGGCATTGACTTGAGTATTCTACTAGTTCATGAATCTTGGGTTGTGTTCAAGGCATATAAAGAATGGAGACTGGATGGAGGTCGTGCTTGGATCCTGAAGGAAAAATCTGGGGGAAATTGATCGATACTTTAATTAATATAGGCGAGCATAGCCGGCCTGTAAAACGATGAAAGTTAGTAATGAATGGCTATGAAAGTATCCCTAAAGAGCTAACTTTGATTTTGAAATGTCAAAAAGACAGAGGAGAAGTTAAAATTTTCAATGATTTGATGGGCGTTTCTTAGTGATGTCACGATACGAAAAGATGTCTTCATGTGTGCACACTCCGAAGAATATTTATAGCTGTGCGTCCAATCTATTTAAGGGATTGCAAAAGGAATGTTTATGGCCTTGAATTAAACATACTTTACAGGAAAAATCTATCCCAAATATTTTTTGCCGGAAGCGAAAAATTCCGATGATTGCGTAAGAAAAGTGTTGTCGGAAAATTAAGTGTCAGATAGTGCCACTTGTTCTATGAGGCGAGTGGAACACAAGATATATCGATCTATCTATGTATATTTAGAGAGAGAAAGATAGAGGGAGAAAGAGAGAAAGATAGAGAGAAAGAGAAGAAGAAGGAAGAAGAAGAAAGAAGAAAGAGAGAGAGAAGAACAAGCATAGACATTGAGAGAGAGAGAGAGAAATATATAAAATAAAAATATTGAAAGAGACTGTTTCGCCCGAAGCGCAATTTAAACATGAAAATTTTAAAATAATTTTCGCCAACTCAATGTAAATATGTTCATGCTCGAGCTTTTTCTCATCTATGCATTGTCAGCAGAACAAACAAACCCATCAATCGGCGAGAATTTTCGCCTATTCGAGATCATATTGTTAATTGCCAAACTGAACTTCTTTCGATGAGTTTAAAATAAGAGTGTACAGGGTTATACAACTCCAGGAGTCCTTGGATCAATTTATATTAAGTCCCTTAGGCAAAATCTTAACAACGAACTCTTTGCCTTTCGTCTCTACCTCATCTAAAAATCAAATATTTTTTCTCCCTCTGCCTTCTTTTTTCCCCATTTTTGCTCTCCACCTCAGTCATTTATATCCCTTGCTTTCGAGTGAACGGTAATATTTCCATCTCTGTTTCAGTTTTTCTACCCATTCATAATGCATTTCTTTGCATTTTTTTAGTTATTATTCCAATTTATGATGTTACTTTAATATTTTATTATTAAATATGGATCATATTTTCAACATTTGTTTTTTATTAGCGAAGTCTTATTATAAGATAATTTTTTGTTTTATTTCCAAATATTGGAAAATACTACAAAGAGTCCGTGCAGAATGGATTAACGCTTTAGAAGGGCTTCAGTTTAAACAATTTTTAGGATATTTCATATTTAGATGCTTTTATAGAATTCATTCAGTTGTTAAAAATAAATAAATCTTGGAATGAAATGTTTTGATTTACTGCCGGGTAACTTTTGGCCACCCTTGTATTATTATTTGATGGGAAATGGATGTTCGGGGAAACCTTAGTTATAAATAAAGTAGATAGGGCACACACCAATAAATTAAATTAATTTATTGGATTTCTTTTACGTTATTGTAGTATTTCAAGCAGTAGTGTTGAAACATTTTGACACTGGTTTGTTTCAAAACAAGGTTGCGAAGTTTCCCCCAATTTTTATTTTTCCAGCTTAATCCTCATCATCATCACTAACTCTATAATTTAAGAAGGGGATTTTTTGAGTATTTAAATAATATAATAAGGGTATATATAAGCTAGTAAAAGGTAAAGGACCGCCTCTAAAAAAGAAATCACCAATGAGCAAGTAGGAGAGGGACGGGTAAATTCGCATTAAGATTTAGCTATAACAAAATTAGCAAGGTCAAACCGAGAGGCAGAAAGAGTCAAGAACAAAGCCAAAAAAGTTAAAACGATTAAAGGATAAAGCGATAGTCTAAAGAGAGAGATTACGAGAGACACGACAAGTAAGCAGATACGTATGGGAGAGGAGCAAGAAGAAAAGAAGAGAAATAAAATAATGTTAATACAAAATCAACGCAGTCAACATTCAGGAGTCAAAATGTAGAGAATCTATTACTCCCCCCTCTCGTGCATCCGTCGTGATATAGGCCTGGCGAAGCCTACTCACTGACCGCGAACACCTCGAGACGCTTTGCTTGCCCCGTTTGATTAGGCCAATTTGAAGAATGCAGTTAGAATTTTTCTGTTTGCGTCCTTTCTATGTCCTTTCTCTCGCACATAATACGAATTCACCTCTGCGCCGAAGCCTACTACCAGAACTCTCGGCGCCCCTATACTCTTGACCCGCAAAATAAATTCGCTCTTCCCCACCCCCCTAAGACAACCGCTTTCCTTCTTCACCGTCGCTGAAAGAACTTAAGTAGGTTTTCCTTCAAGAATGGTTTAAATTTCCATTAATAACCTTCAAATGCTGTACCAATCAAATTTATGAGTATCAATGCCTTTAAGCAATTTGTGCTACTAAAAAAGAACCAACTCTACACTAAACAATAAAAACTACACTTAACAATGTGTTTCCATTATTTTGTCCTTCCACTGTATAAGAAATCGTCATTGTAAATGTTACTAATTCTTCGTTTTGTAATGATCTTAGAGTCGGTGTTAACTCCATCTGAAACTAAGTCGAGTACTTAGAATATTAAAGATAGAAGTATTTAGTATTTATTAGTTTGCTTCAATAATTATCGAGTAGCTTGCTTATAGCCATACGTTCTATATTAAATTCTGAAATCTGCCTGCTTGGAGTGTGTTAATTTTCTTTTTAAGACCTTTCTAAGTATATTTTAGTGATGAGAGACTAATTAGACTGTAGCTCTTTAGTATTTCCGTCTTCGTTTTCTAAATACGTGCCAGTGAAGCGTTGAACTTAATGGAATTTTATTTTTCCCTTAAATATTTTCTAAACAGTCAATTAAATCAGCAGGTCTTAGTTCTTATAAAACCACCAGATATGAAATCTTTTCCAAAGTGGTAATTTTTTAGGCTCTTAGGTAAGTACATACCTTCTTACTTGTCTAAAAGTTGGAATTCCTCCAAATTTACAGAAAATTTGGTTGTGTAGAAAGTAGTAGTTTAACCCAGGGAACTCGTTGACTATTCCTTGAGGACATCACCAAAGAACTCGCGGACCATTTCTTTGGTGTGTGATGAGATAACAGAGGAGCATCGATACCAACCCCTAAACTCTTCATCATGTTCGATCATATAGGCATCAAGTAATCATAAGTTCTGTATGGAATTTTCCAATATTTTTAATCATATTTTTTCTGTTTGTGACTGTATTCTGATGTTTTCTTTTAGTATTTTCATTCTTTGGCTTCTAAATATTAAGTGTTTCTTTGGTAATATTTCCTTGTTATCATTATAATCCTGTTTACTAAATTCGTGCTATGAGTCTTTGATATTTCAGTAACTGTATTAACAACGTTGTTTGCTGTTATTTCTCTAAATGTGGCATCTCCGCTCATTTCTCTCCTGCTACTGAAAGGATTATAGTAATCTCACTTATTTTTAGTCGCATGCGATTTTATATCTCCCTATGTCGGTCGGTCCGTCGGTCCGTCGGTCCCCGTTTTGTTTTTTTTTGTTTTAGTAATAACATTGCAACTTTCGGTCGGTTCTAATGAAATTTGAAACCCTTATGTTGTTTTAGATTCTCTTTCGAATGATATAATTGCCAAGGTTCTCCTAAGATCAGCCAGGTAATTATTTTGTTTTGGCAATAACATCATTACTATTCGGCTGATTCTACCTAAATTTGAAACTCTTATGTTGTTTCCCATTTCCTTTCAAATGATATAATTTACAAAGTCTTCCCAAGGTTAGTCCTGGAGTTATTGAAAGTTTTGAAGGTCGTAGGGTCATAAATCAGAATAAGTGAGAGCACGCGACTTGGATAAGCATACCTTGTTTGTTAAAGAACTTTGTCTTGTTGTTGCTTGCCAGAGACAAACACAAACACAAAAAAATAGTTTCTTTTGTATATTTGACACAATTTACTAACGATAGTTCTATCATGGAATTTTTACGTTGGCTAAACTTATTTACTAGTGTAATGTATAAGGATGTTTATTTAACTTGTAGTGTCTCGTTTGAGAGAACGAGTTCTCCTTGTTATGAGTTTGGTTAATTCTTGTTTTAATATTTTTCGTTTCTGTAATTTGTGATTTTTACCAGTAGTTAAATAACAGATAAATATGTTTTTACTGAAATATTTCTTCCTATAGAGTAAGCAATCTATCTTATTTTTTTTCCAGGTGGTACCATCAGTGTTGAACTTCTGCAAAGTCTGGTTTTGAAGAAATTCGACATGTAGAAAATTTCCCCTTCTGCAAATTCTGCTAATCCTTTTCTACGTTTATTTGAGTTTATCTTCTGATCAACTATCCTCTTTCTTCACCAATGATTTACCTGTCTATGTGTATTCGGTCAGGACTGTTGCACAGCTCCATAGAAAGCCCAAGCTTCATCTTAGATGTGGATGTTTAAGCTTGGGTTAGTTTTAGGCAATATTTAATTGATATTTTAATTAATAGTTCGATTAATCTATCGGATATTCCTTTTATTCCCTTTAGGAAGGCGGTTTGTGTCCTTATTCACTTTTGTCGTTCTTTCTCCTTTGTCTTTATTTTCGTTAAAACAAAATGATGTTTCATCCTCTCCACTAAAATTATTCTCGTTCATGAAGCGTCATTTATGAGTGATATAATTTGCAAGGTCTTCCCAAGGTTAGTCCAGGATTTATTCAAAGTTTTGAAGGTTGTATGGTCATAAGTCGTCAACTCTTGACACTTACTTTCTTTTGTCCTTCGAGGTTTAGCTGCCTCTACTCAAGGGGAACTCTAACAACATCGAGTATTAGTATTAGTGGTGGTTCTCTAACCTACCTTTATTCAGGCGGGATTCAAACTGGATAATGAAATCGACATAAAGGTAAGTATGACAATGGATAGTGAGCCCGAGGGCACCATGTGCCGTTCTCTTTGTGGGGAGGTGCCAGGAAGTATTATGTTTTGCTCCCTGGGCAGAGGGACTAGTTGCGCGTCAGAGGTATGTGCATAGAGATACCTATCGGCAGGTTTACTTGGGACAGAATGTGTGTGTGTGTTTTGTGTTGTGAAAGGGAAGAAAAAAGTGTTATAATTCGCGATGTGTGTGATGATAAGTGTAAGATCTACCCAACCCAGTACAGGCCGGAGCACAGAGCGTCCATCATTCGGTACACGTGCGCTGAAGTTTGTGTCCGCTCATGCCGGGATCGAATCCGGTACAGCGACGTTAACAGACCAACGCCGTATCCACTCGGCTAGCATGAGCTCTTGCGATATCAAGTGCGGTTCGCCATTGGCTAAAGCTTTAATTTGACATGAATTGACAGGGGCTAACAAAATATCATCATCAGCAGCATCATCATCATCAGCATCATCATCACTAACTCTATAATTTAAGAAGGGGATTTTTTTGAGTATTTGAATAATAATTTCATCTTAGTTTGGTTATGACCTATGCTTTTTTTTATCAAAGTTCAGAAATAAATATAAGTATCAAAATTTTTCTGAATTTTTTAAAACCCAAAGAATTACAAATGATGAAGTTCAGAAAATTTATAAAAATTTAAACATGGCTGCTTTTTTTTAGATTTTAAATTTTAATCTTAGTAGCGAGGCGCAAGTTCCCCCCCCCCCGTCCCGTAGGGGGAAAGTAGCGAAGCCATTGCCTGGTTTGTATTATTATTCTGCGACTGAACGCCCGTACTTTATCTATTTTTTGTACGTCTAAACACATAAAATCGTTTCAATTTACTTCATTTTGTTTGTAAAGTTTCATCCGTAATGTTATTACGTTCTCCTCATGCATATCTATAGACTCGTATTAGATCCATACAACCAATATACGTCGAGTGAATTTAACGATGGCTTAAAAGGATGCATAAACTGCTAAATTTAGGGTTCAATTCTTTCGTTATATGTAAAAGAATCTGTCATTCGTTCACATTCAATGTTATGCTGAATTTCAAAAGCAGACTCCAATTTGAAAGTCTTCTCAAGTAACGAAACAAAATCTCTGAAGATATTAGAAATCTCATACATATTAAAACCTTTGAAAAACATCAAATCTCATAGAATAGAGGTAGTATATATAAAAGACTTTGACCCACAGTAATCACTAATCTATCCTTTTACATATAGATTCAACTGTCTTTTAACTCTGTGATGCGTTCCTCGAAGTACAAACTCAGCAGAAATCGATACCACTCTATACTACCGTGAATTGTTATGCATTCCATGAGGGTCATATTTAAATATCAATGATTTAAAATGATAATCAAATTAGTTTTAGGATTATTACATACTTAATTGGTTAATTTATCTTTTTATTGAATAAAAAGTTATTTCTGTGCCTAGAAATTAGTTAAGTTTTGTCTTGTATTTACCAAGAAGAGCCTTGGAGTTGAATTGGAAGATGTAATTTATGTAGCACTATTATTCATCTCATTCAACAGTAAAACTGATTGCAGTTGTATTAATACTGAGACAATGGCACTGGTAAAGGGTAATTTTCATCTGTAAATGATCTTTTGAAGTTAGAATTCAAAAATGTTTGCCGTGCGCTTCATTCAAAATCCTCCTCGTAAAATCAGTAGACTCAGTCATGCATAAGTTTAATGTACCCTTCAATTAAAACAGTGTTAGTCATAAATCTCTTAAAGAGTCCAATTTTTATATTTTTCTCCAATATCTGACTAGGGTAAATAAATATCCCTCTACATTTTTCGCATCTAAGCGTTATGAATTTTATTTTCGATTCTTTTGTTGAAAATTTGCTTTCTTCTATTTCTCTATCTATAATCAAGTACATGATGTTATCTTCTGTGCTTTCATCTACTCCTATCTCTATTGGTAATTTAGAAATATAAGATGCGTTAGGTATTTGAGAACGCAAATTTGAAAACACAACTTTTGCCAGCCATAAATAATCCTGCTTTATCTTCTCTATTTTTTAGCTCAATCAATTCAGCTTCTAACCTGAAACTGAAAATGAATAGCAGGCCATCTCTTTCACTTAAACCCCCAACTAGGGCCATTTATAGATTTCCACCTTCTCGAACGTGACTAAGTTCTTCATGTTCGAGGTGAGAAAAGAGCTACTGCCTTCTGATGTAGATGTATCATCCATAGCAAAGAGACAAAAGAATTCACAGTGGTCAAACATCGCCAGGACAGCCGAGATAGTCAAGCAAGACCAGGATAGCATCAATGACGACCTCAGCGTGTCGATTAAGGCCCTGAATGATCTTGGAAAATCAGTAAGCGTTTGCGTAGGACTCTAGTCCCCCTCAACCATGACTAGCTATCTAGAATGTTCACGATCATGTCGGCACCTAATAATGGCTTCATAGTTCTCCAGATTTAAACCCTCCAGATTACCACAAGTAGGGTATTGTTGAGGCAAGCCTAACCTATGCCCCCACCGAGGCAATGACTATGTAAGGGTTGCCATCGGAGACGTTATGGCAGACATGAGTTATAACTACTTGGTCTAGCTATAAAGATGCTTCCGAGGGCACCAAAATAGGATTAAAACGGGTTAGGCGTGGTTGATAGTGATTGTTCTGTTCTCAAATTGTTTATCCTCAAATGCTTCACTCATCCTGTACTTCTTTGGTTGAATCGCTCTCTTCAGCCGGAGCAAACCTTCTTCAAATTCACTTCTTGTTTGTGGTAAAACTTTCTTCCACACTGTTTTAAGTAGTTTGTAAAGATCTTTTTTTATCACTTAAAATTTGTTTAAGTTTTGGGGTATTTGATGTTTTTAATATTTGGACCAAATATGGACTAAACCTTTCAACTGTCGTTATTCTAAGTCGACGTAAATTGACCGAGCGTAAAACTGAGTTGTTCACCCCTATTTATATTCTTTCAATCCTCTAACTATTCAAAGTTAAACTATCTTATTTGAATTCATAACTATGATCTCTTTTCGTTTTGAGTGGTTTAGTTGTACTCCTGCACCTTAATCACACAACTATTATAAAGAATGTGTATTGTTAATTTAGTTTCTCCACTCTTCAAGGAGAATGAAGTTTTATTTAAAACTTTAATTAAAATGCTTCCTTTAGCCATGTTTTCAACAAAGTCCAACCTAGAAAAGTAAGTTATAGAAGGTGATTCAAAAGAAACAATCAAAATATAGCGGTCTCTAAATAATGCTCCATGATCAGCAATGTAAGATATTATGAACTGTTTTCGGCTAAAATGTGATAGTGTTCTTTCAAGAGCAACGTGTTCTTATTCTTGCATAGGAATTCAAAGGAAAGAGCATGCAGTAACACACCATTCAATCCAACGAAGTTGTACGCAGACACTATTTAAGCTAAGTTTACTAAACTTTGCCACTTTGATATTTTTCAATATCTTATTAACATGTGAAAAAATCGTTTACCTCATGATATTCTGATTTCCACACAAGCAGATGGAAATTTCAACACTGGTTGTTTGTTTTCGTGACACAGGAAGTGTCCCGAAGGAAACAAAGTGGACGATGCTCTTTGCTGACGTAAGCAATTCTGAAAATGTACAGGAACGCTTATTATCCCCCCTCCCGCGCAAATCTCAGCAAATTTGCATCTGAGGTGGAAATGGCTTGCTCAAATGGACATGAAAGTGCAAAAGGAGTTACACCGGCATTCCTATCTTATCCATGTGGTTCAAAGACTGAAACAACCAGACTCAGGAGAACCGGTTACATTACTGGCAGTACTTTAGAGATTTGTTGATTACACTGGATTAAAAAAAAATCTTTGTAAGTCGTCTAAGTTTTGTCAACTGATTTAGGACAATTTTTGCACCGCTAAATTCGAAAATGAAATACTTTTCCTTCGATCAGGTCAGTTTTATTTTGTGCTAAGTCAATTTAAAAAGAAAATCCGATCTTATCACTTAATCGATTCCATTTTTGTGACATCTTCGGTTGATTTTTTTTAATATTTCTTATCTGAAATAGGTTTTTAAGATAAAAAAATCTTTCTCTAATACGATTGATTAGTGTACATTGAATAGTAGAAATTGTTGAAGGTAAGTACATGTAAATTGACTATATCATCATTGTTGATAATTTAGGGCATGAACTTTCATTTCTTCAAACTCCTAGAATGCTCAGCGGTACCTAGATGAGGGTGGAGTAGTGAAAATTCTTACAGAATACCAAACAAGAACGATAATCATGTTATCTACAGAAGGATTTTCCTCAAAGAAACGCCAATAGCAGTTTAAATTACGAATGGTATTTCCCATTACCAAACTACGTTTACAGACAAGTTTGTAAAGGGGTCTTTGCTAAAATATAAAAATAATTGCTTAATATATAATGCGAGATATTTTTAATCGTGTCTTGCCTTATTTCACGTGTCCATAAATGCCACGAAATATAAGACTAACAAATTCAGAGAAATCGCTGATCACCCGAAGTATTTCTGACGTCCTTTCGATCGTGAAATTATCAAAAGAGTTGGTTCAGGACGCAAAGACTTGGAAGTTATACATAAGGAACTCCATCATCAATCTCAGAAAAGACCAGGGGAAGAGACGAAGCATCACTCAACGAGATATAAGGAAGATAAGAAGACACTTAGGAAAGAGATAAAGAGATAGGATCGACCAGCGTTGTCATCTTTGAAATGGCTGAAGTTGAACCTGCGTTCAGAAATACTACGGGTCATTAAAGTGATGTTCCGAATGCCCAGCACATCTGTAGGCCCCCTCCGGGGCATCCAGAGTTGCACGGCATTCGTCAGTGAACAGTACATTGCCGAACTTTATCTTCATGTACTTTTTGGCCCAGACTTTACCGTTCTCTATAAAGTTTGGCAATGTACTGTTCACTGACGAATGCCGTGCAACTCTGGATGCCCCGGAGGGTTGGGACAAACGTAGGGATCCTTATGGAATTCCTACTCACCTTCGACTACGGTGCCAGCAAGGTCCTGGCGGACTGTTATTCAGGGCGGTCATTGCCGGTGATAAACTCTTAGGGCCATTTTGAGTCACAAGTGTTAATTTACTAGTAAAACCTACACGCATTTCTTGGATGAGCACCTGTCTCCGTGAGTGAAAGACCTGACGATCTCACATCATCACCGACACATTTTTATACAAGATAACGCCCCGTCGCATTCGGCTAAAGCCACCATCTCACACCTGGCTACTCTGGGTTTCAAGGAGAAAACGTTCATGTCCTGGACACCCGCATTATTGACCTTAACCCATTCAAGCAGCTCTGATCGATTCTGAAGAGAAGGGTTTACCAAGGTGTTGTTTACTGTTCATCGAAGGAATCCTTGTTGGAGATGACCGCCACGGTTGCCAAGTCCATAACCACAGCCCAAATACTCCAGTTTACTAATTCCATGAATGAAAGATTGGTAATGATTATTTTGAATCATGGGAAGTACGTTGACAAAGTAAATCCTATGTTCAAGATTTGTGTTTTATCCCTGCAATCTCTATATATTTTTACCATTATTAAATATTATGTTCGACAATACTTCTATGATTCATTACTTTGGGTCGTACTTTCGGATACGTCCAATAAAACGAGATACGATTAGTAATCTTTCAAAATATACAATTTAGGCCATTATTTTTATATTAGAGTACATCTGCCTTGGCCTTCCTTGTGGGAAAATTCTCGTTTGAGCTGTGCCTTATAATAAAGTTATATTAAAAAGTTCTCTCTGCAATAAAGAGTGTCACACAGTTTATATGTATGGATATCTAATGTATAACTTTTTAATTTATCTTAATGCTATAGAATATTTTTAATATCTAACATAATAAGCTCAGTAAGTCAAAGACTCTTGAAGCCAAGCTAAAATTGAACTTTGAGGCAAATATTCGTCAGTTTCACACACTCAAAAAAAATGACATAACACGAAAATCAACAACTTGTTTCGTATATACTTCACGTTTATGTATGTTCGGCTACGTTCAAATAGATTTTCTTGTACTAAACATATACATGTGTACGAGCTTTATCCTTTGACTGGCTTTATGCTCACGATAAAATAATGCAGCAGGAGGTAAACACAAAGACGTCTGCAACGATTGCAAAGAAATAATTAAAATTGAAGCCCTCTTAGACTCGAGTTTTGAAGAGAGAGAACAACTCTCAAAATCGACGAAAGAAGGTAAGTGAGGAATAATTGAAGTAATTAACTCCGTGAGTCAATTAGAAGTCAAACTCTTTTGCAATCGCTCGTGTTGGTTTCTTTTCTCCCTTTGTGTTTGGCTGTTTCTTTGTCAGTTCGTCTGTTTGTCCTTAACATCGTTGTCGAGTCGATTTGTGCCTGACTTAGAATGTAGGGGAAACGATAAAGCAGGGCGTTGAGAATAAGGGTCTATTGCATTATTGTTTTTCGTTGTTGTTGTTTGAGGTGTTTGATAAGTTTGAGTCATTTGATGTTCGGAAGTTGTGGGAGAAGTGGAATGTACTCAGTCGGGGTGTAGTTGAGTGGTTAGCTCCATAGAGTGACTATGTTGAAAATAAATTTTAAAAAATTATTTACGAATTTCAATCATTTGATGATGTGGGGTTGTGAGAAGAGGAGAAATTGCCGGGAAGGGGAATGGGGGGTTCAGAGTTTGAAATTACAAACTTTTAATAAAGGCTTCAGCCTCATAGGGTTATAGGTAATGTATGGAAGCCTGGAGAACATCAAATATCTTATAAGGTTCTCCTGACAAATTTTATCTATAACCAAAATTTACGATTTTGTGGCGTCCTTGAAAGAAGGGCTTCTCACTCGTTTTGCCAAACATGTATTCTCCAATTACGGCCACATAATTCTATTTTCTTTCGATCGGTTCATAATACTAACAATGTTTTATGTATGTAAACATACTCTTTTGAAAACATGCACTTGCATCAATGAAGTTTCCCCCCAAAATGCCTTCTTTTTAAGCCCGATAATCGGGGATCCGCAATGAGAGGTCATTACCGCCTGAATGACCCTACTGATGTTACCATCTAGAAGATTGTTTGGCACTTGGTCCCAATGCCTTCAATTTTGTGTCCCCCAGACTCTAAACCTTGTAGAAAGATCTTTGGCCATATATTTTCGAGACTTTCAATACTGCTGTCTCTATACTTGCGTATATATGTCTGAACTGATGCCCTTGGGGTATTCTTTCGTTTGGATAGGTTTTCACAGGTGTTCCTGACTTGAGGAAATGCAAGATCTCTGCTTTTTGCTATGTCCTTTGCCCTTTCTAAGATGATGAGATAAAATTGCAAATTAGAAGTTGCATTAGCAAGCACATCTCCTGTGTACCGAAGTATATATATATATATATAGATATATATATATATATATATATATATATATATATATATATATATATATATATATATATATATATATATATAATACTTGTAATTGATATGTTCCTTGGGAATTTGATATGTAGTAGGAATAAGAAGACCCAGGTGATCACACTAATCATTTATTGGCCGGACGTTTCGGACCTTCACTAGGACCATCTTCAGCGAGTGTATCGACTAATGAGAAATGGAAGGAATATTAACAATAACAGTTAAATAGTTCGAATCATGCATTATATAATGGCTATAAAAGCGGGTAAAGATAAGTTAAAAAATAATAAAATTGACAATTATTGAGATTAAAGTAAAACACAAAAATTAATTGCTACTATCCAGTGTAATTTTTAAAAAATAATAGAAATAAGTGAAGTTATAACATAAACTGACTTAAATATCAAAACTTAAAGGTAACTGGAGTAAACAATAAAATAACCTATTATATTAAATTATAAACATAAAAACAAAAAACCGAAAACAAATGTGAATGAATCAAATAGAGGGACTTTACCTTTATCGTAGGAGTTGTGAAATCAACTAACTAAAGATATAAAACTACTAACGAGATTTGTTCGGTTAGTCGGTTGGCTAGTTAATGTATTGAAGTGTTAGTTGGTTATATAGTTAATAGTTTAATTGAGGAGGAGTAATTATTTAGGTTTGTATTTATTTTATTGATGTACAGTGACTCTAAGATTTTCAAATCGAGGGAAGTTAACGCAGAAGATAAGATGGTAAATGAATCAGAATTAAGAGGATGATGGTGATACTCAGAGTGTTGCTTGATGGAAGAGGCTTCAGGCTTAAAAATGGGAATACCAGTCCTATGAGAACATCTTCAGTCGCTGAAGATGGTCTTAGTGAAGGTCCGAAACGTCCGGCCAATAAATGATTAGTGTGATCACCTGGGTCTGCATATTCCTAATATATATATATATATATATATATATATATATATATATATATATATATATATATATAAATATATATATATATATATATATATATATATATATATATATAAGGTGAGTTTAATATCTGCATATTTGTTCGCTAGATGTTGCCATAATTTCTTGATCGATTGAGCTGAAATTTGTTAAAGATGTACATCTCTGTTAGGAGAAACTTACAAGCTATGTGATGTTCTGCCATCCTCCATACATCACCTTTACCCCCGGGAGGATGAAGTCTTTATCGGTATGGTGGCCACATGATTGAGCTGACATTTATTTGTGTAAAAGAAGGTTTTGTTAGGTTTCGACGATTGAAATGGAGAAAATTTCAGGTTCTTTATGAAGTCCCATGCTGGAGATCACCCTATGAAAATGTCGAACCTGACTTGATCAACTCTGGCGACCAAGGCCATCTGAAGCCTTCTTAAAATATAAATCGTTTGTGCGTCAAGTCCCTTTATTGTATAGCTGAAGATGTTGTACCGCGAAAATAGTTCGGCAATAAATGATTTTATTGAAGTGTGGTTTTCATAAAATCAATTAAGATTACGAAGGTATATATATGGTCAGAAGTTTAAAGTACGCAGAAGTTTCGCCCAGTATAATACTTTAATTTTTGCATTTCAAATCTAAATTTTTCCCCGTGCAGCGCCAATTGTCAGCTTGTTATCTAACAAGTTCTGGCGAATTACAAATGCTTGTTGAAAAGATCTGGAACGAAAAAAATTCGGCATAAAGTTTAATTTTAATTGTGCCTTTAATGTAATTTTACATGTTTATGTATAATATTATCTCTCTCTATATATAGATATGTATATAGTCAAATTAATTTTGGCACACATATGATATATTTGATAGAGGTAAATACATACTAGCATATATTTGGCGAGGCACAAACGATCGATTAATACTCATAAATGGTAGGCCAAAAAAAGGTAAACAATTGTTCGATTCCCATTCGATCTTAAATTTTATAGGGTAAGTTGCGAATATTTTGAAATTAACTCTTGATGTTTGGAATATTATCTTATAGCCAGTGAGATAAAACATCCTTTACATATCTTATCAGAAAGCCAAATGATATTTACGGCAAAAGTTTTCCTTTGAAATTATTCATAAATAAATTACAAAGAATCTGGAGAGAAAAGTGCTTCTACTAAGCCCATTTCTCGCTGAAAAATACTTAGCCAAGTTAAAACATTATCTGTTACACAAATTCGCACAAGTTGAATAAATTTTAGCAAAGAAGAGGGAAAATCAAAAATGATTTATAAAAATATGCAGAGAAGACATTACTAGCTTCAGCTACGATCTTTGTAATAAGGCTATTAACATAAAATATGGCTATTTTATCGTCGGTAAAATAGAGCTGCTATTATTATTATTATAAATTGATACTCAACTGGAAAAGTTAGAAGACTATGGATAAATAAGCTCCAGGGAATGCAACTCGCTACGAAATATTAAAAATGTAAGAAATTAGGTAGAAATGCATAAAATAAGATACTTTACCTTACATAAAAGGATGCTAGAAAAAAATATGATATCCATTTATTAAACAGGAGTTCAAACCGAATTTGACCTTCCGAACAACAACCCATACTACATCACTAAGAATCTTAATACAAAGCCTTTAGTGACAGAGATAAAACACCTAGAGCATTGATTAGTGTTATATCTAATGCTTACTTTAATAAGACTACCAGGCAATGGCTTTGCCACTCCATACGGGGGGAGCTTGCGCTTCGCTACTAAGATTAAAATTTAAAATCTAAAAAAAGCAGCCATGGTTAAATTTGTATAAATTTTCTGAACTTAGCCATTTATAATAAATTTAAAAAAGAACTCTAAACTAAATTTGCCTCCTTTCAAAATACGAGTATCATCTTGCTCAAATTCAGTTATAGAAGATATATAAAAATAAATTTTCGGAACTTCACCATTTGTAATTATTTGGGTTTTAAAAAGTTCACAAAATTTCGATCCATATATTTATTTCTGAACTTCACCATTTTGTTTTTTGATATTATAAAAGAATGATTAGAAATAACTTTGATAAAAAACATAAGTCATAACCAAACTAAGATGAAATTATTATTCAAATACTCAAAAAAATCCCCTTCTTAAATTATAGAGTTAGTAATGATGATGATGATGATGATGAAGATGATAATGATGATGATAATTAGTATTAACAGCAGATTTAATAGCGTTACGTAAAGGATGAAAAGAGTCAGGCAGAGATTCATGCAATGGGTGAAGCCAGTATCTTCCCTCGGATGTTTGGCAGCAAGTTAGCTTTAAGGTCAATATGGAATGACACTTATCAGGAGGTTCTATCGAATAAGGGAAGTTGAATTAGTTTTTGGTCGAATGATCTCGGCTCTGTAAGTTAGTATGTCGGTCGGTCGGATAGCAAACATTTTAATTTTCAATGATTTGGGGGCAATAACATCGTAACTATTTGGCCGATTCTAACAAAATTTGAAACCCTGATGTTGTTTTACATCTTCTTTTGAATGATATAATAGTTAAGGTCCTCTCAATTTTAGTTCGGGAATTATTAAAAGAAAACCAATTATGGGTCGGATTTCCCCACTGGTTGAGAGTATTGAAGGTCGTAAGGTCATAAGTCATAATAATTGAGAGCACGCGACTTAGGTAAGTTGAGCTTGTTTTTTTAATATTGGAAGGACTGAGATGGGCAAGAGATGCCCAAATCAAGCTCATACCCTGAAAAACAAAAACAAAAAATATAACAAGAAAAGACGAAGGCAATTTTTAATGGACTCGTCTTTTCAAGTAATGGCAATCATTTCTATGGAATCTTTGGGTGATTGGAAGGATTTCAGGACAAGGCTGCTCTCATCATCATCATCATCATCATCACTAACTCTATAATTTGAAAAGGGGATATTTTTAGTGTATTTGAATAATAATATCATCTTAGATTGGTTATGACTTATGTTATTTAATCAAAGTTATTTCTAATAATTCTTTTATAATATCAATAACCAAAATGGTGAAGTTCAGAAATAAATATAAGTATAGAATTTTTGTGAATTTTTTAAAACCCAAAGAATTACAAATGGTGAAGTTCAGAAAATTTATTTTTATATATCTTCTTCTATAAATATATTTTAGCAACGTGATATTTTGAATGGCAGGAAATTTAGTTTAGAGTTCCTTTTTAAAATTATTATAATTGGCCAAGTTCAGAAAATATTTTAAAATTTAACCATGGCTGCTTTTTTTTTAATCTAAATTTTAATATTAGTAGCGAAGCGCAAGCTCCCCCTGTAGGAGGGAGTGGCGAAGCCATTGCCTGGTTTACTTTACATTTTCGTATTTTTAGGGTTTTTTTTATTTAAAGCAAATACTAACGAGAGCATCTCTCCTAGGAAGTTGGTAAATAGGAATCTGTAAAGAAAGTGGCGAAGATAAAAGAAAAAAAATATAGAAGATATATATAGCGGCAGATCTCCCCACAGGCATTATAGCTGAGAGCACAATTTTCTAGATGTCAGCCGCAGCATGGGCGCGATTCTAGTTTCAATTCTTTATTTTAGAACTTATTGAATTTCGCTGGATAAATATCTTGTATGATCGTTTTGGTACTTGTATACAGTCGCTTATACAGTTTCGGATCAGAAATAAAAAAAATAGCTGTATCTCCCATTACAGTAATTTATGTGCATTTCCCATCATAACATTTCTTGCAAATCGGTGGTTTATACGTTGTAAGACAGGCAATACGTGGTGCAACCTGAGCTTATATGGATCCCATTGAATTTATAAAGGTATCGGAATTCGTATGCATCGAAGAACGTCTAGCACAGAACATATGACGTGAGGAAAGAAGGGACAGTAAATCCAATTAATCATGTCACAGTTTGCCCTGAATTTAATTCCGAGTGACAATAAAGTTTGAAAAATTGGAAGTGACTTATTTGGGTAAATGTACAACTATACAACCATGTACAACCCTGTAAACATGCACCACCGAGCTTTAATCGTTTTATTAGGTTACCTTTCGTGTTTTTTATAATAAAGCTACCTGGATGATTAAATGGGGTACCTGGTAAAAGGTCTTCCAGTATTCAAGGCATTCGAATGAGGTCTTTCTGTACCCAAAACATTTGAGTGAGGTCTTCCTGTATCGAAGGCATTAGAGGTAGGTCTTCCTCTATCTAAGGCATTTGAATGGTCTTCTTGTATCCAAGGCATTCGAGAAAGGTCTTCCTGTATATAAGGCATTTGAGTGAGGTATTCTTGCATCAAAGGTATTTGAGTGAAGTCTTCGTGTATCTAAGGCATTTGAGTGAGGTCTTCCTGTATCCAAGGCATTTAAATTAGGTCTTCGTCTATCCAAGGCATTTTAGTGAAATCTTCCTGTATCTAAGGCATTTGGGGTAGGTCTTCCTGTTTTCAAGGCATCTGAGTGTGGTCTTTCTGTATCTGATGCATTTGAGTGTGGTCTTCCTGTATCTGATGCATTTGAGTGAGGTCTTCCTTTAGGCACAAACCTCCCCAAAGCAGTCCAAGATTAGCAAGACACGCAGCTACGGTCCTCTTAAAGAGTTGGAGGAAATCAGGTCAAAGAAGGTCAAAGCAAATGTGTACAAATATTACCGCATCTCATAGCTAACAAAATATTCAAGTAAGGAAGCATTGAACGATAGTTAAGAATTAAGTAGACTTATGAAATACTTATTGCAACAGAATAAGGAAAATATCGAAGTCGAGGGAAGATGTGTTATTGCATTCCAAGACCATTGGAACAGGCGTAAATACCAGGGTTGCAAATGATATTTTTTCCGTTTCCCACAGAATCTGAAATAAAAATCCCCTAGATTATAATAAATATAACATTTATTAAAATAATAAATTAAAACCGAATTTACTTACCAATTGTTTACCTAAATTCAATTCCTCTTCTTCTTTTGGCTCTAAAGTCATTGTTATATTACTTTCTTTCTTAATTTTCATGTACATAGCACTTGTTCTATTTTCTACATCGCTAATTAATCCTTTGTTCATCTTCCAATTTATACAGTCTGAATTGATTTTGGTAATTGATTGTTTCGCCAAAGTTCTGCCAGTTACTCAGAAGATTGTGGTAAACACGATAGATTTTTCATTAAATCAGAAATTAACAAATTTTTTGAATTGCTAATATCACCTTTAATGGAACGGAAATAATACCAGTACTGTGGTATGTCGTTGCTTGAGATAGGTAGCTGTTTAGCTGTGAGCCAATTGCTTCTCCACTGATCAAGTTCATTCACTTCAGCTGGCGATGCTAATATTTTATTTCTTAAAAATAATTCAATTTACGCGTTATATTCATCTTATATCATAATCCTCCAGATTAGTAAAATATTTGGACAAAATCCTCAATTTTCCCAGACTATTCGAATTTCCTACAGATCTGGGAGATTTCCCCAGGTTTGGCATCCATGGTAAATACATATGCAAGCGATCAAACATCCTACAGGCATTAGTTCAGATAATTATAGACAATTATAGAGACACTACATTAGTGATAACTCATCCAAGTCGTAGAAGTAAACCCGAGTTATCACTACCTGATATTCTTAGTATTGAATGCAAACCTAAAGTTAACCAAATACTAATAAGAAGCATATATGACGATATATGGCTGCACCTTGTGTTAATGTTTCATACAAGTGAATGAAGAGAATCCTACACAAAAAGGCCATCTACGTTTAATGGGCTAGAAGAAAAAGAGACGTATGTTCGTAACCCTCACGTAGTCGCTCATGTTTGCAAAGAAGCGTGTTGGAAGAGTGTATTATAGAGCAATGGCACAAAGATGATTAAAGGCTTTTCTAAAAATCCCTCTACCAACCGGGAAATGGCAAAGGTCATAAGATATGGCAAAGACCATAATATCCACACTGATGGTGAGTCTAGAAAAGGAAAAGAAAGTAGGACAGATAAAAGTGGATGGAAGGATAAAAGAAAAAAAGAGATTTAAATCTAGTATCATGAGTTAATGTTATATTTATCAGTTCTATTCTTCACCATGTTGGAAAAGGTGCTCTCTATGACGAGTGAGGTTAAATTAGTCCATATCTTAGTCATTTTTTAACAGAAAATATTGAGTGCTATCGTACTATTGAGTACTGGAATATGCAAATTTTTAAGTTAGTATTGGTGAGAAATGGACAAAAATTAGAGCAAGCAATATAAGGTGCCTGGAGATCAGGATAATTGCTGTTATTTTTTTCATTTATTTGGTATAAAATTTACCTATTGTGTATTTTAAGGGATTTTTATTAGCCTTGAAGCCGTTATTTAACACAATGGAGATCTAATTAACCAGGTTGAATCGGCTTTGATTTTCGATCGTCGAGGTACCGGGTCAAACAAGATGTAATATTTGTAAGAGAAAGATCATCATCAAATTTAATTATATCTTGATTTTTTTGATATATTTTTGGCGTTTTCGCCCCTTAAGATGTTGCAACATGTTTATTTACTGTTGTAGTGAGTTGGACAAGGTTGTCACCAAGCAGACACACGGAATCCTCCCTAGGAGGCTGTAATCCTTGATCGCCACCCCTAGCTTTCTTAAATGAGTTTATTTAATGCCAATAGTTAAATTTGTTGCTTTGTGGAGGACAATCGAAACCTTTAGCGTTTTTTAAATTACATTGCTCTCACCTTAGGAATTTTCGTCATTATTTCATTGTCTACTCGGTTTTAAAGCTGTTCTATGGACATTTCTTTTTACTGTTGTAGATTTTGTGGTCTTAGAAGGTACAAGGGAGTTTTATTATAGTTTTTTTTAAGCTAGGGTGGAATCTAGAAGAATGTTCTTGAGTTCTGCCGGTCTTATTTCGTTAATTGGAGAGTGAACTTATCAAGATAGGTAAGACTGGAAGATGTTTGAAAGAAAGAGGATATATGGGCACAAATTGGATGCCAGACGAGCCATGCTGCATCAACTATTTCCAATTAATTATTTTTGTGTAATGATTTTTTCTACAAAATTAGAATCCATATTGATTAGAGAAATACAAAATGTCAACCTAAGGAGGACTCTTAATGTAGTTCCTTGACTCAAAATTTAATCTTAAACGACATTCTTAATGAACCTATTTTCAGCCCACCTTGAATATTTATCTCCAGCCCACCTTGATTATATATCTCCAGCCTACCTTGATTATTTATCTCCAGCCCACCATGAATATTTATCTACAACTCACCTCGATTAGTTATCTCCAGCACACTTTAATTATTTATCTCAAGCTCACGTTGATTATTTATCTCCAGCCCACTTTGATTATTGATATTAATCTGATTTCTTCTATATCTCTGTGTGGAAGTCTGTGTTGATTCTTAATTCACGGTTCGAGAGTGTGGTATTTTTATTGACATCTATTCTACTCTCATTGAATTAAAGAACGAGTTATATATATATATATATATATATATATATATATATATATATATATATATATATATATATATATATATATATATATATTGTTTTGGAGAAATTTGACGATATTTAATGTTTCCTTTTTTCAGGAACATGTTGATGTATCGATGATAAGTCAAGTCGACTGCGTTGAAGAGCATGGAGAGTACAGTTTTAGTTAAGTAAAAGTTATCTGACATGGAGGACTGGAATCCATCTGAATAGTGGAGAATAGTTACCTGTATCTTGATGATTCGCGCCGAGTATCAAAATGCCGACATCATGAATCGTGCTCAATGCTCTGTTACCACTGTAAAGGGTATAGAACGTGACATGGGCAGCTGCAATGGAGAGTACCTGGCCGTGGTCAGTAGAAAGGAGCACAACATGTGGTCTGACTGCGTCCGTACGCCAGAATCCATCCAACTGCAGGAGAAGGTGATGGAAGACCCAAGCGAGGGAATCAGGGTTTTACCGAGAGAGAGGGGAGTCGAAGTCGCGACCATGTCGCTGGCTGAAGGAGAACCTACGCAACCATTCGTAAAGAGGAGCAAGGGCGAACTTTGACAGCCCAGGCCAATGAGAATCGCTCGACGAAGGTGAGGAGTCTCTCGAAAAGCTGAATCACCCTGTTAAGCCCTGGACGAGCTGGTGCTTCTCAGATGAAAAGAACTTCTTCCAGAACCAGTTGCACAACACCCAGAAGGTCACTTTTATACAAATGTTGCGACGATCCACGTATCATGAAAATCAAGTTCCCTCAAATTGTGATGGTTTGGGGGTGTCTGCAGTGAGGGTTACCTCATGCCGCCCCACATCTTTGAGTAGGATCTTAAGCTAAATTCAGTAGGGTAGATGAAGCTGCTTGAGTCTGTGCTCAAAGCCTGCATCGAGAGGGTTTCTGCTGGAAGGCCATACCTACTGAAAGAGTCATGGGTGGTTATCGGAGAATTTCTCAGTTTTCACCATCAAAACTATGCTGCGCGGCTCCTCCTTCGCCGTCCCCGGTTCTCTCCCTCGATGCCTCTGTTACAGGAGCTACACTGGTTACCTATTCGCTTCCGTACCCACTATAAAATTCTTCTCATCACCTACAAGGTCCCAAACCATAGGGTCTCCATCTTATCTCTCGTCTGCCCTCTCCCGTCGTCAAACTCCTCCGGCACTCCGGTCTAACCTCGCTCCCATCCTGAGTTCTTCGTTCTGTCCTCTGCTCGATGGAAGACCGTTCGTTCTCAGTTTGTGCTCCTAGACTCTGGAAAGTTCTTCCTGCCGTAGTCTGATCCCCTCTCTCCCTCGCTACTTTTAAACGTCTCCTGAAGCCTCATCTCTTTAGAATTGCCTTCTCTTCCCTGTAAACTTTCTCTACACTCGCTACATAACCTGCGCTATGGAAGGGCTAACAGCCCTGAAGGGCGCACTATAAATACTTATTATTTTTATATATTATTATCCCCACTTCCTGGCCTCCTAGATACTCCATTTCTAATCTCATTGGTTCCTGTATGAAGGGCGCGGTTGAGCAAGACACTAACCAACCGCTCTGCCTGTAACTCAAAAACAGAGCTGGTGGCCAAGATCAAGGAAGTGTTCGAAGATCTTCTGAGGGAGACAGTAATAAACGCACGCACCAAGTTCCGGAGCCGTCTTGAGGTCATGGTTGCAGCTGATGGCAGCTATTTTGAGTCAACTGTTGTTTCGCAGCCATATTCTAGTTTATATTTTTTTCATTTTACAAATAATTTAATTATTACCTGACATATTGAGAGTTTATTTTATTTTATGCAAACCGTCAAATTTAGCCCGAACACCTCGTATATATATATATATATATATATATACATAAAACTATACATGTCCATGAGAAGTTGAGGATTCGAACCTGTGACCCATTTGTTAGAGTACTGCGCATAAGAAGCAAGGAACGTTTGAAGGCACACGTTCAAATCCTAACTTCTCATTGGCTGGTTTAATTTTATTTAAACTATTTTTCACGGTTATTGTGAATTATTTGTATATATATATATATATATATATATATATATATATGGGTGGGTGAACAATAACAGAAGCCTGAGGGTAATGTTTGCAAAGCGGAGCGTATTGGAGGGTGAGATAATGATATTTCCAATTAGAAAGCCAATGTCGTCAGATCCTCTCACCTTTAGCCTTGAGTAAGACTTGAGCACGACTTCCCTCTTGAGCGACTTCGGCAGATGCAGCAGGAGAGGCGATCGAAAGCGAACAAAAAAATCTGAAGAGCAGCGGACCTACAGAGAGGAGTTTGAAACGTCAAGGGAAAAAAAACATATAGGACAAAGTCGTTGAAGACCCAAATATACAGAAAGAAGTTGAAATATAGATATAATGATCTCTATCTCCTTCTCTCTCTCTTAGGTAATTTGTCGTGCTAGGCGGGTTGTAAAAGTATTTCCGCTCCTGAGGGGTTTTTTTTTAAGTCTTTTCCTGGAGGGGACGATGGCTTTTACCTCTTTGTCTCTTAAGTGTGGTCTTATTCATCGAGGTTCCCTTTTCATAATAATTGTCACCAAAGTCTCTTAAGACCTGGTAAACTTTGTTTGATTACGTTTCTCCATGAACCACCCATGGGTAAATAGAATTTAGACTAGGGGCCCTTGTATATCAATTTTCTGGTCGCCACCTGTGAAGGGAATGAGTAAGCACATTGTTCGATAACCGTAAATGACAGACTTGAAAAAAATAACTAATTTAATAGCAGGTTAATTTGGAACATTTAACCTCATATTATTAATTCTGATTAATCTCAAATTTAATCGGTTGATATTACTTTCCTCTCCATCTTTGTACATTGCAGTGGCTTCTTCTTAACCCTTATGCTCTGTTCTTACTATATATTCATCTCTTGATTGTTACTCGATTTTACTTCTAATGAAGACAAATAACATCCGTGATAAACGAAGGATAAAAGCGAAGAGAAAAAATACTCAACTTTCAGTTTTCATTCATCAAAACTGTAAGAGACATATCAATTCTTCATATGGTAAAGGTACCATCGCACAAGTGGAAAGAGAGGCTTTTGGGGTAACTCGGAATAGAGACAAATAAACTCGTAAAGAGATAACTCATCCTATTATTGATGAATCGCCATAACTGAATCTTAAGGTCAAATTAAAAAAATCAAAGGTCAAATAACAGTACAGTTATATAAAATGTACCATATGGAATATGTACCATTGCTCAAGTGGAAACAAAGGACTTTAGGGTAAATCGGATCAGATATAAAAAAAAACTATAAAAGAGAGATAAATGTGATGAATGTGTATAAGTGAATCCTGTGGTCAAATTACAAATATTCAAAGTATAAACGAGAGTAAGTAGCTATAGAAATAGTTTCTTGCTGTGAATCTATTCAAGAAAATAGCTGGGAAAAAGATTCATAGGACATTATCATTATCACTTCCCAACTCTATATTTTAAGAATGGGATTTTTTGAGAGGAGGGAAAAATTAGTAATTGGTTTTTTTTACCCTAGTGGACAAATGATTTATGTTTTTTTATCAAAGTTATTTCTAATAATTCTTTTATAATATCAAAAAACAAAATGGTGATGTTCAGAAATAAATATAAGTATCGAATTTTTGTGAATTTTTTAAAACCCAAAGAATTACAAATGGTGAAGTTCAGAAAATTTATTTTTATATATCTTCTTCTTCTATAACTCTATATTTTAGCAACGTGATATTTTGAAAGGGGAGAAATAGTTTAGAGTTCCTTTTTAAAATTATTATAATTGGCGAAGTTCAGAAAATTTATGAAAATTTAACTATGGCTACTTTTTTTTAGATTTTAAATTTTAATCTTAGTGAAGTGCAAGCTTCCCTCGTAGGGGGGAGTGGCCAAGCCATAACTGGTCGATATTAAATAAATTATCAGGTCAGTTCAGGAATGTTACCTTGCTACTGGTAACATATAAAAATTTACTACCTGTTTCGCTGTAAGGTTGTTGGCGAATAAACTCTCTCCTCCTAGTTAGCTCATAACGAGTGGCATGGTTGATAGGTACTCAGCAGAACTATAAACAATACTACCTAACGCATGGCGTCTACATGTCTAGTATGTTTACATAGCCACTCATCACATTCGAGTCAGCGAAAGAACCACTTCATTAGTCAACAATGGCTCTTTTAGGCGTGTGTCTGGTAGTCATTCCCTAATCACACATATTAACTTAAGTCTCTCTACCACTTCTTTTTCCACTGGTTTGATGCTGTTCATACCTTTAGGTCTTTCATCTTTCTTTAAACTTTACTTTCAATTTCTTTCAACCGTTTATTCATCACAGCTTCAATCTAAGGCCGCCGGCTTGGGCTTTTTGGGCTTATTATAGCATTTTATGATTTCCAGCAGTGGTTTTCATTGATTTTTAGTCGCGTGCGCTCTATAAGTTATTATATCAGTCCGTAGGTTGGTCAGTCGAATGGTAACCATTTTTCTTTTAAAAGAGTTTTTTTGCAATAACATCGTGACTCTTCCGCCAATTCAAACGAAATTTGAAACCCTTATGTTGTTTTACATTCTTCCCATCGTACACATCTTATACAAGTCCCCTTCCCTTCTGGCAATTCCCCATGGGTGTACCAAAAGACCCTCCTTAGTGTACCAAAGAACACACCTAAGTGTACCAAAGGCCCTCCTAAGGGTACCAAAGAACACACCTAAGTGTACAAAAAGACCCTCCTTAGTGTACGAAAAAACACCCCTAACCCTAAGTGTACCAAAAGACCCTCTTAGTGTACCAAAAAAACACCCCTAAGTGTACTAAAAGACCCTCTTAGTGTACGAAAGAACACCCCTAGGTGTGCAAAAGATCCATAGGGCAACCAAAGGACACTTCTAGGTGTATCAAAGGCCGACCAAAGGTGTTTTAAAAGCCCACCCCAGTTGAACCCCAGGACCGCACTTAGATGTACCAAAGTCCTCCCCTAGATTTAGAAAATCAACCCCCGATGTATACCAAAGTATCAAATATGTGTACCAAAGAACTCTTTCACCTAAATGTATCTAAAAACACCCATAGATGTACCAAAGGTCCACACTTTGTGTACCCCAGCCCGCTCTCCGTAGGTGCAATAAAGACTCGCCTTACATGGCTTATGTTAATAATGACCTACAATTAGGTGTACTAAAGGAGCCAATTAGGTTTATCAAGGGACCCATCTTATGTGTACCAAAGGACTTCCCTCATTCCTTTCCCGCTTCCATATACCTCTCGCATTCCCCCATTTTGACCAAATTGGCGGAATTGATTGGGCAAAAGCGCGACCTATTTTTTGGATATTGCAAAAAAGCTGTCATCTTGACCTTATCATGTCAACTAAAACTCCTGAAAAAAGAATAGATTTGAATGCAAACGTGGCTATGACACTTGATACCGCTCCGAAATAGCCCCCTCCTCCCCCCGCCAAACTGGGATCAAAATAAAAAATAAGTATTATTTTTCTTTAATTTCGGAGAATTTTTATTCGCTGTCATCCATATATTTACTTAAAATAAATGAACATCTTACTGTAAAGAGGCCTTGCCAAGCTCAGAGCTATTTTTGCCTAATATTAAGCTATTTTTATGTATTATTATGCAAGTTTGGCTTATTTTATTGGTATTTTTGTCTACAATACTCCTAGTTGGCTTTTTATTTTGCTAGTAGTGCGCTATTGTTTCTTATTATGATATTTGAACTATTATTTTGCTAGTTTAGCTATCATTCTACTCATTTACCTATTATTCTGTTTTTTTTTATGTATTATCTGCTATTTTGAACATTATTCGCATATTTTTGCCTATTTTCTGCTTTGCCCTAGAACTAGATTTTGGTGTTGATCCCGAATAGTCAGCGATTTAATAATGAAATTTTATTTGTTATAATTTGTTCATTTGTTATAAATGGATTTATTATAGAAGAAAATGATTTAAAATTTTAGTGGTGAAGTAAAATCTTTTGTGCAGCATGTATTTAAGTATATTTACATCGCTTAATAAAAGCCTACTTCCAATTGACAAAAAAAACACCGATCTTATGTAGCCAATTAAATTAACACAGTCGTGTCTCCTATGAAAGCGATTTTTGTGGGGTTAATCCAATTAAAAATATTTTGATTGTCGATGGCATTGCCAAAATTGAAATTAAATCAATTTTTAAGATCAATAACTACACATCCTTGAAGAAGATGATCAACAAATCATTTTTCTTCCATCCAAAACTAAATCATTTCCTTTAGGTACAATTCATGCAAATGTCATCGCAACAAACTATCAAGTGTGTGCCACAAGCGATTTTAGCATGTAAATTGTGTAAATGGATAATTGCACTGAAAAATAAGCGAATTTTAAGCAAAGAGATATATCATACTAAAACCTGAGCTATCCAAATACTACTCTCAAACTATCTACTACTCCCATTAAAATAGTATCTGCAATGCGATTTGCTAACCTTAATCTCTTCCTCATAGGGATACGATCCCTGAAGTTTTTAGTTTTACTTAGTAAAACGAAAAAGATCTATGCATGCTAACATGCGTGAAACTATGGAAAATCCCTCCAGATTCAAATTACTTAGATAGAAAAAGAAATTCTTTGACTATTTGCATTTAGATGGAGACAGAAAAATAATGGTAATTAAATTTAAAAGCATCGGCGATTAGTGTGATTAGAAATGGAGGGAGGGGTAAGCGTCTCTCGACTGCTTTCGCACTTAGGTGAGTGAGGCATGGCTTTTGTTAGTTTGTTCAACAGGATCTGGACAGACGGTTCCTCCTAAACTCCTGGCGAATATTTATACTGTGTGCGAATTGTACGACCCCCGATTTAAGTAGCGTATATGGAATGCCTGTTTTTTTTTAAACTAATAGCATAATTCTAACAATTTTCTATGAGAAAGGCAAAGAACTCATTAAAGATGTACTAACAAAAAAAAGAGAGAAATAATTAAACATTCAATTAAGCAGCTAATAAATTATATATACTACGTAAAGGTTTGAAGAACTCTGCCCTGTATTAGAAAATACTTTTGTTGAAACAACGGTAAAAGAATTATAGCAGGAATATTAAATAAAAAGCTTAAAAACAAGGCAAACTAGAAATATGAAAGCGTAGTGATAAATGGTGAAAGGTGACACTTGTGAAGTATGAAACTTGCTGTTTCTGAGGTGTTGTGAAAGGGGTCGAACAACTAACAGCAAACTCAAAGGAAACTTCAGAATAGAAATTGGAAGCCACATCAGCGATCCCGATGCGACAAAAGATCAGTGAATTGCATCAAGAAAGGAGACCATACACCTCTCTTGCGCCGTGGAAGAATGGTGAAATCAATTTTCATGAAAGCACGCGGTTACCATAGCAAGGATTACCCACCCTCACACTGCATTTGAGAGCTTTTGATAGCCGAGTGGATACGGTGGTGGTCTGCCAACGTCACGGTACCGGGTTCGATCCCGGCAAGAGTGGACACACAGTCAGCGCACGGAGAGATCTGGCTACCGACTGGTGGACGCTATGTGCTCACCCCGTTTTCGGGTGGGTAAATCTTACAGTTCTCATCACACACATAGTAAATCACAACACTACTTTCTTTCCTCTCCCGTCTTTGCAGCGCGCGCGCACACACATTCTATCTTCCAAGGAATCCTGCCGATGAGTATCTATATCCACATACCTCTGACGCGGAACAGATCCGTCGGCCCCGGGGCGACGAAGATTCCACCTGAACGATGTTTTGTGCCAAAATATAATACTTCCTCGCACCTCTCCCCAAAGAGGACTGGGCCTTGGTGCCCTCGGGCTCACCAGCGAATGTCATACTGACCATTATGTCTATTTCATCATCAGATCGGGCATCAGCCTGGATATAGGGAGGTTAGCGCACCACTATTACTACTACAATGCATTTTACACGGCTGGTGGACGCTTTTCATCCACGCCAAGATAGAGACTGTATGCAACATCCCTAAAAATAACTGTATCATTTGGTTATTTTAACCTTTCCTTTTGCCGTCGCAGTACACGGGATCGTACTGAATACAGTCACTGCTTAACGTGGATGAAAGAAATCCCGCAGGGGGTGTTTGATGGAGTGTGAAGGCAGCAACGCTTTGTTACACCAACCGCATACCATCACTGAGTACATGGTTAACTTTATTACATGAAAGCAGCGAGGATAGAAATGGGAACAGGTATAGGAAGGAAAGCTTAAGGGAGTAGGAAATAGGACCAATGACCGTCCCTCATCCGAACGACATGAAACTTGGCATCTTGGAAAATGCTTTTCGGACGCCCAGATAAACAACAGAATCAGAACATATACTGATTAAAAACATGGGGGCATTCGATCATCCTCCATACATGTATTCTTTCTAAGAACAATTGTAATTATTATATAATTACTACGAATGTATAACTAACAAGGGTATCTCGTCCAAAAGGTATGTGGAAATGAGTTCGATAGTTGTAATGTTACGTGAAGTAGAAATATAAGGAAGGTAAAGGATTGCCCGAATTGTTTGAAGAGGCGACTACTTCGAGCGCTCTTAACATGCATCAATTCTAGAATTTACACATAATCCTCCTGGTGTTAGCGGTCCATAGTGGCCGATGCTGCGGATTACATCTTAGCCGAGTAGAAACACCGATTCTGATTAAGTGAAGTTAAATCTCACCGGCTGTGGCAAGTTGCTGGATGGAAACCTATTCGATTAGGCTAACCTACGGTTGCCATATACTGCAAATAACCTTGTGGAAAGTTGCTAGATGCAAACTCATTAGGCTAGGCTAACCTACGGCTGCCATACACTGTAAATAACCTTGTGTAAAGTTGTTAGATGGAAACCCATTCGGCTAGGCAAACCTACGGCTGCCATACATTGTAGAGAACCCAGGTTCGTTTCCCACTTTAACTGTAGACTCCACCGAGAAAATAGCAAATCTTTGCCAAATTCCTTGTTTTGCCTATGTTGTCTTCCGCCCGCATATGGCACTTCGTTCTTATATGATCAGTTCTAAAAAAAAATTCAAAGTGTGTATCACAAAACTCAACATATTAACATTACTTAAAAAAATTAACTGCCTAAAACTCCATCCCCGTTTTAATATCAAGGAAAATAAGACGAAGCAAAGAAGTGCGGGATATGTTTATAGAATTCTACTCAATTTTAACTCTATTTCCCCATATTCAATTCTGAGGAGGAAGGAATTGTTAAAAGATTAAAGGGATAACTTACACAGATTCGATTAATCGATAAAATGACTCACAAACTGTAAAAGGATGAAGTGACGATTGGTGTTAGTTTGTGTGTATGCCCTTATTTCATAGAGTGCATGGAGGATACTATCTCGGCATTACTTCGGAGCTTTTTCTCGTTTCCCCATTCTTTATATAATAGTTAAGTCATCATCTCTTATAAACTTTGTTCATGTTCATCTTCATAATCCAAGCTGGTTAGCGAAACTGGCGAGAATTTTTCCATATATAAGACTCAAGACCATCGTTTCAAGCTATTTTGGCGCAATTTATTTGGACGCAAGAATACAAATTTTTGAAAATCATATTTGCAATTGTTAGCCAAAGCAACAGAAGGATGGAAAAAGGAGCAAACATGAATTCTCCTAAGTTTAAGTTTACTTTTTAAAAGTACATAATTTTGTTTGATGGAAATAAACGTTTAGAGACCTTATCCTTCCCATACTTAAAACTCTCCCGCACACTTTATTCCCTCAGAGTCCTGGTAAACGGGGTGCTAGATGGAAACTGAAGACCCGGCTTTGAAATGTTTGCATTCGCTTCATCTGGGTTTGGCAAAGCTTTCTGCATAATATTCCGTGCGTCATTAATGTAAATACTTATTAAAATATAACGATGATTTTTTTTTAACTTTGCAATTAAATTAGCATTTTTTTAACGTGAAAGTAAATTAAAAAAATTTTTTGGTTTTCTTGGACAGAAGAATTAATCCTCTTTACTTCCGTTTGGGGAAAATTGCTTAGGCATGAATTTAAAGGAACTTAGGAATTTATAACGAAATTAAAAATCAAACAGACAACAGACGATAAATTATAATAATGATAGTAAGAATATAATAAAAATATTAATAAAATACTAATAGCATAAAATTTATAGCAACATTGATTTTAATCTCTTTATGACTTTCCCCTTCTAATTTACGAAATATCTTTTTCACGTTGAAACCTATTCGCATAATTACCATTTTTGTATGAAATAAGCAAAATAATTTCACTGTGTAATGCATTTTATGTCTTCTAACATTTCGTCACATTTTTTATGACAACATCATAGAAACTAAAGTATATAAATTCTGATTTTCGCTCTTAATTATTTAAAAGAGTTCAAGAATATATATATATATATATATATATATATATATATATATATATATATATATATATATGATGTATAAATCTTTCATAAGCGCGAAAGAATGACGAAAATGAATCTAACAACCCGCAAGAAACAGAAAGTGGGAAAATTTTCTTCGGAAATAATATTTCCTAATTCGCCAAAATTCGGTAGAAAATTCCCCCGTTTTCTGTTTTTTGCGGTTTGTTGGATTCATTTTCGTCATTCTTTCGCGCTCATGAAAGATTTATAAATTGTATTTCGCCGCGTGTTTACCTCAATTCTCTTTTGTCCTTTGAATTCCTTATCAATTTTTTCTCTATTTCATAATCCCGATCGACCTTGCGAATCGTAGCTTAAAAACTTGTTGTGGGATTCGAACCGTGCATACTGAGGCAGCGAACAACCGCTTTGGTCTCAATTAAACCGCCCCTTAGACTACTCAGCTACGCGGGAGACATAAAATTTTTCGAATAAGCAAGTTTTTAATATACGAATCGTAAGGTCGATCGAGACTATGAAATAGACAGAAAATTGATAGGGAATTCAAAGGACAAAAGAGAATTGTGGTAAGCATGCAGCGAATATACAATTCCATATATATATATATATATATATATATATATATATATATATATATATATATATATTGTTGGACTTCAAGAAGTATAGGTGAGAATGGGTGGAGGAAGTAAAAATCCTGAAACACTAGAGTTATTTATTGACGTTTTGCCTTTCAGTTTCTTCAGAATAGAACTACAAAAGAAAGGAGATCACTATCTATACATGTAGACAGATGTCATCCCGGTTCACGGCTGCTCATCCTCGGTAGGCTTCTTCGAGTTAGTCGATTGATGTTATCGGAATCCGACCTTTCCAGTTCATTTCTAATGACCCGAGCTGCACCGAGGTTTCCCTATGAAACTTAGCTGAATTCAAAGAGTTTCTTTCAGGGAAAGAAACTCGTTAGTTTTGATGTGCTGGCTTTATTCATTAATGTTCTAGTAGATAGTGCTTTAAAGGCAGTTAAGAAGGCAGTAGCTAACATAAATGACTCTGATCTACCCATTAATAAGAGGGATTATATCAGGTTAATATCCTTATGTGTAAAGTTCGGTGCTTTCACCTTTGAAGGGAGCAAATATAGATTGCACAGGGGACTAGCCATGGGATTGCCTCTTAGTGCCGTTATAGTATGCTTGTTTATGGAGGTTCTAGAGAGGGAGAAATTGACAGGGTTATGGGAAGGGATTCACTTTAGTGGAGGTACGTAGATGATGTCCTGGCCGAAATTACTACGAGTACCGATATAGGCAATAAATTAGAACTGCTGAACGAAGTGGATGAGGACATCCAGTTTACCGTGGAAGAAGAAGAGAACAATAAAATTTTGCTTTCTAGACACGTTGGTCCATAGAAAGAAACGAAGACGAGGGTAGTCATTGGGTTTTATTTAAGGGCTATTCACATTTGTAGCAAAAGCCATTTTGAATGATGAATTTGAGTATATTAAGAAAGTCTTCATGAAATAAATATATCCAGATCGTCTTTTAATAAAATTATGTCAAAAGCATTAAAAATAGCAGAAAGAATTAGAAAGGTGAGGCTCACAGAGGCGGAGGAAGTTAATAAGCACCCCGGAAAGAGATGTGAAGGGGCCAGGTACGTGTCTGTCTTGTACTCTATGAGGCCAGAGAGATTCAGTAGGTCTCTTAGGAAGGGAGGTATTTTGATAGGTAACTATGCGGGAACCAGAGTTGGGGAGTTAGTGAAAAACAGTCAAGTTAGTGAAGCAAATATCCTGTGGCGGATGCGACCGCAGGTATTATGGTGAATCAGGAAGATATATTAAGAAGACTAGGATTAATGAGCGTAAAAGGAACATTATAGGTCATAGGACATCAAACGCAATGGTAGTACATGTCGATGAATACGGTCATTTGCCTAATTGGGGTGGGATCAAAATACTTCATAAGGGTTTAGCGAAAAGAGAGAGAAGAATGGTTAAAGCGTCGCATATTATCACCGACAGATCAACCAATCACTGTTCTGAAGAAGCTGAAAGGCGAAATGTCAATAAAGAACTTGTGTTTCTACACCCATTTTCATATTATATATATATATATATATATATATATATACATAAATCCAACTTCACTGCAGGTAAGAGAAAACGGAATAATTTTTCTTCAGAAATAGTTATTTCTTAATTGGAAAAAATCCGAGCTGGGGTGGGATTCGAACCGTGCACATTGAGGCAGCGAGCAACCGCTTTGATCTCAATTAAACCGTACCATAATCGAGCAACGACTCAATCGAAGAGTTCTTCACCTCGCTTGTCGTCACCACATCTTGGAGTGTGAGAAAGCATTTACAACATGCATCCGCCATTCTTCTGGGCTTGATATTGATCTCTTCAAGCGATTTCAAACCAAGTGGAAGGACTTGGACAAATCTCTACGTCAGTCATTCACAGAGAAAGACATACCGCCACACCTCCTTGAGAATTGCGATGACCTCATGCTTGAGTTCAACTGACTACTGGAAGAACACACGCCACGTAACGACCACGAGCTACTAGAGCTGTCTTTAATCGTCTTGGGTGTACAGCCGGGGCATAAGATCAAAATTTTGCGTACTGGTGCCCTCCACCGTTTCCCCTGGATGGCAAAAATCATATACGCCATCAATATCTACTTGTTCCGAGATTCAGAGCAATTCCACCTCACTGCAAGCGAAAAATCTGGAGTTCAACGATTCGTCACTTTCAGCATCTCGACGTACATTGTGTCTTGGTCTCGCGCGACATCTCCAGTTGCAGCCCCGGCACAAGACCTCCAACGGCTTAAAATGCTGGTGTTCTACCCCGACAAGGCAGAGTTCAAGGCGACACCTACATACTTTGGGCACCATCTATGGTACTTGAGTGAGAGGCTGGTTGGTCTTGCGTTTTTTATGATCGCCAGACCATTGAGATGAAGAGGGAGATGTTGGATGCTTTTTCAGAAGGAAGAGGGCTCTGACAATACTCCTCGACGAGCAACGGTCGAGCTAACATTTACTGCACTTGCAGAGAAAACTGTTGCAAGTTTTGTGACGATTGCCACGCCATCTTTCTTTGAGATCCTTAAGTTGGATGCAAGTTTCCTGGCACTTGACCCGACTTTGCTGAGGGGGGCATCGCCCTGATGCGGGACTTCAACCTGGCCCTCACAAAGGACGAAGAGCAGAGGCAGTCCACTTCCAAGTAGTGGAGAAACAACGGAGGAATTACCCTGACGCCCGCAAGTCACAGTTAATTCAAACTAGGCTACAATGAGTGGGAGATGGGCGCCCATGAGCCCCCCCCCCCCACCCTCCTTGAGGGGATAATACTCGAGAAGAGGTGGACCTAGAATCAGTGCTGTGAAATGAAATGTGGTTACAACTATGTTTATTGCATCAAATAAGGTGACTCTTATATTGTTAGTGTTAAACCGTTTTCTAAATCACCTATGACGGCACAAAGAAAATGTCCATTTTTTTACAAAAAATAAGAAACTTCAAATTCGTTGAGCTACCCCTAAATACTAATATTTTAAAAAAATAACTGCATACATTGTTTTCGGAGCAAATGGAACATTTGAACGGCCCGTCCCTGGAAAAATATAAAAAAATCAAAATGACCATAACACAAGGGTCACCCTAATATGAATATATATATATATATATATATATATATATATATATATATATATATATATATATATATATATATATATATATGAATCAAACAAATAATAAAGACAAAATATTCGAATAGTTTGTTTAAATGAAGTCACACCAGCTTATAACATGGGATACAATGAATGTTTTATTATTAGTAGTAGTACTAATACTAGACCAAACCCACCTGACCTAACCATTACGAGCGATCTCTGATTCCTAATCTTAAAGTTACTCTAACACAGGTTGACCTCTTCTTAACTCTTTTCTTTGCAAATATTTCGTTGCTACTTTCTGAAGGTCCGTAAGTCGGTATTTTTCGCATAAGTTTTATCACTTCTTCATCATCATCATCATCATCATCATCATCATCATCATCATCATCACTAACTCTATAATTTAAGAACCGGATATCTTAGTTTGGTTATGACTTAAGTATATTTGAAATTTTTATCAAGGTAATTTCTAAGAATTTCTTTAGAGTTTGCAAAAACAAAATAGTTTAGTTTAGAAAAAATAAATATGATTATCCAATGCTTTATAATGTTTTAAAAGAAAATGAATTACAATTGAAGTTCATAAAATTTATTAAAATTTAAGTAAGGCTGCTTTTTAATTTTATCTATAACTATATTTGAGCAACGTTATTTTTTTAAAGGGGGGAAATTTAGTTTAGTTTCTTTTTAAAATTATTATAATTGGCAAAGTTCAGAAAATTTATAAAAATTTAACTATGGCTGCTTTTTTTTAGATTTTAAATTCTAATTTTAGTAGCGAAGCGCAAGCTCCCCCTGTAGGGGTGAATGGCGAATACATTGCTTGGTTTAATAATACTAAAAAAGATAATTGAAATTCAGTATTTTTCTGCGAGCCGAGTCTAACCCGTTTCTCTTGTATGATTTTATGATCTTTTTTAATATGGTAAGTCTCTAAACTTATTTGCTGTTCGATTTTATTCATTTAGAAATTTCCTCTATTTCATTATATACTTTAGAGTTTAGACCAAACCCACTTGACCTAACCAGTACGATCGATCTCTGATTCCTAATCTTAAAGTTACTAACATGACTTCAACCGACCGGCTATCTGAAAAAGCAAGAAATTCCAGCTAATAATGTAAAACATTGCCTCAAAAACTAAAGATCTACGCAAGATTTTTAAGGATTTCAATAATACAGATTAAAATTTGTTGGGGGGGGGGGAGTTTCGTGAAGTATTGGCTATGGCAAGGTAATAAGAATCAATTAATTTTCTCCTCATATAAGATGGTCAATTGCTGAAATACTCTTCCAGCTAATCTAGTCGAACTGGCTTGAACGTCTCATTTAAAAATAGATTAAATAAATAATTCGAATGGCGCCATATTATGGAGACATCTATAAGTTACTGCTCTTTGCCTTAATTCCATACATATATCTAATTTAATCACTCTCTCTCTCTCTTACCTTCCACACCATAGACATCAAAAATACTATTGGATAAACACTATGTCATTTGCGGTAATGCTCTTGTAATAACATCGAAGCGGACTTTATTTTACTCCTATGACGGACGACCTAATCAGGTCGTAATGGGAAAATCTGCTAAAAGGTGACTAAAGTGCTATGTTTAGCTCTTGAAAAATTGAATAGTTGATTTATTGGTTCATATCACACACCCGAGAAAGGAGTGAGAGAATGAACTGGCGTGGCAGGAATTATGAGCATGGCGGTGTTTTAAGAAATGGGGTACTCTGTATTGCGACCTTTTTCGCTGCCAGAAAAAAATTAGTTGATTTAAACATCTCTAAATTTTAGTTATAATTTGGAATATTTGATTCACTACTTTCCTGAGCATATTTCTTGAGCAGGGAGAGACAAAGATCATCTGAAGTAGAAGAAGATTATAGTAATTTATTCTTTTTTTCATTTTTGTTAGTAATTTTAATGTCGTTGTTCTTGTTTTCCCTTTAAAGTGCCTTTATATTATTTTTTAAATGCCTTCCTCCCCATTTGGGGATTACTCGATATATTATAAGAATTCGTCAAACGAATGTTGATTCGCAATAGACGAATGCATATAAAATTTTCTCTAATCAAATGGCAAGAGTACGGCTTTGGCCTCTTCAGTACGTCCATTTGTAGATAGAGGAGAGGAGGAAATGGGGTAAAGAAAAAACTATAGCGTAGGAGAGGTGCGAACAACTTCCCATATCGCTGGACCACTGTTAGCGAGTGGCGAAACTACTCGGCCATTCTGAGTCTCAAAAAATGACTTATTCAGGCCAAGCTTTTAAGCCTTTTGCCGGACTTCTCGTACGCTACACATATCAAAAGAGCTTTACTATTGAAATATTTCAAAAATAGCATTTTAGCGAAGGCCTTTGGAGGCCTTAAATCGAATGTCTTCATACTCTTTTCTCTCTACCCTCACCTGTTTTCTTATTTTTTGTAAACCTGACCTGCTCTTTTACTTCTTAGCTGCTCATAATCTAGATAATGGCTGTGTTGCATTCATTTAAGAAATAAGACACAAGCGGAGGGTTATTAATTAAAGTGTTTGCATGCAGTGCGTGATTTCTACGCCATGAGAAGACCTAATTATGAAATTAGCTAATTATCTCTCACGAAATATCTCCCATTAATGACTGCTTGTGCATTGCAACCTCTGCTTTTGTGTTGGACACGATTATGCACTTTGAAGGAAACAAATGAACGCCCTCAGCGTAAGATTGGATCGCTCAATGACTGCGAGGGGGAAATAGTAAGTGCAAAATAATTCATCTCCGAGTATCATCATGTACCAAATGCATAAGTATTTCGTTCTATTCGCCCTATAAAACACGAGTCCTAGAGGTAGGATAGATAATATCAGAACAAATTTAAAAGAAATAAAGATATTTCCAAGACACGTAAGGATTTGGCATAAGTGTTTTGCTTTCAGATTACGTGTAAACACGCAACCAAACGAAAGATACAGGCAGACGCTTTTCGTACGAAGCCTACTACCTCGCAACCTTAAATGGACGTTTCCCTCTTGTTCACAAATTAGAATGAATAGTATATAGTTTATACTCATTACTCTGTTTTTCTCTCGACGCATTGACGAGAGCGGCTCATGAATAGCCGGCTGTGTAGAGGGGGTAGGGAGGGAAACAGCTCGAAATGGATGAGTCGCGAATGCGAACAAAGGGTTGGGAGGACTTCACTTGTCAGTGACTGGTTTCAGCAAAAGGACGATACGTGATATTTGTCGGTTCTTCACCAATAAGGATCTCACTTCCCGTACACCTCGCCCCACTTTAAATGAAAATAAGTAAAATTTGGAGCTGGTTGGGGCATAAAAAAATGAGGTGAGAAGCACTTGTGAGTTTAGGTGCAATTGAAGAGTTGTAGAAGGTGGGGTAGAATGGAAAGATCTTTCAGCGTCTTCAAATAGCCGTTCTTTGGCCATTTTATGGTGGATCTAAACTTGTATAGGGGCCTCTCTCATTAGTGTGTCTCTTTATATTTGTATTTGTCTGGCATCTAATCCATTTGCACGATGCGGAGATATAAATTTGTATGCTACAGTTCGAATTCGTAGACCAAACAAAATCTCTCTTTCAATGGTATTGTCCTGGCGAAGTACACAAATGCATTCTTCAGTAACATCCTTGCCTAAGATAGTAATACGGGTTCTGTGAAAATAGTTCTCAAGCTGAGTGCTGCAGTAGCTGTGAAATTTGGTACGTGATCTTGCTTCAAGAACAAAATAATAAATGAATAAAATAATTGTCCATTAAAATAAGGACACCAGTATAGGTAAACTTCGGCAAACACATGAGTGAAATGATTGAATTTAGTATAATTATATAAAGTCCTCATTACTTCTGTGAACATAATTTAGCGGATACTATATTATGATCACTCGTATATTTTTTCTATATGTCCGTGTGTCTTGATGATATCTACGAAGGTTATTGACTGATTTCAACTAACTTCTAAAAGTGGTGGGTCTTAAGCCAAAGGAACACATATATGGGCAAGAATCCAAAACATATATTGATTTCTGACCAATTGTTCACTTTTTTACTTTCTTCACTTTCAAATTATCAAAAGCACTGGCATTTTCCATATTTTTGCCAATATCATAAAAAAGAGTAAATATTATTAAAATAGTCAAATCAAAATTAACCAGGAATGAAAAATAGTCCCATTAAATTCACCCATCAATGAAAAATAGTTAAATTAAAATTACACAGGAATGAAAAAACTAATTAAAATTACGCAAAAATGAAAAATAGTCAAATTAAAATTTCCTAGGAATGAAAAAGAGTCAAACTGAAATTACCCACGGATGAATAAAATTCAAATTAAAATTACCCAGGAATGAAAGATAATACAATTTAAATTACGCAGGAATGAAAATTAATGAAAATAAAATTACATCGGAATAAAAAATAATAAAATTAAAATTGCATTAAAATCAAAAAGAGTCAAATTAACATTTCCCAAGAATGATAAAGTCAACTTAAAATTGCGCAGGAATGAAAATATTCAAATTATGACTGAAGATATTGATAGTAAAATTACCCAGGATTTGAAAATAATATTACCAAGGAATGAAACATATTCAAAATAAATTACACAGGAATGAAAATATTCAAATTAGAATTACACAGGAATGAAAATATTTAAATTAGAATTATCCAGGAATTAAAAATAGTTAAATTAAATTCCCCAGGCATGAAAAGTTCAAAGGTCAAATTAAAATTACATATGAATGAAAAATATTAAAATGAAAATTAATCAAGAATGAAAAATATTTAAATTAAAATTACTCAGGAATGAAAAATATTAAAATTAAAATTAGTCAGGAATGAATAATAAATATTCAAATAAAAATTTCCCAGGAATGAAAAAGAGTAAAATTAAAATTTGCCAGGAATGGAATATAGTCAAAATAAAATTACCTACAAATGAAAAATATGCAAATTGAAGTTACGCAGAAATGAAAAAAGATTCAAATTAAAATTTCCCAAAATGGACAACTTATGACATTCTACCAACATCTACAATTTGATCAGGATTTGTGAGGTCAAAATATAAATTTGGTGAGGCAATATTTAGCGATATTTCCATATTTGGCAAAAATATGGAAAACGCCAAAGCCTTTAATAATTTGAAGCATAAGACTGCAATCATTATCTAGCCTGGATAATGTAAATTTAGATGTTTCTAACATATTTTGTCTATCTGTTTAAGGTAAAAATTTATATCTTAACGAATACAAGTTCCGGATTTGCCATTATGGAAAATTAGCTTTTGCTGTTAATTCGCTCGATACTAAAGATGGATACAGATTCATAATGGTACAGGTAGGTTCCTAGGGCAAAGAAATTATATGGTGTTACTTAATTTGTCCTGTGGCTTATTCAGACTAGAAATCCGGATTAATTCTGCCATTATAGAAAAGGTTTTAATGACAATGGCGTTGGCGATAGTATGCGCTCTTTCAGTGTTTTCGATTTTATAGCAAGTTTAAGTGGATTGGGTTTTTTTCAAAAAGATCGGATTAATTCTCCTCCTAACCAAGCTTGAAACTAGGGATAGGAGCTAGATCCTCCTTAGACTAGTTTCTAATAATAATCTATAAATAATGGAGTTTGTTTCTCTATTAGGAAATAAAAAATTGTTGAGTCTTGACATTTAATAGAAAACACACCCAATCTTACGGGGTCTAATCAAACCTCGCGCATATACATAAATCAAACAAATCCCCTTTCTTCACCTAATGGAAAGGTGATCTCTATCAAATGGGAAAAGAGAGATCATATTTTTTCTTTTTTAAAATTACATTCAACGCAAATATTTCGTGTTTTAAAATGAATTATCATCCATATTTTGAATCTAAGAAAAACTTCCTAAACGTACAGTTTTGGGCGGCCAAATTTTGAAAAGGATTTAGGCTACTGGCACAGCCAGCGACCGCTGGTAACTCAATGATGGCAACAGCTAGCAAGCTCACGCCATTCGTGGCCTATTGAATTCTTGGACTCACAAGAAAAGGGATTACTTTCATTCACACAACTCTTGCTCGGCTGCCACCATAGTTTCACGCCAAGTGCCAGCATTCACATTAACCTACAAACAAGATCTCGTTCGACGTGACATACAAGGCCCCTGACTTGAAGCAACCAGGAAGAATTCCAACCAGAGACTATGTTATTATATAAATATTGTGAGCGTGTTTACTTAACCAACCACTCTTGAAGGCACGAAAGCAACCGCGAGAATTATTGAAAGGTAAATTATTTTGTGGAATAAAAAAAACCAGAAAAATAAATGCAAAGACCTATTTGTTTTTTTCTGCAATTAAATACAAACCAAGATTCTCTAAATTTGCTTTAAATCACAGGAAGCTCAATCTTGTCTTAATGGAAAAGTTCTTTCTTTAAACATCCATTTCCTGGTTCACAAGATTGCATGATCATCTATAAGGTATTTACATTAAAAAAAATAGCGTTTAGGTAAAAATCGACTAAAAAAGTTTAATGCTATCAATTTCTTTGAAGGTCAAATCAAGAATATTACTATCACTAAATAATGGTATGTGGATGCTCTTGAGTCATCTTGGAAAGAATTAAAATCGATTTATCCTTAGGTTTTGGATGAATTATTGTTTGTGCTAGATAACCCTTGTCCTCACTGCCGTAGGGTGACCTTGAAGAGGGCACGCCAGAAAAATTGGGATACAGATCCCAGTGCGTAGGTTAAATAAAAAAAATCGATTGCGGTTGGCCTAAATAATCAATTCTTAGAGGTTCTGGGATTAGAGAAACTAATGGTAGAAAATATATAACTTTACTATATACAAAGAAAATATTAATAGCACAAAGAAATAAATGATAATAAGTAGAATGAGACCCAGTGTACCAAACGTAGGGGGGGACGGGTTGATACAAATGACTCGACGGGTACGAGAGTCTGAGAGAGGTTGCACGATGATTGCTTCCAGAGAAAATGAAAGATCTCAATTATCGGGGAGACTCACCTAAAGCCTAATTGACTGGAGGCTTGAATACGTCGAGTAAACGGGGCGCTGGCAAGTTGAACTTGCAAGATTCCTTCTTCTTTAACCTCGCTGAGAAATAAGCGAGGAAGTATTACAGTCGTTGGACGAAGTGGATAACCGAGTGATAGATGCCTGTCCGTGTCTATCCGTCTGTCGGCGGGAACTCTGGCCTTAGATACGTGCAAGGCCGGGTAGAGGTGACGCGTCGCATTCGTAGCTGGAAACCGTTGAGAAGGAAAGCAGGGTGTACGAGACTGTACGTGGCTGCTAGCCAAGACGAGGCTGTATGGTATTCATTTCTCAAAGCTTTTCTTGAAGTATTTATACTGCCCCAGAGGAAGCGGATCGCCGGAGGCCCCTCAAAGCGGGACGGAGATGTCATTAGACTTTGCGCGCAAGTGGGTGGTGAATAGTCTCGGCGGCCTGACAGCTTTGCCTAAAGGTCCTTGGCGTCGTCGATTTGGCGCCGATCAGACGGTGGGACAGCGAGGAATGGAACCCAAATGGATTACGCGTCTCCCTTCGGGCTGACTGGCCGTGCAGGTGTATCTTCTCAGGTGCAACAGTTAAAGGTTGGGTTCTAAGGGGGGGGGGGGTAAACATTCTCCCTCTGACACTCACACTTTAGTTTTGGCAAAAGAATGTTTCGTTCAACATGTCAGGCAACGGGTAATCATTTAACACCATTAATTTTTATTTTTGATGAGATTTTACACTTTTTTTTAAACAATATTGCAAAAATTGTACAAAAGGCAAAATTGATTAGATAAGATAGCTGTGGGAAATATTTTAAGGCATAACACTTTTAGGAGTAAAACAATGCATAGACAATAATCGAGCATCTTGACTATATGTTCTAGCTATATAAGTATGTAATTACCATGTAGTGATATAGATTTACTCATTTAGGTAGGACATTTTCAAAAGGTTCATTTACAGTCTTCTTTCCAACATTAACACTGGCTTGTAATAAATCCTTTATCTTTGACTGTACTTATATTATTGACGTAATTGGTATGACCTCGTAGAAAAAAAGTGAAGATAATTAAATATCTTCAATAAACATTTATTTTCCTTTTTGCGAATCTGGAATGCCGCGTATCGTTCAATATACTGCAGTAAACAACTTTCAGAAGAAGGGATCCCATTGTCCTTCTAGTTTTTATATTCTTGTTTCCAGTGGTTGGCAGTCCGTCAGTACTGATGACGGAAGGTACGTCAGTCCGTCAGTATCGATGGCGGAAGGTCCGTCAGTCTGTCACTGACGGACTCCCGTTTCGCCGACGACTGACAGAAACATTATTTGTCGAAGGTCGTCTTTGCTTTTCGGGCTAATGACGGTTCGAGTGACGGCCGAAAATCGCTTCCATCGGCGCTTATTCCGTCAGTGTTTCAAAGTTTCCGTCAGTCCTCAGTCCGCCAGCTAAACGGGAGTCCGTCAGTGATGGACTGACGGACCTTCCGTCATCGGTACTAGCGGACTATTCACCATTGCTTGTTTCACACTAACTCAATGTAGCGTAACGACGTGGTTTAAAGCAACAATTAACATTAAAAATATACAGCCTTGGCCAAAATTATCGGGCGGGTATGAAAAAGTGAAGAATATGATTGAAACTCATTTATTTGTATTCCAAAATACAAATAAACATTTTTGCGTATATTCTATCAATAATTAATATTCGATGTGTACTCTTTTTGCTTTTATAACCGATTGTATGCGTTTTTCCACACTTGAAAATAAGTTGGCAGAGGTATTTGGCTCAATTTTCTGCCATTCTTCATGAATTTTGGCTGTTAATTCACTTTTTGAGGAATTTGTGCATCCTCACTCTTGTGCCCAGGTGTGACCACAAATGTTCAATGTGGTTTAGGTCTGGAGATTAAGGGGGCTATTCTATCAACTTCACCCCTTTCCTTTCAAACCAACCCTTTGAGGTTTTTAGATGTGTGTCATGGAGCATTGTCTTGTTGGAAGATTACACCATCTGGTAGGTATGTCATCATTGAAAATTTTACCTAAGGAAGGTTGATAAACCTGGTGTAACATGCTGGTGTAAGTGTTGGAATACATTCTGCCCTCACAAGTGAACAACAATCCTGGACCTGAAGACAACATGCAGTCCCAAACCATTACACTGCCACCTCAAAATTTAACTGTTGGGTCAACATATCTCCGATCATGAGCTTCCCCAACTCTTCGACGAACATAAACAGCTCCAGGGATTTCAAAATTATGAGGAGAAATACAAATTTTACTGATCATTTTTGGTATTCAATAAAATTTGGGTTATTCAATAAAAATGTGTACAAGCATAATAAATTGGTAGAAATTAATGTGGAGAACCTCCTTCAAAGATGTTTTCATCAGAATAAACAACTTTGGCCCAATCATCATCAGTCTAATCTTCATGTTCTTTTGCCCAAGACAATCGCTTCTTCTTCACCTGAGACAGCCACGGTTTCTTTCTAGTCCTACATCTTTTGAACCCAGCTTTTAATAACCTTCTCCTCACTGTGCGTCTTGATATACCTCTTTGTTTGTTGTTGCCCGAAACTCAGCAGCTACATCAGAAGAGTTCTTTTTCCTATCGGACAGAAATGTCCTTTTATGCACATTATGCCTAAACGCATTAAATCAGCTATAAAAACAAAAGTAAAACATATAAAAAAACAAATTATAGATGGGATATACTCGACTGTTTATTATATTGTTATAAATTATTATGTGAATGAGTTTCATTCGCATTCTCTATTTTTTCATACCTTCCCCATAATGTTGCCCAAGGCTGTATCTTTATGAGTATAAATCAAAATATTTTATTTATAGTCATATACAATATTTAAAAGAAACACATATTCAAAAGTTCGAAGGAGTAATTCCTGAGCATATTCAAGATAGTCATATGTTCTCTTATAGTGATCAATAGCTTAGGACTATTGTATGTAACAAGAGATTGCTTGGTAGGTTACAGGTATTTCTCTTTTGGAATACACCAATGTTGTGTCCTTTGTAATATTTTTTTCGTTTTAAACATGTTTGTCATCCGACTTTATAAGCTACCAGGGAATTATAAAAATGAAGTAAAATGCGAATTCACAAAACATGAGCATTGAAATTAAATTGCTGTATCGGTATGATAAAATGCTAAGATCATGCTATGAATTGTATACAGAAGAAGTGATTTTATTAATCAGCAGGGAAGAAAGATCTGTTTAAAAAAGAGCTTCCACTAGAGAAAAATTACCTCGATTATAATGGATGCAAATACAAACATTGCTTGTGGAAGTGTGGTGGAAGAAGTTTGAAATCAATCAAATTTTGGTTGATTGTTTTTATAAGGCTTTTTTTAAATCACTGATGATTCCATTCATCTTTCAGTACAAGCCCACCAAAAATTGATTTTCCCTCACTTCCTTTTTAACAGACCATTTATATTCGCTTTCACCACAAACCCACCGAGGATTCGTTAGCTAAGAATGGTAAAGTAAGAATGGTAAGGTAATTATGGTAATCTAAGAATGGCAAGCTAATTATGGTAATCTAAGAATTGTAAACTAATTATAGTAAGTTAAAAATGGTAAACAAAGAATGGTACGTTAAGAATGTTAAGCTAATAATGTAATCTAGGAATTGCAAGCTAATACTGGTAAGTTAAGAAGAGCAAGTTAATAGTAAGTTTGGAATGTTAAGTTAAGAATGGTAAACATTTTATTTTGTAAATAAATTTTTATTAAAAAATTGGGATTTTGACGTGAGCAATACAAAACTGTGTCCAGTAGGCTCGCTTCACTTTTGTGCTAAGTTGTCAGCTGGACAATAGGCCAGTAGATACCGTGGAGTTTGGGATAGAATTCTTAAAAGTTTGCTATGGTCTTTCTCTCATTTGTTAGGTTTTGTCTCATCTTTTCAATTTATTTTCATTTTATTTTAAAATTATTTCTAAGCATCGCTTATTTATTAGTTAGATGCTTTTGTTGGTAGCTCTTTTTGGTAAAATAAATGCTGTTATATTATTGATGCAGTTATTTTTAATCAAGATTCTGTCATTTGTTCATAAAGTCCTAAAACTTATTGCCAAAGGGATTTGGAAGGTAATAATTTCAGTCGGGGTCTCTAATTTTAATGGATTTATTGTCTTTGTCATGAGTTTTGCTCCTACGTTTTAAATCTATTTTGAGATTACTCCTTCGTAAAGCTTCGTCGCTCCCTATGTTGAAGAAATTGATAACAATAGACCCTTAATAGAATTTTGACTGTTACAAAGGATGCAATTGATAACCAATAAGCATCTAATAGAATTTTGACTGTTAAAAAGGATGCAATTGATAACAAATAAGCATTTAATAGAATTTTGACTGTTAAAAAGGATGCAATTGATAACAAATAAGGATGCAATTGATAACCAATAAGCATCTAATAGAATTTTGACTGTTAAAAAGGATGCAATTGATAACCAATAAGCATTTAATAGAATTTTGACTGTTAAAAAGGATGCAATTGATAACAAATAAGGATGCAATTGATAACCAATAAGCATCTAATAGAATTTTGACTGTTAAAAAGGATTCAATTGATAACCAATAAGCATTTAATAGAATTTTGACTGTTCAATTAGGATGCAATTGATAACCAATATAGATGCAATTAATAAACCAATAAGCATTTAGTAGAATTTTGACTGTTAAAAAGGATGCAATTAACAACCAATAAGGATGCAATTGGTAACCAATAAGGATGCAATTGGTAACCAATAAGAAATTGATGAACAAAAAAACCTTTAATAGAATTTTGACTCTTAAAAAGGATGCAATTGATAACCAATAAAGATGCAATTAATAACGAATAAACAATTGATAAACCAATAAGCATTTAATAGAATTTCGACTGTTAAAAAGGATGCAACTGATAGACTAAAAAGCCTTTAATAGAATTTTGACTCTTAAAATGATGCAATTTACATCCTTATTTGCTCAATGTGGTTCCTCACTTGGTCATTTTATACTTAGGCTCTTTTGGAAGAGGAAATTTTTAATGTAAATAATTTCTACTTTAGCTAATTTGATTAATCATTCGTTTCTTCGTTTATTATGAATTTTCCAAACGACCCACTTGCTTATATTTTTGTTCTTCGATATTCGCAATGACGTGTCATGATCATCTTTGTTCCTCAGTATTCAAAATGGCGTCTCATGATCATATTTATTCTTTAATATTCAAAATGGTATTTCATGATCATCTTTGTGTTCTTCATTATTTGCAATGAGGTCTCATTATTATCTATGTTCCTCAGTATTTAAAATGGCGTCTCATGATTATTTTTGTTCTTCAATATTCGAAATGGATTGAGTCATCTTTGTTCTTCAATATCCGAAATGACGTCTTATAATCATCTTTGCTCTTCAATATTCACAATGTCTCATGATTATCTTCTTCTTCGATATTCTCACTATCTCATGATTATCTTTTTGTTCTTCAATATTCACAACTACCACTCATTTTCATATTTGTTCTTGAATAATCAAAATGACGTCTCATGTTTATCTTATTTTCAATATTCGCAACAACAAACTTGACACGAGCGTGCATACACCAGAGACCTGTACGAGGGATCGAAAGTAAGAGGGCGCTTCCCGATCGAAGGTCAGGGCAAAAGAGTTTAGGGAAGAGGAGAGAAATATTTGCGTGTCATCAGCATAGAAATGGAAGAATATATCTAGGCGACGCAGCAAACCAAAATGAAGGAGCTAGATACGAGAGAGAAGTTGGTCAAAGACAAATCCCTGAGGAATACTGTACGATGCAGTAGCTGGATAAGAGACATCACCCTCGATGATGAGAGAGAATGAGTAGGAGATGACAGATAGGATCGAAACCATTTTATAGCAGTTTCAGAAACATCAGGAAACCACGAATGCGATGGAGAAGAAAGAAATGGTCGACGATGTCCAATGCTGGCGAGAGATCGAAAAGCACCAGAATTGAAAGTCTCCCAGCGTCGGCTTCGCGGTGGAGTTGGTTACTCACAAATAGCAGAGCTGAATCAGAGATGTTACCTGCCTTGAAGCCGGACTGGAATGTATTATTGATGCTGGAGGAGGACCTGTGCTCTGTTCCTATCCATGAGCCTTGGATAGGAACCGAAGTTGAGAGATAGGTTTATATTTTGAAAGATTATTGGAGTGAAAATTTTGTTTCCTTAAGCTCGGACGAAGAAAGACATGTTTAAAATCAGAGGGCACCTCAGTTAACGACAGGAAGGCGTTGAAGATACCGGGTAAGTGTAGTAGAAGGCCTGGTAAGAAATGAACATAAAGAATTTATGAGAAAGTGTCAAGTAGAGAGCAGGGTGTTTTTATTCGATGAGCGGAGTATTGAGCCGAACTTTTCGGTGGAGACTGGGGGTGAGAGAATTGAGATTAGGAGATGGGCTAAAGGGAATGATCGTGTGACAGGAGTGAGAGACGAAGACATAAACCTAGAGCAAATATTTAGTACCTTTGCAGAGAAAAGGGTATTTAAGGCAAATGACGAGATGAGGGGACGATTTTGGGGTAGCCTGGGAGAAGAGGATTTTGTTTGTTTTCTTCCTGAATTTTACGCGTATGGGCCTCGCGAGCGATTTATTATATGTAAAATCACAATTTTTGACAAATTACCTTGGTTGGAAATGTCAGACACAGTCATTTCATAACTATACTAGTGGACAACCTGCTTTCTGAAGGAAGTATAGATTTTAACCACGTTTGACCATCCTGATAAATGAGTAATACCATCGGGAGCCATCTTAATACACGTGGAATAGTGTTATCATACATAGGTTTCGAATTTGTATGTGCAAACTGACAGTTATATTATAGGTCTCTCTTTCAGATGCAGCCTTTCCTCAAATAATATTTTCCTCCGCCGTTCTATGAAATTAAATTTGGAAATTACCAAAATAGAAAAAAATATTTCAAGATAATTTATATTTAGTATTTTGTTGTATAGATTTGGATGTTAGTTTAACTTACACTTTAGATTATTCATAAATCACATTAGGCAAATGTGAGCCAAATGAATCATTATGATATTGCCTTAAAATTGCCTTTTTTCTAGCCTTATCTTCAAGTTTAAAGTAAACAACAATTACTTACTTATCGGATCAATATACCACATAACTTTTTTATAACTTAAATGTTAAATCTGATTAACATCTTTTCACTTTAGGGCTGTATGTAAATATTATAAATTAATTTTGTTATAATTCCGATCTTGCAAAAACTTTACTCTAGATCTAGATATATAATTTAATTTCTCACCTAAAGAGTACCTAAGATGTTTATTATTAGTTCTCTAATGAATGCCTAAAATCATCTACATTATTTACTTTCATGACTACACCTTTTCACCCTCAAATAAAAAAAAACAACTTCATATTAAAAAGGTTGACTTTCCTATTTTAAAAAATATAACTTCAAATTTAAAAAGTTGCCTTTAATATTAAATAGGTTGAGTTGCATATTAAAAAAGTTGCAGTTCAAATTAGTTGACAATCAAATCTAAAAAGTTGACTCTCAAATTAAAAGGCTTAGATTTCAAATTAAAATTTTGACCTTCAATTTTAAAAAGCTGGATTTCAAATTGAAAAAAAATGACTTTCAATTTTTCAAAGTTGAATTTCAAATTAAAATAAATGAATTTCCTCCGCCATATTTATACCCGATCGGCCGCATTTGGGTAGGGAGTCGAGCTGAGGCTCTTGCAAGCCATTAGCCATTTCAGCGTCCAGCTAAGGGTGAAAAGGTGTAGTTTAAATTAATATAACAAATTCAACGAAATAAAAGTAACACTTTTATCGGAAAAATTAGAAAGAATTATATATTAGTTAAGGCGCTATATTTTCTTTATCAAAATCACTACGAGTAATAAAATAATTAGTTGAGACAGAAGACTGGTATCTATACTTCAGCCAAAAAGCAAACGTTTCTATCCATTTAATAGCATTTAAGATGTCGAGACACAAAACTCAAGCGAAATTTCTGCTAATCAATACAAGATCTTTCCTTCATGTCTCACCACTCCCTTTACTGATATTTCAAGACTTGAAACACATAATGCATCAGTTACATGATACTCCTGCCACATTGCTAGACTTTTCCTTTTCAGTAAATGTGGACACCATCTCGTTTTTAAGATAAAAACTATGTATATAACCTCTAGTTCCAGTGAAATTCTAGCATAGACAGAGAAATCTCGATACAGGTAGATAGATGTTGTGACTGTTCACAGAGCGGAAGCAAGAGTGAGACACAACCCTGTACGGAAGACCACAACTGGAAAATGTGGTTGCAAAGTGGTTTTCCCCAAAGGGTTTTAGTTTAGCCTAGTGATGCATATCTTTACCACTGTAGTGTGCTGAGAAGTGCAAGCGAGCGGTTTAATAGCTCCGCTTGCATAAGTCTTTTAGAAGCTCAGGATGACGCAGTGGATTCGCCGCTCGCTAACACTGATCCGGCGAGGCAGGAAGCTGTTCGAACCCGCTTACGCTACTTTCGTTCTTTATTTTTCTTTCTCCCTTTTTCTACACCCCCTCCATTTAGTCAAATCTGTTATTTCGGGTGGGTGAGGTGAAAAACTAGAACTTTCATCCCATATTTTTACTCAAACTGTATATTAGGGCTTTCGCTTCTAATACCCCCTTGATATAGACAACAATGTCTTTTGAGGCATCCCTTATAACTTAGACTTCCCCCTATCCTCTCCTTGATTTAACACTCCCCCTATCAGATTACAACGGATTCCTCTCCTTACCTCAATTTTATTTTTAAATTCGCGATCTTGAAAACTTCTCCACAAATAAAAACTGTTCCAATTGAACCATCAACCGCTCATTAAAGGTCATGGCATTGGGATAAACATGTGTTTATTTATGTACACATACACACACTTGTGGCTGTGTACGGAGGCGCATATCATGGGGTGCGGATTAAGAGATTTGGTGGTTTGTTAGGTTGTTGTCGCACACGCCTTACATTATGAGGGAATCTCAGGCGAATGAAATAATAAATGAAGGATTTCGAAGGATAAGAAAAAAATGGCTTTTTGGAAGGTTTTAGTAGATGTGTCCAAGGGTCAACCAGGGATAATGTGAGGGAAGTAGGAGGGCGAGGGGGAGACTTCCCTCCCGATAAAGGAGAGGACAAACGCGGCCAAAACACCACCAGTGATATGGTCCCATAAATACCATGAGAAACATAGGTTTCTGGTGGGAGAATAGCCGTTTTTATCTCGTCAATATTACACATTTAAAGAATATTGAATACTTTAATTTAATAATAGACTAACATAAAGGCGTGATTATTATATACATTGGCGTAGATTATCTTGTACACACGAGCAATCTCTGTAGAGAATTATTTCCAGAGGAGAAAAAAACAACATATAACCCATCAAAGCAGAATTCCAATCGCTAATTCCTAATCACTCGTAGAGCGATTTCCTACATCTGAGTAAGAACGAGCCCCCATCCGCACCCCCACCCGATTCAGCAAACGAGAACCGACTCGACCCTGAGGTTCCTATTTATTATAAGGTCGTTTGCGAACCGTTCCTCGCTATCCACGTTCGCCTTCTTAATTACCTTCTTTCTTCGACGTCCCTCTTCGAGTATTATTGTCATTTGACATCCCCTTCTGTAAACTAGCTCTCCAGGGGAACTGAAAACACCCATATTCCCCCTCCTGAGACCCTGGACCAATCGGTTGTACGCTCCCTGCCAATAAGAACCAAGAAGAGACCATAAACTGGACGGGGGTCAGCTGGTGTCTATAAAATACAGATACTGGCTAATGGAATCGGCGAGAAGGGCCAACCCTCCCCCCCCTAATATCCCGTGTGGCGTGTTTAGAAATCTTTTTGGACCCCGCTGAAAGCTCTGTAATATGCTTCCGACTTAGATTTTCGCTCCTGGGGGCCATGATGTAGCCCCTAAAGACTGTTCTGTGCCATTCGCGTAATTTACATCTCTGTAAAAATATTTTGAAATGCTTTCTAACGTAATGCTTCATTACATGCACAGTAAAGTCGGAAATATAAGATATTTCTTTAAAGGTATTCGCTTACGTTGTATACTTACTTTAGTATGTTAGGCTCGTCATAGTTAAAATACAAAATTATCATATTCCTTCAGCTAGATAAATATACAGACTGACAGAAAGAGAGAAAGAAATAGATAGTGATAGACAGTTATATATATATATATATATATATAATTGATAGACTGGTAGGTAAATAGATAGATAAATTGATAGCCAGGATTTTTAGTCGCGGCGACTTTAGATCTCATTATGTCTATCGGTCGGTCCCCATTTTGCTTTTTCTTTGGTTTCGGTAATAACGCTGTAACTATTGGACCGATTATAACGAAATTTGAAACCTTTATTTTGCTTTAAATTCTTTTTCGAATGATAAAATTGCCAAGGTCTTCCAAAGGTTAGCCCAGGAATTATTTTGTTTTGGCAATAACATCATAACTATTCAGTCAATTCTAACGAAATCTGAAATCCTTATGTTGTTTTATATTTTCTTGGAATGATATAATTGCCAAAGTCCTCCTAAGGTTAGCCTGGAAAATATTTCGAAATAACATCATAACTATTTTGCCAATTATAACGAAATTTGAAACCCTTATGCTGTTTTACATTCTCTTTCGAATGATATAATTGACATGGTCCACCCAGGTTAACCCTGGAATTATTTTGGCGAGCAATAACATTATAACTATTAGGTCGATTCTAACGAAATTTAAAATGATTATATTATTTTACATTTTATTTTGAATTTTATAATTGCCGAAATCCTCTCAAGGTTAGTCCAGGAATTATTGAAAGTTTCAAAGGTCATACGATCATAAATCAGAATAAATTAGGCAGACCTTTCTCTATTAAAAAAAGACTAGTTTGAATTTCGCCTTTATCAACCTTATTTATTTAAAACTAGTGAATGCATTTTTTAATTATAGGTTAAAAGTGAAATATTACTTTAAGAAGATACATTCTTATTTATATTTTGTAAATTATTATTATTATGGCTTTGAATTTTTACATTCTTTGGACATCTTCAATCGAAATTCGTGCCGACTTTAAGGTGAAAACAATTGTTAAAATCCATAATTTTTGCTGATTTTCATCTTGGGGCTTTTTTGAGCAAATTTTATCTTCGTTCTATAAATATAATTTGTATTTAATACCCAAATATAGTAGAAAGGATACATTTAGGGTCAGCTTGGAGTCCCCGGGTTTATAGGGTGTCATTAGTATCACCCAAGTTTTAGTGTCACTTCCCAAATGTCAATAAGTTCCTTGTTATTCAGGGAAGGCAGGATTATTTCTAGTTCGCTCCCAGATTTTTTTAACGAGAGAAGTGACAAGGGATAAAACGACTTACAATTTATTGAGTGCATTAAAAAATAATCTTTCATTTTCTGCAACAACGAATAACGATTGACTTCGACTCTGTATTGACTATTAAATGAGGTTGAATGAAAAAGACTGAGCTAATTGATCTTGTAAAAAGACGAGTGGCAACGTTTGAAGGGTTGATTGAGAGCGATTTTATTTGAATGAGATTAGAAGTCTCTGTTCGTTGCACAGAGATTCTAGGAGATTAATTTTAGCGAGAACGTGAATGAGAAGCGAAAGTTGGTTGAAATCTTTGATATTAAAAGGCTTGAATTTCTTTAGTTAAAGTTGAAATCTAATTTTATACGAATATATAAAATGGACACTTTACTCAATGTATTCCAAAATTGACCAATTAAGAGTTGAGATACATTTCTTAGGCAAATTGGAAAGCATTAACGTGTGTCTTTGTTATTTTGCTAAGTCTTTCACGGTTTGATAAGTGATTTCTATGTTTATGTGGAATGTGCAGTATATGAGCTGTAGGAACAATCAGCTAAATGACCTAAGTAACGCTTGTCGATCTTTGCTGGATCTGTATGTTTGTTTTTTTGCCTAAGTGAGGAAAAGTTTTATCGCAGAGGAAAATTGAGAGTGTCTACATACATAATAGAACCCGTGCAGGAGTGGTTCAGTGGGGGCTTCACTCAAAGATTCTTACTTTGAACATCCAGCGAACCAGCTTTGAGTGTGGCCAATATCTTTTCTACTTAAGCAAACAGCAATTCTAAGTCATATGCAATTCGAAAAGAAATATTTTGGGGTTAACTTGACTTTGTGTATAAACATTTTAGAAAATTTATGAGTCAAGAGTACATACACTATGTTCTATTCTTGTTATGTAGGCATGATAAGGCGGCCAACCAGCATAAGAACTCTTGAAACTTACGATGAGAATGTCAGTGGAAAAAGGCTATTCCAAGAATAACAAGTTCAACAGGCCTAAGTCGCGTGCTCTGAATTATTTCAATAAATTTTGAAAAAAATATAATTAACAAACGTATTATCAATTAACAAACATATCATCTGACCTTACGACCTTCAAAACATTCTCAAAACTTATTTAAAATTAAAATGGTTACCATCGCACTGACGGACAGACATAGTACTTATAGTCTTGCGCACTCGATTAAAAACCAGTAAGTCCTGACGCAGGCTAACAAATAATATTCAACAGCCACATTCAAAATGATTTTTTAGAGGCCGAATCTCACATTTGATTTGATCAGAAAACACCAAAACCCAATCTCTCTCATACCGTTCATATTCACTTTTATGATAATGCAAAATATCCAATAGAGGAAAGTTGGTCCCCACACAAGTTGTTAAATGAATACCTCAAAGAACAGACAATGAACGATGAAATTCTATAATGTCATTAAAATCGAAATGGAAGAAGATATACTAGTTAACACTCAAAAGAAACAGTAAAATATTTGATTCTGTGATAAATCAGACATAGGTTTAGTGTCGTTTAAAGACTACAGGAAACTACAGGAGTAGTTTCGAAGCTTTTTCCAACTTTTCCTCGATTAATGAGGCAATAAACCGCGAAACTAAACGTGAGATTGTAATGTGTTCACTTTTCGCATTGATTTTATTCAGTCTTCGATTCATTAGATGTGATTCATTTGAAATATCTGAAGGCAACTTGGAAACTTCTGTTAAAAAGAGCGATCAATAGGACTACCTAAATACCCTAGTATATTGGAGAGTTTACTCAGATACTAGTTTCGGAAGAGCTTCCATCAATATATACTAAACTTTGAAAAATAGATAACAAGGAGTATGCAATGATAACATGATGGAAAACTACATTTAGGGGCTTGTACGGGAAAGTAATTTATATTACAAACGGAAATTGTTCACTTCTAACATTGTTTTACTTGTTTTTATATATTTTTTGTGGAAGTTTCAGTAAAATTACATAAATTTAACTCCGTGTTTTTGTTTTTAGCCCTACAATGTATAAAAAAAACAAAAATTTGATGGAAAACTACATTTGGGGGTTTGTTTTTATATATTTATTGTGGAAATTTCATTAAAATTATATAAATTTAACTTTTTATTTTTTGGTATTATCCCTACAATGGATGAACTCCTCATAATTTTTCTTTTTTGGTAAATATTTTATCATACAAGCTGGAAAATAACACTGGGCAGAAAAGTGAGTTACATAGTTTTATCTTTACCTCTCCGTCTTTAGCAGAGACATTCCTATGTGACCAAAAGTCGGATAAAATCATATATAAACCAGGCAATGGCTTCGCCACTCCGGGGGGAGCTTGCGCTTCGCTACTAAGGTTAAAATATAAATCTATAAAAAAGCAGCCATGGTTAAATTTTTATAAATTTGCTGAACTTCGAAAATTACAATAATTTTAAAAAGGAACTGTAAACTAAATTTCCGTCCTTTCAAAATATCACGTTGCTAAAATATGGATTTATAGAAGATATATAAAAATAAATTTTCCAAACCTTATCATTTGTAATTCTTTGAGATTCAAAAATTTCACAAAATTTTGATACTTATATTTATTTCTGAACTTCACTATTTTTTTTTTCGATATTATAAAAGAATTATTAGAAATAACTTAGATAAAAACAGCGTCATAACCAAATATTCAGATATTAAAAAAAATCACCTTCTTAAATTGTAGAGTTAGTGATGATAATAACTAAAAATTCCATAAGAGATCAATAATAAATCAATAAAAAATAAATAAGAAGCGACTCCTATTACACTCGTTATGGCGCTCTCAACAAAAGACAAAATGATAGTATTGATACAGTTAGACACGTTTCGATTGTTTTAACATATAAACCAGGCAATCGCTTCGCCACCCCACCGAGGGGGAGCTTGCGCTTCGCTACTAAGATTAAAATTTAAAATCTAAAAAAAGCAGCCATGGTTAAATTTTTTTTAAATTTCCTGAACCCTCGCCGATTATAATAATTTTAAAAAAAGGAACTCTAAACTAAATTTTCTGAACTTCACCATTCGTAATTCTTTGGGTTTTAAAAATTTCACAAAATTTGGATATTAATTTCTGAACTTCTCCATTTTGTTTTTTGATATTATAAAAGAATTATTAGAAATAACTTTAATAAAAAAACATAAGTCATAACCAAACTAAGTTGAAATTATTATACAAATACTCAAAAAAATCTCCTTTAATTATACGAGTAGTTAGCAAAGTGATGATGATAGGTTTAAATTGTAATATTACTCAATGTGGTCTCTCTTGGTGGCGAGTACGCGTTCCAGGCGAGACCTGAAGGCCACGCCCACGTTGTGGACGAAGTCCTTCCTCCTGCTGGCCCACACACCCTTAACAAAGACTTCATTTCGTCAACTTTGCTCTGGTATACCTTGCAGGCCTTGCCTTTAACATGCTTATGCCCTTGTAGTCGAGGGGATTGAGGTTGGGCGACTGCAGCTACCAAAAATCCTTCGATTATAAATTTATGTTCGATCCCAACCGCACTTGTATGGTCTTGGCCGTGTAGGCAGTGGTACCGTCCTGTTGAAAGACGTAGTCTGCCTTCTTCGTGATCTTTCTCGACCAGTAAAGCAGTTCTGTGGCCAAGTTGCCCCTGTAATCGGTCGCGGTGAGCCTGTAACCGGTCGGAAACCACACCGACAGCATCCCCTCGCAATTTGAAGCCACAACGCCGAGCATCATCGTGGAAGCCGAGAGTTTAGTCCTGGACATATAACGGACCTCTAAGAAGTCCTGGCTGAAGCCTACCACGCGGTCGTTCTGCATTTGTTGATGACCGGATCGACCGTGAAGGCTTTTTCATCAGAAAAAAAATGAGAATTCGATTGCCAGGACTTTTCAAGTCGTTGAGAAGGAGACGGCAGCGCTCCAGACGTTGTTCTTGCATACATTCGGTGAGCAAAGGCCTTTCCATGCACTTTAAGCTTTGGCCGCCCTTTTCTTTCACGACCCTGGACACTCTGGCCAGCGAGATGTTGCTTTTCTTCGCGGAAGTAGTCATTTTAAACCTGTAAGCACTCTTTCGAAGGTCTTTCTTGATGAGAAATGGTTGAAAACTTGAAGTCTGCCTGAACGAGGTTGATCTTTGAGGTCTTCCTCGTTCTTGAGCCTCTTGGCGACTCTGTGAACGGTCATCCGGCTGACATTGAGTCGCTTGGCGATGTCACTCATGCTGTGGCTCGAGCGTAGGAGAACAGGGATCTTGATTCTTTTCACTTCAATATCGACCCACGTACACACAATGAAAAAGATTTAATGACACGTGCTTGAAAAGTAGAAATTTAAGTTTGTTTGAGAGGAATTTTTCTACCACACATGTGAAACTATCGAAAGATAAAAAAAAAAACCGAGTGTAACAGAACTTTTGCAAAGCTCGGTATGCTAACCTAGTCCTCATTCATTCTCTTATTTATTTCTCCTAATGGGCTAGAATAGTACTAGTTCATTGCCTAACGAATCATTAGGAAAAACTGTGTTGTTAGTTCAAAATATCTTTCATGGAATTTCTTATTTTTTCAAAGAATTTTATTTCGTTTGCTTCAAACCAATAAAAGCAGCAACAGTTATAGAATTAAACAGTAACTATTTTCTTGATTAAATTTACTTAAATTTTTTTTTTTTTATTGGATTAACTAATACATTGGAACTGATAGCAAAGTAAAATATTAAAAATCTTTAAAACCAAATCAGTCAAAACTGCAAATAAATTCATACAAAAATTAAAAATATGATAATTTTTAAAATGAAGCATAAAATGTTAAAAATCAATTAAAACACAAGTAAAATAACTACCAATAAAATCATATAAAAACTGTAAACTATAGAAAGAGAAACAGATTAGGAAGATAAATAGCTGAAAGGAAAGCTCTGTCGGGATTTGATTAGTTAGTGGGTTAAAATTATTTACTTGTGTAATTACATATATATGATAAACTAGGTAATGGCTTCGCCACTTACCCACCCACCCCTACGCGGGGAGCTTGCGCTTCGCTACTAAGATTAAAATTTAAAATCTAAAAAAAAGCAGCCATGGTTAAATTTTAATAAATTTTCTGAACTCCGCCAATTATAATAATTTTAAAAAGGAACTCTAAAATAAATTTATCCCCTTTCAAAATATCACGTTGCTAAAATATAGAGTTATAGAATAGAGGAAGATATATAAAAATACATTTTCTGAAATTCACCATTTGTAATTCTTTGGGTTTTAAAAATTTCAAAAAAATTTCGATACTCATATTTATATCTGAACTTCACCATTTTGGTTTTTGATATCATAAAAGAATTATTAGAAATAAAAAAACATAACATAAGTCATAACCAAACTAAGATGAAATTATTATTCAAACACTGAAAAAATCTTCTTCTTAAATTATAGAATTAGTGATGATAATTTAAGGGTGTATGAATAATCATTAATTTCCAGATGAAATTAATTAATGAATAAAGCTTCAAGAATTTTTAGCTCGAGAGAATTAGAACAGAAGTCAATATACTAAATGAATAGAATGCCTGGTTATGGTTTGGGCAATATCTCTAACACTATACTAAAAAAATAGAATCAAATGCCTGGTTATGGTTTGGGCAATATCTCTAACAATATACTAAATGAATAGAATCAAATGCCTGGTTATGGTTTGGGCAATATTTCTAATTCGATGAGAATTCATGAATGGAAAGGAGAATGTTAGTTCTTTATGATAACCTTAAGTTTCTTTTTAATTTATATTCAAGTTCTAGACTCAAGTTCTTTTTAATGTACATTTAAGTTCTAGAATTAAGTTCTTTTTAATTTCCATTTAAGTTCTAGACTCAAGTTCTTTTTAATTTACATTTAAGTCCTAGACTGAAGTCGTTTTTAATTTACTTTAAGGTTCTAGACTTATTTGGCCTATCTAGCGACTTAGGAAGGTTAAACACTTAAATCTATATTCAATGGAAGATCTCAAACACATCAGAGGAGATTCTTTGTGGCGAAAATAGGAATTAAGAGAAAGATAAATGGAATTTATCGGGAAAACTGGCATTAAAGGGAGTAATATAAAGAAATAAGAGATTCTTTCTAAAAGGAACTGTAGTACTAATATGTGGAAGATATGGTAATTTTTACATGGTATTGGTTGAGTTTAGCGCAAAAACGGTTTTTGATCCAAATTTGGAAGTTAGTTTGTCAAATATATAATAAAGATAGAGATAGATAGAGATATATAGTTATGGATACAGATACAATATATAAAGATAGAGATACAAATACCGAATAAGATGATTATGGTGTTAATAACCATTTAATAGAAATGGGAATTTATAAATGTGAAATTCGGGAATACTGGATAGGAATGGAAATTTTGATGTCTCGAGCCCAAGAGGGTAAAGTACCTGGGATGGGTTCGAGGGGGGCAAAATAGAGGCATCCGAACCGGAAGGGGCCAAACTGTGATGATTGGGACGGGAGAAGAAACTATGAGTGTTGGAGCATGGAGGGCACATAATCATCCACATTCTACGGCAATAAAGTTGTGCATTCTAGGCATGATACATAATCTTGCGGCTACCAAAATAATGACTATGTAACAAAATATAACAATTGAACCTCCTCATTGGTATTAGTCAATTTAACAAAATATCAAGCTATCTTCCTCATTTGTATAAGTCAATTTAGCAAAAGATCAAGCTATCTTCCTCTTTTGTATCAATCAAATTCACAAAAGATCAATTTATCTTCATCATTTGTAACAGTCAATTTCACAAAAGATCAAGCTATCTTCCTCATTTGTATCATAAAAATTCACAAAAGATAAAGCTAACTTCTTCATTTGTATAAGTCGATTTCACAAAAGATCAAGCTATCTTCCTCATTTGTATGAATCAATTTCACAAAAAAAAGCTATCTTCTTCACTTGTATAAGTCAATTTCACAAAAGATCAAGCTATCCTGCTCAGTTGTATCAGTCAATTTTACAAATGATCAAGCTATCTTCCTCATTTGTATCAGAAAAATTCACAAAAGATTAAGCTGCTATCTTCCTCATTTGTATCAGTGAATTTCACAAAAGATAAAGCTATCTTCCTGATTTGTATTAGTCAATTTCACAAAAGATCAAGCTATCTTCCTCATTTGTATCAGTGAATTTCACAAAAGATCAAGCTATCTTCTTGATTTGTATAAGTCAATTTCACAAACGATCAAGCTATCTTGCTCAGTTGTATCATTCAATTTCACAAAAGATCATGCTTTCTTCCTTATTTCTATCAGTCAATTTCACAAAACATCAAGCTATCTTCCTCATTTGTTTCAGTCAATTTCACAAAATATCAATATACCTGAGTCATTTGTATTCGTCAATTTCACAAAAAATCAATCTACCTGAATCATTTCTATCAGTCAATTTCACAAAAGATAAATCTCCCCGATAAATTTGTATCAGTCACTTTCACAAATGATCAATCTAACTAACTCATTTCTACTCGTCAATTTCACAAAACATCAATCTGCCTGTCTCATTTCTATCTGTCAATTTCATAAGAGATCAAGGTGTCTTCCTCATTTATATCAGTCAATTTCACAAAAGATCAAGCTATCTTCCTCATTTCTATCAGTTAATTTCACAAAATACCAATCTACCGATTCATTTGTGTTAGTCAATTTCACAAAATTTTAAGCTATCTTCCTCAAAGTATCACTCAATTTCACAAAAGATCATTTTTTCTAACCCATGTGTATCACTCAATTTCACAAAAGATTAATATATCTTTCTCATTTGTATCATTCAACTTCACAAACGATCAATCTACATGACTCATTTGTTTTATTCAATTTTACAAAAGATCAATCTACCTGACTCATTTGTTTCAGTCAAGTTCACAAAAGATCAATCTATCTGACTTATTTTCTTCAGTTAATTTCACTACACAATAATCTATCTGATTCACTCTTTTCGTCAATTAGACAACATATTTATCTATTTGTCGCATTTCTTTTAGTCATGTCCGTAACAAATCGATATATCTGAACCATTTATTCCAGTTAATTTCATCACACAACATTCTCTCTGTTCCATTTGTTGCAGTCAATTTCAGACCAGTTCAATCTTCCTGACCCATTTCTTTCAGTCCATTTCATACCTCCTCAATCTATCTGTCCCATTTCTTTCAGTCAATCTTACAACTCATAGCATCTGTGAGATTTTTTGTAGACAAATCCTTCATATCAATTGGGGATTTTGTCCGACTAAAGCCATTTTTAAAGAAGTATAAAAGAGAATTGCAATTAAAAAGCTAATTTGATCTCAAATTAGGCTTCAGTTATAAAATTAGATTTATACAATAGAAGCAATACTACATTAAACCCATAGGACAGTTAAAAAATTGGGGTTTATAAAATTAAGTATTCATTTTTATGTGCACTGTCCTTATAAATATTGGTCAAAAATCGATAAAATTATAGATGTTCGACAGCATAAATAGTTAAGGGGTTGAAATCAAGTCCATTTAATATTGGGAGTGAAAATGGAGAATCATTTTGTAAATGTTACAATTGAAGATATGCCATGGATAAGCTGGTGTGAAAGGTATGACTGACAATTAGTGTATTGATTGGTAATGGAAAGGTTTATTGCTTAATATTTGTGAAAAGAGGATGGAGAATAATTCATGAGATGTTCTGATGAGGATGGCAGGTTAATGTCAAGGGGGAGAAGTGGGTAACCGGTATTTGAGAAGGATTTTGAGAAATTGTTATGGAAGTTTCAAATGTTTCAAGGGTCTAGTGGGATCATATCATTAGGTCAAAATGAATGCACATGGAGTGTTTTGAGAATGTATACAGTGATGCTACTGAATTTTTATCGCATAGCTTGTTAAAAAGTGTATAGGTAGTGAATGAGTAGTTTATTATTAAAATGCTTCTTATATGCTGTTAATTTGTTCAGAGTAAACTATAGCTAGCAATCGAAAGATTTAAGCATATTTGCCTGAGGAAGGTTATAAATTGACTACAGCCAGTGCAAGTATCAAAGAAAACAGATCTATCATACTCTCACCTTCACCTACAATCTTTGTTCACCCTTTGCGCATGACTCCACATCTTTGACCTGAAAGAATATGTCTGCCCTACACCTCTTTTGGTATAAAACTCGACCACCCTTTCCAATCTCACTTTATCCAGGTGTACTACAAACCCCTTTTAGTCCAGATGTCATCTTAAAGCCTATTCGTCTCTTGATTTCTCCTATAGTTAATGGCCGAAATCCGTTGAATTTCATCTATTCTTCATCTTAAGTCATTTTAAATATTTCCCTTCTCAATCTCACTTCTCAAATTACATAGATAATATATTAAAACCTCTTTAAATTATTAGTGACATCTGACCTCACCCCATTGCTTTCATCACATATAAATTCTTCATTCTCCTTCATGTTCGTATCACATAACGCAAACCTCTTCGTCCCCATCTTTTAAATCCAGCTACTGCTCTACCCATTTTATTCATTAACACATATACCTCTTATATCCCATTAATTCATTCGATTTACACGTCAACGTAGATTAAACCAATCAACTTGATGGGGTGCTTAACAACACCCCACATCATTAAATTGTCTGAGTGCGTTCACCAAATAGCAATTTCATCAGGCGATTCACAGAACACACTACGGTCACTCGCGAAATCGATCTAGAACTCTTGTTTTATGTTATACCTTCAAAATAAGCTCAGATTGAGAGATTTCTTTATACAATGATTAAATGGGATCTAAAATAAAACTCTGTAACTCTTAAAGAATAAGTTTTATAAAATCTTAGGTATCACTCAAAAGATGACGGTTTTAAGTTTATAGATTTGTAAAGTTTAGGACTCGTAAATGAAAATAGAATTGAAGGCCGCTATCGTTAATGAGATACAAGCCAAATAACCGCTCGAGCTTGATATAGTGATGAAGAACGTTCATTCGAGAACAATGGAATGCTGGGAAAAAAATGGAATACATTTAAAAGAGCCATTTTTAAAGAATAATTATTTGATAATATCCTTTTAACTCGAATTTTATTAAGATATTTGAGCATAAATGAGGTAGAGAAGGTGTTATTAGTGCCACTTTCTAGATCATTTTATATATTGCATTGTCGATTCTACCATTCGAAGTGTCAAGAAGAGGAACTTCATAATTGCGCTCAGGCGCCGTTTTGATTGCTATGTTAGAGTAAGTGTTGAAGAGACCTGTTGCTCTATGTTGGCTCAGATTCCACATAATCTCTTAATTCTTTAATTATCAATTTTATCTGAAAAAATTTTCCATATGCATAAAATTCCGAAGTAAACGAATTTAAGAAAAAGAACAAAATGAAAGATGTTTCGAGAATGCAAATCACCCCCGCCGCCTTATTTTTATTTATTCTTTCCTTTCTAAGACCTATATTTTTATTGTTTTCATTTAGCTTTCACTTTATAATATATAATAAGCAATTATACTTTTATTTAGCGTTTTTCTTTCTCTTCACTTGTCGTAGAAGAGGAAAATCCCTGAGAGAAAAAGATAAATGCATTATTTTCCAATTGATCGTTGAAAATTCTATTTCCCATTGTTCTACAGCGAGTCATATAGAAATATAAACAGACTGAGGTGTTAGAAAGAATAACGTGCAAGAAATATATAAAATAAAGTGAGTTTAGAACTCAGGACGGTTGTAATTAAAAAAATAAAAGAAAAATTTCCCTAAAGACGTACCAACAGGCAATTAAAAAGCATCGAGTAACATGAAACCAAACAAATTTAGACCCCGTTGTTCCAGTCTTCATAAAAAAGGTTGCTCTAAATATTCCTGTAGCATTCATACATTTGTAGGTAAAATCACACGTATATGTTTACATACCGTATATTTTTATGAATTCTCAATTTAAAGATGGAAGTTGTGAGTTTGTAAATCAAGAAGCTTTTAGAGTTTGCAATCTCGCGAGCTTCTTACGGTTGGCAATATCGTCTCTTTTTCCTTTCGCTTCTTGACGTACAGGTTGGTTTATAAAAATTCGAAGGTGCCAGAATTGTCTTGCGTCATGCTACAAACTTGGCATCTAATCCTCTTCGCAGGGGCAAAGCCACATTGGCACGCCTTTCTCGAATTAAACGCGAGAGCGCCGAAAGAGGGTCAACATCCCCCGACGAGTAGCTCCAACTTTGGATTTTAAAATCGCTCCCGAGAAGGTTAAAAATCCTGTACTGAAGGATACCACGGCGCGGCCTTTCTTGACTCGCCGCTTATCGGCAATATATGTAAATCAAAATAAAAACTTTGACTTGGCTTTCACCCTTTGTGCATAAGAATCAGGGATTAGGCGGTGAACCCGACACACTCGCCGCTTTAATATCCCGAATGACACGAAGAAAAGGTCGCGATAGTTCGAAAATTTACTTAGCTAAATTTACCAACGGCGGCGCGAGGAGATGGGAAGTTGGGTGGGGGGAGGAAGGAAGGGGGGGAGGAGGGAGGGGAAAACAAGGAAGAGGCGTAGTGAGGGATATAGGGTCGGGAGAGGAATAGGAAAAGGGAGAGAGGGAAAGGAAGACGAGGGAGAGGAGGGTTGAGGGAGAAGTGATAAGCTCAGAATCTGGCGGGCGAAAAAATAGCCTGTTAACAAAGAGGAGTGGGAATTGCCACGCAACAGAAATGAAGAAATGGAGAAATGAAGAAATGAAGACGGGAACAAATGTAGAAATTAAGAAATGAAGATAGGAACAAATGGAGAAATGAATAAATGAAGACAGGAAGAAATGGAGAAATTAGGAAATGAAGACAGGAAGAAATGGAGAAATAAAGAAATAAAAAATGCAGAAATGAAAATATGAAGAAATGGAAAAATAAAAAATGTAGAATTAAAAAATTAAGAAATTAAAATATGAAGAAATGAAGAAATAGAAAAATGAAGAAATGAAAAAGAGTAGATCTAAGTGAGGAAAACCAACGGAGGAAAGCGTGCGAAAGGCTTTCAGTGAGAAAATTAATTCCCTATCGCTGTGTCCTGTGTATGTTCTGATGTGCATGTGCAGATATACACATAGGGACGATGTAAATTTTATTATTGACTTGAAAATTCTTTATATTCATGTAATATTTACATGAAAACAACTATAAAACACACATACCACGCATGCACATAAGAGGTTCGGGCGCTTACATGAGGAAAGCTGGAGGAGTTTTAAAAGGTGTAACACCATCCATCACATGCAGTTGGGCCTATTGAGGCGTATAAAAGACTGAATGTATGAGAAAATAAATAAAAAATTAAAAACAATAAAATAAAATAGTATTAGCAATAAATTGGATGTGAAAAAGATTGATATAACAAAAATCACACGTAAATACTGGAAACGGAGAGTACCATTGAAGCCTACAGGCAGAGGTTCACAAGAATGATTATTTTTTTAATAAATACGATAGGCTCTAAGTTCTATTTGTGTAACATTGCAAATTAGAAGCGTTTTTTACACGTCGAATTACAACAGAAATGCCATTAAAAGATTTCAGTAAATTAGATGCATGGGAAAGATGATCCGTGTGAAAATATTACTGTATTTGAACGTTAATCTCTTCCCCGTCATTGTACTTCCTCACAACATATGACCTCTTCGCTTCATAGGACCTCCTATAATCGAAGGACTTCCTGCCATTATCCGTCCTCCTTGCGCAAATTCATTATCTAAGATGAGCGGCTGATTCAAAGTCAGGCCGGACTTGGGTACGAGGGATTCTGCCTTTGAAATTTGTTGAATAAGAAAGCGCAGCTTTGGCAGTCCAAAAGATTTACTAATCATGGTGGAAATAATCAAATATTCAAATTATGATCTGAAATTATCAATATTAAGATGTCACGACACAGTATTAGTGAAAGAGTAGCCTGATTAGTTTGCCAACAAGAAAATAGTCTACTTGGTCACTTAATTTGGCTAGAATAAATAAAATATATATTTACATGAAATTGTATTTTTTGAATTGTAGCACCATACAAAAAGTCGAAAAAAATCAAGATCGACATATTTTTTTTAAAGGGAGCACAGAAACGCACTCATATGTATGTATATATAATAAAACTTGAACATATAACTGTAGCTCTAAATGGAATTGAACAGCACTTAATAAAATGATAAATAAAGAGCTTCGGAGAATGTAACAAAAGCTTACTCAGCAGACAATTGTGATAGGATTTCTGGGACCGTAAAGCATATTTAAATGAGACTATACCCTGCATTATATGCTCAGAATTCTAACTAGGTCCATCAAGCTCTTTTCGCTCCTCAAGCCAAACACTTTAACCACTAGACCATCTTCTACTACTTCCCAAATGGATGCTTAAAAATACCCTTTGAGACGAGCATTTGCCCCATTAAAACTATGTTAAATATTAACAAATGGTACGGTTAGGATACAGCAATATGTATCACATATTGTTGTATACTAACCGCACCAACTTTTATTATTTTTTCAATATATATATATATATATATATATATATGCAAATTTTGTTGAAGACCATTGTGTATTTTGCCTTAATTAATTTCCTTTGCCAACTTTCTCTTCTTCTAACTAACTTTTTTTTTCATCTTGTAGATGGTAGATTACTTGTCCTGTATTGATCTCTTTTTTAAATAAATGTGTTTGGTAAAAACCAAACTAAATTGCTAAGCTTTCGATCTTATTCGATCCAGTAATCCACCATCTACAAGAGGGAATAAAAATGATAGTTAGAAGAAGAGAAAGTTGCCAAAGGAAATCAATTAAGGCAAAATCCACAATGGTCTTCAACAAAATTTGCATTCAAGAAAGACTGCTACCCAACTACACTAATCAATATATATATATATATATATATATATATATATATATATATATATATATATATATATATATATATATTTATTTATTAAACGTTTATTTTATATTGAAATGAATAACGGTGTTATCCATTGGTTAGATCTTAAGGATAATTCAAATCCATCTGGCTGAACCCAGCTTCAAATGATCCTCCCCTCTCCAGCAAGACTGAAACGACCCACCAAACCGAACACACATAATCTCCTCCAGGGGGAGACGAAGTCAAGCTACGAAGGTGAAACGAAATGTTTGTGAGAGGGAGGTCGTTTACCTACTCCGCCTCCCAGGAGCCTCCAACACTGCCTAAATTGATGGGTGTGGGGGGTATGGTAGACTAGGCATGTGGGAGGGATAAAAAATGAGAATGGAAATCAGTAGATTAAATTAAGAATATCGTAAATCTATTTAACCTTAATCAATGTTAAAAGTTTTAATCTGTTTGTTTTTTTTCCTTCTCTCTTCGGCAAGTGGCTGTTATATATGAGGATTGCAAATAAGGTCTTTTATAAGTTAGCGCGATGCTACCGTGGATTTTAGGTAGGCAAGTTTTTCAATTTGTATTCATATTTATCACTCTTAATTAATTCAAGGCAGATTCATTCCGCTTCGAGGGTGAATTTGGAGCCAAACAACTTTATACATAGCGCCGAGTGTGGAATCACAATAAATTCTAAAATTAAGCAGATTTTTATGGCCAAATGTAAAGGAGGATTTAAATCAATTTTTCTATGTTCTCATTGCCTTGTTTTGCGTGCCTGTGTCTGGACTCTATTGCCTTTTTTATTCATTTGTTCCTTTAAAATTATGTTTTTTTCTAAAATTTCTGTTCCCGATTCCTGTAACTTTCTTTCACTGTCCTTATCTCTGAATAACCTTTTTGGAAGTGCATTTTCCGTTTTGTTATTCGATAAACCCAATGAATTTTTTTTTACCTAATTGGATGCTCGAAATTCAGGGAGAAGTGAGTGGGGTTAAGGGTCCCTTGTGCTCAATTTCATTTGGGGGATTACTCTCTGATACGCGGTTTGGCGCCAAATCGATTTTGGCGGGTAAATTTAGGCTTCAATTTAGAGATTTTTATGGCGCGTTCTAATTGGATTTTTTTAATGAGGCCGCATTTTTTAGCTTTATTTTGGGTGAACGCTGATGTGCAGCGGGAGAGTTGGGCTTAATATTATCTGACCTTTAAGTTCGGTTCTTGATTGAAAGTTTAGATCTATTCAAAGGAATAGGTGGTGGGGAACTAGTGTTCATCAAAGGCCAAAGAGTTAAGTGCAAAGAGGATGACGGTAAACGAAAGAAGAAAATTTACCGATAGCATTTTAACGAAATATATGAATACCTTTCAAAACCACTCGGATGAAATCATTGCAGTAGTTAAATGAACCACAAATACTGAGGCTTCCCAAGCTGTCTTTAGCTGATTATAAGCAAAATAAAACAAAGCGAATAGATGAAGAAACTAAAATAATGATATGGAGGTTTTAGCTAAGAATTCAAAGACCATATAAAAGGTAATTTAAAGGGTGGAATCAAAAGGTCTAGACTGATATTTATTATCTTATTATCATAAATAAATGTAATAATATATAGTACTTAGACTAAAATAAAATAAATAAATAAATGTTACAAGGTGGTAATTGTATGTAAACATATTTAAAATGAATTGTCAAAAGTAGTCTACACCTCGTGTTTCAACCCTGTAGAGAGTCTGAATAAAATTGACATATACAGGTATTATTTATTAAATATTTCTAGTATCTCGATTTCGTCAACCTATCAACAGAACTTACAGGTATTCATACATGTTTACCCAGCCATGTATTTTACAAATATCATGTCAATACATAATTATGTACGAGTAGCATAAAAAAATAACCACTCTTTATGTATTTTGTAACTTCTTAAGCTCTTACGGAATTTTTTGCTCACTTTATCACGAATCCATTTCCAAAAGATATTTTAGAATGAAATAAGGGATAACCGCTCTTTTCAAATGGCTGTTTGAAGGCCTTTTTGTATAATTAACTGTGGGTTCTCTTGACCGCAGACTACAGCCACCCTCGGCAACCGGTGTTAAATTCGTTAGTTTAAAATGATTAGGAAAGTCCAAGCGATCAGTGAACATAAGAGCGCAATGTTTTCGATGCCACATCAAACGGCAAACGTGAAGGTTTTTAAGACCCTAGGAACATCTTCACGCAGGTAAAATGGCAATTAAAAAGGAGAAAAAGGCCCGTGTTATTAAAGGTCTTTAAATGCTTGCAGCTTTTTCATTATTTACTGTAGATGTCCTTTCCTCTTTGTCCACCTGCATTTCATATCTCCTTTGGAGTATTAAATTATACAAGTTTTTTTTTCTCATTGATATCTTCATCATCACAAATTTCGAATCCCCGCCCCGTGCTGGTTTGTATTAATATTGACTATCCGACTCTATTTGACTCAATTATAGAATGCTTCAGGTGTATGATTTCTGTTTATTGTAGGCGACGTCGGAATTGGCGTAGGTTTGGTTACGATTACTAAGATCATTTGGTTGATCTGACACCGAAGAGGGCAGCACGAATAGTTCTTCACAGGATGAAATATGGGCTATCGTAATTTCCTGCTTTTCTAGATTTTTACGCATAGGCTGATTGGTGACGGAAGTAGCAATTAGCAGTACATTTTACTGTTATTTTTCTCCTGGGAAAAGCATATACTTAAATAAATTTAACAAAAATTGGGAAAATGGATTAAGCAAGGAGAGATTACACAACTAGGATTGATAAAACATCAGTTGACCTTCATAGAACATAGTTAATATGGAATGAAATGAAAATACATATAATTTATTAAGCTAAGACTAGAAGAAATAACAAATGATATGCATATGTATTTGCTTGCGGCAATGGTTACACCACATACGAAACATATTTTAAAAACACGCTAAAAATAGCCTCTATATCTACATACTTAAACCTGCATCATTTCTTTCTCTCGCTTGTCCGAAACTCAAAAAACTCAGTTAAATTTTCTAATTTATTTTCCTCTCTCTGATTTTTTTTTTATTCTCCTCACAGATAAATTGTAAAGTCTTAATCAATTTTTTGATTATATATTCATTGTTATTTTGGGGGGTTGTCAAAAAATCTAATTTTTACAGGTTTTTGTTCGTCTTAAAGTTTTTCACAAAATTGGGAGAAATTTAGTCGGAGGAAAAATATAAATCAATGATTAAGCGTGAAACGCCATCATCAACATTGTGTATTGTCTTTCCTTATTCCGGTGGGGTCTTGATCCACTTCATTGTTACAATACACCCCATCCCCCGAAAAATCCTATCGTATGAATGAGTTTAAATCTTAATATAACCCTTTTTACAACTTTCCCCTATTTTACATTTCAAAGATAATGACGTCGACAAAGTCTTAAAATTTGGCACTGGGTTTCATGGGGATATACACCTCCATCCTTTTATTTCTTAAGTTTGGTTTATTTCTTGATCGGAAGAAAGAGGGGGCTGAGAATCGTCATAAAACTAGGTTTGTGTTGGCCCCAAGTCCCTCGCTGATCGATGGGCAGACAATGTCGATGATAGGAAGGGACCATTTGGATGCAAACGCAATTAAGCAAGCAAGATTCGACCGCGTTTTAATGGCACCCCTTTTGTCTTTCCTTCTCGGGAGTGTCTCGATGAGACGAATCGACTTATCAAATGCCTATAACTCAGCGCCTTTTGAAGCGCTGGATATCTTCTGCGTCAAGGCAGTTTTCCCGCCAAATGAATCGCGCGGCGGTTCGCGCAAAAGTATAAATCATTCCTAATCTCAGGAATCGTCGGGAGGAGAGCAACGCTCTCTGTACGGAATCGAGGGGGAGACGAAAGACGATCAAACGCCATATTTTCTTCTCCATTTCCGGTTATATTCTTATTCTTTCTTAATTCAGTACGTTTTTATATAATAACCACAGACAGGAATGAAAACAACATTTGCAGTTTCCCTCAGTAGCAGCCTCCTTATATATATATATATATATATATATATATATATATATATATATATATATATATATATATATATATATAACCGATAAGAAATAAGAATATATGATAGACAAGTGATTTTACCTTTTTAAAGGACCAAAAAAGCATCAAATATAGATTAAGAAAGACGAGAGAGAGATAACGAACGGAATCAACTAATATAAACTCTTTTATCCACATATTTTTTCAATTTTTTCAATGGGTAAAAGGGTTTATATTATTTTATTCCGTTTTTCTTAATATATATATATATATATATATATATATATATATATATATATATATATATATATATATATAAGAGAAAGAGGGAGAGAAAAAAAGAGAAAAAAAGGGGAGAAATAAAAGATATAACTAACGAAATATTTACACTAAGTTAGAATTAAGCCTTCAAAATTTCAGGGAGCATAAATTATTTAAAAATCGCGATGCTATAAGCCTTTATCACGCTAAGACAGAGACTTTAACACTCTAAACATAAATAAAAAAATCAGATCCAAACAAATTTATCGTATAAACCTAACTAAGCTCTGGCTGAGAACTCTCCTTCACTGATTGGGTTCAAGGAGAGAAAGAAAAACTATAAAGGAGATAGAATTTAATTAATGGCTGAGTTAGAGAATTAGCAATGGTGCAGTTGAGAAGTCGGAACTGAAGGGAAGAGATCGAGTTTTTATGCAAAGACACTTAAAATTGTTAATCTGTTATCAGTATGTTTCTAATTGTTACTACATAGATTCTTGTTATATTATACCTACAAAAGTAAATTTCTTGCCTTCTGGCATTATATACCTGTGTACATAACGGCTATAGACTGCGGTGACCGAAATTCTCACAAAATACCTTTGCTCTCAAAGTAAGAAAATGCTTCTTTGAAGACAAAATTGCTAAACAATAATTTCAATAAAGATGATTTAAATTCATGATGGAATTTTCCAATTTATGACCACGGAGGAAGAAAAAAAAATCGAAAAATAAAATTCAGTTGAGAAAGAAAAAGACATTCATTAGAAACATGTTGCTATTCTCAGAATATGAATTCTTTTATAAATTCCTTTCGACTGTCCAACCACAGCGTGGTCATAAATGTATATGAATACACTAAATTACTGAGAGAAATTTGAACCAACAGACAGAAACAATAAAAAAACACTCCTATCATAAACACTTTAATCTCATTGCAAGAAGGAACGAGAAAAGTGGACTAAAGATTTTTAAATGGAAAATTTGTGCTTCAAAAGAAACCGAAAAGACGAACACCCACAGAATGGAAAATTAAAAATCCACAAACAGCAATACCCTAATCAATGCTTAAAATATATGTCTTAAAAACTCTTGGTAGAACCTTTACACTCTATTTAGATAATATATAATACTGATGATTATGATGATATGTGTATAGGTAGAGAGGTTGGAGCATATATGTATATAAACTACCGATAAAAATAATTCAAGGCATATTCTGTATTAACGACCTCCATTAACTTCTAAATGATCAAATATTTTGAAAATAAACGCATTATTCTTAATCGATTTTATCTAGCTTAAATAGCGCCGTTCCATGTAACAGTCCGAAGGAAATTTCCACAAGCCAACCTCCTTGAAGAGGGAAGAGAAAGGAGAGAGAGAAAGGAGAGAGAGAGAGGAGAGAGAAAGAGAGAGAGAGAGAGAATATCCTATCATTCTGATCGTATTTATGAAAGGTCTTTGGTTCTTTTCTTCTCCTAATCCTCCACGCTCCCTCCCCTTCATCATCTGGGTGCCAAACCCATTTGACTTTTGTTTCAGCACAAGAAATGAGGGAAATTTCGTCTATGCAAATGGAGAGACTTATCAATAGACACCTCCCCCGCTAACCCCCAATTCCAAGCCGTTATTCGAGTGCGGGCGATAATTTGTAATGTTTGGGCGCGGCGCCATCTCATTACAGAAGCCGAGATCGATGGTAATCTCGAAAAAAAGGTGGCTCAAAATAAATTAGCCCAAGTTGTTGGGTGGGTTGGGGGTTGGGTGGTGGGTGTTCTTTCCATCGCACCACCTCATCTTCGTTTCAAATGAAAGCTCAGGAAGACACGTGCATGCACGCAAACATGCGTTGGGTGGAATTATACTTGGTAGTTAGCTCTATTTAAGCGAAAGAATGCAGTGGCTAATAAAGGAATCGATTCGAAAGTGATCCACCATCAAGAGCCACAGAAATGTGAAGGCAATTCGCAATTTTGTCCTGGAAAATACTCATTTGATTGTCAGAGAAATTCCTAATGAAATTGAAAGCTATGATGGATTATGAGGCAAGATTTTATCGTTTATTTGGCAATGCGAAATCTAGCCGCCAGGTTTGCTCCCAAGATCATTCCAGGTGAAAAAAAATAACGATGTAGATAAAAGTAGTAAAAAAAACTAGGATGTAAAGATTAAGATTTACATCTTATAAAGTCTTTTATTTTCAGAGCTGCGATTTGAGAGGAGGAATAAAAACCAAGAAACCAAAGCTAGGACGTTCAGTTAAAATAGTGCAGAGTGGTTGGAACCAAAGTCGCACATGAGCTCGGCAGTAAGGTAAAATGCATGTTGACAGTTTTTGACAACTTGACATTGTACATTAAGAGGTTTCACATGATGGTCAACTTATCGATATTATTAAATCATTACATAATTCGCTAGTCAATAATGATTTTTGCTACTTGGGTATTAACTTGTGATTTATATTAAATCGAGTATGTTGATTCCGAATCTGTAATCAGAATTTTTCTAGCATGTAAAGTTCCTGAATTACACACATACTCTTTAGTTATACATATGGGCATTGTTGCTTCGGCTACCGTAGTGAGAGGATGTGTTGTGTGTGTTTAGATCCTGGGTTACACTCCTGCTTTATCATGTCAAATTTAGCCATTATACTCCTGGTGTTGAAACGGTATTTACATACAGGGATTAATTGCATTTTTCTTTCAGATTTATCTCTCAATTAATTTTTAAAATGAAATAAGATTGTACAAAAGTATATAACAGGATATATACAAACTAAGTTGAAATCATGAATCAGCGAGGATGTATAAATAGCCCAGACAACTTTTGTTATATCTGTGGAAGATATACTCCAAGCAAACAGTGGAAAAGTTTAGCTAAAAGAGTAAAAACTGCATACAATTATTATTTTGGTTGTAAAGTTGGTGACCAAGACAAGCCCTGGGTACCTCACAAATCTTGTACTGTGTGTTATACGGGGCTCAAACAGTGGTTAAATGGCAAACGGAATAGTATGCCTTTTGCTGTACCAATGGTGTGGCTTGAGCCAACAAATCATGTTTTTGCCTGTTACTTTTGTATGACAAATATTGCGAGATTTTCAAATAAGAACAAGTTAAAAATTGTATATCCAGATCGTAAGTCAGCTATAATACCAATCCCCCATAATATGGAAATGCCAATCCCAGTTCCTCAATCAGCTGGTGCAGTTAAAGAAGATGATTCATCGCCTGAAGAGTAGGATAACAATGACGATGATATGCATGAGGATGATTCAAAGGAAAATAATATTCAGTGGATAAATCAAGAAAGATTGAATGATTTGGTGAGGGATTTGTCATTGTCGAAGGAGAACGCAGAACTGTTGGGCTCCAGACTACAGCAATGGAATCTTCTAGAGGACGGTGCAAAAATATCTACTTTCTGTAAACGCCATGAGGCCTTAGCTGCCTTCTATAAAGAAGGAGATGGTGCTTGTTTCTGTACTGATGTTAATGGTCTCATGAATCAGCTATGAAACGAGCATTAACCTTATAAATGGAGACTATTCATTGATGCAAGCATTACTAGATTCAAAGCTGTGTTGCTACACAATGGTAACAAAAAACCTTCAATTCCTTTCGAACTTATTGTTCGTATGATAGAGACATATGATCCAATGAAATTTACTTTGGAAGGTGTTCATTACTCGCATCAAAAGTGGAATATCTGTGGTGATCTAAAGGTAATTTCTTTACTTCTTGGACTACACTTATGATATACAATGAATATGTGCTTCTTAAGCCTATAGAGCAGCCGTGACGACGGGAAACATTATATTGTCAAAATGTGGCCCGAAAGAGAAGAACACATAGTTGGCCGATACAATGTGAAGCACATGCCTTTGGTACATCCAGAGAAGATCTAGCTTCCACCACTTCATATAAAACTTGGCCTTATCACAAATTTTGTTAAAGCAACGGCCCGTGATTCTGATGAATTCCAGTATCTCAAAGAGAAATTTGGTGCAAAGAAAACCGATGCTAAACTTCAAGCTGGTATTTTTGTAAGGCCGGAGATCAGAAAATTGATACGTGACAGGGAGTTCAGAAATAAACTAACTCCACTTGAGTTGGCAGCATGGGATTCATTTTCCATGTAGTGCAGAACTTCCTTGGTAATCATAGGGCTGAAAACTATAAAGAACTAGTGGACAACATGCTAAGGGCCTATCAACGAATGTGGTGTCTGATGTCTCTTAAGATGCATTTCTTGCATTCGCATCTAGATTTCTTTCCATCTAATATGGGTGATATTAGTGAGGAACATGGGGAAAGATTCCACCGAGATATCGCAATGATGGAAAGCAGGTACCAAGGCCGCTTTAACTAAACATGATGGGTGACCACTGATGGTTCCTACAACGGGAGGATCCTATAGCCACGTACAAGCGCAAGGGAAAGAGTCTCAAACATTTTAGAAGGAATTTATCTTTAGCTGAGCACTACCTCTTTTATATATAATACATATCTTGTCTGGGTCTGCAAAAGGCCGTACATAATGCCAAATAGGGTGCCTCGATTCGAAACATTTGCCCAGAAACGTCTCATTCTTCCCAAACTCGTAATAATTATATCATTAATTAATCCAAGGTGACAAAGTGAGCCATATAAGGTAGTTGCATAACTCAGGAACCCTACGTGCTAGGACAGATCTGAGCACAGAATTGGAATCAGCGCACCAGAGATAGTTAGTTACAATAACATTTACTGAAGTAGCAAAGACAAAGTTAAAATTTGTTAGCTAGTGATATAATTCAGCGGTTCTGTCCATTCTTCCCAGCTAATTCCTTAATTGCTGGCAAATCACAACAAATCTTTGTCCAGCTCAAACCTGCTCTGAAGACCTGATGATATGGGACGATGAAATAGAGCATGAGAGTAGCATTAGAGCACTTGCTGAAAAAAGCGAGATATTATTTTAAAAAATGTTTAAGCAAATGGGAAGTACGCAAGTTCGGGTGTGTCGATTCAAAACTTAACTAGATTTTTACATATGTTTACAGCCCAAGATGTGAACTTTCTAGTCAGATCCTGTTCAATATAATTTATGTTCAGTTGATTATTTAAAATCTCCTCAGGCTAAAATACAAACAGAATTCATTCGGACATAAATTCATAAGACATTTTTGAGAATCACATAGGAAAATACTTTTAGGAGGAGGGGAGTGGGTTCTTTAGTGAGGATGGAAGCGAGATTCTTCGAAACTAGTTACACTCGATAAAGTTTTCCGAAAATTGCCTCTTTTATTCACCAATTGAAAAATTCACCACCGAACTAATGTCTCAATTTTGAAAATGACTAGTAAGAAGCGAACGAAAGAAATCTAAATTTGTAATTAAAATATAACAAATACCAGGCAATGGCTTCGCCACTCCCCCCTACGGGGGTAGATTGCGCTTCACTACTAAGATTAAAATTTAAAATCTAAAAAAAGCATCCATGGTTAAATTTTTATAAATTTTTTGAACTTCGCCAATTTTAATAATTTTAAAAAGGAACTCTAAACTAAATTTTCGCCCTTTCAAAATATCACGTTGCTAAAATATAGTTATAGAAGATATATAAAAATAAATTTTATGAACTTCACCATTTGTAATTCTTTGGGTTTTAAAAATTCACAAAATTTCTATACTTATATTTATTTCTGAACTTCACCAATTTGTTTTTTTATATTATAAAAGAATTATTAGAAATAACTTTGATAAAAAACAAGTCATAACCAAACTAAGATAAAATTATTATTCAAATACTTAAAAAAATCCCCTTCTTAAATTATAGTTAGGGAAAATTTACAAACTTGGTGCAATTATTTTTCAAGATAGTTTCCATCTTTATCAATACATTTCTCTAGACGGTGTTTCTATCCCTGTAAACACTCTCCAAAGAACCAAGGATCCCTCGCTTGGAACCAGCTTATAGAGGCAGTTTTTTCTTCCTTAACGTTACTAAAACGGGATCCTTTTCAATTGTTATTTGAGTTTTGGAAGCAGGAAGAAATCAGATTAAGGAAAGCTCAGAGCACAGAACAGGATCAGAGCAACATCAAGGCAAGGTCAGGGTAATATAAGGCAAGTTCTGGGTAAGATCAGGTCAAAATAAAAGTAAGATCAGAGCACGGTGAGGATAGGATAAGGGCGAGATCGGATCAAGATCAGAGTAAAATCAAGGCAAGTTTAAAAGATCAGGACAATATCTGGGTAAGATCAAAGCAAGATCACGGAAAGATCAGAGCATGGTCAGGGTAATATCAGCGTAAGATCAGGACAAGTTATGGGTAAGACCAAGGCATGATCAGGGGAAGATCAGAGCACGATCCTGGTAAGATCAGAAAAAGATCAGGGTAATATTAGGGTAAATGAGGACAAGCTCAGGGTAAGAAGATCAGGGCAAGATCAGGGTAGGGTCAGGGCAATATCAAGGTAAGATCAGAGCACGATCAGCGTAAGATCAGGGTAAAGTTAGGGAAAGGATCAGAGTAGGAGCTATGGTAGTTATTCTACTACACTGAGGAAATAAGTTAACAAAAGAGCGAAATCATAGCGACTTCCACTACCACCAATCACTAACCTACGATTTAAAAGCTGGCCTAGGTTAGGTTCGTTTGTATTCCAGGCACGGAATAAAGGAACCGCGTTTCTTGGCCGCCCACCAAATAGCCTCGTTTTGGCAAGTAAAATTCAGTCTCTAAAATCACAGATTTAAGACGCTATTTAATACAACATTAGTAATTAACCGCACATATGGAAGACCTTATTTAATGCAACATAATCAATTAACCACACAGAATGAATGCGCTATTTAATGCAACATAGGTAATTAACTACACATATTGAAGACGTTATTTAATGTGACATAATCAATTACCACACATTTTCTAGGGCTCTATTTAGTGTTAAATAATCAATTAACCACACCTTTCCATAGAATTTATTTAACGCCACGCAATCAATTAACCAAACATATATAAAGAGACCATGTAATTCACCATAATCAATTAATGACATAACCGAAGATGTTATTTAATACAACATAATGAATTAACTACGCATATCATAATAGGATATTTTATGCCACATAATCATTTAACCACGTCTATCTTATAAGCTTTTTAATGCCACACAATCAATTAAATACATATCCGAAGAAGCTATTTAATGACACACAATCAATTAACTACACATCCAAAAAGGGTATTAAATGCAATACAATCAATTGACCACATATATCCTAATAGGCCTTTTAGTGCAACATAATCACTTAACCACAGATATCCGAAGAGGCTATTCAATGCAACATTATCAATTAACCACACATCCGAAGAGGCGATTTAATGTCACACAATCAATTAACCACACATATCTGAAGATGTTATTTAATGCAACATAATCAATTAACCACCCATATCTGAAGATGTTATTTAATGCAACATAATCAATTAAACACATACATCCGAATAGGCTATTTAATGTAACATAATCAATTGACCACATTTATCCGAAGAGACTGTTAATGCAACAATCAATTAACCACACCTATCGGAAGAAGCTATTTAATACCACGTAATTAAATAACCAAACAATCTCGTTTAGGGTTTCAATACGATCGATTTAGGAAGAGATTTCAGGCGATTTCAAAAGGCAAACTATTGCCATTCAACAGGCAAACCGTTGCCATTCAACAGGCAAGCCTTTTGATTTCAGCCTTATTCAACCTACTTACTCTAAACAAAGCATTCGAATCCATTTATTTAATTTCTAACTTATTTAATCAGGGAGGAACCTTAAACCTCCTAATGCATTATCCCAGCCTTAGGCTGTCTTCTACGGGGATCCAAAATGGGGGTATTTAATTCTATTCTTATTTTCGCAAATATTAATCTAATGCTTTAATATTTCCTTCACTAACTTTTAATATCTTAAAATGTACCTGAAATAGGAAATACAGCAAACATTTAAGACTGACGATTTAGAAGTTTGCTTTGTAGGTGAAAAGTCTACTATTATTATTACAGCGATATTTATTTGATAGATAATGACATTTAGACTTCTCATCGAGGATATAAATAGATATATTCCATTTAAATATAAACCTAAGAATGTGCTCGGACTATAAATTATTTATATGCGGCATTCTGATTCATAAATATTTCGTATCTCTTGGTGATTAAGGGCAATTTGTCCATTTATTGATAACTACATGAAATATACGATTATAACATTCTCAATAATTACGATTTAGTCATTTCTAGACAGATGTAGATGGATAATTTGTTCAAATGTGCCTAGATTATTCAAATATCTTCTAAATCTATTACAGTTTCATGGTCTTGGGCATCAAAAAAAGAGGAAGTTTTTACTTTTTGGCTTTTGTAGTTAAATGCTGCCAATTTCTAAGGTTAATCCTCTCCTGATCGGAAAAATGAGATACCGTGTCTTTATTCTCATTCTATATTTATTGTGTCCTTGTATTTTCTTTCATATTTATGAGTGGCTGATATAAATAGAATCACAAGAATAGTATCCTTCCACCCGATTCTAGCTAAATGGTGGGGTTTTTTTATGTAGCCTTTCTAAACATATGCTTTTATTCTTATGTCCAATTATTTCCTTAATATACCTGTCGTTTGTCTTGGTTCTACATGAAGCAATGAAAATAGGTAATTTTTTTATATTTTCATGATCAATTATTTCTAAATCGTTGGTACTTCTGAGTGTTAACTATTTATGTACAAAGTTCTATTATTCCTGATATTTTAAACAATCTCTATCAGCTGCACCCTTACAAGAAGAAACAAGGTCACAATGTTATAATTTATCATCAAAAGATATATGAAAACAAATAATAAACATAATGATGGAGAGAAAACATCTTTTTAACATCTTGTACATGGCATCTTGATAAGCAGTGCGTGAGTAAAATTTGACGTCTAATAACGCTTCATCAACGTGAAATATACCTGTATACTCTCCGCGTACGTTTAAACAACAATTCATTTTTTATACAACTCAAGAAATTTGACTCAAGGAGGAAAGACTATTGCTGAACTTTGAGTCAAAGGAGGAAGAACTATTGCCGAACTTTGAATCAAAGTAGGAAGGTCTATTACCTAACTTTGAGTCAAATAAGGAATATACTATTGCGGAAAATTCAATAACAAGAGGCAATACAATTGCCGAACTTTGAGTCAAAGGAGGCTGGACTATTGCCGAACTTTGAGTCATAAGAGGAAAGACTATTAATGAACTTTGAGTCAAAGGAGGAAGGACTTTTCCTGATTTTTTAGTCAAAAGCGAAATAGCGATTGCCGAAATTTGAATCAAAGAGGAGAGCATTATTGCCAAACTTTAAGTCAAAATAGAAAGAAACTTTGACTAACTTTGAGCCAAAGTACAAAGGACTATTGGTGAACTTTGACTAAAAGGATATAGGAATAGTGCTAAACTTTGACTCAAAGAAGGAAAGACTAATGCCAAACTTTGACTCAAAGGAGAAAGGACTATTGCCAAATGTTGAGTCAAAAAAGAAAAGACCTTTGACGAACTTTGAGTCAAAGGAGGAAGCACTATTGACGAACCTTGAGTCAGAGGATTAAAGAATTTTAATGAACTTTGAGTCAAATGATGAAGGCATATCGCCTATATTTGAGACATAATTATAAGGACTATTGCCGAACTTTGAATTAAAGGTAGAAGGACTATTGCCGAATTTTGAGTCAAAGGAGAGAGGCCTATTTTCGAACTTTGATTCCAAGGAGGGAGGACTATTTCTTAACTTTGACTCAAAGGAAAACTTACTAATGCCGAACTTTGAGTCAAATGAGGAAGGACTATTGCCCAACTCTGGGTTAAATGAGACAGATCTATTGCCTAACTTTAATAGAAATTTCCGTAACCGCTGCCATTCATGAACTTCATAGTTAATCAACTTGCCATAGCGGTCAAGGCCCCCGCCTAGCCAAGTGAAACCTCTGTTTATTTTACCGTAAGCAGAGCTAAGCTATATTGTGTAGAATTACTCGCAGATTTAGGACCTGATTTGCGACAAGTGGCATTGCGTCAGTTGCCATATGATATAGCGTCCTTGAGTGCTAATCCTACATTAAACTGTATGTCCCAACTGAGATGGTATTATACAGTGTTAATCATGAGTAAAAACGGTTCCAAAACAACCCTCGTCTTCCTTTCCAAAGGCTTTTGCTCGCTGAACCTTTATATTAAACTCCGATCTTAATTTTCAACTTGGAAAATTCTTGGTTTACATACTTTCCACAAGACGTCCCTTCCAAAATCCTGTGTGCACAGGGCGTGCACAAAACATACAGTCATGAAAGATTCCCAAAAGGTAGAGACGCATTTCATTAAACACACTCCCGTCACCGTTATGGAGGCGAGTCAAAGAATCTGCTCACCCAAGAAGTGGACATTTACATGTTATTTGGCACTAATAAGAAACACTTCTGACACTGGGCGAAAAGCCAAAATTCTTGTCTAGTATTACCTCCAGCAGACGCTTTCTCAAAATTATACATCCAATGTACAAACTAAAACATACACAATTGTTTGCTGTATTTTAGTTTAAATATGTATGTACTGATATAACGATTGAAACTATCAAACTTTTGAAATTCTTCTATTTATCAAGCTTTCTAATCTATTCTTTCTTTGTCCTACTTTGAGTGGATCGTAGGGGCTTTACTGGTGTTCATCCTGTTGTTCTCTAGTTCTCCTCCTCTTATCTCTGTATAACGTTGTGGAACACACAAATTCATACAGTCTAGGAGCGTAATAAACTTGAATTTCTAGAGCATTAACCAAAACATCCAACTAAATATGAGTCCTCTATGTTTTTCAGCTGACTCGTATTCTTCAATTCAATGGATTCTTTTCTTAAAATCGGACTACAATAAAATGGAAATTATCCTTCAGTACTCATCTAATTATCCTCTTCAGACGTCACCGTCGTACGACTTCCAATGAAGTTAAAGTGGTTCTCCTTATTTTTTTTTAAAAAAAGAGTAAAACATAGATATATTTATTTGAGTGGAGGAGGCAAGAGTAGAATTGCCAATCATCTCTGTCATAAGATTCAATTTCGAGAGGGTCGGAGGAGGTCTTTATGAGGACGAAAGATTTCAGAGATAATTTTTTAATTCACCCACGGAGGCCTCTTCGGGAGAAAATAATGAATAAAAATCCAATAAAATTATCTATTGACGAGGCAGACGTAGTTTACAACCCCTTCACAAAGGATTGAAATCAGTTTGACAGCCGGAAAGACATTAAATGCCCCAGTTAAATTGCTCGCCTTCATAGGCCTACTCTTAACTGTTCTAGGCCTACACTTATTGCTTCTGATGTTCGATATCAAAGGGTAAAAAGAGCAAATGGCGTCGGAAGTGACTTGTTTGAGTCTTGATTTTCATAGGCCTAATCATTATGCGGCTCAGCAATTCAAATTTAAGGCGCTTCCAACTTCTTTTCATAGGAAGCTAATTATTCCAATTGGAATCGGAATATAGGAGGCGCTCTGGAATGGCTAAGAAGGATTGGGAGAATTTTTTCCCCGGACAGAAAAAGATTGGTGGAATGAAGAAGGGTTTAGTATGAAACACATTCACAAGAAGTAATTTTCTGACTGCTCCTGTTGGGAAATCATTGGTAATTGCGTCTGCATACCCTGTCTCTGATCCCGAATTCTACAATTCTAAACTTGATTATGAAGAAGAGGAAGAAATTCTTTGGCGTAGCTGTGAAACGTACGTATTTTACATGGAATTTGATATTGTCGCTGTCTTAGGATTAATAAGAGTAATAAAGAGGAAAAGAAAGAAAGCACTCATCGAGTAAAAGATCCATAGACCCAAATCTGCATTTAGTGTAATTATTCCAGGACAAACTTTGTTGTAATTAAACAGAATCAATTAGTCTCAAATGGCATGGAAGACAAATTAATTATAATATCTTCCAGAGTAGCAGCCACATTAATTATGCAAAGTCATCTGAGATTAAGCTCACTACACAGCATCTTAATCTCAAATCATGCTGTGTACATAAATTCATTTCATCTGTGACCTTCCAATAATCTGAAACAAATGACGGAAGGGACATACACGAGCAATCATGCCATCTCCTCATGAATATTGCATGAAATAATGCTGTGCAATTGCTCTTAGAACGTTATGGTTTACACAGAAGGGAGTTCATATCAGGGAATTCTATCGACGCAGAATGATTAAGCATAGCCATGCCGCCCTCCACTAATCGCATTAATTAAGGAGGTAGATGGGCTATGCAAATGAGAAGGCCTCGATGCGCAAGGCGGACCGAAATTTATGAGTCTCTCTTAAAAAGTTTTTTTTTTCACCGTTTTCTTTTTATACACTGAGTATTCCATTTTCTTCGGGGTAACTTCCGTTAAGTGTCTCTTAAGTAAAATAAAAAGAGAAGACGCTTTTGCACGATGTTGATGCTTATCTATAAATTGGAAAGGAATATGTCGACGTTTTTTATATATATATATATATATATATATATATATATATATATATATATATATACACTAGCAGACATACCCTCCGTTGCTCGGGAAAAATATGAGTTCGGAAATTAAAGTAAGACTTTTTAGCCCGGGCAACGCCCGGTTTAAAAAGTCTTGTCGCAAAAAAATACAGATGACCATTGTTTGAAATGCCTATATTGTGGCACAAAATATCTTTACTTGCTGATTATTATCATTATTATTATTTATAGGTTAAAGATAGATTCAGGAGAGGTGCATACTCTCCCTATCATATAATATACCTATGACACTGGGTAACAAATTTTCCCATTTTTTTTATTTCTCTTATTTTTTTAATAGTTTTTTTGGGGGGGGGGTACTAAATTTGGCGCTGATTCCAAATATGTCCTTAATTTTCTCTACCATCCACCGTTTGAAAGATATAACAAATTATGCTAATATAAAGAAATGTATGGGGTAGGTCTAAAGCACACTTACATTTGTCGCTAATTTATTAATTTTCTTTTTCAGGTTTATTTGATAAATATTGACTTTCTTGATTATGGCTACAAGAGGATGAGGAAATTCACCAGATTCGTTCCGTTTTGTGTGTGGTTTCTATGTTGGACCTAAGCATGCATCACATCAAATTTTGAAATGTGTAAAGTACTAGATTGCTTATAGACTGTATTTTGGAATGAGTACGGGTGACCAAGAAAAACCATGGGCCCCTCATGTGATATGTGGAAGTTGTCGATCAAATTTAGATGCATGGCTGAGAGGTGCAAGAAAAGCAACGCCATTTGCTGTACAGAGAGTTTGGCGAGAACCAAAAAATCATCACGATGATTGCTATTTTTGCATGATTGACTTATCAAAGTAGAGAAAAGTTAAGGAAAGAAAGTCCCTTCCATATCCCAACATTTCATCCTCTATTGCACCTGTGTCACATGATGATACCTTATTGGTTCCACGGCCGCCAGAAAATGTAAGTAAATCCTATCAAATTGTAAGCTAGATTCTTTGTAACAGAGCCAATACTGAAATATTCAAAGCATCTAGCTAAGGTTTCTTGTAATGTGATTACACATGCAATCCATATTTATGCTCCAGATATTAAATGCATATCTATTTATATATTTTTTTTCAGGTACAGGGTATGATGGAGGTTTTTTCAGGAGAGTGTGAAGGTTATGACAATGAGGAAGTGGATGAAACATTTGAGCCAAGAATGAGTACCCGCCAAGACTTTCTAAATCAACGTGAACTGGATGATCTTATCTAGGACTTGGGTCTCACTAAGTCAGGAGCTGAGCTTTTGGCATCCAGACTTAATGAATGAAATCTGTTGGGGGAAGACTGCAGATCAACAGTATACAGGAAGCGCCATGAGTAATTCGAAGTATACTTTTGATATAAGTGAAGATCTCTGCTTCTGAAAATATATTATTAATGGCTTGTTTACAGCAATTGGAATTGATCACAACCCTAAAAAATGTCGACCTTTCATAAATAGTTCTACCAAAAGCTTCAAAGCTCTTTTACTACATAATGGGAATCAGTATCCATCCCTGTCTATAGCATACCCAGTACAGATGAAGAAAGAATATGACAATTTAAAAAAAGCTTATTGAGAAGGTAAACAATACTAAGTTTAAATGGGATGTTTGTAGTGATTTTAAAATGTTTGCCTTCTTACTCGTATTGCAGGGTGGGTACAGCAAGTATTCATGTTGTCTTTGCCTATGGGACAGTAGGGCTGATCATTAACATTACCAGAAGGTTGAGAGGTCCCCTCGAGATGACTAGCAGCCAAGTAAGTCATCAGGAGGTAAAGCTAGTTTAAAAAGACTAAAAACATTTAAAGAAACAAAACTAGTGTTACCAGTGTAAGGAGTAAACGTTCCACCGTATGTACTCGGCAGTTTACGCCCACGCGTGACTGACCGTTACTTATGAGCGAACAAAGATGGGGCCACAGAAACAGATAGAGCGTCATTTCTTCTATAACTCTATATTTTAAGATTGAGGGTGAAGGGGAGAGAGAAGGGGGAGAAGAGAAGGTAGAGGGTGGGGGGAGGAGGGATGGAGTGAATGGGGAGAGATGGAGTGAAGGGGGAGGGATGGAGTGAAGAGGGAGGGTGAGGGGGAAGAGGAGGAGAGAGGGAGAGGAGGAGAGGGGGGAGAGAGGGAGGAAGGAGAGAGGGAGGAAGGAGAGAGGGAGGAAGGAGAGAGGGGAGGAAGAGAGAAGGGATGTAGAGGGGGGAGAGAGGGAGGAAGGAGGGAGGGGAGGAAGAGAGAAGGGATGTAGAGGGGGAGAGAGAGACGAAGAGGGAGAGGGTGGAGGGAAAGGGAGAGATGGGAGAGGGAGAGGGGGAGGGATAGAAGGGGAAAGATAGGGGATGGTGAGGGATAGAAAGGGGAAGATAGGGGGATGGGGAGGGATAGAAGAGGGGAGATAGGGGGATCGGGAGAGAAGGAGAGATAGAAGGGGGGGAGAGAAAGGGGAGAGAGTGGGGAGAAATAGATGGGGAGTTATGAAGGATAGATGAGGGAAGAGATGGGAGAGAGATGAGGAAAAGATGGGGGAGATGGGGGAGAGATAGGAAGAGATGCGGGGGAGATAATGTGGAGGGAGAATGGGGGAGAGATAGGAAGAGATGCGGGGGAGATAATGTGGAGGGAGAATGGGGGAACGAATGAGGGAGAGAATTGGGAGAGAGAGTGGATGAAATGGGAGGGAGAGAATAAGAGTGAGAGAATTTAGTGAGGGAATGGGGTTAGAGAATAGTGGAGCTAGATTGGGGGGGAGGGGGGGAGATTTAGAACTTAATTTTATAATTCATATAAATGCACAGACACACACACAGGCAGACAGACTTCATTTTACTATATAGAATATATATATATATATATATATATATATATATATATATATATATATATATATATATATATATATATATATATATATATATATATATATATATATATATAGGGATAAAAACACACTAATAGGACTAATTTTATGTGCTAAACCAGGTTTCGACGGAGACCTCTGTCATTGTCAATCGTTCGTGAACAAGTGAGATACAGAAGATGCTTAACGTACAAACACACAAATCAGTGGCGCTAAGGTGGATGTAGAAGTCTAAATACCACGTACATTAGTGTGCGCAGAGTTACTCCGACACAAGCTGCGTGTCCCTCCCGTATTCCAAATTCGCCTCTCGTCTTGAATTCCCTCCGCCCCTTTTCGCGCCTTTGAGTCAACCAAATTCGAGACGGCCGTTCAGGAAAATGTCTGCCACTAAAAGACACCTGCTAGTCGACGAAGGTCCGAGTTTTCGCGCTGTTGTAAACTGCTACGTGGAGCAAAGGTGTGCAAGATTTCCTCTGCCTGGTAGCAGATGAAAAGGTCTTTCACGCAGCGATACGGATTTTATGAGAATTCGGTACTCTCTCTCGATTTCTGCTCGTGAGGGAAATAAAAGGGAAACTTCTCCCTGGAGTCAGTCAGAAGACCTTGGACCTACGTCGAGTGTGTGGAGCTCGTTCCACAAAGGAAACAGTTCGCCCGTTGTAAGAAAGAAACTTCGGAGAATTTGTGTGTTGCCGTCACGGTACTTGTATGTGCCAAACTTCTCGCAGCCCCCCCCCCCATCCCCATTCAGAGTCTGAGGTTACACAGGACGTCTCCCTCTGCGGATTACCCTAGATGTAGCTAGGTAATCGGTTTTGGCTACCCACTCCAGGATCTAAATAATCGGACAGGCACTTCGAGGAAGAAGTCTGATTTGAGCAACAGCTTGGCTCGCCTTCGTGATCCGGCATAGGATCATTATATCACCGGTCTAGGATTACCTTCTCATTCGGTAATCTTAGACGGCCGGACTAAGTGCGATTATCGTCGCCACAAGAAGATCATCACCGTCATTCTCAAAAATACTTACGAACTCAAAGGTATCGTTAAAGTGAATCACCCCCTCCCCTAACTTCACCAGTTTATTCATTAACTAAAATTCCCATCCCGAGCCCATAACCTCGAGTATATTAGAAGTGGTTAATTCAGTGCTTAATTCAATAATATTATTCCATACATTCTGTCGGGTGCCATTAAGACGCAAGCATCCTAGTGAGGAATTTTCAAGTATAATCCCCACGACATGTTGTAGACTTACTTATTCAGTACAAAGATTAATTCTATTTATACCTATATACGCTGTTTCTTATTTCTAACTCATGTGCATTAAAGATTATTTTTGTATCTGTTTGTTTAACTATTTTGGACGATCCTTTGCAAATTATTAAGCAATCCACTCGGCTTAAATCTCAATATTACACCGGTCCACCCATGACTGAATTTTACTAAGTGGGGACACACTCAGGGGATCATTATCTTAATTTTGATCAAAAGAGAAACACCGGGGTTATTTTTATTCAGCAAAAGTGGCTAATTTAGGTGTATTGGATACACTTCACCTCCGCTTCACCTTGGTGCGGTAATAAAATAGATATCCAGGAAGTAGGACTGGGATTACCCCCTGACTAAACTTCGACATATATAAGTGGTGTAAGGTGTCGGGGGTTATCACTAAAACCTCTCGACCTATATAAGTAATATCAGGTGTGTGGGGTTATCACTAAAACCTCTCGAGCTATATAAGTAGTATCAGGTGTGTGGAGTTATCACTAAAAGCAACATCTATAAACTTGTGTGCATCTCAAAACTTTAATCAAGCAATTGCCAACGTTCAAATTAGTCCAAATACTCAAACATTAACAGCAATTCTTGTTTTGGGCTCCAAAAGTTAGTTAGGTTAGGGTGATTATCTAATCTGGTTTTGTTTTGTTTTTTTATTAATTGTTTTCTCTTGTCTACCACGATTTTGGTAGGGAACTATAATAACCCCTTTTTCCCCAAAGCACGTTACGCTATAGCAACTCTCCCAGTACATACTCTTACCTTTAGATCGGTAAAATGGCTTCCACATCGTTCGAAACATTCCAAAAGCAAGGATAAGCATCCGGACTGGATGGTAGGTAACTCATTGAGTACGTCCAAAATGAACAAAGGAATGAAATAGAAGCAAAGATGGAAGAGCAAAAACTACAACTCGAAGCAAAGAGAGAAGAGCGAAAACGGAAGGAAGAGAGAGAGAAGAGCAAAAACGGAAGAAAGATTTTGAAAGCTACACAAAGCTGATGTTCCTCTCCGACCAATTTTGGCTTCCTATTCTCTTGCAACTTTTAACCTTTTTAAATATGTTGCCAAATTGCTCTCTGGGTTAGCCATAGGTCAACACACCATAAAAAACAGCTATTATTTTGTGAATGAATTATTGTCACACAATGTTGTACCCTCAAAAGTCCTAGTCAGTTACAATGTATCCTTACTACTTACAAATGTTCCTTTTAATGAAACAATTGATATTATTTTAAATCTAATTTTTAACAAAACAGTCACCATTCACAATTTCTCTCGTCAAAATTTCAAGACTATTTTAGAAATGATTTTTAACGAGAATTATTTTTTTTTTACTAACAAGGTTTACCAACAAATAGATGGAGTAGGAATGGATTCACTAATAGTTCCAATAGCAGCTAATATTTTAATGATTCATCTTGAAAACAACTTTATGAAACATTGCCCTTTAAATTTCAAACCCATATTTTATCGTAGGTATGTAGACAACTCCTTTGCTATTTTCGATAATATAGAACATGCCCATCATTATTTGAATTTTATAAACTCTTATTATGCCAACATAAAATATACCATTGAATTAGAGAATAACTATCAAATTCCTTTTTTAGACGTCATTATAGAAAAAAACGACAAACTAACTACCTCAATATAGAGAAAGCCTACCTTTAGTGGCCTAGGAATCAATTTTTTCAGCCATTGTGACTTGTCACATAAACTCAGTGCAATAAAATCTCTAATATATAGAGGTTACCATCTCTCCTCCAATTATTCCCTAATGCACAATGAATTCCAGACTCTAAAGTCTTATTTTAAAAATAATTGTTCCGTCCCCCCCCACACTATTGATTAGCAATAATTTTCTAACCAAAATTTACTCTCCATCCTTTCTCTCATATAATGTTCCCCAAAATGAAAAATTTTCGTTGTACCTAAAATGGGACCTAACAATAAATTATTCACTAGAAAATGCAACAAATTACTCGAAAACTATTACTTTCATACCAACTTAAAAATCACTTTTATCAACTCAGTTTCCATAGGAAGTTTCTTCTTGTCAAAAAACAAAATTCCTCTAGAAATGAGCAACCGTGTTGTTTATGCTTTTACTTGTCCGTGTTGTTTGCAAGGAACCTATATTGGTAGTACAGTTCGCTCATTGAAAGAGAGGTTTTGTTCTCACATAGGAATAAGCAATCGCACTGGAAAAAAATTTGTCTAAGAAGGAAGCTTCTGTAATTAGAAATCATATTATACATTGCAAGACAGAATGTTCCATAGATAACTTTAAAATAATTGGTCATAATAACAATGAATATAGTCTAAGAATTTTGGAATCCCTACTAATACGGACAAAATCTCCTACACTCAACATAGATAATACCGCTGCTCCCCTTCTTATTTCTTAATTTTAATTACCTCATTCAACAACCAACCAACCTTCTCTTATTTAACAACCAACCAATCAAAATCCTATCCTTCTTTAAGCCACATCTTTTATAATTTCTTCACTTTGTGATTTCTCCTGAACTTCATCGGTAAGCAATATTATACTGTAATTATTTACTGTTGTGGTGTTGCTTTTTTTTCGTGTCAATAGTGGTTACATAAGATTGATAATTTGATTCTCTTGCCTTTTAAATCCCTGAGTTATTTTTTAATTTTTGATTTACCGACATAGTCTTAACCTGATTATTTTTAATATTTTTAATATTCTTTAACTGTATTAGATTATTTTATGATTTTAGAACCTAAAGATGGATGATACGCCCGAAACGTTGTTCCATAAATAAATCACATGTACCTCAGCCTCCTATGTGTCCTTACCTTCACCGTGAAATTGAAGATTAGACTGGTTAGCAGCAACTCATATGACTATATTTACAAGAAATATGGACCTGAAGGATTAAAGTACTACCGAACTTTTTCAAGGTTATCGAGAAGACTTAAGAAATCTTCTCTTGGCTGTACTTTCCTTGAGATTTGTTAGAATGGTAATGTGTATCCCAATTTTGTTTATTTCAAGCTTTATCGGAAATCCATATATCATTCCGAATTCTACAAATCTTCTCTGGATTATTTGTTAAAACATGAAATTGTATTTAGAGTTCGGTCATACGAGCGCCTATTGGTCGATTTTGAAAGCTCTAAATTTAATTTACGCACTCATTTTTCATTTTTGGATTTCATATGCTTTCTTATCTAGGATTCATAACAAAAAAGTCCACAAATTAGGCCTTGGAAAGCCTGATCTTTTCTGCAATGGTAATAATGTAAAAATCTATCTAGCTATCGCCTGTCTCCATGAGAAGAGTTTCTATTGTCTTTGAGTCTCCAATTTAAAATATATACATATATATATATATATATATATATATATATATATATATATATATTTACAAACTGCTTTATAAAGTAGATAATTTTTTTCTTGGGCAAATTTTAAAAAAGTGTTGTTTTTTTTGTTAGGCTGTTGCAATTAAGTCCCCTCTATTAAATTTACCCTTGAACTCGAACAAAATGGTGTCTTGCCGTTTTAGATCTACTTATTCATAGGACTCCATCTGGATTTAAATTTTCCGTCTATCGTAAGCTTACCAACGCCGGTTGTTATATTCATTTTTACTCAGGTCATAAAGATAAAGTCAAACGGTCTGTATTTATTTCAATGTTTCTCCGGCGGCTGCGGGTCGACAGCCCGGAATTCTTGGATCTTGAGATTTCTAAGATCTTTGAAATAGGTAACAATCTTTGCTACCCTCAAAAATTTCTTGAAGGATGCCTAAATTGGGCAAAAAAAATCCTTTTAAAGAAGTTAAGTCCCTCCCACAGACAATTTTAAGAACTCCCTTGTTTTACCATTTTCCGAGTCCTTTTCCTTGCTTCCGATCCTCTTGAATAAGTTAAATATTTCTGTCATATTCAAGTATCAGTCTATATGTGTAAAATGCTGATTCATAATAATAACAATAGGATAGAGAGGAATATTCTCTCAATTGTTCAGTTTGCTCTAAACAATACTTTGGGCAAACCGGTAATCATTAAGTGTACTCTTGACGCAACATAACTAAATATTAGGAGGGGGGATAGCAGTAGTGCTTTCCTTGTCTATTTATCTGAAAACAGTCACCCTATCAATTGGAATTCGGCTAAATTTATTTACAAATTTGATGACTTTATTCAAAGAAATATTGTTGAATGCTCATTCATTAATTCCTCGCCTAATTTTAATATATTCCCCGGTCTTTTTAAACTGGACACTGTTATTAAAAGGATTATTTATAACGAAATTGTACATTTTTAATCTTAGCTCTTTTATTTATTAATTCAGTTATGTTTCTTTCATTTATTTTTATTTATACATAATTAAGTGTGTATGTATTTATCTTAGTGACCTAAATGTTTACATTCTTTGCTCACAGTTGCAATTTCCGGAAGTAGACTTTATTTATTTGGTTTTATACTTAATATCTGTCTTTGATAATATTTCTATATGCTGTGTCCTTTCGTTGTACATGGGCGGGGCAATACTCTGCTGTCTCTCATATATATACCACCTTTGTAAAAAAAAATTCGTTATTCCTTGAGAATGAACTGAACAAGTTCGAAAGTACTTGGAATCCGCCTTTCAAGCGCTACTTTGTGAGTTTCTCATAGCCATGTATATATATATATATATATATATATATATATATATATATATATATATATATATATATATATATATATATATATATATATATATATATATATATATATATATATATATATATTTAAAGGCCCAAGGAAATGAAAATTGGTGACACAACACGGAAAGATAGGACAGACTATTTTAACCGTTATATGAAAATAGATAAAGAAGTTGGATTTGAACCTGTATCATTAAGCGCTCATAGCTTGTATGACCAAGACGCTGATCGCCAAAATATGCTCTGGCGATCAGCATATTGGTCATATAAGCGATGAGCGCTTAATGATACAGGTTCAAATCCAACTTCTTTATTTATTTTCATATAACGGTTAAAATAGTTCGTCCTATCTATCCGTTCTCTACGTCTCCCATTTTCCTACTTAAACTTTGATTGGTTCACATGATATCCTCCTAAGTGATTTTCCGGGTTGTGTCACCAATTCTCATTTCCTTGGGCCTTTAAAAATAGATATAGAAAAAATCCCGCGTCATGTGATTTTCAATTTATATATATATATATATATATATATATATATATATATATATATATATATATTATATATGTGTGTGTGTGTAAGCTTCTTATAATAGAAACGGAAAAAAACACTAATTGATTATTTATTCACAGCATTATAAAGCTCCGCACCCCTATCTATCCTTTACTCACTTATTTCTGGAAAAATTAGAAAGTAAATCCTTCCTGTTAGTTAAAACTACACCACACAGAACTCCCACTCCACTCCATAACTCGGCGTTCCAGTCACATTCGACGTTTTGATAGAGTAAAAAAAAAAAACCATTTCATCTTTATATTTCGTCCGAGTCGTTCTCACGACCTCAAAAATATGCAAAACTTTGTAAAAAAAAAAAAACCCTCTATAGAGTAAAAGAGTCCCAAAGCAGCTATAAAATTGTGGATCGTTTATGCGTTATAACCTTTGGTGCAATAAAGGCGACATGTGACTCGAAGCCGCGTCTCGTAAATTCAAACGTTGATGTTTTGCAGATGGAAAAAAGGCATCGATAAAATCATCAATAAAACACAAAGTCTCCCTTATTCTATACATTAACTATCTGCCTGAAAATATTCCACTACTACGAGAGAGAGAGAAGTAGAGTGAAAGACAGAGGGGAAAAAGAAACCTGAATAACCGAGTGCAATTTCGTTTATTGGAGATAAATTAAAGAGAAGAATGAAAAATACAAAAAAGAACAAGATAATTGAAAGGTTCTTTACGAAAATATTCCGGTGCTACGAGAGAGAGAAGTAGAGTGAAAGAGAGAGGATGAGAAAGAAACGTAAATAACCGAGTGCAATTTCATTTATGTAACTTACATTAAAGAGAAGAATGAAAATTATGAAAATAAGAGAATAAGGAAATTGGAAAGATATTAAGGTGAATAAATGCGATTAATGATATTGTCAAATCTGAAATACTCGAACTGATAGCATGCAATAACTCTCTAAACACAATAGTAAGGAAAACTGGAAGGTAAGAGGTGATGGTAAGAGGTTACTATAGCAATGAGTAGGTACCTTCAGATTGCATTGGGTGCGCCTTGGGGACGCTCGTCATCCTCACCAAGCAGGTCACTGCACCTAATAGACCAATCTAACGGGCGGGTGAAAAAGATTCCGTGTACTACCTCGCCAAATGTGAAGGTTAAAATACAGAATTGATACAGTTCTTTTTAGGTCTTTTAAAATGGTCTTTTGACACATGGCGTGGATCAAGTGTCCTCCAGGTAGGCCTGATGAGGTGGGTAGGATACTTTTTTATTGCTATAACGACTGAACCACTAGAAACAAGTTCATATAAGAACAAAAACGCATATGTGTAAATTTGAACTCCCTGGGAGGGACTAAGAACAAAGCGATCTTGGAACACTCAGATGAGAAACCATGAGTCGAATCCTTTTCACCTGCACCCCAATGAGTCCCTAGAAGATCCACATTATCTATGAACTTGGCGAGAAAGGTGGGCATGGCTGTCGTGATGGTACTATGTCAGCTGTGATTTCATGCAATCCACGTACAAAGCAATTCCTTACTGCCTTTCTTTGCAACCATGCCTTTCCAACATACTTGAACCTTTATTCTGAAGTCAATGCCTTTTTTTAACCTCTAAGAATCAAAACCATCGGTTTTTAGTTTTCCATCGACCAATTTTGATTTTACATCAAGCGATATATGGAAGAAATGGGAAAGAAATATATCCAAAAGATAAAGAGAGAGAAGGAGAAAGGCAAACAATAGAAAACACGATAAGAAAGATGCAGATATTGTCACCCCCATTCTTGATTCACATCACTGGTCTGTCATTTCCGTTTGAAAACGTCACGAACCCCTAAAATAAAGAATAAGCAAATGATAACTTTCTTTGAAAGTCACATAAGGTATAAGAAAATATTTTAGTCTATTTGAAAAACACATTTGGGAGCTGTCATGGAAATACTTGAATTGGAAAATGTGTTGATTTATCTTTCGCTTTTCTTTCCGTTAGAGAAGGCAATCAGCAATATGCGTGTTTGAAATTTTACCTATATGAACTTAAAGCCGCTTCTACATCATTGGGAGGGGTGGAAGGTAGCAAATTTTTTTCTGCTGGTTTCTCAAATGTATTTAGGTGATCAGATTTGGTTAAGCCGAGTAACCATAAGTGGTTTGTTTATTTCCAGTACAATTTCTTCTCTTTCATTCACTCTTGTTTTGGTTTATTTAATGATTCCGCCACAACGGTTATCCTCAAAATACAAAACCTTATCATTTTTCAATAAATATGAGTTTCTTAGATTTATTTGGATTAGTTGGGTAGTACCTAGATTGGGTTAAAATAATCTTGACTATTCTAACGTACCAAACTCATCTGAGATAAAGAAGAATCAACTCGTAACACAACGAGAGTGAGAATCGACAAGAAATCCTAAGATATGTACATAGCAGGAAATTGATGAAAACATAAAACAATGAACGACCTTTTTACTTCACAATTACAGGATTAGTTTCGGAGCATCACGCTCGATCGTTCAGCTGTACAAAGGATGGAGCCTGATGCTCCAAAACTAGTCCTGGCCTTTGATTCAATAAAGTCATACTCTCTCAAAGCTTTTGGTTTGCATTAATTATTAGTTTGTACGCTACACTAATCGACTAAAAAAAAGGGGAAAGTGATCGGATGAGAGGAATATGTTGGCTGAAAAAGCTTGACAATCTTAAAAGATGACACATTTGCTGATGTTTGATAGGGTTCTTTGCACGTCGTTAAGTCAATGAGTTTTTTTGAGCTCATAAGTTTAGATGCTACGACAGATTTCTTTTTTAAGTGTCCATTTGGCGATTGCTATCAAAGGCATAGGTTGCCGTGTTTAACTCAGGAAAATCAGTTCGAGTACCAGAGGGTGTTGTAATTATTGAGAAAGAACGCTAGGGGATTAATTCCCGACTCTCTCTATACACAAGAATGATACGATCAACTGATCGCTAACCTCCTCTGCCGCATAGTTGTTCTCATTTGTTTGTTTGGTTGTTTTTTTTATTGTGTATTGCTGTGTTTTGTGTTCCTTTTGTGTTTTAATATAAAAAATATTTAAACTACATTTTATTTTATTTTATTATTAATAAATAACAACTCCAATATAATTTCCACCAAGGAAGTTCGATGAGTTTTGCGAGATTCTTCCGATGAACCCGATGCATTAACTCCAAATTTCCATCAATTTGACCACATTCATTTATGATGCACTGTTTTCTCAATTGTCTCGTGTCACTTAATTTTCTTTGGTTTGACATTTAAATTTAAAAAATAATGTATAAATCTAGTTGAACTTAGTTCCATTGATTGGTTTTTATTTTTCTCGATCGAAGGAAAAAAAAACTCCGATTCGACCATTCGTCGCCAAAGGACGCCGAGCATCGATCCAACAAAGACGTGATCGTGAAACAGAGGAATCCTAAAATAAGTTTCACGGATCGCATTAATCCTGTATTTCATCGTTAAATACAGCTTTCTAAACAAGTTTGAGATACCCCTAGTTGACAATTTTTAAGCCTTTGACCTTGCTCTTTGTGCAGAAAGTGGACACAGTACTTTATATTATTGAAATTGACTGCTCTAGGGACTTCAGTGGATTCCCTGTAGAAAAAATTGAGAACCTGAAGGTCGTGTTATAGTTCTAGGGTAGAGAAGGGTTCTAAAGTAGTAGTAGGACATTAGTGAACCTGAAGGTCGTGTTATAGCTCGAGGATAGGAAAGTGTTATAAAGTAGTAGTTGGACATTTATGAACCTTCCACCTAGTTATTTTCACAGCAAGTGAACACAATACCCTTGACCATTTGAATCCAATGTTGGACGGAGACTTTGGTGGATTCCCTGGAGAAAGAAATTTGAGAACCTTAAGGTTCTGTTATAGCTCTAGGCTATGGAGGTATCTTAAAGTAGTTCATAATAAACTCTCACTACTTCTTTACCATTTACCTCTTTCTTGCAAAACAAAACATATTCTTGCTCTCTGGGTATGTTCGCTAGCAATCTTCATCCGTCAAGGCGATTTCCGTCATACTGCAATGCTTGGCTTAGAAGATGTGCATTTTTTTTACCGGAAATTTCATTGAATTGTTTAAGTTGGTTTAACCAGTTTTCCAAAGTTATTTGACTAAATGGGGCTTGATATTTGAATTACCTGCTCGAGGTAAGAAATCCTTTTCGCTACTTAAGACTTGACAAAGCCTACCGCCATTATTTACTATTTACTTAAAACTAAAAAGCGGAAATCATCGAGATCATATCTACCTTACCTTACCACTGTGCCATATCCTCCAGAACATCGGCAACCAAGGACTTCCATCTTCCCTTTCCCGCGTAGCTAGGATGAACTGTTCGCGTTGCGTTCCGCCCCCCATCAACTTCTCCAGTCCATCCATGTATTTTTTCTATTGGCCTTCCTCTTATCTCCTTCCCTCTACCATTCCAGTCCATCTATGTATTTTTTCTCTTGGCTTTCATCTTCCCCTCCTTCCCTGCACTATTCCAGTTACAACTAAATGTTCCATCCCGTCTCTTCTCATCACACGACCGAAGATCTCATATCTACCAGTGAGTTTGTAAGCAGACGTCTGAAAAGAGAGCGATAAATCTGAAGGAAGTGGAAATAGGTGTAAATTTATAAAAACCCCGATCCTGCGGTTGTGAGACCTGGTGGATAGGCGAGCTTCCAGATATCAGCTGTAGCTTTGTTCCCCACATTAAAATGACATCCGTCTGTGAGGAAACACCATACCATAGATTCGAATGCGGTCGTTCTTAGAAGCTGTATTGAACCCTCTCTCTCTCTCTCCTCAAGCCATTCGAAATACCCTTTCAGCGCTCAACAATCCAATGAGACTAAGTTCAGTTCGTTCAATTTCAGGAATCAACCAAAAATTGTCTTCTTTCTTTTGTTTACCATTTCAACTAGATCGAGAGATGTTCACATTTACAAACATTAATACGAATCATTTTGTTTAGATACGATTTTGTTCCTTTTTTTGGTCATTATCTTTTTTTCTGTTTCTCTTCGCAAAAAAAAAGGAAAATTCTTAATACTTGATGAAGAATTTCCTTATTTGGAAATGCCATCATTTCCTTATCAACAAGGCTGCAATAATATTACATTTTTTCTTAGGAAAAGTATCCCCGGTCGGATTATACCGAATCGTTTGAGAAGTAATGTTCCCAATTAGATTATACTCTTACACTAGCGAATCCCGGATAAAAATTAAGGGGGGGAGGCATTGATGATTAACAACGATTAACGTACACATCATTGATAATACTAGCAAAAAATCCGCCCTACGGGCGTTTTTTGCTAGGCCTGCGGCGCTTGTTTGCTTCACTTACAAAATTATGAACAAAATGTGTGAGAGAAAAAGGTTTTTTATTTCACAACACATTCAAAGCTGGTGTGCAAGGAAAAATGATTTCACAATTTTTAAAAAATGAACAGACGCACGCCCCCACTTACACCCCCCCACCACGACCTACACCACCACCACTTACACCACCACCACTTACATTACTACACCACCAACTACACCACCACAACACCACCTGCACCACCACCACTACCTACACCACTCCCACCTCACCACCTGCATCCCCACACACATACACCACCACCACCTTCACTACAACCTCCTATATCACATACACGACGACCACCACCACCTAAACCATCACATCTACACAAATGCCACCTACACCAGAACCACCTACATCGACTACACCACCACCACCATCTACAACAACACCCCTACACCATCGCTACCTACACCACCACGACCTACACCACCACCAACTACACCACCACCAACTACACCACCACCAACTACACCACCACCAACTACACCACCACCAACTACACCACCACCAACTACACCACCCAAGGTTATCCCGGGAATTATTTTGTTTTGGCAATAACAACATAACTATTCTGCAGATACTAAAGAAATTTAAGACCCTCAGGTTGCATTACATTCTCTTTTGAATGATATAATTGTTAAAGTCCTCCCAAGTTTAGCCGGGGAATTATTTGGCAAAACATCATAACTATTCGGCTGATTCTAACGAAATTTGAAACTCTTATGTTGTTGTTTTTTTATTCTATTTCGAATGATATAGTTGCTAAGGCCTTCCGAAGGTAAGTCCGTGAATTATTGAAGGTTTTGAAGGTATTAAAGTCATAAATCAGTATGAGTGAGAACACGCGACATTTGTTCTGCAGACATTGTTTTTTTTTATTGTTATAGTTGGCTACCACCCGAAAGAAGAAGTATAGTCTTATAAAATTTAATTTGACCGAGGTGTAACTAAGAAAAGTACATAGGTAGCACCGTACGCTCCTTGAAGGCCAAGGTTTGTTCACATCCGGGCATTAGCCTAAGAACAGGTAATTCCTTTATATAAAAAAAAATTCAACAATTCGCCAACATCCATTAGTTGTAAAACCGAGATATCATCATCAATAACTCTATAATTTAAGAACGGGATTTTTTGAAGTATTGGAATAATAATTTCATCTTAGTTTGGTTATGACTTATGTATATTTTAAATTTTTATAAAGGTAATTTCTAAGAAAATTTAATTCAGGAAAAAAATATGATTATCCAATGCTTTATAATGTTTTAAAAGAAAATGAATTACAATGGGTGAAGTTCAGAAAATTTATTAAAATTTAAGTAAGGCTGCTTTTTTATTTAATCTATAACTATATTTAAGCAACGTGATTTTTTGAAAGGGGGAAATTTAGTTTAGAGTTTCTTTTTAAAATTAGTATAATTGGCGAAGTATAATTGGCTGAGCCATTGCCTGGTTTACCAATAATTTTAAAATGTTGGAATCTATTCAATACCTTACGTCACTCATGATTTGGGAATCGCGATATATTAAGCAATACAATCATCCTCTCAATAGCGACTTATCTTCCTTCCCATTGTCAATCACATAATCTCAACCAACTAATATTTTGCCCAGAACCGCGAACTAACTTTACTTCTTTGCTACTTCTTATCACCTTCTTCTTCTTCCTTGACTCTTCATTCCGCAGGGTGAACGTAAATGCATGTGATTTAATTCTTGTGGATTTATTTTTGTTTTCTGTGGTCCTAATTTATAACCTGAACTTTAGTTTTAAAGTTTTATTTCATATCTTCTGTTTACAATTTGTTTTCGTTTTATGGTACCCGAGGATAGGATTGTATAGCTCGAACGTACATCGTAATGCATGAAGCCTGTTTTACTAGTATTTACATTTACGTTCATCCTGAATATATATATATATATATATATATATATATATATATATATATATATATATATATATATATATATATATATATATATATATATATATATATATATATATATATATATCAGGAATATGAAGACCCAGATGATTACACTAATCATTTAGTGGCCGGACGTTTCGGACCTTTACTAGGACCATCTTCAACGACTGTGTCGACTAATGAGAAGGAAGAGGAACATTAACTGATAAGAGTTAAAAGAATGCATTAAATAATGGCTAAAAAAGCGGATAAAGACAAGTTGAAATTGACAATTCTTAAGTTTAAAGTAAAAACACTAATAACAATATATAGAATTAAATAAAACAACCCAGTGTGATTTTTAAAAAAATAATAGAAAGTAAAATTATAAATTAAACTGACTTGAATATCACATATTAAAAGTTGCTGGAGTAAACAATAAAATAACCTATTATACAAAATTGAATAAAACAACAAAAAACCCGAAAACAAATCAGAATGAATAAACAAAGTGACTAAGCTTTATCGTGGGAGTTGAGAAATCGACTAACTAAAGATATAAAACTATTAACGAAATTTGTTCAGTTGGTCGGTTGACTAGTTAATCTATTGAAGTGTTGGTTGGTTATATAGTGAATAGTTTAATTGAAGAGGAGTAATTCTTTAGGTTTGGATTTATTTTATTGATATACAGTGACTCTAAGATTTTGAAATCAAGAGAAGTTAAGGCTGGAGATAATATTGTAAAGGAATCATCCTCTTAAATTTAATTTATTTACCATATTATCTTGAACCTGGAATCATTTTTAATCTCCCACACAAAGGAGTTTAATCTCAACATTAGCCCAGGGCTGTTTTCGATAGATCCCATTTTATCACTTTTTCTAAAATCCGACTTATCTGATGGCATTAAAATGATGCTCATAGGAAAACGCGTTTAGTATAAATACTGTCTTATTTTTCCTTACCATTGTGAGTTTGAAAATGTAGAATAGACGAAAGTACTAACTCCAATCCGTCTTTTATTCAGTTTCCTTGGCGTTTAGTTGAAACTCTTGGGCATAACAAAGAGACCTTTTATATGATTGTAACCAGTCTTTTTAAAGATATTAATGTTCCTTAGAATGGTTTTCCTTGATGTAATACCCATATAAACTATCTCCTTGCATTTCAAGTCAGTTTGGTGCAGAGCAACAATGGTTGCACACTTTTTTTTGTAAAGAACCATTTTTACGATTGAAAAAGATTACAAAAAAATTATTTTAACATAAAAATATTACAAAATAGTTTATATTTACATAACATCATTCATTTAATCCATATTTGTCATTTTATACCCTATTGATCGAGTACCAAAGCTCCAGAGACTGAAACTCACCTCCTACAAGAACAAGACAAGAGCGCAATTTTGGATTCAGAAAAGAAATGGATCGGTTTTCTTATTATTTTTGATAAACCCGCAGTAATTGAAATATTAGAATAATTATTTATACCAATTAAATTTTAAAAAAGAATGATAAAAAATAAATTTATGTCTCAAAACTGTTGGCCTTTGGACATGACTATATATATATATATATATATATATATATATATATATATATATATATATATATATATATATATATATAGGCTTTCTCGCAACATTTCTTCAATTCTCCCTATCATATAAACTCATCCCTCTCCACAAGAAACCAGAAGCGACATAAAAACGTAAACATATCTATAGCATTAGATTTATTGCTCTGATAACTCTACTCCCCAACCCTGCCCTAAACGGGGGCCTCATAAACCCCCAACAAACTTTTTTCATCGCCCGCAAAAATACTCCATTCACTTTATTTCCTTTTAGGGCCAAGGAAATATTTTCAATTTTAGATAAAAAGAAGAACTCGAACCGAGACGAATTGATGGCGTTATTCAAGAATCGATCAGGCGACCATAATGGCATTTCCCTTCATATCAACGGACTTGGGGAGAGCACTTTCAGGTCACCTTAGGGAATTGCCAAGTCTGCCTTTCCCCGGGTTAAGGAAAAGGCTAAAATTGATTTTTGATGTTGAAATCAAGAATCGAAATGTTATAGATGTTTCTTCGTCCATTCCTGTGCTCCAAATATGAAGGAACTCTCGGTTGTACATTTATGGGAAAATTTGCACCCTCTTATGAGCATGGAAAATGGTAAAACGGATGGAAATTATTGTTGACAATAGATTAATTAAAATGAGTGGATTCATTGCCTAAGTCCTGGGATTATGTTTATAAAATGGTTTAAAGCTGAAAATAAAATGTTTATATGGTCGAACGCTTCAGTACTAAAGGATAATACTGACGATACTGACACGGACTAGAGATACCTAAATCAAGCTTAGACTCTGTAAAGGGGAAAGAGACGAGAAAAAAATAGGGGGAAAAGAGAACCGTTAAGGGAGTGGTTTACTCAAGAGATGGTTGATCTGCCTGTAGAAAGAGAGGCAGGTTATAAGATACAGGAAAAAGAAGTAGGTGGATAAAGAGTTCCATATCCTAGCTGTGAATGGAATGAAAGAATTATCAACAATGTTTACCCTAGATATTACTATTTTTATTCAGTAATCGTGTAACTTTTAATCCTGGCCAGTATTGCGTAGATGGGAGAGTGGAGGTGGCATACAGTCATGTAATTCAGTAGAGCCCAAAGTAGTATCCGTAAAATAGGGAGAGTGCAGCAACCTTACGGCGTAGTTCCTAAAATCCAACCAAACAGACATGGTTACGAAGGTAGTTATCACAAATAACTACTAAAAGAGGAGGAGTGGGAGGGAGACCGTAAGGCACAAGATAAAAGAAGCTGTATCACGCAGAATGTTTGTACGGAGTGATTTATAAAAAAAAAGTATGGAAGATAGAACAAGTCAAAATGTGTGGAAGAAAATATAGCCCCAAATACTCCAGAGAACACTAGGGCATGGGGGGGGGGGACATAGACACCCAAATATTATCCGCAATCACCCTTGCGGGTTGGTAGTACTTACTAGGTGTTATTTCTGAGGTGTAAGAGCGATAAGAATGGTGCTGTTCTTGAGGGTTAGATTCCTCCGCATAAGTAGATGTGACCGGGGACAGTGATGCCGGGTAGTGCTTAGGAGGAGGTAGTATTTTTGTGTTTTCTATCGCAAATGGGAACGTGGAACTTGTGAAATGCGCTATTTATGATCTTTTAATATAACGTAATTTAAATGATGATAAAAGCACAAGGGTTTATTAGCGCTCATCCGACTCAATCAAAAAACTCGACAAAAATCCCGCATCATTCCTAAATACTGCATTCACAATACTGCTTCTAAAGTATCACCAATCAAGTTTTGTCAAAAATAAAAAGCATGCAGCTAGAATATATACAATAATATTAAAATATGTAGATTTGGCCCAACATAAATCTCAAACCTCCATAATCTTCTTTGCCCATCCATTTATCTAACCTACCCTTGAACACATTTAAACCTGGACTACTCACAACCTCTTGAGGTAATTTATTCCAGAAGTCTACCACTCTATTGGTAAGCACATATTTTTTAAATCTGACCTTGTTTTTTTTTAATCTTCAACTGATGACCCTTGATCCTATTATCGACCTATAAAACCAATAATTGGCTAATATACAATTTTTAAAACTGAAAATATCGCAGGGAGAAAAGAAAGATATCATGGTCTGCCACGTTAACATTTTGAAGGATTCTCAGAGACCCAGTCCGAAACAAGATGCCTTGAGGTCCTTAAGGCCAAATTGAATCCACGAGGAACAAGAAAAATCAATGATATTAGGAGGACAATCAGAAGATGAAGAAGGCATAGAAACCAGAATGACAAAAAATATTTAGAGAATCTATTATGATAAGTATAACCTGATTAGGGAAATTTAGATGAAGAGAGACAGATTATGGAATTATTATTTCGGTTTTAAGGCAAATTGAGACGAAATACAGTACATAGAAGTCACGTAACCATTCCTGTAGCCACCATAGACTATTACTTTACAAGAGAGGGGAGAGCCTAAAGAAATGAAATTTGTGGTTGAGAACCGACAGGTCAAACGTGCGGAACACGGAGTGTGTTTGAATAGAATTCAATTAGGCATTTATACTAGAGAGCAGATGTGCTATCCATGATAGAGCTATCATATTTGTCTAGAGTGATTTTCTAGGACGAAATTCTACGGAAAAAATTCGTTTGCTGTTTGTTTGTCATTGAAGTGTGTTGTTTGTACATTCATTTGGTTTTAAGTTTGTGTCTGACAAAATTCGTTTTCTGTTAATCAATTAACTTTTTCTCTGTACATTCATTCCGTCTGAAGCTTATGTTTGACGAATTCGGTGCTGTTTATCGCGAAATTTGTGTATGTACAGTCATTCAGGTTGAAGTTTGTATCAGAGGAAGTTTGTTTGATGTTTATCATTTAAGTTTGTGTTTATACAGCCATTCGCTTTAAAGTTTATTGTGTCAGGAATTTCGTTTGTCGTTTATCGTGAAATATGTGTTTGTACAGTAATTCGGTTTAAAGTTTGTGTCTAACGAAATTTGTTAGCAGTTTATCGTGAGGTTTGTGCTTATAGTCCTCCGGTGTGATGTTGTGTCTGACAAATTTTGTTTGTGGTTTATCAATGAAGTTTGTTGATTGTACAATCATTCGGTTTAAAGTTTGTGTATGACCAAAGTCGTTTGCTGTTTATTATGAAGTTTGTTTGTACAGTGATTCGGTTTAAAGTTTGTTTCTGAGAAATTTCGTTCGCTGTTTATCATTGAAGTTTGTTAGTTTTAAATTCATTCGGTATGAAGTTTGTGTCTGAGGAATTTCGTTTGCGTTCTATAATTTAAGTTTGTTGTTTGAAAAATTAATCGCTTTGAAGTTTATGATTGACGAAATTCGTTTTCCGTCAATTAAAGAAGTTTGTATTTTCACAGTCGTTTGGTTTGAAGTTTGTGTGTGACGAAATTCGTTTGATTTTTAACAATGAAGTTTTTGTTCATGTAGTAATTGGGTTTGATGTTTGTGTTTGAGGAATTTCGGTTGCAGTTTATCAAAGAAATTTGTTGTTTGCACAATCATTCGGTTTGAAGTACGAGGGGCGGTCAATAAGTTTTGCGAATCGATAGGGCAAAACAGAGGAAGGGGGATGGCTGTTTGTGGGGGTGTTAGGAGGACAAGTTAGGACAAGTCAGGACCTGCAGCCGCACGCTCCTGCCTCGTCTATTTAAGAAGCAGTAGCTGATCGTAGATCGTCAGTCATAACTTATTCAACAATGGAGAAGGTTGAGCACCGCGCAGTGATCAAATTTTTGACCAAGGAAGGCAAGAATACAAAAGAGATCCATGAACGCATGGCTGCAGTGTACACTGACACCGTCCCTTCCTATGCAACCATTTATCACTGAAATAGGGAGTTCCGCAATGGTCGTGAGTCCCTTGAAGATAAGGCCCGTCAGACGTGACCAACGAGGACAATGTGGCCCGTGTGGAGAGGAGGATCCTAGAAAATCGACGAGTGAAGGTCGAAGAAATCGAGCGAGAACTTGGAATATCACATGGAAGTGTTATCAACATCATCCACGATAATTTGGCCATGACCAAGGTCTCTGCCCGTTTGGTCCCTAGAAACCTCACGCCCCATGATCGACTTCAACGTCGTCAATGTCTACAAGGCCAGAGTTGCACAAGCTGCCCGGCGCGAGTGCGGATTCGAGGAGCTCAACCATCCCCCCGACAGTTCAGATATGGCCCCTAGCGACTTCTTTTTATTCCGCCAGCTGAAGGCTGCACTGCGTGGACGCTGGTTTGGGGACGATGAAGATGTCCAGCTCGCCGTCCAGGAGTGGATTGAACAGCAGTCGGGAGATTTCTGATTGTCGGGAATTCGAAGCTTCAGGGACAAGGGGCGCAAGTGCATTGAAGTCGAGGGTAGTTATATTGAAAAATAATAAAACACTTTTTCTCATATCTTGTTTCCTTATATCCGAATTGCAAAACTTATTGACCGCCCCTCGTATATGTATGACGAAAATCGTTTACTGTTTATCGTGACGTTTTTTGTTTGTACAGTCATTGGGTTTTAAGTTTTGTCTGACGAAATTCGTTTACTGTTTATCGTGAAGTTTGTGCTTATACATTCATTCGGTTTGAAATTTGTATCTAAATAATTTCTTTTGCTGTTTATCTTTGAAGTTTGTTGTTCGTAAAGTCATTCGGTTTGAAGTTCGTGATTGACGAAATTTGTTTGCCAGTTATCAAAGAAGATTTTGTTTGTACAGTTGTTTGATTTGTGTTTGTGTCTGACGAAATTATTTGATGTTTTCATTTAAGGTTGTTTTTGCACTGGTATTCGGTTTGATGCTTGTGTCTGAGGAAATTCGTTTGCTTTTCATCAATGAAGTTTTTGTTTGCAGAATCATTCAGTTTGATTATTGTGCCTGACGAAATTCGTTTTTTTCTTATCAATGAAATTTGTTGTTTGCACAATCTTTTGGTTTAAATTTGGTGTACGACGAAATTCATTTACTGTTTATCGTGAAGTTTTTGTTTGTACTTTCATTGGGTTTATATTTCGTGTCTAACGAAACGTATTTGCTGTTTATCGTGAACTTTCTGTTCTTACACTCATTCGGTTTAAATTTTGTGTCTGAGGAACTTCGTTTTCTATTTATCATTGAAGTTTGTTGTTTTTAAACTAATTCAGTTTGAACTTTGTGATTGTCTAGATTCTTTGACCGGCTACAAAGAAGTTTGTGTTTGTACAGTCGTTTGGTTTGAGGTTTGTGTGTAACGAATTTAGTTTGATATTTATCAATGAAGTTTGTAGTCATTCGGTTGGATGTTTGTGTCAACGAAATTCGTTTGTTTTTTATCAATGAAATTTGTTTGCACAATCATTCACTTTTAAGTTTGTGTATAACAAAATTCGTTTACTGTTTATCGTGAAGTTTGGGTTTGTAAAGTCATTCGGTTTGAAGTTTGCGGCTGAAGATTTTCACTTACTGTTTATCCTGAAGTTTGTGTTTGTAAATTAATTCAGTTTGAAGTTTGTGTCTGAGGAATTTCTTACGCTATTTATCATTGAAGTTTGTTGTTTATAGGGTCATTCAGTTTGAAGTTTGCGATTGATGAAATTCGTTTGCGGGGTTTTCAAAAAAGTTTGTTTTTGTACGGTCGTTTGGTTTGAAGTTTGTGTGTGATGAAATTTGTTTGATATATATCAATGAAGTTTCTATTTGTACAGTGATTTGGTTTGATATTTGTGTCGACGAAATTCGTTTGCTTTTTATCAATGAAATTTGTTTTCACAATCATTCGTTTTGAAGTATGTGTATGACGAATTTCGTTTACTGTTTAGCGTGAATTTTGCGTTTCTATAGTCATTGTGTTTGAATTTTGTTCTGAGGAATTTCGTTTTCTGTTTATCATTGAAGTTTTTTGATTGTAAAGTTACTCGGTTTGGAGGTTATGATTGACGAAATTTGTTTGCCGGCTATCAAAGAAGGTTGTGTTTGTTCGGTGGTTTGATTTGAAGTTTGTGTCTGAGGACATTCGGTTTGAAGTTTTGGTCCGAGGAATTTCGTTTGTTGTTTATCATTCAAGTTTGTTGTTTGTAAATTCATTCGGTTTGAAATTTGTGATTGACGAATTCGTTGGCCGGTTATCAAGGAAGTTTGTCTTTTTACATTTGTTTGGTTTAAAATTTATGTTTGACAAAATTCGTTTGATATTTATCAATGAAGTTTGTGTTTATAGAGTCAATCGGTTTGATGTTTGTTTATTACATAATCTGTTTGTTCATCAACAAAGTGTGTTGTTTGCACAATCATTCGGTTTTAGGTGAGTGTATGATGAAACTCGTTTCCAGTTTATCGTGAAGTTTGGGTTTGTACAGTCATTCGGTTTGAAGTTTGTGTCTGAGGAATTTCGTTTGCTGTTTATCATTAAAGTTTACCGTTTGTAAAGTCATTCGATTTGAAGTTTGTGATTAAAGGAATTCGTTTGCCGTTAGCAAAGAAGTTTGTCTTTGTACAGTCGTTTGGTTTGATGTTTGTGGCTGACGAAATTCGTTTGCTTTTTATCATTCAAGTTTTTGGTTTTCACAATCATTAGTTTTGAAGTTTGGGTATGACGAAATTCGTTAACTGTTTCTCGTGAAGTTTGTTTTTGTACAGTCAGTGGGTTTGAATTTTGTGTCTAACGGATTTTTTTCTGTATATCATGAAGTTTATGTTTCTACAGTCAGTCGGTTTGAAGTTTGTGTTTGACGAAGTTCTTTAACCGGTTATCAAAAAGTTTGTCTTTGTGTGTTACAAAATTTGTTTCATGTTTCTCAATGAAGTTTATTTTTGAACAGTCCTTTGGAGTGATGTTTGTGTCTGACGAAATTTGTTTGCTTTTCATCAAAGAAGTTTGTTATTTTCACAATAATTCTTTTTGAAGTTTGTGTATGACGAAATTCGTTTACTATTTTTAATGAAGTTTGGGTTTGTAAAGTCATTCGGTTTGAAGATTGTGTCTGATGAATCTCGTTTGCTGTTTATCTATGAAGTTTGCTGTTTGAAAAGTCATTCGGTTTGAAGTTGGTGATTGACGAAATTCGTTTGCCGGTTATTAAAGAAATCTCTGTTTGTACAGTCGTTTTCTTTCAAGTTTGTCTCTGACGAAATTTATTTAATGTTTTTCAATGAAGTTTGTTTCTACAATTATTTGGTTTGATGTTTGTGTCAGATTAATTTCGTTTGCTTTTCCCCAATGAAGTTTATTGTTCCCACAAACAATCGGTTTTATATTTGTTTCTAAAGAAATTTGTTTGATTTTCATCACTGAAGATTGTTGTTTGCAGAATCATTCGGTTTTTGTTTGTATCTGGGGAAATTCGTTTGCTTTTAATGAATGAGTTTCGCTGTTTCAACAATCATTCATTTTGATGTTTGTCTCTGACGAAATTCTTTTGCTTTTCATCTATGAAGTTTGTTATATGCATAAGAACATAAGAACATAAGAAAAGAAGGAGACTGCAAAAGACCATTCATGGCCTACACTTGGCAGCTCCTGTTAACACTTGGCAGCTCCGGTTTGTGTTTTAGGTCTGAAGAAATTCGTTTTCATTTTAAAATTGAAATTTTTTGATGCACAATCATTTAGTTTGAAGTTTTTGTATAAAGAAATTCGTTTCCTCTTTATCGTGAAGTTTGTATTTGTACACTCATTGAGTTCCAAGTTTGTGTCTGACGAAATTTGTTTAATGTCTATCGTGAAGTTTGTGCTTGTGTAGTCATTGGGTTTGAAGTTTGTGTATGCGGAATTTCGTTTTATGTTTATCATTGAAGTTTGTTGTTTGTAAAGTCATTCTCTGTGAAGTTTGTGAGGGACAAAATTCGTTTGCTGGTTATCAAAGAAGTTTGTGTTTGTACAGTCGTTTGGTTTGAAGTTCCTGTCTCTCGAAATTGGTTATATATGTTTATCAATGAAGTTTGTGTTTATACAATCATTCGGTTTGAAATTTGTGTCTGAAGAATTTTGATAGCTGTTTATCATTGAAGTTTGTTTTTTTTGTAAAGTCAGTTGGTTTGAATATCGTTTTGGACGAAATTCGTTTTCTGTTTATCGTAGTTTGTGTTTGGGCAGTCATTCGGTCTTATTATTGTGTATGGCAAAATTCTTTTGCTATTTACTACTGAAGTTTTTGTTTGCACAATCATCCGTTTTGATATTTATATCTGATGAAATTAGTTTGCTTTTTATCAATGAAGTTTTTTGTTTGCACAATTATTCGTTTTGATGTTTGAGGTGGACAAAATTCATTTACTGTTTATCGTAAAGTTTGTGTTTATACAGTCATTCACTTTGAAGTTTGTGATTGACGAATCTGTTTTGCTGTTTATTATTAAAGTTTGTTTGTAAAGTCATTTCGTTTTAAGTTTGTGATTGACAAAATTCGTTTGCCGGATATCAAAGAAGCTTATGTTTCTCCAGCAATTTAGTGAACGACGAAATTAGTTTACTTTTTATCGTGAAGTTTGTGCTTGTACAGTCAGTGGGTTTGAAGTTTGGGTCTGATGAAATTCGTTTGCTATTTATCGTAAAGTTTGTGTTTGTAGAGTGATTCGGTTTAAAGTTTGTGTCTGAGGAATTTCGTTTGCTGCTTATCATTGAAATTTGTTGTTTCTAAAGTCCTTCAGTTTCAAGTTTGTGATTGAGTAAATAGGTTTCCCGGTTTTCAAAGAACTTTATGTTTGTATAGTCGTTTGGTCTGAAGTTTGTGTGTCATGAAATTCATTAGATGTATATAAATGAAGTTTGTTTTTGATGTTTGTGTCGACAAAATTCGTTTGCTTTTTATCAATGAAGTTTGTTGTTTCACAATCATTCGGTTTGAAGTTTGTGTCTGATGAAATTCGTTTACTGTCTACCGTGAAGTTTGCTTTCGTATAGCCATTCGGTTTGAAGTTTCTGTCTGAGGAATTCAGTTTGCACAGTTATTTGGTTTGATGTTTGTTTCTGAGGAAATTCGTTTGCTTTTCATTAATGAATTTTTGTTTGCACAATCATTCAGATTAATGATTGTGTTTGACGAAATTAGTTTGCTTTTAATCAATGAAGTTTGCTGTTTTCACAATCATTTGGCTTGAAGTTTGATTATGACGAAATTCCTTTACTGCCTATCGTGAAGTTTGCGTTTATATAGTCATTCATTTTGAAGTTTGTATCCGAGGAATTTCTTTTTCTGTTTATCATTAAACTTTGTTGTTTATAAAGTCCTTTGCTGTGAAGTTTTGTGAGGGACGATAATCATTTGCCAGTTATGAAAAAAGTTTGTGTTTGTCGAATTTGGTTTTATGTTTATCAATAAAGTTTGTTTTTGTACAGTCTTTTGGTTTGAAGTTTGTGTGTCTGAGGAATTTAGTTTGCTGTTTATCATTGAATTTTGTTTTTTGTAAAGTCTTTCGGTTTGAATTTTGTTTTTGATGAAATTCGTTTGCCTTTTATCGTGGTTTGTATTTGGGCAGTCATTCTGTTTGTTTTTTGTATCTGAAGAAATTCTTTTTGCGATTTATCATTTAAGTTTGTTGTTTACACAATCATTCGTTTTGATGTTAGTGTCTGACAAAATTAATTTGCTTTTTAGTAATGAAGTTTTTTGGTTGCCGAATCAATTGGTTTGATGTTTGTGGCTGACTAATTCGTTTGCTTTTTATCAATGAAATTTATCGTTTGCATAATCATTGGGTTTGATGTTTTGGTATGATAAAATTCGTTTACTGTTTATCGTTAAGTTTGTGTTGGTACAGTCATTGGGTTTGAAGTTTGTGTCTAACGAAATTATTTTTTTCTACATCGTCAAGTTTGTGTTGGTACAGTCATTCAGTTTGAAGTTTTTGTCAGTGGAATTTCGTTTACTTCTCATCATTGAATTTTGTTGTTTGTAAAGACATTCGGTTTAAGGTTTGTGTTTGACGAAATTCGTTGGCCAGTTATCAAAGAAGTTTGTGTTTTTACATTCGTTTGGTTTGAAGTTTATGTGTGACAAAATTCGTTTGATGTTTATCAATCAAGTTTGTGTTTATACAGTCAATCGGTTTGACGTTTGTATCTGACATAATTTGTTTGTTTTTCATCAACGAAGTTATTTGTTTGCACATTAATTTGGTTTGAAGTATGTGTATGAAGAAATTCTTTTTCGGTTTATCGTGAAGTTTAGGCTTGTACAGTCATTTGGTTTGAAGTTTGTGATCGACTAAATTCATTTGCCGGTTAACAAAGAAGTTTGTCTTTGTAAGGTCGTTTGGTTTGAAGTTTGTGTCTAAAGAAATTCGTTTGATGTTTTTCAATGAAGTTTCTGTTTGTACAGTCATTCGGTTTGATGTTTGTACCTGACAAAATTCATTTGCTTTTCATCAAAGAAGTTTGTTTTTTGAACAACCATTCGGTTTGAAGTTTGTATATGGCGAATTTCGTTTCCTGTTTATCGTGAAGTTTGGGTTTGTGCAGTCATTCATTTTGAAGTTTGTGTCTGAGGAATCTCGTTTTCTGTTTATCATTGAAGTTTGCTGTGTATGAGGTCATTCAGTTTGAAGTTTGTGATTGACAAAATTCGTTTGCTGGTTATTAAAGAAATCTGTGTCTGTACAGTGGTTTGGTTTGAACTTTGTTATCTGAAGAAATATATTTGATGTTTTTCATTGAAGTTTATGTTTGTACAGTCATTTTGTTTGATGTTTGTGTCAAATGAATTTCGTTTGATTTTCTTAAATAATTTTTTTTTGTTTTCACAATCATTCGTTTTGATGTTTGTTTCTGACGAAATCTCTTTGTTTTTTATCGCTGAAGTTTGTTATTTTTACAATCATTGTGTTTGTTGTATGTGTCTGACGAAATTCGTTTTCCTATTTATCATTAAAGTTTTTTGTTGCACAATCATTCGGTTTGAATATTCTGTATGACGAAATTCGTTTACTGTTTATCGTGAAGTTTGTGTTTGTACAGTCATTGGGTTTTAAGTTTGTGTCCGACGAAATTCGTTTAGTTTCTCGTAAAGTTTGTGTTCCTACAGTCATTCGGCTCAGAGTTTGTGTTTTATACAGTCATTCAGTTTGAAGTTTGTGTCTGTGGAATTTGGTTTTCTGTTTATCATTGAAGTTTCTGAGTGACGAAATTCGTTTGCTTGTTATCAAAGAAGTTTTTGTTTGTACAATCGTTTGGTTTGAAGTTGTGTGTCAAAATTGGTTTTATGTTTATCATTAAGTTTGTGTTTGTACAGTCTTTCTGTTTGAAGTTTCTGTCTGAGGAATTTCGTTTGCTGTTTATCATTGTAGTTTTTTTTTTATAAAGTCATTTGGTTTAAATTTTGTGTCTGACGAAAATCGTTTCCTGTTTATCGTGATTTGTGTTTGGACAGTCATTTGGTTTGATTTTTGTGTCTGACAAAATTCCTTTGCTATTTATCGATGAAGTTTGTTGTTTGTACTTTTATTTGGTTTGAAGTTTGTGTCTGACTAAATTCGTTTGCTATTTATCGTTAATTTTGTGTCTATTCAATCTTTCGGTTTGAAGCCTGTCTGGCAAAATTCCTTTGTTGTTTATCAATGAAATATTATTTGTGCATTCATTCGGTTTGAACTTTGTGTCTGACAAAAGTCGTTTGCTCTTTTTCGTTAAGTATGTCTTTGTACCGTCAATCGGTTTCGCGGCACTTCTTGACATAGCTTAGTCATGAGAATCTACCATCACGTGGGTTTTGGTTCCATGTGTTGGTTCTCATCCTGCCCCTTTAGTAAAAGGGAAATTATATCTACAATGCACTGACTATCAGAATTTTAAAAATTACTTTGTGCCCAATTTTGTCCCTTTGCTCCAAAAAGGTTTTGAAATGACGCATTTCACGGCCGATGATTTCCCTACTGCTGACAAACTGAATATGAATAAAGATATAATGGTGGTTTTATTACTAATCTGAACTCTTTGGGCTCCTTTTACTTCTCAGTGGGGACCTACAGTTTGTGTTACCTAAACCTTGGGTATATAGAAGATAAATTGGTACTGGTTTCACGCACGATCTGTACTCATTTTATATGCCTATATTTTTCTGTGGGGAAGACCGGCCAGAAGTATACCCGAATCGTTACTCCATCTCAGAGACTTCAATCCCTAATTTGTTCGAAAGTCGCTGCAAATGGAATCAATGTTTCCGGAAAGTCGGCTATGCAATTTTATGCAAAGGTTAGGGCAGCTTTGATCGCCCCTGGAAACTATTTACTGATAATTTCCCGCCTTCTCTTTTTGTTAATCTTCTTCAATTGTTTACTCAAATTTTGATCATTTTCCTACAAAACACCTCTTCAATCATCGTCAATTGTTTACCCCAATTTTGTCATTTTCTTAGTGAACACCTCGTCCATTTTCATTAATTATTTTCTCTTAAAGTTTTGTAGGATTGGTACTGAATACCTTGTCAATATTCTTCCATTGTTTACTCCAATTTTGGTCATTTTCTTACTGAACACCTCTTCAATCTTCATCAATTGTTTACCCCAATTTTTGTCACTTTCTTGGTGAACACCTCATCCATTTTCATCAATTGTTTACTTTAATTTTGCTAAGTTTGGTACTGAACACCTTATCAATCTTTTTCAATTGTTTATTCCAATTTTAGTCATGTTCGTACTAAACACCTCTTCAATTTTCGTCAATTGTTTACCCAAATATATGTCACTTTCTTAGCCAATACTTAGTCGAATTTCATCATTGTATACTCGAGTTTTGGTAGGTTAGGGACTGAACACCTTGTAAATATTCTCGAATTGTTTACTCAACTTTGCTCATTTTCGTACTTAAAACTTCTTCAATATTCGTCAATTGTTTACCCCAATTTTTTTCACTTTCTTAGTGAACACCTCGTCCATTTTCATCAATTGCTTACTCGAATTTTGCTCACCTTCGTGTTCCAATTTTGTTCATTTCGTAGTGAATACCTAAAAGAAGTGACGAATTCATTTTGCTCAGCAATATTATTAAGTCAAACTTCAATTTCATGAAATTTATATGTTGCTATCCATTGCTATCTTATTAATCAATTCTCTCAATTTCCGCCCATGCCCTTTTTCCCGAGCGAAATCTTAACAAGTAGACGGTAGAAAGTAGATTCATATATGTAGAGAACGTCTCAGAAGACGCAAATGTATCCCAATTAATAATTAAACAGTAGATTAAAAATTGCTTTTTATTTGTTACAAAGGTATTTGTTAATTTTTTGTTATAAAATTATTTTTCTGAACGATTTTTTTTTTTTTACTGTTCTCCCCTCCCAAAAGTTTTTATTCAGGGTAATATTAAATAAAACCAGTATGTATATCGGTTTTCTATTTCTCCACCCCAAAAATACGAAGACAATTTTTATTTTCATGCTGGGTAGCAATGGCAATAAAGCTAATATTAAACAAATGGGGAAATTATGTTTGTTAGTGGATAAAATTAATTTCATTAATGGAAATATACTACTTTAGTTATATGAGCGTCTCTCCATATCTGCTTGTATATGTATAAATATATGAATCGATTCATCCAACTGTTTAAATACCCTGTTTTTCTTTTTGGCTTTTCATAACAGTTTTTTATTCCTTTATAATGAACTAAAAATAGGCTTCGTAAGCGGCAGAGCTTAGGCGAAACTTAAAATGCACGTCTGCATATTAGAAAACGGCTCGGAAGTAAGAAATGATAAACTTTATAATCACGATTTTGTTGCAGTACTTTTATTTTATCCATTTTTCACCTCCATTACTCAACGCACAAAAGGGAATTTAAATTTATTGTTTAAAGACTATTTCATTTAGGCGCAAAAATGGAATTCTGAGGTAATTTTTACACAAAAGTTTCTTCCATTTTCCCCCATTTCCCCCTAAGCTAATGCGCGGCAGCTTCATAAATATTACCCAAAGCTGCTTCGTTTTCTTAGAATCTTGAGGGCTTTTGGCAATGGGGGATTTTGTTTTATTTCACCGATAGCCAAGAAAAGTTCTATTGTTATTCGGGAATTTTAAATGGGAGAGGGGATACATTTTAAGGGGTTCGCCTCCACGTATTTTTATCGGGGAATGGTGCCGCCGCATGCGTGAGTGTAGATAGATCTTAACGTATTCGAAAACTAATATCGTATTACCGAAAGAAGAGAGAATTGAGTACAAAAGTCAATTAATAACAAACCTACTAAATTAAAGCAAATTTGATAAAAATCTGATTATTAGTACTCGAGTAATTCTACAGGTACTTGAGTACTCTTATTGGTACTCTACCAAGAAAGTGTCATGCATTAAAGAGATTAAATTCTGATTAAACAGTTTTATTAAGGAAATAAGTAAATAAAATTAAGAAGTTAATGAAAAGTAATTAAAAGTTAAAATATTCCAAGAAATTTATTTCAATAAATCAGTAAAAATTAGGTAACTTAACCTATTAAATTATCCAAATAATCATTCTTAATCCGAATAATAAAATTTCAATGCCAATAATTGCTCCTAATTCGCATAAACTTTGTTAATTTAAAATATTACTGTTCAATCTGATTAATTACTGTTAATCTGAATAATCATTGTTAATCAGAATAAGCAGTGGTTATCCGAGTTATCGCTGTTAATCTGAATAAGCTTTGTTAATCGCTGCTTATCAGATTAATCCCGTTTTATTCGAATAATCTCTTTTAATCCGAATAATAGCCGTCAATCACAATAATCAATTTCAATCCAAATAATCGCTGTTAATCTGAATAATTGCTGCTAATCTTACTAATGACTATTAATCCGAATAAGTGCTGTTAATCCGAATAATTGCTGTTAATCCATATATGCACTGTTAATATGAATACTTGCTTTTAATCCAAATAAGCACAGTTAATGCGAATAAGGAGAGTTAATCCAAATAAAATCTGTTAATCAAATAAGCGCAGTTAATACGAATAATTGCTGTTTATCCGTATAAGCACTGTTAGTCTAAATAATTGCTACTATACCGAGTATTCGCTGTTAATCCCAATAAGCGCTGTTAATTCTAATAATCGTTGTTAATTCTAATAATCGCTGTTAATCCCAATAAGCTCTGGTAATCCGAGTAATTGCTATAAGAGATTACTCAGATTACTCGAATAAGCGCTGTTAACTCGAATAAACGCTGTTAACCCGAAAATAGCTGTTAATTCTAATAATCACTGTTAATCTGAATAATTAATTTTAATCCGAGTAATCGCTGCTAATCCGAATAATATCTGTTAATATGAATGATCACTGTTAGTCCGAGTAATCGTTGTTAATCCGAATAATTGATGTGTATCAGAGATCACAAAGAGAGAGAGAGAGGAAGATACGCGCCAACTCGCCCTTCATTGGAGAGGGAGACAACAGACACCTGGGCGACCCTTTTTGTCTGCGCTAATGGAGGTGCAAAATTCTGAGTCGCCGTGAGACGCCGCGATGATCTGAAATGACTCCATCACAGAAAGCTGCGACAAGTTTGAGAGCCCAAAAAGTCCCATCTGAAGTCGGACAAAGTTTCGCCTCGCCAGCTTAGGAACCTTCCCGCGATCGTGCAAAAAGGGCGAGACTATGCGTCGGACCCTGGAACCCACCCCTTTGGACGGAGGGAGGGAAACCCCATCCGACCCCACTATAAATCCTCCGGCGCCAGAGTTGGAAAGCAGTATCCGCCGCCCGCACTGCTTTGTCAGTATCACCTGCCCACCCTGCCCCGTCAGTATCCTCTGCCCGTCGCAGGTCGGTACCCCCTATTCGCGGCCCGTTGGACTCTGCACAATTCCCGCAGAATCCCTCAAGCTCTCGGTATTCTCGTTAATTCACGTGAGTCTACCTCCACCCGCTCCTCAAACGTAACATGCTCAGTCATTGTCAAGAGACTATTATTTGAACTTTGCGCCAAGGCAAGGATTACTCCCTTGGAACAAATCTTCGAGGTAACAGCAACGCGCAACTCTCCTGTGCAAATGCTCTCTCTGCCTCCCCCCCCCCCCTCCTTCATTGCAAGCCTTCATGGTCGGCTTCGTATACGCTCAAGGTTATTCGGGCGACCCTCGGTCAATATTGTTCGTTTCTTTGTACGGTGACCGTCCCCACCAAATCTCCCCCTTTTAGCCGCTGAGATCCGTGTATATCTAATGTTTATATAGCTTGTTTTAAAACTCCTTCTAACCCTATAAATTAATATTAATTTGCATATTTGTAAAGTTATTTTTGTGCACATGTTTCTGTTATCACAGAACCCCCAAGATTGTCGACTGTTGGCCAATCTATATTCAGTTAATTTGCACTCTGTTTATATTATAAACCTCTTACGCACTCGAAACGCAGAAAGGCTTAACTTGACCCTATTCTACGACAATGTTAATCCAAATAAGCACTGTTAATCGGAGTAATCGATATTGATCTAAATAATAGCTGTCAATCCGAATAATCGCTGGTAATCCGAGTAATCACTGATAAACTCTGCTAGGTCCCTACCAGAGCCGATTTACTTTTGTTTCCGATCTTGCAGAGAATCGAACCCGAGTAGCAAGAGTTTTAAATCTGGCGTCTTACCCCTCTCCCCATTAGCATTCTACTAAAATACCAAAGCAACGAGGCAAAGAAAGGCAGTAATATTATTATTATTACTTAAAACGTTTAACGCCATCTTTCCCGCTGTGTTGGGTCTAGGCAGGCGCGGAAAGGATAGTGAGGTAATTAAAAGAGTTGTTAATGACGATCCAAGAGAGCTCCTCCTCGAAGAGTCTGATGTAGATAGGAGTAAAATTGCGGTTTTTACTACTATCAAAGAACCCTTTGTTTTCCCCGGTGGTTTTCGGATCCTAGAGGGTCCCTTTTCAAAGGAGAATGGGGGAGAGCTACGCGAGGCACCATAGTGCCATTGCGAGAATGCCAATTCACTGCACCGCGGGAGGAAGGCAGAAATGAATAGAAGGAAGGAAAGGAGTCTTATTCAAGCCTTTCGTCCATAGCGCCGTCAGAGCGTTGGTTAGGGCCGAACTAGCGATGAGGTTCTCGTGGAGAAAGGGGAGGGGGGAGTAGTAAGAAGTGACAGCCAGGAAGAAAAACTCGTCGCGCGTTAGCAAAATACCCTCGAAAGTTTTCATCACACTTCGAAGAATTCTACTGTCTCCTTTTTTTAATTTATCCTGTTCGAGGGAATTGATTTGAAATGCTGATAAACGCTAATAAATACAATGTATAATGCACTCATTATTTTTGACAACATACTTACTACGAAACATGTATTAAGTTAATGAATAAAAAATAATACATAAGAAAAAGTACAATAATTATTATACATCATACGTGAGACAAGTATTTCATGAATCTCGTCGCTAACAGATTTGGGAGGACCTTACGACAAATGAAATTTTGTAGTTTTGTCTCGCTAAGTGAAATTTTGTAGTTTTGTCTCGCTAAGTGAAAGTCTGTAGTTTTTTGTCTCGCTAAGGGAAATTCTGTAGTTTTTCGTCTCGCTAAGTGAAATTTTCTCGTTTTTCGTCTCGCTAAGTGAATTTTTCTAGTTTTTCGTCTCGCTAAGTGAAATTTTGTAGTTTTTCGTCTCGCTAAGTGAAATTTTCTAGTTTTTCATCTCGCTAAGTGAAATTTTGTAGTTTTTCGTCTCGCTAAGTGAAATTTGCTAGTTTTTCATCTCGCTAAGTGAAATTTTCTAGTTTTTCGTCTCGCTAAGTGAAATTCTGTAGTTTTTCGTCTCGCTAAATGAAATTTTCTAGTTTTTCGTCTCGCTGAGTGAAATTTTGTAATTTTTCTTCTTGCAGATGAAAATATTTCGCTAAAAGATTGAGGGCAGGGAACGATTGGGACATCGCTGAGTGAAATTTCGCCAGAGGACTCCGTTATGAGAGGTACTACTGTACTAAATAAATCTATTGAATTTTTGTACCAATGATTATTCCTTCGTTATCGGAGTTATTTATGTACTAAATAAATCAAACTGCATTTTCGTAGCCATGGAGACTATATAATTACAGGAATATCTGCGTTTCTTTGCTTGCCAAAACTTTCTATACAAAAGTAAGGAAAACAAGAATTAAAAGAGTCATGGTATGTGGTTGCTATAGCAATGGGCAGGAACCTTCACATTGCATCCAGCACGCATTAGAGGCGTTCCTCATCCACGCCAATAGACGAATTTAACAGGCCTTAAATGCCCTGTATTAATTGGGTATTTTAACCTTCAAGTTTGCTGTCACACTACACAGGATGCCCTTGCTACAGTTCTTCATGGGGCTGTAAGATTGGTGTGTTGGATACAGTCATTTACTTGGCGTAGATGACGAGCGTCCCCTAGGCGTGCCCGATGAAGAAATGCGGTTGCCTGAGCACCCGCATTTTTGTACAATCTTTTATTATGAAGGGCGCAAAAACCGCCGGCGCCGGTGAAATATAAATTTTTTATCATCATCATCATCACTAACTCTATAAATTAAGAAGGGAATTGTTTTGAGTATTTGAATAAAAAATTCATCTTAGTTTGATTATGACTTATGTTTTTATATGAAAGTTATTTCTAATAATTTTTTTATAATATCAAAAAACAAAATGGTGAAGTTCAGAAATAAATATAAGTATCGAAATTTTGTGAATTTTTTAAAACCCAAAGAATTACAAATGGTGAAGTTCAGAAAATTTATTTTTATATATCTTCTTCTTCTATAACTCTATATTTTAGCAACGTGATATTTTGAAAGGGGGGAAATTTAGTTTAGAGTTCCTTTTTAAAATTATTATAATTGGCGAAGTTCAGAAAATTTATAAAAATTTAACCATGGCTGCTTTTTTTTAAATTTTAAATTTTAATCTTATTAGCGAAGCGCAAGCTCCCCCGTAGGGAGGAGTGGCGAAGCCATTGCCTTGCCTATATCTAATTTTGTTGTGGTTCTTTAGATATTCTTCTCGGTTTTCAATAATTTTGTCAGTTTTTTCGATAATTTTGTTGTTTTTGTAAAAAAAATCCGTTAATATTGTTGGTTTTTAATAATTTTGTTATTTTCTCGATAATCTTGTCGTTTGTTTGATAATTTTGTTGTTTGGGCGGAATATTTGTTGTTGTTTTTCGAATATTTTGTTGTTGTTTTGTCGATATTTTTGTTGTTTTTTCATTAATTCTGTCGTTTTTTCGATATGTTTTTTTTCAATAATTTTGTCTTTTTTCGCTAATTTTGTTATTTTTTCCGATAATTATGTCATCTTTTTCGATAGTTTTGTTGTTTTTTTCGAATATTTTGTATTTCTTTCGATAACTTGTTGTTTTTTGTTAATTTTGTCGGTTTTTCGATACTTTTGTTGTTTTTCCGATCGTTATGTATTTTTTTAGGATTTTGTTGTCTTTTCAATAAATTTGTTGTTGTTTTTCGGTAATTTTGTTGTGTTCTTTATAATTTTGTTTTTTCCGATAAGTTCCTAATTTTTTTTAGAGAATTTTGTTGTTTTTTCTCAATAATTTATTGGGGGGGTTTTCGGTAATTTCGTTGGGGGAGTTTCTATCATTTTGTTGCTTTCTCGAATATTTTGTTGTTGTTTTTCGATAATTTTTTTTCATTGATTTGATCGTTTTTTTCAATAATTTTGTTAGATTTTTCGTTAATTTTGTCGTTTTTTTCGATAATTTTGTGTGGGGGGGGAGTAATTTGTTTGTTATTTTTTTCGATAATTTTCTACTTGATTTTGATAATAGCATATTCAGAGCTAAAATCATTTATCGATTAGAAAAATGTTATTGCAATTTTATTTAAATTAGTTAATTTGGAGGAGGGGGGGGGGGGGTAGGCAGATAATTTGAAATGGAATCAGTACTCCAAGGATTTGAGCACACCCGGTTTTTCAGGGCAAGACTGAATGCACACATGTAGAGCCTTTGGCATATTTACATGAGTGTCTCAACAATATGAGTGTACACATGTAGACACATGTAAAGAATGATTAGTACATTTTCATACATCGCGATATATTAGGCAGGGAGCGTTTTTCGCTCCTCGCATCACAAACTAGATCTTCGACCGAATAATGAAAGGTACATAAAGATCAGACTGACAATCTGATCTTTATATGTTGTATTGCGAAGACGGGAAGGGGAATAATAGTGGAGTTGTGATTGGTTATGTGCAGGATGATGCGTAGGGAGCTACTTTACCCCGTGGGCGTGAGTATCAGCGTATCTGCCCAATGTACGGCCAGCTCATGATGACGCTGATAGAGATGTGTCCACACTTTGTGGAATCGAACCCACACCTCAACGCTAGAGGATCAACGCCCTATCCACGAGAGTAGCATGAGGTCACCTTTTCTCTAGCTTCTAGCATGAAGTCGCCCTCCATCCGGGTTTTTCGATTTAAATTTTTTACATTTTGCAAATTCTTGTTAATTTTGTGTTTTAAAAAACATAAAAAGCTTAAAAATAACTTGTAAATTTCAAATTTAAATTAAATAGAATTAAATATAAAGGCTAGGGAACGAAACATACTGAAATAGCTAGTTAGTTAGTTAGTTGACGCCAATCTTTCCTTTATCCAGGAGGATCCCCGACTGGATAATGAAATCTACATAAAAGTCAGTATGACAATCGCTGGTTGGCCCGAGGGCCCCAGGGGACGGTCCTCTTTTGGGGAGAGGTGCCAGGAGGTATTATGTTTTGACACCAAAACTGCGTTCAGGTGGAAACTTCGTCGCCCTAGGGCAGAGGGACTTGTTCCGCGTCAGAGATATGTGGATATAGATACCTATCAGCAGGATTCTTTGGAACAGAGAGTGTGTGTGTGTTGTGCTGTGAAGACGGGAGAGGAAAGAAAGCAGTGTTGTAATTGGCTTTGTGTGTGGTGAGAAGTGTAAGATCTACCCACTCGAATACAGGTGTGAGAAAGTTCAAAACAAAAATCTTAAAAAAAAAAAACGAAATCTTTCGAAACAACTGTAGTTTTCCTGCCCATCGAATTATCAAAGTGTGTTTTTCCATTTATAGAGGGGTATAGTTATGCCTAGAACCTCTAAACCTCACCATAAGTAGAAGGGGGATAACAACAAAAGCCCCCCAAAAGAAGAAATGGATATGAAAGTGACCTAACACAGGAATAAATACTTAAGTAATAACATTATATCGAGGCTACGATTATATAATGGCAACCAAAGGAAGCCTACTTCATGTTACTATTAATTCTTCTATAAAGACCTCATACATAAATTGTAATTGATTACAATAAATATGATGAAATAGAATACTTTTAATTAGACTGGGAACCCCTTTTAATCATGGATCTTGGTGGAAACCACACTTAAAGAAGCAAACAAATGACACGAATGCTTCGGATTGAGTAAAGATGCTCAGAGAGCCGCGGAGTGTTGCCAAGATATCTTTCTTACGATTTAGATGCCACCTATTTTCACTAACTCTATAATTTAAGGAGGGGATTTTTTTGTGTATTTGAATAATAATTTAATCTTAGTTTGGTTATGACTTATGTTTTTTATCAAAGTTATTTTTAATAATTCTTTTATTATATCAAAAAACTAAATGGTGAAGTTCAGAAATAAATAAAGGGTGTTCCATTGAGACGGATCGACGTTAACAGTAAATAAAACAGTGTTATTGGTGAAATTTTCTTGGTTTCACTATTGGATCATATTATGTCCGCCAAGGCTTCGGCGGCACACCTCCACTTAATGGTCAAAATATTTGATGACGTCTCTGCATAGTTGCCCCTCGATCTCACCAATATGCCTTATTATCTCATCCTTCAGCTGTTGAATTGTTGGCAAAGACCTTACTTTAGAGATGACACCAAAGGAAGAAATCTAAAGGCGTCAAGTCACACGATTGTGATGGCCAATTGACCTCACTGTTTCGAGAGATGATGTGACCTGGGAAATTCTCATTCATTAAAGCCATTGTTGCATTGGTTGTGTGGCATCTAGCGCCGTTCTGTTGAAACAACAAATCCTCGATATTCATAGAATTCAATTCAGGCCATAAAAAGTTGGTTATCATGACACGGTATCGCTCGCCTGTCACTGTAACAGAATTCCCGTCATCATTTTCGAAGAAATACGGCCCAATGATTCCGCTAGCAAAAAATGCACACCAAACAGTGTCCTTTTTTGGATGCAGTGACCTTTTGACAATCTTCCCGGAATTTCCATCAGCCCAAATGCGACAATTCTGCTTATTAACGAATCCACCAAGATGAAAATGGGCTTCATCACTAAAGATTATTTTTTGCGAAAAATCATCATCGGCTTGTCTTTGCTCGTGCACCCAATTGACGAATGTACGGCGCTTTAAATGGTCAGCAGTCTTCAGTTCTTGTGTCAATTGAATTTTGTAAGCGTGTAGATACAAATCTTTTGTCAAAATTGGATGTAGCGTTGTTGTGGAGAGGTTCAATTCCTGCGCGCGATGACGGTCACATTCTCGCGCACTGAAGCAATGTTTTAAGCTGAACGGCGTAAACGAGCACGCAATGGCGTTTTCATATCTGCCACCGACCCCGTTTATTTGAATTTACAAACAATTTTCCCAATTGCACTCTCGGTTGGTCGATTATGTTGACCAAAAAAATCGCTAAGTGCCCGAAATGCGTTTCTGGTTGAACGTCTATTCTCGTAATAGGCTTCGATAACTTTTACACGTTGTTCGATTATTATTCTTTCCATGGTTGAAATTGCCAAAGACTGACGTTGTTAAATCTGGAAGAAAAAGAAAAAATCATTAGATGCTTAAACTTAACTCACATTTAAAATCGGTCCAAGTTATTGGAACACCCAGAATTACCCAATGAAGTGTTATAGTTGTAAGTTAACGAACAAAGAGAAAATTTTCTTTTTAAGAACCTATATAGGTAAGTTTATATCTGGATGCTTCCTTCTAAATTAATTTTCACCTCTAGTTGGTTATCTTTCCAGTTTATTTTCTAGTTTTAGGCCCGAAAGTTTTCCCAAGTGGCATTTGTGCAAACAAATCTATAATGTCTTTCAAATTGTGTAAGTTTCAAAATCGAGATGGCTTCAAAAAGAAACGAATTCATAATTAGGCTTTCCAAAAAGTGTGGGAAGATTATTTTTTCCATTGCATCATTGGAAAGTGAGTTTAGATGATATTGATGCGGCCCTACCATTCTGTTTACCCAGAATATTTAAAAAGAATAGGACATAATCAAGAAATTAATAAGTGCCATAATAGGGCATCTTGCATCTATAAGACGCTAAATCTGTTCCTGCGACCACAAAGTTGTTCACTCATACCTAACGGTCATTTACATACGCGCGTAAACTGCCGGGCGCGCGGTGAAACGTTTACTCATTCTAATATTATATGATAGGGAGAGTGCGTAACTCTCCGGAATCCGCCTTCCACCCACTAATAATAGTAATCAGCAAGTAAAGATATCTTTGTGCCAAAATATCAGAATTTCAATCAATATAGATCTGTATTTATTCGCCACGGGATTTTTATGCAGGGTAATTCAGGGTACCTCTGCTAGTAAAAAGTAAAGACACAAAAATATTTCTTTCTGCGCATGCGCACACCTCGCCCCGACGTCACGTCATTTTTTTTATTTGCAAAGGCGCTTAATCTCCTTGTTTGGATAATATTACCAGGTAATGGCTTAGCCACTCCTTTCTATGGGGGAAGCCTGCGCTTCGCTACTAAGCTTAAAATTTAAAATCTAAAAAAAAGCAGCCATGGTTAAATTTTTATAAATTTTCTGAACTTCGCCAATTATAATAATTTTAAAAAGGAACTCTAAACTAAATTCCTCCCCTTTCAAAATATCACGTTGTTAAATATAGATTTATAGAATAAGATATATAAAAATCAAGTTTCTGAACTTTACCATTTGTAATTCTTTGAGTTTTTAAAAATTCACAAAATTCCAATACTTATATTTATTTCTGAACTTCACCATTTTGTTTTTGATATTATAAAAGAATTATTAGAAATAACTTTGACAAAAAAACATAAGTCATAACCAAACTAAGATTAAATTATTATTCAAATGCACAAAAAAAATCCCCTTCTTAAGTTATAGAGTTAGTGATGATGATGATGATTACTATTAATACAAAGATATTAAATTCATATATAAATATTATTTCCGGAAGATTACAACGCAGAAATTTTATAATTCGAGAATATAAGAGTATTTATAATCGCTATTTCTCTCACTAGAAGTCAATTAGTCTGTGTAATTCTAATTAATACAATTTTTTCCTCAAGGAAAGAAAGAAAATCAATTATTATTGTATTTTTATATAAAACGGTGACATTAGAGATAACAGAACCTTAGCCCTAACATATGACTCTGAATTTTTTCTGTATCCGCTATTAATTCAATTATCTATATTAGTCGTTCGCGATATTATTTCGGTTCTTATATATTTTTTTTACTTTTGTTTTATTTTTCATGGGTCTTGTAAAAATTATTAAATTATATTCATTATTTTATATGAAATTCTTCAAAGTCTTTCTATCCTCATCGTGACGTTATTGTCAATAAATTCTATTTTGGCAATTATCATTTTTGCCTTGATGACCTAAAATCTTTTTTTAGGGGGATTTATCTATCTAGGCAGACCCCTATTTAAAAGAGGTTATTTTATTATTGATATTTTTTTAAGTGGAATGTTAAATGCCATTTTAATGCTTGCCATAAAGATTATCCTACTGTTTCCACCACATTCTCCCTTAAATAAGTCAATACAGACATCTTTCATTGATGCAAAAGCAATTCGATAGTCATGAATTTATCAAAGAAAGATTATTTCTATCAGAAATGTTTTCTGCCATGCGATGTGATATTATTAAGGAATACAGTTACGTGTATCATTGAATCGTCGCCTTTAAATATTCAGATAGATATAAAGTTAGATTTGGGAAAGTGTAATTTTATTACTTTACATTTTGATAATACAACTACCATTAAGGATGTCTCACAATTAGTTCGTTCATATGCAGGTGAATATATATATATATATGGGTGAGAATGGGAGGAGGAAGTATTCTGAAGAAGCCAACAGGCGAAACGTCAATATAGAATTTCAGTGTATTTGCCGGGTTTTTACTTCCTCCTCCCATTCTCACCTATACGTCGTGATATTCCTACAATATATATATATATATATATATATATATATATATATATATATATATATTAAATTTAACTGAATTTCTTTAGGATATAATGTTCCTCTATACCAAACCTGGGCAACCTTTGGCACGTCAACGACTTCTACCGGTACGCTAAGCCAAATGCTTAACTTAATAAAACTAAATAAATGTATCTTCAATTTATTTTATATAGCAACTGCATTGTTCACAACCTGTTATAAATTATGTTGTCAGTGAGGCAGCAGCAGAAGTCTCATTGATGGTAAATAAATGAAAAGGTCCACAATTTTTCTTTCTCTAGTTTGGATTTGTTGTTTTCTTCTTGAAACGATAAAGATTCAATTCTGTTTAATATAATATGATAATATGTATATTTTTAGGTAAAATGAGTATCTTTTCCTTGTAATTTTTATGCATCATGAAGGGTTGGGAATGAATTAAAGAAAGATCCTAAATTTTATATTCTTTCATTGTGTTTTAGTCAAGTATTGGCGCGTGAGAATATTTTGTAGCAAAGATTTGGCCAATTTTGGCACACCCACTTAAAAAGGCTGCCCACCCCTGCTCTATACAAAATCGCCTCAATAACATTTGAAGCACCATTGATGATGTTCGCAAAAAATGCAGGCTTCGTTAATTTTCGTACGAAAGTCATTTTTTATATTTATTGCAACATACACCAGCAAGTTTCGTGTGCACCTCATAAAATTAGTTGCCAAGATCGTAAATTAAGGCTTTGCTAAACAGAAATATTAAAATCGTTTTGGATGGACCAGATATGTAGTAGAACGGCATAAAGGTTCGTTGGCTTTCCAAAGCTCTCCTATGTAGATTTTATTCACTTCTTCCAGAAACCAAAGAATTATTACAAATTGGTGAATCTTGGTGACTCAAGAAGTGAAAACAATCACCCAATTGATCTCTTCATTGAGATATACTTAATGAACTAAGGGAAAAGATGGATGGTTATTGCATTTATGGAGTACTACAGCCTTAATGCTTGTTGAGGAGCGGTCAATGAAGAGCTTCCCCTCATCTGGATAACATGTGATTCCATTTGCATCAAATAGACAAGATACATCATTCCAGTAGCATAGCCCAGCTTTATAAATAAGGAATCTGTCAAAATGCTTAAGACGTTTCCTTTGACTTGTCACTTTCACATTTCCATCCAGCAAATCCCACTCTTTGAATTTGGAAATCAAAAGCTCAGCATTGGACTTTGACAAACCAAGATCTCTGACAAGGTCATGAGGTCTCTTGGTTTGGATTCCTCTCAACAACCATCCCTCTAACTCTGTATTTTACATCTTCACTTATCTTTTCAGCTTTTGAATTGTTGTTTTCTTCTGAGGGTGACATATTGCTTTCTGAAAGCAATAGGTACAGGAAGATCAGTACTATGTGATATTGCTGCATTAGATGATGAAAGATCGGGCTATGAGGTGGCAAGTGCATTGTTGCCACGTTGACGCTTAGAAAGGTGAACCATGCATAATTAATAAGTGCTTAGCTGGTCATTGGGTTCACGCCAAATCCTGGGAATGGCAAACTTCATGGCTCTTCTTTCCCTTCTATACAATGCTATAAAAGTAAAAATATATTCTTAATTACTTTTGGGGCTTAAAAAATAATATAATAGCTTAAGTATTTGTAATATTTAATATTTTACTCTTTACAACAAACAATTTTCATACCTTCCAACTTTTTCTAGGCAGTGTTCACAAGCAAAATGAGGAGTCCAGGGTTTGTCTTGGTCCCCATGGGGCATGCCAAAGTATGCCTTGTAAGCTTCACACATTCTCCAAGATGCCATCTCTTGATGCCATTTCTCTTCTGATGTGTTCACTGTGGTAGCTAGAGCTGAAATGATAGCAGATCTGTGAATCTCTGTATAGATATTTATGAAGTAATTTTCCAGAATATTTCAGGAGGCTCTTGAATTTTCCAGGTGTGTGTTTTGGCACGTTCTGGTACATTCTTGAGGCTTCGTAAAATTCTACTAAATTTTCGCAATTTCTCATTAAATCTATAATATTTTGGAAGGTTTCCTTAAAACAAATATTCTACAACATTCAAATAGTTTTTTTTTTAATAATATGTGCAATTTTCTACCATGCTTTTAAAAAAATAAAACCTACAGCTTTTTATATGTGGTCATTTTTTCCCGCAATTAATAATACCCTAGCATATTTTTCCAAATGGGCAAATTTAGAAATACATTGCCCTACCTACAAAAGCAAAGTTTTGGGATCAAAATAGACTTTTTTCATTTACTTTAGAAAATATCACTTTTTTAACTCTCGAACAAGAGAAAAAGTGAAATTTTGTTAAAAGAAGTAATTCTCATCTAAATGACGGCATCCAAATACCATGGACTAAATAACAGATATTCTATCATCCCCCCCCCCCCAAATATCTAAAAATCTTATTAAAAAAAAATATTTAATTCCAAAGTATATCATTGGAAAGATGAGAATTTTCTCGTCTATATAAATTATGTCTATTTATGCTGCAAAATGATTAAGCAAAATTAACGGGGATGAAATCCTAGTCATACTAAAAACAGTGATCGTTCTAATATCTCTTTTTGATGCCATAAATCGGCCATGAGATGACATGGAGGTTTTATAAGTGAGACAACTCATTTATTTAGAAAATTGGAATTGTCCGAAGAGAAATCCTATTCAACCTCAATTTTCATTTTTTCTAATATGTTTGTAATATTTCTTGTCGAATTAAAGCTTTACAAAAGTATTACTTTTTCTCTCGGTCTCATATTTACTGGATAATTTGCATATTTATCTGATATCTTTGACTGTAAATATCAAATTAATTTAAGGCAAATACTTATTCGCTCTCTATCAAGTGGGTATTTTTATAGCCCCTTTGCCATTCATACCTAATTATTGAGATTGTTTTGTTTAATTTGATGTTTATTTATTTTACTTAAAATTGAAGTGTTTTGGATAATGTAAACAAAGTTTCATTCGGTGGCGAAACGAAAATAAAAGCTATGTATTGGTTAAAATTTGGTAGATAATTTTGCACTATAGTATATGAAAATTAAATCAAAAGTATGTTTTTTTAAATAACTACCCCTTGCTCTGCGTCTGCCTGCTATAGAAAACATGAAACAGAATTTGAGCAGGGTATACTTGGGCACTTGCCAAAGACTTCCCAAGCGCAGTGCTCTAGTAACTTGAGCGTGTTCCCCCTCTGCATGAAGAGAGACGGAGGAGAGGAGACAACCGAGGTATAAGTCTGTTTATACTCACCCTTCCCCTCTTATCTAAATGCTGCCATAAATAAGTTCCCCTCACATGGTTTAGCCCACCTGCTGTAGTGGTTACCGGGGTGTGGCGCTTGAAGCCAGGACATCTAGGGTTTTCAAATTAGAATTGTCCATCTCTTAGGTGGAAGATCAAGGTAACGAAGAACGAACCACCCATGATTAGCAGCAAAAAATACTGTTACTGCACTGAATTCCATGAAAAGGCTTGAGAATCTATGACAACATGCCCATACAAACCAGCAGTTACCTGGCAGTAACCGGCCGCCTTCGGATATGTCGTTTTGTCAAATGGAACCCATTCATTTTAGTGTTCAGTGGATTAATGGTATCAGCCGCATTTCTTTTCGGTTCTGTAACTTTTTCCTGGGTAAGCCTTGGCCCCTATTACATCCACACATTGGTTTACTTCCACAACAGAAAAGTCACTGAAGATCGTTCTCAACCAAGCTTACACGCCCCTACTTAGCTTCTCACAAGCTTAAGCAATCCATCCCCTTATCATCTCTATGTCGCGAGTCTGCAGAAAGTGTGATATTGCACACTCAATTGTCAAAGTAGGTCAATGACAGTCCGCAGCCACTGCCAGTCACACAAACGACAAATCTCTGCAACATTTGCGCCTCCTTTAAAACATAAATGTGTAAGAATAGAAAGTACCGCTGGAAAACAAAGAAGAAGCGCATGATGAGAAGTGAGACAATAGACTCCGCATGGCCGAGATCAATCGACGACAAATCGGACATCGGAAAGCTTCACCCAAGCCCAGCTTATGGGCCGCCTGGTTTCGCATTCGCTACGATACACTTAAACTGCAAGAATCTCCTTAATCTCATATTTTTAACTCATTTGACTCTTTAGCTCGATGCCAGTTCTTTTATTATTCAACACTATTGTGCTTATTCAGTAAATATCGATTTTTCTAAAAAGTGGACATATGTTATTGCAGACTAATCTACCATCGATCGAGATAACTTCTACCGTGAGGCGGGTGTTCGTTCACAATTTTCAACTTCTATTTGGGGGATTTTTTAACCTTTATTGGCAGTCAATATTTTCTTGAAAACAATTGACATCTTTGCTTTATTTGCAGAATAATTGACTCTGTAAAATTTTGTACCCCTCAATTTTCAGAAATGGAATGGAGTCTTCCTAGAAATCTGATGCCATTAGAACGCGGACATTAGTCACTGAAATCCATGAGGTCATCAAAAGGGATCTCAAAAAGTCGATACGTGCCATTGCAAGGGAGAAATGTGTGTATGAAAAGTTCATCAACCTGGTGGTGCAGGAAAGGCGATGCAGTAAAATGGCCCTTCAACCACACCGAGAAGCTAATCAACAAGTTAAAACAACCGTTGGAGCCAGACAAGATTTGATTCTTCTCAGACGAGAAGAATTTCTGCCAAGAGCAGATCAACTCCCAGAACAACAGGTGGCTCGCTGTCGCACCTAGGGACGTGACCAGAGTCATGCAGATGAAATTTCCAGCGGGAATCGAACTCTTTGGTGTCATTAGCAGTGAATATGACGTCATGCCACCCCATTTCTTCCTTGAGGACTAAATCTGTGTTCTAAGCGAGGTAGTGAAGCCCAGGACCGACTAGTTAGCTGCAAGGGGGCCTTACGTGTATAAGCAAGACTCCACGCACTGCCACACCAGGCGGAACACCCAGGCATGGCTGTTGTGAATTTCTTTGATAACACAGCATCTG